>OY728153.1:1649452115-1651962091 GCA_963277665.1 Viscum album
GATTCATAAATTCATGAAAGAGTTATAGAATAGTAACTAAATGGTTTATTTCTACCTAATCGGTTCCTATAGAAAGATTTCAAGTCTATATTATTTCTCATTATATTCTATATAATAAAATGTTTGTTTTCCTCTTGGGATAATAATTATGATATATCGGGGACATAATCATACATAATGAGTAATACCACATCAACAAACCATGGTGTTCTCATGTCATTCATTAATATTATATATTTTAATATCAATCAAAGGAGAGATATGGAAAGAGTTATATAATCATTAAATATGTGAAAAGGTGAAAATTTCTAAAAAATAAAATTAAAGTAAAAGTTTACTAACATGGATTTACCCTACCTCCATCTCGGTGATGGACACATACCAATGTGATCCTAGCTCAACAATCTTATATTATTGATCATAACAAATATGTGGAACCTTGTTCTAAAAATAATTATTTCTAATAACATACATAAAGGTGTTTTAAATAGGATTTTTTATAACCATAATACAATCTGTCATAATTGTTTCTAATCATTAGTGTCTGGTTATACTATCTTCCCCCAAATCATTTTTACATATCTGTTAGATACCTCTAAATTTCAGTTCTCATATTTTTTACATTGTTGCAAGGTCCGATGTGGCATTACATACTTTATACTCAATACCAATATTCTTGTATTTTGTAAATCTGATCTATGATATCTTATAATAACCTTGGTTATGTTTAAAATACATAAATTAACTTTATTTAAAAAAACATATCAATTTCTTATTCTCGTAACTTTTACCACAGCCCATTTAGAATCATAGTCAATTAACAGAAAAATGTAATCAAATCTAAAATGGATTATAAAATATCCAATAATATATATCCCCATAACATCAAAAGTCAAACAAAATCTCATTATTTGTTTGGGGATTTCAGGTCAATTGGAAATGATACTAAAAAATTGATAGTATTATTAATTATTTGAAAACATATGTGAATATATAAAATTATTAGGCCAACATAATTAAAAATTTTTCACATTTCTAAAGGAAATTTAAATACTATAATTACACCCACATGTAAAGGTATAGAAAACATTTAGGTTGGAATGATACTAACCCTCATGAATGCACATCCTAAAAACCAAGAAACTAAAAATATGTAAATAAAATTATAATCCTCTAATTAGAATATAAAAAATAATATTTATATTTTAAAACAATATATTTATTAATACATAGAGGAAGTTAATAAGTTGTAAGAATTATATGTGTATCAAAAAGTTTTACCAAAATACAAATAAGGACACTCACCAAAAAGGATTTCATGTAATGTTACCTCATACAGTGTATTTACCATGGATGTACAAGGAATTATATTCCTATTTCTTCATAATAGGTTTTTAAATCCCTTAATGTTAATTAATTCAGTAATAAACACTATAAGTGGGATCATCCATCTAAATAACCATGGTTTAACATCTGATTTGTTTAATAGGTATCACAATATAGCATGATTAGAAAAAAATAACTATATTTCCAAAAAATATTTGAGGAGAACTCATTAAGATAGAAAAATATGGGAAAAATAATTCCCAATATTTTTATAGTCTCTTGATCCAAATACAATGTTTTTAATATATAAGAAATTACATGATCTATCCCCTCTACCTTAAATGAAAAAACTACTCTATTATCATCATTAGATTCACTATATAATGACAAAAATAGTATCTCCCAACATGGTAAACAATGACAATTGTGGGAGGTATTTTATTAATATTTTCATATTTCAACCTGTATGAATCATTAAAAAAATGAACTCAGTGTATTTATGGATAAATTGATATAATGGCCAAGAAATAATATTAAAATCATGAATAAACCTTCAATAAAACATATGTGGAATAAAATGGATGACACTATTCAAAATGATGAATCTCATGAAAATGTGGTAGTTATTTCAATATTATATTTTTAATCATTACTTACATCTTTTGAAATCATATACCACCAAATTTTTTTGAATATGATTTGATATTTCAAAATGTTAAAAACTGAATTTTTTTATTCAGTTTTTTAAACTTTTAGTTATTTATAGGGATAAAATGATCAAATGTGGTTTTATAAATAAGGAAGTCATCAATAAATTACAAAGAATTATCTATTAGTTTTAATAATATAATCATCATGAACTATTCAAATGCACCTAGTGAATTTCATAAAAAAAATTATATCCTACGACATGTGAACATACCTATATGATGGTGAAAGTTGTTATAACTATCACTATCTAAGGTGGTTTTAATGATAGAAAATTATAAATAATGTTTCGTGTATTTTTATTTCATGGATTATGAGTTTTTTTTATTTTTTAAAAAATTACATGAATGTGTCAGACCAAACTGAGGCCTCAAGATGATAGTAGAAGATATTTTTGGAATCTTCCACCTATATGTTCCAGCTGCTACACAGTGGGATACCATCGGATGGACTAAGGTACATGGATAGAACACCAAATCTATCCAGAAGAAACTAGCTATCTGGTGGATCCATATGTAAACTAAAAAACAACACATTGTTGGACGACCACCTATGGTTTAATTCAACTCTTAACAACTCTATACAACCCTAAATATATCAAAAACATTCTTAAATCAATTTGAGTTTATAAATACTACCCAAGGATCCTTATATAATAAAAGTTACATTGATGATTCATTATAGAGGTAAATTGTTTCCCTTTTCTCTCATCATTATTTCCTCTAATATATTTTTCTTCTTCATCCAACTATTTTTTTGTTATATTCATGTTTTGGGGTATATAGTACCCTTAAGAGTTTTTTCATGAGTTGTATTATCCTTTATTTCCTTTTATTGCACTCTAAATACCATTGAATGTGAAGGGGATATGTGTTTACTACATTAAAAGTAAGGGGATTTTGGAAGATATTCATCACCCCAAAATGTATTTCCATGTAATTGGTTTTATTTGTAAAACCGATAATGGAAAAGGGTATTAATCATATAAATGGGTTTCATTTTGGAACTGATAAAAATAAAGGGAGATTGGGTTTTGTTCTAAAATAATTTAATGAAATGGTTTAAACCAAAAACAAATCTATGGGATCATGTGTGTAGGATACATAGGGACCCCTTTATGGATGATTATATAACTCCTTTATCAAAATCGCAGCCCTTGTCTTTTAGTTTTTAATTTTTACTATCTTTATCTCTCTTAATTTTAGTTTATAAAATAAATTTTTAAAATTACATCAATTTAATTTTAATTTATTAAATTTTAAAAGGAAATTATTCTGCCACACTTTTCATCTAAACTCTAACAAAATGTTGGTATTAGGTGGTTCTTTCATTTCACACCCTTAACCAGTTTCAAGGAACACTCACTTAAATATGGCCTCTACCTCAAATTTTCATAGTGCTCCTGATAGAAAATTTATGGCTAAAGCTTTATAATTTGATGATTCATCCAACAGTTATTGAAAAAATAAAATATCTATATTTTTTATAAGAATAAGATAACAGATTTGGAGAATTGGAGTGCATGGATATACCCCCATAAACGAAACATAGAAAAAATATGCTTTGGATAATATAATTGTTTTTGACATTGATGGAAAATCTTTGAAAACACTACCTTTTGTGTTATATAGGAATGTATTTAATAGATTTACATCAACAAAACTAATAATGAAATTTTAAAATTTTTATAAGTAATGATATAAAGTGTTAAAAATTAAATGATACTAGTCTATATGTGCACTGGAATTATTTTTAATGATTTAGTATGAATAATAACGAGTCTATAACTAAAATTGTTAATTTTTTTAATTTATATTTTTAATGAAAGGATGTATTTAGGTAATGGTAGTAGTTTGAATTCACTTTTTAAGAAGGTTATTTAGGACATTCTTAGTTCTATGAACCTAATGTGACAATAATAAAATAATTAAATGATATAGAAATTATTCCAGTTAAAGAGATAATTATATCTCTCATGAAATATGAGATTATAATGAAAAGAAATGTTTATAAGTATGACTAATATGAAAAAATAGAGAAATACTGTTTCCTTCAAGGATAATAATGATAAATCCTCTGGGAGTGAGGAGGATATTTCTCATCATTCTAAAATGAGGAAAAATATATTCAGGAAAAAAGTACACCACTGTGACATGAAATTAAAGCAATAAAATAAAAAATAGGTAAGATGATAAGAATTAATATAAAAGGGACACATAAAGCTAGACTACCCCACTCTCAATAATGAAAAATTTACAAATAAGGAAATAATGGATGATTTTAAGGTATCAATATGGAGTTTATGTGACGACACCCTCACCCCATCGTAATTATGTAATGGAATCCATAAATATCTCTTGGTCATTGTTGAGGTGAGTTAAGAGGAAAATTGTTACAATATTTATTAATATTATATACATCTATGACATGATGATATTGTCTTCATAGATATCAATTTTATGAATATTTTTATGAAACTTCCTCTAAATTCCATGATCTAAAAAAATGAAATCATGTTGTTGTTGAAAAAGGAAAAATTATATATGAAAATGAAAAGATCAAAGATTTTATTTTAAAAAATAATTATTATCAAGATATAAGATTCCATTTATTAGTGGAGTAAAATTAATCATTAAGAAATGAATTTAATAAATTTAATGGTATTAGGGTTTAAATACAATACAAACCCAATACTGAAAAATGGGAAAATAATATTCAATATCATAAGGAATATCATTTTATGTTCACCCTAGGTGATAATAATTTTACTTTTAATTTTTTTTCAAAATGGAGTGGGAATTGTACATAGAGTCTTGGTAACTCAAAACAAGAATTGAACTCTATAATTTCCAAAATATACCAATTTTGTTAAAATATTTCTTTCAAAATAATATATTAAATTATTTTAGAAAGACCAAGAACTTAATTTAAAAGTAAAATTATAGAAATTAACATTATTGGAGGCCCAAATAAAATGTATATGGGTATTTTTTCTCAAGGAATATTTTTGCCAAAAACACTGATATTTATATATTTTTAGGAGATTGATAGTAGAAATTGCACCTTTAGAAAAAACTCTAGTCTTAAGATCATTAGTATATGTACCATTGAATTTTATAAGTCCTCTATAATATAATAAATTTAATATTGTAACGGTTTGAAGACTAATTTAATTTTTATTAACTAATTGTGTGATAGTGATTTTAATGTTTCATTTTAAAATGATTTAGGTAATGTTTTTTATTCCCATGGGACGTTTTTTTTCCACTTCTGTATTTGAAAATGTTTATGTTATTGATTTAAAATCCATTGTATTTAAAAATATTAAATTTCTATGTTCACAATATAGTGATTCATGGTTATGGTTTATATTCATAGGTCATTATGGAACACACATACTTGTGAAATATAACCATAAACATTTAGTATGATATTTATCAAAATTTAATTTACAAAATAACAGTGTGTGTGAACAATTGAATCTTCATAAACATCATAAGTCACCCATTATGTATAATAAGGATGTTTAAAACTCAATGAACCACGAGATTAGATACATAGATCATTTTGGACCATCCCAAGTGGATACTGTGGGAGGTAAATCTTACACAGTTTTAATTTTTGATGATTATGAAATATTTCATTGGTTAATTTCTATGCAGGTACAAGTGAGTCTTGTAATTTTTTTATTAAATATACATAGAGGATAAAAAATAAAAAAGAGTATAAGATCATGTCCCTTATGAGTTATCATGGTGGAGGGATCCAAATTAATCATTTTTATATTTTTTGCCTCACAAGGTTATCACCATTCAATTTATGATTCTATAACACCTCAAAAAAATTTGTTTTATAAATTATGGAATCAAACATTGATTGAAATTTCTCAAAAAATCCTTATTTAATTTAATATCATTCAATATTTTTTGGTTGATGATGTCAATATTGAATGTTATAACATTAACTGAATACTCAGAAGTCCCATTCTTAAAAAGTCTAGTTATGATAATTGGAATAGTAAATAACTTAATGATAAATTTTTTATGGTGTTTGGTTTTAAATGTTTTATTATTAACACCAAAGATAATCAAGGAAAATTTAACCCTAAATCTAATTATGGTGTTTTACTTGGATCTTACAACTCATGTAAATAAATCAGAGTTTTCAATACAAGGACTAAGACCATTTAAGATTCCATTTACTTCAATTTAGATGATAATTTTCCAAAAAATCATTTGAAAATTGATGACGTTGAGTTAGAACTATATAATTTGACCATAAATGAACCCAAAAATCTTAAAGAATTTAAGATAAAAAATAACCAATACCTTTACCCATATAATGGGTTAAAGAAAAAGACCATCCTCCTAAAAATTTTATTGATGATTTGAAAACTGGTACTCGTACAAGGTGGTTGATTTTAAATGATTTAGAACATCGAGATTCTCTATCACACCTAGAGCCCCAAAATATTGATGATAAAATTAATTATGGAAATTTAGTTCTTATCATTAAATAAGAATTATATCAATTTACTTCGAATAATATATGGAATATTATAGAAAAGAAAATTATCATTCTGTTATTGTCACAAAATGAGTCTTTTGAAATAAATTGTATTAGATATGTAATATCACCCATGACTGTTGGGAACAATTTGGATGGAATATGGCTTTATAAAGCTTAAATATATTTTTTAATTTTATATATTTTTTTCATTATGGATAAATAAACTCATTTTGTGTGTTTTGGTAATTGGATTAAATGGGGAATCATAATCCAAAAAATAAATAAAATTATGAAAAGAAAGTTCTTCTATCTCAGTTTTCTATTTTGAAGAATGGTTTTTAAATATGTTCTATTTAGGACTAACATTGTATCCATGATTAATGTTTCAATTAGTACCATATTTTGAATAAATTTAATGGAATTTGATATAAATTTAGTGATGTATTGCATATTTGAATGTTTTTTCCATCATGATTCAATCAAAAAAATTGATCTATAATTTATGAATGATTTGGAGAAAAGGTGTATGAGTCATTACATGGTGCTTCAATCAGATTATGTTTTGGATAGAAATAAATATGATACTAGAAGGGTGGTAAGTCATAGAACTTTACAATGAAATAAAAAATATGTTGTGCTAATCCAAATGTTCTCAAATATCATGATGAGTTCATGAAAAAAAATGTTTATAGAGGAAGAACGACTTAGATGTTTTTATTTTCACTAGTCAAAGGGATCACTTCTAACATTGTTCTATCACACATGGTGTGATATCTATAAATCAGATTATTTATATCACTGATCCATCTAACACTATGTTGAATTAATGATTTAATTTGATGCAGTGTTCTGTTGGAGGTTGATAATTTTTTTGATGTAGATTAATAAGTTGGTATTGATGGCACTAATTAATTAAATGAGTTTTTGGGACCAATTAAATTAAATTAATAAGAGAACAATCAGTTATATGAAGATATATTATCTAGTCAACCATTTTCCGGAAAAAAGTTTATTTTTCATCAATTTGGTCAAAAAGAAAAGAACATTAATTTGTATTCACATAAAAAAGTGGTGTTTTTTTCATGTGGGTCATGAATCATTATAATGGAATTGATAATGATTAATCAGAAGTAATAAGAGGAAAATCGTTATATTCATTTTGATAGCAATAAATTCATCAGTTTTTGGACATCATCAGACATGGGATAATCAGTCTGAGAATCATTTTTAATGATGAAGAAACTGGTAAAATATTTTAAATATATTATCAAAGTGTTTCCAACAGGTGTTTATTCTTTAGAAGTTGGATTTTTTATAGCATAATGTTTTTAGTGATTTTGGTCTTTCTATTGGTACGGAGCACGAGAATGAGAGTCATTCATTTTCCATAAATGTTTACAAAGAAGAAAAATGAGAAGTCTTTAGTTATCATATGTTTTCAATTGGGTTATGAAAATTATAGTTACTATATGTTTTGATTATAATTACCTCAGAATCAGAATAAATAATTTTTATGAATATAAATGTAGGTTAAATTTATGAGAAGATTAAAGAATATTCACATGGAATTGAGAAGAGCATAGAAGAATTAAAGAAGTAAAATATGGAGCTAAAAAGAAGGTGAAATGTATGTTTTAGGGAAATTGGTTGAGTGGGAAAGGGAATGTTGTTTCCCAACCATTCCAAACTTATCTCTATTATAAATAGTAATAATTACATTTTACTTTCTAACATTTTTACAATTATCATGTGAAGAAAGAGATAGAATGAACCAGAGTTTTAGAGAGAAGAATATTTCAGAGTAATTTTTTCCAAGGAAGTGTTCTACATATAAGAGGATGATGAAATAGTTACCAGACCTGAAAAAACCATTGAACATCAGTTTCCAAAGTATATTTGGTGTTGTCGGAATTTTTTCTATATTATTATTTTCTTATCTATTTTTTACTAGGGAATTGGTTTGATCAATCTGATGAATTTTTCATAAAAAAATAAGAAAAGTGATTTTCGTACCTATAACTAGGTAGGAAATTGAAATTTTTGTCTTTAATATTTACCAGTGGATTTGGATAAGGAAACATAGTAACATGTTTTGTACCAACTGGTTAATATTTATTAACTTATTAAACAAACTGCTTTTGCATTATTTTTGCTAGAAGAATCAAATAAACTACTATATTGATAAAATTTTTACACATGTTTAAGGGTATGTCCTACATTTTTTGTCGACAAAAAATTATTTTTTTAGTCGATTGTCTAGTATTAGATTATTTGAAAATCATGAAAAGTATCTAGCTACTCTTATTGAGTAGTGAATTTTTGAAATTCATATATTCATGTGGATGTGTGAATGATTTGTTTTCAGAAAGTTAATAATATTTAACAATAGGTGAAATATATTTCAAGATAATGTAAACATAAAATAAAAAGCTATCATGGATTCACCCTTACCTCAATTAGTGATACAAGGATCCTGGTTGGGCCATTACTAGTGGTATCAGATGGAAGGTTCCCTTCATTTACTTGTTACTATTGTTTTTAAGAGAAGTTGTTTTAATGAATATGAATTATTTTAAAAGTAAAGGGATTTCATTCTATGATGGAAATAATTACGATAACTATGAAGATATAATTTTTTATATATTATTTTACTAGGGTATGATGTTTTGTATGTTGTCACAGATGGGTTTCCTCCTATTATTGAGAATGTTCCACTTACATCAGTGGATAATAAGAACATAGAGAATTATGGAATATCTATTAATTCTTTACAATCAACCTTTTTTGATAGTTATTTCCTAATAGTGAATGTATTAATTAAATCCGAAGGTATCAATGAAAATTTTAAGAACATTTATAAAATAAATACAAATTCTTAGAAAGAAAAGTTACAATTCTAGAGGCTGAAGTATGATGATCTCAAAATTAGTCTGTATGAATATATTGGTGAATTATTTACAAGGGTGAATGATAATTTTAGAACCATAATATGTCTTGGTGATAAGATAAAAGATTCAACTTTTGTTAAATATATCACGAGAATCCTTCATTATAAGTTTGATACTAAACTTTCATCTTTTCAAGATATGGATCAAGAAAATCTCGCCTTAGATGATCTTCAAGTACTCTCATTACTTATGAGATGAAAAGGGATGATGTTATGAAAGATAAATAAAAATTTGATCAATAAATTTCCTTCATGGTTACCAAGAAAGGAATGTATAATAATATTCATGAAGAAGGATAAGATGGTGAATCTGAATATAAAAATGAGTTATATCAATATCTAGATGAATTATTACCATATTTAAAAAAACTAAATGAGGTACTATAAATTATAATGGAAAACTTCACCGAAATGTTTTGTATGTGTTGTTATTAGTATCCTTACTACATTTCCCCCCAAAGAAATAATGAAAAAAACTAATCAAAATGATAGATGGAAAAGAATATCATTATAAGAAACATGATAAAAATTAAAAAGATTATTCCGAAGAAAAATGTAGATTGTTTTCCATATCCAAAAGGATAATATATTTTTCTATAGATGAAGAAGATGGTGATATAGAAGTTTAGTATAAAAATTTTACAAAGATTTCTAAAGAAAAGAATAACATTTCAATGGTTAGTTATTATGTGTTTGGGATTTTTATTTTTGATGAATAAGAAACTGAGTTATAGTTTCACCTAAAGAGGGAATTGAAAGAATGTCTTAGAAAGATTTTAAGACATGAAAAAGAAATCAAGAAGATGAATAAGAAAATTCCTAAAAAATAAATCAAGAAATAAATTCGAAAAAGAAATATATGTTGGTAAAAAAGATGATTTTATGATGAATTATCTTGATATTGAAATTAATCAGAATTAAAATCATGAAGTAAAGTTGAAATAAAAGGAGTAATAGTTGGAACTTGTTCGAAAATAACTTTCTAGAGCTCAACATGGAGTTACAGGTTTGAAAAACTCAGAACCAAAATTTGGAGAAAATTATGGAAAGGATATACCTAATCAGTATCTACAAAAGATACCTTCAAAGGATGAAAAGAATGTTGAATTTTTTCATAACCAGAAAAAAGCTGCAAAAATCATATATATGGACAAAAACAACAACGTTAAGAATTTTGTAGTTTATGAAAAATATGATTCTGAAATACATGTTGTTACTACTTATGGTTCGGATAAATTTGGTTTGAATGAAAAATTGAAGAATAATATTCTAGGTTATAATAGAAATTTTGGGGTTAAAAAAATTTAATAAATGATTGAAAATAATGTTTTTGAAAAACATTCTAACAATTATAAACAATATGGATGTTATAGATGAAAATATTCTTTCTAGGTATATTTATGGTGGATTTGGTTATACAAATAACATGTGTTGGTTTAATCAAGAACATTATAAATATTCAAAAAGTTATAGGAGGAAAATATTTAGTGGGAATCAATCCACTCAATGGAAGAAAATTAAGAAGGATATTTTGAATAAATATAATAAGTTTGTTCTGAAACTTGAAAATACATTCCAAACATTGGAAACTAGTTTTTAGAGTTTTAAAATTCCCTGAAATGTTACAAAATGTTGTCTGGTTCTGTTACCTTCAAAACAAACGACTTATAACACTTTTTAGAAGATGAATGTGAATAAAGATGAAGAGAATGACAAAGATTATATTATAGAAACCACTCTCAATCATACAAAAGGAAAATGACCTTAGATTTTGGGTAGTGTGTGTTCTTATAAAATGATAGGTGATTTGAAATTATTTAAGAATGTAAAGGATTTCAATGAAGAAGAAAATTACATTGGGTAATGATGAATATCTCAAAATCAAGGTTGCTAGATCCACTATTATTAGGGAAGAAAAGTTTCAATCCAAGAAAAAAAATTTATCGGTGGGTTTAAAAACAATCTACATTGTGTTTCCCAAATTTATGATGAAGGAACTAATGTTTTTTTTCAAAAAAAATGGTTTTGTTATTAAGAGAGAGGAAGATAGACAAGTTGTTATCATAGGACAATGTACAAAAAAAATTTGTTTCATGTTGGTGAAGTTCAGAATTCATGTTAATTAAGAACAATGGAATAAAATAAATTTTGATATAAAAGTTTTGAACATAAATTTCAGAGAAATATGTTCAAGATATAAATGTGAGACAATGTCCAAGGTATTCCTGATATTTCAAGAAAAATATGGTTGTCTATTAAAATTTTCATAAATGAAATATAGAAAACCCTGTGTATAAAAAAGATGAAATTCATTCAACTCAACCCCTAGAACATATCTATTCTGATATTTTTGGTCCAATGAGAAAAAAATCAAATTTTGTAGACAATTACTTCAATTATTTAATTGATGATTTTAATCGCATTACTTGTATTGTGTATTTGAAACACAAGTAAGATAAAATGAAGATTTTTAAACGATTTAAGAGATGATATTATAAGGAATGTGTGTATTCTATGAAGAAGATGAGAACTGATAATGATAGATACTATTATAATGAAGAATTTAAAATGTTATATTGAAAAAATGGCATTTTACATGAATTTAGTAAACTATACACACCAAAACAAAATAGTGTTTCTAAAAGAAAGAATATAAGTTTGGTTAAAATGGGTGTATTATTTTACTTAAACAATGTCTTTATTATTATTTCCAGAGGCGAGCTATGAGAAGATCAAATTCTATTTTGAAATTTTGTTTCTATAGGAAAATTTCTAATTTGACTAATGATGAAATGTTTTTTGAAAATACTATATGTTTGATGCACTTGAGAGATTTTTTGGAGTTCATTCATCATAAATAAGGATGTTGGAAACACTATAAGGTTTGATCGAAGTAGTGATGATGGAATTTTTATTATATATGCTCCAAATGTAAGAGGATATAGATGTATCAATAAAGAAACAAGTTGAATTGTTGATTTAGTTGATGTAAAATTTCATGAGAAAGTTGAGGAAGATATTATATAAAAACCAGATGATTTAAAAGATGAAGAGGATGAAATTATTTTTGATAATAAATGTGAGAACGATTCCAAAAATTGAGATGGGAAACAAGTAGATAAATCAGACTCGTCTATATACATTAATGAGGAAGAATTTTAAACAACACATCTAAGGATGAGGAAGAAGTGTCAGCTCAAAAAATAATTGGCATTCAGCATTAAATGGTTCAAATAAGAAGAATATAAAAATTCATTACACATACTTATTTTTATTCAAAAATGTAGCACAAAAATGTTAATGAATCTTCTAAACATCTAGAATGGATTTAGTTTAGGAATGAAGAGTTGGATCAGATTGAAACAATTACACCTATGAACTCATACATAAACTATGTGAAATTTTTTTATTGGTACAAAGTTGGCATTCTCGAACAGTTTTAATGAAGATGATGAAGTGATATGAAACAAAAAATGTATGGTTTGCAAAGGGTACTCACAAATTTAAGGCATTGATTTTGATGAAACGTTTTATCTAGTGGAAATTTTAGAAACAATTCAAATATTTCATTCTATTTCTCCAAAATAAAGATAAAAAATATTTCAAATGGGTGTGAAGTCAGAATTTCTGAATATATAACTTGGTAAAGATGATTATGTTGAATAACCATACGTATTCTTCGTTAGGAATGATTAAATATATGAATCAAATTTGAAGACATCCTTGTATGGGATAAAGAAATATCCAAAGGAGTGGTACTCAAAATTGGATACATTTTTATGAAAGTTTAATTTATAGAATGAAAAATATTGTAGTAATCTGTGTAAATTAGAATGTTAAGAAATTTTCCTAATTATTATCATATATTTTGATGATATTATCTTTGCTATGAATGATGGAATAATTGGAGAAATATTATCTAATGAAATGAATGTTTGAAATGTATATGATGGGTGAAATTAAATAATTTATTGGGTTAAAAATACTACAAAAGAAGAAATACATATTTCATTTCCAATAAAATAATGCTATGTAACATCCTATGAAGTATGGTTTTGAAATTCAAAACCTATTTAAACACCAATTTCTGTGGGAACTAGGTTGATTAAAGGTGAATATGGTAAGGAAGTTGACTCTAAATAGTTTCGAAAGGTAATTGGAAGTTTTCTGTATATAACTACCTCAACAACAAAGATTATTTATATAGTTACCTTATATTCAAGATTCCAAAATGATCCCAAAGAATCACCTATATTGGTTGGAAAAAAGATATTCGATATATCAAAGGGACATCAGATTCCATAATCAGGTATAATATCTTATAAATTATTGATCTCTCTGGCTATATAGATATTTATTGGGTATTATGTTTTGGTGATAGAAGATCCAAATCAAGTGAGGTTTTATTTTTTGGGGAATGTGGTGTATGTCAAAAATAATAAGAAATAACATTTAGTGGCTCTCAGTATGGATTAAGATGAGTATGGTGCTTCCACTCATGTTTTCACACAACATATGTAGATGAATACTCAGTTGGAAGACATACTTATTGAATTGTAGTTTTCAATTAATTTTGGATGTTATAATAAGTTTTCTATTAACCTTACAAGAAATTAATTTCAATATTATCATTCAACACATATTGATATCAAATATCATTAAATCATAGATCATGGGGAGAACAATGAACTCAAGCAGGATTATGGTACTACATCAGAACATGTTGCTGAAATCATCACAAAACCATTGCCCAAGGAAACGTTTTTCAAACTGAGGTTGAACATGGGCATCCAACCGATTTCTCTTCAAGGTTGACATATGTTTTTCTGTCTCCTATACCTTTTATTCTTTGTATATTGTTGTCAAGGGGGAATTGTTTCATAAATATGTACCTTAATATTTTATAATCCTTATAATAAATCATATATATTGAAGGAGTTGTGGGTAATTTTTGAATTCAACATGCAACTGTGTCAAATATTTTTACCTATTTTTTAAAGTGTCTAGGAAAATTACCTTTCTTGGAAAGTGAAAAACATTTTGAAAAGTGAAAGATTTTTTTTTGAATGTTAAAGATGTTCTTTAAGTCACTACTTTTGGACAACAAGTTGTTTCTATGAATGATTCTTATTTCCCATCATGCGTTTTTTCCACATATGATTAGAATTGTTAATTAGTGATCTGTATCTTGAGGATACAATGTTAAGTTATTTATGACCTTTGTTTGACAAAAAAATAAAAATGGGGTGTTGTTGGGACCAAGTTGGATGGAGGTTGGTTTTCACATACAGAAATTTATGGTGTTAAATTTTTTTTACTTTAATTACAAAAATATTAAATAAAATTTTTATGTTTTAATAATCAAATGATAGGGTGAATTGTAATCAGAAAATAAAACTCAATTTTGATAAGAATGATCATTAGTCTGGATTTTATTTTCTAAAGATGTATTGGGATAGAAGTTGTGTTTCAGACTCACATTGTGTCCAAAATTAATGTTTCAATTGGTGTGAGTATTTTTATTGGTGGATAAATATCATTAAAGGAATTCGATACTAAATAATAATATTCTTTTCTGATTTGTATGTTTTCAAAATTATGAGGTAATAAATATATGTGATCCATGACTTGTGAACGAAAGAGAGAAGACTTTTCTGAGTAATTCCAAGTGGTTCCAATCAGATTGAGGATTTTATGGAATGATAGAAGATTAAGTAAGGATGGTAAGTCTTAGAATATTCCATTTCAATTCAGATAATGATAGGTTTATCTTCAAGTTCTCATATTCATGATGATATCATGATACAATAATAGTTTTTGGATCATGAAATATTGGGAAGTTTGAAGTTGTTGATGTCAAAGTGAATCACTACATACACCAGTCCATCGAATGTAGTGTTCCACTGATCAATTGGAGAATTTTGGAAATAGATATATTAGACATAGTTTTGATTACAAAGTAGGATTGGATGTAGAGTTCTGTTAGGGGCACAAAAGTTTTTGATGTAGATTAGTAAGTGGGAATAGTTGGGACAAATTAATTTAATGTTTCATTGAGACTCTCTAAATGAATGGAATCGATGACCAATAAACCATATAAACATCAACAATGTAGTAAATTAATATCATAAAAAATTATTGTATCAATTCAACTGGTTCAGTTGAAATAAAATTATATTTTTTGTAGAATGTGTTGTTTGTTTCAATTGTGTAAAGACACGTCAGACTTGTATTGACATTGATAGCCCTATTGGCATCGTTAAATACTGTAGGGTTATCGAATTTAAAAATTTAATAACACGAAAAAGACAATCCAGTAAACTAAAACATAGTATAGTATATGAATGTTTTTGGTCAAACCGATAGAGATATGGTTGGATAAAATATTAATTAAATAAAATATAACTAAGCTATTTAATTTTTGAAATCTAAAATAATTAGATGGAAGATGCAAAATTATTGATTGGATATTAAGAAAATGGAAAACTTTTCTTGGAAATTCAGAATCGTTGTTCATGATTGATTAAGGAATAATATAATTAAATAACTATCATATGGTGTCAAAACTGACGTAGATGAATCTAATTGTCATGGTAGGCTTACCCAAAATCACTGATGTCTTGTTTTTACAATGGTCATATAACATTGGGTATTTGATGAATTAGTAACTCAGAACCACATTAAACCCTAATGGAAAATGTACCAAATCGTCATAGTGTGAATCGTTATCCAGTCAAATTCACTAAACGAATTACTCCCACTTCGATATCATGCAATGGTCATGAATGAAAAACTAATGAAAATAATTTAAAAATTCAGGGATGTGGAAAAAGATCTAAAATGAATTGCATTAAATAGAAAATAATCCTTAGTACAATAAATCCTCATTCATTACAATTTTATCATTCACGTTCTACCCCCTCATGCTATCCATGAAGGGGTAGGAAAATCAAAATCGTATTCTACTCATCGTAATAGTGTCAATCTGCGATTGTAGTAGCAGCAGATCTGAATGAATCCTTTAAGTGGAGCCTTGAACTCTTATTTATAGGCTCTATTTGTAACAACCAAAACGTTCATTAATGGAAATTCCACTAGATCTAATAAAATGTTTTATTATGTAAAATGGTTATATACAATATAAACTTCTGTGGTTTTATGATTATAGATTTCAAAACACTATTAAGAATAGTTACCATTTCCAATATAGCTATTGAACAATGGTCACATGATTAGTAAAAAATATAGGGCCTTAAAAAATCCAGTTTACTCAGACAAAGGAAGTGATGGCCTCATCCAGTAGAATTTATCCATATTAATCACATTAGTTGGATCTTGGAAAGTAGGTGGCATCATTGGGCTTCGCTCTTGACAAATCCCAAGCTGAGCATTAACATGTTAAGTTCGAATGAAACTACCTATGGGAGAAGTGGAAATTGATAGAGATTACCAGCTGAGCGATGTTATCTGAGCCACACCAAGAGTCTATCACCATTGCACACCTTACCCTTAATTCATATGCTGGTGTTATAAGGTGTTATGTGACAAGACCTTAGCACTATGATTATGTGAATTATTTTTATATATAATAAAAAATATACAATCATTTTATTATTGTTACCTTGTAAATGTTTTTTAAAGAAAATATAGTATTTTTAATTAAAATTCAATTAATATATCTATTTAGATGAATTAATGGGTTTTTTAATTAAATAATATTTTAATAATATATTATTAATAAATCAATCTTTATTAAATATAAATTATCTTATAATTTTTTGGAATACAATTGTAATGTTTATTAATGTTGGAAAGCCGTTTTTGTCAAAACCCATGAATTTTTGAAAAATGTCGGTTTATTATAAAAGTAAAAATTAATTTATTTATAAAATTATTTTGATAAAATGAATATTATATTTGGAATCCGGATGTCCAAATTATCCCATGGTGAATTTTTCATAATTTTCCAAGATTATCGAATTTTTGGATAAAAAATAAATACTGTTTAAAAATATATTCTATTCTATGACAACATAATGACCCAATAGTGTTGTAATAAAATACTATAAATGATATTTTCGGCCAATATATGTTTTTCCATTAAAATAATTTTATTTTAGGTTTATTTGATTTATTTTACTAAGCTTTAGTAGACCCTCCAAGACTTATGAAACATTCTAACTTCTTAAATTGATTTCCTTGATTGTGTGACTCACACACACATAATAAAGCCTAATATTTTAAGCTTTCTGGCCATTTTCATTATAAAATAAATTTTTCCCCTCCCTTTTGGGAAAAACCATTGTCAAAAACCATGTTTCGGTTTGTGTTATTGATTATTTAAATGTGTGGGGTCCAAAAACTAAATAATTAATAATTCCCTCTATTTTCCAATATAAACCCTCAAAATCTCCCACATCCTCTTCACTCAAAGCCTTTGGATCTCGACCAACCTTTTTACAATTCTCTATATAATCTTTCCAAGGCACCCCAAGCTATCATGATGCCTCTCTCAAGCCTCTCCCAAGCCTTTGGGATCACACTTCCAAGTGAGGGACTTATTCTTTTCTCATTTTTATCCAAATTTCTTTATGATGTTATGCACATTTATTTTCAATTAAAAATAAGGGGGTATGATTTAAGACCTCCCCCATACTTACATATTTATCTTTTAATGATGTTAAACCGATTTTTCTTTCATTAATTACTCCCAATTACACTCATTACCATGTTGAAATTCTGTAAGAGATTTTTCTATCCTCATTTACATTCAATACATTATTTTGTTTTAGGAATATAAATTCCATTAAATATGTTGGGACAAGTATATATATAACCCCCTTACTTTCCATTTCATGTATATATGATGAGACACCCCTTTCTCAATCATCAACCATTTTTATTAATTCTTATGTAACGTCGTTATGCTGTCAAAATTGCACCGTAATTTTCCAATCCAAAGTCATTATGTAGTGAATACATTCCCCATTTCCTTATTAATGGTATTCACCTTTATGAACATTTACTTATATATTTTATATTTTCATTTATGTATTCCACATCTCTTATTCTTGGAAAAAATTATGATGTTTAATGAATCCATGTTGTTTCATCTATGTGGCACATTAATGCATGAAATGAAATGATTACAAAGGGTGCTCCCTGATAGCACTCCAATGCATTGGGTAAAGATAATTTTCATGATAAATAAATTTAAATGAGAGTTTAATCATTCTAATTTAAGATAAATTAGGGTTTAATCATTCTCCATGTCAAATGAGCCTTGGCTCACGCTAATATCATGTTAAATGTTGATAACAAATTTCCATGTAATGATAATCATGCTATATCATTCCTTTATGTAAATGTTTCTCTTAATCTCCATTGATAATAATTTTTTCTAATATGCACTGCAGTCTTCATGTTATGCCATGTTTACTCCTATACTGGGCTTTATATGTCACTCTTTTCTTATGCATGTCATCATGTTATCTCATGCAATGCCAAGTATGAAGAAATGTGTGTGGTCATGTAAAAGAAGTTTTCAATAAAGATGTTGTCTTTTATGTTCTACTTTGTTATGTAATGTTCTTAAGCCCCAAATACATAAGAACTCTCGATCTTATATTTTGTATCAATTTAAAATTTTATGTAATAAATCACATATATGAGTGTAATAATGAAAATGTTTGTTATAGTATGTATGAGAGGATAGGTTTATTTATTTTTTTGGATTTGGATTAGAAAACCCTAGTGAAATCATTAGGGATAAAACTAAGAATAGTAAAAACTTACCTAACTTTTGGTGACTATTGAGTAATTGTTTTATCAAGAAAATACCTCCCTATCTAGATATGATCAGTTAGAGGCGGCTCTGGCCCCAATGCATCTAGGGGTAACAAAAAAAATACCACTTTGAGCTAGACTCAAACTAGAACTGGTGCACTACAACGGGTCTTGCTGCACTCTTGGTTATGAAAATCCTCTAGGATATTATTTGGTAAATTCATAAGCATAGTATGAATTATTATTTTGGTAATTTAAAAAATTACTCCTAAGAATATATGTTGGGAAGTAGATCATGGATAACATTGATTGAAACCTATAAATTCATAAGTTAAGAAAATGAAAGTAATTATAAGTCATCTATTTTTGTCTTTGAATTAAATATTTTTGTTACCCCTAACAATCCTTTTATTACAACCAATGGTCATTAATAGTAGGTCACAAGCTAAAAATTGATGCAAAGATCAATGTGATTACTATTCTAATGAGATTCCCAATATGGTGGGAGCTGGAATCGTGATCCTTTTCATGATACTCTCTTAGTTAAATAATGTTTTGAATAAAAACATGGGTCAAAAGGAACATTCAACCCCCCATAAGATAGAACAAGTCTTAATCGAGAGCTCCATGAGATAAAGGACTCCTACTTTTAATGGAATATTTGATCCCACAATCATCGAATAATGGATCAACTCTATTGAGAAGATCGTCTCTATCCTTCAATGTTCTGAACAAAAGAAGCTACTTCTGGATGCTTATCATTTAGAGGGTGAATCTTATCAATGGTGCACAGTGATCAGAAATACAAATCCTGAGAAGGAGATCGAGGCATAGGAATGGAATGATTTCTAGAAAATGATTTTCGACATATATTTTCCTCACACCCAACGACATATGATGGAATGGGACTTCCTTGACCTCAAGAAAAAAGATGATGAATCAATAAAAGCATATGAGGATAAAATTTCAAGGCCTCCACAATATGAATCTATCTTTGTTGTTACTCCTGAATTTGTGGTTGGCTGCTTCTTTGGTGGAAAAAAACCGTGCCTACAAAAATCTCTAGCTATCCATGAATTCGAGAGCTGTGAGAAAATTGTCCGATGTTCCCTCAAAGTGAAAATGGAGATCATAAAATCTCAGGGGTATCATGGGGATAATATGTGAAAGGTGGACTTAAATTATGGTTTTCTGATGGATAAATCCAATGGTTCTAAGAATATCTAGCACCCCACATGCCAAAGGTGCGGATAGAATCACCCTAGAAATTCCATGAAGGGGATGAGATAATGATTTAGCTATGGAAGAGAAGGGACTTGTCTATTAACTGTAGACTTGAAAAACCTATGGTAGCGATAGAAGAAATGAACACTCTATTCGATGCTCAACACATTGTTCATTGCTTCAACTTCAAATAACTGGGGCACTTTGCGAACCAGTTCCCTAAGCCAAGGGATTTCAGAGGCAACCAACAACCTCCAAGGCAGCAAGGGCGAGCTTTCACCGCCCCTATTGCCAAAGTAACCCCGAAAATGAAGTGGTGAAAGGTATAATAGTTATTCATTCAAGAATAGAAAACATAATTTTTTATTTTGGTTCTACACATCTTTTCTATCCCAAAAGTGTAGTTGAAAAATCCCAGCACCACCACAATTTATAGAAGTAAGGATGTCGGTGAGAACGGATAATGGGGAAATCATTGAATCCCATGATTATAACTACTCCCCTATCATAAATTTTGGATTTAACTTCTTGGTGAACCTCTTAATACTCCCTTTGGTGGAATTGGATGAAATTATTGGCATGGATTGGCTTTTCTTATATAGAACCAACGTAAATTTCCATGAGACCAAAATCACTATCCATGTGGAATATCAACCCCCAAATCTATACAAGTGAAAGGAGGATGATGGATATTTTTTAGCACCATAATCTCAAGAATAGATATTACATACATATAAGCATGTATATCTATCTTTGATTATTGTGTCTAATGAAGCAACCATCTTTAAATACATTCATATTGTGAGGGAAGTCACTTAAGTGTTTCCTAAGGAATTTCCTGGTCTTACTCTTAGAAGAGATGTGGAATTCTAAATTGATATTATACTTGAGAAGTTTCCAATATCAAATAATCACTATATAATTCCTATTATGGAGATTGAGTTGTTTATGAAACAACTACAGGGGAATCTGGATATAGGTTTTATACACCCAAGTGCTTCACTATAGGGTTCAAGAGTCATCTTCATCAAGAAGAAGGATGTTCCAATGCACCTTTGTATTTATTATCATGAGCTCAAAAAAATCAAGATAAAGAAAAAGTATCCTATGTCACAAATTGATGACTTTTCTAATCACCTATGAGGAGATAAATATTTATCCAATGTTTACTTGTGGTCGGGATATTACAAAGTTAGGGCGAAGAGAGAGGATATCCCTAAGACTTATTTTTGTACAAGATACGGGGAATATGAATTAACAGTAGTTTTTTTAGACTCACTAATGATCCAGAAATATTCACATACTTGATCAATATAGTCTTAAGAGATTACCTCGAAAAATTTCTGGTAGTCTTTATTGATGATATTCTAATATATTTGAAAACCAAGGAGGAGCATGAGGAGAATCAAAGTACTGTACTAGAGACCTCGCGAAAGGATAAGCACTATGAAAAGTACAAAAAGTGTGAGTTCTGGTTGAAGGACGTCCCATTCTTGGGTAATATCTTCAAAATCAATGGGATATCTATCGATCCATTCAAGAAAACTTCAATTGTGGAATGGACAAGGACAACATTGGTAATAGATATGCGTTGCTTCCAGGGGTTAGCTGGATATTATCACCGATTTGTGATAAATAGTTCATGATTTACCATCACTCTTACTGAGCTAACTCCGAAGGGAGTAAAGTTTTAATGGTGCGATGAATGATAAGAGAGATTCAAGGAGTTGGAAAGGGGGATTATGACTATGATCATGCTCACACTACCCAAAAAGGGATAAATATTTGTGGTATTTAGTGATGCTTAGAAGAAGGGCATCAGCTTTGTGTTGATTTTAAAGGACAATGTCATTTCCTATTATTTAAGGATATTGAATGTTCATGAGAAACAATATCCAGCACATGATCTGGAGTTGGTTGTAGTAATCATCACATTAAAAATTTGGAAACATTGTGTCTTTGGAGTGGAGTGTGAAATACAAACATATCACAAAATCACCAAGTATATATTCACATAGAAAGAGTTGAACATGAACCAACAAATATGGTTAGATCTGATCAAATACAATGAATGTTCAATCCATTACCACCCTGGAGAGCGAACAAGGTGTACGATGCTCTAAGAGGAAATGACTCATCAATTATATCATTGATGAGAATTGAAAATGATCCAATCTTCTTATATTTGATGAATATGAACAGGAGAATCATAATGAATGGAACATCATAAATCATTTCAAAAATGATTGCTAAACTGTATCTTTTGTAAAGGTTATAGGATACTCAAAAGGATGATGTGGGAATTTAGAAGGAAGTGGAACCTATTTTAAAAGGAAATCCTCAGAGTTAAATGTCAATGGAGAAGGAATTGTGAGTTTTTGGAATAGGCTATGTGTTCCATCAAGTCTAGTGCTAAAGAATGAACTTTTAGATAATGCACATAGTTTGAATTTCTACAATCACTCAGGAAACACAATGATGTATCAAGATATCTGTGAGCTTTATTAGTGGGATAACATGAAGAATGAGATCACTGGGTATAAATCGAAGTGCCTGGTATGTCAGCAACTGAATACTGAGAGGAATAAGTCTAAAGGGATGATGAAAACATTACCCATACAAGCATGGAAATGGGAGAACATCACCATAGTCTTTGTCACCAGACATCTGAAGAGGTTGAAAGGAAACAATGTTATCTAGGTTTTTGTGGATTGTCTTACAATGACTTCACACATCATTGAAATTTGAGAGGATTTCTCACTGGATCAACTAGAATGGATATATATCATATAAGTGGTACGACTCAATGGAATACCACTATCGATTGTATCTGACCCAGATCCAAGAATCACCTCCATGTTTTGGAAGAGTATTTGACATGCTCCAGATACTGATCTAAACTTCAATATGTCTTATCATCATCAAACTGATGTCCAATCTGAGCAGAATATATAAACACTTGAGGACATGTTGAGAGCATTATAACAGGACTTCAAAGGATGAAGAGATCAATATATTCTTCCAGTTGAGTTCTCTTAAAACAATAGTTTCCACTCAAGAATTCAAATGGATGCTTATAATGCCCTGTATGGGAAGAGGTTCATAACACCATCATGTTGGGATTATATTGGGGAGTGAAAATTCCTATCTCTAGAAATGGTTAAAGAGATGGTCGACAAGGTTAAGACCATCCAACAACACATTAAAGATACTCAACGTCGACAAAATATTTAGGCTAATAATCATTGATGATGCTAAGAGTGTTATTTCAAAGACAAGGTATTACTCAACATATCACAATGGAATAGAGTTATGATGTTTTGGAAGAAGTGAAATCTTAGTCGAAGGTAAATTATCCTTTTTGAGATTTTTGATTGCATTGGAGTAGTGGCCAATCGACTAGCACTCCCACCAAACCTATCTCAAGTACATGATGTATTCCATGTATCACTTTTGAGGAAGTACATACCTGACCCATCTCATGTACTCAATCCCAAGGTGGTACTATAGGATATTGACCTCTCCTATAAAGATAATCCGGTGAAGATCATAGATCGTGGGAAAAATGTTCTACAAAATAACACAATTCCACTCATAAAGGTGTTGTGGAGAAAGCAAAATTTTGAAGAAGCAATGTGGGGATCATAGGAGGTTATGAATAAGAGTTTCACTCATCTATTTTAGTGTGGGAAAAGGGAAATCTCAAGGGAGAAATTTCTTAAGGGGGGAAGATTGTAACAACCCAAACATTCATTAATGAAAATTCCATTTGATATAATAAAATGTATTATTATTAAAAATGGTTATATAAAATATGAAATTATTTTGTTTTATGATTTTGGATTTCAAAATACCATTATGAATTGTTACCGTGGATAATATAGCCATTGAAGAGTGATTAAAGGATTAGTATAAATATAGCGCTTTAACAAATCCAATCTACTCAGACAAAAGAATATATATCCTAATCCAGTAGAATTGCTCTGTATGAAACCCATTTTTCGGAGCTTGGAAAGGAGATGGCATGATTGGGAATCACTCTTGACCAAGCCCAAGCCATGTTTCAACACATTAAGCTCGAACAGAACCACCTAAGGGAGAAGTTGAAGTTTATTGAGATTACCACCTAAGAGATGTTATCTGAGCCACATCTAGAGTCTGTCAACATCGCACACCTTACCCTTAGGTCATATGTGGGTGTTATAAGGGGTTATGTAACAAGACCTCAACACCATTATTATGTGCCTTATTTTTTAATATAATAAATAATATATATTCATTTTAATATTTTTACCTTGTAAATGTTTTTTAAACAACATATAATATTTTAAATTAACATTAAATTAAGAAATATATTTTGATGAATTAAAGGATTTTTGAAATAAATAATAATTTAATAAAAATATTACTTCTAAATTATTTTTATTTAATATAAATGATAGTATAATTTTTAGGACTACAATTATAATTTTTATTAAGGTTTCAAATCCATTTTTTTCACAACCATTGAAATTTTCAATAAATGACCACGTTTATTTTTAATGTAAAAATTCACATATATAGAAAATTATTTAGATAAAATGAATATTATTTTTGGAATCATGATGTTATAATTATCCAATGTTGAATTTTTGATAACTTTCTGAAATAGTCGAATTTTTGGGTAAAAATTTAATACTTTTTAAATACATAATGTGTTTAATGACATCGTACTCACCAAATAGTGATGTAATAAAATACAATAAATGGTATTTTTGGCCAATATATGTTTAACATTGAAATAATGTTTTTTTATGTTTGGTTGATTTATTTTACAATTCTTTAGTAGACCCTCCAAGACTTAAAAAACATTTTATCTTTTTAAATTGATTTCCATGAGAGTGTGACTCACCTCCACATATGAAAGCCTAATATTTCAAAAATTTAAACCATTGAAAAAAAACAATAATGGTTTACAATCCCCTTTGGAAAACACCATGGGTTGGTTTGTGGTTTTTATTAGTTTAATTTGTGGTGTCAAAAACATAAATAATAATGAATTCCTTCTCGTTTCCTATATAATCCCACCCAAGATACCACTTCCTAATAACTCATAGCCTTTGTAGATCTACCAATCTCTACCCTCCTCTCTCTAGAATCCCCCAAGGTTCCCCATTCTTCAAATAATACACTCTTATGCTTCTCCCAAGCCTTTGGGATCACAATTTCATGTAAGGGATTTCGTTCTTGTTCATTTTTATCAAAATTTAATTATGAAGTTATGTCCTTTTATTTTCAATTAAAATTCGGGGTATGACTTCACAAATTCCCCATACTGTCCTATATATGTTTCAATTACGATAAAACCATTTCTCTCTCATTAATTCTTCCCATGTACAACCATTACCATTCCAAAATTCTAAAAGGTATTTCTCAATCCCCATTTACATTCAAGCAATTATTTTGTTTTATAAATATAAATTCTATTACATGTGTTGGTACATGTATCAATATGAACACCTTACCATAAATTTCATGTAAATATGATGAGACACCCCCTTTTCACTCATCAAACATTTTTATGAATTATTTTGTCACGTCGTTATGATGCCGAAATTATTCCGTGGTTTTCTAAGGCCTAGTCATTGTGTAGTGAAAACCAAGACCATTTATCTATTATTTTTATTCACTATTAGAAAAATTTACTTATTTATTATAGAGTATATTGTATGTATTCTATATCTTTTATTTTTGAAACAAATTATGATGGTTAATGAATCTATATTGTATGATCTATGTGGCACCTTTATGCATGAAATGAAATGATTACAAAGGGTGCCCCCTGATAGCTCTCAAATGCATTGGGTAATGATTAGTATCACGATATATCAAGTGAAATTAGGGTTTAATCATGATAAATAAACTAGAATGATGATTTACTCATTATCTTAGTGCAATGAGAGTTGTCTCTTGCTAATATCATGTAAAATGTTGATGCTGCATTTCTATGTTATGATAATAATGATATACCAGGCCTTTATGTTCATGTTTCTTTTATGCTGCATTAATATTCATATTTCCTAACATGTACTGAATTATTCATGTTATTATCTGTTTACTCTATTAATAGGCTTTAAAACTCTCCCTTATCTTATTAATGTCCTCATACAATCCCATTCAATAAGTACGAAGGAATGTGTGAGGTCATGTAAAAGTATTTTTCAATAATGATGTAGTGTTTTATGTTCTATGTTCTTAAGTAATATTCCTAAGTACCAAAGACACTTGACCTCCCGATATTCTATGTTATATCATGTGAATAGTTTATGTAATAAATCACATTTATATGTGTAATAAATAGAAGGGTTGTTATACTATATGAGCTTTGGTATTAATGATGATCATTATGATTTGGAGCATAGGTGGTTCAGGGTTGGTCCCAAGTAAAATAGTTTGTGAAAAATTGAAGATATGGTAAATCTGGGGTATTGAATCTCATCCCAAAATTTTACACAATGTATTTTGGTGTTTAACATCATGTAATTTTGAAGTGAGTTTTCTTGCATAATGTTTAAATATTTTTGAATCCCATAATAATCTCGTTTATATATTTGGAACATTTACTCCTTTAAAAATGTGCATTTGGGACTCACAATGTGTAAATGACTTTTAGAGTGTGTAATCGTAACAAAACATGTTCTAAAACCAGATATTTCCTCATAAATTCATGAAATTTATATGAATTACTTGTTTTTTAGTTGTTCTTCTCAAGTTCTGCATCTCTTTTTTGGATTCAAAATTCCGGTGTTGTGTTGCGAGTGAAGTGATGCAGGGTGAAGGGTTTTTATCTTCAAAATTTATGATCATTTTTCAAATATTCCTTTTCTCCTACCATAAATGATAAAATGTGCCAATAATTTTTAAATTTTGCATGATTATTCATTTAAATACACATATTAACACATTAAAATATCATAAAATATATTCATGAAATACACATATCAAATACCCCCGCACATGAATTCAAACTTTTCCTCAGTGATAGAATCTCAACATGATACAGATGACATTCACCATACAACACATCAAAATAAAATTTCAATAAAAATGATTTATCAAATAAATAATTAAAAGATTGATTATCACATAGAAAACATTCATTGACAACTCAAATTTCAAGGAATTAAAATCAACCATTTATTGTAATTTTATACTTTTGAAATAGGCAATCGTTTTAAACCATTCATTTCCATTTTTCAATTCATTGTGATAACACATGCCACTTTCTATTTACCTCACATGAGTTTTTCCTCTCATCATTAGGGTATATATTTTTAATAAAATTCTTCACATACTTCAAAAATGTATAACTTACCATAAGAATTAAATTTATATAACATCACCATCATATAAAGGCAAAGACCTCAATTAATCATTAGCGCTTGGCCATTAAAGAATGAATGACTCTTGGGGTAAGGGAAGGTAGATAAATTATGTAAAAAAGTAAAAAAGGATAAGGAGATTCAGATCTAAATAATTTTAATTATATGAAAAAATATCACATAGAATGTCTCATCTTTATATATTTCATCTCTCTCTTCTCCCAAAAAATTAAATGTGGGATCATGATACTGGTATGTGCAACGACTGAATCAAACTCTCCTATTTTTTTCATTTCAAATATTTTTTTTCCTTTATAAAAAGTTATGTTTAGCATAAATATCAGATCCTCCTCCTAACCACAATTGATGAAAATATCATTGGTATAGAAAATTGTGATTTTTTATACACCTAGAATACAACCCTTTTTTTAAGAGAGGTGAACAATAAAATACAAAACAAAATTAATGGACTCTTATCATATAATAATCACCAATCCACAATCAAAATATAAAAAAATAATTATATTTTTGTATACTAAATATGGTTCTCTACCAACATTTATTATTTTAAATATCCTACAAATCATTTAAAAGGAAGGTAAGAATCGATTAATTAGTATTGTAACATGGATCATTTTTTGACAAGGCTACTCAGGGATTCTATTGTATTAGAAAGGATTAATGAAAGGTGGTTAGTAGGATAAGGTATTAAAAAATAATTAATTAATCATTTTAAAAGTGATTCTGTTCGGTTATAGCTTTCATAAGATGCAAAGTAAGTTTTAGAAGAAAACATGCCTGAGTTTCTGAGAAAATATATGAATGAAAGAATGAGAAATATTAGCTCATTCAATGTATCAGTAATGAAAAAAATGGTGGGGAAAATTTATCAAGGTAATGTATGAAAATAATAAAATAAATTATTAAAAATATCAAAAAATTAGAAGCATTACCGATTAAAAGAAAATGTTTATTTACAATGATCAACAAGCTCCCCAAAATCATGATTTTCAAATCCTAATCCACATGTTGCCACTGCCAATTCTCTTTTCCATTTTTCCCATACAAATTTATTCACAATGAAATTTAATTCACATAGTTATATTTAACCTAGGAATTTTCAATGTATTAGTTTAGTTTATTAAAGAATAAATCAAATGTTGTCATGAAATTTGTAGTTAAATATCCAAGCATTTTTAAAGTGATTAATGTTGTAGAAAAATTATAAATTCAAATTCTAACTCCCCTTTAGAATTGATGCTACAAAATTAGAATAGTAGGTACTATCAACAATAAATTAAAGATGTGTAAATGGAATTCGTAGCATGTAATTTTTCTGTAGCCACTTCTTTTGCTACTTACTTATGCTAGCCACTTACTGGATGTGCCATTGATGGACTTAAAAAATAAAGAGAAACAAGTTGAAGTACATGACCTTGAAATATGATAAAAAATAATAGGGTAATTGAAATTAAATCCTAATATATAATTAAATCCTAAGGAATCAATAAATTTATAATGATAGAATTTAGTAAAAATAAGGTTTCTCTCGGAAGCTGCACTTTCACAATGATCATTTTGCTTGAACATAGCTGAGTTAGCTGATTGGAATCCGGTAAAATTTTAATCGTATTGCGTTCACTCAATTATAACTTTGAAATCCACCAATCTAATCATGAATTATCCTCAATGAAATTTTCATGGACCGAAAAGGGGGTGACTGGAGTCTGATCAGAATGATTATAACCAAATGAATCTGGGATTCTATCCAGTCTTGAGAAAATTCATCTTCTTAAATGGTTGTCCATGTGCTTTGGAATTCATCAATTATCACTTCAAGATCTATATACCGTATATCAATTTCTTTTTCTGTTGATTCTTAATTTGGTTCTTCAGTATAGCCTGCACAAGGTGCATCTGGTTATTCTTCATCCTCATTCGGCATAAATTGATTTTCTAAAAAAATTGTGATAAATTTAGAATTTCTAATCTCCTAAACATCTTCTTATTCTTCCTATTAATGCATTTTTTTGCAGAAATTTTCTACAAACCATTAATGTTCTATAGTAAGTTCACCCTTTTCATCATCATTCATGCCTTCAAAATCAAGGGTTTTATGGTTAGAATCGATATCATAATTGGGAGTGATACTTATCGCAACTTCATAATCTATGCATCTGTCCTCATGGTTCCCCTTGTTGATTTATGACTCCATGTTATGGGGTGTTGAGAAATAAATTCTCGGGTATGGTTACAGGTACTCATAGTGTTTCTTATTTATCATTTTTACTTCTTTGAGTAGTTGTGTCATATCATCTAGTAGGAAGTCAAACCTCTCCTTGGTAATCATCATATTGTTTGTCCCTAACATCAGAACCAAAAATTTCCAGTGTGGTATTATGTAATAATAATAATAATAATAATAATCTAAAATATGGAAATAGAAATGATGAGAAAAAAAGATATTTTCTAAATTATTCAACTAATAAATTCTCCACTCATATCCTTGAAAATGGATCCAAAAAATTAATATCTCTATGGGCGTCGTTAAATCCCGCAGGGTTACCAAATTTAAAAATTTAAAAATATGAAACAAACAAACCACTAAACTAAAAGGTAATACATGATATTTAAGTCTGATTTCAAACTCATATAGATAGGGTTAGATGAGATGTTTATTAAATAAAATAAACTTAAACTCCTTAACATTTGAAATATAAACTAATTAATTGGAATAAGAGACAATGATTTATTGGATTTTCAAAAATTAAAAAACATTATTAAAAATTGAAAATCCATGTTCATGATTGATTTGGATATAATGTAATTAAATAATAGTCATATGGTGTTGGAACCGAGTTACTTGAATCAAATAGTCGTGGTAGAAACCCAAAAAATAATTGATGTCCCTTTTTCACAATGGTCATGTTACATCGGGTATTTGATGAATTGGTAACTCGAAATCATATTTAAACATAGTAGAAAATCCACCCTATTCTCATGGGTTGAATTGTTTTCAATTTGAATGCGCTAAATTAATCACTCCCTCACTGATCACACAATTATCATGAATAAAAAATGTACGTAGTGAATTTATGAATGTAGGGGTGTGACAAAAGACCAATAATGAATTTTGTTAAATAGATAAAATAACTTATTATAATCAACCCCCATTCAATAAAATTAATTTACAAAATTATTAACCACTTCTACTAGCCATGAGGGTGTACGAAAATAAAAACACTATTCTACACATCATAACAGTGTCAGTCTTTGATCCTGCAGACATCAAGTCCGAATGAATCCATTGAGTGGAGCCTTAGCCTCTTATTTATAGGCTCTAGAGGGGCTCTAGTATTAATGATAATAATTAATATTTTGTGTATCAGTGGTCTGGGGAGGGGGTACCACATCAATGAATTTGTTAAAAAAATGAATATATGATGAATCTTTCATGTTGAATATCGTCCCAACAATATACTTGATGTGTAATGGTGTTTCACATCATTTAATTTTGATCTGAGTTTTTCTTTGTGCTTTTTGAATATGCATGAATCTCACATGAATATCATTTAGAGATTTATAAATATAACTCCTTTCACAAAGTGTATTTAGAATTAATGACATGTTACTAACTTTCATATCATGTAATCATGTCACGATTTGTTCTGGTGGTGGAAGTATCCTGATGAAGTCATTAAGTGTAATTGAATGGCACATCATGTAATCATTCAGATTCAATTCTAAATCTCTATTTTTGCTTAAAAATATCTATTGTCCTTACACTTCACTTTATTCATGGAATAATGGGTCCTTTAGCTCCAAATTTTCATCTTTTTGTTCATTTTTCAAATATTCATTTTGTCTTACCATAAATCATAAAACAAGTCAATTCACTCTTAATTTGTAAATATTATTCATTTAAATACACAACATACCATGTTTAAATACCATAAATTATCTACCATAAATATACTCATAAAAAACCAATTAAATAAAAAGGAATCAGATATTGATTTATTATACACATGATTACACCGACAAAGTCATTAGATCCAGGACATCATCGAATGTTGGATCATCAGTATGAGGAATTTTTGAAAAGAATAATAAAAGGGTGAAATGTTTTTTATATTTTTTAAACTTTTTACAATGGGTTATAATTATATAAAATTTGCAAAACTTTTAATGGAATAATGTTTTGAATGTTTAATTTAATTCACTTGGTATAGAGAATCAGAATGAGAATGCATTAATTTTAATTTAGTTGGCATAGATCATCACAATGTGATGTTTTTAGTTCTAATGTGTTTTCAATTGGGTCAGCAAAATCAGATTGACCATAATTTTTCTTTGTAATGAACATAGTATTATACGTAATATTTTTATGATGTTCAAAGAAGGATAATTTTATGAGAACATTCGAGATGTTTTGATAAGAATTGAGAATATGTGAGAAGCTCTGAAAACATAAATTATGGAGATGAAATAAAGGTGAAATTTATGTTTTAGGAAAGTTGGTTGAGTAGGAAATTTAATGTTTTCCCACAAATTCTTCATTAATCCCTTTTATAAATATAAAGAAGTGCATTTTTTCTTTTTGATATTTTTTACTATTCACATCTGATGAAAGAGAGAGAAATCACAAGTGTTTTTGAGTGAATAAGTTTCCAGACTATGTTTTCTTGAGGATGTTTTTTTGAAGGAATGAGAAGAATAATTGGTTACCAGATCAGATAGAGACATCAGAAGAAAGTTTACAGGGAAAGGTTGAAGTGGTTCATAATTATTTCTAGAGTATTATTTATTTATCTATATTATAGATGGATAAATCATACTAGGGAATCAAACTGAGAAACTAGATTGATTTTTCAAAACATATTCCAATAATATTTGTTCTTACCTAATTTTAGGTTGGAAATTGATGTTTTTTCATTTGAACATTTTCAAATGGAAATTGATAAGAAATCACTATAACATGTTTTGAACCAATACGCATAAGATTAATCACTTATTACAAAAACTAATTTTACATCATTCATGATAGATGAGGCACTTTCCTTATTGTGTTGATCATATTGCTACACATGTGTGAGGATATATCCCACTATTTTATCAACACAAAAATTATTGTTTTCTTGAGGATTGTTTTATTGGGTTATTTCCTAACCATTATAAGGACATAGATACACATATTCAGTAGTGAACCTTGTAAATTCTTTATAATATGTGGATATGAGAATGTTTTGTTTTTAGTAAAGTAATTATCTTTAATAGTAGGTGAAGGTTGTTTCAAAATAAAGGAAACATATAAGAAAAACCTTTCACTAATTCACCCCTCCCCCTCTCAGTGATACACTGATCCTAGTTGTTCCTTTAAAAACAAAAAATCCCCACTTATAGTTAAAATATCTAAGCAAGACGAAGAATTAATTATGGTGATGCCTCTACAATGGTTACTAGTCTACAATACATTACATCCTTGTCTAAATTTTCCTGACATTTAAATTTTATTCTATTTCAAATATATTTTAAATGTGAATCTTTAAAAAAAAATTGAATGTTTTTTGGTTTTATGGACATCGTTTTTTGAGGATTCTATACTTTTGGATCACATTTTCAATTTACTAAATCACTCTAGGTATTGAAAAAATCCCCTTTTCTTAGTATTAGTTGTTAAAAAAAATTAATTTTAGAACAATATTTTAATCTGGGTATATACAATTCCATTATTTTATTAAGAATATTTCAGAGGATATTTTGATAGTTCAAATTTTTATATATGATTTTATTTTTGTTTTAACAATATATTCTCTTCGTAATTAATTTTTTGGTTTAATTTGTTAAAAATTGGAAGTGATTTTTATGGGAGGAATCAATTGTTTTCTTTGTTTTCAATTTTCTAAAAATTTTGATAGACATTTTTTTCAAACAAAATATACTAATCAGATTTCAATGTGGTTTTTTTGGATAAATTTATGGATATTAGAACTTCAATGATTATTTCTTGTAATCTTACTTTGGATGAAGTTAGTAAATAAGTGGAAAATAATCTTTATTGAGGTATGATTGGGAGTCTTCACTATCTTACCATGACCTAGTCGAGAGGCATGTTTGGTGTATGATTTTCTGCCCATTATCAAGATAATCCTAATGAAATCCATATAAAATATCAAAACATAATTTATATATACATAAAAGGAACTAAAAATATTTGTTTATTTCATCCAAAAACACATATTTAAAACTTTCTAACTTTTGAATTGTATAATTTGGTGGTTGTAAACTATATAAGAAAAGTATAAGAGGAAATTTCCACATAAAATAAAAATCTTTTGTCACATAGAGTAGTAAGGTGAATAATTCAGTTGGTATTTCTATGATTCAATTGTAATATATTGTTGTGGTGAGATATTTCTCCCAAATCACTTAGACAAAATACACCCTTCTGGAATATGGCTTAAATTGTGATCATGTTCCAATTATGAGTTACTAAACTCGTGAAATTTTTATTTTTAAAAATCTAATTCATCCATCTCACACAAACCATTTTATTTTTGTAATATGTTTCCAATTTTTTTTCAAAAAGTGTTTTTATATATTAATAAATGTTTACATTTTGTATCTCTCAAAATAATATTAATGGTGGACTTAATGGAACTCAAATGATATTTTGTTTTTCATATTTGTATCAACTATCATATATTTATTATCCTTGTTTTCCTTAACAATTTTCAAGAGATTGATGTTAATCATAAATTTAGATAGTACATTGATGATATTAAAGGCATGATTTTGTTAAGAAGTATATTGTTAGAGGAATAAAAATTCTTATTATTTTTAAAAAATATTTAATCACAATTTCCTTCAAAAGTGGTTTCAATGATGTTGTTTATATTCTTATGACTTATTAACGATCACAAATGTATAGAAAATCCTAGTAATAGGAACTAAAGGTACATTTATTTTTAGAAAGGGGAGTGTATTTTCAGTTGTTGAAAAATTTTCATGTTGTTTTAAACATAAATCTTTTCTCTTAAAAATTGATTTTTTATAATTTCGGATTTTAATTTCATTTAGAAATTTATTTTAGTTATATTTTTGAGGTATTCATGATTCCAATATTTGTATTATTAATTTATTAAGTGTTTTAATCATAAAAAATGGGTATAATGTTGTATATCTCACTATCTTAGGTGTCTATTTCACTACAAATGATATACCCTTTATCAACGCACAAAAATGATTTTAACAGTACTAAAAAGGTGTTGTTAGTACCAGCGTTGCTAAAGAGAGAACACCTTTATAAGTTATAGAAATAGCACTGATAAAGGCCCCATCTACTAAAATGTGAGTATATATAACAGAACACTATAAAAACATCATGTTACATTTACACAAAATATAATATTTATTTGAAATATTTTTTCCATCAATAAAAAAATGAAAAAACCCTACTATATAAATTTCAAAAAAAAATTTGTATAATTACATTTACAATTACTATCCACAAAATTTTTAAAAAATTATTGATTCTCTTTGGCAGCAGTGATACCCTCCAAAAATGTCCGCCCATGGTATCCCTTGGAAAACAAATCACCTCATCCTAAGAAAAAAAATCCACCTATATAAGAAAAAAAATTATGTTAGTAATATTATAAAGGAATAAATTGATCATTAATATTAATGAATGCATTAAAAAAGTTCACCATTAAATAAAAAGTCACACATTTAGTTATAAAAATATCACCATGCATTTTATTATGGTGTCGTTGATTCCAACCCATCACAAATTAAGTATGGATCATTTTCATAATGTATAAAAACAATTTGAATGTGTTTTCTTGATTTAGAGTATGTTACTAGTTCTTTTTCATGAAATTAATATCAATTTTAAATAAATACACATTTGGAGTTATACCAGTACAACCATGATTAAAATTGAGTTTTGTCTAATTTATATACCGGAAAGAGTAATTAAGGATCATTTTTCTAAAGTATCAAAATATTCTGAATACGTTTTCTGGGTTTTTAGTATGTCAATTTTGTTTTCTAGTAAAATGTCATATCAAACTAAAAACACACACTTTGATCCAAACGGGTCACATCGTGTGTTGGTTTTATGTGATATTTCTTCCTACATGTCACAAATGTCATATGTATTGATTTCCAAAATTATCATGAAAATCAGTGCGCATTTTCATAGTCTTTAGTGAGTGACACATATTATGAACAAAAATATGAATTTTAATCTAATAACGGGATCTTTGGGTCATCCCAGTCACATCGTGCATTAGATTCATATTTGGGATATTCCTACCCATCACAAATGACTAATAGAACAGTTCTCTAAATTATCAAAATAATACAAATGTGTTTTCTCAGTTTTATGTATGTCACTTTTTCCATTACTAAAATTAATGTCAATTTAATATACAAAAATGTACATGGAGTAATACTAATCGCACCATGCATAATATTGAGGTTTGGTTGATTATTAGACATCAAAAATGAATTATTTATGACTTTCCTAAAATATGATGACATTAAAACTGTATTTTCATGGATTTGAGTTGGTCAGCTGTCCATTTAACTAAAATTGATGTCAATTTTAAATAAAAAGATGTACATTGAGAAATAATGGTCACACCATAAACTTAAATGAGTTTTGGATTATTCCAACACATATAAAATGATTGACGTATCATTCTAAAAAATTATAAGATCAATCCAAATTAATTTTCTTTGTTTTCAGTTGGTCAATTTTTTTACTAAAATTGTTCACAATTTGGAATAAAAAGATGCACTTGGAGTCATACCGGCCACAAAGTGCCTTGGATTAAGGTGAGGGTAATTCATACACATCCCAGAGGTCCCATGGATTGTTTCCCTATAGTATTAAAATAAAGAAAATGTGTTAGGCCAGTTGTCAGTTTTCCACTTGTTCCTTTTTACTAAAATTGATTTCAATTCTAAATTAAAAGACACAGTTGTAGTCAAACCTATTATATAGTGCATTGGATTGTAGTAATGATGAATCATACACATCCCAAATGGCTCATGGATCATTTTTGTAAAGTATAAAACTAATCATAAAGTGTTTTATAGGTCTCTAGTGTGTTAGTTGTCCTTTTAACTAAAATTGATGTAAATTTTAAACCAATAAGACACACTTGGAGTAATACATATCATAATATGCCTTTTATTGAGGTTTGGATGATTCCTATACGTCCCAAATAACTCATAGATCATTTAACTAATGTATAAAAACAATATGAATCAGTTTTCTATGTTTTCAGTACGTCACATGTCTCGTATTACTAAAGATGATGTCAATTTTAAATAAAAAGACACACTTGGAGTCATACTAGTCACACTGTGCATCAGATTAAGGTGTGGCTAATTCCAAGATTTCTCTAATTCATCATGGATTATTTTCTTAAATTATCAAACTAATCCAAATGAATTTCTTAATTTTTATTAGGTTAGATTTCCTTTTTAATAAATTGGTGTAGATTATAAATAAAAAAAATGCACTTGGAGTCATATTGGTCACATCCTGTCTCAGATTGAGATACGGTGAATAAATTTTTATGAAATTTCAATTTTTTTTATGATTTAAATATGATATTATAGTCTATATAAGATCATAGATCCTCTCTTATGGAGAGTTTTTAGGTTTAGTATTTTTTTAATAAAAAGTACTAAAAGTGGGGGTCTTTTTAAAAACATCTTTAACAAAATAACAGAATTTATTGAGTTTAATAGTTTACAAACCTAGTGGATTTGGAAAAATATGAGACAAATGGTTTTTTTATTTCCCTACACACATTTCAACATCATTTTTCTTAGTGATTAATTCAGGTCATAAAGTGTTTTTTGGTAGAAATTAATTGGAATCCCAATAAATTCCTAATTTTTTTTCAATGCTTGAAGAACCAAAACATGACATATCAATTTTATTACCATGGAACAAAACTAATGAATAGAAAAAAATCTTAAAACATAGATTGAAATCTAGAGAAGGTGGGTAAAAAAAGGGTTCTTGTGTTTTCCAATCAGAACAACACAAGTCACACACTCTACACCTCACACTGATCGGTTAAAAATTAAGAGCATAAAATTCACATGCATCCAAAAATAATTCGAATATAAAATAATGTATGATAAATGGAATGAAATTTTTTAATAACAAAATTACTCAAAATTAGTGTCTAATACCTTCATCAAAACTCCCTTGACAGGTGTGTAGATCCTTCACAATGAATTCCCACTAATTATCCCTACATTGAGTGGAGGAGGAAGCACATGTGGATCGCTTTATTAATTTTAGCTCTCCCTATGAAGATAGGAAGATCCAAAACCTTCAAGGTGATGACAAGAATCCTCTGAAATTTCAATTTGGAATCACCTCCCTCTCACAGTCGAACATTCAAATTAGGAGCTGATGGTGCCTTTTTATAGCCAAAATGGGAAGTGGTTTTGTCACCCAGTTTTGACCATAACACTTGTATCTCTTTTATCGGTTGTTAAATTTAATGACTCATATCTTCCCAATTTTATTTTTCGTATGTTTTGGGAAAATTATAATATCAAGAGATAAGATGGTGTGTTATTCTATCACCCGTTAGGCTGGGAACAGTTGGATAAAAACTATTATGTTTTAACAGTATACATAAGTGGTTTCCTAAAAAAGTATAATAACATATAAAAACTTGACCAAATCAGAAATATGATTGCACCATTGCATTCAGAATGGTGAATTTACCCTAGTTATTATATAACTGTAGTTGGTATAGGTATTTATTGAGAGAACCTGAAAAGGAAATAACAGTAAATAAAATAATTATATAAAATTATTTTATTTTAAGATTTCAATAACTCATGACATGTGACTTAGATTAGAAATATGAGACCACCGTTGAGTTTGTAATGTTTAATTTTACATAGGTAGGGCCTAACATCAATCAGCGTAGGTCGGTTGCAAAATTTAATTTAGAGATGTTTTAAGAGAAAAATAAAATATACATAAAATGTTATTTTATTTTATTTATTAAACTTTACATAGAGACTCAGAAGCATTGATATGCTCTGAATCAATGACACAACAACACATCATCATGTCAACACAGAAACACTTCGAAAATGTTGAAACGCATAAAAAAATTTCCTCCATTAAATTGAAGCAAGGACTAGTGTTAGAATTGATAATGTAAGATAGTTTTTCCTATAGTATAGAATTAACCTGAGGAAAAGAGATGGAATATCTTCTACATTTGATGATGGTTTTGAGATCAGAGCTCAAATCAATCATCGACGAACGAAGAATGTCGAAGAACGATGGATCGAGACTGTTAGTGGAAAGTTTTCCATTAATGAAGAATTATCTCCTCCAACTAATCATATTTCCTTTTTGGGGGTCTATTTTCAGGTAAATTCCATCCACATTACTGTTTCCCCATCACCAATGTGGACCAAACAAAAAAATGTTTGATCTGGGGGATGGGTTATCTACTTTGATGTTTTGAAGTGTTAAAAACTTAGTATTTATCCAGTTATTCCTTTAACTTTATTTATAAAGGGATGAATGAATTCTAATATAGACAAGTTCTACATTAATCCCTTGGGTGTTCTTGGTGAATTTCCTATCTTCATGAACACGTTCTTCACCAAAGGAAACTTGTGGTCAGGTTGAGAATTTCTTTGTGGTTCTGAACATGACCGGGCCCCCAGAACGATGAAAATATGATCTTGTACCCATGTTAGTAATGGTGACGACCATTGGATTACAATGAAATTATTGGTTTAAAGAATGGACCACGATAGTGATGGTGTTATCCCACAGAAGAGGAGCCGATGTTGGTGCACAGTGGCATAGCAGCCCAACAACAGGAGGTAGTCGGCATGATGGCCACTAGTAAAGGGGCCCACAACTACAGGCAATGATTGGGAGCTATGGACAAGGCTGGTCCATGGTGGTGCAAAGTAATAATGTGGTAGGGAAACGCGATGCTCGGCTAGAATGCGGTCCCATGGACCACATGCGGGAGTAGGGTCCAGCCCATGGCCGAAAACATCTTCTAGATGATAGAGGTGCGGCCCGCATTCCACACTCGATTAGATGAACTGGACTAGACAGCTGGGTCAAGCTAGAGTAACCCATGCTACTCGGGTGGACCGCATGGACCAATGGGCCAGTCCTTTAGTCTAGGCCAATTTGGGCCAGCCCAGACCCGAATGGGTCAGGTCGTGTCAGTTGAACCAGGTCATGTCGGGTTATCTTGATAGGGGTGGACCGGACCCAACTGACCCCTTTTTAAATAAATGACCATAACATCCAAAATGAAAGTTGGTTTCATGATCTTTTTGCAGTGTTATAACCCTCACAACTAGAAAGTCCTATTTTTATAATTTATTTGTCCTTTTAATAGAGGATGGAATATGGCCTATTGGCTCACAGAGTAGGTTCTCCCGAAACGAGCATGAAAAGAGAGGAATCATGTGATAGGCTATGGAAAATATGTGGGGTTTTTCTCATGCAAATACTAGATGTTGGCCTCCTAAGAATTGAAAATTTTGGTCTCCTATGAAGATATAGAGTTGGTCTCCTGCAAATACATAGAGTTATTCTCCTTCAAGGTTGCAGAGTATATCTCCTGCAAGGGCACATATTAGTTCTCTATCAGAGACGTAGAGTAGGTCTCCTGTGAATACTTTACGTCAATTTGGATTTTTATATTCCTAAACTTTCTTAGTAATTGTATTCAGTTGTGAGTTGACTCTAGTGATTCCCTTTATTGAATTTATTAGAGGTTGCCCTTCATGTACCTCTTTGGTAGTCTTCTATGTTACTTGATTTGACATTTACCATTATGGTTTGGGGTTCCTACTGAGTATTATTTTATGCACCCTTGCACGGGCTTCACCCGTACGTTTCATTTCTTGGGAAAATGATCAAAAATTTTTATGGACTCCTTAGTGGTTTGGAGATATATGGTGCTTCAGTGTGACCTAATTGATGTGGTACACTTCAACGAAATTCAAAAATCTTTCTGTACCTACCCTTTAGGTAGGGTTTTCTACAAACAAGATCCAAAAGCGTTTACTTCATTGTGTCTTTTGGGATTGTATTCTGACCCACATGTACTAGACTTACCCATTATCTGTTAGAGATGGGGTAAATGATTCCAATAGAAAGTAATTTTGTAACCTCTTTTTTGAAAATATATAAATATTTTGGGTTCAATTTTAGTTTTACATGCCTATCTAGTTTATCCCCATCATTTTAAAATATATGATTTGTACAAATTAATGTGTTAATTCCAGGAATTCTAGTAATTGTTCATCCCAAAGCTTGTTTATACCCCCTTAGAAGACAAATTAGTCATAATTTATTCTCCAGAGGGAGTGAACTGGAAATAATGGCTGGAATCTTGTTTTAATTCTAAATATAAGAATATTATAAATCTTGAGGTAGTTTTTTAGTTCCAATTTAGGTGTATTTTGGATTGATAGATGTTAATGTGATAGTATGAGTTCAATGATCTCATCTAACTGCTCAATGGAAACATGATCATATGAGGAGTGAGCTTTTACAAGCTTAATAGTATCATCAATGGTCAGGGGATCCTCATTGTTCAGGAAATTATAAATTAACAAACAAGGATGCCATTTTTATATACCAACACAAAATTCAATGCATTTTTCATATCCTAGAATTTCAATCAATTATGAAAACTTAGAAAGCGGATTAAGGTAGGGAATTTTTTTTTCAGGGGAAGGGGGTTCATTAATTAAATTAATAGAGATAATGAAATATTCCTCTAAGGGGTGCTTCAGGGAATGAATGATGTTAAAGTGGAAACTTTCACCACAAAACTCCCTATATAATGTACCATTATGGACATTAATTATGGTTTTGATAATTTTTAGGACAATTCTCCCTAATATAATTGGGGAATTTCCATTTATCCGATCATCTTCCTTTTTAAGAACATAATAATCATTATGAAAAAATAAATTTTACACACTCACAAGAATATCCTCTAACACACCAGAAGAGGGTGTTCTACTCCAGTTAAATAATTGAAAACAAATTCTAGTGGGATTCATTTCCCAAAACAACAATGATGTGTAAATAGTGTAAGGAACCACATTTATAGAATCACCTATGTCAGGAATTGCATTGGAAAAGGAATAAACCCCTATGGTGTACAAAATTGATAATATTCCTAGATCATTAGATTTTGTGGGATGTTATGGCTCTATCAATGTTGATATGTTCCTACCCATGTTCACCGTCTCATCATCTCACATTATCCTTCGGTGCATACACATCTCTTTCAGAAACATGTCTCTTCTTGTAATTTATGTCACGTCATCGATTAAGGGGGTGTTAGACTATAATTTTTTGATGGTTTCCAAGATTTATTTGTCATGTTAATTTATATTTCTTTTCTTGGTTGGGCAGAACTTTTCGGGAAATAAAAGAGGAATGATTGGGCTCAGTTACTCCTTAACAGATACACTCTTTCCTTTGGGGGTATCTTTTTGAGGATAAGGATTTTCTTCTCTTAGACCATTTTTAATGATTGTGGAGGTGCTTTCCTCAAGAGGGGATGAATATAATAGAGGGTTCATTGGGATTTTATTTTGTGCCCCACCCTCAAGGGTGTGGATAGTGACATTCCCCTTATCCCAAGGACTTAAAAGTTGTTGAGAGGGTAATTTACCAGACACAGGGTTTGGTATTTCCCTCACCGAGTTGGATAGTTGGATTAATTCAGTTATTAGTTCTTGTATGGTAGAATGGGTTGTTTTTTGGAATTAGAAATTGTTTGTATACATTTGTATCATCCTATCTTCTATACTAGGACAAGGTTTTATAGGTTGTTTCTGGAAAGGCCTTTGGCATGGTTTAGGATTTCTAGGTAGTGTTGGGTGACTACTCTACACCGGTTGGTTCCATGGTTGTGGATTATGGTTTGAATACCCCCTTAACTATAGTATTAGTTGTCTTTAAACCTAGGGTTAGTTGGTTTGTAAGGTTCTTACCTAAAGGGTTGGTTAAAGGGGTGACATAGAAATGTTGCCTCACAACTCTCAGATGTTTCTCTCAATTGAAGTCATTCATCAGAGTAGTGGGTGTTTAAATAATGTATAACACAATGGATGGGAGGAGAATATTTGGATTTCCCATAGTAAATAGCATGTTATCCAACAAGGTTACTTACCACTTCAAATTTTGTGTCCACCTTCATCTCAAATTTATTAATTTTTACCACATGGATACATCAAATGTGTATATTGGGTCTTCAACTAAATTGTACAGTGTTCTGTACCATGTTCTCAGTGAGGGTCCTTTCCGTGATTGGGGTTTTATCAACTAGTTCACCCCCAACAACAGCATCAATCATGCTTTGATCAACATGAATTATACCATCATAAAAACACTATATTAAAAGTTGATCAATTATTTGGTGGTGTGGGAAACATGAACAATTAATTTTAAATCATTCCTAGAATTCATGATGTGTTTCCCCTATGATTTCCCTATACAATATATTTATTTTCCTATTGTTTCTATTCTAGAGGCTGGGATATATTTTTTAAGAAAAAGGTGTTTTATGTCTGCCAACCTCTAATTGGTGAATCAACATATTAAAGGGAATATTTTGCAGTGTCATGTAATGAAAAAGGGAATTCCCTAAGTTTTACTACTTCTTCATCCACCTCGACATGTTTTAGCATAGAAAAAATAGTGTGAAATTATTTTATATTCTTATGTTGATATTCTCAATGAAGTCTATGAAATACTAGAAATAAGTGAATTAGACTGTATTTTAGTTAAAAATTGGGTTCCTAGCCTTGTATTTGAATGTATGTGGGTTGGATATCAACATCATGCAAGGATATTTATTTTAATGTCTAGTTACATTAATCATTTTTATTCCAGTTTATTTCATTTCTGATTTTTTTCTAGTAATTGAAGCTGAAGGATCAATAAGTTTGTTGTCGTTTTGTGTGTCCTCCTTAAATGGATTTTTTGGTGTGTCTTGATGTCGATGTTGTATTATAATCCATGATTTGTGTTTGAATGGATGTAGTTCCTCCAATGAATATCACTTCATGAATAAGGAATACGAAAGGAATATTCTATAAATCAACATAAAATATAATTTTAGAAAATAATCAAACAAATAATTACAAAATATGCCATACTTTTATAAAAAACATACAGTAAAAAAGTGTTCCCCAGAAACAACGTAAAAATTAGAATGTGTTGTCAGGTCACATCAAATTGATTATGATTTAAAGATTATTTTATAGTCTAGGGAAGACCCTAGGTCAACTCTCAATGATCATTTATAGGTTTAGAGTGTTTATTTTAAAAAAAGGTACTAATAGTGGGGGTGGTTTTGAAATCATTTTTAGTAAAATAAATTAATTTAAAGAGTTTAGTAGATGAAAAAACCAAGTGTATTTTGAAAAAAAATGAGGCTAAGTGGTAGTTTTGGTTTCACAACACATATTTCAAGATCATTGTTCTTTTTGATTCACTAAGGTGTGAAGTAATTCATTGGTTTAAATTAATTGGAATAATGATTAATTCATAAGTATTTATTTCAATGCCTAAATAACCAAACCTTGACATAACAATCATATTCTCAAGGTATAGAAATTATGAATGGAATAAGAGCTTCCAAATCAGATTTAAATATCATGAAGGTTGGTAAGAAAAAGGATCTTGTGTTGTCCAATTATAATAACACAAGTCACACACTCAAAAAATCACATCGATCAGTTAGATATTAAGATCCTAAGATTCAAAAGCATCAAAACTAGAATTGAAATATTAAATAAATTGATATAAAATGAATGAAATGTTTTAAAGGACAAATTAATCCAAACCAATAACTAATATATGAATTGTAACTCCCTATACATGTGTGTATCTCCCTCACAATGAACACCCACCGTAGAGCCTGACATTGAGATGAGGAGGAAGCTAGGGTTAATTTCCTTATTCATTGTATCTATCCCAATGAGGATAGAGAGATCCAAAACCACAATGGGGATGAAATTAATCCTCTATAACTTCAATTTTGTAGGACTTCCCTCTCCCAGTTGAACATAAAAATGTGGTTCCCATAGTACCTTTTTATAGCCCAAATGGGATGTGGTTTTGGGAACCCATTTATGGTCATACCATAAGTATCCCAATTTTTGGATGGTAAATGGATTTATCTAGACATAAAAAAACATATTTTCCCATATACTTTATATCTGCACCGAGTTTTTGCAATCATTTTCAGGCCAACATCTTGAGATTTGAACGATACTCTTCACACCACTTTTGAATTCATGCAGATTCAGTGGCCTGGACAGATAAGCCTAGATAGGATTAAAGATGGCCAAATTGGGATTGGGTTACTTTAAAATAGTTTTATAACCAAATTATCGGTATCCTTCTGAATAATATCATCCAATTTGGGATAATTATTTCTTGAAATTTGAATAATAGTGTACATATGTCCTTGTGCATTAATGTGGTTTGGCCCATTTTCCTTTTGGATCATATTCATCCCTCCAAATAACATCCACATACAATCAAATCACCAAAACATGTATAATATACTATTATTACAATGATAAAAATTAAATTATTAAATTATATTTGATTTTAAATGTTCTATTAAATTTTTCATTTCAAATACAAAAACATTTTAAAACTGTGTAATAAAAGTGAAATAAAGCAGTGAATCATAGTGAGATCATGTGGATGATTCATACACATCCCAAATGACTCATGGTTAATTTCTCTAAAGTATAAAAACAATCCAAATATGTTTTCTCATTTTTCTGTTTTTTACCTAATCCTTTTAATAAAATTGATGTCAATTTTAAAAATAAATACATACATGGAGTCATACCGGTCACAACATGCATTGGATTTATGTGTAGCTGATTCATTTATTTACTAAATGAATCATGGATCATTTTAATAAATCATAAAAATAATATGAATATGTTTTATTGGCTTTCAGTATGCCACTTGAAATTTTCTAAAAAATTTCATATTAAAGAAAAAATACACACTTTGACACATACTGGTCACATCGTGTATCAATTGGACAAGATACCAATTACTATAAGTCATAAATGTATTATGAAATGATTTCGTAAATTATAAATACAATATTATTGTTTTTTAGTTTTCAATGAGAGTAAAATTTTTAAGTAAAATGTCAATTTTATACTAATAATAGACACTTTGTGTCATAATGGTCAAACAGTGCGTCGGATTGAGGTGCGGCTGATGAAGATGATAGGGAAAGTAAAATACAAATAGTAGATAACATGATGAAAAAATTAATGAAATATGAAGTAGGATTTCATCTTCTGATGATGGTTCTATACATTTATGACCCATTAATATAAAAGGAATCCACGTATGTAAGAAAATAATTATTAAACAAGTAATACTACAACTAAATTAATTCAACATAAAAAATGAAAAAACCCATTACTTCTATGGATTTCATGTATTAATTATATTTGTATATATTCTGTGATCAATTATGATGCACATTTGTTCCTAATAAAATGTATATCATCTGGTGAATATGATTTTTCTATCTTCATATTAGTACTAGAAAAATATAAATACAAATAGTATAATTAAATATTTTAAAATAAATATTAATTTAAATTATAAATACCTCTTTGGGGATGTGATTTTTTATTGAATATGATATCTCTTATTAATTTCAAACATAATAGTCACAATGTTTTTCACTTGTTTGTTTTTAACACTGCAAAAACATTGAGAAAAAAAGTAATTTTTTTTTATATGTGTTTGGATGGTGAAATATTATTTTATATACCCTGATACATATTTAGTTGTAAAACTTTTCATGGTCATTGTGCACAATTTTTGTCCTCATGCCATGATTTAGTCGTTATTTACACACTACCCTATAGTAATATAATCCCTAATAAAAAATAATATAAATTATATAACATGATGTTTAGTTCTAAAACATTGGATATAGTGTATTTAGAATTGAAACAAGTCATCATGTGTGGTCAGTTTTTTGGTAATACATGCATTGAATCTAGAAAATAAATATTTTGAGTATCCAAATTGACCATAATGAGCATCCAATATTTTCCAAAAACACATAATGAAATAAGTACATTATAAAATTAAAATATATTTTAAACGATTAAATTATTGGGTTTTACCCATACATCGTTGGTATTATGTGAAGTATTTCATCACCATGTTTTCATTCAAACAATTTTGACAACTTTTACACTATTTCATCAATATTTTGGATTCTATTTTAGTTTGTTCTGTTGTCATGGTATGAGGAATAATGATTCCAGATTGTTTTTCAATGGGAAATCTCTTCAGATGGTATTGATATATACACATTCAAAAAATATGAAATATATTCAATCAAAATTAAAATAGTATTTCTTCTTCTGGAAAATAAAATAATAGAAATATACATCATGGATACATTTACAAATGATGAACCTAACCATTCATAGCTGAAGTTTTAATTTAAATTCTAAAAAGAAATGTATATGACCCCTTCCTCCTTGAACATTTTTCCATAAAAATAAACTATATTACTACTAACACTTTGTATCATTGTATCCACTTGATCCTTAAATGTTAATAAATGTGTATATTCAATAGGGAGGGTAAATGTGATTTCAGAAGATCTTTTCAATTGGTTGTTCGATCCTTTAGATGGTTTTGACATGACCTATCATTTCACCCCCTTCCATTTGTCCTTTAGTAATAATGTTCATAATTTCAGAACATATTTAATTAATTATTAAATGTTTTACATGAAAAATAAATAGGAAATGAATACCTCCTTATCAATATGTGTTTTTATAATATCTAATTTATATGTGATGAATGATCCATTATATTTTTCAATCGTATGAATACATTCTTCATCAATTGGAATAAGTAACTCAGTGTAAGGATCATGAGCTACACTAATCACCACTAATAGATGACTTGTTGGAAGTGATATATTGTGCGTCCTATCATCTTATATATTGACCACTATATCCCTCACAATAAGGGGATGGGTTCATGTTTATAGATATAAATTAAAATCATTTCCACCATATATAATATCAAAACAAGAAATGTATCAGTGTCTTTCTGATTCACATTTCATAGAAAAAATATTAGAATATTTATTACATCGATTAAGATATCTCAGTGAGGGGAATGGATATCCTCAAAACTGGTGGGGGTTCTTTATGAAATGGATTTTCTTGAGTTTCTTATTCTCTTTACTTCCCCGATAACATTTTCTTGAAACTCAGACTACCAAATAAATTTCCCTTTAAGTTCAACTATACTCGATTTCTTCTCATACCAAGTGAAGTTCCCAAACAAGATATAATTTTCACTGAGAGGGGGTGGGGGTGATCAGTGATATCTTATTCTTTATAATGTTTCCATATTTTTGAAACAATATTCTCCTCTTGTTAAAGAGTTTCTTCTTTGTTAAACACACACAACCACAGGAACACAAGATTTACAAGGTTCACGACTCAAAAAGAGTTTTTATGTCCTTTTTATAGTATTAAAAAAATTTAGTACCACACTATTCACTAAAAAACAATCCTTTTTGTGTCATACAATGAGTAAGGAATACCCTTACACTCGTGTGTCATGGGTAAAATAATCTGCAAGTGCGTGTTCACCCTCTTAAAAAAATAGGGAATAACAGTTTTTCTGTGTTTCTTTACAATTGAACAATTGTATTATTTGAAGTAAAAATATTCAGTTTCGTACCCAGAAGTCGGTAAAAACATTCTTATAAACAATGGAATTTGTGTGAAGAACCCGAAATCTTTTGAGAACAATTTTTGGTGACTTGCATGAAAATTTTATTTCACACGCTCAAGATTCAACTTTCGTCACGAAACACCTCTTGCACGCAACCTCTCCTTCTTCCGTGCAACTCTATTTATTACACACACTCTCCTTTTTTTAGTATTTGTTTGCACGTCAGAGCTTGGGATTTCTCTAAGTGTCGAGCTATCAAAGTTTGAGGGATTAACCTCTTATTTATAGACCTCATTGACCCCTATGGGCAAAAACCCCGATGATTCATGCAAGATCTAGACGCATCGTGAAAAACCCCATTTGACATCACATTGGGCGCATAAGTCTCTTTCACACCAAAACACTCTTTCACACACTTCTTGAACCATTATATCACTTCCTTACATTTATTTTTTTTCAATGTTTAGACCTTAAATCTTGCCTTTCATGCGAGATTCCAAACTCCCTTCAATCTTACACGCAAAAACCAATCTTGCGCCCAAAACCCAATCTTTTGAAAATTCTATCATTTTCCATATTTTGATGTTCATATCATGGAACTCCACTTGCATGCAACATACCAATCCATTTTCAAACTTTTGTGGAAAATTCTTTTCCAAAAACCCATTTCTTCATCTACTGATTTTCAGGCCCTAAAAATTTGGAAAACAATGGAAAACGGCCACACCTTAAAACCATTCTTTGTTCGGCCTCCAGATTGTCAGTTCCATTTCTATTTCTCCCTTTACTAAATCCCATAACCATTCTTAAACTTTTATCATGAAATCCCCTATCGGGATATGAACACTTTGATCGAACAACTTTAGCATCGTCAGATTTTCCATAGAAAGTATTATAACTTCCATGTCTTCCACCAACATTTTTTCATCCAATAAAAACAATATATGACTTGAAGAACCTTTAATCCCCCTATATTTTATAGGGATTTCATCAAAGGTTCACTTATTATATAATATTTTTGAAATACAAATTAGTAAAGCATCGTCTTATTTTAAAGTCCTTTACAAAGTTAATTAATTTATCTTCTTTGACTACAAAAGACAACACTTTGTAACAGCTATCCATCCAACTTGTTCCCAACACTAGTATCTTGATCATCCAATTTTTTTTATAATTATGTTCAGGGTGTCACCCCAAAACCCAAACCTCTCACATAGACATACTATTTTATAAACATAAAGGACATTGATAGTAGGTGTCTATTTGGAATATGTGTTGATTATTCTTGTCAATGTTTCAGATAAAAAATACAAAAAAATAATTAATCATTGTTATGTAATATGAATTCTAAAAAAAATATTTATTATTTTAAACATAAAAATGTTTCAAAAACATTTTTTGTTTTTCATAAATTGGTATCCCATATTTATTTACAAATTTCGCCTTCTATAGAACATGTCATTTGATGTTAGTGGCTTTGGATTTGGATTCATGAATCTACATATAAAAATAGGAACATAATTATGTTGTTTTTTCATGTCACATAAAACTATTATGGCATTATTAAAATACGTACCAATTTTATTTCAAGTGTTAAATACCTCATCCTTACATTATAGTAGTGGTACCTAAAAATATATCTCCCCAAAATGTTGAGTAAACACATCCCATGCTTCTTGGGTTATTAGGTGTTCATTCATAAGCGGTGGGTGAAGGTTTGTTTTCTCTACACCATCTTTACAATTATGTCTCAAAAAAATTATGAAAAATCCACAATAGAATCTTCCATTAAGTATTAATACATATTTCTTATGGAATTAATATACTATAAATTCAATCTCTAAGGGATTATGAAGTGTAAATAAATGTTTCATTATGTTATTTTTTACTAAAACAAAGTAATGATATCATAATTTTACCATAATCTCTTCCCAAATAAGTGTCTTAATTGTGGGATCAATATGAAACCATGAATATATATCAATTAGCACGTTCTTCCATGTGATGAGTCCAATGTAACGACTAAACATGGATTTTTTAGGTAAAAAATATAGCCTCATGCATTTTATCCAGCCTTAAATATGATGCCATTGATTTTTACCTGAGTGATTTTTTTTAGCACCATCAAACTAAAAAATTCTTATTTTGTGTTTAATCAGCCTTTAATCTCTTATAATTTCCTCAGATTTGATATATTTAATATTTTTTCCATTATAATTGTAGCATTGACATGTGCAGAAGGACATTGAAAATCTACATTAGGAGTAGTAGTAGGTTGACAAACATGTTGTTTCTCTTGAGTGGTAGCATCGTCATGTGCACAAGGTCATTGTTAATATGTAATAGTACCAGTAATAGGTTGATAAACCTATTATTTTTCTAGAGTGGTAGTATTGATAGGTGTACAAGTCCATCGATCATTTTCATTGTGATAAGCAAAAACTTGAGAGACCAATTTTTCATCAGGATTAAGAGCACCCTCTTGTGCAGAACTCATTATCTACAGAAGTGTATGAACATTCAATTTAGGTTAAATTAATATGTCATCAAATACATAATAACTTGAGGTAACACAATTTGTATTAAAAAAATATCTTGATTGTTGAACATTATTTTTTAAATAATGAATGGATTTTACTCTGATATCAAGAATCCATGCCCCTTTATTGTGATATCATATGACATATAGGACCCAATATACATTGGGACTACTGCAAATTGATTGTGATTTCCAAATTAAAGGGTCACCCTCAGTTTAATTTTCTTCTGAACATTTAGTGGATTTGGCCGATAACAGAACAATTGAACACTTTTGATTTTTTGGGTCTATAACATAAAATAGTTTTACTACATGTGGTGCCATTATAATTTGTTTTTCTTTGTACCCTTCCTTATGGAAATCAACATTCATGAATCTCAATTCATATATTTTAATAGAACTCATGTCAGTATACCACAAGTATTGAAACAAAGGCACTTTTAATGTCGTATAATCCAACTCCCATATTTTTTTGATGATGCCAAAGTATGACATATTCGGGAAATATTATTTTTGTCCTTAGTACTCGAAAAATTTATTGCTTTTGCCAAAACTGTAACTCCACTATTTTTCAGGGTACTATCATCATATTATTCATTTGTATAGATCATATTACCATTAATTACATAACCATTTTAAGATAATATAGACACACTTTGTGATCTGGCTATCCAATGAAGTTATTTATAAATTGAATTCATATTTTCATCTGGATTCATAAAAATATGATCTGGAAACAATCCTATAAAATTTTGATTATGTGTATTTGATATCCATATTTCAACTCTTGATGGATTGGAATGACTAATAACTTTTTTGTGGGTTTTAATATATGGGTAATCCTCCAAAAAAATTATGAAAAATATAAATGTGGGTCTTCTCCCAATCAATAATATTGATTGTGAAAATATATCTTCCCGAAATACCTTCAACATAAAGCTTCCCAATGTGACAAGTTTTTTGTTGACCAATGCTTTGCACGCCAAACATGTATTTGATACAAAATTCAATGGCTTACTCAATAATATATCACTATGCAATAAAACCATGTGGAAAAATTTGATTTTAATATAACCTTTCAAAATATTCATAAACCATTAAAAGGGGTACATCTATCTATAGTGTACATGACCACATTGTCAAATCTCTCTCACTACGTGAACCATGAAAAGAACAATCATACTAAATAATTTTAGTGATAGGAACATTTTCAATTCACATAATATGATGAAATTTTCTCTTTTTATAGTAAAAAATTTCACTAGGTCTATAACATTGCTGCATATAGCATTAAAGAATAAATAGAGCGCAGTTAATGTATTATGGACATTCTTGGGAAAAATTAAATTTAAAGCTACAAGAATTATATCTTACATCAAAACATGTAAGTCATGTGATTTAATTATGTTTAACTTTAAATCAGTCATTGAAAAAATATTCGTGATATTAGATGAATACCCCTATGGAACCTTTACGTCATTCAAGAAGTTTCAAAACTGATATGTCTCATGCTCAGAAAGAGTGTAAGAAAATTGAGGAACAAAAGTTCTTTTTTCCCCATTCACCAGCGCCAACTCTTTTCATATTCCTATATTTACCACATCAAACCTAGAATTAATTATTTCCTTTTTAGGTGAATTTAAGACGTCCTAATGAAACTTAACATACATTTTTTCAACAATCCTAGCATAAAGAAAATATATAACATTCAAAAAATTCTAGTATGGTAATAAAAAAACTGATCACTTTTCCAATCATTTTTTGTATCATTTTTCAAAAATGGATTACTAGAAGTAGTGACCATATATTTTACATTATCAAATAGTTGATCACCTATTAGTGGCGACAATTTTTTACATTCTTCTAAACATCCATCGAAGGATGTAGTCTAATATTGGTACTTATATCATTGAAGTAGAAATCTCTAATTTCTTAGAAACACAGTCTTTGATTAATATTTCAAGATAATTGATTGTGCACCTTATTCAAAAATAGAAAACCATTGAGTTCGATTAATGTTATATCTAGAAATATTTCCATAAGCTTGAAATTAATTTATCATCCCACGCAATATGGCTCCCAATGTGAAATCTTCATTTATGTAAGCATCATACAACATAACACCTGAATTCCACAATACATTCAAATCAAATATCAATGGAGCCAAATAAACATCAATATCATTAACTGATTTTTTGGTCCTAATATAAGCATAGAAAATATGATGTTTTTGTGTTTCATTCACAAAGATAATGGAAAGTTATAATTTACCAACATAATCGGGCATGTACTATGAGTGATGTTTTGAAAAACAATAATTCAACAATTCTTTAGATAATTCTAGACGAAGGTTTCTAATATCTATTACAAATTCAGGATACTCATGAAAAATTCCCTTCTACTGAGGTTATTTAATATGGTGATGTAGTTTTCAATATTTATTTATAGTATCTATGTGTCACGTCAATTTTCTAATAGTCTCCTCACTTTCATATAGGCACATAAACATTGTAATTATTGGAAAGAACAATATAACTTTGGCAGGGACAAATTCATCTTTCTTAAATAGAGAAGCACAACACAATGGGAATTATGTAAGTGATTTTTGGTCCATTCAAAATAGAATATAATCATTCGGGTAGGGTTTTATTCTTTTATATATCACACAAATCAAGCATAACATTTTTTTGGTGTCATATCTTCTCCTTGGGATCTCATTATCTTTTATGAGCATGTCATTAAATAGAGAATGTAGTTCCACCAAACTAGAATCACTCCACCTATTGTGTACTTTCAAGTTATATTTCTTCTATATGGATAGAAATGTTGTATATTTAGTGAAACCAGTATACAATGGTGTCATTAAACAACTCTTTAACTTCTCAAACATTTTTGGACAAGCACGATGTGCATCATCAACTGTACATATCATTTCATCTATAAAATCTTCATCGTCATTAAAATCTATAATCCCATCATTGATACAGTCTTCATCATTGTCTACACTTGTAAAAATACCATATGATCCATAAAATGTAGTGTTATCCCAACCACTAGCAACATTGTCTTTTTTATGCATGTTTATTCCAACATTTATAACTTCAAAAAAGTCCATGAAAGATCCAGTGTTCTTCCAACTCCTCTAGAATAATTATTCTTTAATAAAAATAGTGTAAACATTGAAAAAGGATTTGGGAAGGGTTATATGCCTGATATTTTTTAAACATGATGAACTCTTTGACTCCATATTCATACACTTTTGTCATATGATTTGGATCCATTTGTTCTTTATTCATATCCACAAAATTGGATTCAGTAATATTAATACATAAAAAATAAATACACAATATAAGTTCAACTAGGGACAACATCCAACAATATAACCCTCTCAAAATATCCAACAGATTTAAATCAAGTCAAAATAATCCTATACCTATAAAATATGGGCATGATCAAAATGTCCAATAAGTCACAACAACCTACCAAATCTAATAGATCAATTTCTTATTACATCCTAAAAATATAGTTTGAAATACATTAGAAAAATTATGATTTTCTATAAATTTTTCAAAAACAATTCGTAATACAAAAAAGTGTGTTAGAACTATTTTTCTATGATTGTAATTAAATGAAAAAAAACACGTGGGAAAAATTAGTCAATCAATACCACTTGGTAAAATCAAATTTTACAAATATGGATTTAAACAATCCCATAGACACCCATTTTTAAAATAATCATTTCAAAACTCAAATAGTTTCCAACTATCAAACTATTTTTTAAAACATATTTGAAAACCAAACATTTCATTAAAACTAGGAATGGTGGCCCAATACCCCATATTCAAAACTCACACATTACTGGTGTTTAAAATAAAATCCATTCAAACTTTTCTCACTAGAAAAAAAATTTCAAAATAATTATTAAAATAGTTTGAGAATACATTAAAATCACCCTTTCATTATCCCCTTCCTTAAAAACCCATTCATAATCCCTTATAAAAAATCTGATAAAAACCATAAAAGAAGTAAGAAATCACTCGGTAAAGAACCATTATGTAAATTTTCACAACATAGAGAAAATGAAAAAAAAATATTTTCCAAACAATAATATAAATATCAGCGAATAAAATAGATGTAGAGAGATAAAACCCCTAAATGATCCAATAAAAGGATTCTAGAGTCATGGCTATTTTAAATAGGTTATATTAAAAAATAGACATTAACATGAGATAGAGAAAGTATGTTTTCACTACTAAACATATACAAACCCCAAAAGTCCCATCAAACTAGGTATTCAATAATAAACATTCCCACATGGGATGACAAGATATAATGGTAATAGAAGAATCACAGGGGCTTAAGAGGGTATCACACCTTTTATAAAAAAAACTTTTTTATACAATTTCAAATGGTCCATATCTTTTTAAAACATTCTTGGAATTACAAGAAATTTTACCATTTTTAAAATTTACCCCAATAAACTATTTGGACCAATTTTACCAAAAAAACAATGAAACTGAAATTGGAATTAACACTACCCATTAAATGTCTGTTGAAAAACATTCAAAGGCACGATAAGTTTCAAAATATAATACACATGAGAAAACACACCCTTTTGAAATAATCCATCTCATTTAAAAAAAACCATTAAACACCCCAAATCATTGATATAAAAAATAACGATGGATATAAAATGTGGTCTTTAATATAGATCACAACATTAAACTCAAAACTTTAAAAAAATCAACATTTTACAACATTTTTTACACATTAAAATCACTTAAAATCTTTGTTTGAAACAAAATTAATGAAAAAGTAATTTTTAAATCATCAAGTCAATGATTACCAATGATTTTGAAACCAAAAGATTTCTTTTAAAAAATACATTTATGAATTTTCCCAAACACTTAACATCGAATATCAATCCATAACAAGGGATAAAACCACTTAAATAACACAAAAATTGGAAAATTCTTTATATAATAGTTTGAAAAAATATATAATATTTTTATTAAAGCATTACACTTAAACCACACTTAAAATAAATTTATAAATTAGTCAACCTTTATAAAATCACTTGATTTATTAAAATGTATCCAAAATTGTCTTATTTAATAAACTATAAAGGTAAATAAGATTCACCAAATTTATTGGAGCCCTTTATTTTTAATGTATCCCATAGAACCAACTCTATATACACCCCTTTGGAATATGTAGGGAGTAATGAAAATCCAAAAATGATAACACATTGAATCTAAATTATTTATTTCACTATGGAAACCATTAGTTCTAGTTTGAAAAAAAAACATAATAACCATTTATTCTTCAAAATAATAATTTCATAATAGAAATCATTAAAATTGTGAAATAAATTAAAACCAAGTTAAGATAACATTGGAAATATCATGATTCAATAATAAAGTGGGAAATTAAGATATCACATCACATGTAGTAATTAATTATGCATCATATGATAAAACCTCTTTGTCTGGGGATACTAATATTGTCACTAGGAATACTTGACGGAATACATCCACCAATTATTTCATATGTGGGAGCTCATTACTGTCATTAGCATTATAATAAATCCTTTTAACACATAGTCTAACCATCCCACTATCCCTTTCTAGAGCATAATCTATACTAGTCATTACATCTAGCTGGGTTACCAAATCACCCAATTTCTCCACTATAAAAATAATAATCAAACATATATAATTCAATTTTCATACATTTACAATTATAAAAACATCATTTATATGTTATATTTCAATAAAATATCTTATTGATGATTTATTTGAAAGAAAATAATTCCATTGAATCACTTCATTGAACACTTAATGCACCCAAAAATGATTCCCTTTAAAAATAAACATGGAATTTATTTTTTAGAAAATAGAAGTCATTAAATTATTCAATAATACATAATGCTTCATCAAAAAAATTATTTATAATAATAACTAATATAAATGTCAAGAATATAAGGAGTTCATAGGGAATGAAAAAATATTTAGAGACACCTCCATTAAACCCAGTAAACTATGAAATATTCTTATATAATCACAAAGGAAGGATCCTTGAGAACCATGAAATACATGAAATTTCATTAAACCCTCCTATCCTTCCCTAACTTCATCCCCATGGCTATATATAGTTTGCAATCCCCAATAAAAAGAAATGGTTAATCAAGAACAACATGAGAAGATAAGAAATCATATAAAAATACATAAAAAATATTTTCATATCATACCTTTACTTTTGAGGGTCTTGATTCATCGAAAATGTGGCAGCTTTGGGGTTCATTGAGGCAACATGGTGGAAGTGTGTCAGAGTGGTGGTGATGAGGTAGTGCGGTTGGGTGAGAGTATTGGAGCAACCATAGTGTGGTTCGAAAAGATAGAAAGCATGGTGTTGTGGTGACAGTGCGATTGGGTGATAGAGGAGGAGTAGTGGCAGTGGGCTTCAGCAATAGTGGAGGTGCGGCAGAAGTCGACTTTCATGATAGCTTGAAGGTGTGTGAGAGAAGACATATGGTTAAGGTTAATTTAAAAAAAGGGAAATGATTATATCAATGATTTCCAAAAGGTGACGATAAAGGATAGTTTTATCAATGTTAAAATAAAAAGCACTGATAAAGCACATCTTTACCAGCACTAAAATTATAACGCTGATAAAGTATAGTTTTATTAGCATTTATTTAGCACTGATAAAGGGATATCATTATAAGTACTAAAATAATAGGGATAAATATATAATGTTAGTAATTTATTTATATTATTATATATATTTATGAAATTATATATATAATAAATATATAATTATTTATTGATAATTATATCTATGAATATATATATATATTTATAATTAAATATATAATAAATTACTTTATATATTTATATAATTATATATTATTATAAAAATATAAATATAATAAAAATATTTATTATAATATTTTAATTATTAATAAATATTTATTTATTTATACTTATAAGTGTAAATAAATAAATATTTATGTATTTATAGGTATATCTATAAACAAATAAATATTTTTTTATTAGAGTTATAAGTATAAATAAATATATATTTATTTAAATAATTTCTAATATTATACAAAATATATAAATTATATTTATAATTTTATAAATATATATAATAAATATATTTATTATAATTTTATAATTATAAATAAATATTTATTTAATTATAGTTATAACTATAAATAATTAAATGTTTACTTATTTATAGTTATAAGTATAAATAAATATATGTTTATTGAAAGAATTATAAAATTATAATAAATATATTTATTACAAGAAACATAAGGGATAAGAATGATGATGATGAGTCTGAAGATAGCCTAGCTGACATGGAGACTTCAGCAGAAGCCGATGTGGACTAAAATGTTTAGAAAGAGTAGAAAATTATCTCCTCTAAAATCCAAAAAAGTGAAAAAAATATATTTTATTCAATTCAAGTAAAAGAAAATTATTTCTAATAAGAAAGGTGTGTCTAATCCTATTATTTTGTATGAGAAGTCTCCTAAAAATCATCGACTAATTTTCACTAGATCTATTTCTTCCTATACTCTAATAAAATAATTGAATATGATAAATGATCTGCCTCTGTGTACTCAATCTGATCTGATCATGAATTGTGAACAACTTCCTGTTAATATTGATTCTAGTGTTCAATTGAGGACAAAGAAATCATATGTTTCAACTGGGGGAAAGATTTTATTCAACAGTTGTCATGAAATTTCTTATTCCTCAAGGATGGAGCATGATGTAGGGATTAAAAATGTTGTGAACCCTAATAATTGATTAAAAATTCCTTTTAACTAAATATTAAGAGCTATAATATCTCCATAAGGAACTGGAATGCTTTCATTGCCTCTTAAATCCAAGGTTTATGTTGCAACTGTTGAATCATCTCTATTTAAAGAATATGGATCACCAACTGTAGTTTCCATTTTTCATCTTCCTACTATCATAGGTTCCGAAAATGATGATGTAGTTTCGACTCCAAAACATTCCATGAAGGATGAATTGATGCCTTATATGGACCCTAATTCACAATATTTGAATGTTTAATCATCATTGAAGGTTAATACACACAACTCTTTTGAGTATCATGAATCATGAAGTAGTAAAGAGAATACTCCAATTAATCAACATGCCTCTCGAGTCGATGTTACAACAAGAGTTCAAGAAAATGAAACTACAGGTTCAGTTGTTGTTTGATTTTCCAATGACGGATATGGCCTTGGTAGTAGGTTAAAACCTAAAGACAAGGTAGACTTCATCATGGTCGAGGTGGATGTGAATCATTTCATAGCCTGAGTACTCTGCCTCGAGCTGCTTAATTGCTTGCTCATTATCTGTATTTGTGTTTTGTATGTTCCGTCATCGGTAGTTTGGTTTTCTTGTTTAATAAAGGGTCTTTCGAGCCGTCAACGTTAAAAATTTCCTAATTCTATATAATTATAAATTATAAAATCATAATATTATATATATTTAGAAAATTTTATGTATAATAGATTTGTTTATTTTAATTTTATAAATATATAACAAATATATATTGATTTAAAATTATAACTATAAATAAATAAATTTTTATTTATAATTATAAAATTATAATAAATATATTTTTTATATTTATAATTTAATAATTATATATAATAAATATCTTTATTATAATTACATATATTTATAAAAATATAAATATAATAAAAATATTTATTACAGTTGAATAATTATTTATTTATATATATAATTTAAATTATAAATAAATATTTTTATAAATATTTTTATATAATTATTAATATATTTATATCTATATATGTATTAATACGTAAATATACATATTTATAAAATATTTTAAATATATTTATTATAATTTCATTATTATTTAAATATATATATACATATTTATAATTATAATTATAAATAAATATAATTATAAATATTTTTATATAATTATAAATATATTTATTTTTATTTATTTTTAAACTAATCATAAATTTATTTATTGTAATTTTATAATTATATAAATATATATCTATTTAGTCGTAATTGTAATTATTTATTAATATATTTAAAAAGTATTTATATATAATTAACATTTTATAATTATAAATTTAATTTATTTATTTATTATTTAAATATATTTTCTAATTTTGTGAGTTTTTATGAGAACATAATATATTAATGGGAATAACATGAATTAATCATACTTAATAAGTTATATTTTATAAAAAATGATTCATCACATATTTATGGAAAGCGTGTGCAGTGTCCCGAACCGAATAGCCACTCAAACTGTGCTTCTGGGCCAGTTGACCACTGGTCTTAGTCTCACCTCCCCAAACATCAAATGTGACCCAACTAGAAATTAGGGTGTAAAGATCATAGTGGGGAGGCTATAACCTCTACGGAATGTTAATTGTTCTGGTCCGAGTATATAATATAACTTGCAGTGGAATTTAAATTACTCAGTAGGATCGAACCAAAACCACCAAATGGCAGAAGCATAGTCCATAACAACAAATAGATTAAGTACTAAATAAAAAATTGTAGTAGAAGAGAAATAAACAGACAAACATGCCACTTGTAATAATTGAACAAAACAAGTATCCATCCATAATAGGTCATTCATACAATATCCAAAAGTGTCACCCATGGAAGACCTCAATAGATATATACATTTACAAAAAAAGCATGTTAGTAAAAGTTATAAAAAAATGAATCTTACCAAAAATTAAACTCCATTTAGGCATGAACTCAATGTTCATGCCAACATCCATGCCAAACACCACTATGATCTTGATCTGGAGGATGATCCTTTAACTGAATGTAACGATATGAAGTCTATAATATCCTGGAGGGTCTATGTTGGGTGTGAGAATAAATCTTAGTAGAATACCACTCAATGGTTCATACCTTACAAATATGCTTAAGGGTAAGTGATATAAGAAATAAAAGTATGCAGTACGATATAATAAACAACAATGCTACCCCAGTTCCCAACAACCACTTGGAAAAAATCACCTGCCTCAGCCAGTGATGGAATATTTGAATAAGATAAGGTCATGGGATCCTAACCCACATGTACCCTGATCGAAACCTAGATCTGATTCCATTTGTAGAATCCCGACCTGAATAGCCACCCAAAAAGTGCTCTCGGGCTAGAGGGACACCGACCTTATGCACACCTTCCAAAATTCCAAAGGATTTCAACTAGTTGTGGGGGTGTAAAATAGTATAGTGGGGAGGGTATACACTACGGGGAAGATAATAGTACTGGTCCATGTATATAATATAACATGTATCAAAATTAAAATGAATCAGCACACTCGAACCAGACCCGCCAAATGGGGGAAGTAGAGTCAATAAGAAGAAATAGAGAAAGTAATAAAAAAACACTATTGAAGAAGATAAATAAACAAATCAACATGCCACTTGTAACAACAAAACAAAACAAGCATGCATCCAAAACAATTTATATATATATTATCCAGAGGGGTCTCCCATTGTAGACCTTAGTAGTTATATAAATATACAAAACAAGAATACTGATACAAGGCATAAAAAAAAGGAAAATAAAAATAAACAAAACTAACTCGGAGTGACCTCAAGGTCCATGCCAGTTTCCATTTCAAAAAGCATAATGATCTCTCTCGTGAAGATGATACATTACGTGAACGTAACAAAATAATGTCTACACGCATCCCGGAGGGCCCGTGTAGGGTATGAGAACAAGTCTTATTATGATACCAACCAATGATGTGTACCTAACATATATGTTTTTTCATGTGTGATATAAAAAATAAAAGTAAGCAGTATGATGTAATAAAAAACATGGCTACCCGTGTGCTCAATAGCCACCATGAAAACATAACTTACCTCATCCAGTACCAAAATATTTGAAAATGAGATGGGGCTTGACCTATGGACCAAGTACCATTGATATCATACAGTCCATGTGAACACTTAGGTTCCTCCTCATGTCATGTACCCTAGAACCTCATTCCCCTGACACCATATGTACCCACAAGTACTCATGTCCTAAAAGAAATCCAAAACAAATAGTAACCTAGTCCCATGGACCCCTGCTTAAAGGCACATGACATCTCAATTCCCAAAAACCATAGGAACAATGATATATATTATCAATCAAAATTCACAATTTTCTTAGAGAAAAAATTCTAGAAGAACACTAATGTTCATCCTCAAAATATAAATATTGGCCCACGACCTCAATCATAGAAATCCTCATCCCCAAAATGATGGCATCATTACTATCAACTAAAGTCTCCTCACATTCCATATGTATTTCTATGGAAAGTAACCTGAAACCATATCCTAAGCAGCACTACTGGAGGCCTCTACCCACACTAGTAGTCAAAAAAAATCTTCAACGGAGTAATCGGGTGCGCAAACAACTCAATTCAGCAATTTAGCCATCACGAGTGAGATGGAATCACCAAATAATTAACCTAAGACACATCAAAAACATGATCTCATGCCCTTGTGACCATGTCACACAAAAATGATCGTATTTCCATACCAATATCATGGACAATGCCCAGCCTAATGGTCCCAACACCTCAAATGATGACCTCGATGCCAAATCCTATTGTCAAAACACTCAAGAAATCTATTCCACACCTACATAGATGATCAACATCACCTCAATATGATGGTATATCCCCTTCAAATCATCTTGTTTCAAGCCCATCATGACCCCATGGGTATCATCACAAGTAGTTAGCATATTATAAGCATTAATATATATTATAAACCAATTTATTAAGAAATAAACTAAAAAATATTGAATTTAACATCTCAAATTAAATAAATAGATCAATCAAACCTATATGAATTGGTTAACTCCAATTCATATAATCAATAAATTCAATATAATTGAATTGAAAAAAAAATTCAAAAAAAATTCAAAAATAAATTTAAATAAATCCAATTATATCAAATACAAACCCCATCATAGCTACCAAAGGTGCTGAAAAACTCTAACCCAACTTCGCTAGATTGAAATTGGAAAGGGAATGCCTATAAGAATACCACATGGTCAATAAATAAATTTAACATGAAATAAAAGTGTCTCTCTCAAAACCCAATGATGCGATAAAATGAAGAACCACCAAACATATGTGAAAAGAAAAATCAAGATATGAACCACATACCATAGACTCGTAGACATATGCGCATCCAATTTCATGCTCCAATTCGAAGAAGATTAGCCTAGATCCTATTTTCCTGCAAATTCCCTGAATATAGGGAGATATGGATCAAAACAATATAGTTCTCCATGAGACAAAAAAAGAGGAAAGGGAGGGGTGCATGAGGAGAGCCTTATAGCTACGAATCCAGAACACCTGACAGATCTGAAATTGAACCACCAATGGAGGAGAGGGATCAAATCTGGTGGAAGGATGGAAATAGGGTGAACTCTCTACATTTCATGTGAAAAGCGAGAATAAAAAGGGTAGAAATGACAAAAAAAGGAAAAAATTAAAAAACACCTTGTACATGATGCATGGTTAAGCCGCACAGTTTTCCAATCCACACACAAAATGTACCTGCCACAATGTTGAGGTACAACCTAATTTGAAGTATCTATAAATCCTTCCACACTATTTTCAAAATCCATATAAAAATTGGGAAGATGAATCTGTAACAACTACAGACACCCACACTCAATTGTGGCCCTCTTTAGCATGGTTCAGAAAAATCATGTGGATGTTCAAATCTGGTTTGCATGGTCACCTGAAAGGCCCCGCATGGTTTACACTAAATCATGTGCCCTAACCTACTATTCCAAAATAGGCCATTTAGCATCTAAAACACCTAAAACACTTTCTGAATACCCATGAAATTATTTAATCCCATAAAACCATCCAAAAAAATAATTTTAAACTGACGGAACTCTTGAAATTTATTTCCAATCAATGAATTTGAAAACAAAACCCCCACTAATAGGAAAATTTAAAAAGGGAATTGTTTTCAACAAGATTCAAAAACCTGGTATGTTATAGTGTGATTAATAAGGGCTTAATTAATGTATAAATGAATATTAATTATTTATTAATACATAACATATGAATATGTGTCATCATTAATATAAGTAATTATAACATTTGAAACATAGAATCCCATAATCAAGTTCACAAATTATCTTTTGAGTCATATAACATCAATTATATGTTCTCATGATCATAATTTATGAACATAATTCCAATAATTTATGTCATCATAATCAGTTGATATATATATTAACTAATAAAATTAATTATATGCATATATTTATATAAAAATATATTTATTAATTAATATGTATTTATATAAAAATATATTTATTAATTAATATATATTTCTAAATATAATAAATATATTTTTTATTAAGAAAAGTAATTAAAATATCATATATGTATATATTTAGAATCTAATAAATACATTTTGGAAAAAATTATATATAAAATTGATTTATTAAAAGAAAATATAATCATGAGTTTTTTAATTAATGTATATAAATAAACATTTTTTTTTAAATTTTAATGTAATAGTTTTATATAAATTATTAATATTTTTTTATTAAAAATATATTTCAAAGCTAAGAATATCACTAATAAGGACTATCATTATCAGTGCTAAAAAAATGGAAACTGGTACACCTTTATCAGCGCTTTTAGATAGTGCTAATAATGTTTAGGCTTTTATCAGTGATTTATTCTTAGAACTGGTCAATGATGCCACATGCCTTTCCCGAATCTATGGTAGTGTAATGATAAAAACACAAAATTATGTTTCTAATGTTATAATTTAATAGATATTAGTCTTTTTAGGTTAAAAAAAACTACCTGAAGTGGTTAGAAATAACAAAAGGATCAAGTGGAGGGTGGAGGATATTTTTAAAGTCACCCCCCACTTATAAGTGTTAGAAGATACCCATTGGGATGCCATTGGAGGTCCTTCATTATGTACATAGAACAGTAGTTCTTTCAATGATCCACTAGTCGGATGGTAACTTTTTATCAGAGTAGATTACCATGGGGGTGAATTGAGTATCTATTAAAATTCCAATTAATAAGTTCACTTAAAAATATTTCCCAATAAATATGAATACAAGACACCTAATCAAGGTAGTACAGTTATAATAGTTTGAATGTTAAAATAACTATTTAGAAGATTTATTAATTCTCAGTAATATCAATGTGAGTTATTGATACTACTTTTGAAGCTACTCTAATAAGGAAAAACAGTTATAAATTCTATATGACACTAACTATCAATGTAAAATATATTTTTCTGAAATATACTGTAAATAAGAGGAAAAAAATTTAAAGGCACATCAGATAAAACAAGTTTTTTATTCTCAATATGAGACTTAATCCACTGTACTTGGTGAACACCTTCCACCAAGATGCTTATATTAATAAACATGATCCACAACCTAGATCGGGGTAAACAATAGCACACAAGACTATGCATGTCAAACATACTCTTCCACTATTATTTGTGGGTAGAAAATACCTAGTAACACAGGGACCTCTTCCATACTTATCTGTGGGTGTAAACAGATTTAAGAAGATATGGTATGAATGATATCTTGTATACTTCAGTTTAATATAGGAGACACTTTGTGTTTTAATAAAAACACACACATTGATCGAAAGCTAAAAATAATACAAAACAGAGAAAAGATGTAGAGGAAGGATTAGAAATGCTTTGAGTGTTGCTCTATATAGCTCTAGACTTGTAGGATGAAGCAGATTCAAGTATCAAGTACTCTTGTAAAAAATAGAGTATCTCGAGTCTGGTGATCTGGTTTCTAGTTCGATGAAGTACGATATGTATCTCGTGTTATTCTTTGAGTTAGTACTACAAATATGTATAGTCTGTAATCTACATCATTTCAGACTTTTTGGATCATGTGTGCTATATGTGTTCTTCAATAGTATATTGTTTCATGCATAAGTTAGCTTTTAAAATGCTAACTTGTCTCGTGTTCTGAGTCTCGTGTTCTTGTCTTTATTTCAGGGTGCATCTAGTGGAGACGAATGGATGCATGTATTCTAAACATCGTACCTCATACTGTCAGTTGACATGTCAACAAATAAAAAATAATAATTCCAATTCCCATAAATAACTCGAATATGACCGTTAGATAATAAATTTTAAATGACAAAATAGATTAAATAATGTAGTCATAGTTTCTCTTGTAATGCTATCACATGGAAATAGTGTCACAAGGAAATGGTGTCCTCTCCTTTAACTATCAGTGGTGATATAGTCACAATTCCACAGTTTCATTGAGATCAAGAACTGGTAGCACAGTGGTGGTGTTAGGAGCATGGGGTCTTAGGTAACGGTGTCTAGTGCTTTGTCAAACATTGAACGGTGTCTTGGTGATGGTAGTAAGGAACCTGTGTCCCAAACATTTAGAAACCTGAAATTTATTATGGTGTCTGAGTCATAGTTCATTGATTACAGTGTCAGGGTCATAGTTTTTGGGTCATGGTTTTTGGATTACGGTGCCATGGTCATGGTGTTAGAGACTTTACCAAAATCCAAAACTAGTGGCAGACTTACTTTTTCTCAGACATATCCAAATATATACAAAATTTTATTAGGAAATAATATTCATAGAATGAATTAGGCTTATTAATAAATATAATAAAACATTATATAACAAGATAAAATATATTATACAATATTCAAACATGATTTATATGATTCTAAATCATGATCTTATGAATGTTTATACCATGAGATATAAAATTTAATGCAATTCGAAACCAACCATACCTACACACGATTTGAATTATGTTAAACATGGTTAACATGATTTGTGATAGATTAAACAAGGATAACATGATGTGTGATCGATTAAACATGGTTAATAGGATTTTGGATTTATTAAATAAGGTTAACATGATTTATGATAGATGAAATAAGGGTAACATGATTTGTGATCCTTAAAACACGTGTATTCCAACAATCGCCCCCATTTTTATGATCACAAGTCCTGGTATTTAATTTCAATTTCTTATTCTCCCCCATTTTGGATTATAAAAAGGAATATAAGAAAAAGAAAATAAATATGGAATGAAGGTATGTAAAATAATAAACAACAATAGTCCACATTACATTAGACAAATAGATTTTGGTCATTACTATCATGAGAAAAAATAAACAAAATACCTCTCAAAAAGGCTTAATTCACTTTTTTCAAGGTTATATGTCAAATACATAACTTATTTTAAAGTTATGTTTTACTTATTTTCCATTCATGCTTTGTTTTGGGGGTTTCTAAAGGTTTTATGGAGAATATGTGTGTTTTCAAGAATTAGGCCAAACTGTGAGCCCAATTCCAGATTTAAAAATAAATTTTTGTTTCTTTTATAACTTTTTCATTTTTTTATATTTTTCAGTAATTCCAACTCCGAAATGTCCTCCCATTATATATTAACACGACATTTAAATTTGGAGCCTTTATAAATCCATAATCATGGGGGATTTGTGTTTTTATTTGAGAATTGGGCCAACCCGAAAGCCCATTTCCCAGTTTTAAATTGTTTTTTTATTGTTTAATATCTTATTCCTTATAATGTATTTTTTGGTGATTCCACCTCCCCCTCGACCCTAAGGAGCCCAGTCGCGCTTCCATTCATTTTCCCCCTCTTTGGAGCTCGTTTGCATTGCGATGGAGTGCTGATATTCTTAGGGTTTCAAAAATCGGGCAGATTTGAGGAGGTAAGTTATTTACATCATAACTATCTCAATTCTTACTATTTTCCCCCATTCCAGTTCCTATAAGATCTCATAATCCCTATTAGAACATAAAATGAATTGTTGGATGTTTTAAAATTCAGATTCTGGTGGATTTGGAGTCGTTTTCTTCAAGATTATTTTGGGTATTTGTTTCTCTCTTCAATTCCTTCCTTATCTTTAGGGTTTCCTCCCACTTTCATAAATTTATAGAGTGTCCAGATATTAGGGTTCATACGTAGGGTTTGATTTGGGGTATTTGTGGTGAAATATTAGTGTTTAGGGTTTGTTTTCACATCCTTGTGGTGCGGCGGAGGTGCGGTTGAGGTTTCTCACCAAGATTCAAGGGTTTTGACTCAAAAGGTAGGTGGTTCCATGTGTAAACAATTAGTGATGAGTTAGCTTTCTGTATTAAACTATTTTTCATATTCCTCATATGTTGGGTGGGGTGCGAAAACTGTTTATGATTGATTTGGTTATGTGTTAAATTTTATAGTCTCTTTTTAACATGAAATTGGGTGTTTACATGTGTAACTCGTGGGGTTTTATTTTGGTGTGGTTTATAACTTATGAAATTGGTTCATTAAATCTTGTTTGGCCTGCCAATTCTGGTTTGGTAATTTAATAATGTCATGTGGTTCTAAAAAGAAGGGTTTTGAATAGGTTTGATGTGTAAAACATTGTTATACTTCTTGAGGTCATTTTACGAAAATGTGTGTTTTCATTTGTATCTTTTGTGGTATTATTCAAGGTTATTTTATAACACTTGAATGTGTTTTTATAAATGTATCTAGGAATGCCAATTCTACTTTTGATAGGAATTGGTATGGTTTTGATCTTAAATGAGGGGTTTTTAAATGGGTTTTGTGTGCAAGACATAGTTACACCCCTTGAGTTGTTTTTTTGAAAATTGTGAATATTTTGTTTGGTTAAACAAAGTGGATAAAAGAGTGTATATGTACTGTTTGGGGGGTGTGATCACCTAATATGAGTTTTTGAAAGGTATGGTGGTTATTTAAGATTTCAAATATTTTTATTAGAATGTTTTATAAAGTGCATAAATGTTTTAGAAAATGGGAAGAGAGATGCAAAACATGGTTGTGAGCTGTTTTGTGTGAGTGTGTTGTGAAAATTGAATTTTGTTGATGAATATGGTATTATATGTTATTTGAGTGGGCTGTTATGTGAGTTATAATGTCTTGATATGGTTTATAAAAATGGTTTAAAGGATTTTTGGAAGTGTCCTTGTAATGTGAAGAGTGTTGTGGGCTATTTTTGTATGAGTTGGATTTTAAAATCAATTTGAATGAAAACTGTACTTTTGTGACATGTGTGGTATACATGTGGGCTGTTTGGTGAATTTTTGATATGGAAATGATATTTTCATGTGAAAAGTATATATCTTGACTTGTTGAACTTGTTTGAGCACAAAGGGAAAACCCATGTATCTAGGTGGGTGGACGTGTACTAGTATGCTAGTGAATCTGTGAGGTTTGGACTCAGTTTCACTTAGCAAGATTGACGCTCACAACTCTAACTAAACTATGATGATGATTATTGGGGACCACTAGGTTATGGGTATGTTCCCTACTAGTGGATCGTGCACGAGAATGGATATTTGTGATGGTTACTCTCACCGAGATACGAGGTACCTAGGACCCACAACTAGCTAGTGCCTAGGGGTTATTTCCCATTGCTTGTCCTCACTGCATACTTTGTTATTACCATCGGTATACGGTATGAGAGGCTGGAAAATTCAGTAGCTATGGTATTTATTTTAAATGTTTTTATTCTTTAAATTAGCCCTCCTAAAAACTGTTTTTATTTAATGTTGCATCTTTTAGAAATTTTAACTTGCATCTCATGTCTTTGGAAACTTGCATGCTTTTTGCCATTAAATTTTTATCACATGGAATCTATTAGTGGTGGTATCCTATTGGGATTTGGATCACACCCTACTTACACCCTTGGGTGTAAGTAGACTTGGTTATTTTTGTTGTCGCAGGTTGGTTACAGTTTTTTTGTTCTAGTGGATCGGGTTTCTAGCAGGTCCTTGGTAGTGAAGTCTTGTGGAGATAGCATAAGGGTGGTGCCCCTTGACAAAAGGGTTCTTGGGATGTCCTTATTTGTTTTTTTACCTTTGTAATGGTCTTTAAATGTAGTTTTAACTTATGTAATTCAGTTCTGAAATATTGTAAAAGATGGTTTTAGTTGAAAAATCAAGATTTGTTTTATTGAGTTTTTTTTGTTGTTTAATGTTTATAAAATCGGGTAAATCGTTCCCAATTATCATTATATGATACCCGGGAACTTGTGCCAGCCCGTGGGGATCGGGAACGCCCTTCGGGCCTTGTCACGGGCTGGGTTTGGTGTCGATTTTGGCGGCGACCAGATTTGGTTCGTGACAAAATGGTATCAGAGGCAGGTTCGCTCCATTGGAGTCATGTTATTTGGGAAATAGTCAGGATAGTATAGAGTTATGATTGTTGGGACATGGAATTCTGGTTATGGGTAGTGTGCTTGATCACCACACCTCATTTCAGGATTCAAGTCGCCAGGGGAAGTTGGGATTTGTCTATGTCTTTGGGTTTTCTTGGTTTGATGATGATTAGGGGAAATGAAAAGAGAGTTGGGTTAATGGTCTCAATGAGCTCGCAGGGTCTGGCAAACCATGTGGAGCCGGGGATATTCCCTAGAACACTCTCTGTGACAGTGAAGTGATTGGAATATGGCCGCCAACCATATTTCCAAGTCACCCACTAAAACTAGTTTCCTCTCGCATTGTCTGGTGTTCTTTAGTTTTGAAATCATAGCATTTTTTGTTTTAAGGTGACTTGGTTTTAAGAAGCATAAAGTTTTTATGAAATGATTTTCAAATAAAGAGGGAATGGTTGGGTTTATGAAATGGCAGAACTGAATTTTCATAATTGTTTTGAAATATAAAATGGTGTGCTTACACCTCTTTGAAAGCAGGAACTATATTGAAGTTGGTTTTGAAAAGTGTTTCCAATAGAGTTTTCTAAACAATCAGAGTGTGTTTTAATGGGATGAGATGTTTTGAAATTGATGTGAATATCTTGAAAGTGAGTTATTTTCTAAATGGTTGTGACTTTCTGAAATTTTTTTAAGATTTGAGTTGGGATTTTGATCTCGTGGTTAGCGGTTTTGAGAAAAAAGGATGTGTTGGTTGACCGTTTTGGTTTTGAAACGTGGAACAAATTTCTGTTTTAACCTTTGGTATTTTCGTGAGCAACCACATGCATGGGGTTATATGGGAAGATTGATGGTTGATGACATGACTCGATGAGTGTCAATATGGATATGAGGAGGGTGCCCAGTGTGGTACTGAAACATGCATGTGTAAGGCCCATGGGGTACCATTGGTGGATGCGCTAACCGCTGAACCATTTGTTTTCAAAGAAATGTTTTTAAAGAGGAACATGAAGACTTGATGAATTGTTTGGAATGGTTTATATTATGTATTTTTGGAAAATGTTGATGTTGTGGGATGTTTTGAGTCCAAGAACCCCTCCTGTTTGAACTGTGTTTTGGGTTTTGGTTTGGTCAGTAAGTTGTGTTATAGGGACAGTTAGTGGTCTCTTTTGAAAAATGTTTTGGGACGCATTTCTGATGGTTCCCTTCATGTGTTTAGATCTGGTTTGTGTTATATCTTGACTAATGTACCATCTTGGTTGGGTCCTTCGGTTCAATAGTTGGATAAGGTACACCCCCATTAAAGGTTAGTGCACAACTGAAGTGCAACCCGGATTGTTTCGCCGATTGAAGACCCTCCAGTTGATCAATATAAGGAATATTTTTTTCTTTATATTTTTAGATTGAGTCTACACCCATTCCTTTATTTTATTTTTAGATCCTCTTGTAATGGGATAGTGCTTGTGGATGGGTGAAAGAGATCATAGTTTCTTATGTTTCCTAATTCGTCGAAGGTGGATGTGGTCTAGGGTTGTTATTTTGTATGACTGTCTTGTTGGTGTCTAAGAGGGCCTTTGGGGTTCTTCAAAGTTTCTTTGAAGCATGAGTTCATGTTAAACCACCAGTGTGAGAAATATGGTCACGATAGGATATTGTGGCCACTTTCTAGAATTGTGTGTTGTTTGGGGATGTTGTATAATGTCCCTCTCCATACATTGTTTATATCAGTCACAATGGCCATGTTCGGTGATGCCTTATGATGTCATGTGCTCGATTGACCATATAGGTGAAAGTCATGATATCCTACGAGAGTCCCTGTTGTGTTGGGTGAATGTCTACCTTGGAAAAAACATCAAAATATTCCATTTTAGAGGAAGTTGAGTGTAGGTGTTCTTTACTTCTGTTGTTTCTCACCTGAAGAAACAAGGTGTGATGTGTGTGCATCTTCTTAGCCCTTGTTTCAGTGAAATATTGGGATAAGGTAAAGTGAGTAAGGAATTTGTTATGTCTGGAAAACATATCTTGGGTTGTGGTGTAGTTGTTGGTGGCACCGAAAGAATAATTCTCATTTAGTGGGTTTCCGAAGACTAACTGCGAGGCCGAAGATGCTTCAATAATTTGAGCTCCAACCATAGGTCTCGGAGAGAAGCTGGCTCGTAGTCAGGGGAGATCACAGGGTCATTTAAACCCTTGTAAAATTTCAAATCCTCGGTGTGAAAGATAGGAAGTGTTTAAACCTATGGTGTTATCATATTCCGTCTGTTGTTCTCGTTCGGTGGAAAGAGGTGGTGGGCCTTGTACCCATGTCATCGCCTAATGTCATTACCTCCCCCTTTGGTTTCCATTGAGTCTTTGGAGAATGGTTGGAAATTTGGATAGACATGATGAGCACATGGTTTGTGAACGATTAAGGGAGACTGTGTGCCTGGAAGCCATGCAGGAAGATTGATCAGCACAGTTAGTTCACGGTTTCAAAAACTGTGCAGACTAACCGTGCGACCTTCCCAAATCTTGAAATTTTTGGGTCTTTCTGTGCTGACATGTGCTGGTCGATTAAGATGGTTGGTTCATATGGTGGTGAGAACCACTATGATTATCATGTATCTTCCTTAGGAAATTTCGAATGGAAGTCTACCCTTGGTACCAGGGAGTCCATTCAGGCCTCCCCTTATTAGTGTCCTGATTCTTTCTCGAAAAAATATTGGTTGTCTCTTATAGTGGGGAGCATATTAGTGTCCCCCCGTACCAGTAACATAGATTTATCTATAGTTTTGGCTTGGTGTAGATAGTCTCGTTCGGAGATATCTAGCTAATAACATCTTCCTTGACTAAAAATTGGGACTAGAGAGTTTCCAATGGTTTAGTTAAAGTAAGGTAAGTGTAACCTTGTTCAAAGTTGTTGTTCATTTGGGTGAATTGCTTGAGTCTTGTTCAGATAGTGTTTGAAGAGTTTTATTTTGGGATAAAGTATGAATGTTATTGATCCTTTCACGAAAGTAGTGTAAGTTATGGTTGTGAGATTAATCCTTCCTTAATTGATCACTGGAGGTGTTTTGGCCTTTGGGGGTGAAACCTTGCAAGAGAGTACCTATTGGTTTCTCAGTGGGGTTTGGTTGTTGCTTTAACCATGCTGTGACTTTCCGGGGCGGAAAGTTTTCAAGGTGGGGAGAATTGTCACATACATAACTTATTTTATAGTTATTTTTTATTTATTTTCCTTTCATGCTTTGTTTTGGGGGTTTCTAAAGTTTTTATGTAAAATATGTGAGTTTTCAAGAATTAGGCCAAACTGTGAGCCCAATTCCAGATTTAGAAATAAATTTTTGTTTCTTTTATAACTTTTTCATTTTTTTATATTTTTCAGTAATTCTAACTCCTAAATGTCCTCCCATGATATATTAACACCACATTTAAATTTGGAGCCTTTATAAATCCATAATCATGGGGGATTTGGGTTTTTATTTGAGAATTGGGCCAACCCGAAATCCCATTTTCCAGTTTTAAATTGTTTTTTTAATTTTTTATATCTTATTCATTATAATGAATTGTTCTGTGATTCCACCTCCCCCTCGACCCTATGGAGCCCATCCGCGCTGCCATTCATTTTCCCCCTCTTTGGAGCTCGTTTGCATTGCGATGGAGTGCTGATATTCTTAGGGTTTTAAAAATCGGGCAGATTTGAGGAGGTAAGTTATTTACATAATAACTCTCTCAATTATTACTATTTTTCCCCCATTATAGTTCCTATATGATCTCATAATCCCTATTAGAACATCCCATGAATTGTTGGATGTTTTCAAATTCATAATCTGGTGGATTTTGAGTCGTTTTCTTCAAGATTATTTTGGGTATGTGTTTCTCTCTTCAATTCCTTCCTTATCTTTAGGGTTTCCTCCCACTTTCATAAATTTATAGAGTTTCCAGATATTAGGGTTCATACCTAGGGTTTGATTTGGGGTATTTGTGGTGAAATATTAGGTTTTAGGGTTTGTTTTCACATCCTTGTGGTGCGGCGGAGGTGCGGTTGAGGTTTCTCACCAAGATTCAAGGGTTTTGACTCAAAAGGTAGGTGGTTCCATGTGTAAACAATTAGTGATGAGTTATCTTGCTGTATTTAACTATTTTTCATATTCCTCATATGTTGGGTGGGGTGCGAAAACTGTTTATGATTTATTTGGTTATGTGTTAAATTTTATAGTCTCTTTTTAACACGAAATTGGGTGTTTTCATGTGTAACTCATGGGGTTTTATTTGGGTGTGGTTTATAACTTATGAAATTGGTTCATTAAATCTTATTTGGCCTGCCAATTCTGGTTTGGTAATTTAATAATGTCATGTGGTTCTAAAAAGAAGGGTTTTGAATAGGTTTGATGTGTAAAACATTGTTATACTTCTTGAGGTCATTTTACGAAAATGTGTGTTTTCATTTGTATCTTTTGTGGTATTATTCAAGGTTATTTTATAACACTTGAATGTGTTTTTATAAATGTATCTAGGACTGACAATTCTACTATTGATAGGAATTGGTATGGTTTTGGTCTTATATGGGGGGTTTTTAAATGGGTTTTGTGTGCAAGACATAGTTACACCCCTTGAGTTGTTTTTTTGAAAATTGTGAATATTTTGTTTGGTTAAACAAAGTGGATAAAAGAGTGTATATGTACTGTTTGGGGGGTGTGATAACCTAATATGAGTTTTTGAAAGGTATGGTGGTTATTTAAGATTTCAAATATTTTCATTAGAATGTTTTATAAAGTGCAGAAATGTTTTAGAAAATGGGAAGAGAGCGGCAAAACATGGTTGTGAGCTGTTTTGTGTGAGTGTGTTGTGAAAATTGAATTTTGTTGATGAAAGTGTTATTATATGTTATTTGAGTGGGCTGTTATGTTAGTTATAATGTCTTGGTATGGTTTATAAAAATGGTTTAAAGGATTTTTGGAAGTGTCCATGTAATGTGAAGAGTGTTGTGGGCTATTTTTGTATGAGTTGGATTTTAAAATCAATTTGAATGAAAAGTGTACTTTTGTGACATGTGTGGTATACATGTGGTCTGTTTGGTGAATTTTTGATATGGAAATGATATTTTCAGGTGAATAGTATATATCTTGACTTGTTGAACTTGTTTGAGCACAAAGGGAAAACCTGTGTATCTAGGTGGGAGGACGTGTACTAGTATGCTAGTGAATCTGTGAGGTTTGGCCTTAGTTTCACTTAGCAAGATTGACGCTTACAACTCTAACTAAACTATGAGGATGATTATTGGGGACCACTAGGTTATGGGTATGTTCCCTACTAGTGGCTCGTGCACGAGAAAGGATATTTGTGATGGTTACTCTCACCGAGATACGAGGTACCTAGGACCCACAGCTAGCTAGTGCCTAGGGGTTATTTCTCATTGCTTGTGCTCACTGGATACTTTGTTATTACCGTCGGTATATGATATGAGAGGTTGGAAAATTCAGTAGCTATGGTATTTATTTTAAATGTTTTTATTCTTTAAATTAGCCCACCTAAAAACTGTTTTTATTTAATGTTGCATCTTTTAGAAATTTTAACTTGCATCTCATGTCTTTGAAAACTTGCATGCTTTTCGCCATTAAATGTTTATGACATGGAATCTATTAGTGTTGGTATCCTATTGGGCTTTGGCTCACACCCTACTTACACCCTTGGGTGTAAGTAGACTTGGTTATTTTTGTTTTCGCAGGTTGGGTACAGTTTTTTTGTTCCAGTGGTTCGGGTTTCTAGCAGGTCCTTGGTAGTGAAGTCTTGTGGAGAAAGCATAAGGGTGGTGCCCCTTGACAAAAGGGTTCTTGGGCTGTTCTTATTTGTTTTTTTACCTTTGTAATGGTCTTTAAATGTAGTTTTAACTAATGTAATTCAGTTCTGAAATTTTTTAAAAGATGGTTTTAGTTGAAAAATCAAGATTTGTTTTATTGAGTTTTTTTGTTGTTTAATGTTTATAAAATCGGGTAAATCGTTCCCAATTATCATTATATGATACCCGGGCACTTGTGCCAGCCCGTGGGGATCAGGAATGCCCTTCGGGCCTTGTCACGAGCTGGGTTTGGTGTCGATTTTGGCGGCGACCAGATTTGGTTCGTGACATTATAAGTCTTCTATTTCCCTTGGAGGAATCATCTAGAGGAGCCACAGTAGTAGAAGTAGAGGTTGGAGAGTTTCTTGGGACAATTTTGAGATAAAGAAGAGGCACTCCTTCAAAAACAGAAGGTGTAAGAGTGGGTTTGGTTGAAGACCTAGGCAAGGATTGGTCAAGGATAATGGGTCTTATCTAGCTTAGAGATTAAGATATAGAAATTGATGTAGAAGAAAAAGTGGTGTATGAGGAAGGGTTTGAGCCAGGCCACAAAGTTGTAGCTGCAAGAGCCATAATGGCAGTGCTTTCCACATGAAGACAATGCTTTAATAATTGAATGAAATCAGTAATGATCTCACAACAATAATACATAGCCTTTGTCGAAATAGTATTTTTTATTCTCTATGAACTTTTATAAAAGAGGAGTGAAGTATTTCTGATTTTGGACAAGAGTCTTGATGTCTTGAGTGATAGGAGTTTTCAAATTCTCTAAAAGGTACTTGAAATGGCTGGTTAGATCATTCTTAGAGTAAATAATATTAAAGTAGAAATCCACATTCATAGTAATTTCTTCTTGAGAATAATTGGAAATAATTGAGCTAATACTCATGAATTAAAGTAAAACATTACAATTCTTGATGGAAAAAGGTAATATTTCCTTTTCAAAACAACCTAAAACTGAATGGAGTTATTCTTTAACAATAGTTCTGATCAGATGTCTGTCTATAGGTTGAGATGACTGTCCAAAGGTATTTGAAGATGTAACGGATGAAGTAAGAGACTTAAATTCATTTATGACCGTCCTTAAACATACCATATGCCCATCATCCATGATATTAAGGCCAACAACAAGATAACACATTTCATTTACTATCACGATGTTTCCCTCAACCACATTTTCATATATTGAAGTAAAATTTGGTTGAATTAGAGATGAACATTTCTATGGAATTTGATCAATAACATCATCTACAAGATTAGTATAAGGAGATTCTATAATTTGCAACACTTTTTTCATATCATCAACCATATAATTGAGATAATTCACATCAACAGTAAACTACATGCTCTTAATCCTAACATCTTGTATTTCATGAAGTGATTTTTGTTGAATTTTCCATATTATTTTCTCTAACAGAAAGGCTGCATCTCTTTCCCCGATATTTGTCATAGGAGTAGGCTATGAGTTCATTATATTTTCAAATCGTTCTAAAAAAGTATCTCCAAATGTTTTCAGATCACTATGACTCATAGAAAAAATGTTCTTATGTAGGTTCAGGAACACATTCAGAGACAAGTTTACACTCCTTGGTAGAGATTACATCTAGAGCTGAAACTGGTTTCAATTGAAACAATGTAGAAAGATCTATGCCTTTATCTAAATACACATAGGTATTTTCCATAAAAATGTATCTAGAAAAATTATACCATGTATCCATAGTGCTTTATCAGTGGGATTGGGAACTTGAACACTTACTAGACTGGGGTGTTATGACCCCCTCAATAAGTGCATATATTACAGGACTAAGAGATTTATTCCCTTGACCTATTTCTAAATTTTCATCTATAATAGGTTTACTTATTTCAATTATATCTACATAAAAGGAATGATCCATTCATTCCTCATAAAATAGGATAATTCCATGGTAATCTTTTTCTTTTAATTGTTTTCCAATATCATCCTCTTCCCCAATAGCAGGTTCATCTTCTAAATTCTCATTAGAAAAAAATGGTCTTTTACACTAGTATTAGGTTCCTTTCCAAAAGTGGGTTATTCCATTGAATCAATAATTCTTTTAGTACAAGGTATATTCTTCTCAACTACATTTTTTTGAATAAGTAGACCACTGTCTTCATTGTCGAAAGACAGTTCCTTCCTTATTTCCAAGAACTTCATCATCCACTTCTTCATCTGAATAATAAAAAACTTTATATAGTTCTAAACCAAGATTAGATATGTTCTTTGGTCTTGAAGGATTCACAACTAGATTAGACTTTTCATACAATCTTTCAGTGTCGTCCACTTAGGACTTCTTCCAAGTATTATAGATTATTTTCATCCTTCTGATTGTATCCTTTGAGTTATAGAACTCATAATATCCAATCACGTATTTATTCAGTCCAATTACTCTTTTAGTAGACATCATTACAGAGATTAATCTTGAATAGAACAAAGAGGTAGACATTGAAGTTTTCATGACAATTTCACACATGTGAAGTATAAAATACTTACCCATATTAATCTTGTGCCCATTTTTAAAATGATGTACCAAGAATACATCTTGATACTTAAGTGCAGAAAATTCCCCTTTCTATGAAAAAATTAGATTCTAGACAAACATAAATAGAAATCTTGTCTCACCATCCAACTCAGCATAAATTTCCCTCCTTTTATTCTTATTTATAGTAAAAAAACCTAGGACCTTGTTGGCAATGAGATATGTAAAGAAATAATGGGCTTGTTGAAGAAACCCATCCCAAAGGGGCTGCCTTATGATGCCCATTACCATACCCCCTTACCATCGTGCCATTCGTGGATCCATACAACACTGAAATGGACACGAATTTGAAGGCCCCTATGCGGTCACCGTATAGAAAAGAGTCAGGAGGCTCCATAGTTTTGATGAAATTGTGTGGGAGCTTCCCGAAATAGAGGATCCAAATAGACATCCACAAAACTGTATAACTTCATGGAGGGATCTGCGAGCACCGTGCAGAGAATCTAGAAGAGCTTCGCATCGAGGAGGGTATAACGACCGACTCTACATTTACAAAGAACATGACACAATTCACAGCTGATCGTGGAGAGTGATGTGGATTCGAGTTGAGCTTCCTCTACTTCGTGCCACCCCTGGCCAATAAATATTGAGATCCCCTCAAACACAAATGACAGATACTCTGATCTTTCACCATCCTTGCTCCCAAATAATGAAGCACCTCTGGATCAGTGAAACCTTGATAAAAATGGTATCTTCTAGGTACTCAATCATTGCAAAGTACCCTTCCCATAGCTCGAAAACAACCCCTCTTCATGAAGGGATTCTCTTCATGGATCCCACGGGCCACAGTGAAGGAAAGAGATCCTCAAGGGAACTCTGGAATTTGAAAATCACCCTTGATTCACAAATTACCCATCATGCACATGTGAAATATATAGTAAGGCATGATCGTTGTGCTTCGTGAAGCACATTGCTTTACAATGCTATGATTTCCATGTTACCCTTTATTCATGAAGCCCTACTCTATGAATGCCTTTCCACTTCATGAAGCACCTTCCATAATAACTTATTACCTATGCCTAGGATAGGCTACCCCACTTCTTGAAGCATACCCTTTCGCAAAGCCCCTCCACTACATAGAGCACAAGAGAATCACAATATCCCCTCTTAAGAACCCATTTGATTCACAAACCCTTCTCCCGTATGACCTGCTAGGTTGGTACTAAGTGATTTCAATGTTCCATGGGTGATTATTTACGTTGTGTTTCTTAGCCATTTACTACTTCACATAGGCACCCTAATAGCTATTTCATCTTCTCATAGCCATGCTAACATGGGCCCCTTAGTGGATCACTCCACAACACCCCCTCCCCACGACATTACCAGTGCATTCCCTTCAGTAAGGGTTAAATCATGTTTGTTATGAAAGACCTAGAGGTGCGGAGTGAACCCGCCTCATCTGAGCTGCATGGCATTAAATTGAAAAGCATTATCATCCTCAGCACATGGCGTTAAAAATTGGCCTCTCCCCATACAATACATGCGGTGTTCCCCATATTGTACTTTCTCTATGCCCACTTGTTTCAATGGGAGTGAGATATTATGCACATGGAATGAGATCATCTTTGATAAAGTGGAAACTATCCATGGGGAAGGGAAAAAAGTTTTGTGTTAGCCCCCTTCAATTTTTGCAGGAGGCTGTAGCCCTCCTCCTCCTTTCTTCTCCAGCGCCCAAGATCAGAGGTGATATGGGCACATGGACCATTTTTATCCCAATCCCATCACTCTAGGATTTTTCTCCATCAGTCCCCCATACTAGAGTAAGTCCCAATATCCATCTTCTTGGTCCGCTAACCATGCGTATGCCCATGTTTCCTCTTTGGTCCTCTAACCACGTGTAAGCCCCATCCCACTTCCCGCGGACGCACCATTCACGGTGTGATCCTTAGAACATTGATGCCTCTTTTTTCTCACACCGAGCATGACTCATGTGGTCTTTTATTAATCATCGACCATGTTTCCTCTTTGTGTATCCTTAGCATGTAAGCACCAAATCATTTTGAACTACGTGGACTTTGATCCTTCTCTCCTATGGGAGGTACGTGGGAAGACTCCCTGAGGTTCAATCCCTGCAACTACTTGTCCCGACCCCATTATTCCAGTTCATCTTCATCCGGCATGATGTTAAATTGTATCCAACCATTCTTAACTATGCAGGATTTGATCCTTGTCTTATGGGTAAGGTACATAGGAATCCTCCATAAGGTTCAAGCCCAGCACTTACTTGCCCTGACCCCTTCACGTCTGTTTATCTTCAACCCACCGGACGTTAATATTTATCCTCCACACCAAAATACGTGGACTTTAAGCCCTGTATCCTAGGAAAGGTATGTAGGAAGACTCCCTGAGGTTCAACTCCACGTCGTTATACCCTCGTCCTGCATGATGTTAAACTATATGACCCTATTTTTTATTGCAAGACATTAAATTGTACCCATTAAAACTACATGGTATTTGATCCTTGTCTCCCAAACTAGGTACTTAGGAAGACTACCTGAGGTCCAACCCCAATTGACGGTAAGCCTTCGTGTTCCCCAATAGATGGTAGGCTGTTGTGATCCCCAATAGACTGTAATCCATTGTTTTTAATAATTGACGATAAGTCGTTGGGTTCCCTAATCAACAGTAAGCCATTACCAACACCAACCAATGATACACTATTGTCAACACTAACTAGTGGTAAGATATTGTATCCCAATATAGTGGTAATTTATTTTAGTCAAAAATCGATGGTAAGTCGTTGTAGCCCCCATAACGGGACCCACATCTCTGGTCATCCCAGAGGCGTTAGATCAGCTCGTGGGATGCTAACAACACGTAAGCCCCAATATATCGTCGGGTTGTTGTCCAATGTGTACACCCTAATTCTATAACCCCATACCAATCTACGTGAAATTTGATTCCCAACCTTGCGGATATGTTGGAAGACTCCCTATGGTTCAATTTTGTCACCGATGTATCATCCATTTCTTTCATTCAAACCTATTTGTTTGGGGATGTCCTTTCCCCAACCTGGAGGTTCCACTTCCTCTGGGTCCCATCCATGTGTCCATTCTCATAGGATGCCTCCTTACGTGTCCCATTACCCCACTAAACTACGTTTACATTTATTACATGACACATGGATACATAGGAAGTCTCTTTGAGGCTAAATCCCAGCATCACCTTCATCCTCACGTCAGTTCCATCACATTCTCCATACACTTATTTCGACCATACAGATCCATCCTGGTTCTTACTTGGTCCGACACAACTTAGTGAGATGATGTCACCCACTTTCTCACAGTTCATATTTGTAATTGGGTAACTAACCACACTTTATCCCCATCATTAGTATTCCATCCTAAGGTTTCACTCATCTAATCCACTCTTATCAGTTTTTTGATCTGTTTGATCTGTCTCCTCTTGGCATTAAACTCGCGACATACCCTGTTTTAAACATGGGAAGTTGAGGAAGACCTCAAAGACATGCCTGTGGCATAAATTTCTTCGTATTAAATGTTGGGATGGCTCAGGCTTCAACACCCTCAAGAAGCCCTATAATAAGGGGAAGAATCCCAGATGCACCACTGTTTCTACATCCAGAAATGCCAGCAATTTCCAATGTGGCTACTCATCTGACTGAAGATTTCTACTCTAACTGGACCCATTGGAATGTATTGAATGAAGTAATGTAATTAGCCAGCGTCCATGAAGACAAAGTACTAGGAATAATTTCACAAACAACATCTTAAGTATATGAGGGAAAACTGGACTAGGCAACAAGTTCTGAGGAGGAATCCATGGAATGTGGAACTGGCATCCCATCATCCCGCTTCGATCAAGGAGAAAAGTTTCCTACATAAGTGTCCGATGCCACCAGCCTTTGGAAAGTAGGGATGCATGGCAACTATTGGAATGTCCTCTGAAAAAGATGGATGTGTGCCTCGAAGAAAATACCTGAAGTAGAAATGGTTAACCTGACGTGAAATTATTCTCCACAATGCGGATATTAGTATGGATTGAGATATCAGTGGCTTAGCCTTCCACAAGATCTATCTATCTGACGCCAGGTCCCATAAATCAAACAGTGGGCCTAGCGTGAAACTCACTAGAAATTATGGTAGTTGAACGTTAGACATCTCAGTCTATGTCATTATTAGTGTGGATACTTCTTAACCACCATATAAGATGGAATGGTGCTAGGGAACTGAACGTCGCTTTCCTTGTTTTAGCACTAATGGTTTAATCTCCCTACTTTTAAAGACCAAAGTTGTCCTGAAAGAAAACCAATCACCACCATCCCACCGATATAGGGGCATAAGAATCGTCAATGCAGATATCCCACAAATCCTTATCTCCACCATGGTATCCTCCACATCCATGGATGATGTGCACCCACACCCTATCTCCCAATCTAAAATCATTCATATAAGGGTGATTAATGACCTCATTCAACGATTTGAGGAGGAGAGGATTATACCTACATGGGATATGTATCAAAAATATTTAGAGGCTTCTTTGCCACGTCAACCCCAAGGGCCGTGTAGGGAACCACTGCTCCCCAATATGATGTATAATCATTTTGGGACCCTCTCCCTAGAATACTTCGATGACTCCCTCCTCTACGCTAATGAGGCGAGGGATGTACGGTCCAGCCCTACCAGAATCCCATTATAGGGTCTCCCAAGAAGGGCTCCCACTAGGATATGTCAGCACCACCACCCAAACACATGGGATGAGGAGCTAGTGAGCCATTCACTTGTCCCACTGACCCCGGTCTGATGGACCTAACGCCAGCGTCGGGTGCAGGCTATGGAGAACGCCCACTGAGGGGTGTCAACATCAATGGATATCACGGTTACTACCACTGATTTTGCATGCAAGTAGTCCCCTATTTATGTTGAGAAGGGGTACTCATAGACCCAACCCGAATAGAGGCCCCAACCACACCACGTGTAGACTAGACTGGCTATCCTAGTCATTGACGTAGGCGGTGTCTATCGTGGGGTGACCCGCGGTGATGATTTCTAGTATATAGGTCCTCCCCATACCATCATCAATGAGAGTGTGGCCCTCCCCACTCCCATACTCAATGTGGAGGTGCTCCCCATGAAACCATCAATATGAATGTAGTTCCTCCCCCAATTCATTGACACCGAGTATGGAAGCCTCTTCCACACCCATGAACACAGGTATGGTGTTGTTCCTCCCATCAAAGGTCATTGATGTGAAGTTACTACTTGTCTTCTCAAATGCCACCATAGTACTTCTCGTCCAAGAAATCATATAATTGGATGTTTTCCTCACTTCATGGGCACCCAACATGGAGGTCCTACCCGTGTTCAGCTCAACCAGTACATGGACCCTCCTCGCACCGATGCTGCTAAAGAAAATAAAAATGGAAGCCTTAACCATGCTTCTACCAGCTCCAGTGGAGGTCCTATCCAGTCCATCGCTTCCCATGGATATTACCTTAATTCGTCAAATAGTAGACACATAGGTACTCTCTGTGTGTCCTTTGACATATGTCCATGGGCACCTGACACAATGACTCACCTAGGTAGAAGCCATATCATGTCCAATCTCAACTTGGAATATGGTCCACCTAAAGAAAAAAACATCCAAGTCCCAAATATCCATACTACTGCAGGAGGGTAGGTCTTCGATGGAATAAAAAGAGCAATGAAATGATTCAGGTCGCAATTAGGACTGTCTACTTTTTTTATTCTTAGGAGGAATGTGATTTAGAAATAGAACCCTCACCTCGATCCTCTATGTCGAGGGCGATGGAAGGAATGTGATGTATCATCCTCATCTGTTTGGAATGTGAGGTCCACCAGATTCCCGCCTCCCTCCGCAGATACATCTAATAGGAGGATGATTTGTCCCCTTACTAGATCCTTGCTGTGCAATCCTATCTATTGTCAACAGGGTCATTATCTACCTCAACCAGAGATCATTAAGGGTTATTCAGGGGGCTGGTGATGGATGAACAATAGTAGGGACCACCATCAGTGACTGCAACCCCTGCACCAAAATCCATGGTCCACATCCAATCCTACCAAGACATAGTGGCCCAGTCATCACATTTGTGGTAGGAAATCCTGAGATGTTGTGGCTTGTCAGCACATTTTTTGTATTCTCCTCAGGCCGACATACCATCTCAGCGATCTTCACTAGTGTCATTGTCAGTCCCGTAGCCAACTTCAGTTGATGAGTGGGGTAATCAAGGGCCAAATCCTAATTATGATACTAGGATCTTTTAGGACATCCATGTAGCAGATCATTTCAAAGAGATGTTCTGGCCAATTGTAATTGCAAACTTCAGTGCACTAGAATTTCTCATCCAGGAGGAAGTTACATGATTTCTCCAAACCCTATCGGTGATGAAATTCTATCATTTTTTCAGTGAGTGTATTACCCCAAGTGTTTGACACACATTGAGGTCATTATCCATCAATGTCTAAGGTTTTCTTGGCCGTGCTGCCTATGGCCCAGTACCCTGAGTCTCCTTGTCTCCACCGTACCCTCTAGAAACAATGCGTTCAGAGATTTAATGTCCTCCACAGAATAATGAAGGATGATTCCCCCCACATTCAGGTCCATGGTTTGCGGTAGAACCTATTCGTACATTTCAATTATATATAGCACCAACCTGACTTTCTGGGTGATATTGAGGATATGCCTCCCGGTAGAGTCGTGGTTAACATGTTTGATCTACCAGAAGAGAGAACTATCTAGAGATCCTTGATGAGAAAATTACACATAGGGGAATGAACTATTATTGGATCCATTGGGAAGGGTTACACTCAAATAGAAAAATCTATAGGGTCTTCCCATGCCCACCGAGGCATTATTCCTCAGCCGAAATGCCAATAATGGTAAGGAGAACCTTGGAGCCATCAGACCTTCTGACCCATCAGGATCAATTCAGAAGATAGAAGATGATAATGAAAAGGCTATGTTGCATAAAAAAATCATAGAACATAAGAAACTGGTTAATAACACCTTGATAAATGTGTTATCGAGTGGTGGCGAATGTATGGTGATCCTCGTTCGGGGCAGTGGGGGAAGGTACAACTCCCCCCACACACCATGGCGAACTACCTCTAGCTGACCCTGACCATCTTGCCCTTGTAGAAATGATAGAGGCTGGGATTTATTGAAATGGGGTGTAGTATGTGTCACCAAATCCACCTGAGTGTCATGATAATCCAAAAGACCCAATTCAAGTTCCCCCAGCCGCTCCACAGGTCATCCCACCAACCTCTCAACTAGCTGTAGGGAATACATACCAGGTTGAAATAACCTACCTACACATTGGTGGCTAGGGATCCCCATTAAGAGAGGAATCCCCACCTAGATGACCGGATGGAGGTGATCATTTCTCACCTCGACGCATTAGAATCTCAACATGTGGAAATCCTGCCTAATGGAAAGCCATATCTGGCATGGGTCGACAATATTCCAACACCCCCAAGTTTTGGAGACCCCACCTCTTCCCCTTTTAATGTGATGGGTGACCATTTCTAGAATCTAGCCCACTTCATTTCAAGGTGTGGACCCATGATGGGAACTACATCATAGAATGAGGCCTCAAGCTCTAGTGTTTCGTACAAACATTGGAAGGCCCCACGTTTGTCTGGTACAACCAGCTACCCATTGTGTCAGTATCTGGCAGGGAATATCTTTGTATGAAATTTTGTTACTAGTTCAGCTCTACCACCTGGAAGACTAGTATTATGAACCTCTTACTGTGCACACAGTGGCCTGATTAGCATATCATAGACTTTGTCTCCCAGTGTAAGGGCCTCACCTACTCCTTGGATATGCCACTCACTCAGGAACAACTGCTGAAAATGTGTGTTGGTAATGTCAAGACCAAACCCATACCCTCTTTCATTACTCAGAATTATCACAAGGGATTCCTATTCTACTCTGATAAGTCCAAGAATCTATAAGATTCTTTATAGTAGGCCAAGCAGTCACATCCATTGCCTCATGCAATTACCGCAAGAAGGGCCCTAATGTTGATCCCACGACGGTGGAAAAAATAGAGGACCCAAGGAAAATTGTGTTATTACTAGTGGAGCCACCTCTATAGCCTTGCAGAGGACCTCCACCATAGGTATAACCACCATCCCAACAGTTCCCATCTCAGAATCATCAGGCGACCCTCTGTAATTGGCCGCCACCACCTAGTTGAGATAACTAGGATCTACCTCCTCGACTGGCTCCTCCAGCACCTCGTCGTGCCCAGGCTCCCATATCCCCCTTCCTGGACAAGTGAAACATTACCTACTCATTCAACGAGGATCAGTTCACTTGTTATGTCCAAATATCCACGGAACATAGACCTCTACATTTTCCTGAATCCACGAGGCTAGTAGAGGCAGATCTCAATATTCACCCCAGTTACTACCCCAATCACTGGATCCTGGGGCACACCCTTAAATAATGCTATCTATTTAAATACTAGATTCATGACCAAGTTGATAATAACATAGTCAGGTTAAAACCAGCTCCAGCACAAGTGCAGTTTCTATTCGTTAAGCCAGACAGTGGCAGTGACATTCATGGTGAGTGGCATCATGTTCCAAACTGCGAGTCCCAGATGTATGATGAATAGATGGCTCGTAAAGCAATCAACCATGACCATTGTATTAATTTTGTATGTATGAATTGACATGAACCTTCATAAGACACAACATCACCCATAGAAAGTAATTCTGCGTCAATGGTTCAGCCTTCCTTATCCTAGAAGAGCACGAATCAACGATGCCAGGGAAAACAAATTCCCCCACTGATGTTGTCGTTATACCATACTTTTGGAAACTTCATGGCCCCAGAGAAATAGATTCCCCTAGAATAAATTCATTGGTGGAGGTATATTCTGGTGACTATCAAGGGTATGCCTCGGTTAACACCATGGAGTTGGTAAATCCCTCCACGATTTTTGACGGTGAAGAGCACCAGAAGGTTCGTCCCAACATTCCCAACTATCACCAATGTCAATGAAGCCATGGATATATGGGTCTTCAGAGTGCCTCGGTATGTACATCCATTATGGATGTGCATTCTGCCAAAATGAGACATCAGACCCATCTCTACAATCAGAATGCTTAGCTTTATCATCCATTGTCATTATGGTCTGCCTTCGTGACTATTTGTGTTACATGATCAGGAAGAGCCTCCCCGACTGCGTCGTGGTCATCCACACTCTGTTATGGACCGACCTCATTCATCGAGCATACATCTAATGGAAAAACCAAGAGAATCTACTATAAAATAGTGGGGCAATACCAGCACTAGAAAACAACCAGTTCACCCAGAAGGGGCGTTATACCCCCTCCACGGAACGAACTCCTATAAGAAGATGTTCACACCTGGCACAAAAGTATGATATCATTAAGCATCTTTATAGGATTCCAACGAGGATACCTATATTTGAGGATCTTCTCCTATCAGCGTATATGCGTGAAGCCCTCACCAAAGCTTTAAGAATCCCCCACCAGTTTGAGATGGAGGTAGGAGATACAAAAGCCTTCTATGCTGAGGCAGTTGAGCATGCTGAATATCAGACCATTACATCTTTCTGTGGAGAAGATGAATGCTCTTCCATACAGGGTAACATCTACCCACATTACATCACCAAATACTAAAATGGAGTGTAGATTCAGCACTATCATGTTGACAGAGGTATTTAGATTAACCTAATACCATCTCGAACACTCCAAATGATGGGGATATTTGAGGATGATATGAGTCCCTATAATATGAAAATATAAGGTTATGATAGGAAGGAACTGACATGATTTGGAATGATCTACCTAAAGACCTAATTTAGCAGTTTGGTAGCTAGTACAGAGTTCATGGTTATCTCCCAGGACACCGCCTACAACACGCTTATAGGTAGGCCATTGCTTCACCTTAATGTGACAGTTCCTTCTTCACATAACTGTTGGCTTAAGTACTCCCTTAATGGTTGAGTGGGCGTACTCCAAGGTGAAACATCACCCTTTTCTTCTTATGAAGCTTCCTATTTGGATGCCAACTATTACAAAAGCATGGACAAGCAGATCAAGACCAACAAGTTTGAACATGCTATGGTTGCGACCAACCCTTGGATTGACCTGGATGATGCCTATATTTTTTTTGATCCATTGATTAGAGTCTACAAACCCTGATATAGGGCAATGATTTTTTGTTTTTTGAATGAGGTGGAATCAAATTACTAAGTCTATGAGATGACGGAATATCACCTAGTATTCCTATAAAAATCATGATCAGGTGATCCCAGAGCCCCCTACCCCCATAAGGTATCAGGATATTTTCACTATGGCGACACCAATATGTCGTACTTTCTTGTTTCCTAGGATTAGATAAACCAGATCAGGATAACATGCCACTATTTCTTCAATATCATCAAGAATAGAACCTTGGGCCACATACCTTATGGGATCTGATTGGTAGCTTTCATCGGTATGGTCTCAAAAGAACATGAGTCCCCCGATGTAGTGTCTACCACTGCTTAGGTTGGATGTAGCATTCCATCGGGATCTATTGACTCATAGGAACCTCCTTCTATCAAGTATCCCTACTTTATAAGTGAAGAAGAATATTTATAAGATTCAACTCATACATTTGCCGAGGGCGTCTCTTCCACGGTTGATGATCTGGAATAGGTGAACCTTCGTAGCGAGACGGATTCGAACCCCACATGATTAGTGAATCTTTTCCCGTTGAAGAGCATAAAAAGTATAGGGGCATAATGAAGAAACATCATGATGTATTTTCATGAAGTTATAATTAGATTCCATGACTAGATCCTCAAGTCACCATCCACCGCCTTTGTCTCATAGAAAATCATCACTGGTTTATATATCCTCCCATAAAGATGCATCCTTCTCACTGGGCCATGGTCAATTCCATGGTTGGTAAGATCATCGAATCCAATTTCATCATGGATGTCTGGTACCCTAGATGGTTAGCCAACATTGTGTCGGCCAAGAAGAAGAACAGTCAGATCAAGGTCGACATCAACTTCCAGGATCACAGTTGTCACTGTCCGAAGGATGCTTTTTCCCTTCCCATGATGGAGTTCTTGATTTATACCACTATTGGGTTCCAAGGCCTCTACTTCATGGATTGGTATTCCGTGTATAACCATATTTGAATGGATCTTGAAGATAAAGAGTCTATAGACTTCATGGCACAACATGGATCTTTATTCTACCAGGTAATGCCCTTCGGTCTAAAGAATGCAGGTGCCGCCAATCAGCATGCCACATAATACATACTAAAGCCGATCCTTGAGACATTGGTGGAATCCAACTTAGATGATATGGTGGTTGAATATCAAAAGTGTCCAGACCATATCAAAGTCCTTGAGAAAGTGTTCAACTTCTTCCATTATCACCAACTGAAGATGAACCCATTGAAGTGTTCCATCATGGTCACATTTGTGACGATTCTAAGAAACTTTGTCAGATATATAGGCACCGAGATTGATCAATAGATGATTAGAGCTATTAGTCAGATGCCTTCGAGCAACATTCTGGATCTGGGAGGCATTCAAGGCCACTTTCCATACATTCGATGATTCCTCGCAACTATTTCCATAAAGTGTAATCCCTTTTCTTAGTTTATGAATAAAAGAACTATTTATTAGTGGGAAAAGTAATGTCATTCTTAATTCGATGTAATCAATTAGTATTTGATGCAGTCTATAATGTCCTAGCTATATGCTCGTCGATATGGACACTAGATAATCCATGATTGAGAAGAGATACCTTATGTTGGTATTCACAGTGCAGAAATTATGACATTACATACAGCACCATAAGGTATAAATAGTGTTCTAAGTTGATCTGATGAAGTACATCCTGAACCACCTCATGTTGACAGGCTATCTAGATCAATGGGTAGTAATCATAAAGTAGTTTTACATCAGGTTTGTACCATATAAGGCTATTAAGGGATATGCATTGTCATAATTCCTTGCCACCCATCCATCCCCCATGGACCAATATTTGGATCATGATTTTCCTGATGAGGCAACCCTATCGATAGACCAATCCAATCTGTGTTGGAAAATTCACTTTGATGGTGCTTCCTGAATCCCTACAGGTAGAAGACTCAATGACCCTAGACTCAATAGAGCGAGTCATGAAATCGTCTTCATCCCCCAAGTGAAATATATTGTACTATATTCATTCATGTTGTAACAAGGTCTTACCAACAATGAGGAAGAGTATCAATCCCTCATTAATTTATTCAAGATGGCCATTGAAATTTATGTTCCCTACATTCATGTGAAAGGGGATTCTGAACTAGTAATCAAAAAGATCAACGGTGACTATGTCATCAGGAATAAAGATCTCGTACCACTGTTGGAACATACCCTCTGGCTGATGGCCCAGATCTCGTTTCGAAAAATTTTTAAATGTGTCCCTCGATCCCAGAATGGTCAATCCAACACCATGGTCATCCTAGCTATGCCCCTTCCTAATCCTGATTAGGATGATTTGATTACACACATGGAACAACAAAGATTCATTTCCCCTGTTTCTTCAAATGACATAGATAACCCGCTGGTAAGCCACTTTACCATCGGAGCTTCCATGCTTGGACCCCCCAAGTCCCCCTGATGCAGCTATAGAAGTGTGGTTCAACTAGAGGACCCCTTTATTAAGTGCCTCTAGAACGATAGTCTTCCGAAAGATCGATCCGACCAATAGAGAAACCAATGTCACACATTTCATTTTACCTTACTTAATGGCCTAGATCTTGAGTAGATCATTTAAAATTAAGAGTTTGATGGGGTTATCCTCTATTTTATTCAAGGAGGTGAGATTCCTTAGGTCATGCATGATGTTTATGCCAGTTCCTTCGGGGCTCATAAGACCGGACCGAAGCTATCACCAAAGATTTGATGGTTGCGCTATTTTTGGACCTCCATGATCTTTTACTGCATCGAGTTTTCCAATAGGTTCCATGCATTACAGATCCTTTATAACTTTGTGTATCGGCCACCAGAGCTTCTCAACACCACCATCTACTCTTGGACCTTTGCGGTCTGTGAACATAATGTTGTGGGACTGTATCCACCAGAGAAATCTATCCAATGTAGGTTTATACCGAAGAATAAATATTTATTTTACAATTGGGAAGAACTAGTTCCTCTCAAGGAGGTCAAGGCCTGATCTATCATTTAATTTGTGGGCTCCAACATCATCTACCGATTTAGAGTCCCTCATGACATCATCACCAATAACAACACCAACATATGTATAGTCAACATGAAGAAATTGTATTCCAGGTATAACATCCATTCTAACCATACCTCCCACTATCACACAAAATCAAATTGGCATATTGAGGCGTTCAAAATAAAACCCTCTGATCGCGTTCACTATTCAAATCCACAATTACATTGTTGTTTTAAACTGGTTTTGTAATGAATCGTACAAATATAATAACAAATTTCACTTTATGTTTGAATCAATGAAGTAATTGTTATCACTATTTAATAGGGAAATTTTACTTGTTTGGGTGTTTACATTGTAGGAGGAGGTAATTTGGAGATCTTGTGATGGAATTCAAGAAAAATGGGCCAAACTATGCTAGATCCCAAGCATGTATATGGACAATTATTTGTTATGCAGATAATTTGTACATCCAGTTGGGCTACAAATGAGTGTATGAGTGACGAAAAATGTGGGATACATTTATCTATAATATCATGAAGCCCAATCCATTCATTTGGAAACCCAAAATAGGCCCACAATGTGAAGAAATTATGGGCTATCCCGATTGGACCACCCTTCTGTATTTGAACCATAACATGGGACTCAGAGATCCAATTGGTATAATTGAACCTCCCATGTAAATCTACTTCTAAGGCTCACATATCCACCGAATTTCATGACAATTGAACGTGTTTTGTTTCATAAACTGGCCAGATAGAGAAAGATTAAAAATTCTACATTGAATATGGACCAAGTCCTTTAGCAGTTGACCTATTTTGTGAAAAGTGTGATGTTTTTGTCCATAAAATCACTCCTATCCCTCAGTATATCTTGTTTTCAAGAAAATCGGTGAATGTAAGTCAAATTTGAGAGCTCTCCTCACAAATTTTATTTATCTTCTCCCTCATTTAATTCTAAACCACTTAGTGATCAATTTGGGGAGTGTCCTTTGTTGTAATCCTGAGCTCCACAATTGTAACCGTAATAAGGTAATTTATTTGCAGGTTTTCTATCAATTTTTCTTCATTTCTACCTTAAAAATTTTGGGTTATTATGGTATGATCAAATACAAATCAATGGAACAAGAATGCACAAGCTTCCATGAATAACCTGGATCTTGTGATGATTTGAGTGCGGTTGCCTCTTTTCTCACCCATCAATTTCATGAGTGGGAAAATGGATTGTGTCAGTTGATAAAATCTAGGAGCCTGAAACTATGAATATGAATTTTCATGTATTGTGTAATATTTTTATCTTTGAAACAAATCAAGTCATCTCATAATGATGAATATGTGATGCCTTGATTGAGTTCTGTTTTTTTTGCATCGATTCATGTTTGTGATTTTGAGCAGTTGTCGATAATCAGTATAATTGATCGATCAAATACTAGGTGGTAACCTAGTAAGTACTCACATACCATTACAGGTTTTAGTATGTATAAAATCATGGAATCAATGATCCTTCTCTTTCCCTTGAGAGTGATGATGGATTGAGCATCAAGGGACACTTACATGGGTTAATCAAAGTATCTCCAACTGTTTTCTCTTAGTAGTAACACGCATTCAATTTATGTTCTTAAAGAAACAAAACCCAAGTTCTATAAAAACCCATTCTCTTTTTAGTTTATTAATAATAACCTTCTTTTAGAATTAATTATCTAATGCTCCATCGAGAGAAGACCTAGGGTTGCTGCTATAATGCAGAAATTCTAGTAAAAAATAAAAAACTAATTTGACACGCTCGACAATGTGATAACTTTTTACAGCCATTTATGAGGATCCATGAACACTTTTTTCCATTATTTCCATTTATTTATTTATTTTACTTCTTAATTAAATATCTTTTCATCACCCCACCCCCATTCGATAGATTTTTTTTTGGGTTTTTGTCTTTATTTTTGGTTGTTTTTGTGTGTTCTCCATCTCTCTCTAATTTTGTAGTATAACATTCTCATTTAATTCCCCCTTTCATTTATTAAGCATTATAATTTCAATCATCTTCCATATTTTAAAAAAAATTAAAAAAACAACAAAAAACAATTAATCAATCAAATAGGACATCATTGTTGCATGACACGTTTTGGTAAAGAAACACTACTTGAATTTGAACAAGAAAATGAAAAATAAATTCATTCACAAATCAAGGCATATAGAGAAGGTCAATCAAGTAACACTGAGTAACCCCTTTTTTAACCTCAAGTGTCCATATACTAATAAAAAATTAAACCCAATAAAACCCATGAAAACATGGCTGCAAATAATTGAACAATAAAATAAATGACCACCCAGGATATGGAGTACCAAACTACGTACATCAAATATCATGAGGAAGCAGCCCACATTGAGCTAAGATAAATCCACATCCACCTTCTTCCTAAATTCCATGGTCTTCCCGGTGAGGACCCTCATATTATCCTTAAGGAGTTCCACATAGTGGTCTCCACCATGAAACCCCAAAATATGTCGGAGGACTTAATTAAGATATGGGCCTTCCCTTTCTCCCATGCTAGTTTATCCAAGAATTGGGTATACTATTTTCCTACCATGATTGGGGGCTGGAATGAAAATAATGGTCACTTTTTAGTGAATTTATTCCCTGCCTTGCGAATTTTATGAATTTGGAATGAAATCTGTGGAATTAGGCAATCACCAGGAGAGACCCTTTGATGAATACTAAGATAGATTCAAAAGACATTTCTCAAGCTGCCCCCACCACCATATTATTGAACAACTATTAAACCAATACATCTATGAGAGAATTATCCACAGGGATCTTGGAATGATTGATGTAGTATCTGGTGGTTCCTTCATTGATAAAACTTCTTCCGCCGCTCGTGACATAATAGCCACTATGGCTCAAAATGCACAACAATTTTGTACATGAGCTATTGCACTATCCTGAGGAGTTCATGTGGTAAGTCATTCAACCCTAGGAAAAAAGGAATATAACAAGCTTTATGAGACACAAAACCTTCTAAGGAAATTATCTCAAGCACAAGCTGACTCACAATATTCTCATGTTCCATTACATTGTGGTATTTTTTCTGACAATACTCATTTTTCTGACCAGTTCCCACAACATCTAGATTCACCTGAGTATTGTGCAGTAATGTTTCTAGGGAATCCATACCAACAAGAACCTCCCTTCAATCATGAACCATTCTGGACAAATACAATCCCCATGTGGAAAACACAATCCCAGTACTGACAAGGTGGAATCTCAAGATACCTCAAGAAAAATTGGAATCCACATGGCCAAGGTATGCAAAATTCTTACCCTTCAAATTCTCAAAACAATCATCCTCCCCCTCTCAAATCTGAACAAAACCTTGATGATATGGTGAAACAAATGGAAACCAATATCCTCTAGTTCAAATAGACCACACAATCAGCTATTCATGACATGTGAACTCAATTGGGAAAATTAGAAAACACCATCGATGATCTTAAGATGAAGGTTCTGTAAAACTACCATCTCAACCCATTTAAAATCTGAATTACTAAGGTAATGTATGTGAAGTTACAATTTGTAGTGGTAAATAACAATATCATTCTGCTGATTCTACAAAAAAGGTATATCCCCCTCCTGAAAAAACTCTTCTCCAATAGTCAAATGTTTCAAGAAAAAAAAAGAATAAAGGAGTAATCAAATTATCACTAAGGATTCCCATGAACAATCCATTCATCTTCTGTTCCCTAAAAGACTCTCTAAATCTATGAAAAACATTGATAATGAGATTTACAATGAAATAGTGGATATATTTAAAAATATATAAAGTTAATATTCCATTGTTTTATGTAGTCAAGAAAATTCCCCATAATTCCAAATTTCATAAAGAAATTTTCACCCATATATTATGGATGATGGGGAATGGGAGAGTCAACATGGAGAGGAATATATCCGTCTGAATTCAACCAAAAATTCCAACCAAATGAAAGGATCCAAGAACATTCACAATATAGTGTACCATAGGGGAGACATTATTTTCTAATGCTATGCTAGATTTAGGTGCTTCCATTAATGTAATTCCTCATTCCGTGTATACTTATCTTCAGCTTGGTATGCTTCATCCAACAGTAATTGTTGTGAAACTTTCCAACTGGAGTACAATGCATCCCACATGAGTGATTCAGAATGTCCTTGTAAGAGTGAAGAATCTCATCTTTCCCGGTGATTTCTACATTCTTGAGATGTAAGATACCAGAACCCAAGGACATGATCCTCTCATACATGGGAGCCCATTCCTCAAAATAGTAATGACGATCATCAATGTTTAGAACGGTATGCTATCCATAGAGTTCTATAGAGAAAAGGAATTTTTTAACATCCTTGAGAATATGAAACTCCCTGTTGCAAATCACTCCACTCTTTCTTATATATTCAATGGAAGTGATCTCAAATGATGCACACACACACAATTATCTCCTTAACCCATACTCTGATTAATTTTCTCATTATTCACCATTGGATGATTTAAGTTTTGATTCAACATTTGAGCATTGTGTGGGTTCTCAAAAGTGAAAATTTTGTGCTTTAATTAATTATTGTCTTCATTCTAATGTACCCATGACTGTTGATGATTCTTCAAATCTCATTTCAATAGATTTTATATCCTTCGAGAATAAACATGAGAAGATAGACAATTTAATGGACCTCACTCACCCTGAATCCCCTCCCTCAATCCAGAAACCACCTGTATTGGAACTTATACAACATCATTATAAATTAAAATATGCATATCTTGTGGGTATTGACCAATTGCCCATCATTATTGCAAATAACCTCTATTTACAATAGGAATCGAAACTACTCAACCTTTTGAGAGAGTTTAAAAAAGGAAATAAGATGGACAATGGCTGATATTCTTAGGATTATCCCATCTATTTGTATAAACCATAGACTTTTCAATGATGAGTCTAATCCCATAAAACAACCAAAATTTCGGTTTAATCCAACTCTCCTTGAAGTGCTAAAATAGGAAGTCATTAAATTAATTGTTGTGGGGATCATTTATCCTATATTTGATAGTAAATGGGTTAGCCCAATGTAAATTGTGCCGAAAAAATTGGAATAATAGTTCTGTCAACTGAAAGGAATGAATTGGTTCGAACACGTGTGCAAAATAGTTGGCGAGTCTATATTGACTACCGTTGACTGAATCTAGACACATAGAAAAACCAATTTCTTCTACCTTCCATTGAACAAATGTTAGAACTATTGGCTGGTAAGTACCATTATTGTTTTCTTAATGGATATATGAGTTACTTTCGAATCTATATATCCCCTGAGGATCAAGAAATGACAACATTTACTTTTCCATTTGGCAGATTTGTATAGAGAAGGATACCATTCGGTCTGTGTAACACTCCTGGATCATTTCAGCAATGTATGTTGAGTATTTTTTATGAATACCTTGAGTGTCTTAAGGAAGTCTTTATAGATTATTTAATGGTATATGGTTATTCTTTGGATGATTGTTTGGAAGACCTAGGTTTTTTCCACTGCCTCTTCATTGAAAAAGATCTTATTTTAAATTAAGATAAATGCCATTTTATTTTTGAGTGGGGGATAGTTCTTTGAAATTTCATTTCAAATAAAGGAATTCATATTGATAAATCTAAAATTGAATTAATATCATCCCTTCCATATCCAAAATGTATTTGTGAGGTGTGATATTTCATAGGACATGTTGGTTTTTTTTCACTGATTCATTAAAGACATTAGAAAGATAACACATCCATTGTCCTGATTATTGCAAAAAGTTTCTTAGTTTCTTTTTGATAGAAACTGTGAGGATGCATTCAATTCAATAAAAAGGAGTCTCACATCTCCTCCCATAATCGAACCACCTAGGTGGGATCTCCCCTATGAGCTTATTTGTAATTCCTCTAACATTGAAGTTGGGGTAGTTTTATCCCAAAGGGTTGAGAAAGCTCCTAATGTCATTACACATGCCTCATGTCCCCATGACCCTATCTAGGAACACTACATAGCCACTGAAAAATAACTTCTTTCTATTGTGTTATCCTTGAAAAAAAATTGTTCATATCTTATTGGGTAAAAAATAATTGTCTTCTATGATCATGCTTCCCTTCATTTTCTCCTAAAGAAACCTGCAGCTAAACCCCTCCACATTTGGTGGATGCTCCTCCTCCAAGTGTTTTTCCTTGATTTTAGAGATAAGAAGGGGTGGAATATTTTGTAGCTAACCACATTAGTATGATTTCTCTACCACTATACAACCATGCAGACTCATCCCCCCCATTGTATAATATATTCCTCATGAGAACCTTTGTGAAGTTGTGGACCTTACCCCTTGGTATGTAGACATTGTTAATTTTCTAGCAACATCTAGGGTTCCCTCTGATTTAATAACTTCTTAATCCCAAGTACTTAAAAATTATTTTTGGTGGTACATTTGGGATGACCCATATTTATAGAGAATTTTTGGTGACCATGAAGATCGTCGGTGTGTCCCTGGCCATGAGTTCACCTCTGTTGTGTCCTTCTTCCACAAATTGGATTATGGTGGCCACTTTTCCTTTCAACAAATAGCTCGAAAGTTCCTGGAAATAGGACTTTATTGGCCAACATTGGATAGGTATTCCCATTTAATTTTCAAGTCATGTAGCCATTTTCAATTCATAAGGTAATATCTCTATAACGAATGAAATACCCCCACAACCCATGATATTCTAGGAAATATTTTATGAACAGGTCATTGAATTCATGGGGACTTTTACAAATTCATTTGGCTTCATGTACATCTTGTTAGTTTTGGAATATGTGTCTAAATGGTTTGAACAAAAGGATACTAGGACAGATAACTCTCGAGTTTTTGTTGATTTTTTGAGGTCCAAGATTTTTAGTTGGTTTTGTTTTCTGAGATTCATAATTAGTGATCAGGGTTACCATTTTTACAATCGCAACATGAAAAATTTTCTTCTTATTTATGGGGTTGATCATAAATTCTCCACTTCATATCACCTCAAAAATAATGAACAAATAGAAATATGAAGTAGGTAAGTTAAGATAATATTGGAAAAAATAGTACAACCAAATAGGCAAGATTGGATTTTGTGCTTGGATGATGCACTTTGAGTGTACCATATAGCTTTTAAAACCCCAATTGGAATGTCAACATAACGAATTATGTTTGGAAAGGCATGTAACCTCCTAGTGGAAGTCGAAAAATGTGCATATTTGGATGTTAAATAATTTAATATGAATCTTTCATATACAGGTGATCAAATGAAACTGCAGATTCAAGAGTTGGATGAAATTTGACATGATGCATATGAGAAACCCCAGATCTATAAAGAGAAGAAAAAGGCTAACCATGATAGCATGATTCATCAATAGTAGTTCCATATTGCTGAGAAGGTCCTCATGTACAATTCTAGGCTAAATCTCCAGCCAATTATGCTTCATTGTTGATGGATTGGTCTTTATAATGTTTCTAATGTTTACCCTTTTGGTTCAATACAAAGTTTTCATGAGCAATGTTGATGAAGTCTTACCATCAATGGGAAACAAATTAACCACTTATATAAATATTTTCCAAAGAATATGGTGGAGTAGATCCAACTTATAGATGCAACATACCAGTGAAACACACTAGGTTTTAACCTTCCTTCTCACATTCTCAATTATTACATTGAGAGAAAAACACATTCTATGTGGGGGGGGGGGTGGATACATTCCTAGGTTCATTTGGATTTTTTTCGTATTTCTTCTTTATTCTCTTTTCCGCCTTCTTTATGGTATTTTCATCATTCCCCATATTTCTTGGTTCATTAGTATTTTCATTTTCATTCTTCTTTCTTCTCTTTTTCTCCCACTTTATGTCATTTTTATGCCCCCTTACGGTCACCAAATCTAGGAAATTACTAAAAATGCATGATGAAATTTTTGATTCCATGTTATTTTAACAGTTGGTGATACCTTTCTCTGTTTTTGGATGAATATTTTTATGAATTTAATATCATGATGTGATTTTTAGTGAATTGGTTTTCTGTCAGTGATATAAATGTTTGTATTTATCTGAAACCATTGAGATGATTAATTCCCCTTGTGTGAGTAGTTTTTGGGGAAATAGTGTCACTAATATCTCATGACATTTTTTCACAAAACCACAAAGTGTGAATATTTATTACATTCTAGGAGGTAAATATAAGTTAGGATAATATTTTTCATCTTAAAATGATATTTTCGTAGCTTCATTCCATATATGATCTATTTCATTACTATACCGGATTAACCTATGCATGTGTACCTGATATTTGACTGGTGCATGCCCTAAAAAAAATTTGGATGTGGCATGGGTAGGTCAAAAACCACTCATCCTCAACCATTGATCTTGTTATAAATATTACAAATAGTGTATTGAGGAGATCAAACAAGGGTTGAGAGATAAGTGTGATATTTGTTCCAAATGAATCTTCCGAAGAAAAAAAAATGAGGTGAGTGGTGAAATGTGTAACATATGGTGATATCTAGGTCATATTCTTATGGACTGACTTCCAGTAATTCTTAAGTGAGTGGGTCGTTAAATATGATTTCAAGGGATATAGGGTTGGTTCGGTGGAAAAAAACATTTTAGATGAAAAATGTTAAGATAACCTATATTTATTAGATAGAAAGTGGAAAGAATAGCATGGAATGGTTTTCACACACACTCATAGAGTTAGTGGAATGGTTTATTTTTTAATTCCTTTCTCAATTTGGTATCCTGAAACCCTTTGAATTTCATTGTGATATTATTTATGAGACTTCTTTCTCCATTTTCACTAGGAAGAAATCCTTGGTCTGGTTTGTGCAATGATCACATTACATTATTGAATTTAAATTTCATAAAAATTTAAAACATCATGATGTTGATAATATATACATGCATGATTCTTTGGATATGTAACTTTTCCCAGGAGTGCAAATTTCTAGCAGTGGGGGTGTGATCACATAGCGATTCACAATTCAAATTTACTATTACACCGTTGTTTCAAACTTGTTTTGAAATGAATATTACAAATAAAATAATAAATTTAACTTTATGTTTGAATTGATGAATTAATTTTTATCACTTTTTAATAGAGCAATTTTAATTGTTTTTGTGTTTACATTTTAGGATGAGGAGATTTGGATATCTCATGATGTAATTCAAGAAAAATGGACCAAATTGCGCAAGAGTCCATGCATGCATGTTGAAAATTATTTTCACTATGGAAAATTTGTAGTTCCAATTTGGATGAATATAGGTGTATGAGTGATGAAATATGTGGGATACATTTCTCTAGAATATCATGAATCCCAATTCATCCATATGGAGGCCCAAAATAGGGCCACAATGTGAACATATTCTGGGCAGTTTCGATTGGACCACCCTTCTGTATTTCGGTGATAAATCGAGCCTTGGAGAACCAATAGTTCTAATACCACCTCCCATGGATAGTTACCTAGAGGTACCACCACTACACCGAATTTCATGACAATTGGATGCATTTGGGTCAATCAACCAGCTGAATAAAACAAGGATTAAAAATTCTATCATGAATAGGGGCCTAGTCCATTAGGCACTTGACCTCTTTGGTGGAATGTGTGATGTTTTTGTCCATAAAATCACTCATACCACTCATTATATCATGTTTTCATGACCAGGGATGATGTTAAGACGAATTGGAGAGATATCTTCACCCATTTTATTTCTCTTCACCCTCATGTACTTCAAAACCTCTTAGTGATCAATTTGGAAAGTGTCATTTTTTGTAATACTAAGCTCCACACATGTAATCTTAATAAGGTAATTGATTTCCAGGTTTATTGTCCATTTTTCTTTATTTATAACTTCATTATTTGTGTTTATTTAGTATAATTAAATACAAATCAAAGTAACAAGAATCCAAATGCTTCTATGCATAACTCAGATCTTATGATGATTTCAGTGCGGTTGCATCTTTTCTCACCCATACCTTTCATTAGTGTGCAAATGGATTGTGTTGGTTGGTCAAATCCAGGAGCATGAACCTATTAATATACAAGTTCTTTTCTTGTGGAATATTTTTATCATTGACACAAATATTTTCATCTCATCGCATTGTTGATGTGATGCCTTGATTGTGATTCGTTTTTTACATTGATTCATGTTTGTTGATTTTGAGCAGTTTCCAATAATCTATATCGTTGATTGGTCAAATACATGGTGGTAAACTAGTAAGAACTCACATAACATTACTGGTCTCATTGTTTATATAATCAAGGAATCAATGATCCTTCCCATTCCCTTGAGAGTGATGACGGATTGAGCATCAAGGGACACTTACCCGGGTTGACCACGGTTTCTCCAACCATTTTATCTCAGTAGTAATATAATTTTAATTTCTATTATTGTTGATAAAAAACCCTAGTTCTATAAAACCCCATTACCTTTTAGTTTCTTAATCATAACATCATTTTTTAATTAATGATCTATTTCTCCATCGAGAGATGACGTAGTGTTTCGGCTATTCTGTAAAAATTCTAGTAAAAAATAAACAACTATTTTGACGCGCTTGACAACTCGATCACCCTCTCTAAAATATTGCAAAAAATGGTTGGTCAGAACAATAAGATTTGGATGAAAAAACTCCCCAATTCCATATGGTCATATTGGACAACATATCTTATTCCACACAGGTGACTCCATATTCCATGGTGTATGAAACCGAGGCGGTCGTTCCCATCGAGATTCAATTGTCTTCATTACAAACATCTATTTATGATCAGAATGCACAAGATAAGGTAGTAGAAATACTTCTAGCTGAATTGGATTCACTATATGAGAAAAATCTTTGTGCCCTGTACAATTTTTAGAGGCATCAGAACAAGATATTCATATCTTTCAAAATGAGAGTTCACCTCCGCTATATCTTGCAAGGTGACTTGGTGTTGGCCCAGAGAACACCAATGATACCTGGTATGAATCCACCCATGATAGAGCCCAAATGGGAATGAACTAACATAATTCACAAGTTTTTTTCCCAATGGAGTGTACTCCCTAGTTACCATGGATGGATAACGTATAACTCATCCCACCAATTCCAAATTCCTTATTCAATAATTTGCCTGAGTTCACTTGGTTTTACATGACCTTAAACTGTTACTTACTTTATGACGTTAAACTAATTTGTTATCCCGCATGATAATAAACTGCAATATGGTCTGAGCTCTACGACCTTAAACTAAGATCTCCATGTATTCCACATCCTACAAGACGTTAAACTACACCTTCTCAAACTATGTATAGCTTGATTCCCATCCTCATGGGATACGTAGGAATGCTCAGATGCCTTGTCTTAGAGTGCATCCCCCAAACTCTTTGTTTTTACTTCCCCATGTGTTTATTTCTCTTGGAGGATCCTTCATGGTCTGGTGTAGGTTTATTTAGCCTCACTCAATTTAGAATTATGATGATATCACTCTGTACCCCTCCTTGTTCTTCTATCCCCCCCCCACATCCTCACCACATGATGTTAAACTGCATGGTCCTTTCAGAACTACATATGGATTTATTCCCATCCACATGGGATACGTATGAATTATAAGACATTTCATCTATAGGACCATCCCAAAACATCAAGATCTCCCATTGGGTCAAAACACATGGTGTGGTGAATTCTTTTTCCATCATTCACATCACATTCATCATGACCACACCATGTATCCCTCTCACTCGATATCTCCATCTCTTCCCTCTTCCTGCATGATGTTAAACTATACAGGCACATTCATGCTTCACACACTCCCTTTATTTGGTTCTTCATCATCTTTCAAAACCAAAAGGAATCCGGAACGACATGTATGCTAGGATCTAGGGCTCTTCTACTATTTTGGGCCAACGTCCTTGTAGATCTTGACCAACAAATTGATAAAAGTCACATGTTTCTATCATGGTCGGTGGTTGAAACTTTTTTGTTGATCCCATTACAAGTCACACGATGTTAATGTTGTGTTCCAAATGCGGTCAACAATCATACTTTTTCATTTCCACCACCCCATATGTCCAATGTATTGGGTGCAGTGATTCATTTTTTCATGTTTTCCCTTCATACATTAGTCTGCCTAGGGAAGGAGTGTTAGTCGGGTTGTCGTACCCTTATATGTTGGGGAGATATAGATCCAATTTATTGTTTCCCACACCAATCATTTCTCAAATGGGCTTATGATATTTGGTAATGAAATACCCACATAAAGGGTTATGTGTATACGGTCTCAGATCTATGACATTAAACTAAGATCACCATCATCCTCACTGTATGAATTTAAACTACAAACTGGATAGGACTTCCCGTCTCAGGTCCTTCAGCCTTCCTGGGCCCCTAGCCTAGGTTATCAAATAGGATTTGTGCACTTTGTTGTGGAATCACTGTCCCCATTCACGTCGAGCTATTTTCTCCACACTGCATACATCCACCTGAGACACGCCTTCATATTTGTCTTTGCTGCAAGACGTTAAACAACACAGTTCCCACCATTCTTCCCATGTCCCATAATTTTGGTTTTTTCCATCATTCACATCTTAAAGGACCCATGAACTACATGGTTGTTTTCCCTAAGGGATCTCCTACAATTTTGGCCCAACATCCTTGAGGATCTCACATGAAAAATTGATACAAGTCTCGTTTTACGAATATGGACAACAGTCAATGATCAATTGCTTTCCCCCATTCATTGTCACAAAATAAGGATACTATGTTGTGAACATGGTCACCAGTAATTCTTGATCATTTTTGTCATTCTCTGGTCTCCCACTTCATAGGCACATTGATTCATCCTTTTTACCCATCAATCCCACACAGATGACATTAAAATGGGTGTCTATAGTCTGAGATCAATGACCATAAACTAATATCAACATCGTCCTGATTGCAAGATGTTAAACATCAAACTTTTTGTGACATTCCATATGTGGCCCAAACTTAGGTCCCTATGCCTTTTTGGGCCTCTATCCCAAGTTCCCTCATAATATTATACTATGTGGTATGGTTTTATTTCTTCATTCATGTTAGGTTACTCACAATGCCCTACAAATCCTTTGTTGAAATACCTTGCTCATATCTGTGTCCTTTCTGAATAAAATAAAACAGCACAACATCCCTGAGAACTACAAGTGGATTGATTCCCATCCTTATGGGATACATAGGACCACCCAAAAATTTAGCTTTCAGGTTCATCCCCACTTATTATATACCTTCTTATCTCCCTAGCCCCCTAGCCTGAGTTATTCCAGGAGAAGGGCATGTAGTATTGTAAGGGCTTATTTCATCATTCCTGTTGGGTTTGTAACAACCATGACACATACCTATTTCTCATGAGATCTATTAGACCCCTTGATCCAAACTCAAATTTTTTAGTCGTTTGCTATTATCTTGGGCCCCTTGACCCTCTTTGAAAGTTTACTAATCTATCCTAGAGCACTTCGGTTTAGGACCCAGAGTGTTGGACTCTATATTTACATGTTATCACCTATATGCGTGCTTCATGTTCCTCTTAATTTTTGATTTCATCATATTTCACATTCAAAAGGACCCCTGAACAACATTGATTCTCATCCTCAACGCCCTCCTACCGTCTTGGGAAAACGTCCTCATGAATTTTTAATGACAAATTGATACATGTTTCACTTTCAGAATATGGTCATCGGTCGACACTCAATTGTTGTTCCCGTTTCAGGTCACACGATATGGATGTTGTGTTTTGAATAAGGTCAATAGTTTTCCTCCATCATCACACCAACCCCATCAATCCCTAAATGTTGGTTACATGATTCACATAATTTTCTACTCCATCAGGTCCAAGTGGAATTTTGAAACTCTTGGTACTATCCCTCGGTGCACATTTTCACATTAGGAGAACAAAACAAGGACGAGGCATCATTCGGGGATCCGCACCTACTTCCCCTTTACATTAATTCTATGGGATGTGAAGGTCTTATCCACCGTTGTTTCCCACATCGATCATAGATCACATGGGATATGGGATTTGGTAGAGGATTGCACCTATTTGGAAGAGTCTCACATTTCTATGGTCAGAGATCTAAGACCATAAACTATGATCCCTCTACACCCATTCCTCAAGGAGTATGATTCACAGATCCTAGAACTATGTATAGCTAGATTCTCATATTCATGGGATATTTAGAAACGCCTTGGAATCTCATCCCCATGTCCAAATCAGGTTCTATTAATTACCTCTTCTATTCAGACTTTTGGCCCCAACTTTAATAGGATTGTGTGGTATGGAGTGTATGGGATTATTTCCTCACTCATGTTGGGTTTTCAATAGTCATACCACGTGCACCCCTTTTAGAAGCTAGTATTTCTAGCTTTTTATCCTACATGACATTAAACTGCACTCTCAGAATGACGTATGACTTGATTCCCATCCTCATGGTATATGTAGGAACCCCTAGATGTGTTTAGGTCCAACCGCATATTCTCTGACATTTTCTATCGTCTAGGCCCGAGGTTTCATCCCATGAATTGTGCATGGTGTAGTACGGGATTATGTCCTCATGCACGATTTGTATGCATCATTATGCCAAGCACATTCTAGTTAAAATATAGTTTCTTCTATATGTGTCCATGATATAAGATGTTAAACTATGATGCCTGGTCCCACATCACATTAAACTATTGCCTCTTTTTTGAATGATGTAAAAATCCATTGGTTGGTCCTATCATAAAACCTTAAACAATGACATTATTTACCTACCCGCACGATGAAAAATGGAACTTCATTGTGATTTCCCCACTCATGGGGACATCATTTTTGGTAGAGGTTATCCACCTTACCCTTTTACAATGCCTGCATATGGATTGATTCCTATAGTGATTCTTGAATTCTCTATCATGCGTTTATTGCTTCACAAAAAACACACATCGACCCTAAATAACCAACATGATCTATCAAATTCCACTTATATTGGTGTGTGGGATAGAACCGCATGACATTATTGTCCCCAAATATGGTACCCTACCATTACACATCAAGAGCTACGTATGGATTGATCCCCATAATAATGGGGTACGTATGAACTCATGGGCACTTTTCCTGAGGCCCACCCCAACTTTAATTTTTGGTCTCTCGACATAAAACCTCCACAAGGAGCACATGGTGTGATATGGACTCCAACCGTCCTAATTAACGTTGGGTATTTCAATTACCACACCATGTATCTCCCTCCCTCTTTTCTATCTATGATCCGAGCTCTAAGAACATTAAACTAAGATATGACTGTCCTTGTCACAGTCCACTAAACTATGTGGCATTTTCAACAACTACGTGTGGGTTGATTTCCAACTTCATAGGATATATAGGAACTCTCAGACATTCCTTCTGTAGGTCCATCCCTGGGAATACTAAATATGTCCCCCATTTTTCAACCCCTTGGCATGAAATCCATTGGGATCATGTGGTGTGGGGAGTACCTCTTGGGTTCTCATTTTCTTCAGGTTTTTCATCAACCGCACTGCGTGCCTCCCTTGTCTCTTTAAAAAGTGGTTTGAGAACTATGAACCTAAAATATGATATCCCTATTGGAACTACGCATTGGGTTCATCTACTTATACACCCTGTGAGCATTTCATTAATTTAGGTCCCCTAATAATGGTCCACTCTATGACCTTAATCTTTGAGCATGCGACCCCATGACCCTTTTCATTGGAAAGGTATTCGATCTCCTCTATGTGACACGTCATAATGACATACTAAACTGCATCGTGATAAAGAGCCTAGTGTGTAGAAATTTCACATAAAAATTATCTCATTTCATGTACATGAATCATGATCCCTTTTTTTGGATGCACATCCTCAATGATGTATAATGGGACCCCCTTTATGGCCTGGTATCATGACACATTGTCTCACCTACCATCTTGGGAAAACCCCTTTGAAGACCTAAGAAAACATTTTCTACAGGCATCATGTTTCGAAAATGGCAATTGGTCAACCATCATTTGTTTGTCCCCATTTTAGGCTAGCGTGAGAAAAATGCAACATTTCGAACATGGTCGACAGTTATCATTTATCATAACACCACCATCATTATGATTTTGATCTTATGTTCCCTGAATAACACAATTCAACTCCCTTATGTTCCCGTGGCATTCCAACATAGTCTGTTCTATCCTCTCTCATGTATGTAGGTGCGTTAAGGAGGCGGGTCAGTAATATTAGAAAGTCACTCACCTAGTGTCCCATATCACCTAATGTGTACCTCCCTACATCAGGGAAATCCCATCCATACTCCTTGTTTCTCACATCAAGCACGAATCAGGTGGGATTAGACATTTTGGTGGGGTGTGTATTGGTTCAGGATTTTTCTCTCATTCACATCGGGTTTATTGCTACCACATCACGTACCCCACTTTTGGAATCTCCCAATTAATTACCCATAATATCACATGATGTTAAACTACACAAGTCAATATTTTTTGGATGGATGACACTAAACTGTTGTTTGACCCTGAACAAGTTCAGGATTCCCCATTTTAATTATGGGATGCGTCAGCTTCCTCGCCAGAGAGGATTCCCCCTACCAGCATTTGTCTCTAACAACACAGTTTTTTAAGAACTATGTATAGATTGATTTCCATAATCATGGGATACATAGAGACATCCGGGACATTCTCTTCAGGCCCGACCTCATGTTCATTAATTCTTCTAGCCCCTCAGCCTCAGTCTTGGTCCATGTAGTATGACCATAAACCTATGTTCACCAGCCTCGACATGCAAAGTTTTGAGCTATGTGTTTATCATCCTTATTGGTATGACATAAAACTACATGGAACAATAGGTACTTATCATAATGTTCATTTTCTGAAGTATGTTTGATCCCTGATCAGACCAATGCGCTGACCTAATGTGCTTCCACCACGGTGGCATAATTTCAAGAGTGTTGGACTCTATTTGAACAACCCATTACTCCACCCTCCAAGTGTTTTGTGTCCTTTATTCAGACCCTTATACTATTTCACATCTAAAGGAACCCCCTAATTGTATGGATTATCAGCCTATGGCTCATATACTATCCTTGGATAATATTTCATAAGCCTACAATACAACATTTTGATTCAGCCCTATGTTTCGAACATGGTCAGTGGTCGACCCTCATTTTATCACCCCCATTTCAGGATAATGTAATAGAGATACTGTGTTTTCAATGCAGTCAACAGTTATCCTAATTGTCATTCCACCCTCATAGTGTTATGAATTTTGGGTATCCTAATTCACACTTTCCATTCCACTATGTTTGAATTGATTTTACCCCCCAAGTAATAACTCCTCTCGTGCACTAGAGCACATTGGGGAAATGGAAATTCGACTATTCAGAATAAAAAATCCTCCAGTTAGGCCTCCATCATTCTTTCTGGAAATCTGGGATAGTTGTTTAAACCCCAGATCCCAAAATCTTAGTCGACACCCTCATGTTTGGTTGAAATAATGAAATAGTCATACCTATTTTCTCACATTGGGAATGACCCACTTGAGCTTAGGGATTGATCACTAGATATTTCATGAATTTGATATAAATGTATTAAACCAAAACAAATAATGGAACTCATTCATGTAGCCATCATAAATGATTAAAGAAAGAAAGAACATTAAAATTTTACATGCGTTACAACACCCAAGGATCAGCCCCTCTCATGGTTGGGTTGACCTCGTCAAAAGAGCATTCCAGCTCTTCCACTCTTTGGCTTGTGGCATCCAGGATCTGATGTTGCCTATTTAGCTCCCGCACGTCCTTGGATGTGATGGCATGTAGTACATTAGCCACACTCTTGGAAAAATCCACATCAGTTCATATGATTTCCATCCATTCAGATTCCCACATAACCCATTCCTCAGCCTCTAGAAAATGGGCCTTTAGGCATGACATGAGCCCTTGTTGCACATTGCGGAAATCAGAGTTCTTGTTCTCTCATGCATGCAACTGCAGAACCTCACTTTTGGCCTCCTGGAGGCTCTTGATGTTCACTGATTTCCTTTATTTCCAGCCCACACCAAGGCCAAAATCATGCTCCCTAATATTATCATCCAAGAAGTCTCAAAGGAGAATATGAGGACACTAGGCATCCACTCCCCCATCGCACATGTTGCATAACTGGTAAAGAAGCCTCCCCATCTGTTCTATCCATTTCACTTGAGGGGTCTCCCTGATGAAGTGCTTGATCAGTTTCCATGTCCATTAGTGAATGATTTTTTTATCCTCTTCATCAGATGACATCTCGTCCTAGTCCGCAGGGTGTGCCGGTTCATATGCAAGGATCACCTCCAAGAACTCATCAGAAGGGTTTTCGTCCGCTATTTGGTTGGGTATGTCAGGAAACATATTTTCCATATGATCCTTGTTGTTGGAATCCACCTCAATGATTTTGGGATCGGTCCTGTTTATGACCCCACCTGTGATTGGGAGCACTGCAGTTTGTGTCAGCTCAGACATCTACTTCCACGACCAACATAATTCCCCTTGGAAACGGAGCACCAGGAGTACCATAAAACCTTGTCAAGGTGGTCCATTCCATTTTATTAACTATGAGTAAAAGAGGCACATAGACATCAGTTAACCTGATTGATGGATAATGGTAAAATTATTAGTGAAAAAGTACTCACAAGGATCAAATAGTTGGTATCTCTTTAGAGTTGTCTCCATTGAAACCCCAAGACGTGTCCCTCCATATATTTTTGGGAAGTCCAAAGGCTCTAGGAGGACCACTCTGGGGTCACGACCCTACCAGATACAATGATAGCCATAGTCATGGGTGCAGATCCCAATGTTCTTGCAGCTGCATCTACCATTGAGCTGGAGCGATTTTTGCATATAAGGCCCTCTTGAATAGGTTATATTTTAGTTGAAAAGTCCTAAAAGACCTAAATAGAGACTAAAAGGAAGTGGTTTATGGTTTACCTCATGTTCCTCTGCAAACGCTTCTTACACAGTGTCTAAGTTGTTATCCTTGCCCTCATCCCCCAAGGAGGACTCATCAGATTCATCAAATAAAAGGAAGAGTTCGTTCAATTAAGCAGCCAATAACTGGTAAGGGGACATTCGATTGAGAATTACCTTTACTCTATCCATCATTTGACACAGAGCACCCTGAGAGTGAACATATTCCTCCATAATTTCAAGTTATTCCTCCCCCTCCACCCGAGATACCATAAAGTTTTCCCTGACAAGACCAATCCCTCAAAGATCCATCCTGAGACGATTTAGATGTTGCCACATATCAGATGGGTTGAAGAATTGTCTTTTGACATACCCAATGTCCCAAGACATTATGAAGACAGTTTTCTCAGGCATGTCTATGTGACGAAACCACTTCCCTATATCCTGGGTGGGTATCCTATGGAACCCCCTGGGAAACATCCCATCCGGATAACTTTGCTCCTCTGGGACATTCAGGACTGCCACTGCTTCTTGACTTTCGACTAGAGAGGGTCTAACTCCCAATAGAGCCCCTCCACCGCAGGATGTCCCCACCACATTCTGACCCCGACCTCGAGGTTTGGGAGGCACTCCATCACTTTCAGATATGATTTTTACTTTATTATTTCTCCTAGATCTGGTACCTCCCAACTCTTGGCGTGTTCCTTCACTAGTTCATATATATCTGTGGGTGGAGGCATCTGATTTTTCATTTTCCCATCCTCCTGTGTGAACATGACCCATATCTATCTCATCACACACAAGTGTTTATCATGGTGATCTCCCATGTTGGCATGTGGGGTCACCATTTTCTTACACTGGAACAGCTTCGGGAAATAATATGGGGATTATGTCTCACAGAGAGGCTCGCAGTCGACCCGTGCCACCAATAATCCACCCTAAAAGGCATGATGGTAGGACTGATGCTCTTTTGTTCCCTAACCATCATCTATAAACACACCTATCGGCAGTGGGAATAGGTGGATGTTTAACTCATCCAACTTCCAGATCTGGTTCAACACCTACTGCAGTATCACCTTTGTTTCGAAACTCTCTATCGCATTTAGAATGGCTATTTAGAAATACAACCCTAGAGAGGAAATTGGGTTCAGATAATTGTATATTCCCCTAATATGCACCGCTATATACCCATACAGAATATGGAATGGTCCACCTATCCTATGTGGCTTTTTCCCTTTTATGGTTTTCCACAACACCTTATAAATCTTACCAAGCATTGGGATTCCTTGGTTGACCCGCACTATTGTCTCCAACGCAGATTCCATAGTGAACGTGCTTAGTCACACATCCATGTTTCTATCCCTCACTGGTAGAATCTTTCCATAGATATGTTACGAGATGAATGCATCCAATCTAACCACTGATTGATGTTTGGTACAAACAATTAATCCCCATGTATTCCATTGAATTCCCTCCAGGAGTCTCCAATTTGAGTGCTCCTTGCCACACTGAACCCCCTTCAGGTAGCTCTGAGGCCTGACGAGAAACTGTCTATCTTCCTGGAAATTTTGGAACTACTTGAACCTCTTCTTAAAGTGGATTTCCATCACCAACTACTTGTCCTCCCCTAGAATCAGGTCCATCAGTGCCTTTTCTAGCTTCAACATCTGCTCTGGGTTTTCCCATGTATTAATTGTGGAGAGGTACTCATCGTAAATTCCCCCATTATTAGAACTCCTGAGATCTGGTGCATGTCCTCGAGGATGATAACAACCTCCCCATGGAGAAGTTGGAAGATATTTGACATTGACAACCACTTACTTATCAACTCCAGCATCGGCCTCTTCAGCAAATATATGTAAAATTGGGAAGAATAAGTCACCTGATACATCCCCAATCACATAATATCCTCCTCAACCTCCTCGCACGAGGCACCTACCCAGTTGGCTCACTCCTAGTGTTTTGTGAAGTTTTCGCCCTGGCATAAATCTCAATCATCAATCCAACCCTTCTCTATGTTCCCCATGGCTGGCTTTGGAATCGTATGGTACATAGGAGGGGATGACTGTGGCTGTAATTCCTTCTTTTCAATGTTATTAACATGATTATACAGAAAATCAGTGTTGATGGGTGTGAAATCCTCCCTAATATGGCCATCAGTCGCCATGAACCACTAGTGCTGGCAGGACATACTCCTAAACCAATAAGACAACTTTTCCATACTTGCATCAGAAATGAGAATGTCATCCCTCAGACCAAATTCATACAATGGAAGCCTTTTGAACAGTGGGTAGTTCATTTGACCGTCTGACTTATGGTCCATCAATGAATCATGGTCTAAATAGCTCTATAGATGTTCCCTGATACCGAATTTATTTTCCATTTCTACTCTCAGGGCAGCATATACAAAGAACCCCTAGCATCTTCCTAATAAGCCATTCAGTCATCAAATTTTTTGAAATTCTTTCCAGGATCATAGAGCTCGTTCAAAAATCAGGATTGCGACGTTTGATCAGAGAGTTTGGTCACGTATCCCTTCTATAGACCTTGCAGATCAATCGACATAGCACACACTCACAGATTCGATGTTCATGATGAGAGACATGAAGAAAAAAAGACCTGATTTGAAATGATAAATCATAGAGCACACTGAGCTTTGTGAATCGAGAGGACAATCTCTAAATACATCAATATGATAAAGGAAAAATGGTGGTCAGCCTCCACTTTTTATAGTCTATGACCGCTCTTGTTTCGCAGCTCTCCCAACTTGTTCATCACCAATTTTCATCATGACTATACTTCACCATCAAGCTTTGTGATTCAACTAAAACTTTGGGCAGTTTTTCCTCAAACATAGACCATCATTTTCTCCATGTCTATATGTATGATGTGTGGAATTTTTTGGAGTCAAAATATGTGAAGAAAGAATAGACAGGAAGAAGAAAACCATTCCAAAGGGTCTTCCTCACGAAGCACATTCGTAAATCCCCATAGCAACACTCCTTTTTTCAGATCCCCACAACACCATGGATGATGTGATGTTGAAGGCCCCTCTACACTCACTATAGAGTAAAGAGGTGGGAGGATCCGCAGTTATGAAACAATTGATTAGAAGCTCTACAACAAAGAGGGATCCAAATCAACCATGATGTACCTATCAAACATGATGGAAGGCTAAGTGGCCACCGTGCATAGCATCCAGAAGGGATTCTCGCTGAGGAGGGGATGACGGACGACTCCGCATTTAATACGAACATGACACAATCTTTGGCCAATCTCGAAGCGCCACATGGTTTTGCGCCGAGATTCCTCTACTTCGCACCACCCCTCACCTATAAATACTAGCCTCCCCTCGAACATAAAGTACATACACTGCTTCATTTCATCTTCCTTTATCTCAAATCGTGTATCACCTTCTGCTATGTGAAAACTTAAGAAAAATGGGCTCTTCCAAGTACTCGAGCATTGCAATGTACACATCCCTTATCTCTAATACAACCCCTCTTCATGAAGTGAATCCCTTCACAGAGCCCACGTGCCACCACAAAGGAAGGAGATCCTCAAGGGTACTCGGGTCTTCATAAATCACCCATTATTTGCAGATTACCCTCTATGAACATGTGAACCATATGCTAAGGCAGGGTCACTATGCTTCGTGAAGCACATTTCTTAATAGTGCTATTCTTTTCAAGGTACCCTTTCTTGAAAAAGTCATACTCTGAGAAATCCTTTCTATATTGCGAACCACCCTCTACATTCACCAATTCCATATGATTAGTCTAGGCTACCCCAATTTTCAATGCATACCCCTAAGCGATACCCCTCCAATACAAGGAGCACTAGAGCTTCACAAGGTCTTTTCCTATGAAACCATTTGTTTCCCAAACACTTCTCTCATAAAACCCTCCAGGTTGTTACAAAGTGATTTCAAGGTCCCTATGGTGATGCTTTACATTTAATTACATATACTTATGATTCTTCTCATATGAATGCTAACGACTATTGCTTCTTTTCATATCCATGATAATGTGGTCCCCTCAGTTGATCACTCCACAACAACCCCTAACTAAGGCATTGCTAGTGCCTTCCCTTAACCATGGGTTAATGAATGATGGTTATGTTAGTCCAAGGGGTGTGGAATGAAACCACCTTGTCTGAGATGCAGGGCATTAAACTACCAAGCACCATCATCCACAGCACATGACCTTAAACTGTGGCCTCGCCCCGTGTAACACAAGTGGGGTGTCTCGTCTCAGACATTCTCTATGACAGCTTGTTTTGATTGGAGGGAGTTCTTCCACACATGGAATGAGATCCTTTTTTCTAGAGTGGTTCCTGTCCACGGGGAAGGGAAAACATTTTGGTGTAATCCCATATCTTTTCTTGTAGAAAGAATCACCCATGATCCCCCTTTATTCTTCAGTTCCAAATACCAAAGGAGATATGGGCACATGGTCCTTCTTTATCTCGTCCCTCTCCCTATGGGATTTTTCATCATAGGGCCTCCATCCTAGAGTAATTTCTAATATCTATCTCAATGGGCCGCTGACCACACGTAACCCCATGTTTCCTCTTTGGTTTTCTAACAACATGTGAGCCCCAATACACTTCTAGTGGATGCTCCTTTCACAACATGATCATCAGGTCTTTTCCACCTCTTTTTTCTCAGACCAAGTATGACTCATGTTTTCTTAGAGTATCCATCAACCATGTTTCCGCTTTGGGCATCCTTATCATGTAATCCCCAAACCATTCTGAACTATGTGGACATCAATCCTTGTCCCCCAGGTAAGCTATGTAGGAAGCCTCCCTTAGGTTCAATACCAACACATAACTGTCCCGACCCCTTCACATCGGTTCATATTTTCCTTTCATGATGTTAATCTATATTCAACCATACCGAACTACATTTAATTTGATCCTCGTCTCCTAGGAATGGTACGAAGGAAGCCTCCCAGAGGTTCAAGCTCAACACATACCTGTAGTGAACCCTTTACGTCTGTTTATCTTGGTCCCGCATGACATTAAACTATATCCTCCACAATGAATTATATAGAATTTGAGCCTGGGCTCATAGGAAAGGTATGTAGTGAGCCTCCATGAGGTTCAAGCCTCACATCCATCGGTCCTGACCGCTCCACATTGGTCCTCCTTAATCCTACATGACAATAAATTATATACCCCTCTTTTATCCTCCAAGATGACAAAGATGTACCCATTCGAACTACATGGGCTTTGATCCTTTTCTCCCAGACAAGGTACATAGGAATCCTCCCTGAGGTCAAACCCTAATCGATGGTAATCCATGGTGTTCCCCAATCAAAGGTAATCTATTGTGATCCCCAATTAATATTAAGTTGTTGTGTTCCCCAATCTATGGTAAACCATTGTGTTCACCAATCAACGGTAAGATATTTTCATCCTTGACCAACGGTAAGTCATTTTCAACCCCAACTAGTGGAATTCCATTGTATCCACATCCAGTGGTAAGACATTATGGTCCCATTCACTGGGACCCACATCACTGGTCCATACCTGGGCATCAGACTAGCTCTCGGGCTTCTAAACTCATGTAGGCCCCAATATATCATCAGATCATTGTCCTATGTTCACCCTGATTCTATATCCCCATTCTAAACTACATGAAAATTGATCCCCTTCCTCTGAGATATGTAGGTATCCACCTTGTGGTTTAAGCCCGTCACCCATGTCTCATCATAGTCTTTATCTTGAGCCTATGTATTTTAGGAAATCCATGCTACAACCAAGTGGTTCCACTTCATCTAGGACCCATCCCTTCCGCCATTATCATGGGAAGCCTCCTTTGGTGTCCCTCCTCCCCACCAAACTATGTGGAATATGATTACCTACCATAGGGATATGTAGGAAGTCTCTTTAAGGCTCAAGCCCAGCATCACCGTCATCCTCGCATCAATTCCATCTCATTATCCATACACTTCATTCAACCATCCATATCCATCCTGGTTCTTACCCAGGATTCCATATTCTGGTGTGATCATTTTACCCACTTTCTCACTAATCCTAGAAGTAATCGGTTAACTAACCACACATTATCCCCATGATCAGTGTTCCCTCCAGGTGTTTGACCCATTTGATTCACCCTTATTAGTGTTCTGATCAGTCTGATCCTTCTCTGCTAGATGTTAAACTAAATGAATACCCGGTGTTAAAAATAAGAAGATGAGAAAACACTAGATACATGCCTATGGAATATAATTACATGCATTCGATGTGCAATTAATTGAGCTTCAAAACCCTTGATAATCCCTATCATAAGGGGAAGAAACCCTGATGCACCAGTGTTCTAGTGTATAGACATGTCAGTGATGTCCAACATGACTAATCCCCTGACCGAATGTTTCTGCCCTAACTAGACCTCTTGGAACGTCCTGACAGAAGTAGGGTAATTAACCATCATCCATGATGACATTACACTGGGAAGAGTGTCAAGAACAACATCTTACGTCTATGAGGGAGACCCGGACTAGGAAATGAGTTCAAAGGAATAATCCACTAAAAAAGGATCTAACATCCCATCACCCCATTTCAGTCATGAAGAAAATGTCCGAGAATAAGAGATGGATGCCACCCGCCTTTGGAATTATTGAATGAGGGAAAATTGTCAGGGCGTCCTCCAAAATAGACTAATGCGAATCCTGAAGAAAACAATTTAAATATGACTCTTCTAAGATAAAAACATCACTTATAGGAGGACCTCCTCTTTGGTAATCCTCAAATATTCCTTCATGGGGTATCCCTAGTAACCATCCCACAACCTCAAGGAAAAAATACACCTTTGGCCATTAATCCAGATTATTACAACAATTTCATCATCGGTGTTGAATGATAACTAGACATACTAAAAAATCATAGAAATGAGTTTTCGATAAATCGTTCTTTTATCTTTTGTGAGCTAGTTCAACCATCCATACTCTTCCATTACATTCAAAACCAGTTAATTATATTTTAGAAACCACTTCGTACAAACTTCTTTTTCTGGTACTACTATTCTATCAACAAGATTTAGGTTCAACAGTCCCTCTTGTATTACTTTTAGTTCATTTTTAACTTTCATCTAAGATCTACACTTCTTAGGAGTTGACGAAGATGGGTGATTCATTCTGGGCATTCAACATCGGTTTTAGAGATATGAAAGGCTGAAAAATGAATAATAGTTTGAATGATATGGGTTTTAGTTAAGAGAGAAGAGAGCCCGAGTGAAGGAAGAAGTGAAAGATATTGGGATTTTATCATTTAGTGATTTCAAAAGTCTAAAATTCTAAAAATTAGAATAAAAATAATAAAATAATTGATACAGTGATATGGTAAATAAATTATTAAACTAGAAAACTATGTCATTACAGTGAGACCGGAATAGTTTGTCGTGGTATAATTATTACGCTGTGAATCTAAACGATGCAACTATATCATTGAGAAAGTAAGTGTAAGCCAATAATCGAGAGACTATAACTATGAGACACTAAACATGAGAGAATAACTTCAATATAGTATCTTGTGAAACTATGAATGTGATTCAATAATTACATGATAGTGACTTCTGATATTGTGAATCATGAAACTGTAAATCATGAAACAGTAAGTGTGACACAGTAAGTGTGAGACAGTATGTTGTGAGACCATAAAATTTTTAATTAAGACATATCATTCCAAATTAATCTATGATGTAATTTATCCATTCATAATTTAATGGATTAGTGAATATATCCGCAAGATGATGTTTAGTTAAAATGATTTCTAAAGTGATATCAACATTTTGATAATGATCCCTCAATAATTGATTTCTCACATCAACATGCTTGGTCCTAGAGTGTGAAATAGGATTCTTTGAAATGCTAATAGCACTTGTATTGTAACTATTTATTGGTACATGTCTGAATTGATATCCATAGTCTGGTAATGTGAGTTTCATCAACAAAATTTGATCACAACAACTTCTAGCAGCTATGTATTTAGCATCGGTAGCAGATAATGTAACAGAGTTTGGTTTCGTACTACACCATGAAAATAGAGACTTGCATAAAATCTGACATGTTCTATAGGTTCTTTTTTTATCTAACTTACAACTTCCAAAATCAGCATCAGAATAGACAACTAACTCAAATGATTGTCCTATAGGATAGAACACTCCTATATTGGGTGTATTATTGAGGTATTTTAAAATAATTTTAATAGAATTTAAATGAAACTCTTAAGGTTTTTCTTGAGAGTGAGAAAACATACATACACTAAACATAATATCAGGTCGGCTAGAAGTTAGGTAGAGTAAAGTTCAAATAATTCCTCTAGAAGTGATTTGATCAACAAATTTTCCATCTTCATCAACATCTAACTTACAATTAGTATTCATTTGAGTATCACTACTTTCAGTACTATCCAATCAAAAACATTTTAGAAGATCATTATTATATTTTATTTGATAAAAAATACCATTTTTATTTTTAATGATTTGAAATACAAGAAATAATTTTATTCACCCATTAAACTCATTTCAAATTCTTTTTCGATTATTTTAGAAAAGTCAAAACATAAAGATTTTTTTTGAACAACCAAAAATAATATCATCTATATAAGTTTGAACTACTAAAACATCATTGGAAATTCATTATATAAAAATAGTAGGATCAACTATACCTTTTGTAAAGCCTTTGGAAAAAAGAAAAGTACATAATCTGTCATACCAAGCTCTTAGAGATAATTTTAAACCTTACAAAGCTTTTGATAATTTATAAACATGATTTATAATTTGGGTATTTGTGATACTTGGGGGTTGTTAAAAAAATCCTCAACTCTATACCCATTTAGTAATGCACAATTAACATCCATTTCATATACTTTGAAAATAAACTGTGCTTCATATGCATGAAATATTCTAATGGATTCAAGTCTAGATACTAGTGAAAAGGTTTCTTCATAGTCAATTCCTTCTTCTTGACTATTGCCTTGTGCAACCAATCTTGCTTTATTTCTAACTATGTTACCAGCATCATCTAATTTATTTTTAAACACCCACTTAGTGACTATGGTAAAAATGTCTTTGGTTCTATCCAAAATAATCCAAACATTGTTCCTTTAAAACTATTTTAGTTATTCATGCATAGATAATACCCAAAATTTATCATTGATAGAAACATTGATGTCTTTAGGTTCATGTTTTGACAAGAAATCTTGATATTCGACCTAATTTATAAGAGAATCTATAGTTTGTGGTCCTTTATCTAAATATCCATAAACAACATCTAAAGGATGGATCTTAAGAGTTATAATAGCTCTAGAAAATGAGGGATAGTGATTTCAGACTCTTTAAATTGTTTGGGTTCATTATGTCTTGAATCTAGAGAATTTTTAGAACTAGAAGTTTTAACAGATTCCTCCATAATATTTTCATAAGATTTAGCGTTAACATCTAAGTTTGACATATCATCCAAAAAATTATCTAGAGAGGTCTTAGGATCATGTGGCTCAGTCTCATCAAATATAACATGGATAGTTTCATCCACAAATTTAGCTCTTTTGTTTAAAACTATATAGGATTTACTAGGGATTGAATATCCTAGAAAAAATACTAAATCACTCTTGGATGCAAAATTTTCAGGATTTTCCTTGGTATTAAAGATATATACTTTTCAACAAATGTCTTTAAAGTAGTTCACTTTGGGGTTTCTATTTTTCCACAACTCATATGGAGTTATTTTAACAATATGTCTAATCAACACTCTTTTAATAATATAGTATGTTGTATTTATAGCTTCAGTCCGAATATAAATATGTATGACATATTCACTAAGGATGGTGCTAGAAATTTCTTGCAAAGTCCTATTTATTCTTTTTACAACTCCATTTTTTTGAGGTCTTCTAGGGGAATAGAAATTATTACTATTGCCATTTTTTATCCAAAGGATTAAAACTCTTGATTTTTAACCTCAAGACCATGGTCACTTTGAGATTTAATTCTATGTCCACAATGTTATTCTATTGTTTTATTATACTTGGTAAAATGAGAGCGTGATTCAATTTTATGATCAAAGAAGAAGGTCCAAATATACCTATAAAATTCATCTACAAGAACATAATCATAGTGATTTCCATTTAAACTAAAAAATCAAGATGGTCCAAACAAGTCCATGTGAACCAACTCAAGAGGTAGAGAAGTTGAGACTTATTTCTTTGGTTTTAAATAAATTGTGTGTTTCTTTCCATTTTGACCACGATTACACACTTTATCATTTGGAAACTATAGGTTGTGTAGGTTTTTAACTAAACCTGTTCTAGTGAGCTTACTATAGGTTTTAATATTGTAGTGTCCTAGTATTCTATGACAAATATAAGACTCATTTTAAAATACACATAACCATGAAATATTTTGGGAAACTAAAGAATTTAGGTTAACAAAATACATATTTTCATTTCATAATGCAGAGTATACTAATTCATTATTATAATAAAAAAATTAAATGAACCATTTTCAACTTTAACATGAAATCCATCATCACATAGTTATAAAATAATAATTAGATTATATTTCAGTTCATCAACAAAAAAGTACTATAGAAAATAACACTGAGTAAGAGTTTTTAATTTGTCATAGGCTAATTATTTTTCCTTTTTCATTGTTAACACAAGTGACATATCCACCTTAAATCTTTATTAGGTTTTTTAAACATGAACAGTATCCCATCATGTGTTTTGAACACCAACTGTCCATGTATCATAAGATTTTATAGGAACTCTTCAAAGAATTAGCCTACAAAATTGTAAAATAAGAATTGTCTTTGGTACCCATATTTTTTGGGTCTAGTAATATTAGTAACTAGTGATTTAAGAATCCAAAACCGCCTCATAAGTTTCCTTTATTTATTATGTAAAGTATTTAAGAAAGAAACATTACTTTTTCTAGAAAAAACTCGAAAGAGTTGAGGATGTATCGTAGTTTGAAATATCACAATGTTATTTCTGAACAACGAATAAAGCTATATGTTCTAGATTTAGAAAAAAAATTGGTTTTTTTAAAATTTATTTTACAGGGTCAATAAACAATACCGATAGATTATTTTGGAGAAACATGTTTACCTAGAATTCATACCAAGATATCGTTACCTTTAATTGACCTTTCAATGTCCTTTTTCAATTTATCATTAAGTATCTTTAATTTGTTGTTTTTATGAGTAATTGAACATTTTTCTCTCATTCTATAACATGTTCATATTTAACAGTTGTGGTAAGAGAATATCGTCTCATAAAATAATTGTATTGATCTCTCAATTCATTACACATCTTTTCAAGCATATTTCAATACTCAAAAATTTCTTCTATAGTCATATTTTCAGAATCACATTCATCTCATGCAAAATAGAAATTTTATACAGCAGATTCTTTTATTACCTCACATGTGCTTGTCATGAAAGACATATTGGAATTTTTTTCTTGTTCATCATATGAAGACTCTGATTCACTTAAAATGTCTTCAGAAGAACTCCATGTTACATTCATTCCCTTTTTATACATTTTATATTTTTCCTCATGTTTCTTTTTACATGTGATCTTGGAAAGTCATACTTTACATGTCCCATTCACTTACATTCATAACATACTATCTCATCAGACTTTTCATTCTTTTTCCAAACCTTCTTCCAACTTCCCTTTTGATCATATCTTCTGTTGAGGTTAGGAATTTTAAAAAAATTTCTTCCCTCTGTAAAATGTCTTAAAACCTTTGGCTAATTAATCCATCTCCACATCACTGTCAGGTGATAATATCTCACTACTAGAACTTTATATAGAGGCTTATTGTTTCTTCATTTCTATATGTTTAGAGGTATTGTTCATAAATTCTAGATGTTTTCTTTAGGGATCATCCTCCTCGTCCGTGTTTTCTATCAACTCGTATTTTTGACATCATTAGTTTCCAAATGACTTCTTTGACATATTCTTTGCTAATGTCACATGTATCTCTAATAGAGAGATAAGTTCATCTACATCTATCAGGTAGGCATCTGAGTATCCTAATAATTTGTTCATTGGTAGTAAGAAATCTTCCCAAAGATATCATAGTGTTTAATATTTCATTGAACCTGATATACATGTCAGAAATATGCTCATCAGGATTCATCATAAAATTATCATATTTAATCATATATGTATTATGTCTCAATTCCATAATAGTATAAATTCCTTCATTTGAAATAGAAAAGTATCCCAAATTTCATGGGTTGTTTTACATGAAGAAATTCTGTTAAATTCCTCATCTCCTAAAGAAAAGTATAAGGCATTCATGGCTTTGAAATTTTTGTTATAATCAGTTTTAGTTCGGTTATCCAATGATGTTCTTGCAGTACCAGGAATATTTTACTCATCCACAATTGAAGACCAATTTTCAAAACCCATACTTTCTAAATGCATATTCCTTTTAATTTACCATTGTGCACAATTAGTTTTATTGAAGAATAGATGTCTATTTGTAGCATCACCTTCTAGTCTATTATCCATAATAATGAAATACTTTTAAAGATCTAGAAATTTCAAACTAATATAAATGTATAGGTCCTTAAAGTACAACTAAAATCACAGATGAAAAGAATTTAAAACATATCCTTAACTAGAATAAAATCTGTTGATACCAAATGTTGGTCAAAGTAGATTACTAAAGAGGGGGTTAATTGAGTATTTATAAAAATTTCTATTAAACATTTCACTTAAAAACATCCCCAAATAAAAATGAATATTGGCCCGTTAATCAAGGTAATATGGTTCTAATAGTTTGACTGTTCCAATAACATCTCATAAGATTAATTAATTATCAGTAATATCAATGTGAGTTATTGATAAAACTTTTGAAGATACTCGAATGGGGATAATAGTTATAACTTTCATCCAATAATAACTATCAATGTAGAATCTAGTTTTATGAAATATAATGTAAAGTAGGGAAAATCCAAATTAAAAGACACGGTTGAAAAAAAGATATTCTGTCTCAAGATGAGACCTAATCTACTCTAATTGTTGATCACCTACCACCAAGCATATTATATTAAGAAACTTGATCCACACCCTGGATCGGGGTAAAAAATAGTACATAAGACTGTTTGGGTCACATGACATCTTCCACTATTATTTGTGGGTATAAACTACCAGGTCACACAAGGACCTCTTCAACACATATCCATGGGAGTAAAAAAATGTAAGAAGATATGAGAGTAAGGATATATTTTATCATTAAATTTAATTTAGGAGACAATGTGTGTTTTAATATTGACATATGCACTTCTAAAAAGATAAAAATAGTGAACAATAAATAAAATATGATGAGAAATGATTTGAAATAATCTGATTGTTACTCTATCCAGCTCTGGACTTGTAGAATGAAACATAAGCACTCATTGAGCCCTCTTGTGAAAAAACAGAGTATCTTGAGTCAGGAGCTCTTGTTTCTAGTTCAGTTAAGTAAGATATGCACCTCATGTACTTCTTCAATTTGGTACTACAAATATGTTTTAGGCTATGATCTACGATATTTCAGCCTTTTGGGTCAAGAGTTCTTAGATTTTTCTTAAGTAGTATATTGTTGCCTGCATATGTTAGCTTTTTCAAACACTTTCTCATCTTGTTCTCTGAGTCTCGTGTTCTTGTCTTTATTTCCTGGTGAATCTATTGGAGGTTACATGATGAATCTATTATGCACCTCATACCACAAAAATGCTGATGAAATTTCTATAAAGAAACATTAATAATGTTAGTGACATTAAATAACTCTAATAATACCTTTAGAAATTAAATGTAAAATGACAAAACAGGTTAAAGAATGGTGTCACCATTTTCCTTAAAATGGTATCACTAGGAAGCAGTGTCACTAGGAAACAATGTCTTCTCCTTTTCAGTTGAGTGGTGAGATAGTGATGATGCCATAATTGCATTGAGAATAGAAACGGGTAGCACCGATGTGGTGTCAGGATCATGATATCCTAAGTAACAGTGTCCAGTCCTTTGTCAAAACTTTGAACAATTTCTTGTGATGTTAGTAAGGAACCAGTGTCACAGAATTTACAAAATATGAAATGAATATAGTGTATAAGTCCTCGTGTCTAGATTATGGTGTCAGGGTCATGGTGTTTGGGTCATGGTGTCCAGATTACGGTTTTAGAGTAACTGTGTCAGAGACATGGCCAAAATAATGAACTGGTGGCAGACTTACGGTTTCTCAAACTTAGCCAAATATATGTAAAACTGTCCTAGGAAATAATATTCCTATAATGAATTACACTAAGTGTTAATTTAATAAAACATTATAGAACTAGATCAAATATAGTTAATAATATTAAAAAATTATTTATAAGGTTCTGAATCAGGATCTTGTGACTATTTATACCATGAGTTGTAAAAATTAAAGCATAGGGAAGCCAACCATCTCTACAGATTAGTTGAGACAGATTAAACAATGTTTAAATTTTTTGTGATATATTAAACAAGGTTACCACGATGTGTGATAGATTAAACAACGTTAACAAGATCTGTGATAGATTAAACAAGTTTAACATGATGTGTGATAGATGAAACAAGGTTAACATGGTTTATGATCATTAAAACAAGATTAAAACACAAGGAGTCCAACTATAACTCACATTTTTTATCTAGTGGAATCCAGATAGACTAAAAAACTAGCCTTTAGAGGAGGGAAATTCATGCCTTAATTCGACTCGTAATGACTCTCTATAATCGTAAAACACTCCTAGAACATTCCTAAGGCCATTTTAGGTTATAAATACAACATTAAGGGTCCTTGTATAGTATGAGTTACATTTAACATTCATTTTATAGACAAATTATATCACATTTCTATCCTCCATGTGGTCTCTTACTTATTTATTTTATCCTCCCACTCATTTATTACTATATTCCTTTTGTGGGATGGGCGGTGTACTTTATTGGGTTTCATAATAAAACCCCTCATTTTTCCATTTTCCCTATTGATCACTAACATTGAGTATTATGGGGTGTGATTGTGTTTATTGTTGCAACCACTAACAACCAAGGTTCTTACACTTCAGAAATGGTTTCTTTATACAGCCACTAAAATGAAAGAGATATTGATTTTCATGCAACAACCATTAAAAAAAGGTTTCAAACCAAAACCTCACTAGGATCTTGAGGGGATAATACATAGGTTTCCCATTAAAGATTATCGTCGAACTCGTTTATCAATCTTTTTTTCGTGTCTTTTAAGTTTTTAATCACATTGTTCATAGCCATCTTTATTTTATTTTATAGATTTAATTTTTAAATGAATTCAATTTACTTTTAATTTCTAATATATTTTTAAAAGTTCATTCACCCTCTCTTATCATCTCAACTATGACCAAAAAAATTTATTTTCTTTTTATCCTCTAGTATAGAAGGGATTTTAAAATAACAAGAAAACTCATATAAGAAACCATAATGTGTTTTCCCTACTAAATTCTCAATATATTTGTTGATCAAGTTATAAGAAAATTATATTTTTGAGAGAACTGGATTAGTATCCCATAATTATTTGACTTTGAAAATCTATTTAGAATTCTCACCATAAAATGTTCCTTTTAACCCTTTCTAATTAGTTTGGTACAAGATTTCATTGAAATTTATGGTGTGGGACTCACCCACTATGAATAAAAAAACATCATATGTTATTCTGGCTGGAAACTATTTCGCCAGTAATTTTTCCCAAACATCAATAAATTTGGTGTTTAAAATTCTTTAGGATTGTATCACAAGGTTAGATTCATTTTAAGCAATAAATGGTAAATTAAAATTCAGAACCTCATTCTTGAAATGTATCCTTGTGTTCATTCATTTCAAAATGCTGAAAATTTAATTTTTTTTTCTTTTTCAATAGGTTTTTCACTATGATATCTTGAAACTAATTATTATCTAAATATATATATTGCCTATTACTAATGGTATCAATTTATTTTTTTAGTTTAATTAATATGGAAAAAACATATAGACACTCACATCGGATTCATTCTAAATGGAATAGAAAAAAAATTCATTATTAGACTTAAAAAAATTAAACCATAAAAAAGTACTCAAAGAAGTCATCATTATATTTCTAGAGTCTCTATTCATGTTCCTTTGACCTCCCCCATATAAAATCCATTGCCCTTTTTATATTCCCACCATATCCATGATATTAAAAGATTCTTCACTCGCCTCTACCAACAAACTGTCACCCTCGACAAACCACTATCACCCTTGATGGTTCCCAAGTAACCCTCTCTTCACCCCACCTCTATCTCACACACCACATTGTTTGGGGTAACTAAATTCATTGTTTGATATGATGGTGAATAAATAAAGTAATATTTTTTTGGATTCATATGTAATATGTACTATAGAACTGTTGGATATTGCTGAAAGAGTTATTTCAAATATTTTCTTACTAAAAATTAATATGGATATATTTTCATATTCTACACTAGAAATCAATTGTGAACTTCTATTGATTTCTCAAAAATAAAATTTCATAATCTTTGATGGCCATAAATGTGCAGAAATTGGTAAACATAGTGAATATGATATATGTAGGATGAATCTTCTGGATATTGGAATGGGTAGACATAATGAACATGCACATAATCTCCAGCCTCAAGATAGTGAATGTATGTAAATGAAAGGTTCTTCCACATAGTCTTCGACTATTTCTGATGGCCGATATGAGTTCATCCATGAACTAAGTTTTTTATATGTTTTTTGATAAAAAATATTAGAAAAAGTTTAAGTTGATTTTTTTTAAAAAGTAGGCATGAAAGGAGGTTTCCCCACTACCACCATCTAGTTTAGTCAAAAGAAATCGGTGCACCTTTATCCTCCCCCATACCCCCCACCTTTTCCACAAATTGATGACAAGGAAAAGGTAGTGGGTGGGGTTCTGCCTTTCACCTAAACAAAACATGAAAGGCGGCACCCCCGGTGCCTCTCTTTCTTAATTACCTTTAAAAGGGAACCCACCAACCCTATCCTCAATTCCAATTTCACTTTTCTCTCTATATTCTAAATATTCTCACTCTAAAAAAGTCCTTTTCTTGTGTCATAGATATGGTGGTCTAAATGATGTCCCAAATTTTCTAAAAGCATAATTTAGAGTTATTTTTTATTTAATTTAGAGTTATGAATTTATTTATGGGAAATTTTTTAGATAGGTATAAATATTCTATTTATTAAGTTGTTTACTTAGATAAGAAATTTTAATTTATTAATTATTTTTTTAGTTATATATAGTTTTAAATAGTATAAATTATTAATATTGATTAATTATAGAATAACTAATGAATAACTTAGGATTAGACATTATAAAATTTTGGTAGAATAAAGACTATGTGGTAATCTAAGAAATAAAATCTCTTCCTAGATAAAAACAAGTGGATGTGGCTCTGGCACATATATACGTAGGGGTAACAACTCTAACAAGGTGTACTGGGCCTAACTCAGGGTAACCATGTACATGAAAGAAGGCATTATAACATCCAAGTTTGACACTCCTGGGGATATTCATTAGATGATTCATATTTTCTATATAAACTTCAAATATACCAAAGAAAATATTATATCAAATTAGTATATTTATCAATGATAAAATAAAATTATGATCATACAAAATGAAATGGATGAGGAAAAATACATTAAATAATGAATAAATTAGTAATGGTAACTATAGATTAAAGAATGATTCACTAATTAAATAACTATACAGAATAATTAGTGTCATTTTTTGGAAATAAATGTTATTATTATTAATGATTAAGTATATATTAATTAATGAATATCTTACGATTAACAAATGAATAAATGTAATGATTAGCTAATAATCATTAACTAATGAATATCATATGATCGATGATTGAATAAAGAGCGATTATAGACTGATTAAAGAATGATTAACTAAAGAATAACATAGTAATGATTATCTAGTGACTAAAGAATGATTAACTAGTTAAAAGACATACTAATAATCATCAGTATCATAGTTTAGTATTAAGAATTTGTTCTAGAATATTAGTTTCATAAATATTATATAGATTAGAAATAATAGTAATTATTAGTAATGATTAAGTATAGATTAATTAATTAATAACATAGGATTAATATTTGATAAAATTTAATTATTAGATAATAATAATTATCTTTTATAAAATAACCATTATGATCATATAAATTTAAATGGAAAATAAAAAACACATAAAATAGCACATGATTTTTTTACTATATACAATAAAAACCATGAAATGTTTCAATTAATCATGCTTTTGATGAGATGAGATAGAATTTTGAAGAGAGGTAAAATCTAGCTTATTTTTATTTGGTAGCTTGATAATATCTTCTAAAGGTATATACTTAAATTATAATGTACATATCTTTAGAAGATTTTATTAAGATACCAAATACAAATCTACATGAATTTACTTTACTTCAAAAGTCAGTATCATCTCATCTAAACTATGTTCAATTGAAAAATGTGGGTATTTCTTGTATGTTGTAAATCATTCATGGGTTATTTAATGTGTTTGTTATTCTCCATTTCACATTATATGATCATAATTTTCATTTTTTCAATGAAATGTATTATTATTTTATGCTTTTAATTTTTTTACCTCATTGTCCAAAACATTTTGTAAATTATATTCTAATAAACAATAGTATCATATTTTGGGATATAAAAATACATTATGAAAATTTCAGTATAATATATATTATATGGTTAGCCTTCATTGTCAATATTAGTTACACTATCTGAATATTGACCCAAAAACATTTTTGATGCAGAGAATCATGTTTTATTGTGTGTATTGGTATAAGGAGGTTATTCTAATAGAGCAAGGATATTCAAAACGTAAAAAACCAAAAATTGTTGTTAGTATAGCTAAATATGTAACCCTAAGTGACCCTTAAGACAAAATTCAAGGTTACTTAAATCTGGGAACCAATTAAGAGATAATGTTTATGAGCTATAGGAATTTGCAATTCTCATCAACACTATGACATCTATCATGTCTATTGGGTGCTGATGCCCAGTGGGTCCATGTAATAAATTTATATAATCAGTGGTCATATAGTACTGTGATGGAGTTATATATTTATTTTTCAATTCTAAAACAATAATGTTAGGTTTTGCAATGTTATAGACTTAAATGAGTGGTTGAAGATGGTATGCCCCATGAAACTGAGCCTATTCCAACTGATGAAAAAAATAGGAAAACAAAGATGATCTCCTATATATACATGTAATTCTTGGATTCTGAAGAGGATCTTTGTAATTATTTCATATATGATGAAAATAGTCCTGATGATAATGGAGTTGTGGAAGTTGGGGATGATGTTTATTAAAATACATTAGTTGTACAACAACCTCAACCCACAAAAAATCATCCACCACTCTATGCATCTTGGTTAGAAGCAATGAATTGTGTGGCTGAATTCGACTGGAATGTTCTGACAGCTACAACTAAGTTTCATGGATTCATATCTATATGTTAAGTGATTTAGACAAACCCTTATACGTTTAAAATAAATTTTCATGTAAATATGCATTAAAAATCATGTGGAAGAGATTTCAAATTGAGGGGAACTGAAGATATATTGTTCAAGAATCATGATGTAGTAAATATATCATATGGTGTGAAAAGTGTGGGGGTGATTATAAATTACTCTTGAGGGAAATTCTAGACATTTAATTTAGAGTTTGGAGAATATCAAGGATTGGGGCAGCTCATACTTGCGTTTATCCAAGCCTGACAGAAGATAATACCTCATTGGATGATGAATTTGTTTCATCCATTGTTGTTTTGATGATTTGGACATACCATGATGTTCCTATAACCATTGTAAAAAATAGGATATAACAAACATTATATTATATTATTTAATATAATAAGTCTTGGATGGTGAAACATAAGGAAATTATAAGGGTCTATTGTGATTAAGATGACTCGAATCAGATGTTTCAACAATTTCTATTTTTATTGAAGCATAATTACCAATATTTCTTCCATATTGTTACAAAAAAACATTTTTCTCAAAATAAATGACATGATCTATCTGATGTTCAATTTCATCAGTTATTCTTTGAATTTCTCCCATGTATCTCTGCATTTTTTAGAAAACAGTTCATTGAAATTCATCGAACGTTTTTACATGGAAAATAAAAGGGTGTATTTTTATTATGGAAACCAAAGATGGAAACTTTTCACCACTTCCACTTACAATTTCTATTATGGAGAAGGAAAACAAGGAATCATGGAGTTTGTTTTTGGAATGTATCAGCAACTATTTCATTCTCTATCAGGGTTTCTGTTTGATATCTAATAAGAATGTGGAGATCATTCAGGAAATCAATAAGAACCATGATACATGGAAACCCTCAAATGCACATCATCGGTACTACATTACACATATATAGATATATTCAAGGAAAACATTTTACAACAAACCAATGATAAAGTAAGTCACAAGGATAGGTATGTAATGACTTCGTTATTTGTTACAATTTCAACATAAAGATATAATCAATTTATATGAAATATGATCACTTATGTTTAGCATATGTATAGGATCAATTAGAGTTTTAATAACATTTTAAAAAAATCTGCAAGCCTAATTAAGAAGGGTATGATTATATTATGTGGATTCCAAAATAAAAATGGACATTGACATATGATGTGGGGACTTATTGACACATGACCACAAACATTATGGAGTGCATCTATGATGTATTCAAGCGGATTATCAAGTTACCAATAACTACCCTAGTTCAAGATATATTATATCATTGGGTGAAGTACCTTTTTGACAGAAAAAACTACCCTTAGACAGAATTCAACATGGTATAAGGTACTGAAGGAACATTCAATGAGATATTGAAAATAACATTGAAGAATCATCTGGTCATCATGTCACCCATTTACCCTAATAAGACTTTTTATTTGAAGTTCAAGAGTATTCAGACCCCATTACAAATATAATTGGTGTGAAAATTAATTTATTACTTGAAGCGAGGTAATTCCAATATGGAAATTTATAGGCATTACTGTTTCCTCGAGCACACACCATCATAGTATGTGCATATTTGAACATATCATGGGAATTATAAGTTGATAAAGTGTACCAGATGAACATCATTTCTACCTGTTATGATGCACCATGGATGCTTATTGGAGAGTTTTGAAATTTCCCAAAGCCCATATGCCACATAATTGGGATACCTGGCATCAATAGGTTGTGTGAAGGAGGGATATCGAAGTCCAGCAGGATTCAGAATGAGATGGAATGTCCTCAAGAACAAGGGAAAATTTTTCAATGAACCATATGTCCTTAGGAATTTCATAACCAAAAACGATTCCCTAACATTGCAGGATCGAGTTCACACTCTCATCCACAACAATTTATTGTCTCTTTTTTGATCTTCTAATATAGTAAATTATATGGTGTTATTATAAGATTCTTTATTTTGTAAAATTTTTTGATATCACCAAATACTTTTAATATCAAAGAACAATAATCCTTTCATATTGGCATTAATAGGAATATGACAAGTGCATTTGAGGTAACATTAACACATAATCAATATTTCCATGGCTAATCCACAATGTATAAATGTGAGCAAATAATAATGAAACATATCATCATGTGGAAAATCACTCATAAATTACAAATCACACCATTTTTTAATAAAAATTTACATAAAAAAGACAACATGTTTTTATAAACAAATAAATAAAACAATATCTAACCCAACAACATTTTATAGGTAAAACCATATAATAAAAATAATTTAGTAATATTCTTTGAAAAAAATTAAAACATTGTCTTTTATTTTAGTATGAAATAACTTCATGAAATAATGTGAATAAACAAGACTTGTCTTAATTATAACCCTAACATTATATTTACATTTTACACTTATGAATCATTTAATTTTTTTATTTACAAATGGAAGATACTATACTACTCATTGATAAATATAGGTATGTTTCCCAGTTCTTTTTATGTGGTGGTGAGGTTCGAACAATCTGGGTGTGTTGAGTGCACTATTTTTATTACCCGGAGCCTCCACATGCCATTGGACCATACTTGGGCTGTGCTGGCTTCTACATCATTACCGTATCAAATTTTACATCTTTTGACCATCACATAATTTTTTCCCTCATGGAGAGGTGTAGACGAAAGACACACACATATTCCACCAGCTTGTGGGAGAGATGACCATCACCCTTGAGGATGTGGCAGTGCTTCTCAACCTTCCTATATAGGGGAAAGTTGTAATTAGACCCACCTATGCATCTTGGAATATCCTTGATCAACTATTGTTAGGTATTTACATTTGGGATGATTGTAGGGATATATATGGTGGGTTGATATCTATTCCCTATTTGGTGGAGAAAATTCAACATTTACCCGCTAACGCTGATGACAGACTATCATGCGTTATGACCATGAATATATATTACCACTCATTGGAGGGACCATATGTTATGATCTCTTGGGGGTGAATGTGAACATGATGTATCTATCTATACAGGAGGAATTTGATCAGGATGGTATGTACAAATATGGATCATCTTGTTTGGAAAACACTTATAGATCATTATGCATGATATCCCTTAGAGACTACACAGATCTCAGGGGATGCATCATCCTTCTTTATATGTGGGCATGGGAGTGAATCTCATCATTCCACCCTCATCTTGCTGGTCTGTCGCTCTATATGGAGATGATGCATGACTCTCAATGTGGATTCTTGTATGATCACTCATCTGTATTGGGTTCTGATGCTTGTAGCAGTTATTGAATTTAATTTCTCATTATTGATCACTTTAGATGATGCATTATTCATGTGGAGTCAAAGAAAAAATTTCATTCGGATTCTGACACACTATTTGGTTGTGCACCGCCTCAAGTTGGACAGTATCTTACCCAACTAGGTATTGATTTAAAATACATCATTGTCTAACAAATTTAACAACATCATCAATTTTGGTTTTTAGTACGATTATTTTTTTTACAAAGATCACATGTTATTTCAGATTATATGGATTCCATACTAGGCTATACTAGTCCAGTTCAACACATACTACACTAATGTAATTAATAATGTTATTTTAATTGTTCCTCTCATTCACTTACTTATTATTGAGTGGCAGCATCTTGATAGAGTCACACAAATTTTTTTTATGCTCATCTGATTCCATTTCCACCGAGACAGACAAAAGATATACAAGGTGTGAAGATGAAAGGGATACTAATGATTGGAACTGAGTACTTTCTAACTATCTAAAACTCTTGGGCAGATGTCCATAGCTTCATATCAAAGGTTTAACTATGATGAGATTCTATCTTCCAGAGTAGGTGGAGTACGATCCATCGTATAGACTGAAGTATATATTGTATCTCACTTGACATGGAAGATAGATTCATAAGATTGTAAGTCAATAAATTTCCATTAGTATGAGTATTGACCTATTTTATAATTCATTATTTATAATTTTATAGCATACTCACTCATAGAATCTTATTCATATGATTGAAATAGAGGAGGAGAGGGTCGTTAGTTGTGTAGCGGTCCATGTTGAAGCGTTGGAGTAGAGGAAATATTATCATCGGTTTAATGAGAGAATCTTTGATATTCATCCCCAGAGAGAGGAGGTTCCTTCCCCAGATGAACATCCCCCAATAGCTTTTAATGTTGAGGATCCATGACAATGATGACATGTACCACATCATCTAGTATGTGGGCCCTCACCTCTTCCACAGGCAGAGGTCAAACCTCTAGCAGTCCAGGCTTAACCGATTATGGATGTGCATCTTGAGGCATGTGATTCATATTTCTTGATATGATATCCATAGTTCACTCTATATTAGAGTTTATATCCATCACAATACTGGTTCCCCACTGTGATGATGGTGGTTCCTTGTACTACTCTAGTGGGTGAAGGGTCGGGAGCATAATTGGACATGTAATTGACACCTCCTCCCAATGAATCACAGGTGTAACAAGTGATGGTATAAGTTCTAGTGCCTAATGATCATCCCTCTCAAGGTCATCATACTCCTCCTCAGCACGGATCTTAATGATCTTGATACGGGTGTACCGTTCGCAGACAACCATATGGGGTGTAACCTCATCCTGATATAAATTGTGTGTAATTATTTAGGTATATGTTTTATGTCTTTTGAGATTAAGATATAGTTATTACCATCATCAATTTTAACATGTTAATCCAGTGTTTCAGTTGTCATTAATGTTCTAGTCTGATTATTTATTTTATAAGCTTTCAACCCATGGAATATCAAACTTAAATTAAAAATCACATCACATTATAATAAACTATTACATAATGAAGACAAAATGTTTACATATATAATCATATAAAACCATGTCTTACATAACACCCTTTCCTAGTTAAAAACATATCTTAAAAACACTATGGTAATATTTTTTGAAAATCATGAAGACTTGCTCAACCGCTTTTATGTTTCTTTTACTACTCTAATAATTATTCATCCCATGGATAACTACTGGTTGTATTCTTTGAAAAAACATAGGTTCATGCCCATAATAGATGGAGGATGTGTGTCAATTCGATGCATCATGTGACCGCTATGACTCAATGTGTCCATTATCAGTTTAAAATTTATTGTCAAAAATTCCACTCACTAAAAAGACAGAAAGAACGATCATATTTTATTGATATGTTTGGACATTGATTAATAATTACTTTGTGATGTGTGGGAATCAGTTTCACATAAAACTACTACATGATGTGACCATTATAGTTCAATGTACGTGTTTCCATATTAAAATTGAATTTTAGTAAAAAAACAAATGGCCTACTCAAAAATGGAATTACAAATTTGGATTATTTTTATACTTTAATTAAATGATCCATATTTCATTTGAGAAGTGTAGTAATCAGCCGTACCAGAATATGACACATGGTCTGACCGGTATGAATTTATGTGCATCTTCTTATTTAAAAATGACATCACATTTAATAAAAAGACAACTGACCTACTTAAATCTGAGAAAACACATTCATATTATTTTGATACTTTATCTAAATGATATATATGTTATTTGATATGTTTAGAAATCAGGCGTACCTTAATATGATGCACGGTGTTTCTGTTATGACAACAAGTGCATCTCTTTATTTAAAAATGAAATAAATTTTAATAAAAAATAAAAATGACATACTCAAAACAAATAAAAAATGTTCATATTGTTTTGATACTTTATGGAAATGATCCATATTTATATCAACATGGAGATCAACCAAAACCCATTCTTAGTTCTTAAAAATGTCTCAAATATGAGCGCTACAAAAGCTATTCCTTAAAAATATAACACTTTCACCATCTAATGTTAATGAGATAATTATAAACAAAACAAAATAATCATAATATATATATATCATAATATAAAATAATATATTTATAAATATAATAACATATATAATTAAATTATTATTTTTTATTTTAGTAGAAAGGGTAAGTGGGCTGCCACCTTCCAAAAATATTTTTTTAAAAACAAATATGAAAAAATATAAAGAAACTCTCTGGGAACCATATTCATAGATACTACACCACTACAATAGTCTAGATCAAATAAGATCATTCATACCATTTCTATGGGATTAGATTAAGGAATCTGGAATTATGGGGGGAGTGTGGGTTTAATTGGATAATAGTTTCATTCATTTGACCTCAGAAGTCTAGTTGTCGGTTCGGGGTGACATGATGGGTCAGAATCACAACAATCCATTCTCGGTTATCCATGATATTTAAAATGATATCATCATCATATGTTGTGGGATTGTGAAGGGTTCCAATCTAAGGGATGTTTCTCATGAGTATCACCTCTAAGGATTAGATGCATATTTGGATAAATTCAGGGAAAATTATTTGGATATGATTCATATGAATGGATATTTGACTAATAAAGGTAATCCTTGGTATAATGGTAAGCATTTTTTTCCAAGAAGTTATGTTAAATGCAAGTCTCCTTTCAAAAATATAGTGAAATATTCCTTTATCAAACTTTATATAAAGTGTACATTTATGAAATTGATTATAGAATTTTTGTCTGTCGGAAAAAAATCATTAGAAGAATGATTTGTTCATGATCATTACCTTTTTCTAGATCGATGTTTAGGATATAAATGTTTGATGTAAAACATTTAGTGTTTTAACCTCACAAAAACATTCTCCTACACTCAAACATGATATATTATTTCTCGATTAGACAACTAAACTGACACTATTATAGTTTAATTATGCATAATTTATATAAAAGGGTAGATAGGGTGATGTATTGAATATATTGAAGATCTAATAAACCTATATAACTAATAATGAAAATGTATATGGACTCTACAAATATGAGATGTTTTGTGAGGTTTAAGGCAGAGGAATTTATTCCAAAAGATAATTTTAATTTTTATGAAATATCTCCAAATCGGTCCAAATATTTTTATGAAATTTTATGTAACGTTTTGTTTTTGTTATAGCCTCAAAAAATTGTATGTTTATTAATATATTCATTAATGTGTCACGAACAATATTTGGTAGAGACTTCTTAGCTAACATCTTGGGTTGTAACGTTCATTATAGAAATAGATGTGGAGGGAAATTTGGTTCTCCATGACTACTTACCTTTCTCGTATATTGATGGAATATTATTTTATGTGTTTTCATCTTCGTGATTATTCTGAGAAATGATTTATTTATTCATATCATATTGAATTTCTCTACCACTCAATGAATAAAAAACACTCACATTATGTTTCTGAATAGATAAGAATAATGTTTTTCTAACCCTTAATTCATCAAAGCATTATAGGATATAATAATAATTTTCCCAATTTTTTTTTCATCTCATTGAGATCAGTTTGATGATTAACTTGTTTCACACCACTTGATTCCCTAAATAATTCATAGAAGGTTCCACTTTGAAATCTTTCCCTTTAGGTTGATAGATAATAGATTTATGGAAATATAATAAAATATGAAAAATTCTAGGATATTGAATGTTCTACTCAAAAAATGGATAAGCCATCTGTACAGGGGGAGTAGACCATTAGGCCACATGGGTAGGGGGATATGGGGTTGTGTACAATTGTTATAAAAGAGATATGGGTGCATACTGTATGTGTATCTTTTCTATTTTGTGTAGTAATTAGTTGTGTGATTGTGTGTGAGAAATGTGGGGTTATCTCACGTGGTTCGATTCCTTATGTTCCCTTATCTTTTTCCACAATGTATTCTCACATTCCACGATTAATATACTATGAAAAGAATCCTTCTTATTAACACACAGTCTGCCATACGACCATATCCTACCCATTTTTTGGATCTTACCTCTTCCATAGAGAAACTCACTCAATATCATATATACACGAATGTGATATTCCTAGAGTGTGTCTAACTATCTCTATATGATTTATACCTGATAGTCAAGGTTATTTAACCATGGATTAAGGATCTCTGCCTTAGAAAATGGTGACAGGACCAAGATCTCATTGAGAATACTAATCTTCTCATAATTATGATTTAGGAAAATTAAAAACAACCAAAACTCTATGATTATAATATTCTAGAGTTTTCATCGATGTTAGGGATGATAAGGGACATATCACCCTATAAAATTATAGCATGACATAATCCATCACATGACACCTCTTAGTTACTCCTCGACCCTTTCCATGTCACCATATGTGTGGAGTTTCTGAATTTTTATGGATCTAATCCTCATAGTTGTCTTAACCATGCATAATTATACTTCTCTATTCATCATACTTGAGAATCACTTTAGATCCAACTCATGAAAGTCAGTCTGGATGGAATTCTCATCCAATAGTTCAGTATTTTTAATAAGGTATGTTCATATCTATCATTTTCATTGATTAATCATGGGACCATGTAACAATTTAGTGGTCTTGAGATCCAGAATCCTAATGATTAATAGTAAGAACTTCACCAACATGGTTCATTTCAAGAATTGATCTAGAACGTCTCATATTTATCATCATTGTTTCCTCACCTTCCCAAAAAACAAAATCTTGTATATCATTACATGGATTTCATAATGAGATTCAATATTGTGTGAGAATTTATAATCTAGAAAAAAGCATTAAGGGATGTTCCTTACATTCCATGTTGAATTATATATTGATTGAGGCACCACATTATACATTTAGGGGGGATCCTGATAATCTCAAGATGTACATGATACCACTCTATGGAAGCCACCTCCCTAGTTGAGTTTCTAAAAGATGACTACTCCCCTAAAAAATATTCCCTCTCAGCTTGAAAAGGGTCCCTTCGAGGAATCCTTGGAGGTACCCTAGAAATTTCATTGGTGTTTTGTGGAGATCACTATTTTACTACTCATGAATGGGAGGAGTAACACAATATGAACCACTTTTTTCATTTTGGTTTACACTACACTAAAACACAAGGTTGTGTTGATCCAAAATAGTGGATACTCATTCTAGGGTATGGAAATAGTGATATTTACACAATATAACTTTCATTAGATGATCCACATTCTTATACCTACTTGTATAAGATATAGTATTAGGTGGTTGAGTTTTATCATCTTCAGCATGGGTGATCTATACAGTGGCCCAGCATAGGAGGGATATATTCTAAGAAAATTGGGGGATTTTTTTTGGGGAATCTTTATATTTATATTGATAAATTATACAACATTTCATAGTTTCAATTAACTATTATTAATCTACTAACATTAACTAGATTTGCAGCCTACCCACTAGATCTGTATCAAGTAGCGTGATGGACATCAGATATGTTCAGTATGGGCATGATCCAATTTAACCATATATATCAACGATTACATATGAATTACATCACTTCATCTCATAAAAATTGGAATATTAGATATCAATATCATAATTTCATGGATACAAACTCTATGGAAAGTACATACAAATTGTTGGACAATGATATTGAAATTTTGGATTTCACGTAAAGAATATTGTTTAAATAATGCACCCCATATTTATTAGATTACAATATCATTACATGTCATTACAAATATATCATTAGAGTAGGAATGCACTCAATTACTACTAGGTGTCTAGATGGGCTGGTTACTCTTAGTTTTACCAGACACACTATGCTCAGAATATCTCCACATGATGTTTTAGTTTTTTGAAGTCTTCATGTGTCCTCTAGGACTTCCCCACAATTCCTATGGGATCACATCATTTGTTTATATCATGGAAATGAGCCAATAGTCTTTCACCCATACCACTTTCCTCATTTACAAAAAATGCAATTGAATAAGAAAATACAAGATCTCCTTTAGAATAAACTAATTCAACACAATTTCAATGCATTTTATATCAAAATTTTATTGGTATAAAATAAGGATTATTCTTGGAATATGTGACTAAATGGATGGAAACTTTTTATGTAAATGAATAAATGAATAGGAGCATCTCCAGGAGGAAAGAAATGATAAAAATTGAGGGAATCACCCATAATAAAAATATTACAATGCCTAGGAAGAGGTATAGTGCTACTATAAACAATAAATAAATTATTAGCACAACACTTATGGAAAATTAATTCATATAAAATTTCCCTTCCCCCTAAGTGGCAATCACCTCAATTCCCTATTTCATTACCATTCTGTATTTCTTGATAAAATAGGTCATGGACCATTAGGTTCTTATTTTTTACAAAAGAATATGGACTAGATTTGTAGATTTGGATTCCACTATAGAAATCACAATTCCATAATGGTTTCATAAGCTGAAACCATTGTACATCACCCCAGAATCCACTCTAATGTATCTACCTGACCCATAAAAAGGACTGAACCTGAGCACCATTGAACACATGTCATCCAAAACTATAACACATAGTCACATTACCCCCATAACACCTATCCCATCCACATTCACTTTCAACCCACTTGTTGGGGGGTCTTATCATACAAAACTCCCAGTAGACATATATACCATATGTGTAGTGGGAAGTATTTAGTTTGGAAGTATCTCATGAATATGAGAAAGAACATGGACCGTTATGAAAAGGTACACCAATTCTAAAATGAGAACCCTCACCAAAACCATGATATAAGTGAGCGATCAACATCTACACACTCTGGTTATGTTCCTAGAATATGTTTATTGACTATAATTCTCTTAATAAGAAATCCACCAAAGAAAAAATTCCAATTCTAATTGTTATATAATTATTAGATGAGCTTCATGAAGAAATGTATTTCTTGAACCTAGACCTCAAATTTGGATATCATCGGAATTGTATGCAAGATTCCATCATGTAAATAATATCCTTTAAAACTCATCATGTCCATCATTAGTATTTAGTTATTTCGTTAAGCCTTAGTAAATCTCCATAAACCATTTAGTAAACCATGAATGATTCCTTCCACCCCGTACTTCATATATTTTATAAATATTATTTGGTGATTTTTTAGTTTACAACACCATTTTGAGGAAAAAAAGAACACATAGATATTCCTTAATTTTATTTATGATAAATATTTTTTAACCTTATGAAGTGTGAATTTTTTTAATAGAAAATTTAATATTTTGGACATGTGATTTTGTTTGAGGAAGTTTCTATGGATCTGTCCAAAATTCAAGGCATTTAAGACTCACCTGGACTGATAATAGTCATATGAGTCCTAAGTTTTCGTGGATTGAAAGGATATTATCGATGGTTTATTAATGGAAATGGGACCATCACCTGACTACTAAAAACCCTCACAAAATATTTTTTCAATAGATCCCTATGGCCCAACCTGCTTTCCAGTACATCCAATATCTCATGACTCAGACTTTTATCTTCATTCTACCCAAGTTACAACTTCCATTGAATGTGAATGTGATGAATTAGGGTAATAAATTGGATAATTCCTCATTAAACACTGAAATCCCACCACATTCTTCATCATGACTTCATCTACAGAAAATTTTGAAGAATCCACTTATGAAAAGGTACTCATAGCCCATGTTTTATCCATCCAACACTAGAATCCCTATTTAGTGGGAAGTCCTTTTATCATCTATCTTGATCAACAAAGACTAATATTTATGGCACTAAATTTGGGTCCTTATTGTAGGATTAGGATTCTAGATTTTGTTGTGAGTTGTATTCATGGATATGGGATCTATGGAGCAGATGTCTAAGCTATATCTTAAGATTCTCATGGAGACAGTCTCTGGGGATTTTGTTTATTATGTTTTTCATTTGTATGTATTACATGATTTAATCAACCATTTTACAACATGGAATGTTCATGAATTGTTATTTATTCATTTATTATTGATTTTTAATCATTATTGCCTTCCATTTATATAATATTTATTATACCTTTACAGTATCTATTTCTGATCCAGAGTGTATAGTCTCCCAAATGTACCACCTTCATACTATCACTACGCATCAGTAGCCTTTGACATACAAGTTGTAAGACTTCAGGCCATATGGATCACTAAATCAAGGCACCATTTCAGTGGCTCTTAGATCAAGAGGTTACAACATTTCTCCAAGTGAACCTCTCCACACATTAAACACACACTTTTTCCTCATAAATATGATTCGATACCACATTGAAATCAAATATAAGCTTGGCCACCAAATTTATATTATAGATTATTTATACTAATTCCATGATCCCCCTAATCAAGCTATATGACTCATTATTCACCCATTATTTGGATGATTGTGATTGACTTAATGAGGGTTACAATGACCCACACCTCCAAAACATTATTCGTTCCTTGCAAATAGGAATCTCGTCACCCCTGATTTTCACATACAGTCAAATAATTTTACACTACAATGGTTAACTTATTATATTAAAAACTTATCCTTATATTTCCCAACTCCTAGATGAGTCAAATTCATCTCCCCAAGGAAACCAATCATGTTTTACCATACATATCAATACCTGGCATCCACTATTTATTAGAAAGGTTTGAAACATAATGTTTAGTAATTTTTTAGGCACTATCTAGTGTTCCAGAAAAAAACATATTCCACCCTTACCCCATCATGTATTTTTGAACATTTTTAAATTCTATATTTCATATGATATGATTTATCAATGTACTTTATTACCCAATAACCCAAATCTGGTGTTTTCGAATTCATCTATCTTATGGTCGACCAAATCTCAATGTATGCTTGTTTTATCTTATTGAGAAACCCATACACAAATTCTAATGCAGAAGAGGTTTTATTTCATGATATCATCAATTATAATGGTCTAAATACATCCATATTTAGTTATTGAGATCCCATTTTTTCATTCACTTTTGGACTGATTGTTTTAGACACATTCCTTTAGTGATGCATGCCGATTGGTTTTTCCCCACATTCCCTCATTTCAATGATGGGTGAATTCCATACCTTTAATCATATATGGAATATCTATGATTTAAATAGAATGGACTAATGTCACTTCCTATATCCATGGATTTCCCCTTAGATCTCATCTTATAGTCAAGGTCTCCCTCATATAATTAAGTCGTGTTCATGAAACTAATTCCCAGATCCATCTCGATGTGGACGCTGGTTAATTAATCTTCTTATATCACGATAGGAATAAGTATTTTGATAGAATATATCATAAATTTTTTTTGTATTGGTATTTCTAGACATTGCGTTTATTTGGAACATGTATTGTCTTCCTCTTTTGGTGGTAATCTCATGTGTGATCCATCATAGGGTTGGAACCTAAGGCAACTTGTGTTATCCAAAATGTTATTGGTATTTGGGGATTATGTATTATGATAATTTTTAACTTAGTAATATGGTTTTCTTTGTATGAGGTATGGATTTTGGATCAGGTCATAGGTTTAACATCTTTGACAGATGGTTTTGGTCACATGTTTAATCCCATGTCCAGACAGATCAAGTGCCGATTTAATGGCCCATGATGATTGGTTGGGCATAAGATCAAAATTTAATAGGGATGTGTTGGGGGTTATGTATATACCCTATGGAGGATAATTTACACATTCGATTTTTTTGGAGTGTGTCCCTATGTAGAGTATTTTACACTCATATGTTTATGGAGTGTGTACCATATGGGAAAGACATGTCACTTGGGATTTGGATCATGTGTATCGCTAGGGGCATATTTCCCTATTTGTATTTTGGATGAGTGTTTACCTAGGGGGAATATTTAAATATTTTTATTTCATGGAGTGTGTCCCTAGGGGGGTGTTCTCAAATTTGGGATATGGAAGAGTGTGTCCCCGTGGGGGAATATTTCAAACTCAGAAGTTTATGGAGTGTTTCTCCAGGGGGAAGATTTCACACTTGGGATTTGGGTGGAATATATCCTCATGGGGGAAAAGAGTTCACACATTGTATTTGTGTGGATTTTATCCCTAGGGGAAATTTTTACACATGGGATTTTATTCGAGTGTGTCCCCTGGGGGGATTTTTCACAGTTGGGATTTTTTAGTGTGTATCTACAGTGGGTATATTTTACATTTGTGATTTAAAGGAGTGTGTCCCTATGGGGGGATTTCAAAATTTTTATTTTTTAAAGTGTGTCCCCTGTGGGGGAAGAATTTATACTTTGGGTTGTCAGGATTGGACCTCAATCATGCTTCTCATGTACCCTATTTATGAGATAGGGGTAAAAACCATTTAGTTCCATGATTCCATTCATGGTCATTTGATAATACATGTCCATGATTTTTATCATCATGTGGTAAGGATGCTCGCATTATGAATGGATATTTAATAAGGGATGGTGTGGGTTTTACACGTGAAGGCCTCTTAGGGGTTCGTTTTGTTGGGTGACATCCCATGGAAGGGGAGGAGTGGCATCATATGATGATCACGTTTGGGAAATCCTATGTTCCTCACATACAATATGGATAAAGTTTATTGTCATGTGATGAGGAAGTTTTTGTGTAGTTTAATGGCATGTGAATAAGGGGAAGACCTAGGTTGTTTTACATCTTGAATATTGGATATCTATATAGATAGTATTATGTCTTCTAGATCAGATGTTAATTTGGATACCCTAAGAGGGGGTTTTGTCAAGGTGAGAGGAAGATCTAAAAAAATTACTTTCAAAATTTATGGGTAGGAAGTTTCCCTCAGTGACTACAAATTTAGGGATGACATGTTCACTTATCAAGAACCTCTGGGTTTCCCATGGTTTGGATGACATTGTGGATGAGTAGAAATCTGGAGGATTGATGCTCGGGTTCTTATTCATAGAAGAAAGAGGAATTAGGATGACTATTCTTAAGAGAGAAATGCATGGAAATGGATCCGCATATAGTTGAATCATAGAGGGAATTAGGTTGGGGACCAAAATGTTTTTACGTTAAACATCATTATATTACATGAAAATAGGTTTTTGGAATCCATCACCTCATGCACAATTCTAGCACATGGATTCAAGAGGCATGGGTTTCCTCCACATTTAGTGTCGCACAGATCTTGGGTTTGTGTGAGGTTTTAATATCATTCATGGGACTGACTATCCATAAGTTGTTTTGTTTAAGAAACTCTCAAGAATATATCAAAACATGATGGGGTCCCACTGGAGGTTGATCACATAGGTTCTCTACCTTTAATGGTCCATGGGAATCCAATGTTGTGTGATGTTGTGGAAGAGCAGTTTGTTTGAGTGAGAGTGGCTCTTCACCCTCTAGAGATCCATCCTAAAAATGGTGGGGTTTAGTCTCTCTCTATATATATAACCACAATAGGTAGTTGGTGTTGATTTACATTTCTATGTACTGAAATAGAGTTTTGAACTTCTCATCCCTTTGTTGAGGGGGATTAACCCAGCTAAATGTTATTTCATAAACCACGTTTCATGTGAAACTATATGTTTTTTTATAAAGAGGATCATTTGAAAAACTATCCTTTTCCACACCTATGAATTTTACATAATTTTTTTCTTCTAGAGTTCCCATGGAACTTTTTTTCCAGATTCTCCTTTATTGTGAAAGTCCTTTACGCATGAAAATGGTTGGGAAGCCTGAAATTTCTATTGCCAAAATGGTTCTTTCTAATAAAAGGGGAATCCTGGTCCTATTAACTACAGACCATATGGAATTCCTATTATAAAATTTCCTTCACCTCTACAACTTCAATATGATTAATGAAATGGATATCTTAGCCAAAAATGTGAATATGATATAGTTTTGGTTCAACCATCATGATGATATTTCCCACTTGAACAACACTACTTTGGGTTATCCTACCAGGGAACCTGTAGACACCACTGTATATACAATGAGTGGAAGGAAAAGTACATTCATTAGGGAACTTTTAGAGGGTGAGGAGTTCACATCCCACTATTAGAGCATCTTCCTAACCTGCATCTGGGATTATAACATGGTCTGGTACAATGATTGGGACCTATGGTATGGGGGAACATTATTGATTATTTGGGAAAATAGTACGAGGTATACTTTAATTTGATGGATTATAGGGTTGAGACAAACCATACTGGGTTATATGAAGTCGTGTGGATATCCCAATTCCATATTTACTAAAAATAGGATCTACTACTAGAGATCCTCATCCATTAATCACTAAACACCAACCCTTGTACCATCATCAAGGGGATGTGGGGATAAACAAGTGATACCACCCACTGATGAGATTCTAGAATGATGAATTCCTTTCTACACTGAATGACCTGGGTGAAATAGGGAAGACCCCACTGTAGTATAGATTACTCTAGATGTGTTGACCCAGGAACTGAAAAATCATCCTCCCTTTCATCAGGACATTTCATTCAAAAAATTTCTATTGTAGTTTTTTAAAATCCCTATGAATATATGTAGGATAAAAAAATATCTCATAGTAAAATATAGGATGAAACTAGGATCCTATTGGATGATATTGGAGGAAGGGTGCTAGTAGGAGTTATCCACCAATATAAAGGAGGGATGGCAGTCATTGGTTCAAAATACTGCACTTTTATCCACCTTTCATAGTGGTTTAAAACATTGTGTGAGGAACACACCCATGGACTTCCATGATTAAACCCTTTTAATAGATGATATTATAGATTATAGAAATTGTGTGGACCTAGGAATATCGGTGTTGTCTCATATCTACAAGTAGTTGGGCTATGTAATGAGGGGAATCATTTTGAGGTGGATCTATGGTCTGTTCAAATTTATTCATGTATGGATTAAAACACACATTGGGGGTTAGAAATTCCCAAACACAATTACCAATAAAATTTCAGCATATGTAACTCACTCCACAACATCCATGGGATTAAACTCGTTGATATTTATGAATTCGGGGTTACAGTAAGTATTGCAAATTCACAAAACCTTCCGATGAGAGGGTTGATAATAAAGGGAAGATATTGGAGTACTATAAGAATCATTAGACCTCATGATGTGCATTATTGGTGACCAGAATATATAGAAACACATACTATAATCCATACACTCTAATTCTGTTCACTTGGTAATTTGGATGCATCCAGTAGCTAACAAATAGATTCCACAAGGGGATCCATGAGGAAAGGAATCCATGTATCCTTTATTAGTTGTAGTGGATTTTCATAGGTGAAGTCATAGGGAAGTCATCATGTTTCCTACCAGTAATTTCTATACCGGTATCTCCTAGTCATATTCCGATAACTAGTTTCATATCAAGGTGAAATCATGGGACAACATGTAGGGATAATTAGACCATCAGATGAGGTGTTTGTGCAACATGGATGTATATGGGCTACATTTTGAGGTATACATAACGTGTTGTGGGCTCTATATGGGGATTCGATGGGGGTTTCTTGAAGGTTATGTTTCACCGCCACCTCCTAAAGGGTTTATCCCCATTATAAGTGATTGTATGGGAATGGGAATATCTCTATTTATAGGAATAATAAAACCAAGAAGGTCCCAATAAGGAAGCTAGGGTTTCCATTACAACATGAGGCTGATGATCCATTTCCCACTCTGAGATGACTAGAGAATCCTACAGCTGAATGTGATTGTTGTAAAATTATATTTGAGGCTAACCTAGGAGGGGACTGATATTATTGAGTGTCGGATTTCAAGAATCACTTTCAAGGTGAACATACATGAGATATTTTCCTATCTGGAAGATATAGATTCCTTTTCACACTAATGAGACGATGGATATCTTTCCATAGGCTTGGTACATTTGATGTTTGGTAGTGATCCTGAGGGGACATCATCCACCAAAAAAACAACCCTATAGGTTTCATCCCTCATTGTAAATATGTAGGTAACCGGTGATGATGAATCATTGGGATCGAACACTAACTACGATACTCCCAAATAGTGGAGAGGTAACCCATTGGGGTGATGATTTGATTGAGATTCAGTTTTTTGAGGTGAGCATAGTTTGTTAAAATTTCATGTTATTTTGACCCTTACACTCCCCCAATCAAACGTTCTAAAAAATTATGTGAGATTATGTTGGAGTTAAAAAACTGGGATCAATGGGTCTCGGTTGAAGGGAATAAGGGTTTCCCAATAGAAACTAGAGGATCTAATGAGGGGGTTGGAAGGGGGTTTTGAATCCCCATTCATCCCAGTCATATATGGGGGAATGGAACCTATAATTATGAAAATAGAGACTACCAACAATGAGGAAGACTACTCTAGGTGACTCATCATTGAGATCCCAATGCCTTAGGGTAATAATAATCCTCATCCATATTGTACTTATTTGAACATTCAATGATATGTTTGAAAATATTACATCAATATGTTTTTTTTGTTTTTTTAATCACCCATTTATCGAGTACTAAGGGGTGTGGTGCCACATGTTGAGGTTCTAATTATAATGGAGGGATCTTCTGTTGTGGAAATACCTATTAAAATCTCAGACTGGGTACACCAAAAATTCGTGCATTTTTTAGTCTTTTTCCCTTATGTGAGAAATATTTTTACAATCAGTCACCACTAGTCTATCTAACTGTAATGATTTTTTTTAAAATAGTGATCGATTGTAAGTGTTCCAAGAAAGAATCTCTGGTTGGGGAACATATACCCCCGATGGATGAGCCAACTCTTGGGAACGAGATCGTTAAATATGATATGACCTTATTCCTAAGAGATTAGGTAGTTTCAGATACATTTGATATCCTCAAGGAGGAGGAGGTAGAGGATTGCAGAAATTGTGTTTCTAAAAATGATTCGTATGAAGGAAACGTCCATCTCAACCATGAGCCCAACCCATTTGAGCGGATACTAGAGGAATAGCACACTGACACTATTTTCATGGCCTTCCTAGAGTATGAACCTATTCCATCCAAGTAATTAGAAGATTATGGGTCTAACATTTTATAGGAGAATAAAATTTTCCTATTTATTGTGTATAGGAGCTTTAGGAACATAATTACACACATTTCAGATCCACATATAGTGATTCAGATAGGGTCCCTTCACCACTATCTTTGAAACATTTGAACCAGAGGTGTGGACACATACACTCTCCATACACTAGTTTGTGACTATATCACTAAGAGAATGCATGTGGAGTAGAAAGAGATCGATGTATCCTAGAATTTTGAGTAATATGACATCACAAATAATCTTTCTGTGGATGATCAATAACTAATATGGCTGTAAGAGTAAGTGATTTAGAAAACGACCAATGTTAATGACCAAGTGAAAATCATCCACCAATTAAGGGCCCAACTGGTGATGGTTGAAGCTTAGGAGGAAAGGGTAGAATATTAGATAGGTAACTGACATGATAAGTAGGGATGAATTTTAATTAGGGTTAATGTTCTTCACCCTATTATCAAAGAGGAAGAGGAAAATAACATTAGTATACAACATTTTTTAGAGTCCACATGCCAGAGGCTGGCTTGGATAGAGTGCTCAATTGTTGATGTAGATCCCTAGGGAGTATTACCTTTCCCAAAACAAAAGACATTCTCCAGTGTGTGGATTACCCCCCACAAAATATTAAATTTTATTTATTTTAAAGTCCTTTTATGAATAAACACATTTTCTTTTCAACACTTCACTTCCATACTTCAATAACATTAATGATCCAATCAACAATCAATCCCTATGAAAAAGTGATTCATTTTTAGTGTACTACACAAGGGATTATCATTATATTTATAACTTATTTAAGAGTCTCATACAGCGTAAGAACACTAGAAGTATAAATCCTTCATCTACCACTTGGAGTACCCTGACCAATAATGGCTTGGTAAGAGCATGGGACTCTATGCACATCTGACATAATTACTCAATACCCACAGGTTCATAATTGAGGTAACTCTAGGGGTGTTTATTTATACTCAAACAAAAAGGGGGATACAATGATGAAGAGTTTGAATCGAGAAACCCACTATATTAAACAAAAAAGGGGTAGTGTGATGATGGGGGGAAACTAATGACAATGTTGAAAACATATAATCCATTATTATTTTACCATGGATGGGGAAAAAATTAGTATTGATCATTGAACATGTTTTCAACATGGTACCTATCTCAAAATGTATTTAGAATTCCTTTAGAGTGTGCAACCATGACAGTAGGTGTGGTACTATGGCAGAGCACTAGGCCTGTTTGGGGGGATTTATATGTGGAAGATAATGGGGAACCAAATATGTAGGGATATAAGATTCATGAGGATGAATTGGGGAGGGTTTTAGATGGAGTTATAAACTCTTGGAATTGTTCCACCATGGAATTGAGCACATTAGGAAGGTGTATTAGTCTAAAAAATATAGAATAAACTTCCAAGGGGATTGTTGTCTCAGGTGCCAAGTGTCGATTGACTGACATGCATGATGCATTAGGTTAACATCACCAAAATAAGAAAGGTGTATCTCAAGAAAGGTCCTAAGATTCTTCACAGTTTTACATCATTTGATTAGGATGATGTATACAGAGTTTAATTTCATGTGGTGATGATGATGTATCACCCTATTTAACATTGTGTTATTGGGATGTTAAAACCATAGTTTAGTATATTATTACCAGGAAATGTAAGACAACATAAATAACCCTTTCTCATCCTTGGTTATAGGGGGTAGTAGGGTATCACATTTGCGGTACTCTGAGAGTTTCTCATCAGGGAAAAGGGTGGTTGTAACTTGGATCAAAAAAATTTCTAAACAGATCGGTCAAGAGAGAATAACTAGATATTTACATGTCACATATTGGGTCCCCAATAGATTTTTACCTATTTCATTTTATTGCCTTATTTTTTACCAAGTTATGGGATTGACATATTAATGGGATTATAATTATTTCTCAACATTCCCCTATGGGGTTTTAAACTAAGAAACATTTTTTCCTCTTACATTATATGTTTTAATGTCATATGAGTTGGACCAAGAAGTTTAAAATAGTGGTGGTGATAATTATCGAAACATAGGTTGTGTGTGTTGAGGGAATATGTGTTGAAATGAATAAGGGTTAACTGATGTAAATTTGTGGGCAATGAGGTATCATAATTCCATATAAAACATTTTTGAGACTACATCCACATAGATTAATGTCATTATGCTTAGACCCTAACTCAATGTTTAAGGTCATAGAGCATAGAATAATATACAACTAGTAGTTTAAGTTAAAAACACTTGTACTGAAGGGTATCATCCCAAAAAACTATCATACATTGTCAGAGGGTTCAACATCTATAGGAATGGTGTACCTGTGAGGTCATGCACCATGAATAATAATATAGGGTTACTCACAAATAGTTTATATTCGTTAGTCTTGGACTATGTGATGCATGTTTCAAAAGGGTTTTGTGTGGCATAGGGGGATGTAGGTTGATGTGAATGAGGATTTTAGGAAGCCTTTCTGCATAGAACATCTCTAATAAAACTTGAATGCACTTTAAATTTGGGATGCTTGGACATGGGCTCTTAGTGTAAGGTCATTGAGTTTGGACCAATGAGTGAACTCTCTAATCTGACATGTGCAACATGATAGAGTGGAAACCTGATGCTAATTGGGGTTCAAGGAGGCATGGAACCACTTCATACGTTCTCTAGGTTACAGACACATAGATTAAATTCATAATTCATGGACTTTGGATCTTAGTTTAATGGCATAGTGTTTGGACTATGCTATCAAAAACAGTTTAATGCTCATAATTCTTGGACCACATGTTTCAAATAGTTTATGTTCATAATTATTTGACAATATGTTTTGTGTGTTATTGTAATATGAATAGAATTTATGAAAGGTTACCCAACATGAATTGAAGGCTGATAATATCACCTGATACTGCATAGAACATTTTTTAGACAACTTGAACATAGTTTATGGTCATAATTCTTGCACATAGGCTATTAGTTAAATGTTCAAGTGTTTGGAAAAGGAGGGGGAACCAATGTGTCTCGAAATTTATTGGGGAAATACCCATAATACTTAATTATTTGTGATTCATGATCTATGATAGAAAAATTAATGGAGTATAGTTCCCATTGTTTCTAGGGGAATATAATATTGTGATGAAGTTGATCGAAATTATGATGTCCAATGAGGGTAGATCATGACTTCAAGGAATTGGAAGGGAAAAGTGGAATAACTCATGGCTGGGGAACAACTACTAAAAATGTTCAAAACAAAAATTAGACACCCACACTGGTCAAGGATGTGGTGATAAATTGTGGAATAATCCATTGAACAACTTCTAAACACAAGAGACACCTTTTGATTCCGAGGATCTGTTGTGGAATGAGCCCAGGACAATTAGTGAGAATGTGTGGCCATGCACTCTTTTAGTTAAGGATTATATTCTGATATGGATGATGATGATCATCCAAACCTAGGGAACCTAAAAACAAAAGAGTGGAAATTGGTGATGTCCCTAAGGGGATGTTGAGTTCACTAGGAGTTATACCTCTATATGTTAAGATGTTCTAAACTAACATGCTGCTAGGTGAGGGTCAAGTAATGCTTGAAAAAAGGGGGAACCACCACATTAATTAATGGTAAGTATATATAAAAATGATATATGATAAGGGTGTCCCTATGCATCCCTTGGGAATGGTCATAAACCTATATATAGTTAAACACTCTTTTGAGGTAGGAGCCCAATGTCGTAGGGGTTTCTTCCTACCTATTGAGTACATCAAATCATCTCATATTGGTCATATAGGGTACCATATTTTCATTTTATATGGAAATAAATTAGTTTAACATAATTCATTGAGGATTTTGGTATGTTTATCCCATACTTTTCATATGAAGCATCCCTATTCTATAAGGGGAAATACTATTGTTTAACGTCATGTGATGAGGATGTCAGACTTTGTAGTTTAATCATGTAAAACCTGAACTATTACTTCTATTAGATCAATGTCATGGAACTAATACCATAATGGTAGATGCTAGTTTATGGTAATATAACTTGTAACATAGGGTATGATAATCTTAAGGTGGTTTCAATGGCATGAATGAGTGATGAAACGACATGGAATGGAGACTATAGTGACCCATTTCCCCACACAAATTGACAAACTATAACTGAGTAGTCATTGTGATGTTGATTGGGGGAAATAAACCATTATTATTTCATAGAGGGTCTATATACATGATATAATATCTAGTAATTTAGATGTATCCTTAGAAAATAGAAGTCAATATATACGTAGTTCTATAACTCATCATGGTAAAAGACCAATGCTGGTACGGGGTAATCCTCTTGGGTGAGGGAACCAAGACATCTCATTCTTGTGAAATGAGGCATCCTACATTCATTGGGTCAGGTAAATATATATTTTAGAATTATATGATGAGGATTTTAGTTTTTTCATCCAATATTTATCATATGAGGAATCTCTGTTTCATACGGGGTAAGGCTACAGTTTGATGTCTTATGCTAAGGACATTTTTTTCACCCCATATTATACATATGGGGAGTCCAAATTTTATATAGTTAAGGCTAAAGTTTAAATCCATGTGATGAGGATTTTTGTGAGGATTACACATTAAACATTGAGTTCATTCTTTAATTATATCAGGTTAAGAGGGAATCCTAATCTACTGGTGATCCAGGGAATAGAATTGGGACTTATTACTGTATAGGGGGCCAATAATGGAGTTTTGGGTGATAATGCGATGGTTAATGTGTGTTTTTGTGGGGAATTCATATCTGGGCTTCAATATGGGAGGTCTATGCATCACTATATATCCCTTATGAATGGGAATAAATCTACACATAGTTATGAGATGCCATGTATTAGAAGAACGATGTCGAGGGAGAATCCCTCTCTAGGGAGGATATAGAAAACAAATAGATGTGGGTATTGGATTTGATGAAAAATCAAGGATGAATACAAACTTAATAATTATGGGGCCACAAATGGGTTGGTTTCACATTTTTTAAGGCCATATATATTGGACTAGGGTAATAGGAAATAACTTTTAATGTCTAGATTCTTATACTATAAGAATGTATTCATTAAGGATTTTTACATTTCATAAAGGCGGTAAATCCTAACATTAAAAGAGGGTGATACCAGACCATATTCTAGATTAGACTGTAAGTGGGTCCAAAGGGATAAATATTGGTGAACATAATTTCCTCCCACCCCAAGGGAAGGGTTTACGATAAATTGGTATATTATCTGGAAGAACATGGGTCTATGAATCACTACATATCCCCAAAAATTTGTATTCATGATACAAGTAGTTTTGGAACTTGGCCTGGTAGAATACTAATGTCGAAAGTGCAGGGATATCCACTTAGAAGAGGGTATTGAAGCCTCCCCTAATTTTCATATAAAATACTATATTTATGAAATGGGGTATGGATATAATTTATCATCCTATGGCGAGGAAGTTGTTTTCTGACATCATAATCACGGTATGTTAGGCATCCTATGTTTATTTCATAGGGTAAGACTACAGTTTAACATCATACTACAAGGTTTTTAGTATTTTTAGTTTAAAGTTGTAAAACATATATTATTACTTATAATGGTTTAGTTTCATCTATTCAATACCATAGGGGATTCAAATGGTTTAAGGAATTAATTCTTGAACCAAATTAGCTGCTATTAGTTTAATGTCATAGATCTCGGACCCTTGTTGTTGTTTTTTAATGTCACATAACTTGGATGTTGGTTTTATGGGAATTACTATTTTATAAAATTGTTATTTATTCGAGGTATTATATGTACTCTATCCACGGTGATCAAATATAATTATCCATTGGAATATACCTTATTTATAAATATTGTTCCATCCCATTTGGGCTATAACTTCGATGATTTTTTTCTAGGAACCATCAGTGTTGTAAGATCCAGAATGATGTCACCTTGGAGGATGGAGTGGAAGAAAACTTTCTCATTGAATACTCTATCTATCCTGTTTTCATGAAACTATATATTATACATTGTGTAAAACCTAGATTACATGAGTGATTAGAACTCTGCTAGAAAGAATTATACCATTTTTCTAGTGTTTACTAGTCATAAACAAAAGTTCATAGTGAATGAAACTAGAACATAATGGGTATAAAAACTTCAATTCCATATCTTGGGGAGAATGAGGTCAGCTGGGTGGAATTTTGAGTTGTTATCTAATATTCCCAAATGGTGTTTTGATGGTTTTTGGGAAAAATCTTTTTGTTCTACCCCACTATTTTCTACATGATCTTTGGGAGGGTCTAGTTTCAGACCACATTATGTGAATCTCCCATTGAATGGTAGACAAATATTTTGATAGAACAGATGTTGTGAATGGTGTAAAATTTATTCAACTCAATATCCCAAAAGTATAAGTAGTTATCTGTGAGAATAGTTTATGGATCCCCAAACCGATATATGGTCTGGGAGCTCACAAACTCAATCAGGGACTGATTTTTTTCTTATCTAATTGGAACCACTTCTACCCATTTTTAAATGAAGTCCATTATAGTAAAAATAAACATGTACTATCAATTTTTTACTAGTAGGTACTGTCCCTCCAATTCAATTCCCCATACTACAAAGGGACATGGATATTTGGTAGTGTGGATAATCTCTAGTGGTCGATGCATAATGTTATCATTAATATAAAACACATTAAGCCTCTGGGAAAACTCAAATCAATTGTGAACCATTATGGGAAAGAAGTATCACGACCTTTGAATTTGAGGGGGAACTTTAACCCTTCTTGATGGGTTCCAAATGATCCAGCATGAACCTCCTATAAAACCAAGGGTATCTTTTTCCAGTATTTACAATAGAGGATAATCCACTCAAACACATGCATGTAGAGTGTTTTCTCAAGGGTAGGACCACCGTATATGGTGAATTGGGCTGCACATTGATAGGTACTCTCAGGATCGGATCTGTCTGGTGGGAGAATTCCATGATGATGATAATAAATAAATGGATTCATTTAATTTGGTATTTCCTTGACTGTGGAGATACATGAGGGTCCTAGGCAATATGTATCGGTAGCCAGTTGATATACATATTGGATTCCATCATCTAATGTGGTGATGGAGATGACCCTCCAATGTGCCATGTGAATGACTAGATCATCTTGATCTGGTTCTGCAAGAGATATATCCTGGCTTTCTAAAGAATAAACTCAACCATTCAATAACGTATGAATATGGTTCACCTTGTGCTGGGAAGGTAATATGGCATTTAGTTGATGGGAACCTTCCAACATTGAAATCATATCATTCTTTTTGACAATTTAGTCACCCATGTTCGGTTTGATAAATATCATAGAGTCTCCCTTCATATTTAAAGAGTGGACATATACCTTGAGGTCCAACTCAAGACCAATAATAAGGTTCTGATACTCTTTCTGTTTTTGGTGTACCCTTCTAACAAAATAAATGAGAATAGAAAGATGTCCTCTGTTAGAGTGATGAAGACAATCCCTATGGCTACCCTGTTATGATTTGGGTCATTAATCCTTTTACTGGATGAACTCCAGGAGGTATCACCAATGTGAATCTCCCAACCTTGTACAGACTACTCCGTTGAGAGAATAGCTAAATCCATAAAATCAACATATCATGAATATTCATCATTGGCTAGATGTGTAGCCAAAAATTCTACCAATTCATTTCCTTTAAAAATCTTCTATAGGACCGACCTATCGTTGAAATGCTAGAGAATTACTACCTAGTGTCCCAACTATCACATCACCATGTAGTGATTGACAATATACATTAGTGGGTATAATCCATACAATAGCTATATCTCATAGTGTGGAAAATAATGTCTCAACCTCTTCAGAGAAAATATCAGTGTGAGGAAAATCTAATCGATGAGAGAGTATCTAGTATCTTTGTTGAGTAGAATGAGGTTGATATAACACATACTTGTTCCCCTACCCTACTTGTTTAACTAGACTAGGATAGAATCAAGGGACCATTCTAGTGTGGTCACATAAAGGACCAACAGATTTCTTGATATTGTTGGAATCAAAAGCATAGTTTGTTGAAGGAACGACTTGATATCCTCAAATGAAATATATCACTCCCCATCCCACTAGTAAATAGTGCATTTTTTATGAGCCTCAAAAAGGGCTTATATATTTAGGCTATATTTTCAATAAATTGGTATATGTAGGATAATATCCCTTTAATGCCTCACTACTCTAATAATCATTATTGGGGTAGGAATTTGATTAATAGGCCTTATTTTATCAAGGTTGAACTTGGTAGGTCTATGTCGGACGAGATATATGAAAAAATTTACATAGGAATCCCTAACTGTACACATCGGGGTTCTCATATTCCTGCTTTAATGATATGGGATGATGATCACTTTACCAATATCTTTGCAATGGTCTTTACACTGGTGGTATTTCACCACTAGATCAGCTGTGTTGCAGTCCAGCAATGTCCTGAGAACCAGCTTATCATGTGGTGTGTGGACCACCGTTATGTGGCTATAAAATTCATCAAGATTAAATGTATCACTAGATTGAAGAATATTCATTGGGGTTCATTAAAATTAGTGGACTACTCATCCTCAAGGGACACCCATATCTAATTGTATCTGATGTATCTTCCTAAAAATGATATGTCCTAGAACCCCACTATAACATAAATCAACAACTCTATCACAGGGAGGGGAAATATTTATCATGGAAAATTCCAATTGAGGTCTTGGAAGTGGATTAAAAATATTCTCTTCCCATTATTGTTCCTAACTAGAAAAATTTGGCCTATCTACTTGGGGTACTAGATCTCCCTAACAAATTTGGATTTAATAAATTTTCAACGTCATCCTCTACAATGGAATTTTGAGAGCGGTGAATCGTTCTACTAGGTAGTTTAAACATGTGATGACTCACTATAAAGGAAGGTTGATGAACTGAACAATGATGTTCAATCCCAGGCATCTAGAAATATCTTTAGGTGAATGATCTATAGTTCTGTTTCAGGACAGCTGCATATTTATACTGCTCCTCTATGGATATAGTTTCACTAATCAGTGTCATCCTCAGTTCTTCTTTAGTACCAAGGATCAGTTGTGTTAACTAATCAATAATGGTGGGGATACCCTTTTCAAATTAAGGATGGGAATAATCTAAATCATCTTCTTCATATGAGGTGGGGGAATCAAAATTTATAGGAGGATCATATGGGCATGAAGACCCAGGGGAATCCCTGGTGTCTTCCGTATTGTACATGGAATATTTTATCAGGGGTTATCATTCTACCGAGACTACATAGATGATTTTTGTAAGCCAATTCCATATGGATTCCGTAAGTGAGGTACCCTCATGAAATCTATGTAATTTAAATAATTCAACCTTTATTGAATCAACCCTCCTTATTGAAAATGTGGTAATTTTGGAATTGTATCCTGGGTGAGAAACACTAAGTAATTTATAGTAGTAGGGTATTCTAGTATTAAATGGGATTGTTTGGTGTTGGAGTACACGGTAATATATGATCACTATATTTTGTTAGAGACCACAAAACAACCTCATAGTTCCAGCATAATGGGATCCAACTGATGAATTAAAGAACAAAAATATCTTTCGATTCTACCCATTGATCATATGTAGTGGTTGTCAGATCATTAATGAAATTGACATTCTCGACTAGGTCGATCTAAACCTACTTACCATCCCTTTTTAGTACCCCACATCAAGATAACTAGCCTCACATGAGTAAAATGGAGGGGTATCACCCTGGAGTATCCCTAATAGACCATCAAGGGACTATATGGTGAACTAGTAATATGAAGAGGGGACTTCAACAAGAAAATGAAGCTAGGTACTTCCAAAAAGTGTGGTGTATGAAACATCTTATTACATGACCAGAAATTTAGTGCTTGATAAAAGTAATCTGAATTGAGTCTTTAGTCAAATTTTTCAACATGGATTCTACTCACTCTTATCATATTCTTGAATTTCTATATTGGAGAGATTGATATCTTGTTTTGTAATTCTCCTCAAATAGATTGTTGTTATTTGGATGAGGTTGATCTCAGAGACTTTACCCAATAGAAAATGATATATTTCAATTCCATTGAACATGATTGTGATATAAAGTGGGCATATGTGCCCATAAAGGATGACACCGTTATATTATATAAAAAACATATAATTTATTGAAATTACTCTAATTGTCGACCTCTATGTATTAGACCTCATTAGAAGATACATCATTATGAAACTGAACGGAAAATACGAAGAATTTTGCATGGCCCTCATATATTACCTTTTACATACATATTTCTTCATGAATAAAAAGAATTTCAGTTTTCTAGTGAGGTGATTAAGCACATAATAAATCTGTGTTTGTTTTTTTTCTACTGATGGTTCTTCTATAGACAATGGTACAATAGATTTCATTGGATAAACCTCTAGGGAATGGATAATACTAGTGACATTTTTTTAGTAGCTAGTTATCCTATTCTAAAAAACAATTGACTAGGTGTCGATCATCTGAGGTCAGGCCTTAACAAGACATGGATGATCACAATGAACTAAGAAATTGAGTTGTGTGGTCAAATAATATAGTATACTATAGGGGTGTGCCTGAGAGAATGGATTGTTAGGTATGTTCATGATAATACCTGAAAAAAATCAGTATTCCTTGTTTCAGTAGCATTACAAACATGATTTTAGGCACTAACATGATCAATATATTTTCTAGAATGTTTACTGCCTCTCGTTTGATGTCATTGATTAGAAGTTTCTGATGGGTCTTGTAAGAATTTCATGTTGTTGGGAAATGTGAAGTGATCTACTATTTTGACAACATTCAATATGTTTTATCCCTTCTCCTCATTAGTGGAGTAGTCTAGGGATGGGTGGTCCCTAGGTGTATCTCTCAACCCGAGTGGTATGTAGTGGCCCAGGGTGTGAGTAGGATTCAACACTAGTGGGGGAAATTGATTTAAATTATTCCCCTAACATATATTCATGCAATAATTTGGAGGTTGTGATTCGTATGTGGATGCTTTGATCAGAGGAGTCCTGGAAACCACATGGTTTTCTAGCTTTCTGAAGCCGGCACATATGATACCATGGGTGGAAACCACTATCTTATGAGCCAACCAATCATTGTAATTCTACATCCCATGGTCGATATCCTTATTTACATTCACCATGGACTCCACTATAACTATTTTTTTTAGTGAATACATGTTCCACCTATGCTGGAACACTTCCCAACTAGACTAAGACATGATCTACATGGTCCTAGAGACAATGTTTGAATATGAAAAATTATATTTCGTTCTATCCAAGGATCTTGGGATATGAAAAAAATGGTCAGTGTGGATAGTAATTCCAACATGCTGGGATATATTTATTTATCATAACCTATGGATTCCCTTTCCCATCATGTATATAAAATATTCTATTACATATAAATTGTAACGCCCCGACCCCAGCTACCCAGAGTCGGTGCATTACTTCGTAACATTGGCATGATCACAAAAGATCAAGTCTCGAAAGACCGATTAGTTTAGTAGCCTTGGAAACACTAGATACATTCATAAGTCTTACATTACATCATAAAGTGCAAAACTAAAAACAAAGTCTTCATAGTCCACACTCATATCCTCTTCTGACTATCCCTGTAGGTCATTCCTAAAATACTTCTTCACATCCTGGAAAATATTAAAACATTGAAAGGGGTGAGCTCAGATGCTCAGTAAGGATAACAATAATGTGGAAGCATTCATAAATAATCATTAACAATTAAGGCAATGTATAAATAAAACAAAAGCCTTTTAAACATGAACTTCAACATAATATGGAAAAATTAAAATGAGATAATGCCATTCACTTCTTCACATGGATATTCTACTGGTCGAATAATCACATGCAATATCAATAACCACTTTCATAATGATGGAATGCATAATGCCAGACTATCATAACCGCGTAGTCAAGGCCTCGTGCCAAGACCACAAATAAGATTTTGTCAAGGACTTGTGCCAAGACACTAGTTTGTCTCATGAGACCTGCCGATGCATCGAGGAGCTATAGCGGGCTCCACACGTCACTTATTAAGTCCAATGCATTCCTGATATGAAAACATTCCCTTTTTGTCGTTTAGTAAAACGCTTCGTATAAAAAAGATTCCTTTTGTATAAAAGTAAAAGTCAAAGGAGTTTATACACCATATAAAAGAAAGTTGTGTATAAAACGAAATATGCCTCAATGAAAGGAGATTGAGACGAAGTCCCTTACAAAGATCATTTTTAAAATAAAATAGATCTATTATGTGTATTCACTATAAGTACACATAAAGAAAGTACAAATACAAGATAGTACATAATAATATCATGACATAATTTGAAAGTAGTAGAATAACCCAAAGAATGGAAATTGGGTTAAGAAATTCCCTTACCTTGTGTCTGACTTGACTCAACCATTCTTTAACCTCCTGAATAATAAACTAGAGTCAATATCTACCTTATTAAGAACCATTTTCAATTTCATTATCCTTTTTATATAACTTATTACAATGTTATGAATATTATGTAATTATTCAAGTTAATGACGATCGTTTTGTCGATCTTTGGTAACTTGAGTCAACAATAAATTTCTTATAATTACAAGTTGTTTATGTGGTAGAATATCCATTATCTCCAGAATTATATTCATGATTTAGATGTCATATATATCTTATATATCCAGTATATACATTCATTTATAATATTACGTAACATTTAGAGGTAAGAAATGAAATGCACCGTTCAAGGAGACGGTAAGCCATACGTACGCATTAACGCTACTTTCATTTCAATTTAATATTTAATGGAACAAAATCATAATGATATAAATGTATAATATAATTATAGTATAATATAGTTTATAGTACCATTTACTCCATCCTTTATACATCCCACATATGGCATTAACGATTCAAATCACTTTGAGGGGGCGGTAGTCCGCACTTCCTAAAATGAAATTATCGCGTTTTACACATAATGGAAATCATAAAGTATGCCATAAATGATAAATACAGAAGAATAAGTAAAACATAATCATATTATATATCATATATAAAAATAGTGACATCTTAATGGCCACCTTTGAAGGTGTTATATGGGTGTTGAACAATCATCGTTTCGTGAGGCAGAAATTCGCCATCCACAGAAACCGTATGTTCTTTAACCATTAGATGTAGGTGTGTGTAAGTGTAGCTCCAATCCTTCTTATAAAAACATCCTAGTATATTGAGGATACTGGTGTTGTTACAAAATAAATGAAAAAGAGTTTAGGGGGTTGGAGAAGAAAAATAAGACAAAACAACATTAGAGAAGACATTACCTCAAAATCGGGTAACTCTTTTTGATTTGAGCCAAAGGCTTCCTTGAGAAGAGTTCTTCCCAAAGTGAGGATTCTAGGAGTAATAGGGGGAATTTGGGAGAGTATTTGGGCAGAGGTTGGCCGAGCCAAATGGCTTGAAAGTGTAAATGAGGTGGGAGAGGTGGGGGCCTTTTATAAGTGGAGAGGAGGGGCACTTTTGGAAAGATTGAAATGTTACATTATTACACAATGATTTTCGGATTCTAAAGGTCCCACACTTATATAATTAGAGGCTAAGGTGATAAGGTTTCGAAATATCTTCATCCAATAGGCTTTGGACAAGTGTAAGCCTTGGATGTTTCATTATCTTCTCATTTTATTTAAATCGTTAAATAATGAGGTCATCGCTGCATCATAATGATGTCATAAATAATTTACTTTATTTAATGTCTAAAAATTATAATAAAAATACTATGATGTAGGAAATAGTTTTAGCTTTCTAATTAATATTTATAATCAAAATTTTGACTTGTGTAACCCCACGTAAAAATTGTTTTAGTAAAACAACTCATGTTTGTGTCAATTTAATTTTAACATTAAATAAATATATATTAATGTCATTTTCCAACTAAAGTGGCTCCATGGGGTCCCCAAGTTGAGCCATGGGTTGTCTTGGTCGACCATGACTCATCCAATAGTAGTAGGACAAGTGTCATGCTCATCTCATATTATTAAAACATTATTTGTACCTTAAACTACACTAATTACCTCTAATCGCGATTAAGAACTTAAAAGTTACTATTCACCAAAAAATTATTTTAATCTCATTGAACCACATTTTACTTCTTAATGACAACCATGTATGTTGGATTTTTGAAAATCAAATCACAAAAGTGGTAATATTTCATTTAAACGAAAAATCAGTAATTTAACTACCACTTAGTGGTTTCACTATTCATCAAAAATTGAAGTTTTTCAGAACAATGCCAAAATTTCACCCTAAGCTATAATTGTTATTCCGAATTCAAAAATGATGTCTATTTTACAAAATTCCAAACGTATAAGTTGCATTAATTAATTTTATAATTAATTCCCGCTGTCACAACAAATAGCGTGTTTTTAAGAAACAATTTATATCAAAAGATTGACAATTGTTTATGTCCAATTTCAAAGTGAAATTAATTCTAATGACAACCATTGGATAAAATGGTAAAAATATATTCTAATTATACTTTAAAACAACTAAATAGTATAATTTATCACTATAAATTATTTTGATTAAAAAAGTTGTTTTTAAGTATTTTTCACAATTCATAAAAATTAGAAGTTCTCAGAAAAATACAAAAAATTCAACAAAGGCTAATTTCGATATTACGAATAAAAAAATGAAGTCCATTTTGAAATATAAAATTTCTATAATTTTAAAAAGTGGTTATTACTATTCATAACGGCTACTTTGATTAGTCGCGGTGTTTTAGAACTCGAAATTGCGTACAATGCAAGCTATTGCATTATTGAATGAGAAGCGTATCATGGAAGCTCGGGGTGTTACATTCTCCCCTCCTTCAATAAATTGCGTCCTCGCAATCTGAAAGTTTTCTTTGAAAATAAAAGGTTGAAAAGAGAAAATACCTTTGAGGAAAACCCACATCGGAAATAAGGTTAATAAATATATAACATTAAATGAAAGCAGGATAAGTACAAAGGTCACCCGATATAGCCCATTCTAGGATTATATGAAAATATGGATATGGAGGAGAAACAAACCATCAAGGTCTGATGGAGAGTTATAGAAAACAGGATTAGGAGAAAGTTTAACCACAAGAAAATCACAAACTTGTGATTGGTTAAGCGGTCATTGAATCCCCAGTTGGAAAAGTTAACCGACAACATTTTTGTTTTAAGTTCCCTTTTATAATGTTGAGGAATTTATTTATGAGATTTACTAAGAACGTAAGGGAATATACATACTTGTTATGTATACTTTCATTCGTTAATAAATTTTTACCACAAACCCAACTTTTACTCCAAATGGTAACGGAACTCAAAAATATTCTATTTATCCTAATTGTATAAGGTTCAAAATGTTAACACATACCATTTAGATTAGTAAATCTATTTTGTAATAACCAGGGACTTCCTGTATGCTAGTGGTAGGAAATAAAGGCTTGTCGCACTATGGTTGTGGGTTCGATTCCTTCAGCTTTGTCCGACGTGACGGGTTATGCCCCACCCTGCTGGTTATCCTTTTCCTAAAACTATAGTATTATAATATTCCAAAAATAATCTTCAGAAATTCTTTAACCTTAAACAATACTATCCAAAGTTCAACTTAATCCACTCCAACCTTTATAGTTATCCAAAATATCTTCATCCAGACTTTCTCTAAAAGGTCTCTAAATTCCAAAATCAATTGTAACATCAGATTCCCCAAACAAAGAAAAGTTTCTCTTATTGTCTCATACTAAAAATATGATTGCCTTAATCATATTAAAACCTTACTGAAATCAACAAGTACTGAAGTACAATCCATATATATATATCACATTATTCTTATAACCAGAATATAATCCTTGAGTCCAAAAGCACCAATACAGTAATTATTCTGCTTCAACTGTAGTCACAGCATAAGATTGGCCTTGATCCCTTGGCCTTTTCTGAGGTAAGTTTCCCTGACGCTTAGGACATTCATTTGCATAATGCCCTGTTTCCCTACAATTGTAGCATTCAACTTTGACAGCCTCTTTCTTTCCCTTGCAATCACGAGCCTGGTGACCCTTTTCTCTACATTTATAAAAAACTCCCATTCCTTTTAGGCAAGTACCAGGGTGATTCTTCCCACAATTATCACATAATGGAAAATCCTTCTTTCCCTTTTTCCCTTTATCTGTCTCTTGTTCCACCGTTCTCTTCTTCTCTTGCTTTACTTTGTTGTCATAAGACATAGAGAATTCCTTTTCTGTCTTGATAGCACACGAGACAATATCTTTGTATGATGAGAAGGATTGTGATACTAAAGCTCGACGGAGAAATGGTTTTAACCAATAAAAGAAACGATAAATCTTATTTCTTGGGTTACGTATATAATCTACAGCATACCTCGCTAACCTTGTAAAGTTGGCCTCATACATTGCGACATTCTCATCCTCCTTTTGTTTCAGACTCAGAAATTGCCTTTCCATATCTGCTCAATGGTCACGAGGAAAGTATTTTTCTAAGAAAAGCTCTTTGAACTCCCTCCATTCCATATTCGATACGTCATCATCTTCTTTTGTGTTTTGAATCAGCGACCACCACTGATCGGAATCTTCAGTGAGGCGGTAAACTGCCATGACAACCTTCTCCCTTTCACTACTCCCAAGGCATGGAATATTTTCTCTAAGGAATTTATCCATTGCTCAGCTACTATAGGATTTGTACTCCCATTGAAGGTTGGTGGTTGTTGCCTCATGAAACGGTCTAGCATTGATCCTCCACGTTGCGGATCAGGGTGCTCCATACGAGTAAGGTTATTATTCATAACCTGAGTGAGTTGTCCCAGTATGGTAATAAGTTGATCAGTACCAGTTGTATCTCCAGATCCACAATAATTATCTTGAGCAGGAGGGAAATCCCTACACGGAGTTCGTGCATTGATACGGTTTCCATTCCTTCCACTAGGCGCCATTTCTAAACAATGGCATAAACTAGATTAGTTTATGAATCAAAATACATAATTACATACTTGTAAAACACTTTACATAAATTGAACTATTTATGGATATAATCCATAATCATAAAAAGAAATGTTTTCTTTGAGGAAGTATATACTCATAACTCTTCATAGTGGTTTGTAAATAAAATGAGTATTATCCTAAGCATATCCCCCGGGAGTGTCGTAACCAAGAGTGCAGCAAGGCCCGTTGTTGTGCACCAGTTCCCGTTCGAGTCTAGCTCAAAGCGGTGTTTTCGGGTTTTACCCCTAGGTACATCTGTGCCAGAGCCGCCTCTACCTGCTCGTATCCAGACAGAGATGTATTGCTTGGAAAACTCACAAAATCTCTACAATACCAAAATTCTAGGAAGTTCTTCTATACTAAACCTCAAAGTTCATCTTAGGTCTATGTGCTCTAATCAGAGTTTGTCTAAATCTAGCTTCCAAGGTTTGTACTAAACTTCCTCTGATACCAACTGTAACGCCCCGACCCCAGCTACCCAGAGTCGGTGCATTACTTCGTAACATTGGCATGATCACAAAAGATCATGTCTCGAAAGACCGATTAGTTTAGTAGCCTTGGAAACACTAGATACATTCATAAGTCTTACATTACATCATAAAGTGAAAAACTAAAAACAAAGTCTTCATAGTCCACACTCATATCCTCTTCTGACTATCCCTGTAGGTCATTCCTAAAATACTTCTTCACATCCTGGAAAATATTAAAACATTGAAAGGGGTGAGCTCAGATGCTCAGTAAGGATAACAATAATGCGGAAGCATTCATAAATAATCATTAACAATTAAGGCAATGTATAAATAAAACAAAAGCCTTTTAAACATGAACTTCAACATAATATGGAAAAAGTAAAAAGAGATAATGCCATTCACTTCTTCACATGGATATTCTACTGGTCGAATAATCACATGCAATATCAATAACCACTTTCATAATGATGGAATGCATAATGCCAGACTATCATAACCGCGTAGTCAAGGCCTCGTGCCAAGACCACAAATAAGATTTTGTCAAGGCCTTGTGCCAAGACACTAGTTTGTCTCATGATACCTGCCGATGCATCGAGGAGCTATAGCGGGCTCCACCCGTCACTTATTAAGTCCAATGCATTCCTCATATGAATAGGTTTAAACATATCATAAACCATAACATAATCGTATCACATAAAACATGCATAAAGGAAACATAACATTTCCACACTTCAATCACAAGATATCAATACAACACATTGATATAATAAAAACTTTTTCAAAACCATTTTCAAAACCAAAATAAAAGAAAGTTAAAACTTTGTATTTATTTTTCATTAAAAAAAAGTGATGGCTTGTAGAGGAAGCCGAAACTCAAATAATGGTCACGACGGCGGAGAAGTCGTTGTCACCGCATAAGTACGGAAATAAAAACATTCCCTTTTTGTCGTTTAGTAAAACGCTACGTATAAAAAAGATTCCTTTTGTATAAAAGTAAAAGTCAAAGGAGTTTATACACCATATAAAAGAAAGTTGTGTATAAAACGAAATATGCCTCAATGAAAGGAGATTGAGACGAAGTCCCTTACAAAGATCATTTTTAAAATAAAATAGATCTATTATGTGTGTTCACTATAAGTACACATAAATAAAGTACAAATACAAGATAGTACATAATAATATCATGACATAATTTTAAAGTAGGAGAATAACCCAAAGAATGGAAATTGTGTTAAGAAATTCCCTTACCTTGTGTCCGACTTGACTCAACCGTTCATTAACCTCCCGAATAATAAACTAGAGTTAATATCTACCTTATTAAGAACCATTTTCAATTTCATTATCCTTTTTATATCACTTATTACAATGTTATGAATATTATGTAATTATTCAAGTTAATGACGATCGTTTTGTCGATCTTTGGTAACTTGAGTCAACAATAAATTTCTTATAATTACAAGTTGTTTATGTGGTAGAATATCCATTATCTACAGAATTATATTCATGATTTAGATGTCATATATATCTTATATATCCAGTATATACATTCATTTATAATATTACGTAACATTTAGAGGTAAGAAATGAAATGCACCGTTCATGGAGACGGTAAGCCGTACGTACGCATGAACGCTACTTTCATTTAAATTTAATATTTAATGGAACAAAATCATTGTGATATAAATGTATAATATAATTCCAGTATAATATAGTTTATATTACCATTTACTCCATCCTTTATACATCCCACATATGGCATTAACGATTCAAATCACTTTGAGGGGGCGGTAGTCCGCACTTCCTAAAATGAAATTATCGCGTTTTACCCATAATGGAAATCATAAAGTATGAAATAAATGATAAATACAGAAGCATTAGTAAAACATAAACATATTATATATCATATATAAAAATAGTGACATCTTAATGTCCACCTTTGAAGGTGTTATATGGGTGTTGAACAATCATCGTTTCGTGAGGCAGAAATTCGCCATCCACAGAAACCGTATGTTCTTTAACCATTAGATGTAGGTGTGTGTAAGTGTAGCTAGAATCATTCTTCTAAAAACATCCTAGTATATTGAGGATACTGGTTTTGTTACAAAATAAATGAAAAAGAGTTTAGGGGGTTGGAGAAGAAAAATAAAACAAAACAACATTAGAGAAGACATTACCTCAAAATCGGGTAACTCTTTTTGATTTGAGCCAAAGGCTTCCTTGAGAAGAGTTCTTCCCAAAGTGAGGATTCTAGGAGTAAGAGGGGGAAGTTGGTAGAGTATTTGGGCATATGTTGGCCGAGCCAAATGGCTTGAAAGTGTAAATGAGGTGGGAGAGGTGGGGGCCTTTTATAAGTGGAGAGGAGGGGCACTTTTGGAACGATTGAAATGTTACATTATTACACAATGATTTTCGGATTCTAAAGGTCCCAAACTTATATAATTCGAGGCTAAGGTGATAAGGTTTCGAAATATCTTCATACAATAGGCTTTGGACAAGTGTAAGACTTGGATTTTGCATTATCTTCTCATTTTATTTAAATCGTTAAATAATGAGGTCATCTCTGCATCATAATGATGTCATATATAATTTAATTTATTTAATGTCTAAAAATTATAATAAAAATACTATGATGTAGGAAATCGTTTTAGCTTTCTAATGAATATTTATAATCAAAATGTTGACTTGTGTAACCCCACGTAAGAATTGTTTTAGTAAAACAACTCATGTTTGTGTCAATTTAATTTTAACATTAAATAAAAATATATTAATGTCATTTTCCAACTAAAGCTGCTCCATGGGGTCCCCAAGTTGACCCATGGGTTGTCTTGGTCGGCCATGACTCATCCAATAGGAGTAGGACAAGTTTCATGCTCATCTCATATTATTAAAACATTATTTGTACCTTAAACTACACTAATTACCTCTAATCGCGATTAAGAACTTAAAAGTTACAATTCACCAAAAAATTATTTTAATCTCATTGAACCACATTTCACTTCTTAATGACAACAATGTATGTTGGATTTTTGAAAATCAAATCACAAAAGTGGTAATATTTCATTTAAATGAAAAATCAGTAATTTAACTACCACTTAGTGGTTTCACTATTCATCAAAAATTGATGTTTTTCAGAACAATGCCAAAATTTCACCCTAAGCTATAATTGATATTCCGAATTCAAAAATGATGTCTATTTTACAAAATTCCAAACGTATAAGTTGCATTAATTAATTTTATAATTAATTCCCGCTGTCACAACAAATAGCGTGCTTTTAAGAAACAATTTATATCAAATGATTGACAATTGTTTATGTCCAATTTCAAAGTGAAATTAATTCTAATGACCACCATTGGATAAAATGGTAAAAATATATTCTAATTATAATTTAAAACAACTAAATAGTATAATTTATCACTATAAATTATTTTTATTAAAAAAGTTTTTTTTAAGTATTTTTCACAATTCATAAAAATTAGAAGTTCTCAGAAAAATACCAAAAATTCAACATAGGCTAATTTCGATATTACGAATACAAAAATGAAGTCCATTTTGAAATATAAAATTTCTATAATTTTAAAAAGTGGTTATTACTATTCATAACGGCTACTTTGATTAGTCGTGGTGTTTTAGAACTCGAAATTGCGTACATTGCAAGCTATTGCATTATTGAATGAGAAGCGTATCGTGGAAGCTCGGGGTGTTACATTAATCCCTAATGGAACAATTCTTGTTCCTTCTTTCTATAAAAGGAACCTTGGGAGCCTAGACTTCATGTGGGGAAGGGGCCATACTCTATTGTCTACGGGCCTCCTCTTTGTGATATTGTGGACGGAGGGGACGTATAAGGTGATTTTGTGCTTCGAGGGTTTCATATAAAATAGTTCCAGTAGGTGTACTGACTATAGAATATCTGCATGCATATCAGTGGCTACCACTAATTGTATGGGCCTTCTTGTTGGAGGTGGAATGGGAAATGGGAAGGAATATTGTTTAGTCCAATGCAAGCCATCTTCTAGATGCTGAGAATTTTTGGAGAAATCCTTAAATCCACCTGGTTAGTTGAAAGAGATTATGTGAAGGACTAACTCGTTCCATATATTATCAATGTGAATCATAAGAAGTTATTCTCCAGAAAATGTAATGTTGAGGATGTATGTGAGTCTCATCAATCAGCCGACGAAGTCGAAAACTAACTCACTGGGAACTTGTTTTTACTTGAAGAGGACAATGATTCTCATCATTCAAGAGGTGGATTTAAACTCATAGAGGAATTTTATATGGTGTTCCTCCCAACCAGCAACAGACTGTGGGGGTAGTTGAATGAACCAGATGAATGAAGGTCCTTCCAAAGTGTAGAAAAATAATAAGATCTTGGTAGATTTCTACTATTCTAATATAACACCTAACCCCAGTTTCTTGAAGCTAGGGAATTATTTATTACATTGGCATGATCACAAGAAATTTGAATCCCAAAGGAACGATTGGTTTAGTATCCTTGGAAAAACTTGGCACACATATAAATTTTTACATTACATCTTGAAATAAAAGATAACATAAATAATCTTTTGAAAACATTCTTATTCCCTTTCCTCATCCCTAAAATTCATTAAGAATGTACATATTTTTATCCTAGGGAAAATGGAAAATTAGAACTAGGTGAGATCAAATGCTTGGCATGGGTAAATAATTCAGAAAAAGCAATCATAAATAAGTATAATGTTTTAGGAAATATGTATATTAAAAATATCATCCTTTTAAAAAATAACTTGACCATTATATAGAAAGAATAAATAGAACATTACCATATAAAATTACAAACGGATATTCTACTAGTCGAATAATCACATGTATTTACAAACCTTAAAAAGAGGAAATACATAACATTGGACATCTTAAAGACACTGTCAAGACAACAACGAAGACACCATACATAATTGGTTATACATTATCCAACACCCTAGAATAATTGTCTCATGATAAATACCGATGCAACGAGGGACTACAGAAGGATTCACCTGACAAATACAAAGTCTATTGCATTCCTAATATAAAAAGGGTAAAATATAACCAAAATAAACATTCATATTAAAACTATCATATGAAAAGTCAATACCTAAGTTATAATATTTGAATGATATAAAAATAGAACATCCAAAGTCAAAAATATCATATAACCATAATTAAAATATGAAATGTTGTATCTTAATATATTAACCTTAATTAAGAAAAAAATCAAACAATTTTTTTTGACATAGATGAAAGTGATCTAAAAAAATAATTAAAACACTTTTTCAAATATCCCTTCTCACATTGAAATAATTTGAAAGCCTACAGAACTATAAAGTAAAAAAATTCCTTTGAATTTTTTTATCATTTAATAGAAGAATCAAAATGTTAATGTTTAAAAATAGTGTAAAATAGCCACTTGTTCCATATAAGAAAACAGAAAATTCTTTCTTTAATTTTTCAAAAAGGTCATAAAGTACCTAATTTTGAAAATGATAGAAAGATCCTTTCAAAAGATTTTATAATATGTAAAACATGGGTATAAATTAATTTCAACAATAGTTTAGGAATAGAAATATTATTTTTAAATAAATAAATAAGAAACATCGATGTGGATGATAAATATGTTCCATTTGATAATTACATATAAACAATATTGGATAATAATGTGATTGTAAAATTAACCCTTACCTTGTACTTTATATTAGTTGATGGTGTGTTGACATACATTATAAAGGTTAAATATTGTTAATAAATTATTCTAGGACTATATAAATATATATTATATCATATAATATGTTATTATCCCATATTGTTAATAATATTTCATAATTACCATTATTTTGAGTTTCAACTGCTTTGATTTCGTATACACGTTTTGATAAGTAAGCCAGTTTTCTTATTCATAGAATATATTTTATTCAACTCCATAATTATATTAAGTTCATAAATATTATATTAACTTATAATATTATGTTTATAATCATTATTTAATGATTAATGTGGAGAATGAATCTCATGGTATTGTGGATATGGTAGGCCGTACTTACGCACGAGCGATTATATCATTCCATTAATGGTTAAATGATATGAAAATAGATGATATATTAATTATAAATAATCATAATAGTTTTATATTCATTATTTATGTATATTATACTTGTCATTATATGCATCCGTGTAATGTAATGTTGAATAAAAAAATAACACCACGGCGTGGAGACTGTAAGTTGTACGTACGCACACATGGTGATATTATTATTCGAAGGATAGATAAAATGATGAATGTAGTAGTCTCATGATTATAAAAACTTATCAGTATATGGATGATACGTTATTTATTAATTTTGTATGAATTTATTATAGAATTAGGAAGTAGAAGAAGAAAAGAACATTGAAAAAAAGATAAAATGATTACCTCTTTAATGGGTGTCCCATTTTGATTTTCACAAAAGGACTCCTTATGTTGGTTTTCTGCCCAAATGGTGGACTCTAGTATGAAATTTCAGAAGTTGGTAGCAGAATTGATCTGGTTTTGGCCGATCCAAAGGTCTTTGGAGTAGTAATTTAAAGAGGGGAAGTTTTTTATTAAAAGAGAGGCGAGGGGCACTGTAAGAAAACCTAAAATATTAATTTATTAAAACATTATTTTCTATTTATAATTTCCTCAAACTAATTTATTTATATACTAAGATTAGTAGTCATTAAAATTATCTCAACCAATACTTTTTATACAAGTTTATGTCACAAGTGTAACCTTATATTTTGGTTTTAACCCTTAGTAAAATAATTTAACACTTACCATGTCTTCCTGTGTTTTTATACTATATGGTTAATATAGTTACTATAAAATACCAAGATATTTTCAGGTGGATTATTAATAAAATTATTAACACTATATAATTCATTTCAACTAATATTAGATTTTTATGACTATTATATCATTTAATAAAATACTTTTTTGTTTTAAAAACTCATTTATGCCAATTTTGACATTATTTAGTAATTGATTTTTGTTAAAGTCATAAAAACATGATTACTTCAAAAAAATGAATTAAATCATCCATAACATGAAATATTTGTCTAATAATTTAGTGGATGACCTAAAAAATCTCAAATTTCTTTTATTTTAACAATTATAAAATCATTTATTTTAATAGATCATTAATAAGGTAATCACAACATCATCATTGTGTCACAAATAAATTTATTTATTTAATGTATAAAAATTATAAATAAAATACCATGATATAGGAAATATTTTTATCATTATAATAAATATTTAATGTCAAAGGTAGCTATTATATATGCCAACATTAAAATTGATTTATTAAAAACATTCTGGATTATGCTATATTTCTCTTTATTTTAAATTGATTATTATAACTTGTCATTATCACACCAAGGTGTTTCCCAAATTCCAAAAAAAAGCATCCTAAGGATTTTTTTGGTCACCCATTACACATATAATAGGATTAGGACACGTTCTATGGATGTTTTATTTTATTAAAATATCATTTTTACCTTTATTCAATGAATTTACCCTTAAACTGTTGTAAATAAATTTTTTTACTGAAGTTAGTATTCATAATTCTTAGAAATAACAGGGATCTATTTACATAATTTTTACCTTTAGAATCCAAATATGGAATCCATTTTTACAAATTAAAAACCCAAAATTTGTGGTGATTAATTTAAAATTAATCCCCGTTGTCAAAAAAATTTGATGGGTTTATAAAAAAATCCATCAAAATATTGATACGTGTTTATATAAAATGTAAATTTGAAATTACTTACAATGAATTAAATTATGTTAAATTATAAAAACAAAAAATAATTATAAATTAAATCCAACTAAATGGACAATCTAACAATATAAATAAATTAGATGAAAATGATGTTTTGAATAAAAATGCAGTATTTTTCACTATTCATTTAAATAAAAATGTTATCAGAAAAACCCTAAAAATTTATCCAAACAAAATTTATATGTCCCGATTATAAAGAAAATTTTTATTTAGTCAAATTGATTTTATAAATGTTTCATATTTTATATTTAAAAAGGGTTCTCCATTAAAAGGAATAAAATTTACATTTTTTTTAAAATAATTCTTTTAACAGAAAAATTGAGTTTGTCCTTTTATTAAGTCTATGAAACCCATAATATGAATTTTTAAATTCTATAGGATATATAATAATATAAATATGTTTAATAATATTTATAACTGTTTTTTTAAATGGCTTGTTTGATAGGTCGTGGTGTGCTCGGACTAGGTGTTGTGTCTAGCGCAAGTTATTGAGTTATTTAAAAAGATGAATATTGTGGATGATTGGGGTGTTACATTCTTACGTATATCCATAAATTGCATCCCGTAAATTTAAACTCAGGATTAAAAACATGGGTTTTTACATTTTAAAATGTATTTGTTAAAATCCCACATTGAAAAATTGATTAATGAGACCTTTATTTTAAAATAACCAAAAGGAAGTTTGAAGGTCAACAGAAATAACACATACTAGGGTTACATGTATGAAAACATGGATATTAAAGAAAATGTAATGATCAAGTTTTGATGAAGACTGATAGAGAATATTATAAGGAGAAACATAACAACCATAATTTTATAAATATGTGATGATCTAAGGGACCATTTGATTCATAGAAAAAGAAAGTAATAGGAATTTTTTCGTTTTATGATCATTTTCGTAGTGTTTTTGAATTAATTTACATCATAGACTAAGAACAGGAGGAAACATAATTAATTTACATTTATAGTTCCATCCATTAACTACTGCTAACCACTAACTCATATTTATCTTCAAAAGATAATTAAACACAAAAATATTTTATTTATCATAATTGAATAAGTATCAAAATATAATCTTATACCACTAAAATAAAGAAAACATTGTTATACCAACCAGGTACTCCCTTTAGGTCAATGGTAGGTCATAAATCTTTGTCGTAGTTCAGTTGTGGGTTTGATTCCCACATCCTTTTATAATGTGATGGGTTGTCTCCCGACCTGCGGGTTGTCCTTTTTCTCATACTATATTATAATAACATTCCACAAATTACCTTAAGAAATTTTTTAACATCAAAAAAATATTATCTAATATACAACTTAATCCATTCCAAACATAAGACTTTATCAAAATAATTATGTCCCAATTAATAGTATAAAAATATCTCTAAATTTCTAAAATCCAATGTACCATCAAATTCCCCAATCAACTTAATGTATCTCTTATTGTCAAATACCTTTACAAACTAAAAAGATTTAATGAAATAATTCTTGCTTCTAAATAATTAAAGAAGATTTACTGTAGTACAATCCAAAATATAGTAATATAATTATTTAATCCAAAAATAAAATTACAATAATTATTCCACTTTGAATATTGTAACAACATAAGATTTAACTTTATCTATTTTCTTATAATGAGCCATATTTCCATGATGCTTGGGAAAATCATTTTCATAATGTTCTCGTTATTTACAATTATTGCATTTCACAATTACAACTTCTTTCTTTCCCTTAAAATTACGAGCATGGTGACCTTTTTCTCCACAATTGTCACAAACTCCCATTCCTTTCTGGCAAGTACTAGGGTGTTTCTTCCCACAATTATCACATAAGGGAAAATCCTTCATTTCCTTTTTACCTTTATCCACTTATTTATACACTATTCTATTCTTTTATTTCTTTAAAATAATGTCATAATACATATTGAATTGTTTCTATCTTGATAGAACACCAGACTATATCTTTGTACAATGAGAAATATTTTGAGACTACTACCCATTGGAGAATTGGTTTTAAACCGTTAAAGAATATATCAATATTACTTCTTTGGTTATATATTTAGTCTGAATCATATCTTTCTAACCCAGTGATGTTAGCATCATACTTTTCAATATTCTCATCCACCTTTTCCCACAAACTCATAAATTGCCTTTCCATATCGTCTCACTGTTCACCAAGAAAGTATTTTTCTAGGAAATGTTCTTTAAACTCCTTCAATACCATATTTTCAACTTCTACATACACCGTAGTGTTTTGAATTAATGGCCACCATTGATCTGCATATCCATAGGGATTATAAACTTCCATGATAACCTTTTCCCTTTCATTACTTCCCAATGATGGAAATATTTACTATAAGGAACTTATCCATTACTCTGCTACAAATGGATTTGTGGTCCAATTGAATTTTGGAGGTTATTTTATCACAAAACAGTATAGCATTGATCCTCTGGGTTGTGGATGAGGATGCCCTGTATGGGTAATGTTATTATTCATAACCTGAGTTAGCTCTCCCAGTATGGTTATAAGTAGTTCATAAAAAGTTGTGTCACTGGCTCCACATTAATTATCATTCATAGGAGGGAAATCCCAACATATATTATATTTATTTATATTATTTCCATTCATTCTACTAGGCTCTATTTCTAAACAATAGAATTCACTAGATTATATTATGAATTATAATGTATAATTCCAAAAAATTAAAATACATAACATAAATTTAAATTTAAAGACTATCTAATCTGTAATCATAAACATGGTTTATTTTAGGTCATAGATTATCATAATATTTTTAATGAAAATATAAATTATCCTAAGAATATCCCATTTGAGTGTCAACCAAAGTGCAATGTTAGGTCTATTTTCATGTACTAGGTTACCATATGTCTTACCCAGAACACCTTGTGAGAGTTTTAACCTCGAGGTACATCTATGATAGAACAACATAGAATTTTAGTATCCAGACAGGGATGTATTTTCTCAGAATACCCACATAATCTCTATATTACCAAAATTCTAGGATGCTCTATTATATGTATCCTCATGGATAATGTTTCGTAATCCATGTTTTCTTAAATCTAGTTTCCAGGGTTTGTACTAAACATCCTCTGATACCAAGGGTAACACCCCGACCATATTATCCCAGAGCTGGTGTGTTATTTATTACATTTTGATGATCACAAGAAAGTCAATTTTTGATGGATCGATCGGTTTAGTAGCCTTAAAAAAACTAGATACAAACATAAATCTTTACATTACATCTTAAAATGAAATACAGCATAAAAATTCCATTGATAACATAAATATTCCATTTTCTAATCTCTATAAGAAATTCATAATACTCATCCTTACATCCTGGGGAAAATGAAATATAATAATTGGGTGAGATTAGATGCTCAGTAAGGGTAAACTATCCAGTGGAAGCTATCATAAATAAGCATAAAAATTTAATGAAAGATGTATAATAAAAACAACATCCTTTTAAAAATAATCAAGAACATAATATAAAATGAATAAATCAAACATTACCATATAATCTTACACATGGATATTTTTCTAGTCAAATAATCAATTGTAATAAAAAAACTTATAAAGAGGGAATAAATAATGTGGGATTTCTTATACACACTTTCAAGGATTCATCTAAGACACCATACATAATTGGGTAAGATAATATCCAAAAGCCAAAAATATTTTTCTCATGAGACCTAATGATGCATCGAGGAGCTATAGCAGGCCCTGCCCGACACTTACGAAGTCCAATGCATTCCACTTACGAAATTGGTACAACATAACCAACATACACATTTGTATTAAAACTGGCATATGAAATTTCAACAGTTAATCCATATGCTATGAAAGATTTAAAAATAGCACATCCATAGTCAAACATATCATAAAACCTTCAATATAATATGGAAGCATTTATCATAATATATTAAACTTAATTATGCATAAAATCAAACAATTGATGTTGACATAGATGAAATTGATCTAACCAAATCATTAAAACTCATTTAGAAAAATCCATTTTTACATAGAAATAATTTGAAAGCCTACATAATTATAAATGAAAACATTTCCTTTGAAAATAACATAGTAATAGTGTAAGAGAGGCTTCAAAATTATAAGGAATTCTAATGGTGGAAAATATACACTCATGTCATATAAGTTAAAAAAACATTCTTTCCTTAATTCGTTGAAAAGGTCATATAGTACCTCATTTTAAAAATGACAGAAAGATCAATTTAAAACATTTTATAAGAAGTCAAAAATTGGTGTAAATGACTTTCAACCATATTCTAGGAATATAAATATTATATTTAAATACATTTATAAGAGACATGGATGTTGATAATAAATATTTCCAAGTAGATACTTACGAATAAACAATCTCATATAATAATGAAATTGTGAAATTAACCCTTTACTTGTACATTTCTTTAGTTGGGTTGTTTTAACATCCTCTATAATGGTTTATGATTTCTAATAAAGTATATAGTACCATATACATATTTATGATATCATATTCAATCCTCTTATCTCGTGTTTTTAATAATATTAAAATATTACCATTATTTCAGGTGTTACTTGCATTGTTTTCCTATACGAGTTTTGTTAAGTACGTCTTGTTTCTTATTCATAGGAAATATTTTATTCAAATAAATATTGATATTAACTTCATATATATTATATTTACTTATCATATGATGTTTATAATCACTCTTTAATGGTTAATGTAGATAATTAATGTCCTCAAATCGTGAAGACAGTAAGTCATGCATACACACAAGCAATGATATCATTCATTTAATGATTTAATGATATGAAAATGGATTTTATATAAATTATTCAGAATCATGATAATGTCATATTCATTATTTATGTCTTTTATACTCATCATTATACCCATCCTAGTAAATTAATGTTGAATAAAAAATAACAACACAACGTAGAGATAGTAAACCGTACGTATGAACACATGGTGATAGTTTAATTCATTGGATGGATAAAATGTTTAACATGGTTATCCCATGATTATAATAACATATCTATATATTGATGATACTGTTTTTATTAATTTGGAATGTAAAAAACAATGACAAAGGAAGTAGAAGAAGAAAATAACTTTGAAAGAAGAGATATAATGATTACCTCTTCTTTGGGAGTCTCCTTTTGATTAGCACAAAAGGACTTCTTAAGTTGGTTCTATTCCAAAAGGATTGCCTCTAAGATGGAATTTTGGATTTTGGGAGTATAATTGGTCTAGTTTTAGTAGATCCAATGATCGTTATAGGTGTAAATTAATCATAACGAGAAGCTCCCTTTTATAAAAAACGTGAGGGTAATGTTAGGAAAATCTTGAAATGTTAATTTATTAAAAATTGATATTAAGTATCTAATAGATAAAAAGTGCTTTATTATATGGATAATATGGTTATGGGTATTATAAATCTAAATTAATAGTCTTTATAAAAGTTTAGGTCAAAAATTTAACCTTATCTTTTGGATTTAAACCTTAGATATGTAAGTTAACTCCTAACACGTCTTCTTGTATTTTTATACTATATGGTTAATATAGTTACAAGAAAATGTCAAGAGAACCTTAATTGGATCATTAATGACTTTTTAAACAATATATGTCATTTGGATGAATCATATATTTTTATTACAATTGTATAATTTAATAAAATAGTTTTTTTACAAAAATCATCTATTGAAGTTTTGACACAATTTTGTAATTGATTTTTTTAAAGTAACAAAAAATTTATTCCATTAAAGAAAAAAGAATTAAATCATCCCTAAAATATCTATTTTATCCAAAAAAATCATGTATGTAATAAAAAATCTATAATTACATTTATTTTAATATTTATAATATCATTTATTTTAATCATTCATTAATAAGGTAATCACTACATCATTATTGTTTTATAAATAAATTATATTATTTAGTGTCTAAATATTATTTATAAAATAATTTTATTTATTAAATCTTTTTACCTTAAATTGACTAGTATAATATTTCATTATCACACCCAAGTGGATCCGAAATACCCTAAAATAAGAATAAGGATTTTTTTAGTCTCCCATGACTCATCCAATAGTATAATTACAGTTGTCTAGGTAGTTTTATATTATTATCATATTATTTTTACATTTATTCACTGAATTTACCCATTACACATGGTAAATAAAGATAATTACTAAAATTAATATTCATAATTATCAAATATATAAGTGAAATATTTACATAATTTGGACCTTCTAAATAAAAATATGGAATCTATTTTTATTAATTCAAAACACAGAAGTTACAGTGATTAATTTAAAATTAATCCCGCTTGTCAAAATGAGAAAATAGTTTTTTAATATTAAAAACAATCAAATGATTGATACATGTTTATATAAAATTTCAATGTGAAATTATTTCCAATGACATTAATTATAATAAATGAAAAAAAATAGTTTAATTATACATTAATAACAAGTAAGAGGATAATCTATGAATATAAATAAATTAGATGATAAAACAGTTTTGAATTAAATTGCTGTATTTTTCACTATTCATTTAAATATGAATGTTATCATAAAAACAATAAAAATTTATCCAAACTAAATTTTTATGTCCTAATTCAAAATAAGAAATTAATTTATTTCAAATTGAATATATATAAACTTGTCAAATATTGGATTTAAAAAGGGTTCACCATTAAAAAGCGGAAAACCTACATTTTTTGTAAAATACTAATTTTATCTGAAAAAATGATTTTACCGTATTTTATGTATAAGAAAAACATAATATTAGTTGTAAAATTATATGGGATATATAAAATTCAACATGTTGTTAATACTATTCATAACCTCTTTTTAAACGACTTGTTTGATAGGTCATGGTGTGCTCAAACTCAGTGTTGTGTGTTGCACAAGCTATTGAATTTTCTAAAACGAAGTGTACCATTGTGTCTTGGGGTGTTAAATCCAAAGTATCAAACATTGGACCAAACATTCATTTGATGTCATCTAGGTGCTGTAGAGGGTCATCTATCACATTAAACTGGGTGATGATGGGATTACTAAACACTTAGGGAGCTTGAAATGATCCACCAAATCTGGGTATGAATTTACTTCTGGCTGAATTTCCACATATAGCATCTCTATTGTCATGAGAATGGAAATTGTAGATCCTATCATGTGATGTTGGTGAGGGTTTTTTGCCACTAATTCATTAACAAACTCATAGATTGGGGGTGGGGGGATGGGAAGTACGTACCATATCCTAAGGAATAAAATCACAGAATATAGGCATGGTGGGAAACTCATATCTCAGTAATTTTCCATATACTTTGGATTCATACTTGAATAGATACATAGGTCCATGAAGTTAAAATAAAGGAATCTAATCAAGGAGTATTGGGTGCCCCACTGGATGAGCTTTTTGGTCTCTTATGACATTTTCAGGGTCTGGGTGTTCCTTGAAAATAATCTCGGTAGTGATTCTTTTATATTCCTCAAGATTCTAAATAATGGAAGATATTATGGGGTTTGAATCAACTTATGGAACATCCTCAGATGGTTCATTAGGCTCCTAATGTCCCTTTTATTTGAAAACATACTAATGGTAAGGTGGTAACATCTCATTGAGGGATTCTTATGATCTAGCACCAATTAATGATGATGAGTATGAGCAGAAACATGGGGGTATTCTTGGTACAGTGTTGCCTTTTGAGGAGGTTTTAACTTTAATTTCCAATGTTTGTGGCCCTATTTCATTTATATTTTTTTCAGTCGATAATGAAAACATTGACGATGGTAATAGTTAGAGAGGTTCCCTCATTTTTTTTGGACTGTTCGGATTGATGATCCCATTGTTCTTGAAGGATATTGATAAAATGGAGGGTGGAATACTACCCATATCCTCTGATTTGGATGTATAGATACACCTCTACCATGACCTTGTGATGTAAAGAGTGTCTATTAATGAAAGCATCATTTAGAGTCTGAATATATCCAAACAACTCATGATTCTGATCTCATGGGAGAAATGAAATCACAACCCTCAAAAACTATTGGTCGATAACATTGAAGTGCTTGTGGAATCATCTATTCATCACATAGGGTAAGTCTATGGTTTAATGTAATTTACTAAGTACATTTTCATTTTTTATAGTTATACAACGTGGACGTTAATCTAGGTATTTTTACATCATGTAGGTCATACATTGACCATGGTAGTTTTATGACTTCTGGATTGGTAACAATGGTGATACACCATGAGGGGGGCCATCTAAAAGTGAGAGGAATTTTTGGAAAAAATACTCTATACAAAGATGTGAATGGAATTTCCCTTAGTAATGAAAAATTTACTACATACATTTCAACTTCTCAGGATCCTCTTTATGGGGCATTACTTAGACACATCCATTGAGAACTGAAAATATGGAGGCCTATTGGTAGGGTTACTATTCGAAGAATAAAGAGGCATTAGGGTGAATTTTCTTAAGAAAAAATGGAATGGTAATGGCCTAGTTCATGCTTCAATAATTAGTGGTTTTGTGTCATGGACAAGAATGTTGTTCTTCTCAACATTACTATATTGTGAAAAAATAGGGTTACACGAGCCATGGTCTCTAGTACAAGTTCAACACATGGATTGAGGAGGAATGGGTGAGTGAAACATTAGGTTTTTTTACCAACATTGTTTTGGGTGAAGGATACTAATCCTTCAACAACCAAACTACCCTTATAAGGTGTCCCATGAGTAACACTCAACACCATGTGAAAACACATTAGGTACCCTATGAGGTCGTTCATGCATGTTGTCTACCTTTTAGGGTCCACGTGGTTCATTTGTTGCATGATGTTATAGAGGAGTGGATTTTATAAGTGAGAGTGGTGATTTTTGTTCTATAGAACCTTCCTTAAAATTTTGGGGTTGAGTCTATATATAGACGAAATAGTTTTATGGTGTCACCCAGAATATCTATGATATTTAAAAAAGTTGTGTGATTCCAATCCCTTTATCTATGGTTATTAACCATGAAATATGTTCCATCCAATGACACATTTCATGCGTACTTATTTTTTCATGCATATGGAGGTTTTTGTGAAAATATATCATTTTCAACGCTTATTCCTCAGACATATATTTGGGGTTTATAAGTACACATGGAACTTTTTACTTCTGCATCACCTTTTCCATGCAAGTCCATTGCGTGTGGATCTAATCGTTTACACCCATCACTCAATAGTTGTATGAAACCTTTTCATCATCCCCTATATGATCCATTTAGGTGTTTCACATACATGGTTTTTCCAAAATTATTCTTTTAGTTGCAGATGTATATTTTTTGGTCCAACACCAAGGTATTTTAATTATTTGAAATTTAACTGCTCTTTAGCTCCACCTCCCATCCACAAACAGATGGCTAATCCAATATTATTAGTCATTAACATGAGATATTTCTTCATTTCATTATGTGGAAGAAACCAAAATATTGTACATATTGGATAACATTGGTAAAATTATCTTAAAATACTAATGCATGTGATCGATTAGAATGACCCCATTTTTAGTAGTCTATAGACACAAACCACCACCAACAACACTCAACTATATACTATCTGAAATATCTATAGAATCTGATTCCAAAACCTTATTGGATAAATATAAGGATTCTAAGAATATGAAACAACACATATCCCATTACCAATACATTATGTAGTAATAGGAAAAGAAACACCATCACCATTAAATTTTTCTATTTTCCACCAGGTTCGTGAAGTTCTTTCCGCATAAGCATTGCTTAGATAATTACTCAAAAGTTATGAAAAAATTATTATACAAATTTTGATATCATTGAAAAGATTATACATATAGATTACCAACTTTCCCTACCGTATAAAACCCACAGCCACTCGGTATTTCATGTATATCACATCAAGCTGACTTGGTAAAACAATTTCGGCCCCCATATCCTCCCCCAATCTGAACGGAGATGACACTCATCAGTAGAAACTATATGTGATCATGTAAAAACACATGAATATCTTGGATAATGTTTTTGAAACCTAGTTTTTGATTCTATAGAAGGGATGAACAATTTATGATAGAACCTTGGAGGAGGAAATATTTCTGAAAAATCCATTTCCAGTGTCCAGTCTTTCAAAAAAGATAGATTCTCAACATGGTGGAAAACAATAGAATACGTGAACCACTAAGGTATTGGACGGTTTAATCTAGAAATGGTTTAATGGTTGATACATAGGGAGTCTTCCATTTGGGCATGTGTTAATGGGGAATTGAATTTGTATAAAGTGTTTATCAAAGTGATGTGGATGTTTAATATAGGGGTATTTTTTTCTTATGGGAAGTATCCAACTTTTTTCTCTGGTGGGAGAACCATAGAGATATTTCAAGTGGTTTAATTATTTATTTTCCCTCCTTTCCCATACTATATTCATTCATTCCTATATTAATATACTACCCCAATGATTATATTTCTTATCTACATTACTCTTTATTTCCTATGATGATGGTTTTTAGAATGATTATTATGTTTTCTTGTTACTGTTATCCAAATCCCAACCAAATTAGAGAAATCCCTAAATCTTATATTGATCATTATTTATTGTAAAATTTCACTCTAGTAGACTATAATACAATAAAAAATGTGTTGATCATGGGTGAAACAATCAATATAAATATCTAGGGAAGCACAATGTCTAAAAATCCTAGAATGAGATGATTAATTTGTATTTTATGTAAGATCCATAAATATAAATAAAGAGATTATATATTCATGTATATAATCAAATAGAGTATATTTAAATGATATTTTCACATGTATCAATCTTTTTTTGTAATTATTATTCCATATTATTTTGACAATTGATAGATATTTTCAATGAGTCCATTCTCATCAATAGGGGCCATATTTATATTTTCCCATTTATTTGATTAAATCAATGTATTTTTTTCACTATCAATAAATAATTGGTCAAATAAGACTAATAAATGATTATTTTTATATCATGGAATGGAAAACATACACAAATATTTTTGATCCTCCCTCAATAATCATATGATGCCTCCTAATTTTAACTTATTAAATCATATATTTTCTTCCTCAAAGTTATACACCAAAACGATGGATAGAATTTTTAGAGTAATATTATTTATAGTTACACTAATCATGATACTTCATGTGTATTTTCATTACGAAATGTCTCCTTAACAACTCCTTTGAAGGGAAAAGGGAATGCTCTCCATTTGACACAGTCTTCTACCAATCGTATTAAATTCAAATCCACACACACTATTAAGAATTGAAGGAACAAGAGAGTGGTAAATAGATAATATATAACAAAATATAGTAAAATATATATTGATGTTATAAGAAAAGTATCATTCTAACCTAATATAGAAGAAACAAAGTATTAGAAGAAGATGAAGGACCTCATAACACCTTAAGAGGGGAGGGTGAATTCGGGTGTCAATATTTTCCATTAATGAAAAATATTTTTTTTGACATTGGTAGGAACCTATTAAACAAGTCTAATTGGAATGTGAAGAAAACAAACAATCACAACCAAAGGGACATCACATCAAATTTACATGGTTCACCATTAAGGGCTAATCTGATGAGAGTATGTTGATAGTGTGTCAGTAATACATGAATCCACTAATCTTCACTTCATTTGGTATATTGAATATTGGATATATTCATTTTTTTCAGGAACATTTTATTAAAAATATTATAGTGATATCACATTTTCTCCCTCAAAACACTTCTTTCGACTCCCCCTAGCTTATTGCTGTGAGAGAAGTCTTAATCAGTTTATCAAATTTAAGGTTGCTTCAATGGATGGACATTAATGTCTTTGTCCCTATCTACCATGAGACGCTACTTACATCATTTACATGAGTTGATGATCTATGAAATCATTATCCACTTAAACATGATGTTAAATACTACCTTTTGAGAAACCCACTACCTTATTGATGATTACTACATTCACAGAAGAAACTGACCTCACGAAGCTCACTTCCATCATAGAGAAAACTGTCATCAGGAATCTCACTGAGTTAATAAAGAATATCCCATCATCATGAATCAAACTTTAATAAAAAACATTGGCATCAATCAAGACTTATAGAATTTTCACGATTCTCAATATCACATAGAAAGCAATATTTTTTAATAACCCTTAACTTTGTGAAATTAGATAATTTATGGATTTTCCTTGAAAAAGTCAGGACCAATGAAGAGGGGTATCCTAATATTTATAGGCTTGGCCATTCCTAATGCTCCACTGCCTCTTAGAAGAATTTCCAAATTTTTCGAAAACATTATCGCGGTGATCCTCCCATCATGAACCTTTATGTAAATTCATTGTTTCTAATTGTAATTGTAACTAAGGATCTTTCATTCAAATTATCAAATTTCATGATGATCCAATTATCTTAATCATAGATATCATAGTCACCATTTATTATGGACCGGTCCTTTATGATTCACAATCCTCATAAATGTTGCATAGATTATCATTAGTTATATTTGATCCTTTACAAAACACTATTCGCTACTCCCCTCTTCATTAAACCCATGTCATTCACATAGTTTTATACGGCCTTCATGAAAACCCACCTTTCACGATGCATGATATCCTCAAAATTTTGAAGCCCAAAAATTTGGTAAACATTGGGAAACAACACTCATTCAATACTGTTATTAGCCTGAACAATAAAATCTATTTCTTTACAAACTCCCTGATCAAAATTATGAGTATTCACAACAAAAACTAAATATGATCTATTTATAACAAAGAACAACCATGGTTCCAATAGAATAGGTATGAAAAATATCTATATATAAATCACTTGGAGCGAAGGATGAATCCTCCACTACAATTACAACTGAATCCAACAAAATATTAGGTCCCCATCCACCTTCTACACTATCTCATATTCAATATCTTATTTATAAAAACTACATCAAAAAACTATTTATTGAAACTGTATAACATCTCCAGGATGCCACATAAACCATTCCCCCACATGGAAATTGTCACATAGATTACCCAACCTAATCACTCTCCAAAAAAAGAATTTCCCCCACTTTATTTCATATCGTTTCCATCTTATTGAAAACCCACCATGTTTCAAAGATGGAGAGCATGATGATATTGTGGGGATGTTAGAGTAGTATCATTGACACCACTATGTCGGATTTATTGAAAGAACCAAAAACACATATTTTTTATGTTTTAAAGATGCAATATCAATGTGTGGAGAGAATTTCCATCAAAAATATTTTCCACATGGATTCCAAGGGAATTCCTCCCATTATACTTATTCCATCCTCAAACGTTGTCATCAACAATTCCCCCACAACCATAAAGAAGTGACATGATTACATAATTAGAATTATACCATTCCCCAAAAATATAAACCTACTCTATTCCAAGGATTCCATTATATTTGTTCCTTATAACAAAATAATGATAATATATTTATCCTGGTCAAAATGAAAGGGCCATTTATCTCTAAGGAATCAAATAATTTTTACAATGGTATCAATAGTTTTTAAATACGCCCTCCCCTAAAAAAATGAGAATTATAGACCCTAGTGGAATATATTCTAGAAACATAATAATGAACTCCAAAATCACATCTAAAATATATATTTAGTGAAACCTTTGTATAAATAGATAATCAGAGCTTGAAAACAATATATTTTCCGCAATCATGAACATAATTTCTAGGGCCAAACCTATATGAGAAATCCCATTTTAGAAGATAAGTCTTCCATGAATCATAATTGGAACATTGAATAAACTCACATATCACATTAAAAACATGAACAACTAGATATACCATGTTGAAATTGGATATTTTTTATCTTTTGTGTTTGTATGACAGATTATCTATGGAACATGAAGAATGAATGAATCCTTCTAATTGTATTTAAATTCATTAGGAAAACAAATGTTGTCAGATTTAATTAGTATATATTCCTTATATATAACACCATTAAAAACATCATTTATAAGAAAAAGCCTCTCATTGACTACAATGTCACAACCCTCTTCAAGAAAACCCATTTCAGTGATTGAAAAGGAAAACTAAGCCCATTTTTAACTGAGCATCCATATAAGTGGACTTTACTTTCATATACCCTATAAAATATTTAAAAAAATTAATAACAAATCATCATAATTTATTTACCAATTTCATTTTATCATCACCAACATGAAGTATCCATTGTCGAATAACATCTCATTCAAAATGCATTGGATGAATGAAAACTTTCATTTTCGCAAATTTATTTATTCAACTAATATGAATTATTAAATACATTAAAATCATATTTTACCTAATTTTACTCATCCAAAATATTAAAAAAAACATGTATATCACACCGAATATAAAAAATCGAAGGTTCCCTTTTAAACCACCCTATTTTTCATTACATATGATTATTTATTAACAATTCAATAAACTAACTTCTATATAATATATTTATGTGCCATTCATTTTGAGAAACTGTGATCTGGCAGTCTTAGTACCCATATTAGATAGGTTTTTTTGAACTAAATACTTTCCACCCCTATGAGATGAAAGACCCAAGAAGATTTCATGACTTGAAATTCTTGGATAAATAGGTGTCCTTCCTGGATGAAATTAATCCAAGTTTGTGACATCATTTTCATACACATATAACTTTGAAACAAAAATAACATATCACTAGATTTACCATCTCACTAAATTTATTATTCATTCTAGCAAATCTGCTGAATTTCATTTTATCATGTTTCACATCAATAAAAATTGTATCCATGCATTCATCCTAGAACAAGATTTTCAATGATGAAAAGATTCCGTTTAGTATTGAATATCCTAGTCCTCTATGTATCTCTTTCAGACCAGAACATATACTTCTTCTAGTAGTAGATATTATTAGTTCTATAGTGATTATTTTTAGTTTCTCACTTTTTAATGTCTCTTTATCCTTCTATCTAAGAACACATACATGGAATAAAATTCCTCTACTCCACATATCAACTTTATAACTCAAACCAAATCTGAACTATATTGGTTATACATTATTTGACTCAACCTTCTCTAGTTATAACCATTATTTTACTTTATGGAAACACCCCATGATCACTTCTCATGTCATCAGTCCAAAAGATTACCATTGTAGTTGTGGATTAGAGAATTCCACAGAGACACTCTAACTAGTGCCTTTTAGTAACATCATGGGATCAATCATAGACTTTTAAGAGGTATGAATGTCATCCCAAAAAAGCTATATCCCAAAAATTGGACATCCTCAATATTAGAATATAGATGAAGTACCTCGAGTGACCTAGGATGTACTTCATGACTGGAGCTGCTAAATTCTTTTTCTTTAATGCGTTGACAATAATCTAGAGTAATTATTTATTTTATCAAACATGTATATCTGCTCAAACTCAATGGATTAGAAATTTTATAACCATAAGAGGTAATGACCAAATATCCATAGGTTTACATGGTTGAGGTACAAAAAAGTCAAGGAAATCCTTTTTCTATACCTTCACCTATAGATGTTGTATATTTGTTGCAAGGGGAATTAAAAATATATAAGGATGATATTTAATAGTGTACATGGCATGACCACGAATAGTTAGAGTAACTCTTGAATTATGTTACATCACAATCAATTTTTTAAAATAAGGAAGAGTATATTCTTGACTAGAATATTCATTTAGTACCTTTGTTTGAACCATCTCATTCTATCGCATCTCGCAATACATATGTTGTTAGTAAAAAACATTAATGTAATATTATTCTTGTCCATCAAATATTTATTTCCACTCATATTTTTAGAGTGAATCATAAGTTGTTTGATTAATCCATACTAGAAAAACTGTAACACCCCGACCCCAGCTACCCAGAGTCGGTGCATTACTTCGTAACATTGGCATGATCACAAAAGATCAAGTCTCGAAAGACCGATTAGTTTAGTAGCCTTGGAAACACTAGATACATTCATAAATGTTACATTACAACATAAGGAGAAAAACTACAATAAAAAAGTCTTCATAGTCCACACTCATATCCTCTTCTGACTATCCCTACAGGTCATTCATAAAATACTTCTTCACATCCTGGAAAATATTAAAACATTGAAAGGGGTGAGCTCAGATGCTCAGTAAGGATAAAAATACTGCGGAAGCTTTCATAAGAAAACATAAGCATTTAAGGCAATGTATAACTAAAACAAAAGCCTTTTAAACATGAACTTCAACATAATATGGGAAAAGTAAAATGAGATAATGCCATTTACTTATTCACATGTTTATTCTACTGGTCGAATAATCACATGCAATATCAATAACCACTTTCATAATGATGGAATGCATAATTTCAGACTATCATAACCACGTGGCCAAGGCCTCGTGCCAAGACCACAAATAAGATTTTGTCAAGGCCTCGTGCCAAGACACTAGTTTGTCTCATGAGACTTGCCGATGCATCGAGGAGTTATAGCGGGCTCCACCCGTCACTTATTAAGTCCAATGCATTCCTCATATGAATAGGTTTAAACATATCATAAACCATAACATAATCGTATCACATGAAACATGCATAAATGAAACATAAAATTCCACATTTCAATCATAAGATTTCAATACAACACATTGATATAATAAAAACGATTTCAAAACCATTTTCAATAACAAAATAAAAGAAAGTTAAAACATTGTATTTATTTTTCATTAAAAAATGTGATGGCTTGTAGAGGACGCCGAAACTCAAATAATGGTCACGGTGGCGGAGAAGTCATTGTCGCCGCATATGTACGGAAAGAAAAACATTCCCTTTTTGTCTTTTAGTAGAACGCTTCGTATAAAAAAGATTCGTTTTGAATAAATGTAAAAGTCAAAGGGGTTTATACACCGTATAAAAGAATGTTGTGTATAAAACCAAATATGCCTCAATGAAAGGAGATTGAGACGAAGTCCTTAAAAATATCATTTCTAAAATAAAATAGATCTATTATGTGTATTCACTATAGGTACACATAAAGAATACAAAATAAGACATAATTATATCATGACATAATTTGAAAGTAGGAGATTAACCCAAAGAATGGAAGTTGGGTTAAGAAATTCCCTTACCTTGTGTCCGACTTGACTCAACCGTTCTTTAACCTCCTGAATAATAAACTAGAGTTAATATCTACCTTATTAAGAACCATTTTCAATTTCATTATCCTTTTTATATCACTTATTACAATGTTATGAATATTATGTAATTATTCAAGTTAATAACGATCGTTTTGTCGATCTTTGGTAACTTGAGTCAACAATAAACTTCTTATAATTAGAAGTTGTTCATGTGGTAGAATATCCATTATATCCAGAATTATATTCATGATTTAGATGTCATATATATCTTATATATCCATTATATACATTCATTTATAATATTACGTAACATTTAGAGGTAAGAAATGAAATGCACCGTTCATGGAGACGGTAAGCCGTATGTACGCATGAACGCTACTTTCATTTCAATTTCAGATTTAATGGAACTAAATCATAATGATATAAATTTATAATATAATTCCAGTATAATATAGTGTATAATACCATTTACTCCATCCTTTATACATCCCACATATGGCATTAACGATTCAAATCACTTTGAGGGGGCGGTAGTCCGCACTTCCTAAAATGAAATTATCGCGTTTTACCCATAATGGAAATCATAAAGTATGCCATAAATGAGAAATACAGAAGCATAAGTAAAACATAAACATATTATATATCATATATAAAAATAGTGACATATTAATGGCCACCTTTGAAGGTGTTATATGAGTGTTGAACAATCATCGTTTCGTGAGGCAGAAATGAGCCATCCACAGAAACCGTATGTTCTTTAACAATTAGATGTAGGTGTGTGTAAGTGTAGCTCGAATAATTCTTATAACAACATCCTAGTATATTGAGGATACTGGTGTTGTTAAAAAAGAAATGAATAAAAAGAGTTTAGGGGGTTGGAGAAGAAAAATAAAACAAAACAACATTAGAGAAGACATTACCTCAAAATCGGGTAACTCGTTTTGATTTGAGCCAAAGGCTTCCTTGGGAAGAGTTCTGCCAAAAGTAAGGCTTCTAGGAGTAAGAGGGGGAAGTTGGGAGAGTATTTGGGCAGAGGTTGGCTGAGCCAAATGGCTTGAAAGTGTAAATGAGGTGGGAGAGGTGGGGGCCTTTTATAAGTAGAGAGGAGGGGCACTTTTGGAAAGATTGAAATGTTATATTATTTCACAATGATTTTCGGATTCTAAAGGTCCCAAAATTATATAATTCAAGGATAAGGTGATAAGGTTTCGAAATCCCCTCATCCAATAGGCTTTGGACAAGTGTAAGCCTTGTATTTTGCATTATCTTCTCATTTTATTTAAATCGTTAAATAATGAGGTCATCGCTGCATCATAATGATGTCATAAATAATTTAATTTATTTAATGTCTAAAAATTATAAAAAAAATACTATGATGTAGAAAATCTTTTTATGTTTCTAATTAATATTTATAGTCAAAATTTGGACTTGTGTAACCCCACTTAAAAACTGTTTTAGTAAAATAACTCATGTTTGTGTCAATTTAATTTTAACATTAAATAAATATATATTAATGTCATTTTCCAACTAAAGTGGCTCCATGGGGTCCCCAAGTTGACCCATGGGTTGTCTTGGTCGGACATGACTCATACAATAGGAGTAGGACAAGTTTCATGCTCATCTCATATTATTAAAACATTATTTATACCTTAAACTACACTAATTACCTCTAATCGCGATTAAGAACTTAAAAGTTACTATTCACCAAAAAAATTATTTTAATCTCATTGAACCACATTTTACTTCTTAATGACAACCATGTATGTCTGATTTTTGAAAATCAAATCACAGAAGTGGTAATATTTCATTTAAACGAAAAATCAGTTATTTAACTACCACTTAGTGGTTTCACTATTCATCAAAAATTGAAGTTTTTCAGAACAATGCCAAACTTTCACTCTAAGCTATAATTGATATTCCGAATTCAAAAATGATGTCTATTTTAAAAAATTCCAAACATATAAGTTTCATTAATTAATTTTATAATTAATTCCCGCTATTACGACAAATAGCGTGTTTTTAAGAAACAATTTATATCAAAAGATTGACAATTGTTTATGTCCAATTTCAATGTTAAATTAATTATAATGACCACCTTTGGATAAAATGGTAAAAATATATTCTAATTATACCTTAAAACCACTAAATAGTATAATTTATCACAATAAATTATTTTGATTAAAAAAGTTGTTTTAAAGTATTTTTCACTATTCATAAAAATAAGAAGTTCTCAGAAAAATACCAAAAATTCAACATAGGCTAATTTCGATATTACGAATCCAAAAATGAAGTCCATTTTGAAATATAAAATTTCTATAATTTTAAAAATTGGTTATTACTATTCATAACGGCTACTTTGATTAGTCGCGGTGTTTTAGAACTCGAAGTTGCGTACAATACAAGCTATTGCATTATTGAATGAGAAGCGTATCGTGGAAGCTCGGGGTGTTACATTCTCCCCTCCTTCAATAAATTGCGTCCTCGCAATTTGAAATTTTTCTTTGAAAATAAAAAGGTTGAAAAGAGAAAATACCTTTGAGGAAAACCCACATCGGAAATAAGGATAATAAATATATAACATTAAAAGAAAGCAGGATAAGTACAAAGGTCACCCGATATAGCCCATTCTAGGATTATATGAAAATATGGATATGGAGGAGAAACAAACCATCAAGGTCTGATGGAGAGTTATAGAAAACAAGATTAGGAGAAAGTTTAACCACAAGAAAATCACAAACTTGTGATTGGTTATACGGTCATTGAATCCCCAGTTGGAAAAGTTAACCGACAACATTTTTGTTTTAAGTTACCTTTTATAATGTTGAGGAATTTATTTAGGAGATTTACTAAGAACGTAAGGGAATATACATACTTGTTATGTATACTTTCATTCGTTAATAAATTTTTACCACAAACCCAACTTTTACTCCAAATGGAAACGGAACTCAAAAATATTCTATTTATCCTAATTGTATAAGGTTCAAAATGTTAACACATACCATTTAGATTAGTAAAACTATTTTGTAATAACTAGGGACTTCCTGTAGGCTAGTGGTAGGAAATAAAGGCTTGTCGCACTATGGTTGTGGGTTCGATTCCTGCAGCTTTGTCCGACGCGACGGGTTATTCCCCACCCTGCAGGTTGTCCTTTTCCTAAAACTATAGTATTATAATATTCCAAAATTAATCTTCAGAAATGCTTTAACCTTAAACAATACTATCCATGGTTCAACTTAATCCATTCCAACCTTAATAGTTATCCAAAATACCTCCGTCCAGACTTTCTCTAAAAGGTCTCTAAATTCCAAAATCAATTGTAACATCAGATTCCCCAAACAAAGAAAAGTTTCTCTTATTGTCACATTCTAAAAATATGATTACCTTAATCATATTAAAACCTTACTGAAATCAACAAGTACTGAAGTACAATCCATATATATATATCACATTATTCTTATAACCAGAATATAATCCTTTAGTCCAAAAGCACCAATACATTAATTATTCCACTTCAACTGTAGTCACAGCATAAGATTGGCCTTGATCCCTTGGCCTTTTCTGAGGTAAGTTTCCTTGATGCTTAGGACATTCATTTGCATACTGCCCTGTTTCCCTACAATTGTAGCATTCAACTTTGACAGCCTCTTTCTTTCCCTTGCAATCACGAGCCTGGTGACCCTTTTCTCCACATTTATAACAAACTCCCATTCCTTTTAGGCAAGTACCAGGGTGATTCTTCCCACAATTATCACATAATGGAAAATCCTTCTTTCCCTTTTTTCCCTTTATTTGTATCTTGTTCCACCGTTCTCTTCTTCTCTTGCTTTACTTTGTTGTCATAAGACATAGAGAATTCCTTTTTTGTCTTGATAGCACACGAGACAATATCTTCGTATGATGAGAAGGATTGTGATAATAAAGCTCGACGGAGAAATGGTTTTAATCCGTCAAAGAAACGATCAATCTTACTCCTTGGGTTACGTATATAATCGGCAGCATGCCTCGCTAACCTTGTAAAGTTAGCCTCATACTTTGCGACATTCTCATCCTCCTTCTGCCTCAAACTCCGAAATTGACTTTCCATATTTGCTCGATGGTCACGAGGAAAGTATTTTTCTAAGAAAAGCTCTTTGAACTCCCTCCATTCCATATTTGATACATCATCATCTTCCTTTGTGTTTTGAATCAGCGACCACCACTGATCGGCATCTCCAGTGAGGCGGTAAACTGCCATGACAACCTTCTCCCTTTCACTACTCCCCAAGGCATGGAATATTTTCTCTAAGGAATTTATCCATTTCTCAACTAATATAGGATTTTTACTCCCATTGAAGGTTGGTGGTTGTTGCCTCATGAAGTGGTCTAACATTGATCCTCCACGTTGTGGATCAGGGTGCTCCATACGAGTAAGGTTATTATTCATAACCTGCGTGAGTTGTCCCAGTACGGTGAGAAGCTGATCAGCACCAGTTGTATCACTAGCTCCACCATAATTATCTTGAACAGGAGGGAAATCCCTACACGGAGTGCGTCCATTGATACGGTTTCCATTCCTTCCACTAGGCGCCATTTCTAAACAATGGCATAAACTAGATTAGTTTATGAATCTAAATACATAATTCTATACTTGTAAAACACTTTACATAAATTGAACTATTTATGGATATAATCCATAATCATAAAAAGAAATGTTTTCTTTAAGGAAGTATATACTCATAACCCTTCATATTGGTTTGTAAATAAAATGAGAATTATCCTAAGCATATCCCCCGGGAGTGTCGTAACCAAGAGTGCAGAAATGCTCGTTGTCGTGCACCAGTTCCCGTTCGAGTCTAGCTCAAAGTGGTGTTTTCGGGTTTTACCCCTAGGTACATCTGTTCCAGATCCACCTCTACCTGCTCGTATCCAGTCAGGGATGTATTGCTCGAAAAACTCACAACATCTCTACAATACCAAAATTCTAGGAAGTTCTTCTATAGTAATCCTCAAAGTCTATCTTCGGGCTATGTGCTCTAATCATTGTTTATCAAAATCTAGCTTCCAAGGTTAGTACAAAACTGCCTCTGATACCAACTGTAACGCCCCGACCCCAGCTACCCAGAGTCGGTGCATTACTTCGTAACATTGGCATGATCACAAAAGATCAAGTCTCGAAAGACCGATTAGTTTAGTAGCCTTGGAAACACTAGATACATTCAGAAATGTTACATTACAACATAAGGAGAAAAACTACAATAACAAAGTCTTCATAGTCCACACTCATATCCTCTTCTGACTATCCCTGCAGGTCATTCATAAAATACTTCTTCACATCCTGGAAAATATTAAAACATTGAAAGGGGTGAGCTCAGATGCTCAGTAAGGATAACAATAATGCGGAAGCTTTCATAAGAAAACATAAGCATTTAAGGCAATGTATAACTAAAACAAAAGCCTTTTAAACATGAAATTCAACATAATATGGGAAAAGTAAAATGAGATAATTCCATTTACTTATTCACATGTTTATTCTACTGGTCGAATAATCACATGCAATATCAATAACCACTTTCATAATGATGGAATGCATAATGCCAGACTATCATAACCACGTGGCCAAGGACTCGTGCCAAGACCACAAATAAGATTTTGTCAAGGCCTCGTGCCAAGACACTAGTTTGTCTCATGAGACCTGCCGATGCATCGAGGAGCTATAGCGGGCTCCACCCGTCACTTATTAAGTCCAATGCATTCCTCATATGAATAGGTTTAAACATATCATAAACCATAACATAATCGTATCACATGAAACATGCCTTAAATGAAACATAAAATTTCCACATTTGAATCAAAAGATTTCAATACAACACATTGATATAATAAAAACGATTTCAAAACCATTTTCAATAACAAAATAAAAGAATGTTAAAACTTTGTATTTATTTTTCATTAAAAAAAGTGATGGCTTGTAGAGGACGCCGAAACTCAAATAATGGTCACGGTGGCGGAGAAGTCATTGTCGCCGCATATGTACGGAAAGAAAAACATTCCCTTTTTGTCTTTTAGTAAAACACTTCGTATAAAAAAGATTCCTTTTGAATAAATGTAAAAGTCAAAGGGGTTTATACACCGTATAAAAGAATGTTGTGTATAAAACCAAATATGCCTCAATGAAAGGAGATTGAGACGAAGTCCTTAAAAAGATCATTTCTAAAATAAAATAGATCTATTATGTGTATTCACTATAGTTACACATAAAGAATACAATATAAGACATAATAATATCATGACATAATTTGAAAGTAGGAGATTAACCCAAAGAATGGAAGTTGGGTTAAGAAATTCCCTTACCTTGTGTCCGACTTGACTCAACCGTTCTTTAACCTCCTGAATAATAAACTAGAGTTAATATCTTCCTTATTAAGAACCATTATCAATTTCATTATCCTTTTTATATCACTTATTACAATGTTATGAATATTATGTAATTATTCAAGTTAATAACGATCGTTTTGTCGATCTTTGGTAACTTGAGTCAACAATAAACTTCTTATAATTACAAGTTGTTCATGTGGTAGAGTATCCATTATATCCAGAATTATATTCATGATTTAGATGTCATATATATCTTATATATCCATTATATAAATTCATTTATAATATTACGTAACATTTAGAGGTAAGAAATGAAATGCACCGTTCATGGAGACGGTAAGCCGTACGTATGCATGAACGCTACTTTCATTTCAATTTCATATTTAATGGAACTAAATCATAATGATATAAATGTATAATATAATTCCAGTATAATATAGTGTATAATACCATTTACTCCATCCTTTATACATCCCACATATGGCAATAACGATTCAAATCACTTTGAGGGGGCGGTAGTCTGCACTTCCTAAAATGAAATTATCGCGTTTTACCCATAATGGAAATCATAAATTATTCCATAAATGAGAAATACAGAAGCATAAGTAAAACATAAACATATTATATATCATATATAAATATAGTGACATATTAATGGCCACCTTTGAAGGTGTTATATGAGTGTTGAACAATCATCCTTTCGTGAGGAAGAAATTCGCCATCCACAGAAACCGTATGTTCTTTAACCATTAGATGTAGGTGTGTGTAAGTGTAGCTCGAATACTTCTTATAACAACATCCTAGTATATTGAGGATACTGGTGTTGTTACAAAATAAATGAATAAAAAGAGTTTAGGGGGTTGGAGAAGAAAAATAAAACAAAACAACATTATAGAAGACATTACCTCAAAATCGGGTAACTCTTTTTGATTTGAGCCAAAGGCTTCCTTGGGAAGGGTTCTGACCAATGTAAGGCTTCTAGGAGTAATAGGGGGAAGTTGGGAGAGTATTTGGGCAGAGGTTGGACGAGCCAAATGACTTGAAAGTGTAAATGAGGTGGGCGAGGTGGGGGCCTTTTATAAGTGGAGAGGAGGGGCACTTTTGGAAAGATTGAAATGTTATATTATTTCCCAATGATTTTTGGATTCTAAAGGTCCCACACTTATATAAGTCGAGGCTAAGGTGATAAGGTTTCGAAATATCCTCATCCAATAGGCTTTGGACAAGTGTAAGCCTTGGATTTTGCATTATCTTCTCATTTTATTTAAATCGTTAAATAATGAGGTCATCGCTGCATCATAATGATGTCATAAATAATTTAATTTATTTAATGTCTAAAAATTATAAAAAAACTACTATGATGTAGTAAATCATTTTATATTTCTAATGAATATTTATAGTCAAAATTTGGACTTGTGTAACCCCACTTAAAAACTGTTTTAGTAAAATAACTCATGTTTGTGTCAATTTAATTTTAACATTAAATAAATATATATTAATGTCATTTTCCAACTAAAGTGGCTCCATGGGGTCCCCAAGTTGACCCATGGGTTGTCTTGGTCGGACATGACTCATCCAATAGGAGTAGGACAAGTTTCATGCTCATCTCATATTATTAAAACATTATTTGTACCTTAAACAACACTAATTACCTCTAATCGCGATTAAGAACTAAAAAGTTACTATTCACCAAAAAAATTATTTTAATCTCATTGAACCACATTTTACTTCTTAATGACAACCATGTATGTCGGAGTTTTGAAAATCAAATCACAGAAGTGGTAATATTTCATTTAAACGAAAAATCAGTTATTTAACTACCACTTAGTGGTTTCACTATTCATCAAAAATTGAAGTTTTTCAGAACAATGCCAAAATCTCACTCTAAGCTATAATTGATATTCCGAATTCAAAAATGATGTCTATTTTAAAAAATTCCAAACATATATGTTTCATTAATTAATTTTATAATTAATTCCCGCTGTTCCGACAAATAGCGTGTTTTTAAGACACAATTTATATCAAAAGATTGGCAATTGTTTATGTCCAATTTCAATGTTAAATTAATTCTAATGACCACCTTAGGATAAAATGGTAAAAATATATTCTAATTATACCTTAAAACCACTAAATAGTATAATTTATCACAATAAATTATTTTTATTAAAAAAGTTGTTTTAAAGTATTTTTCACTATTCATAAAAATTAGAAGTTCTCAGAAAAATACCAAAAATTCAACATAGGCTAATTTCGATATTCCGAATCAAAAAATGAAGTCCATTTTGAAATATAAAATTTCTATAATTTTAAAAAGTGGTTATTACTATTCATAACGGCTACTTTGATTAGTCGCGGTGTTTTAGAACTCGAAGTTGCGTACAATGCAAGCTATTGCATTATTGAATGAGAAGCGTATCGTGGAAGCTCGGGGTGTTACAAAAAAAAATTGGAATTTACTAAATCTTGAGCTCCATCAATTATTTAGAAGGATGTTTATGGATGTCAGTGTAGGTGAAGTGAGTATGTTATCTCGATAATTCTAAGTACCAAGAAGAATTTTATGAGGAGGTATATCCACAAACTAAAGACGTGAGGAACTATAAAGAAGTTTTTGAATGGATTTTCAATAAATATTTTCATGTCCTGTATAGATTTTAGTACCTATAAAGATTGTGTAAGCTCAATAAAAACTCGATCATCTTTGGAAAATGACCGCAACATCTCAACAAATATCTTCCCCTCAATCAGATGTTTTTCCCCAATCTTTTCTTCCATAAAAAATGTTTCCACTCCATTACTGTAGCATGATCATCATCTCATAATGATTCATCAAAAATGCCTCATATATCCTTGTATTTTCTCCCATATCATCTAAAAGTTACTATTTCATCATTATGGATAGATAAAACCAACGATATTCCTCAATCCACGATCCTATCAATAGAAGCACCAATTGATATTAACTGTTAGTTTAAGAGAGTGGTAAATAGGGAAGCTAGAAGAAATAATAGTAAACATTGTATTGTTGGTATTCAAAAACTACCATTCTAATATAATACCATCTATGTAAATCCCTTGGAGCCGAGACTATGGCCTCCACTAAAACTACAACTATAGCTACAAAATAATAATTCCTCACCCACCTACTACCTTATCCTATATTTAATATCCCATCTATAAACACTTCCCCAAAAAGATATTTATGTTAATTATGGAAATACTCTTTTCAGTTACCGGAATCATTCCACTATTTTAATATCCCCACACTGATAACCCAACCTACCTACTACTATAACACATGCAATTTTCTCAACACATGAAAATATATATAATTGTTTTCCTATCAAACACAATTGTAATATAATCTAGGTTATTATTAGGATATTCACCTACATGATTTTTAAAATTAGGCAATAATTTAATTAGTACATATTTATGTTCATGTAATCCTATTTTTTTATTCTAAATAAATACAATTTAAATTTTTTAGAAAAAATAATTATAAGATCCTAACCACAATAAAACATAAATATTCTTCATAAATACCGAAATAAAAACTATAAAATACTTTATTTCAGATAATCATTTGAAAAATTTACTATAGCTCGACTCAAGATAATTAAACCAGTAATTCCATGAAAAATTCGTAAAATAAATCTCTAGATTGTGATCTAGGTTTTATTCAATAATTTTGTTTCTAATTTAGATTTCTTCTTTTGTGTTATATTGATTTGAATATATTTTTAATAATTTAACTTTTCACTTGATTACTTGAAAATTATGAAAATAATATCATTCAATAAAATTTAAAAATGAAGAGGGAAATAAAGACACCTTTATCACTGCCATTTTTCATCTTGAATAAACTTTCAAAAGAGGATATTTGAGTTTGGAGTTTATATTTGGATCATTCAAATCCAAAATTATGCCTTATTATGTCTTGGATCATTCATCACAATAGGTTTTCCTAATGACATAGTAGATATTTTTTTAGGCATGTCTTCTAAAAAACATATTTCATTTTATGATTTATACTTGGAGGACTAATTAACATCCTTAAAAGCAAAACTGATTCTTTTAATTTCCTCTCCTATTATTCCATGATTTTAAGAAATGATAATTATTACATTGGTTACATGATATATAATTTAGTTGACACTATTTTTATAGTTATTCTAGGTCCAATAATTATGTTATCAAGAAAATATATACTAAAAGTATTGTCACCTTCCCTTCTGTTGTAATCATGTACTATAATAATATGATTTATAATGAAGGATAATAAAATTTCTTTAGAAAATGTGAACTATGGTTTAAATCGGGAGAAAATATTTTTTTTATGAATGGAAGGATGTATCCATCCATCATGGGAGCTAAGAAAAACCATGAATAATAAGATGTATGAAAATCGTAAAAATTTTATAGTGAAACTCATTGGAACTCATTCTTTAGAACCCATTCCACATTGGCATTGAATTATTAATATAGGCAAATAGGAACCTTTAGGATAAAATTCCTCCTTGGGATGAATCCACATGACCTTAGTGAAATTCATATACATATTATTTAAGGATCCTCAATGAATTTCATAGTTTTTATTCTAACTGAAAATGATTCACAAATAATTTTTGAGTTACTAGTGGTCAATAAATCCTTGGATAAATATCAACTGTTCCTCTTACTATAATCCTAAACCAAATACATACTTTTAGTCTACTGAATTTTTAAGTAGTGGTTATGAATAATTTTTTTCATCTCAAACACATTACTATGATATTCATGAATCTTCCAGAGTCATTGTGAGTATTTCATAAGTATTTGTAGGGGGTTCTAGTTGATCATATGTTCTAGTGAATTTATTTTTAGACGTGTAGTTTGATAGATGATATCATGTAGTGGTTTATTCATTTCATATTACTAAGATTAAAATTCATTTCCACTGTACACATATATATAATAATGTTTTATGAAATTATCTTTCCAAATTATAGTTCTATGTATTATTGCTAATGGTCAGAGGTATATGGGTTACTAAATCAATAGGTCTCAGGGGATATGAGATGGTATTTGGTAGACATTGTCTAACATGTAATGGTGGTCTGACTTCCTTAGGTAGAGATTTGGTTGTGGTAGTTGCATTGAGCTTCTATGACTGTTTTGGAGTGTCTTTACATGGTTGAAGGATGAATAGATTATGGGCCAGATTTGGTGAATATACTAACTAATTTTCACCTTGGGAGGGCTAAAATAAATATAAAAAAAGGTACGGGTCACTAATTTGAAATTTATGTTGGGTCTTTGTTTAATTTAATATATTAACTATACTAATACAAGATTATTTGGTGAGTTCATGTTCATACTCTCCAAATTATTAAGTTATATTACTAAGTGTGGTGGCCACTCTTAATTAGAGGTTTCATTTACAGTGGAATATTCTAAGAGCTTTGGATTTATTCTAGCAAGTAACAAAAATAAGAGTATTTATGATGCCGATAATGAACATGGAGATAGATTTCTGGGGTCATTAATGATTTTTTAGGTTTATTAATCTCTTGAAATAGATTCTTTACACCAATAATTATTTTAAAAAATATAAGATCCTTATCATATAATATGTATTCTATAATGATTTTATGATTTATCTATAGAATAGAAACAAAAAATTAGACCCACTCTCTCATAGGGGTAGACAAAAATTTCCAAACCTCATTTGATGATTTATCTGAAAAAGCTAAAAAAATATTTAACCCCCTTATCCCGTAGGTGTATACATAACCTTACAAAACACATTAATACTGATTTTAACTTGATTTTAATTCATGTTTTTGTGATTTTTGATGTGTGTGACATTCTATAACCCAATAAAGTGGTATCAAATCCACAATCATTAATGTAGTAATGTGTGATTGAAAATTTGAAATTAATTAAAATAGAATTTTGATCATAGATTTTGAAAGATCTCATCGTAAAGATTCCAATGGTCAAAATGATGTCAATAATCAAGATAAAACAATATACCTACCAGTGTTTAAAGATTAGCTCAACTCTTGGGTGATACAATACACCTTTATATTGAAAAAAACATTGATCTATCAAATAATGACTTTCTACTAGGTTTTCTAATGATTTATTAGGAAATACATGGGATTTTCACACCATCGGTCAATATTGATTGTTTATATTATTTTGACTATATATTAGTAAATAAGAGTTCATTTCTAGTGATATAGGAGTAGTTTCCCATTTTTCTTCCAATGCCAGACACTTCTATATGGTTAGATTTTTGAAATTCAGACCATATCAATGGAGTAAAATACCACTTACATGGTTAATCTTACTCTATTTAATTATAACATAAGGACACCCAATAATAATAATTTTTTTAAATTAATGATTTACAGAATTCCATAGTGAACACATTGACAAGAATATAATCTTGTGAGAAACATCTACTATTACTTCATTTGTTGGTGTCTAGTGGGTCTTAATTAACAGGATGTTAATTGATCAAATAAAAAATTTCACCGAAAAGAGTATCATCCAATATTTTTAAATTGAACATGTTTTTTTCTTCTATAGAGAAAATTTAAAAATATGTATGCAAAGAAAACCACAATGAATAAAAGAAATTTGATAGACTATCTAGTCAACATGAAGTTCAATGATTAGAAAGATATATCAAATTATATGAAAAAGTTCCATGGTTATTTTTATGAGTTAAATTCCATGAAAATTATTGTTGACGATGATACGAAGACACTATTATTGGTTGGAGATTAGTGAAATGGAAGGAGGGGGCTGAATTTCCCTTTAAAATATAAAAGATAAAAAATACAAGTTTAAATAAGTCATAATAAAATATTGAATATGTAGACAATGGAATCAAAGTGAAAGAGGGAAAATATATTTAAATATGATAATAAAATAGAAAGAATACCAATAATTGATAATTGATGATAAAATAATTAATCGATAAATAATTTAAAATGCATAAATTAAATGTGACAGTATATTTTGTAGTAATGTTCAGAAATAGTACCCAAAGGTAACCCTATGTCTAATACCTCAATAGTATGAGTATTTAATGTATTGGCCTCTTTAATTTAATGCTAATAATGATTATAAAACTATCCATTTTTCGTTTATAGAAAGAAACCAAATACAATTAACACTTTCTCTATAATGGTGAAGATAAAAACCTCAAGTATGAATTGTCCCCTTCCTTCATAAATGATATGTATAGAAAAACATGATACCTTTTTAAAGTAGTAATAAAAAAAATAGATGAAATAAGATTAAATGATCCTTTTATATTAGTCTCATTCATCTGAAGAGAATATAATGAGACACTGTTAGATATTGAGAAAATAATGTGGTTGATAATGGTAAACAATTTTTTTCACACACTCTATAAATGAGAGAGATATAGAATTAATAAGAATAATGACTTGAGAGAAATTAGAAAATTTTATCACATTTAAAATTGGATAATAAATCTAGTGTTGAAACCAATGGCCTCACAAGGAATCTATTTATACACTCCAAGTCCTTGGTGATTGTTCGATAATCCTTCAGTGGTTTTAAAGGAAAATAAATTGAAGTATGATAATGTAAGATCCAAAAATGTTTAGATAAGTATATTTTTCATTATTAGGTATTTTAATAAACTTATTTTTATTATATATTGGTTGGATTTTGTATAGGGTGTATTCAATAGAGTTTTTGGTTTTTTGTGGGGGGGGGGGGGTTGGGCATTTCACTGTTGGTAAATAGGTTTTCCCAAACCATGTGTCCACCCCAAAAAAACTATGTACACGTGGATTGTGGAATTTTCATGGTTTGCACATGGTTTGAAAAACCATGCACTACATCAGTTTGGAACCCCCTAAATGTTAAATTTCAATTAAATGAAAAATGAAATACCATGAAGGAATGAATTTTGATATCTCTATGATATCTAGTTATTATTATGGAATGGGTAAGAACATGTATGATGTGGTTGATTAAATGATATTAAATTTGAAACAAGTTTTCATTTAATTTTTGATCATTATAATATATACAACCACATAGATTTTTATTAAATATATATTTATTTAGAAACTATTGATGGTAGAATACTGAGTTTTACTCACAACCTACTCAGACATCCAAATCATTAAATGAATACACTTCATGTTTTCTAGACACGATTAGGGTAGGAGCCCAATGTTAGATGGATGAGTTGGGATTCATATGGAGAAAAGATTGTGGAACTGGACTTGATGTCCGTACCCATGTGAGAGAAGTCAGTTTTTCTTTATATTGGGATTTCATTATAAATTTTACACTTGTATTGAATGGAATGTTTATAACATATTTTTTAGATTATTTTTTACCTATTTTGGATTCATCATGTGATTCATAGTCTTTTATTGGTTGTGATAGATCATTGGTCACTATCTAATATTTTTTATTTATATATTGATTTCCATTTTAGTTCTTATTTTATAAAAAGGGTATATTCACTCCATGTTACATATTAGAACCTCACTATTACTTAGAAGTCTCTATCATATGGGGATGCACACCTGAGGTCATGTAATGAATCGGCTTGGGGAACTTGTATGTGGAACCCAAGTAGGGATATTACAAAGTTTTATCATATAGGTTTTATGTTATTTTCCATTATATAATTATTTTTCAATGTATGATATATGAGTAGTATCATTCGGGCCTTTTTTTGATCATTTTTGTGGGTGTAGTTAACCCATGTGTAAGGGAAATATAAGGCCTCATCCTTAAACATTACTTAATCTTGAGATATTTCAAGAGTACACATTGAGGATATTTTCAAGTTTAGAGTTTTAGAGAATTAGATCATAAAACACGCATTACATTCCACATTTAAACAAAGTGGTTACATAAAATATAGTATTCATTTTTTCCATCAATGGAAACATATTTAAATTAAAACATGGATTCGTTCTTGACACTTCCTTGACACTATCATCATATCATGTACCTTTCCCTTGACCTGTGAAAAAACATTTCAGAAACTTGGGATGAGCATAAAAAGCATAGTAATGGATATAAAAATATGGAAAGGAAACATGAGTACAAGTATACAAAAGAATCAATGAAATCATACTTTAACCATAAAACATAATCACCTTAACATACCTCATCAAATCATGAATAAATCATAGAAATCATAAGACATAAAGGTAACTTGAGGCATTCATAACATTATTACATAGGTAGTAACCCTCATGGTTACGTTTGGAATACCCATCATAGTATATTCCCAAAATCTCTTTGGATAAACCTTAACGTTTAACTCTTTTGCGTTACACAATGCATTGTAGAGCTATATCGGGCTCACCCGCCTTTAGTTTATCACGGAACCACCCGTATTCATAAACAATTCCCAAGAACCATAACATAATCATAGAACATAACTTAAGAAAATAATAAAATATAACATTACCACATTTTAATAACAATATAACATTTTAAGATATTGAAATAATTAATCCATTCTAAAAACCATTTTCAAAACCATTTAAAACATTTAATAATGTGATTTTTGAATCAAAGTGTCCCATACCACTTTTAATCTTTTAACATTTTAAACCATTAATATCCATATAAATAAATCCTTAAAACCATTTTGAAAAAATGGATATTAATAAGAAAAAATCATTAAAACATTTAAAACAATATTTTAGTTAAAGGGTTTTTAACAAAATTAGAGACACTTGAATACAATAATTTAGGAAAAACATTTAATCAGAACATTATAATATCATGAGAATAAATGGATTCATGATATAATATTCCAAAGGATAGTATATACACCATATAAGAGTTAATTGGTTCATAACAACAATGAAGTCTCAATAGAAATGTAAAATGAGATGAAATCCCTTATAAAGAAGGTATCCTTAAATTAAGGATAAATCAATCTCAAAATTATGTGTGTAAAATATAAATACACCCAATATAAGTGGATATTATGTTTAAAACAATCAAGGTTCACTCACACATATTCAATGGATGACATATTAAATAACTACATGTTGAACCCAAAGAAATCGAAATTGGGTTTAAAAGTTCCCTAGGTAAAATTCGACAGCCTAACGACGTCACATTAAAATTCATAAAATTAGTTGATGTTAGATAAAATGGTATCTCATCACTTGGACATAAAATTTACATCAATAAAGATATAAAATAATATATCCGAACATAAAAATATTTAAATTAAAAGACATAACAAAATAAGCCTTTTAAAAAGAGGAGTGTGAAAGGTTCCCTTGCCGATTTGGGCAGCTTTTGAAATGTACACCACAAGAAAGAAGGTTCATACAATGAAGATGTAGCTACCCATAAATGAGATTATATTATAAAAATAGTAAAATAATGGGCAGTACATACACCACACAAAAGGAAGTAGTGGCCAATGTAGCATGAATCTCACGGAAATAAAAAGTTAGATGAATATCCACTTATGAAAATTCGGCAGCCTAACGACGCCACATAAAACTTCCAAAAATAGATTTACGAGATAAAATAGGGTCTCTCATAATATTAACATAAACTTTACAGCAATAGGAATATAAAATAACATCCCCCAACATAATAAATAGGTTCTTAAAGTAAGTTACATTAAAAGGAGTACTTAAAAAGAAAGAGAGAGGTAAGATCTCTTACCTTAAGTCCGACTTGTCCTATTCGTTTCTTCATATTCCTGAATAATAAACTTTTTTCAATTTATAATTTATTAAGTTCCTCCTTTAATGTTTATTATTAAATCCATATCACATATTATTAGTTAATTTTGTGAGTTCATATCAAATGTTTTTGTCGACATTTGTACATGAGTCAAAAATGAACTTGTTTGAAAAGAATCGTCCATGTAGTTATAAGTACATCATCTCCAGAATAGTATTAATGATTTAAATATCATATATATCCAGTAAATACTCATTTTATACTACTACATAACATTTTTAGATAAAAATAAATGAAATGCACCGTTCATGGAGACGGTAGGCCGTACGTACGGAAGAACGCTACTTTCATTTCTTTGTCATATTAATGGAATTAAAAATAATTGAGTGAGATATATATATATATATATATATATATAATTACAGTATAATATATATGTTATATAGGTCACATAAGTTCATTAATTTCATTATTTATACATTCCATGTATTGCATGAACGAATCACATCACTTGAGGGGGCGGTAGTCTGCACTTCCTCATATAAAATTATCGCATTTGCACAACATGCAAACAATAAAGGTATGATTTAAATATAAAATACAGAAACATATATAAAAAATAAATACCATATATATCATATATAAAATATAGTGACATCATAATGGTCACCTTTAAAGGTGTTAAAAGAATATTGGACAATCATCGTTTCGTGAGGCGGTAATTCGCCATCCACAAAAACGATGTGTTCTTTAACCATTAGACGGATGTGTGTGTAATTGTAGCACTAATAATTCTTATAAACACATCCTATTATATTGAAGATACTGGTTTTTTTACAAAAGAAAGGTATAAAAAAAGTTTATGGGGTTGTAGAAGCAAAATAAAACAAAAAGAACATAAGAGAAGACATTACCTTTGAATCGGGTAACTCCATTTGGTTTGAACCAAAAGGGTTCCTTGAAGAGAATTATGCCTATGGTGAGACTTCAATGATGAAGAGAGGGATGTGGAGAGATGAAATGGGTAGAGGTTGTCCGAGAAAAAGTCTTGAGAGGTGTGGGTATGGTGGTAGAGGTGGAGGCCTTTTATAAGAGAAGAGGAGGGGAACTCTTGGAATGTTATAAACTATTAATTTATTATAAAATTATTTTCGGATTTTAAAGGTCCCACATTGATGTATTTCCAGGATAAGGTGATTATAGTTCTAAATCCACCCATCCAATAGGTTTTTTACATGTTTAGGTCTTATATATTACGTTATCATTTCATTTTATTTAAATCGTTAAATAATGAGGTAATCACTTCCTTATCATGATATCATATAAAATTTAATTTATTTAATGTCTAAAAATTATAAAAAAAATACTATGATGTAGGAAATCATTTTAGATTTCCAATGACTATTTATAGTAAAAAATATGACTTTTATAACCCCATGTAAAATTTTCTTTAGTAAACAAATACATGTTTGTGTCATTTTTACTTTTACTTTAAATAAAAGGCATTAATGTCATTATCTTACCCAAGTGGCTCCATGGGGTCCCACAAATCGACCCATTGGTTGTCTTGGTCGGCTGTGACTCATCCAATAGGGTTATGACATGTGTCAAGATATTTTCATTTTATTATAATATCATTTTTACCTTAAATCACACTAATTACCTTTAATCGCGATTAATAAAACATAAAAGATACTTTTCATGAAAAATTATTTTCATCCCATTGAACCACATTTTACATAATAATGATAATAATTTATATTGTATTTTTTAAATTCAAATCACTAAAGTCGTAAAGATCCATTTAAATGAAAAATCAGTTTTTGTAACTAACGCTTTGTGGTTTCACTATTCATCAAAAATTAAGGTTTTTTAGAAAAATACCAAAAATTCACCCAAAGCAATATTTGATATTCCGAATTCAAAAATGATGTCTATTTTACCAAATTCATAACAAAGAAGTTTCATTAATTAATTTTATAATTAAATCCCTAAGTCCAAACAAATAGAGTGTTTTTAAGAAAGAATATCTATCAAAAAATTGACACTCGTTTATGTCCATTATCAAAGTGATATTAATTCTAATGACCACCATTGTATTAAATGGTAAAAATATATTCTAATTTTACTTTAAAACCAATTAAAAAGATAATCTATGTATATAAATAAATTATATTAAATGATGTTTTGAATTAAAATACAACACTTTTCACTATTCATTAAAAAATAAACATTATCATAAAAATACCAAAAATTTAACCAAAGTAAATTTCAATGTCCCCATCATAAAGAATAAGTTTATTTTTACAAATATAGTTTATAAAATTGTCAAAAGATAGATTTAAAAATGGTTCTCCATCAAAAGGTTGTAAAAAAATCTTTTAAAAATATTAGAGTATTTAATCTTAAAATTGGATTCATTTGGATTTTAAGCCTCTAACATTTATTGGATAAATGTAAAAATATTTAACAAACATAAGTAATAATTTTGTAGTTATTTATGTTCATTCCCTACATTACAACGGCTAGGTGTTAACTATTATAAAATTATTATTTTATTAGTGTGCAACATAAGATTTCAAATAAACTCGTTGTTGCGTATTGGGTACGCCATCGAGCATAGAATTCCCTTTAAAGTAGTATTAACATTTTATTCACAAATATTGATAAAAATTAGAATATAATATTATTTATTTACATGGGATGTTACATCCCTCCCCCCTTTTGGGAATTGCGTCCACGCAATTTCAAAATTAGGCTTGGAAACTCCATAGAAAGTCCCACATTGGAACAAGAGTCAGTAAGACTATCACTTAAAAAGAATGGAAGAGAAGTACAAAGGTCACCCGAGTTAACCCATACTATGATTCCAAGTATGAAAACATGGATATGGAGGAAAAAACAAAGGGTCATGTTTTGATGGAGAGTGATAGTAAACATGTCTAGGAGAAAGTTAACCACAAGAAAATCACAAGCTTGTGATGTGTTAAACAGTATTCGATTCCCCAGTAGGAAAAGTTAACAGACAACATTTTTTTTAAGTTACTCTTATTTGAGGAATTTATTTTTGAGCTTAAAAAATCACAATAAAACATACTTACTTGTCACATAGACTTTCAACTTTTACAAGATTCCTTAATCAAACTCATATTTTCTCCAAAAGACGAGTATTTAAGAAGACTTGTTCACATTAAGAGTACTATAATCAGCTTCTTGAGAATCACCTAATCCACAAAAGAGAACTGTATATTTCCCATGTCTTTAGATATCAACCAAAACAAAACCAAAATTTTTAGTACGAGATCAGATAATACCCAAAAGGATATTGTTTTTTACAAAAAGAAAAACTACTCATAATCTCCATGATTTTTCCAACAAAATCCAATGTTCAACAAAGACCATTCAATAAACATCTATCCCTAAAATTATTCAAAGTAAACCAAGATAAGATTGAAACTGAAATCTCTGAAAAATTTAATCACAAAGTCTCTTAAGGTAAATCTTAACATTTTTCTCCAAAATAACATCAATTACTCTTACAGTCTCATACTGAAAAGTAATTAACCTAATCACATATCCTCCAATATAGGATAACCATTTCCATTGATAACCCAAAATCAACTTACTATTAATCCATAAAATCATCTAACTAAAAAGAATAATTCAAACTAACCAGGTACTTCATGTAGTCCAGTGGTATGTGATAAATACCAGTTGCACTTTAGTTGTGGGTTCGATTCCTGCAGCTTCGTCCAACGCGATGGGTTGTCACACGGTCTGCGTGTTGTCCTTTTTCCAAAACAATATAATTCTTAAAACATTCCCCAAAACGTGATAAAATCTTCAAAAATAATCATAACATATTTTAACGTCAAGTTTATCTCATGCCTTTCATTTTCCATCATAACATATAGTAACCCATAATTACCTCAAAAGTAAAGATCATATAAACCCTAATGGTTAACATTATAATTATCACATGAACTTACACATCGAGTTGGTTCTCTCGTACAAGAGGCATTAGATAACTCACCAAAGTTCAAGTGGTTGATCATGACTCATGATAGTTGGTTTAGAATAACCACACGATTTCCTATTGAATCCCCCATTTCCTCCAGTATCTTAATCAGAGAACCACCACAGTTTCCTTAAAACCCATTGTCACTTTGGTTCCTTCTAGATCCATCCATTTACTAAAACCAAAAATGTCAGAGTGAGTATATCAGTAAAATAATCATATAATAAGGAAGAAGATAAACACCAAGATATACTTATCAAAGTTATCTCAAACTAATTCTATCTTTCAAAAAAACAATGACTCCATCTAATATACTATCCATTGTGGTTATACAAAACTTGTCACTTTTTCATAAACAACACTCTAACCTCTAAAGTTATCAAAACCGACCATTGATACCAACTATAAGGCCCCAACCTTAAACATTACTTAATATTTAGATATTTCAAGAATACACATTGAGGATCTTTTCAGGTTTAGAGTTTTAGAGAATTAGATCATAAAACATGCATTACATTCCACATTTAAACAAAGTGGTTACATAAAAGATAGTATTAATTTTTCCCATCAATGAAAACATAGTTAAAATAAAACATGGATTATTTCTTGACACTTCCTTGACACTATCATCATATCATGTACCTTTCCCTTGACCTGTGAAAAAACAATTCAAAAACATGGGATGAGCATAAAAATCTCAGTAAGGGATATAAAAATATAGAAAGGAAATATGATTACATGTATATATAAGAATCAATGAAATCATACTTTACCCATAAAACATATGCACTTTAACATACCTAATCAAATCATGAATAAATCATAAAAATCATAAGACATAAAGGTAACTTGAGGCATTCATAACATTATTACGTAGAGAGTAACCCTCATGGTTATGTTTGGAATACCCATTACACTATATTCCCTAAATCTATTTAGAGAAACCTTAACGTTTAACTCCTTCGCGTTACCCAATGCATGGAGAGCTATATCGGGCTCACCCATCATTAGTTTATCACGGAACCACCTGTATTCATAAAAAATGCCCCAGAACCATATCATAATCATAGAACATAACTTAAGAACACAGGAATGATAACATTCCCACATTGTAATAACAATATAACATTTTAAGATATTGATATAATGAATCCATTCTAAAAACCATTTTCATAACCATTTAAAACATTTAATAAAAGATTTTTGAATCAAAGTGTCCCGTACCACTTTGAAGAATTTAAAATTATAAACCATTAATATCCATATAAATAAATCCTTAAAACCATTTTGAAAACATGGATATTAATAAGAACAAATCATTAAAACATTTAAAATGATATTTTAATTAATGGGTTTTTTCCAAAATTAGAGGCACTTGAATACAATAATTGAGGAATAAAATTTAATCCGAAATTTAAAATACCATGAGAATAAATGGATTCATTAAATAATATTACAAATGATATTATATACACCATATAAGGGTTAATTGGTGCATATCAACAATGAAGTCTCAATAGAAATGTAAAATGAGATGAAATCCCTTAAAAAGAAGGTAGCCTTAAATTAAGGATAAATAAATCTCAAAATTATGTGTGACAAATATAAATACACCAAGTATAAGTGGATAGTAGGTTTAAAACAATAAAATGTCATTCACACATATTCAAAGGATGAAATATTCAATAACTACATGTTGAACCCAAAGAAATCGAAATTGGGTTAAAATGTTCCCTTGGTAAAATTCAACAGCCTAACGGCGTCACTTTAAAATTCATAAAATTATTTTATGAGAGAGAAAATGGTATATAATCACTTGGACATAAAATTTACATCAATAAGGATATAGAAGAACATATCCCATCATAAAAATATGTAAATTAGACGAAATAACAAAATAAGTCTTTTAAAAAGAGGAGTGTGAAAGGTTCCCTTACCGATTTGGGAAACTTTCGAAACGTACACCACATGAAATAAGGTTCATCCAATGAAGATTTAGCTACCCATAAATGAGAGTATGTTATACAAATATTAAAATAATAGGCAGTACATACACCACACAAAAGGAAGTAGTGGACTATGTAGCATGAATCTCACTGAAATAAAAAGTGAGATGAAAATCCACTTATGAAAATTCGGCAACCTAACGGCGCCACAACAAATGTCCAAAAATGGATTTATAAGATCAAATAGGGTCTCTAATAATATTAAAATAAAATTTACATCAAGAGTAATATAAAATAACATCCTCGAACATAATAAAGAGGAGGTTAAAGTAAGTTTTATAAAAAGGAGTACTTAAAAAGAAAGAGAGAGGTAGGATCCCTTACCTCAAGTCCGACTTGTCCTGTTCGTTTATTTATATTCCTGAATAATATACTTTTTTCAATTTATAATTTATTAAGGACCTCCTTAAAGTTTATTATTCAATTCATATCACATATTATTAGTTAATTATGTGAGTTCATATCAAATGTTTTTGTCGATGTTTAGTACATGAGTCAAAAATGAACTTGTTTGGAAAGAAGCGTCCATGTAGTTATAAGTACATCATCTCAAGAATATTATTAATGATTTAAATATCATATATATCCATTAAATATTCATTTTATACTATTCTATATCATTTGGAGATAAAAAGAATTGAAATGCACCGTTAATGGAGACGGCAGGCCGTACGTACGCATGAACGCTACTTTCATTTCATTGATATATTAATGGAATTAAAAATAATTGAGAGAGAGAGATATATATATATTATAATTAAAATATAATATATATGTTATATAGGTTGCATTAGTTCATTAATTGCATTCTTTATACATTCCATGTATTTCAGGAACGAATCACATCACTTGAGGGGGCGGTAGTCCGCACTTCCTACTATGAAATTATCACATTTGCACGACATGAAAAGAATAAAGTAATGATTTAAATATTAAATACAAAAGAATATATAAAACATAAAAAAACATATATATCATATATAAAATAAAGTGACATCATAATGACCACCTTTAAGGTGTTAAAAAATTATTGAACAATCATCGTTTCGTGAGGTTGTAATTCACCATCCACAGAAACAGTATGTTCTTTAACCATTATATGGATCTCTGTGTAAGTGTAGCTATAATAATTCTTATACAAACATAATAGTATATGGATGATTATGTTTTTGTTACAATAGAAACTAATAAAAAGAGTTTAGGGGGTTGTAGAAGCAAAATAAAACAAAATATCATAAGAGAAGACATTACCTTTAAATCGGGTAACTCCCTTTGGTTTGAACCAAAAGGGTTCCTTGAAGAGCTTTCTTCCTATAGTTATGATTCAATGATGAATATAGGTATGTGGAGATATTATATGGGCAGGGTTTGGCTGAGCCAAAGGCTTGAGAGGTGTGGGTAAGGTGGTAGAGGTGGGGGCCTTTTATAAGAGAAGAGGAGGGGCACTCTTGGAAAGTTATAAAATATTACTTTACTATAAAATGATTTTCTGATTTTAAAGGTCCTAAATTGATGAATTTCTAGTATAATGTGATAATAATTATAAATAAACCCATCCAATAGGTATTTTACCTTTACAGGTCTTATATTTTAAATTATCATTTCATTTTATTTAAATCATTAAATAATGAGGTAATCATTGCATCAACATGATGTCAAAAATAATTTAATTTATTTAAGGTCTAAAAATTATAAAAAAAATACTATGATTTAGGAAATCTTTTTATCATTACAATGACTATTTATAGTAAAAAATTAGACTTGTATAACCCCATGAAACATTTTATTTAGTAAAACAATACATGTTTGTGTCTTTTTTACTTTTACTTTAAATAAAAGGCATTAATGTCATTATCTTACCAAAGTGGCTCCATGGGGTCCCAAAAATCGAACCATTGGTTTTCTTGGTCATCCAAGACTCATCCAATAGGGGTACTACAAGTGTCAAAATATTTTCATTTTATTATAATATCATTTTTACCTTAAATCACACTAATTACCTTTAATAGCGATTAATAAAACATAAAAGTTACTTTTCATCAAAAATTATTTTCATCCCATTGAAACACATTTTACATAATAATGAAAATCATTTATATTGGATTTTTTAATTTCAAATCACAGAAGTGGTAAAGTTCCATTTAATCAAAAAATCAGTTTTTGTGACTACCACTTTGTGGCTTCACTATTCCTAAAAAATTAAGGTTTTTCATAAAAATACCAAAAAATCACCCTAAGATATATTTGATATTACAAATTCAAAAATTATTTCTATTTTACCAAATTCATAACATAGAAGTTGCATTAATTAATTTTATAATTATACCCTGCTGTCAAAACAAATAGCGTGTTTATATGAAACAATATCTATCAGAAGATTGACACTCATTTATGTCCAATCTCAAAGTGATATTAATTAAAATTTCCACCATTGGATTAAATGGTAAAAATATATTATAATTTAACATTAAAACCAATTAAAAAGATAATATAACTATATAAATAAATTATATTTAAAAAGAGATTTTGAATTAAAAAACAACACTTTTCACTATTCATTAAAAAATGAACTTTATCAGAAAAATACCTGAAATTTATCCAATGTAAATTTCAATGTCCCAATCATAAAGAATAAGTTTATTTTGAAAAATATAGTCTATAAAATTGTCAAAATATATATTTAAAAATGGTTCTCCATCAAAAGGCCGTAAAACAATATTTTAAAAATATTAGAGTATTTATTCTTAAAATTAGATTCATTTGGATTTTAAGCCACTAAAATATATTGGATAAATGTAAAAATATTTAACAAACATATATAATAATTTTGTAGTTATTTCTATTCATTCCCTCCATTACAATGGCTAGGGGTTAACTATTATAATATTATTATATTATTAGTGTGCAACATAAGATTTCAATGAAACTTGTTGTTGCGTATTGGGTACACCATCGAGCATAGCATTAACATTAAAGTAGTATCAACATTTTATTCACAAATATTGATAAAAATTAGAATGTAATATTATTTATTTACCTGGGATTTTACAGGAAATCCCATGTTCCCGAGGTAGTCTTGTAGTTCAAGATTTTTGTTATTACAGTTGAAGGTTATTTCACATTGGGTGTTTCAATTGATGTGTGAAATTATTATTTTCTAGATCTCTATACATAGAATAGTATATAACAAGATTTTAGTATACTTGTATCATTATAGAAACATAGGAATCTTTTTGGCATCCATCATTTTAGGCACGCATTGAGAATCATGTTCTGAGTGGGTTTTGGGGAATGAAAATGTTTTTACTTCTCTAAGTAATTTCTAAATAAATGGTGCTTAATATAGAGTTAATAATATTAAATGATGATAAAAGTGGTAATTTTAAGTGGATAAAATATAAAATTTGAAAATTTGAAAAACTGAAGTGTTTTACCTTATGTTAGCCAAGAACAAGGTGAGGGTGGATGAAGGTAGTTGAAATTCCATGGTTTTGGACTAGTTGAGGTGTCTGGGGGATAAATTGTTACTGATTTATGTGAATTAATATCATTAAAATGTGTCAATATTTAGTAATGTGTATTAATACATCTGTTTATCATTTTAGAGATATACCTCGATGATGAAGATTGTTGGTATGAGGACAAGAGGACAATGATAGAAATGTGACTTCATTAGCAGAACCAGAGGCCCTAATAGTTTTAGGTGAAGGATAGAGAGATAAGATAATTGATAATTTTTATTTCTCTATGAAATTAATTGAATGAGACCCATGAAGGGTTGTGCGGAATATGTCTGATCTAACATGGAATACCCAATTGCATCACCCTTCAACATTCACTATAGAGGGTGTGCCTGAAGAAACTGAGTTTTCAATTGAGTCTATCGAGACCATAGTGGATCATTTGAAGAATCCTATAGAAGATAAAGTCAAGTTTGATACTTATATGTTGTGAGGATCAGCAAAGAGATTTTGGGATATTAAATAATTGGATGAATAGTTGAATAAAATGGTATAGAAGGACTTCTAAGAGAAGTTCCTTGGGAACCTTAACCCTGAGACACTCATGTTAGAGAGTATAGAAGAGATTATGTAGTTGAGATAGGGGACTATGTTTGTGATGGACTATGATGGATTCTTTATTGAATTTTAGTGATTTTTTCTAGTTCTAGTTGTGGATGTGGAAACTTTGGATAGAATTTTTTTAGGATGGACATAAATTGTAGATTAAGTGACAAGTTAACATCTACTCATGGAAGAAGTTTACTAAGGTGGTGAATTAGGATATCATTTTGTAGTGGAACGTACAGGAGTCACTCAATGGAGGACACATGATTTTTTCTAGATGATCATGAGGTATATCTTAGAAGGTTTGGAAGAATATTTATGAGAACAGTAATCACTGTAGTGGCATAAAGAGTGACTGTAGGGTCTTCAAAACTTCGTGATGGGATGTAAATACCCCCACAAGCACTTTGTAGAAGGATGTAAGAAAACATAAAATCCCAACAAGGGAAATAGTTGAAAATTTAAAGGAAAATTTTATAATAAACATGAAAAAATAAAATATCTCAAAGAGTTTTATGTGACTCACGTACCATCATCGGTAAGGGTTCACAGAGCCCATGAATTGTAATCCATAAGTACATAGAAGGCCAATGAGGTACTAGCCCGTATGGAGATAGCCTACAAACCCAGGAAGCTAGAAACTGTGTCATTAGTTGAATAAAGAACATGTAGACCATCCACATATCATCTTGAAAATTCATAATTTCACGAACGAAGCAAGGGGACATGGTTTCACGATCCTTGACATGTGAACTGTAGCCCCCTCAATACCCCAGTTGACCATGTCTCTCGCGTGTTGAGATAAGTGTTCTTCGAATTCATCAAATAGTGGCACATTCCCAATGATATGATAACCCAATGATTTATAAATGGAGAAAGTAGGAATTTAGAAGAGGGAACATGAAGAAATAATGGAGGAGACCCTAGAGGATGGAAGAAAAAATTCTGAGAGGATTCCGACTTCGATTTCGAATCATCGAGGAAGTGAAATCCCTGAATCGCATTCCCGCATGTATAACCTGCTGTGAACCATAAAAAAGGGACTTAAAAATAATGGTTAAACATCAAACCTAATTGGTGTCATTGAAAACCATAAATTCCTCACATAAGAACTTTCAGTGAACCATAGGTTCTAGGACCCTCCTTTATTATGGCACATTGCATAGTGCATCGCTATGTGGATTGAACCCTGCACCACGTACTACATCAATATTTGGATGGAACCTAAAGAAGAATAAAAGACATCATATGGGACCTCGTGCCACTTTTTTACATGGTTGTCCATTCCCAATATCGCTTACTTATTCAGTATCAGGACGACCCCCTACCCTCATAACATGATGGCATGTGGGGCTCCCCCCATCCCGCACGAGAAAATAGTACAGTGATTGGGGCATCTTCAAGTGTTTCTTCCTTCATCTCCGATCTAACACCTCCATTACTATCTAGTCTTCTCTATCTCCTCTACAAAACAACACACCGAAATTAGGTCAAAGCCTCTTCCAAAGCCACCAGACCCAAATGATCAGACCACCAGGTGCAACAGTGCGCCCCTCTGAGTCTACATACCCATGGTAAGTGAAGTCACAAAGGTTGTCCCCCCCAACCATTTGGACTCCTAGGATGTCTGTATGTCTACATTCCCATGGTAAACCAGATTCCAACCTTGGTATTATTACTTGAACCTACCCATTCTATGAATTAAAGGAGATCACTTTCTATTCCATTCAATGAGGAATGTTGATCAGTTAGAGGAGTCATGCTCGATTCTCCATTCGATGAGGAGCAGCATTCCTCCCCTTTCCCAGAATACATTATGGGGCACTCCCACTGAGGTAAGTCACAAAAAATCTCAGAGCCCTTATGCATGAAATATAATGTAATCCTATATTTAAGGGTTCATCACTTTTCACCATCTCCAATGATCACCTCGACTTCTTTTGCCATGGGCCCAACCTCTTCCATTAGTGAGAGAGAAGGTGTGTGGTTTGTTAAATCTCTCACATTCTTTTATTTATCATACCATGTATGAATCATGAGGGAATATATATTTTGTATGATTATAAAATAAACACAATCCATCAAAAAATAAACAATGATAACTCTTATTTCTATTTAAACCAAGTTACGAAGGACACCAACTTGATAGCCCGAGCTCAAAAGGGGTTCCATTCTGAAAGGTTTCACCCAGTCATTTCTCCCTCAAATGGTCAATATCAATACGTAACCCCCACCCAAAAATAACTAAAAAAATTCTAATTCATGTTCAAAATATGATACATATTATGATTTTTTGAAGGCTCTATCTGAAAGGGGTTCCCTTCCAAAAGGGGACACCCAATTATGACCCCAACAAATGGGCCTCCTATCATATACAAGCCCCAACCTAACCGAACTAACAGGTATTTGGTTCATCACTTGAGGATATGTTGGAATCCCATATTATGGGTAAGACCCCAATATCTAACAATCATTCATCTCTCCTAGATGACGATAATCACTAGAGAACCTTATTGCATGGATTAAGTCATTATTGCCTCCATATAATCAAATCTATGTATATCCATGATGATCTTGAAAACCTGGGGTAGCTCATGGATACACTCATCAGGAATGAAAAAATTATTTAAAAGCATTTGAACATGACTTAAATCTATAATAGAGTCCATGAATATTAAATAATTCTACCCAAAAGGCTGCAATGAGCCTGACCTCCCATCCTCTTGATCAATGGAGTCCTTAAGTGTCGTTGGCCAAAGAGTAATCCAATGATCACATACCTTTGGAAATAATGTTAAAAAAATAGGGATACCAGGGTCAATGGGTGTTTTTGAATCCACTAATAAACCCGTTAGAGACTATATGAGGAAGTAATATCCAATGAGGACCTATTTCAAAAATACATAACCACCCAAAATCGCCTTCTTGGACCATTTAGATTTGACACCTCATTCATAATGAAGAAGGGATAAACAGCCAAGACCTCATGAGGTTAATCTAGTTCCCCCTAAGGCATAATGGTTTGGATCGGGTCGAATAAATGTTGGAGATGTGGATGTTTTATAACAACAGATGAATTCTTGTCACGCATTAGACTGTTTTTTTCATTTTCCCCAAACACTTACACATACCACCTCAGGTTGAAAAATATTATGATCCCAACATGACTCCTCAACCAATGTGGAGGTTCTACCCTACTCAAGCATCTTCACCTCACAAGAATGGGGGGAAGAGGGCCATTATGAATCGTCAAATATTCATATGATCAATAGATGTTACTTTAACTCTGTTTTTGTCTTTATATGTCACATATATATATCACAGGTTCTTACAGAGAGACCATTGATACAAATGGAATCCCAAAAACCAATAAATATGCACACCTCAATAATCCCTCATGTGGATGGGGCCCTGATAAAGGGCAAGACCCTCTTTCCATCCCAGCGTCTTCAATGGTGGGTATCCAACATGCTGATCAAAGAGTACCACCAAAATGGTACTTTCCCTACACAGTAGGCTGCAAGAAAATACCTACAATCTGAAAAACATCTCTAGTCACCTTCTCACCTATGGACAATAACCCAGGGCGAGGCGAACCTGCTTGTCCTGTCGAACCATTTCAGGATCCTGTCCCTAGAGTGTGATAAAAAGTACCTCCATTAACTTAAGAAGGGAGATTAAGTCGATGTTGATGACTTCGCCTCAGGTGAACAAGGGTCCTGCTCACATGACCCTTCAATATAATGTCACCTCTAACACTAGGTGACCATGTATCCTCACTCTAAATAGGATATTGTGCTTAGGGAACCTACTGATGTCCAGGATACATGAGCCCCTCAGGCCTCCAACTGAGGGTGGAACACATACCATCATGAATATGATATCACCCTGATTCCAACGGAGGAAGTCCCCTATACAAACATTGTGGCATTCAATAGGAATACATACAACTCTACCCCCTCCACTAAATCCCACCATGGAAATATGGTGGCACAATATGAGAATGTGCACATTCCTACTAGTGATCGCCAATCTCTCCATGCAGATAGAGTAGAAAATTAAATACGGACACAAATACCTTTCAATTCACAAGAAGATCGTCATACTAATAGGATGGAAACCAACTATAGGATTGCTCAAATACATGTGTATTTATATCAAACCTTCTATCCCAATAGGAAAAAAACAAATACGAACAGATTCAAATTCTTACAGATGCATACAATGAATATGAGACAAATGTAGCGGAAAGTAAGAAGATAAAAATTCTACCTTATAAATACAAATCCCACCAGTCAAATATGGTGGAAACTAGGGAAGACAATTGGAGGAAGACTTATTCCTCAGTCATAGAACATGCGAACTCCATGTATCTAGTAGAAACCTTTGGACACCAAAGCAGTGCACAAATTTTTACTCTAGCATCAGAATGATCCATCGTACCCATTCCATCAAAATATGTATCACGTCACATCCTAGAAATGATGGAAGATCATAAATCAATTCCAAACCATATCGTCAATACATTCCATGATATCATCACATAAATAGAAAAGGTGAGGCACCAAGAACACGGCTCAGTTTCCTCGAATAGAATGACTTACATGTAAAGTGGGTTAGTCACTCAAGAGTTGTTATGTATCCTTTCTCCCATATAGGTTTTTCGATGTCAATATCCCGCAATACACAAACAATCAAATTGGGAAAAATACCCATTCTAACTAGGGGTCACTGGTCCCATGTGGTGGCCACTCTAGAGAAGGCATATATCACATCCAAAACTAAAGATGTATATTTTCATATCCTATAACCATCACAAGTACAAAAAAATAAGGACCCATATATAAAGGACGTTACCAACAATGGACAACCCCAGTTACCCCCAGGAGTGTTTCCAAAAATTAAATTCGTCGAAGGAAACTGTAAGATGAAGAGAACATAAATGATCCTTCTTAGTTGAATGATAGATTTCTTGACACCCTCAAGAATATATAAATAATATATCAATACCCTAATATTCCATTACCAAATATGGGAAGTTGGAGTAGTAGTTACGAAGGCAATCTCTACAATGTTCCAACCAAAAGCTCTGGTGGTCCTCACCAGAGCACCCATGGAGTCTGACTATGTGGTCCATGAATGATTGATCAATAGAGCCTATCTCCTGATGTGATTTAGGGTGTCCCTACTTTCTACTTGAAGGACAAACAGTAATAGGTTCCTCCCCCTTGTTTTCATCCTCCCTAATGGTCCCCCATTGGGTATACACTGATGATATGATTCTCACTATAGTCAGACATCAAGTCATAATAGTAGTCCTCACCACAACGGCAGTCATTGTGAAGGCCCTCCCCATAATGGAAGTTGTTGAGAAGGTCCAACCCATAAAAATATGATGTAATTAGAAGGTCCTTCCATCATTTTAGTACATCCTAAAGAACCTCCTGATAATATACTCTTTATAAATTCTCCCTTCAGACAGATATCATGCTATGATAGTAGTCCTCACAATGGTCCTCCCCTCAGAGACATTTAGCATCCATAAGGTCATACACTCACTGGAGACAAACCTAAAGGTCCTCCCAAAGGTATAAGCCATAGGGACACTCCTCGTAGTTGGGAATTAAGTCACAATGGTATCCCTCACCATTAGAGAATCAATTGTGAAGGTCCTCCACGCAATCAAAAATCAAACTAGAAAGAAGGCCCTCCCCTCGCTGGGATATATGTGTGAAATCCCTCCAACACCGAGGCACTCAAAAAAAGGATTCATGAATGTAGGAAACTCTTTCTATGATGATTGATATTTTTTATCAACCATAGGATTTTTTGGGGCCACACTCATCTTACAATCCAGCCTCACCCGCTCACAAATCATTGAGTCTCCTACTAACCCTACTACTTAGAATGAAATTATTAAGAAGCAGTCTAACAGTGCATATCAAGTATAGGAGTCCCCAGAAGAACAAAAATAGGATACATTTCTTATGACAAGACAACTATCAAAGGCTAATATACCAGTGATGTATTGGCCAATGAACATTTCTCACATCGACATTCCAAGGGAATGTTCTGAGGAATGTATGCATAACATTAACCTCAATAACTAGAAGATTCTTCTCTAGATAAATGAGAATTTCTTGCCCTATAAAGGGTATGCATACCATGTAAACATATTAGGAGAGATTATTCATTTAATCGACCTAGAATCCCTCCCATCTACACAACTAGAACAATCAAAATGGTGATAGAAAAGCAATGAACTGGACTACCTCTATGCACTGCACAAGTTGTGTTTCCTCATCATTTTCACCTCGTCTAGCATTCATATTTGGGGATGGTGAGATCATGGAGGTCTACATTTCACCCCATTACCCTCCCAGTATACCATATTGAAAATTTAATCTGGAAATATCATTACTCAAAGGTAACATTAAAATAAAATCCCTACTTAGGAACGGTGGAACGCTCAACAAGAACCTCCCTGGAGTAAGTCTCAAAAGATTTAGTACTAAAGAGATCAAGCCATCAAAAATATTTAGATCCATTTAGCCAAGAACATCCAATAGGCTTCCTGTCTAAGATAATATAACTAATTTTTTTTTATATCCTCAAATGAATAATAAATCCTATGAAGATCCATCTACATACTTGGCTCACACATGCATGGGAGTGCTTGATATCAAGGATGACATAGTTGTAGGTACTGCTATAATATGGGAACAGCCCCATCCCACAGATCTAGGGGGAGTTTTAAATCAAAATTCCCCTGTATGACCAACAAATCCAGGCCATAGTCCATCTACCCAAGAATAGGAGAAACCCCAGCCCATAGGGATGGGGGCATTTTTTCCTCAAATTCCCTCACAATGGATGTTTGTCTTCTCCTATAGTGAATAATGATAAATAGATAGGTCACCCAAAATACCACATCTCTCGATTCGTACCCTCTATGAAATATTCATATCACGAGGTTGGATTAGGGCTCCCTTCGGGTCAATTTTTTCCATGAAACCCAAAGAATACAACATATTAGAAGGACAAGTTCCAAAAAAACACAAAATTCCTTCTTACCATTCTATTTATGGTACACCACCCCTAATGCAGTAGTCCTTAGTGAACACGGTGAACATTATCCCCACATATCTAAAAAACAATACAAATAGAGAGGATTTAGGAGAAGTTAGTTCCCTCCTAGAGGCATCCCACATGGAGCCCGATGGTGTGCACACCCAAAACCAAAGAGTACTCTTAAATTTGGGTGCCCCATAAGTAAACATAATACTATCTCCATTTTGAATCCCTAATAATGAGAATGATAAATCCCAGTTCATCTATGGCCCACTTCCACCTCCCCCGGAGAATGTGTCCCTCACGCTAAAGGAAAGATTCACCAAGCAGGAGGAGGAAATGAAAGTGATAAGGAAAATCAATGTTGAGTTGCGTCAGGGGAGTTATCTTTATGGATGCATTATTCAAGAGGAAAATCAACAAGTGGTCTTAGATGTGGTTTCCATACCATAGGAACTCATCCTGATAAATGATTTTATGCTCAGATTCTCATATAATCCTATACCAGGACCATCTACCTACTTGAATAAAGCCTTGTAAAGACATCAAGACTTCCATCCACTAGGAAGTCAGCCATTGTATACTCCGAATAACCCGCAAAGGATACCCTCAGTTGGGTATCCTCCCCAAATTCTAGTATTTTTGGCACATCCATCTTTTCCCCTTACTGCACCATACCAATCTCATGTCCGGAAAGATATGCATCAAGGGATTTTGAATACCATAGATTATCTAACAGTTTGACTCGAATCCATGGAAGGGTGGTGTGATACGATAAAACTATAACGTAAACCTTACCCCGATTGGGTGAGTAATGATTGGCCACCTCCAAACATTGGGAACCCCATATTTCTGGTGTTTAGTGGTTTGGGAGACTGGGAATAGAACCAAATACACTATTTCTTTTATTGTGACCCCATGATGGGAACCCTAGAGAAACAATAAGTAGTGAAACTCAAGTGTTTCATGAGAACTCTATAGGGTTCAGACTTCATGTGGTATAGTAGCTTTCAAGATAACTGAATTATAGGCTGGGAGGACCTCTAGTGATAGTTTCTCTTCGAGTTTAGTTAATCATTAACTAATACAATAGTTAGAGGTCTCATGAACTGCATTTAGTGGGAGAATGAAAGTGTTTCAAACTTCATATCAAGATAGAATGTCTTGAATTACTCCATGAACCAACCACTCCCCTAGGACTAAATTCTTGCTTTTTGAATTGACAATCTCTGTGATGAATTGAGGAAACCTCTTATCGCAGAGAATTATATAATTTGGATCTGATATTTCTCTACTATTTCCCAAATGATGTAATACTCCTTGCAGTAGATAATCTCAAGTACTGAGTGGCCCTATTTCCCCCAGGGAAAATAACATGAAAATACTAAGTGAATTATATCATTCTTAAGCCACCCATGACACAAGCTCAAGTTGCGAGGCCTCCACCAAAATGTGAAGGACCCCTAAGATGCCAATATCCACTACAACCTAGTCAAGATGAGAGAAGTGGTGCTAAAATAAATTAGCTCTAGGAATAAAGAAATAAAGTCTACTTTTCTTGAGATGAATAATTTTGTGGCTACTTCATAGACACCCAGAATTTCTGATTTCTATGGCTACCAGAGCCAAAGAGTGCTGATGATTTTGTTCTCTCTGACCATCCAAATTTTTGTCCTGGTCACCATATATTGAGGCATGTCTCCGAAAAGTGATTCGTCTTCAAGGAACACCTGAAAAATATGATGGATTCTAGAAATGTCAGGTTGGGTTTTTCACCAACATAAGGGTCGCATGTATCTACCTTATACCCATGAGACAAAGAAGAATGGAAAACAGTCACACAAAAAAAAAGGAAAAATTTGACAATTGGGTGACTTTAAAAATAGTAAACTGAGCTCATGGAATCCTCCAGATGTAGTTAAAACATCCAATTATGCCCCCAACACCTCTTGATACAGCACAACCACCACTCTCAGCTCTGAAATCCACTAATGGCTAGAAGGTAAGAAAGAAAGAGAATGAATATGAGGCTACACCAAAGATAAAATCGGCCTTAACATTTTCTTACTTCATGACAAAAGCCTCAAAACAACAAGAACAACCTTTTCCATATAAAATAATAGGTTCCACCCCTCCAAATGGAAGAATGGGAACCACACCTCAAAATGAGATAATTGGAACTACCCCTCTAAACATTACCATTTGAAGAAGACAGTTGAATATATGCATTTTCATATTAATAACTAATCCAAGGCACCATTAATGTAATTCACTGGATGGACCCCTTCCTTGATGGATAATATAGTCACAAACCTGAATTCCCCTCATCAAACTGGAGAGTCATATTAAGAGGCGGAGGGGTTCTTGGAAGGCATGATCATGGAAGGAGTCAAATTCCCAGACATGTCTTATCTCAAACATTTAATGTTGCTTTAAATCATTGAAGAACCCTTCACAAGACACAATAGGAATTGTATGGTTTTTATGCCCCTACTGAATGAAATATTAGCCCAATCATATAGGAGAATCCAATGACGGAATAACAAATTTATAATCTCCTAAGGCATATCGGTAGTCCGATTCGGAAAAACTCAGAAAAAACAATATCACCATCCGCTCCTGCAATAGAGCTTGAACCATCTAAATCCAAAGATTAATCCCCTAAGGTTCCCAAGAAATTGTATCTCTGGGCCTAGAAGTGACGAAATTTAGAGCAAAAATATGATATTCAAAATCAACTAGTATCAGTACCAAAAAATCTACCAATCCTGGATGCCTTTAGTATGTTAGTAGATCATAGGGAGGCACTCATCGAAGCCTTACTCAATCCCAAGAATTTGAGGCTGATGTAGTAATGGATGAATTTTATCGGATGGAGACCAATCCTGAAGAATTCAATGATTTCATCTCCTTTACAGATAAGAATGAAGGCGCCATCATGCAAGGACACAAAAAACATTTATATGTGTCCAGCAAGATAAATGGCATTGATGTTCAAAGAATCTTCATCAGCAATGGCTATAGAGTTAACGTCCTCCTAATACAAACACTTCATCAGTTAGGATATAATGAGGATGTCTGACACCTAGAACAATAAATCTACTAGGATATGAAAAATGTGAGTAGAATCCATTTGGAAAAATCAAGATTAAAACATGTTTCGGTGACCTTATGTATAATTCTGATTTTTTAGTGGTGTGGAAAAGTACGGCCTGTGACATCTTGCTGAGGAGGACTTGTCTATAGTATTACATTGCAATTTCCTCTTCATACTGTTAGTGCATCAAATATTACGCTAATGGAAAAACTGAGTTAGCTCATGATGATAAATTCTCATTCAAATCATGTGAGTCACATTAGATCATTGCATGGTTCTATGAACTAAAAGAGAAGCAGTCGTTGGATAACAAAATTGATTATATCACCGCCCAAATGGATTGGAAATGGATTTAATTTATCCCTTAAAATAATAAGGGGAATTTTATGTATTACCCACCTACTAGGTTGAGTTCTTTAGTTCATGCTCATATACAGACTCATCTATCTGCATGATTTTCGTTATGGTCGCTAAGTCCAAAGACACTAAAAAGCACTCTGACTCATATGATGTTAGGGAAATCCCAAATAAATATTATCTTGGACCATCCTCAAGAACCCGGATATTTACCACCTTACATACTATGGCTGAAAACAAAATCTTTTCACTACGTGAATGTAATGAAATACTATCTAGAATTCCCCGCAGTCAATCACCGAAAATGGAGTTGTTTTGATTTTAATAAATCAGAGTTTCAATTTCTCTCTCAAATATGGATAATTCATATCAAGAATCCTATCTCCATATGGAGAGGATAGAATATGATGATGAATATTAATAAGAAGAACTCAAATATTCCCCTTCTTCATTCAAAGAATGTGTCTCCACAACAATCAATGAACATAGGGAGATAAAAATGGGCAACGAAAACAACCTGTGACTAACTCTAATTAGTGTGGATATTCGTTTCAAGGATAAAGAGTCATATAACTCTTTCTGACATAATAAGAGAGATTTGTTTTCTTGTAACTACAAAGAAATGTTAAGTCTCAATCTGGATGTCACCACTAATCACCTGGGTCTATTGGAAGACCATCATGGTTATAAGTAGGCAGTTAGAAGGACCCATCCGACACATTAAGCCAAAATAGAGGATGAAGAGGACAAGTTAATCAACGCTAACATTATTTGAGAAGTCAAATATTAGATCTTTATTGAAAACATAGTCCCTATAAAAAAGAAGAATGTATAGATTATATTATGGATTGACTTCAGGGACCTCAATCACAACTTCCTTGAAGATGATTACCCTATCTCAATCACAGAATTATTGATCGATGAGAATATCAAATATGAGGCCCTCTATTTCATGGATTACTATTTTGGAAACAACTATATCTTAATGGCCTGAGGAGATTAAGAAGACACTACTTTCAGGGCCCCTTATGGAGTGTTTTTATATAGGGTGATTCCCGTTGGCATGAAAAATGATGGTGGTATATATCTGTGTTTCATGGAGAACCATTTCATTCACTTACTAATATAATTCATCTAGTGCTACGTGGATGATCTTTTGGTTAAATCATGTCAGAGCTCAAACCACCTGATAGATATTGAAACTATATTCAATAAACTATGGAGACACAATTTAAATATGAATCCTCTTATGTGTTCTCTTGGCATTACCTATGGGAAATTTATTGGCTTCTTCATACACCATCACAACATTGAAGTTGACCCTGAGAATATAAAAGTCATCCATTTCATGCCTCCACCTCACAGCCTCACCTATTTGAGGGGTCTCCATGGTCACCTGGCCTACATTCATCACATTATAGCCAACCATGTGGGTAAATGTCTTCCTTTCACTAGTTTGATGAAAAAAGAAGTCAAATATGAGTGAGATAATGATTGTCAAGAAGAGTTTGATAGTATCAAATGATATCTCTTAAGACCATTGGTCCTGATGTCTCAAGATCCCGGAAGACCATTCATATTGTACATAACCACCTCAGAATAGTCATTAGGTTCCTTCCTCAAGTAGAAGAATGATGTAGGCAATGAGAATAGTCTCTATTACTTCATCTGAACAATGATTAATAATGAGGCTCCATATTCAAGATTCGAAAAAACAAACTAGACCTGATCTTTTTAGTTTAGAAATCCACGCATTACTTATATAACCACGAGGTGTATCTGGTCTCCTTCTAAAACTAGCTCCAGTATATTCTCAGATATCCCAAGCTAACTGGATGCCTATCATAGTGGGTAGTCATCCTAAAATAGTTTGATATACTATTCATGGACTAGAAATACATTAATGGATAAGAATTATATGACTTCATGGAAGATAACCCCTCGAAAGAAATCACCCCATTGGATACTGAACTTCTGGATGAAAATGTATTCTCATCCCAAGATGGCCCCCGGGAGTGGAAAATGTACTTTGACAGTGCCTCCAAAATCCCAAAAGGGAAAGGGATGGAGGATACTGATCTCAACAAATTAGTTCAAGAAGTCATACTCATATCCCCCAAACAGGAGGTCTGGCCTTACTCCTTCCTACTTTCAAAGGGGTACACATATAATCAAGAAGAATACCAGACCCTCATTGAAGGTCTGGATCTGGAACATCATGCACGAGACAAACACTTTAATAAAAACGGTGATTCACAACTAGTCATCAAGAATATCAATGATAACTATGCCATTAATAAATAAGTATTGCTACCTTTGATGAACCATGTTTGAGAACTAATGGGGGAATTACCATCATATCCAACACTCACTTATGTCCCCCAATCATAAAATTATGAATCCTATGCATTGGGAAATATATCCAAAACCATAGGTGATCCAAACAGTGATGAAACAATTATGATAATTTCCCATAGTTGGATGGTGTTTTCATTCATTCAAAAAGATATGGAGAAAGCGATCAGATTAGCCCTGTTTTTGAGAATTAGGGTCACACCACTTGCTAGATTACTCACATTGACAATTACCTCCCTAGGGGATAACATACACTAGATAGGGCTGGAAGAGAATGAATCTGGAGGGGGATAGACAATTTCTTCTTGTAAAATGGTGTAAAACAAGAAAAGTGTCTCTTCAAGGGAGTCCTTTAGAGTCCTTCTCATATGCATCGATGGGGAAGAGATAGTTGCTGTCATGAATGAAGTGCATGCTTGATATTGTGGAGAACACTGAACAATAACCAAGATCTCCCATAAATTTCAATGCCTTGTATACCATTGGACCACTAGGATACAAGGTTGCTCCACATTTACAAAAGTTTAATTTATACCAAATTTGTGCTAATTTTATTCACCAACCCTTAGAGATACTTCACACAGATAATTAATCATGTACATTTGCTATATGGGGAATGGATGGTTTGGGACTATATACTCCTGCAACATCCAAACAATTCATTTTCATTCTCACATCAAAAAACATCATTTTCAAATGGGCTGAGGCGAATCCCTTTAAACAGATCCGGGAAAAAATCTTTGTTATCTTTGTGAAATCCCACATTATTACCAGATTTGGTGTCCCTAATACAATACTAATGGAAAATGGCACCAACATTTGCTCTGATGATTTGGAGAAGTTATACAATGAATATGGGATCAATTCCAACCATTTGTTTCGCTACCATTCAATGACCAATGGACTGATAGAAGTAGTCAACACGACTCTATCCAACATACTCTAGAAGATGGTGGGAATGGATAAGAAATTTTGGACATATAATATCCAACATGCTTTATGGGATTAAAAGACCATGATCTACACTTCCACCTAGTCAACCTCGTACTCACTAGTATACGAGGTAGAGGTGGGTTTTCCCATTGGAATTCAATTTCCATCACTCCACATGGCCATTTTTGATCAACTATCCATGAATGAGAAATCACAAAATTGGTTGGATGAGTTGGAGCAGGTAGATGAGAAAATAATCAACACTTTTCACATTTTAGATTTCTACCAAAATCAGATCACACGATACTTCAATAGAATGGTTCGCCTTTGGTATTTCCTCGAAGGAGAGATGGTGTTGGTCCTCAGAACTCTGATGATACTCGGGAAGAAAACCCAAAAGTCTGAGCCACAGTGGGAGGGACCATAGGTCATACATAGGGTCTCCTCCAATGGAGCATATACCTTAATATCAAGAGATGGAAAGAACCTCATGGCTCCCACTAATGCAAGGTTTATAAAGAAGCACATTGTATAACGGTGATGATAATTTCCTTGATGATTTACTCTAAACGGAATAGCATATAACCATGGCTAAAATACATTAAACTACATAGAATAAATAAATCTAATCGCACGATGATAAATTGTGTGGTCAAAACTATCCTAACCACATGACATTAAACTATACAGATTCTTTCCAAATCACAAAATTATAAACTATGTGGTTTCCAATGTACTGCATATGGATTGATTCCCACTCATTAGTATGATACGTAGCGACCCCTCAACCCTCGATCATGGCCCAAACATCACATGAAAAAATTAACATATTATATCATCTATCAGCCCAATACTATGAATAAAATCCTTGTGGGAACTTATTTCTCACATAGAGTATGAATCATGTGAGATTAAGATCAGTGGTACAAATTAAATTACTTAAAAAAAACTAGGGAGGAATATGATAGACCTGAAACCCCTTTCAAATGAAACCAAAATTCCCCTACTCCTACGTCTGAGTCAGATCGATGTATGGAACATTTAGAACTATGTATGGCTTGATTCCTTACCTTGCAGGATATGTAGTGATTCCTGGAGTTAACATCCAAGTCCAGCCACCAATTAAATAAAAATTCCCTCTCATTTACCTACACATGGGCCATGCCTCTATAGGTAACATTTAGAACTATTTATAGATTGATTACAAACCTTGTTGGATACATAGTGATTCCTAGATCCTCTACCCCGGTCCAACCCCCCAAAAAATTCCCCTTCACCTGTCTATAGGTTGGACTTCCATGACAGAATCCATGAAAGTACTTAACCACATGACATTGAACTTTAGAGTTCCTCAAGATTCATGTGTGGCCCAATTCATAGTGTTACAATATCTCAAACATGCCTTTAATTTCTATAATAATAAATTCAAAGAGATGACAGAAATTCAAAGACTGAATTTTGACCCCAAGAAAGAGTCAAATGATCATGCCTCCCCCTATATATGAGTCAAATATTTGTAGAAGCTTTTGTAGTTATTAGATAATCATGGTATGGATCTTTATTACATTCCTAGATAGGATTTTCCTTATGTCAAACTCCATAGTATGGGAAATATTGGATCTCCATAAACCTTCATGGTCATCGGGTATGGAATGTCAGTGTCCTACACACACCTTTGTTTGACTATGCACATCATGAAACAGTGGATATATATACATTGTATACAAAATGGCCATCAATCAAAAGAAAAATTCATCCCCAAGAATGTCCAATCATATTTTTATACTCCCAATGGCTTCCAATCCCCGTGTCATTCCTCCTGATCCAAGGCCCCCAGAGACTATGGTAAAACCTTCTATCATCATTAATGTAAATAGAATGACATAATATCCCAACCCTGATTGACTCAAAGCTATTTATGGCCTCCATGACAATTTATCTCGACAACATGATAGTAAAAAATAATACCAATGTCCATACAGAATGATTCTAAACTGCAAGTCCATAAGGATCCTGGTTTCATGACAACAAACTGCACCGCATTATGGAAATCACTTGATTCTTTTCTTAGCTCGACCTCCTCAAAAAAATGCCTTCCCGTCAAGTGTAAGGTCAAAACCTACACAATTAATTTCCATTGGGAGTCCTGTGTAACATGGTTTCCCCCAATGAAGATGTGTGGGAAACCCAAATTATACAATCTAGACTCATCCACATAAAGTATTGAAATGAACCCTTCTCTGCGAACAAATTTCATCAAAATAGAGAATCCACACACAAGTCCTATCAATAGGTCATATTAAGGGAGATCATATTTCCCTTATTTTACATAGGGTTTACCCGACATCCACCCCACATGAAGATAAATCATGTGTAATTTCATCCTTTCTACATGATGTTAAATAGCATAGCATTGGTCTAAGCATAGAATGATCCCTACCATTGGTTATGTCATTATTATGTAGTGAACTGAAATCTTCATAATCCCTTATTTCTCACACCGATTATAGCTCATGTGAGCTTAGGGACCTCAGTAGGATATCAAGTAGGAAATCATGGAATATTAGTACAAGATTTTCAACCTAGCAGCATGACCCTAAAAGTCATGTTATGGTTACCTTCCCTATAAGGAAACCCAGATCTGGGTCATACGATGTTAAACTACAGGGTACTCCAAATATAGGGAAAATGACAAATCCTCTATATGAGTATGATATTTGTAAGGGATTAATTAATCCCATGGGTGAATCATATCCCATAAATTTATAATGAATCTGGATATAATTCTTCCATGCATCAAACTTCGTTCTTTGTGTAAAATTTAATATCCATAATCCTTCATGGACATTGAATATGGAAGGCCAATATCCGGTATAAACCACTATTTGATGATGAATGTCATGCCTCAGTGTCTCTACATATATTCTCGGCAAAATTTTCATTATCTAAAGGAAAATTAGTCCCCTATAGATTACTCTCCTAACTCTAAATGCATAATGGATCCCAAGCCTCCTAACATCTCTCATTCTTCAGGAACCCTCAAATTCATGGTTTACATTATCATTACTACCCACATCAAAGATATATCAGAACATCTTTACCCGATTAACATCAGATCACTTTTGAAGATTCAGTAAAATTACGATGCCCCATCCATACGTGTAAAGTTGATCCATGCACGAAAAAAATTCCACCACTTATTTCTAGTTTTCCCATTATGGTTCTTCCAAAGAAATGCCCTCTTTTATTTTTAGGAACAACCCCATTCATAATCCATACATCATGTCCAAAAAGTTCCAAATCTCCATAATCATGGATTGACATCGGATATGGGAGGCCAGTGTCCCACAGACACCTTTGTTTGACTTTGAACATCATGCCCTAATTTATCCTCATGTGTCTTCTATTAAACAGTTTTCAATCAATGGAAAATTCGTCTCTATAAGGATCATTTCTAGTTTACGTATGCCCGCATGATATTTATGTCCTGTCTCACTCACTGGATTTGGAAACCCCATGGATTATAGCATTCATGTCTTTCCCTTTTCAAATGTATAGAGATGAATATAATTTCTAATTGAAATGATGAATCACTTACTCTCCCTACGTTTTAATAAAATAGTCTCCCATAAAAGGTTTCATGTTTCCTGGGGGAAGACGTTATGCAGTACCATTTTCTAGCTCTCCCTTACACAATTAAAATTTGTTTGAAAGAGGTTTCCTATTAAAATATAATACAAATTCCACTAATACATTCAGAAATATTGCCTCATATAGGCCAACCACTATGGTCCCCAACCTTAAAATAAGTCCAAATTGTTAAAAATCACATGAGCCATCAAAATTGGAAGTCTACTGTCAGCTCTACATATGACACCTACAAAACAGCCATTAACTAGTAGAAATTTTGTCCCAAGGAGAGTCCTCTCCTAACATTGTACACCTAAAATGGCCCCCAATCCTCATATACATCCATAAATCATAATTTTAGGGTCCATTAAAATATGTCATTCATGTATGAGATTACTAGGACATTCTCAGCTGATAGATCCCAATCTAGGGACCCTGCCCCATCAATTTTAGTCAAAATATGTTCGATCTAAAATATTAGTAATACGTATAATTGAAAATACTATAAACCTCATTTGAAAAAAATATGCAATACTCGCTAGAGTAAAAACACGCAAAGGCCACCCCTCAATAAAAGTAGAGTATCAGCTCACTAAACCTATGATATGTATGGTTTAACAATTGTTTTTTGAGATATCATATATTAAAAAGATATATAAAGCTTGTTAGGTTGAAAACCCGCAAAGTACGGCCTAAGAAAAAGTCACATTATACAAGCTAAACCCATACCACATGGGCTTAAGAGAAAATTTCTGGTAACAATGGAAAAAGGAAACCAATGTTCATGAGGTTTTCCATATAAAAACAAAAATAGTCAAACTATGCTTTATGAGTCTTAGAAATCGGGAAAATATCAGAGCCTAATTTTATTATTTCAATATACTAGTTTCAAATAATGGTTTAAAATTAATACATGATAAAAAAATATGTAATATAGTTAATTGTTATTAATTTAAATGATAAGAAAAGGAAAAGAGGAAGTATTTGAAGGAAAATTATTTCCATTAAGATAAAAAAATAGAGGAGATTCCCCAATTCTAAGTCTCTCAGTAGAATCAAAATAAAATGAGTAAATCATGATTTGGGTATGTTACAGTAAGGTTCAACTCTTCCTTTCCAGAAAAATGGCGGCAAGGGATTTTCATGGGCCATCAAGGGTCTACTCTAATTTAGATCTCTCTTCTTCCTTGGCTTCGACCACAGGACTTAAACATTCTATAATGGATTTAAGGTCCCACCATTTCCTCTTTATGGATTCATGAATGGAACCTATGGTGGCAATTTGAGATGTCAACCTTTTCACAAAAGCCTCACATTATCACATATCTTTCATTTGGGAAACCACCAAGTTGTGAGTCTTCGCCTCTTCATTCTTAATATGATCAAGATCCTCATAGGAATCTTAGAAGTTCATTTCCTAATGATGTGAATAATTGAATGTGGAATGTTTTTCCTCACAAGATGTGAGATATTCTAGGGCTACGACAATATGGTAAGTAACATGTGCATATACTGGTAAATGTGCCAACCTGAACTCCATTTGGAAAATAATTTCCAGAATATTTCCATTTCATTTGAAAAGCTAGCCAGAGATGTTTCCATGGAAAGGCACATAACTGGCTTGATGCCTGTTTTCTCACCACCTAATTCCTACTTACACCACCAGGGCGTTCTTCCTCCCAACCATAAATGGTTCTATAGGCATGATGCATTGTTATGGACGTGGGAAGGGACCTAAGATAGGTTACCCATGTAGGGGGCTCTCCCCCCTAGATGGTTCGACCCATGGAGTCAGACATGGTGGACGGACCATGACTTATAGGAATCTAGTGAAACTATGTTGGTGCTAGACTCATTAGGGCCCTGAACAGAAACAATATGAGGGGATCAGTTTAAATCACACCCAATTGAGATAGACCATGTAGATGAAGCCCTTTCCAGATGCATCTGATAGCAGATTGAGCATCTTCTCACCACATGAAGAAGAATATAAGGCATATTCATTTTAGTCACTACATGAAGAGGTATATATAGCATGATTATAAAGGTAAATACGGGGTCAAGGATGGTTAATGGATTTCTAAACCATCAAATCGGTCTACCCAGAACCTCATTGGGGTAACATTCCACCCATAGCTGGGCATATTCCACTGACATAAAATTAGATCTCATCATATTTGGTATTATAACCTCATGATGGAACCTATCCACATCAATATAGCTCATAAATGGAGAATACTTATGTGATGAGATTCTCCACATAACTGACGTGTAAGAAGAAGCATAGTCTTTTGAAGGAACCCAAATTGCTTGTAAAACTAGTAAGGGAGGTATGGCTTACAAATATACACATGATCTATGTGAGAAGTGGGTATCATGTTCTGAAGTGTGATAATGTATGAGTGCTCCTATTAAGAACTGCCTCCTTCACCACTTAGTGACACATGAGGGGCTGGATACAACACAAATGTGAAGCGAGAAGTATCATTTAGTAGCCTGGCCACATTGTTAACATGTAAAGTCATAGGATGAACAACAGAAATGTTAAGAAGGGTGGTTTGAATGTTGGAGTGAGGAACCCTTGCAGTGTGTCGATATTCATAGCAAGGAATGTGTTTTGATATCCACCCATATAGAAATTGAAATGTTCTACTAAGAAAATACAGATGTATAGCTTCTTGTATCTGCCCCAATAACTCATAAAGATAGGATTGATTATAAGTGGCTAGATTAATTGGTTGACCCTCCTATAGCATAGCCACAATCATCATAGTAAAAATGCTTACCTAGGTATGTACATCTTAGGATGGGAAGATCCATCCAATAAAAAACATGGAAGATAATCCTTTTAATATAAGTGCAGGTGGCATGCCCGTTCAAAGCTCATATCCCCCGGTAGTATATCTTATTGATTCAAGGGTGATGCAATATGACCCTATAATTTGTCGAGACTGGAGGGATGCATGAGTTTATCTATGATGGGCCCTCATCCTAGGTCAGTTAACCTGCAAATATGGCCCTATAAAATCTTCAAATGGGATAAGAGAGTGATCCTTGAGGGGGTGATCATGTAATCCCTCTACCAAGACAAATAGGCTCCCTGTCAATCAGGTCACATGGTTGGTATCATCCCATGTAGTAATAGCTGGAAGAAATTCATAATTCATATTTCCAAGAATTGGGAGTCCACTGTGCTATTGGATGTGCCATAAGTTGTTCCCCACCTCTCCTTGCAACAAATGAATGGTCTTGGTGCTTGAACACCAGCATCTCTTAGTCCAGGAGCAGTTTTTCCTTGAGATAAAACTTCATACTTGGAGACCCAAGTAGTTTGGTATAAGTTAACCACTTCTAATTGATCAGGGGACTCTATATAGGTTTGGTGTACTATGAATCCCCATGACCATTCATCAGAGAAGTATCCTCCAACTCGTAGGTCCCATTTGGTGAAAAACCCACCATTAGGGTATTCTCATGAATGGTTGATAATTGATGGGTACCCCTAGGCAACTAGCCTCTGGGAAGTGTTTCTCCAACTGTGATTTCTCTGAATCCACACCAATCCTTTTAGTATGAACACAATCCCCTAAATCATAGTAGTAATGACTTCTCTTATTGATGAAATATTGGCTCTATCATGACCTTATGGTGCTTCTAGGATAATGAAAGTAGTATTAGGGTCATCCAATGGAGAAGTAATGTCATCAAGAAGATAAAATCCATAAATTTGAAACTGCACAGATAATAGGTAAGCTAGAATCTCTAGTGTAAGGAGATGGCCAACAAACAATTTCCTAGAAAATAGAGTGGTTCACAGAAGGAAGAAACAGAAAACTGAGGCCTCACCTTGTTGGTATTTAATGTTGATGATTAAGATTTTTTTTATAATAGGGTTTAATATTTAGTTCACTAGATTAAGTTCGGTGTGCGTAACATGTAAATTGTGTACCATTATCCTATGAAGAAGTCTGGAATTTACTTTAAAATTCAACAACACAATTTTTGAAACCCAAAATAATGTTTGCAGGATAAAGAAATTGAGAAGAGTGTAGTTCATGGCACGTACAAGTTAGTTTGGGAATGTGGACTTCACATAGGAATTGGCATGCAGATCTAGAGAAATGTGAGAGAGAGTTGAGAAAATTTTTACACGATAAATAGTAACAAACAAATGACCTGGGACCCTATAAATATGAGTGTTCCTCTCCTAATTGACCTATCTATTCTACCTCAAACCACTTTTTTAGGACCCCTTATACATTGTAATAATGTCCTCTTCATTTAGAATGGACCCCATTCCTATGGCAGTTATTCTTAGGGTCCTCAAAACATCGTGAAGGTAAGTAAATACCCTCACAAGCTATTTATACAAGGAATAAAGAATTCCTATAGGCTTAGAGAAGAAAATGGATGCAAATATAATGGTAAATTTTAGTAGAATCTTGGAGAAATTGAATTATTAAAAGAGTTTTATGTGACATGCATACTATCACAGGAATGGGTTCATGGTGTGCATGAATCGTGAACCAACATTACGCAGAAGGAACCATGAGGTGATGGCCCGTGCAGCGATGTCTAGAGAACCCAGGAATCCGTGAACCAAATCAATAGTAGAATCAACCACATGAAGGCGATCCATATAATGTATCACAAACTCAGGATTTTGGGAATGGAGGAAGATGGCACACTTTTGTGAACATTGATACGTGAACTGTAGCATCAAAAAACCTCAGTTTAAAGAGTCTCCTATGGGTTGATATATGTTTTCACGGGCATTCCAACATGTTTCTTCATGCCGACATATATGTTTTTACCAATGATCTATAAAAGTAGAACAATTGGAATTGAGAAGAGGTGGATAAAGATAGAACATAGGAGACCCCAGAGGTTGGAAGAAAGAATTCGGAGGGGATTCCTACTTTGATTTCAAATCATCAATGAAGTGAAATATATGAATCATATTCTCGTAGGTATTACAAGATGAAAAAAAGAAGGGACATAATAATATTGGGAAAATAGTGAACCAAATTGGTATCATTGCAAACCATAAATTCCTCATGGATAAACTCCACATGAACCATAGGTTATAGGACCCTTCTTTAGTATGAACCATCAAATAGTGCATTGCTATGCAGATCAAACCCAGCACTACATGTTTCACCAGTACACGGATGGAACCCGAAATGGCATAGCGGACCACCTATAGGACTCTGTACCACTTTGGTATGATGTTATCCATTCACAAGCCTGCATAATACTTTGTTATGAAGAAGACCCCTACCCACACAACACTATGGTATTTCGGGCTCCCCCCATCCCGCAGGGAAAATACTACATGGAATGGGGCATCTTCGGGTGTCTTTTTCTCCATCTCCAATATCGCCCCTACATTACCATGTAGTCCTCCATAGTTCCTCCATGAACCAGTCCACTAGAATCATCTCAAATCTTCCTCCAAATCCATAAGTCCTATACGATCAGATCACTAGGCACATCGACAAGCCCCTCTGAGTCTATTTACCCATTGTAATCAGAGTCACAAAGGTTGTCCCCACAATGGTTTCGACTCCCAAGGTGTCTGTAAGTCTACATTCCTATGGTAACATAGATTCCCACCTTAGGATGCTGGCATGAACCTCTCTATTCAACTGATTAAGGGATATCCCTTACTTTTCCATTTAATGAGTAATAGTGATCAATCTGAGGAACCAGTCTCACTTCTTCTTTCGACAAGGAGTGACATTCCTCCAATTTACCAGAATAGATTCTAGGGCACTCCAACTAAGGTAAGTCCCTAACCTTCTGATAGAGGAACTGCATGACCTCCATTTTCATCCCATATTTAATGGTTCATCACTCCACACCCCTCCCATTATCTCCTCGATTTCTTACACTATAGTCTCGGCCTCTTCCATCAGTGGGAGAAGAGGACTCTTGTTTTTTGAATCCCTCACATCATGTTGTTTCTCACACCGACAATAACTCATTTAGGATAAGATATTTTTTATGATTATAACATCCACACAATCAAACCCAAAATAAAATATGAAAACAATTATAACTGTTCAAACCAAGATACGTAGGATGCATTCTTGATGGCCCGATCAAAAAGGGGTTCCTTTCTGAAAGGGATCACCCAATCATGCCCCCACAAATGAGTTGTATCCATGATTAAGCCCCAACCAAATAGAATAATGAGAACTCTTATTCCTATTCAAATTAGGATATTTAGTATGCCTAGTGGAAGTCCTCAGAAAAAAGGGGTGCCATTCCAAAAGGGGACACCCAATTATTCCCCCAACAAATGGGCCTCCTCCCAAGTTCAAGACCCAACCTTACTAAACTATGTGGGCTCTGATTCCTCCTTTGTGGTTATGTAAGAAGACCATCTTATGGGTCTGAACCAAACATCAAACCAAATTTCATTTCTCCTAGATGACGATAACTTCCAGAGTGCCATATTACATGGATTATGTCCGCATTTCCTCTATAACATCAAATATATTTATATTCATGATGATCATATAAACCAAGGGTATTCCATGGATAAAATGATTAGGGAATGAACCAAGGATTCATGAACATATAAAAACAACATAAATATATAATAGAGTCTTGGAATAGGAAATAATGTTTCCCAAAAGGGTGAGATGATCCCGAACTCCCATCCACGTGACCAATGAATCCTTAATTGTTGTTAGTCAAATTTTCATCAAACGAGTTCCATACTTTGGAATTAAAGTCCACAAATTATGGATTCCCTGGTCGTTGGGTGTTTCAAGCTCCACAAATAAACCTATTGGAGACCATCTGAGGAAGTCATATCCTAAGAGGACCGATTTCACAAATACATAAACCCATGAAATATCATGTTGGGACCATTTGGCTATGGCACCTATTTCATAATGTGGAAGGTATAAACAGCCCAGTCCTCGTGGGGTCAATCCAATTCCCCTTAAAGGATAACCACACAGATCAGTTCGAAACAAACACAACGATGTAGATGTATTTATAACAATAGATGAATTCCTTTCACTGGTGGAACCATTTCATTCATTTTCCAAAAAAAATACACATGATGCCTTGGGTTGAACCAGTGACCAAGGTGAAGGATCAGTTTCTCAGGAAAATACTTGAGTACTTTTCCATTAGTATAGTAGTATGGTTCACCATCATAAACAGTTCCCCTGACAACTGGTGAAGTGCTGAGCTTGTGGAAAGATGGTTAATCTACAACAATTCTATAATAATCCATGATATATGGATAATGATATAAGAGCTAGACCAAACTAGTTATGGGATGGGGTATTCAAAACCATACAAGTCTGGTAGTTGGAATACTACTTTCAATGTTTTTCAAGGTGGAAAATGGGGTACATTAGTGTCTTCAGAGTATTGTAGCTTAGGGGACTCATGCTATATCACCTGGTAGATGGATATGACTGCTGAATACATTTAAAACTACACATGTGGATTGTGAGGCTGAGAAATAGAGAGTTAGAGGTAAATTTATTCCAATTATACTATTTTGAGAAATTTATCAGTACAAGATCCCCATAATATTTTTTTTATCTTCACAACTTTTGAATGGTACGAGTCTAATGGTGGAGTTTTTGAGTGGGGTTATGAAGATCAACACACTAATGGGAGTGCATTTGAGGGATATATTTTTATGATAGGGTTGTTCCCCCGATGTCGGTGATTATTGTTTTCTTTTGGATCTTTACACACATGAAATTTCATATTATTATAGGATTTTTTTTATGGATTGGCTGGTATTATATCGATCACACATTTACTGTTACCATATAATAGTAACCTTTACATCTCCTGAGAGTAATAATTATATTCATTGTGGAGAATGGGATATCTAGGAAGGCTATGTAGGGAATGTTCATCAGAAATTAGGGGAGCTCCTATCCCAAGTTGAATATATTTTTCTTGATGATGGGTGAGGAAAGTATGATGTATTTCCATTAGTATTGAACCAGTTTTAGGAAGTGTTTCTTAATGAATTATTAGGTCTTCCAACTACAATAGATTATGAGTATAAAATTTAGATCATGCTGGAACTGATTCATTTTCTTTTCAACCTTACCTAATGGAATAATCACAGCTTCAATAAATCAATACTCAACTATATGAGTTTATGGATAAGGTATTTATCCTTCTGAGTATGTCTCCATGGGGTTCTATAGACTTTTTTTCTAAGAAGTCTGAAACGATGTTGCTCTTATTTTTAGATTACTAGATGTTGAACTAGATGATATTTAAGAAAAAAGTATCCTCTTCCACACATCAATGAACTTATTGAAATGTATATATGAGAATGTTTATTCTCCAATATTGACTTGATATTAGGGTATCAATAGTTGAGATTTAAACCTTATGATATAACATAAACAACTTTTTGATTCAATTATAGCCTATATGAGTTCATTGTGATTCTGTTTGGGATGATGAATTATTTGGAAACATTTATGGGCTTGATGAACCAATTATATCTCTCACATATTGATCAGTTTGTTGTTTTTTTGGATGAAATGTTAGTGTACTCCATGCCTCATGGTGATCATGCCCAATATCTTGACTTCGATGAGAGTACACTAAGTGACCATCAACTAAATACAAAGACAAAAAATTATTGTTTATGTATTGACATGTCATATTTTTTGGGTACATAATATCTGAGGAAGTTGAGTTAATGGATGAATAAAATATTTAGTTAGTGTTTTATTAGGAGTAGAAAAATAATGGTTTTGATGCCTAATTCTTTTTGGGATTATTGTGATATTTTTATAGTTTTATTCTTGAATATTCTCTTTGGTACCTCCACATTCAAGCATCACCAAGATAGATGTAACTTTTGAATGGAATGCAACATGTGAGAATGTTTTCCATGAGTTAAATAGGCATTTGACATCTACACCTATTTTGATCCTACTCGATCTGAGTGAGGAGTATACCTTTATTTTGTGATGTGTCTAGAATAATACATGGAGTAGTTTTGATTTAGGGAGATTGATTTGTGTAATATGGGTTATAATAGTTAGGTAAAAATGAATAGAATTACCCAACACATGATCTTGAGTTGGAATTTGTTGTTTAGGATTTGAATTAGCGTCGAAATTTCCCATTGGAATAAAGTTATAATGTATGTGCTGAACAAAAAAGTTTAAACTATATTTTCCTTAGGTTTATTTGAATATTTGAAAGAGGATATGGTTTGAGTATAAGTAGTCATTTTACTTTTTACTATATTATATTCTATGGAAGGGAAATGGTGTTACTGATATTTTGAACCAAAATACATAGAATCGGGTAGTTTGAAGAGTTTAGTTCTTAGTGGAAGATGATGTTCATGCTACCTAAGATGCATATTGCAGATTTATAGGGCTAGGATCTGATGAAAATCATAATAATATTAGTGTATTTTAGACATTTGAGCCCTATCAAGGAAAGGAAATATGAGGATATAGAGTACATGACCTTAAGGGAAGGCCTTGAAGGTGGGGAGTCACCTTCTGATTATAATATAAATGAGGATAAGATCATATATATCTAGAACCATGTGGTTGTTCCTATACATATGTGTGAGCAGTTAATTCATGAGCTTCATAACTCTAAGTGGGTGGTTCTTGTTTTGACCCAAATGTATTGTGACCTTCATTTCTAGTATTGGTATTCATGAATGAATAGGGATACTGTGGGTTTCAGGACATGATGATACACCTATCAGCAGGAGAGGGCCAAGCATCAATGACCAGGGGGGGTCTTACACAATAATTATCCATTTCAAAATGTATGTGGGATTATGTTATCATGGACTTTGTGGTGGGTCTTTCGAGTATTCCACTAAAGAATTAATTGATATGGGTGATTATGTACTAGTTGAAAAAAGTATCTCTTTTCTTTCCTATCCCAAAAACATTCATAGTTGATCAGTTAGTTGAAATTTATGTTCAAGAGATATTCTACTTTAATGGGGTGACATGAAGAATAGTTATTGATCATTATTTACTCATAACATTGGTTTTCATGAAGTTATTATAGAATTTGTTAAGAACCCATGTATTTTTGAGTATAGATTTTCACCAACAGATTAATGGGAAATCAGAAAAAAAAAAAACTATTCATACACCAGAAGACATGATTTGAGAATGAATCATTGATTTTTATGGATCTTGGAAAAAGAAATTAGAACTATATGTGTTTACCTTTAAAAATAGTCATTAAAATAATATTCATATGGAACTATATAAGGAACTTTATAGTATTCTGTGCATATCACCTATGTATTAGATAGGCAAAGCTGAGTCTGAGTTGTTGGGACCGAGTCTCATATATGTGAATTTGGAATATGTATAATTGGTTTATAAATTTATGGAAATAATTTGTAGTATATATAAGTCTAATTCTTATTGACATTGGAGACCTCATGAGTTTACGATGGGTGATTGAGTATTGCTTTGGGTGCCTCTAATATTGGATCACCATAGGATTCTGAAGCAAGGAAAGTCAACTCCTAGTTTTGTTAGACCATTTGAGATTGTGGAGGGGGTCGAATAGGTGGAATATTGATTGCCTATTCCATAGAGGTAAAGTGTGGTGAAATTGTTTTTTCTTGTTTCATAGCTTCGACAATATCACCCTAACCACTCTGATGTGGTTGATATTGATGATGTTGAGCATGATATTGATGAATCCTCTTAGGAGAAGAAAATTAATTTTATTGATCATAGTAGGAATGTTTTGTGGGGAAATAATGTGTCATTAGTCCATGTTTTGTGTCATTATAGTAGTTTTCAGGAGGAAACAGGGGAGATTGAACTAGATATACTGGCTCAATGGCCTAACCATTTCATCTTGGAGGATTAGAGATACTTTGGAGTACATCTCATGGACAATATTTTATTAGGTGGGGGATATTTTAAGATATAGACCTTTCTAGAGATGTTTTTCAATTATTTTTTTGTTTTCATTTACCCTCATTTTTATCTTACATTGGTTAAATCTTGTATTAGATGTGTTTAGGTGTGTTTTTGATGTTTTGGGGGGTGATTTTGTAGTGTATGGTGGGAACACAATTTTCCCAATCAGTGCACCCACCCTATAAAACTACACACCCCTTGTATAATGGACTTTTCATGTTTTTTTTTCATAGTTTAAAAAATTATGCACATCAAGGAGAAACTATGCAACCCCTTGATAGTAGGGGTGCACAGTTTGTCTAACCATGGAGCCCTTCAAAGAAACTATGTGTGTAGTTATTTAATGCCCATACAATTTAATTAACAATTCCCATGCCATTTTTTTAAATCCCTAATCACCCTATATCAGCCTAACATGATTTTTTTATCTTATAGGATCCTAATAGGACTCCTAGCCTCTTAGAACCCGTTTATTAATGAATTAAAGATTTAGTGATTGATATTGAACCCTCTATGGAACATAATTTATTCCTTATTTTTATTCTGTTATCAATCATCTCTCTATCCCCTTTTTTTATGTATTAATTACTCTATTGTTGATGTTTTAGATTTAGGATTAAATGGATTTCTTTTTTTAACTGGATCCTATGGTTTTGTCCTATATTTGTTTCAGTATTATGAATCTGGCCGTTTTGCATTGAATTAAAATTTTCAATTTGGTGAGCATTCATCAACGATCTTGTGGTAGGTGGAATAATTTATAATTATGATAGTATTGACCATTATTTTTTGTTCTTTTTCTTTAATTTTTTTTCCACATTCCGTAATTGAATTTTTAAAATTAATTAAAAAATTGATTCTTATATGATTGTGAGATTCTTCACTGACCCCATTGGTCCCCTTGGAGTTGTGAGAAAAACATGTTGGAAACCCAGGGGGTGTACCAATACATTTGAAATGATGATTCATGACTTAAAAAAATGGGAAAAAAGGGTTCATGTAATTAAACTAAATCAATATTTTAAGGTCGATAATGGGATTTAATGGGATTGGTTTCTTAAATTTTACGAGTTAATAAATTGTGTGAATAAATGTTAATAATTGGGTTATGTGTGAATTTTTCATGTTCTCAGACATTATTAATGTAAAAAACCATGGCTGTGATTGATAATTGAAATGGTGCACCATTATGAGAATGACTGAATAGAATGACAGTAATGTTGTACCGTGATACGAATGTGACATATGTGATATTTCTGAATGATTGATAAATGAGGTGTGGGTTAGGGAAAGATTCATCAAATACAAATGGGGTTCCAGAATAATACTCCATGCCCACAATTTGGGCATGTGATAAATGAGTTTTGAGATAGGGACTTATGCTCCATATACCCTTGGGTTATCGTAATGATTCTTCTAGGCCCTTGATATATATATATATATACATATCTCTGTGTGTGTGTGTTTCTGTATGAATGTGAAGAATGAGGTGTGTGTCAAGGACTAATGCTCTAATTACCCATGGGGCACCAGGATACTTTTCTAGGCCACGGATATATGAATGTGAAATTTAAATTATTTGAATAATGTAAGCCCCTTAAAGAATTAATTTTTATATCCCTACGATGTGTGAATTAAGACTCAGGAACTGGACAAAGTAGGTATGATGTTGTTGATTAAATAATAATAAATGTGAAACCTATTTACTTTTTCTTTTTTCATTATTATTTATAAAACATCATAAAATTTTATAGACTTGATATTATTTATAATTTTTTTTGTGTTTTCCTATTCAGTTTTACTCATACGCTACTCTAGTTTTCAGATCAGTACCCGAATAGACTTCATGTTCGTAGGAAAGATCCCTATGATTGATAGTTGAGTGTGGAATTTTATGGATCAAGGATAAAAAACTAGTCAAGATGTCAAATCCTACTTGGAAGATGTTAGTGGGTCTTTATTTTTAGTTTTCATTATACACTTGACATATATATTTCATGTAAAATTTAATTATTTGGATTTGGGTTATTGTTTACATTTTTGGAATCATCAGGTGATTCTCAGACTTATATTGTTTATGGTTGATAATTTTTCATTTTCTTATCTTTATTATTTTTATATTGATTTGGGTTGTTGTGTTTTATTCATAAAGAAGCTATCTTCTCCCCATGTTACATATTAGACCCTCATTTCTAGTTGGAAGCCTCTAGTATATTAGTAGAAGCACCTAAGGTCATGTAATAAACTGGATTGGGACACCAGTATGTTGCACCCACATCAGGATGTTATAGGTGTATATTAAACACAATTTCTTTATCCCTTTAAATAAACTCAACAGAACCAAAAAAATTTATAGGCAATTAAAATTTTAAAATAATAATAATAATATTCCAAAATATTTGTGGAGATATAGAAATAGGTAGATTATTGAAAATATTATTGTTTAAATTTTAAAACCAATTGAATAGATCAAACTAATTTAAAAACACTAATTTAAGGAGTTAAAAACAATTCCATAGTAATTATAAACTTGTAACAAACAATAATCATATATATTCATTCTACAATATTAAATATTTTATTTTCAAATGTCTTTATGTATTAATGGTCATGGTAATATTAAAATATAACAAAACTAAATTAGAAACTAAATTTTTCTTTAGTAAATTTATTTAGAGTTAACATGAATAAAGAAATAACTAAATCAAGGAAATCAACTCAAAATAACAAATTAGAATTTTTTGATACATTTAATACATGTATTAGTAAATGAATAACAAAAATTAATCTTTAAAAATGTTTGTTTAAAATAATTTATAAACACTTATCACAGGTTCTAAAACCTTTATAAGAATTTATAGAATCATAAAAATAATTTAAACCCTTGTATCAAAACATGTATCAAATCAATATATCAAAAACACTATGAAAATAGAGTAAATTATAAATCTGTATTTTCTTATGGGTATGCTTAATGCATAAAGTTAATCCATAATTTTTATTATTTATACAGAGTTAAACTATATTTAATACATGTTTTGTAATGGTAAACATGAAATTACATAGAAATCAAATGGGTGCTTCCATGGAAGTGTAATGGGAATAAAAATATATACTATTTGTGTAAATGTTAAACATGAATAGTTTAAAAGAATCCATACATGCTGCATAAGTGTAGCTAGGCATGTTGTGTATGGGTAAGAAAAATATTCCCATCACTACTACAAAACATGTCATTAACAGTGCTAGGATGTATCACTCCTTTCAAAAAGTGCAGATAAAGGCCCTCTTTTCCAATGCTAAAAAGAGTTTATAAAGGGGGTCTTAATGGGAGTTGATAATGGGGGGGACTTTATCAGCACTATTAAAAAACATTAATAAAGGGGCTCCCTTTATCTATGCTAATATAAAAGATATGATAAAGGGGAACTTTATCAGAGGTATAAAAATGGGCTAATAAGGGGGAGACATTATCTTTTTTTATTAGCGCTAATAAAGTGTATATTTCATTAAAAAATTATATGAGATTAAAAATAATACATTAATATATAAATATATTTATATTGAAATAAATATAATATATATTATTAAATATAATTTAGATAAATTTAAACAAGCTTTTACATATAATATAAATGATATTTAGTGAAGAATTTCATATAAAATAATTAAAAACAAATGAATTAATAATTTTCTAATTATTATTTATTAATACCAATTTAACAAAAATTGGATAACAAAAATGATAAATGAATTATTGAACATTTTATGATAATATGATAACTTGAATTGAAATTCCAATGGTCATATCTTTTGATTCAGGTCTCCTTTTGGGCTCTACTACATATGAAATAGAATATTGAGATGATATATAAGGCATTGTGATTATGTGGTGCCCAAATTCTATTTTTCAGGCAAAATGGCCTAGAAGGCCTCAAAACATGAGTTTTTTATATGTTATCAAATTTTTTTACCATTTTATGTAATATAAACCTTATTTTTGGGGATCTTATTGTCATTTTTTGGGAGACTATATGCATTCTCATTCCTTTCATACAAAATTATATTATTATTTTGATGTTTTATTGTTTTTTATATTTTTTTATCAGAAATACTAAGTATATGCATAATTTCTTTTTTTAATTATAACAAGTCAATTGTATTAATATATATAAACATAAAAAAATATTTTAAAATAAATAAACCATATAGAAAAAAATATTTATGAATCATTTAAATTAAAATATATGGTTATCCATTTATTTACAATTTAAAAATGCATTAATATTTATATATATACCAATAAAAGTGATATTTTATATATAAACATGTCAATTTTAATAAAAATATATAAAAAAATTTCATTGATGATATGGAATATAATTATTCATTCATTCAAAAAAAATATTGTTATGATATCATATTTCCATTTGGAGTAACATTATTTCATTTCTATATAGGAGACTTGCACTTTTAGTAAGTTTCAATATTAGAAAAAACACAAGAGCACACAAACATATACATGATAAATATATTTCAAAATAATTATATATACATAATAATGAGGTAATTAAATATATATAAATATATATAAATATCATAATATATAGTAAAATAGGTATGGTATGGTGTAAAGAAGTTTTGTTTTCAAATAGAGGTGGTGGAATCAAATCCAGGCATTCGTGGGTGAGTGTGTAGTAGTTTATAACCTTGGAAGGGGGTCACGAGTGCTGAAGAAGGGGATGAGGGTTTGGCAGTCAGTTGGATCCCTGATAAAGGGGTCTCAGACACCATGAAAGGGTATAAAAATTAGTTTTATTTTAATTTTAATCAGCACTCGAAAAATGAACTGATAATGGAACCCTTTATCAGCCCTAGAAAAAAGATATGATAAATGGGACATTATCAGCGCTACATTAAAAAATTTCTAAATGAGGTCTTTATCAATAGTACAAAAAATCACTAATAGAGGTCTACATTATCAATGATTTTTCATTTCATTGATAAAGGTCAGATTTCAACCGTGATTTTCTAGTCAGTATTTTTTTAGTGCTATTAAAATCCTATTACTAGCACTGTTAATAGAAAAATTTATATTATTGTGTACTGCTTAAGGGTAAGATAAAATTTCTACTAGATATATGAGGGTACAAGATAAGTTGTGTTAGGGTACATTCAAGCAATGTAATGGAACTTCAAAACCTACGTAAGGGTCTGAAAAAAATTATAAAACTTATATAAAGGTAAATGATACATATAAAACTCACATAATGGTAGAAAAAAATACTAATATCAAATAAGGGTAAAACTAAACATTCATAATGGTTAATAAAACTAAAATAAGTGTAAACAAAGGATTGAAAATGAGGTTTATTAAAATATTAATGAAAAAATTTAAATATTTTACTTTTCATAAGAAAGAATTATATTTTTTATAGAATATTATTAATAATATGAAAAATGATGAATTACTGAGAAAATAATTATTCAAAATATATTATTATTCTATAACCAATAAAATTATAATAAAAAAAATGAAAAAATGAAAAATAAAATATTGAAATTACCAAAATAAGAAATAGTTAAAGTGGAAACAAACCACTCCGATAATCTCCCATGTTCTGATAATTACAAAAATTTTAATTTCATAGTTTTTCTTTTTTTTAATTGGTCAAAAAAAATTTATTGATGTTCTTATATAATAAAGAGATAAAATTAAAATATACATTTATCATTGACTTTCAAGATAAAAATTTAAAAGAACATTTTAAAAGTGAAAAAATTAAAAGTAATATTTTAAATAAATCATAAGATAACAAAAATTAAACATTATTAGGAAAAATTATTGTTTTCCTATAATTGTAAGGAGGACACCAGTTTCCACCATATCATTATGGATTTATTGAACAATACAATGTTGGTATATGGATTGATGCATCTTCACAGTAAACTCAAGAATCATATAGGATATCTCTAATCCTAGATTAGAGACAAGCCCTCTCAAAGTCAAGACATTGAGCTGATCAGTGTGGAGATTGAGGGGCTTGAGTCTAGCCTAAAAAATAAATTTAATGAGATATTTTTTGATAAACCCATTAATATGAAAAACATTTTTATGAACATTATACTTCAATAGGAGTGCCTATCATGAGATCAATTTAGGGTTAAATGGTTGTGTGAAGGAGACCAAAAATCAAGCTTCTTACATGAGTGCATAAAATATAAAATGTTCACTTGTAGACCCAACATACTTTTGGAAATTTGATCCTACTCAGTTGATCCATACATAGTAAGACAAATATTAAATTATTTAGTTTAGGAACTACTTGCTGGCCCCAATCTGAACATGGATGGTGTCTATTCGATAGATAATGTAATGATCCTTGAGAAAATTCCATGTGTGGTTAATGGGACTATCAATGAATGTTTGGGAGCCAATTAGGAGGGGGAAGAGATTCAGGTGTAGTTTGGTCACTCAATCCAAAAAAAGTGCCAGGATCAGATGGGTTTCTTGGGTCTTTCTATAGAGCCTATTACGGACTAATCAAGGATTATATGGTGAAGTAGGTGAGGACCTTATCAATGTAGGAATCCTTACCCACATTTCTTATGCCACCATGATTATGATGGTTCCAATGGTTAAGAAAAAATAGTATCTCCAACAATATAGACTGATATGTATGTGCAATTTCCCTTATAAAGTGCTGGTTTCAATCCTCAATAAAATACTGTATTTATATATTTCTAACTAGATATCTGAAAAAAAAACATGGTTATGTCAAAGGATGTTCAATTTAGGGGATTTTATTTTTCAAGAGGTTATTGGAGACAATAACCTAAAATAATTTCATTCTAATATTGTAATTAAAAATGAAATTGAGAAGAAATATTACAGATTCTAATGGAATTTCATACTCAAATTCCTATCCATGATGGGTTTATAGACATGGGTGATTGACCATATGTTTCAGTTCTTCTGTTCGACCTGAATTTTGATGACCATTATGGGAACAATATGGATTCATGAAGACTATTTGGGGACATATGAAAGGTGACCAGGTCTCCCCCATATAGTAAATCCTTTCACAAGACTCTCTAAGTCAACATTTTTAACAAAAGCATAATGGTAGGAAACATTTTTCCATATAAGATGAGGTAACACACCTATTTTTTTCTAACATTATTTTTGAAGATGACATAATTGCGATTGTGAATGGTAGTAATATATTCATCCCTGAAATTAAGGAAATAATCTAGTACTACTAAAAATGGAGTGGGAAAGTAATTAACATAGAAAAAACTAACTTTTTGCCTCTATCAGGTGTTTGGAAATAAGTGTTGGAGTCTTGGAATATAGTTTCAGATTACGTAGAGTGTCATTTTCCATTGATTATTTGGTTTCACAAATCTCCCCTAGAAAGCCACACATTCGACACATCAATATGTTAGGGGAAAAATAATAGCTAGAATACTATATCGAAAAAATCAATTATTTTCGTTTAGAGGAAGAATTACTTTGATTAATATTGTTCTCTCTTTTATACCAATGCAAATCCTTTCCTATATCAAGGTTACAAAAAGAGTGTGTTAGGATCACTAGGATACATACCCTGAGGGGGGGGGGTGAATGAGGGTATGAAAGATTAAAAAAATTCCCCTTTTTATCATGTTTTTCTATTAGAAAAAACCCTCTTCTCTCTCCTTCCTAAAGTAGAGTATGAATAAACATTAAATCATGAACATGACACAATGATTTTCACTTGGTTCACCCTCACTACGCTACGTCCAAGGAGCATACACCTGCAGTATACCGATTTACCAATTCCACTATAAGTGCACTACTATTTACATGTTCGAAGTGGACTCACTGTCCCTCTTAGTTTACAACCACTCACACTTTGAGATCTCACAGCTCACTCAACTGATGTGAGCTCACTACTTCTTCAGAAGATCAACTCACAGTTTATATACTTGTAGGTCTCTTCATTACCACTATTGAATGCTTCCTCTACTGTATGTAGATGCTCTATTGAAGTCCAAATTTCATCCACTGATGAATACTCCTTTTCCCCTGAACACCAAGAAACTCACTTTGGAAACACCTTCATAAAGCACCCTACTTCACAAGGCTACCAATTTCATAAAGATAAAAAAATCCTTCACAAAGCTTCGTCCTTTTCGCAAAGCACTCTCACGAAGAACTCTCATGAAGCACTCTCGTGATGATCATGTCATGGCAGAGTTACTTCATTCACAAAGATCACTGAGCCAACGCGTATCTCACATCATTCGCGGAGCTAAATTAGCGCCCGCGAAGATCTTGTTTCGCTAAGCACACTACTTTTGCGATCCACCTTCGAGAGTTAAGTGAAAAATATTTTCTTCAAAAAATCTATACTTCTCCCAAGGGGGTCGCGGTCTATTTATTGGTGATTCCACTTACCATCGAACCTTCTACGCGAAGTCAACGCCACATCATGACAAATCGTGAAGCTCCACAATTTTCGCGGGAATTCTATCAATATCCTGAATCACCACTGATATTTTCCAATCGCGGAGCTCATTATAATCACGAAGTATCTCGTCAATTCCTTCGCACCATCGTCACGAAGCTCCCTCGCAAAGCCCTTCACCGCCACGATGCCCTTAAACCTCTACCAATCGCGAAGCGTGTCGTAATCGCGAAGCATCACCGTCAACATTATCTTGGTCTTCAAAAAATCCAATCCATGATGTATTTATTTGTGGAACTCATGCATTTTCCATATTTAAAAACAGAAATTGTATTTAAGCGATGCTCACCAAAATCCAAATTTCAGATTTCAAAAATTTAGAAAACACTGGAAAATGATGCCACATTGTACTACTCTTTTTGTACCACCTCCATATCGTCCATTCCTTTATTATGGTTCTCTGCCAACATGTGTTGTCAACAACTTCTCTGGAACATAACGATTCACCATGGAAACATGCTTTGTCAACAAACACAATCAACCCAAAAATGAGGCAATATTACATTGAGGGATGTTTTCCCATCAACCTGATTTCATGACAAGAGAATATTATGTATTCTGTTATGTGTGATGAAAATCAGGATGGAAAACCCCATTTGGTGGCATGAGAGAGGTTGTCTATAACTATAGTTATACGAGGGATCAATGTTAAAAGTGTTTTAGGGGAAAGTCAAGGTCTTCATGATAAGATATCTTGGGAGGTTGTTGATGGGAAGAATATTTCAGGAAAGACCATACAGGATAGGTAAAATCATGAAACTAGAATCCATAGAGGAAGGACATCAGCTACCTAGAACATGATTCAGACCTATATATTGGAACTCCATCAACACTCTTGATAAATTGTGGTAATAGTAGACAATAATCATTCAAATTGGAACTAGGTGGGCACAAGACTTGGATTCCTTAGATTTCATGTCCCATACATCACCTTCAGGCAAAAAATCATGCATCAAGACTACATCAATTCTATCCTGAATGAGTAACAATGATCCATATTTGATACCATTTTCATGACCATAGAACTGGATAGATGGGTCTTCATAGTACCTTCCTCAAGAACCTTCTCAAGTAAGGAATTCCAGGGAATGAAAATGGTGGAATTATCTAGGGATTATTGGGGAGAATTTATCTAGCTTAAGAAAATATCATTAAATATTAATTTATATGTTTTTAGGGTGATAAAAATTCCCTGTAGACTAAGGAAAACATTAGGCGGTTGGGGGTGAATCTCACCTAATAGATTCATTTCTTTTGGGAGCCTTGTAATGAAAACTCTAATAATACCTTTTTATACAGTGATTGGAAAAAATGGTCATATGATTGTATTCTTAAGAGGTCAAGAGCACCAACTTCATCAGCTGATTGTTAAAGGGGTTGGGGATTATGGTTTATAGAGAACAGAATGTGCACTCATCATTACTATGGGTTTTTGGGGAATTTTTTAATAGGGACATTGTTCCCAAAATAAATGAATCATAGGTTTAAGAATTGAACTTATCTTAAAAACCATAAATACACTAATTTATATAGTCTTTATATGAAAAACAAATGATATAACCCCCTCGACCAAACCTCTTACTAATGGATTATCTGCTTCCAATGATAGTCGAACTAGACTAGGAATATGGGTAAGAGTTATTGTTATCTGAAAGTACATCAAATAAACACTGAAATCTCAGGTAACATGGGTCTAAAGATGTTAGGTGGGGTGTCTTGGGATACAATGGTTTATGTGATTCTAGCTTATTATGCTTTATTTGGTGGAGGTGATTCCCAACAAACAGAGGCCTTATAAATGATCATAAGCATTTAGCATTGTATCTAGAATAATTTTAATCTTACATTGGTTGAAACATACTAAATTTTTTTTAACTCCATTTGTGACCATGGTCCCATCCCATGGTCTATTGATTATATCATTCTGAGATATAAAGGGATGATGAACAACTCCATGGAAATTTGTCGTACATGGATCGAAGGGAATGTTATTTCCAACTTCCTTTCATCTAAGGAAACACAAGGAGTGAGGATATCAAGTTTCTCAAGTCTTGGGTCTCTTACCTAAGAGGGAATGAATCATGTCTGCCTAGATGGCCTTGGGATTCACTACTTTAGACCCCCATGATTTATGGGCACCTCTCTTTTTTCTCTCTTTTTCTCTCTCTTTTTTTCTACGTTCTTCTTTGTACAATAATTTTTAAATTTAATAAAAATGATTGTTTGAAATTAGGATAGTTAGAGGGATCATAACCATTTAAAAATACAAAAATAATTAATAAATGGCATTAAAAAATATTTTTTAAAATTTTAATTATTAGAATTTAAGAAATATTGTATAAATAAATTTTAAAAAAATTCCCATGAGTGTCAAACCATGTGTCTAGTAAAGGACCACTCACCTTCCCTATGAAAGAGAAAGGGTTAACAAAATTAAACAACCCTTTTTATGATAAATACCTTATAGAATCTATACTAAAAACACAACCACAAGTCTGTATCCATATTTGTATTATTTTTTATATTATCATATTCAATTCAATTTTTAAAAAAATATGAAAATGATTAGATGGTTTTTTAATAAAATTAGATATGAAATCCATTTTTAAAATTAATATTGAAAAAAATTAAATATGAAAATTTTATCAATATTTAAAAGACACTAAAAGATAACAACAAAAAACAAATAATATCCAACTAACCTTTGATGATTTCAAAGTGATCAATATGAAGGAGTAAATTGAAGATATCAACATTTCAAATATTTGAGAAAAATAAATAATGATATCACATTTTTGAAAGTGATCTTTTTGAAAATGGTTTCCCAAGTAAAATTTTTTAGTGCAAGAGTATTGTATAGGATTTTTAGTAATACTTATCACAATAGTGTTTTTACACATGATACATATAGAATAATGTGTTACCCCAAAGTCGAAAATATCTTGTTTCACCCATATATATTGGTTGAAGAAAATCCTTGCAGCAATGTAATTTTATTTGGCTATAAAAATATCAATAATTGTTTTATATTACTACTCATAGAGATGAGGTATTTTATTAGTAGAGTAAAATTTTAATTAAACTATTACTATCTAGATGGAATCCTCCAAAATAAACATTGTATAACAAGAAATTTCCAAATAGGGTTCCTTAGGATAAAATAATATATGGTTTTTAGTTCCGTTGAAATATAGGAAAATCCATTTAAGGGATTTTAAATGTAATTTATTCTGATTCGATTGAAAATGATCATAGTGACATACACTAAACATGATGTCCAGATGGGTCATAATATGGCAATGTAAACATTTAATCATACCTCGATAATTGTTGTTGTCATCCAATGGACCTAATTATTGCATCATTATTTTAAAAGTTTTTCTATTGGCTATTCTAATTTCTTTATCAATATCCATGCCAAACTTCTTTAAAAATTCACAAGTGAATTTACTATAGTTCAAAATGGATCAATAATAATTTTGGAAAATTTGAAAACCATCGAATAATTTAGGTTATTTTATAAAACATATCTCAATATCTTTATTCATTTAATATGAAAATTCATTGCTAATAGATTCTTTAGTTGAATAAAAAATAACATCATCAATATAAATTTTAATGACTAATAAAAAAATTTACAAGTATTTGGGAAAAATTATAGAATCAAATTTTCCTATTTTTAATGAAATTTATATATTAAATGTAATTATCCTATCATTCCAATACTACGGGTATATTTTTAAACTATAGAGAGCTTCGATTAACATGAAAATAGAATTTTGATATTTAGGATTTCCAAAATTGTGTGCTTACTCAACAGAAATATTTTCAGAAAAAAAAAATTAGAAAATAATTTTTGACATATATTTGAAAAATATTAAAATTAAAATGATTTTAAAATGTAAAAAAAATTATATTGGGTTCGATTTTATAAACATACAAAAATTTTCCACTATAATCAATACATACGTGTTGATTATATCTTTTAACAATAATTCTATCCTTGTTAGGGATAAAATTTTCATGCTCATCAATTTTGCTTAAAAACACACTTGGTTCTAATAATAGGGTGATTATCAGGATGTTTAGTGAGAGTTAGAATGTTTTTCCTTGGAAATTGGTTCAGATCCTTTTATATAGAAGTTTCTTATTTATGTTGTTAATAGATTCATCAAGGGAATGAGGTTCATGGTGAGAGGGAACAGATTTATGTTTAACCTTATTTAATACTGAACTTCTAATATGAGTTCCAAGTTGTTATTATCCAATAAAATTCTAAAGAGGATGGTCTATGCATTGATTCCATGACTTGGGTAATGAAGAGTATGGGGTTTTCATTTCATCATCATGTATTTTAGAATATTATGGTAGAGTAAGGGTCAAACAAGGTTGGTCAGCATCATCATCACTTCATGGATGTGATTTAGAAATATTCACATCAAATTTTTGGTGACTGTAATCTTCTAGGGTCTTGGTCCTCTTATTAAAGGCTCAAAAGTGTTTAAATGAGTTATAGTTCCCATGAAAAAAATTCTTCATTGGATTTATGTTCAATCTTTCCCATGTAATCCTTTGTATTAAGAATAATGAATTTACTACTAAAGAATATAAAGAATACAAATTTTGGTATTTTTCTATTCCAATGTTCATAAAAGGATTTTCCTATGATGGGTCCTATAAAGAGAAAATTATGGATAAATAATACAGTATTCACAGCCTTTTCAGAAAATAAATGTGTAATGGAATAATCATTAGGAAGAGTGGATAAGTTATCTTGGACGGTCCTATTTCATCTTTCTACAATTGGATTTTGATGAGGTGACCTTGGAGAGTAAAATGAGTGATGATAAACATTAGAATCACAAAGCTCATAAATTTATTTACTATCAAATTCTCCACTATGGTCACTTATAATGGAAATAATTTTGTTGCCTTTTTCAATTATTCCATTCCATCAAATGTTGATAAAAACGTTACATGCCTCATGTTTACAAGCTAAGGAAAAACCATGTAAATGTATTACAGTCATCGATAAATACAAATGAGTATTTGTTACATGGATAGAAGAAAATTGTGTTGGGCTAAAAATGTTATGGTGGACTATTTCTTGAGTTTTAAATGAGGAAACAAGGATTTTAGGATTGAAGGATAATGTTTGTTTCATATCATGTTATAAAGTTTCACATAATAATTTATCATTAAAATAAAAATTTTTTAATTCTCATTCTTGTCATTTTTGGTTGATTATGATGAGAGAATGAATATTAAAATGGTTAAGAGGGTAATTATACATCCTAGAATCATTATATTGTACACATAAACACTTAACATTTAGGATTTTTGTATATTTCAAATCAATAGTGTAAAATTTTTTAAAATGGGATGTTGTAAATAAAACCCAAACATTGGAATTAAAAACTTTACAAGACTAATTTTTAAAATTAATATTAAAATATTTGTCCCATAATTGATTAATATATAGTAAATTATTTTTAAAACTATCGAAAAATTAATCTTATTTAATTTGAATAGATTTAGCGAATATAATAAAAAATATACTAGAAATTTTTCATTTTTAATCATCTCCAAATGTGACATATCCTCAAAAAATATTCTAATATGTTCCAATTCAAAATGACCACAACACATATTCTTTGAGATCCCAATAACCAATAACCATATACCACATATCTTATCAGGTTTTTCACATTTTATAAATAATATTTAGAAAAAAATTATTCTGGTACACATATCTTCAGTCCACATAAGATATCTCATAAACATATATATGGTGAGACAATCTAGGATCCACTAAGAATGGATAATAAATATTTATGAACACAATACTTTTTATCATGATAATGTTTTAAGAAAATAAATAATAAAGATGATGTTTTTCAAACCATATCAATAATATTTAAAATTGTATTCATAAACTAGATGACCAATTTTCTTGCTATAATTTGAAAATTTATTTTGAGAAATTTATTTTACAAAAGATATCTTTTTATAATTGTTTGAAAAACTATATTTATTTGAAAAAACAAAATCCATAGTGCTTTAAAAAGGTTTTTACGAACAAAAATTATTATTTAAATTATTTCCCCCTTATATAAAATTAAAAAATAAATAGTTTTTAAAATCATTGATTTGAAATTTAAAATATTAAAAAATTGGTCGTTCTTTTAATTTTAAAATAAAACCCTCTTTTTGTTATAAAAGTTATCTTTTTTGGAAATAATAGAATTGTGTTTCTTTTTAAGATCAATGAATTTAGAATGAATATTTCTAAAATAATTTTGAGTATAATATTTTTCAATTATAAGTTCTTTATAAGTTAAAGAATATTTAAAATAATTATAAGAATAAAAAGAGGAATGATAATGAGAACGATAAATTTCAAAGATAACAACAGTTCTATCATTAAAATTGTTCAATAGATACTGAATAATTTATTTTTTGGATCCATATATAGAAATAGAGTCATCACTACTACTTTATTTCAATACCTTAAGAGTTATATTACGCTAATTCATGTTTTTCATTGTTTTCTTATTCAAGGGACAATCAGGGCAGATGTAACCCTTCTTTTTTCCAATAGAAACACATTACCTCGAATTATTTATTTTTATTTTTGAATTTACAAGATGATCTATTCTTTATATTGTTCTTGTAATAAGTCTAAATGATGTTGATAAATCCTATGAAAAAAATAAAAATTTGAATTTATAATGTCCCAAAATACACTACATACAATGTCATAACATAATGGTGGTAAGGGTTCGATCCCTTAGAGAGTAGGGAATATAGTATATTTCTTCTGACCAAAGGTTGGGTCACCTTAATTTTAATTTACATTATTCAACTTATTAAATTATATAAATTAAATAATTTTTTTGATTAAAATGGGTATAAGAGAGATAAATATGATTCCATGGATGGTTTTGATAAATAAAATTCTAAAAAAACATTAAATTTAACAATACAAATTGGTTTCATAATAAATAAATTTTAATCAATAATAGAAATTTATAATAACTATCAATATACCCTAGTATTGAAACTGAAACCCAAAATCATGGAGTTAGTGTCTACTATCAATACAGTAGAATGATTACAAGGAATCTAATCCTGAAAGACTGACAAATTTAGTGGTCTTGGTAAACTAGATACATACACAATTCTACTATTACAAATGAATACAATAATTAAAACATTATTATTTTATATTGAGGACAAAATTCTTCAATATAGCATATCATTTCATATCTTTCATTGAACACTACTTGGATTCATGGGGAAGGAAACTAAATCAGGGTGATCTCAAATACTCGGTAAGGGTAAGTACAACAGAATCCATAATGAATCGATGAGAATAGAAAATATGGAATGTTAATAGATAAAGAGAAATTCCATTTTATAAATAAACCCCGAGAGTCGTGTGTAAAAAATTTGGAAATTTAAATGACTACAAACACAATCCATTTAAATAACTAGATAAGGAATAATCAATATCGAATGGAATATAACTGAAACAAATTACATTTAATAAATGAAATGTGAATAAAATGAATCCATAGATAGTGTTAAAGTAATAATCGCTTTGATAATATTATCTAAAATGAAGGAAATCTATAATTATCTGATGTCATTTTTTCTAAAAACATGATACCTCTACTATTAGGATATATTCTCAATATAGTTTAAATCTGGGGCTAGAAACTTGTCTTGTCTACTTGGAAACAAACTGGAAGGGTTTGTTGAAAATTGATTTCATCTCATAAAACTACTAATGCATCAAGGTTCTTTCATTAACTAGTACCAAACCCATATAATGCATACATAAATAAATCCTAATATATAAAATAATCTATTTAATTAATGAATATTATGACATATAAAATATAAGAAATATGCAAATGATATATATTTAAAATATTTCCCCATATAATTAAACAACTATCAAAGTAATTACTATATTTAAAAATCATATATGGTTTATGAACATATCCCAGATAAATTATATGGATAATTATATGAAACTCAATGTACAATTATTGTACATAACTGAATATTTCAAGGGGACTAAAAAATGAATGAAGGAAGTGAATGTCAATACTATCCATGGCCAAATCAATAAAAAAAGAATCTAGAGGAAGAATAAATATATTATCAATAAATCACATTTTATGTGGAGTAAAAATAAAGGGTTGTTGTTATTGGTGAATGAAAAAAATATAAAAATATCTTTTAAAAAAATTATTGGGGAAATTATTATTTTCTTTTAGAAAAATATTTTGAAATATTTTTCTTCGAAAATAACTTATAAAAATATTATTTAAAAATTTAATTTTTAAACATTCAAAGGAATCATTACATAAACAAAAAAGGGTAATTTTATACATGTCGTATAATGTAAATAGAACATTGCTTTTACAATGTAATAAGATTAGAAAGGTTCCTTTTTTGGAAAACAGAAAGATAATTTATTTTTAAAAATTTATAAAAGAAAAATGGTAAACATTTATTTGATAAATTATTTTCGATAGGTTGAAAGCATTTATGGAAACCTCATTAGAAAACAGTGTTTTTAGAAGAAAATTGGGTCTCCCACTAAAGAGAGAAATGAAGTCGAGTTTTTTTAAAAAAAACGTATTAAATACTTTGTGTACGAGAGAGTGGTAAAATGATACTTTTACTTAAAAGGGTCAAGAATAAATTGTGGATAAGAAAATTAAAGGTTTTATGAAAAAATTCTCATATTAATTCCTTTAATATAATTTCAATAATGATTAATCTTGATTAGAATTAACAATCCTTATTAGAATCATATTGTGAAATAAACCCTTAAAATATCATAAAGGTGAATTGAAAATTAATCACTAAATTTATAATGTGTGTCAACTATAAATGAAAATATTATAAGTATATATACATCAATATATATTAAAATTTATTAGTCACATAATTCTTTAATATTAATGGAAATTAAAAAAATATAACCCAATGAAAATGAAATGAGTTATAAAATTTCATTACCAAGTGGTACCATTAATTTTAAATATCTATAAATGAAATAATTTCAATTGAAAATAAAAAATACCATGAATAGGGAATTATTCATGATATTAAATTTATAAGTGGAAGTATATACACCATATAAGAGAAACAGGGTGCATAACATTACAATATACTATAATGATATGAAATTGAGACTAAATCCCTTACCTTGTGTTTCCTTTCAGGTGAACATCCATTAACATCATATATAATGGTTTTAAGCATGTCAATAACTAATACCAGAACAATAAAAAAATTTATAATTTAATATATGATCTTATTATAATATCCTATTACCCATTTGTTAAAAATATTTCCTTATTTTCACTATTTTGGTTGTTAATTGCCTTGTTGTTTTAGTATATTTTGACTTGTTATTTTTTTCTTACTATATTGATAATGATTTAATCATATAGTGAATAAAAACAATGTTTTAATTGTCACATATATTCATCATTTTTTTATTCATAATAATCCATAATATTTGGATATAAGAAATGAAACCCATCATTCAAGGAGATGGTAGGTTTTACATATAGTGACTTAATGTTGGGAAAAGAGTTATTCTAATAACCAGAGAAAGGGTTTGGAATTTCAAGGGGTAGATCATGTTTTTAAGAATATATGTCCATGTAAGGGTGTAAAATGGTTTGGTAAAGATATTGAAATGGATCCCTAGGTTTATAAGAACATTTGAAATTATATAAATAATTGGAGTTGTAGCATACCGATTAACAATGCATCTAAGTCTCTTCAAATATCATGTTGTGTTCCACATATCATCGTTAAAGAAGTACATGACAGACCCAACACATGTACTTACCTATGAAAAAATAGAACTGTAACTAGATTTATCGTACTATGATTCTTCTATATGGATTCTTGAAATAAGAGAGCAAGTAATGAGAAATGGGTTGACTTGATTGGTTAAAGTTCTTTGGAGAAACCAAAAAATGGAATAAGAAATGTGGAAACCTGAGGATGTTGTGAAGAAGATCCATCCTCATATGTTTAGAATGAAATATTAATTAAAATTTCAAGGAAAACATTTATAAATAATTAAAGAATATAACATCATATGATTTTATGGCATGAATCTTCTTAAATAAATTCAATAAATTCAATATATTTTGTTGCAAAAAAACTGATCTTAAAAAAATAGTAATATACTATTAAATAGTAACTTGAACTTTGGAATAGTAATGCGACCATTTGGAATAGTAATGTGACCATTAGAATAGTATCATCACCTCTGAATGTATAAATACAATTTAGTTGTCTTATAAATTGAAATATGTTACAATTATATCATATAATAATTAAATACATGCTTTAAAAATGATAAATTAATTGTTGGAATTTTTGTAAATCATATATGTTTTTTTAAAAATGAATAAAAAATATAAAAATTTAAAAGGAAATTTATTTTATCGAATATATTAATATATTAATTTTATGTTTTCTTAAGTTTATAATATAATCTTATAATACCTTAATTAATTTTCCAAAGATTCATAAAATAAGTTATAATTTTAAAATTGATACTTTTTGAATAAATGATGATTTTAAATAAAAATATTTTTTTTTATCTTTTTAAAATTAATTTCCTAAAATGAAGTTCATTTTTAAATTCTACACATTGAAAAATGGTTACAGTGAATTATTGGCCTTTTTTTAAATAGTTGATTTTTTTTGGTGAATAGTAAAATACATTATTTATAATTTTAGCAAAATACATGAATTATTGAGTCATGGATAATGTATAGATGAGTTAATAAACAATTTATTCGAACTTACATTCATTATTTATTATATTTATACATATTAATAATCACTATTTATATTGTTGATCCAAAATAATAAACAAATGATTAAAATAATTAGAAACACCCATCTCCCCTCCATATAAATACTACCCCTCACCACCCCTTCTCCTCACACCTTCTAAGCATTGAACCTTGTCAAATTTTGGAATAATAATCTTTCCAATTATATCACCCATGTCTATTATCCCTTTTATTCAATAAAATACTAAAAAACATGTTCCATATGAAGGTTCTCAAGGGGATTAATTCAAGAGGTAATACCCTTAATCCTCCTCTTCCAGTTTCTTCTAATTTCATTTCTTTTATTATCCTTATGTAACCTACTATATCAAAACCTGAATTATTACTATAGTATGTTATATATACTATAATGCTATTATGTTAACATAAAATTAATCATTAAACCCCTTGTTATCTCTCTCTCTTTTATTAAAAAATGATAATATAAATCATGATGTGTCGATTTTCCGCCATCAAGGATGATGTGTTTTCATTTTATATTACCTCCATCAAGGATGTTCATAAAACCATTATAATGGTTAATTTTTTTTTTTAAATTTATATTAAATATTATTTTTTATTTTGTATCTTGCATATATATAATTATATAATAAAACAAAACTAGTTTCTGATAATCGAAAATTCACCATAATTAACGAATGTTTAATGTTAAAATTTTATCTAAATAATCATCCAAATATATGAAAAAATTGAATTTAATATAACATAAGTACGTTAATAACAAATAATATCAATTATGGAGAATTAATTCCCATTTTACATGATCTTACATACATGTATACAAGTGAACCAACCAGGAAAATCAAAGAAATGAACACTCTCAAATCAGAAAATTGAATCTTATAAATCATCAAAAAGACCTTAAATGAATTTAATTAAATTATAATGAATAAAATAAATGTATAATATGATCTATATTAAATTATTAATGAATCTAATTTCATTATCTAGGACATTAAGTTCAAGTGAATAACACTTTCGTACATAAGGTAAGTGATTCTCTCAAAACCTCAATTTTTTCATTCTGGTTATGCTTTCTCTCTCTCTATCTATACCCCAAGGTAATTATTAATTTTCTTATGAACATTCATAAAAAAAATTATATTCCAAGATATTCACCTAGTTAAATTATTCTTTCTTTGATGGGAAATAAATGTTTTATAAGGTTCCTTTTTCAATTATTCCCAATAAAAATGCCCGATTAAAGGGAACATCCCAATTTCTTACCTATTTTCAATTACAATCCAAGATAGGTTTTAAGCTAACAATATTTTTGTAAAATCACCCATTATATCCTAAAATATACCTTTTTTCATTTCTATTTTTATACAAACAATTATTCAATTTTCCATTTTAAATTCACTTTAGTATTTTATATTAAACCGCACTAAAGATGCTCATTTTTAAAGTTGATCAAACACTCATTTTACATATTTTAACTTCAATTGGACTTAATTTATCATGATCTTTGAATATTTCTCACTATAAATATCCATGTGTAATCTAAATCTATTATTTATTGGAAATTATTATTATATTCCATTTGTTTATGAATCATTCACCACTTAATCCTTCTGAGTGGTATATGTATATATCCCATTAATATATGATCATCATTCATTGAATATTTATTTAAATATCAATATTTTTGGAATATGATTATTTTATAATTTGTATACCATTTCTGAATATAGTTTTTTCATTGAATATTATTATTGAATTGAATATATGTATGAAGAATGATTTGGTCTTGCAGTGAGGGGTGGGGCCCAGTTATAGATAACCCCTCGATGTATCAAAAAGTATCATGAGAAAGTACATTTAGGGACAAACCCTTCATGTTTTCATCCAAGAAAAATAAAATGGATTTTTAAACCTATACTTAAACCATCTTTACTGTATAATTTTTCATCTTCCAGAAATATAGCATCCAAATTAATAATTCTCTTTATTCTGTATTTAGTTACTACATCTCAAGAAAGTTTCACTATGATAAATTCTATGGATACATTTTCATTATCATTGTATAGATGTAATGTTTTTTCTAGTTATTTACCTTTCAATTATGATTATTCCTTATATTATTTTCTTGACTTATTATTTATTCATATAACCGTTTATATGCTTTGGAGCCCACACTTCCATTTGTTTTCCGTCCCCAGGTTTTGAAGATGAAATCTTTGAACAAGTGTCATGGAACCCATTCATTTTCTTTTGTATTGTTTAATATTTAAATAATAATATAATAAGGAAACCATGTATATATATGGATCTTAAATACTACTAAACTTATTTATCCTTGGTGATGTGATCACTTGCATCTATTCAATTTTAATAAAATATCCAATGACTTTGGGATACGGGGGTTGGGGTTTTTACATATTGTATGATGGAAACTATTATCACCTTTTTTTTATTATTTTTCAATGCCTACAAAGAAAATTGGGACACATAATAATTATTCATAACTTCCCAAAATTATAAAACTCCTAATTCAAATTCACATATCTCTATATTTTTGTCTTACAAAATATTTTTCATCTCATTATAAAACCCATATTCCTTTCTTTCTCAATTTCACACATATGTTCATTGTATAGCGTGAATATTTTTCTTTATAATTATCATACATTAAATGTACTCGAATATAATACTTACAGTCTTCTAATTATTCTATGTCCCTAAAGACTCAATATTCTCAAACTCCTAATTTCTTATAATTTCTAAAAAGCATCATCTTATGTCTTCATATTATTTAAACAATCCTTTTAATCTAACCGAAGCATCATGACATATTTTTCCATAATTATCCTCATTCAAATATGTCAATAAATATCAAAAATTAGACACAATTATTTCCTTTTACCCATAGAATACACTTCTTTTATATCTTTATGTTTATGGGATCTAAAGTAATTGTAGACGTGGTTGCTAAATTATTTTTTGTGCAAGATTCATTAACAAAATCTTTTTTCCATATTATCATTGAATTGTGGTTTATACCAATTCATTGTGATATCTTGAATTTGTATGAATATATTAACCTAATATATTCACATATTATATGCATTTTAGATAATTATGAACTAAATCCACACATTCAAATTCATACGATTCAATTCATAAGATCACAAATTCTGAAAATGGATTGGAGTTATATGATGAAAATGCATATGGTCAACTAAATAAATTATTTGTCATCAAATTCATATTATGATCAAATTAATATTCTTGTATATTCCGTTTCACCACCAATAGTTCCTCTATGATATGTAGAAATATTTCTTACGATTTACTAGTGACCATGAACATCTCTAAAATGTGGACACCTCTCCATTGGCATGGTCTCTCCTCAAGAATCTATACCAAATACAAATTATATATCTTCCATCTCCATTATTAATTATTTAATTCCTTTTCATGAATCATTGAAAACTCATAATGAAATTTTAATATTTTAATGATGAGTAATAACCTTTATTTTCTAGTTTTATCACGTTCTTTATAATATAATAATCTTAGATTCTGAAATTTTTTATTATTTTTTAAAATAATATTTCCAAAAAATTTCTATTTTAATTGGAATAATATTTATATTGTTTTTATTTCCTTTACATAACATGGTTTTATTCTTATATAACTATAATAATTTCCATGCTACCCTCACAATGTTTTATTTTACCTTTACATGGATTCTTCAAATTATTAGTTACCTCGATGTGGATTCCAGATGAAACTTATGCATCTATCTATGTTTTATCACAACCCTTTAAAATTTACATATTACCATTACAGAGGACGAAACATATTTATATTACATTTAAGCAACTGACTTCTACCCTTTTATATCTTAATTTTCTAAAGTATTACATTACACAGAGTCGGTATTACCACTATGAAATATATAGAAATAATCTAGTACCATTATGTACATAGTATAATTTCATTTTTACCTTTATTTAACCATTAAATTTATCATTCTACCTTTTCACAACCTACTTACAACCATTACATCGATCTAGTTTCAAAGAGTTACCTTTATAAATGTTTTTATAATTTAAATTAACCTCATGAAACTGATGATTTTACTTTACATAAATAGTTTAATTCCATATTTTCATCAAATTATTCCATAACCTATTAATCATATATCAAGGGATTCATAATAAATTAAATAAATTTAGAATTATCACCCAAAAGATAGCTTTTCAAAGTCTCACATCATATCAAATACTCTAAATCATTTGGATAGTTTATTTACTACAAGTTCCATTTTCCATGTGTTTTCTTCATTTAATAAAATCATGGGGGAAACTTTCATGACTTAAAATCTTCAATGGAGTAATTAATTAATCATGTTATATTCAAAATTCACCTAAAATAATATTTACTTTCTTGGGAACATAATTGTTTTCATAATCAAAATTGTGTACATCGTCTTCAGTTCAAGCTAATATTTTACTAATTAATATTTCAAAAAACATTGAAAACAAATAAAACACACAAAACTGGGCTCAGTAATCTCCCCATTTGTATTTTTTATTAGTACCAACCTAAAAATGTTAGGCTAATATGTTCAACCCTTTTGACATATGATTAATCTTTTTTCCCACTTGATCATTTATGTTTTCATTTTATTCTCTCCACGTAAATGATAAAAAAATATAATGAAATATAAAATAAAATATGTTATAACTTCATTCATATCAATGAGACATCGAGGATTCCACTCTTTGTCTACTTAATCTATTTTTTGTAAATAAATAAATTCACTTATCTATTAAAAAAAGTTATCCATTTAAAAACTGATAGAGATACAAATTGAATCTAAATAACATAATCATTCATGGGGTTTCCATATGAATTGATGATATTTTAAGATAATTTAAATTGATAACATTATCCATTTTATATAAAATACCTTAAATCTCATACTCCACTCAACACACAAGTTAAAAAATTCCAATAAATGTAGCATGTTTTAGATATTATCCCTAAGATCTCATAAACTTTCATTATTTTCTTATTATTGATTAAAAAAATTTTCCCCCTTTATATCAAATTTTTTTCTTTAGAAAAAATGGATGAGAGAATAATAATTCATATCTTTTAAATGGCATTTTTCAATAACTTTAGATAAATTATATATTTGAATGTGATATATTGTTCTAGTAGATTCACAAGATCAACTATCCCTCATGGAATTATCTCCAACATCCCTTCATCAAGGTAGATCTTTTCTCTAGGATTAAATTAGAGTATTAATTGAAAAAACTTACCATTATGGTGACTTATTTAGATATATAATATTTATCACTTCTTACTTCATTTCATTAGTCCCCAATCTATGAAATTTCATCACCTTCAATTACATGGATGGTTAACAAAAAAATACAACCCAAATTATATGATAATAAAGTGGAACTAATTTACTATTTAATTTGGAAAAATAGGTGAGTGTCACTTCCCAAATAGTTTTTCCTCTTCATTTTAACTCTATGTTCTATTGGAATATTCATTTTTGAAGTAATATTATTAAAATCTGGAATTTATTTGGGTATAATGGGGTGTTTTATTCTCAATTTGTGTGGATTCTAGTTTTTAACATGATTTATAAAGACACATATATCACCTTGTATGACTTTCATGTTCTATAAGTTTTATTATTATGGTGGAATGATTATTAAAAAATAATTCGAGTTTTTTCTTTCCAGTTTTCATCTCACACATATTTTCTCATTAGATCTATGGATGTCATCTCTTGAGAACCCCTCATTAAATTTTGATCCTTCTTCACATGGAATTTTTTCCCTTTGTAACATTCCTTTTTTATTCCTCTTATTTTATCATAATTATTTTCAATATCAGCTGGGAAAATAAGTAAAAATTCCTTTATAATTTTATACACCCCCTAGATTTTTTTTCAAATGTATTATTTGGTATTCCTCTCACCTAGTAAGTCATATTATTCTTTTCATGGACCTCATTTCCAGTTTTTTCATAATTACTACTATAATTATCAAAATTACTAACTTTTTTATAGGTGTCTATGAAGTTCCCTTCTTATCCAGAAAGTAAAAAAATTACCTTTTTATGTGACACAGTTAATGATTTTCATGGATGTTCTTGATTATATATTTTTTTCTTCAAATAAATACCAAAGGATAACTAAATAGTATTCTTCAAAAGCATCTTTGGAATTATTTTTCAACATTTTGTCCAAGATTCATTCCCAATGTAGTCTAATCTACGTTTCTACAGATTCAATATAATTTTCATTTAATTTGAATTAGTTTAATTATTAAATAATTTCTACATTAATACATGTTCAATATGACCACTACCATTTAAAATGTCACTATGTTTTTTGATAGATACAAATATTTTTTATGTGGATAGTTATTTATCTTTCCTCTATGAAATTTCCTTCATTACCTGTTCCCCCCTAAATGTAGGATATTTTTTTCTTACATGGGTTGAAATATTATGCCCAAATTTGGTACGAAAATTCCTGAATCTATTAAAGTAACAATGTTATCTAATAAAACTAGTTGTTTTGTTTTAAGGAATAATATGTCCAAAATGCATGCTATTTTTTTTATTTTTTATTCACTGAGTGGGATTGTTTTAGGGTAAGTATAATTATTCACATTCTTCCAACACGATTAGAAGTATTGGTGGAAACCTCATCATTTTTCTTCATCTGAATTTTCTTAAATATTAATTTTATTCCTACAATATCCATAAAAACGTATTTAGAATAATTATCCAATTTTGTGATGGATGTTACTTTTCCCTTAGATATTATTATATAGTTATAGTTAGATGATCTAAATATGTACTTACCAACATATAGATGATATTAAAATAATAATCTTCTATAAATATTTTTGTAGAAGTATCTCCCTTTTCATCTTTTTGTCAGGCAAAAAACTGAGTTACTTCCAAATTCATTAATTTACCATCCAGACCCAAGAATTGTATATTGTTAATTTATTTTACAATCTAAATTGATATTGTTTCATTATAAAACCCTTATTAATATTCTTAATTAAAACCTAATGTGCTTGGTTCCTTCCATGAAAATAAATATCATGCTCTTTAATTCTATTGGTTTTGAATTCAAATTTTAATTTCTTTATAGAAGAAACTTCATCCAAAGAATGGGAATTTTCTTCAACTATTTTCTTATATTTATCCTTATAATTATTAGTAGTAATACACTCATTTTTAATATCAAAGAGTCATTATTCAAGATCCTATTTTATAATATTAGAGGCTCTTAACTATTTGGATATAATAATACTAGTTAATATCATTCCATTAAAATAATTGTCCATCATATCATTATTATCTTATAATTGGGTGATTTCCTCTTATGTATTGACAAAAATTTCCCAAACATATTAGTCTATTCCAATAGATAAGTTATACATGATTTCTTTCAAAGCGCTAACTAATTTTTCTTTGAAATCCTCAGAATTTTTTTGTTCCCTACTAATACATGGTTCATCTTGAGGATAATTTTGATATGATATATTTTTTACCTCCTCCACATGTATATATTATGAATTACATGTGAAAAAACTATTTTCTATTGCCTTGGTGGTTAATATCACCTCCAAGTGTTCACCTTCCATGATTTATTTTCTTATTTTAGGATTGTATCGTTTGAAAGATAATTTTTTGTCTTCATTAATCAAGAGGTATGTCATCTCATAAAAAATCATTTAAGAGATATAGTATATAAAAAAATATATTTGTGAAAAATTTACTTCGATTACCTTCAACTAGTTCAAAGTATTTATTCTATTATTTCTTAGATATGGTCATTCAAAATGTTTTTTTCTTCATGTTCTTAATTATCTTAGAAAACATATCTTCCATGGTTTTATTAGGAAGTATTTTAAGGTATTATTTAAATTTATACATCATATTAACTTTTAAAATAGATACTTAATTAAAAAAAACATCAAATTTGATAATTGAATAGAGTTGGAACTAACTCTTTTACCAATTTTTTGGATCACATGGGTATTTTTATAACATTTTAGGGTTAATAATTACTAATATACTTTTATATTAATTCTTATTTTTATCTATTTATACATATTATCATATTTATCTTTATTTATATCTCTTTATTTAGTATATTGATATATAATAGGAAAGTAACATAAGATAACACCAGTTTTCTGTTCAAGGGTCACCTCTTTAAGGATATTTACGTCTCTAATACATAATTACTGTTGTACAACCATAATAAAGGATTTATTATTATTAAATAAATAATTATTGAGGTTATAACCTTAGACTTGTTTTTAAAACAATAATCTAGAGAAAAGAATGAAATAAATTGTTGGTCTATAACAATCTTTAGCGTTCTCCCATATTTATTCAAACTTATACAGTAGAGTGTTGTAGGATGGTAGTCTCATGTACTTTGACCTAAATTTGATCACCAGTAGTGTAGGATGGTAAATCTTCACACCTTATTTTTATTATTACATATTTCATCTAAATATAAATAGGTCGCCTTATTTTATTACATGAAATTAGATAATGATAATATTAATCAAAAGACTAATTCCTATCTATCTCTATGACTTTTAGAATATTCAAAAGTAAATAGTCAAAACCCTCACTTTTTTCTCTCTTTGATCATATATATATATATTAACTCTATTGTATGAATATTTTTCTTCTATAATTATTATATATTAAAGATCATCAAATTATGGACTTAAATTCTCCTTATTCTTTTGTGTTCTTGATGGCTTGGTATTCTATAACTCCATCATTCTAATTATTTCAAAAAACATTGTATATTTGGTCATTATCTTATTTCAACATTAATTTTTTTCTATTAAAACGATTTTAAAGGTGACACGTTGATGTGTTAACTATGTAAAGGTCATAAATTGGAAACATAAAGGTAGGTTAGTAAATTTACATGGTACATAAGGGTAAATATAAAATAAAACTTTGTACTTAATGTTACCCTTATTTTTAATATATTAAATAATTTTAAACTCAACTCTTGGTAAAGGTAGTGATGAGGGGCATCTATCTTTAGAAGGGTAGAATTTAACTGCATAATAGAAATATAAATTTGTTTTATCTTGAGTAAAGGTCATGTCCATATAGATAAGATTAATTTTGAAACACAATTTTATATTAAAGGTTCATATATAATATGTATTAAGGTAATTATGAATTTAAGGAATCTCAAAAAATGTAAAATCCAACTATGTGAGGGTAGCTTAAAAACCATCAAAATTACATAAGGGTAAACCTAAGCTATATAATGTTCATCAAAAAGATATATAATTTATTCTAATATTTACATGGGATTCATAGAATGATTATTTTTATAAATTAAAATAGAATTTTATAGTCCTTAAATATTATATACTGAAGAACATGATAAATCAGTCGATGCAGTATTATTTCTTGTTATTCAAATATCACAATTTTTCTTTATTCTAGTTTGTATTTGGTGGTGATAAAATTTGGATTGGGGAGAAATCAATGGAGGTTAGAGCTATAGTTTTACTACAATAGGTTATTCATGGTGTGAATGTGAAATTTATGATGTGAGTTTCAATTCTGTGTGTTGTGGGGGTTGTGATTCACATCTCATGTTTCGGTATAGAGTTCTTGGTTGAATAGATTCATGATGTGAAAGGTTAATTAACAACATTAATTAATTTGGGTTTAGTTTACATGACTTTTTTGGAACTTTGACATGTGGGAAATTTATTCCTTGAATCAAGTAGATGGATTTTAATGGGGGTAAATTAAAAACATATAAACTGAATAAATATTTTTTTAGTCTCCCTATAAGTTTCTAGTTATGCTAAAATTTTTCATTCATCTCTTCCTCCTCATGGGGTTTTAGGGAACCCTAGTCACATTTAGAGAATCTTTCATCCCATTACCTCCTACATGGATCCATATATTTTATAGGTTGTTTGTTAGTGATGGTGTTGAGTTATTCTTTATATCCCCAGTTTCCTTCTATTCTTATTCTATGCATTCAAAAAGGTAATGTTTTTTCAGTTTGGGGTGGGTTTGGGATGTGTTTTCTTGATCTCTAGGTGTAGTTAGCGTAGATTTTATGTTTACTAGTATGATTAGGGGTTTTATATTGTTTATACATCAACTTATTGTGCACAATGAATCAGAAATATTTTTTAAGGTAGTGGATCCTCATTCTCATCTTGTTTAAGGGCATAAGTGGGGACTGTATTCCTTTGTCTTCCATTGTGTGGATAAAAAGGGTCATCATAATAAAGATAAAGAATTTTTAAATCTAAAATTGACATAGATTGGGATTAATCACATGTTTTTACTTCTTTAATGATATTATTGTGGAAATTATACCAAACTTTTTTCATTTTTTAAAATCATGGTTATTGGGAGCCTTGATTGTATTTTAGTTAGTATGTACATGAGACCTTTTTATTTTTAATTGTTTATATCACCCAGAATGAAAATAAGAAGAATTTATATATGGAAATCAAATAATTTTCCTATAGAGATATATTATCTGTGATAATACCCATGATAAATAATAGAGTGAGGTAGTGTATTCCCTTGATAATAAATTGTGGTGGCCAATTTGTGATGTTATGTATAGTTGTTCTGGTTTTTTCCCTTCAGTAATGTAGGTTATTTTTCAATAATAGCATTGAATGAATGGATTTTGAGTTATGTGGGGATGTTATTTGATGGTGTTGGTATAATATGTGATGTTTGTGGTTTCACTATTGTTATAATGTGTCGTGGTAGATATAGATAGCTTTGTGGTGGATTGGTTTTGTAATGAGTGTGGATCGATGGTTGTGATGTATGGTTTTTACAGTTAGGTTTCATGGATGAGGTGGTTTTTTGGAAGAGGTTGTTGTGAGACAAGTGAAATGATTTATACTGTGGTTTTATTAGTTTCACAATTATCCATGGAAAATATTATAATATTAAGATGAAATTTTACAGTTTGGAAAATGAATAAGAATGGTACAGAAATTGATTTTTGGTAAATTGTATAAATATTATAAATGAAAAATGAATGAGTTGTATAAATTTGATGTGAAATTTAATTTTTAATGATTGTTTTTCTAAACTTAATCTATTATAAAAGTGGTGGGATCGATAATACAAAGTGGAAATGTGTGTATTTCTAGTGTGGTTGTGTGGCGTGTTGCATGTAGTGGTGGTTACAGTTGTGATGGTTCATGTGTGGTGATGTGGTGGGGTGGTGGTGTACACTAGTGAAGTTGTTTTGATCACATATATTGGGTATTGTATTCTATTTCAATATCATATATTTTAAATAATATCTATACATGCCCCCATATGATACAAATAAACTTACGAACACACAAAGTATTTGAGTTATAGGTATTTTCCCCAACATCCAGGACGGTGCTGATATGAATGATTGGCTACCCCCTCTTCCCTATTCTTTATTCAACATTAGTGATGATATGGGTTGGTGTTGTAGATTACCCAATAGGGATGTGATGTTATATATGGTAGGGTTCATGCGTGTTTGGAGGATGGAAGGTTGTTGATTTCCTTCACATTAGTGATTACCTACTACTCGAGTTGTGTGGTAATATGTTGTGTGATGACTCTGGTGTCTTCATGGGAGATGTGGTGTGATGTCAATGGTGTTATTAGGGGGTTTGTTATGTGATGGACCATGTGTCTTTAGGCAATATGCTATGTGAAGATATAAGTTTCTTCATGTTATATGTTCCATGATGATCCCTGATGCTAGCAAAAAATGTTAGACCCTAGGAGGTTGGGGTAGATAAGGATTTGTCCAAACCCACACTAGGGATGGATGGTTAGGTGATGATATTTTTGTTGAAGGTATGGTAGTGTAGGATATTAGATATTAGGGTGTGATAGAATAAATTTAGTTTGGAATAGGAAATTGGTTCATCATGGGAAGGCTAGTATTGGTAAGATGACATATTTTTTAGCTTGTTGGTTCTTATGATTATTCATTTTCACATTAGTATCATCTTTTTTAAATGTGCACTAGGGACCATGGGAATTATTGCACTATTTATAGTTTCCTTCTCAACCTATTTATATAAACGTATTTTATATTTCCAAGTTGAATATGGGGAGTGATATTGACATTTCTATCTTCGGTTTTGGAGTTATTATTGAGTCATTGCTACAGGACTTGTCTTTTGGTATTTACATGGAGACTTTTATTATATCTTTTTATATTTTCCATCCCTTGTGAGATAGTTTTGGGTTTAATTTTAATTAATTTTTTTAATTTTTTTATCTAATATTCTGATCCTATATTATTATATGATGATAATTACATTTATATTGATATTTTTATACCCTGGGTTCTTGTCTCCAAACTGGGGCCTACAGGATGTACGGAATAGGGTTCATTTTTACTCATTTTTATTGTCATCCTATAAGGGGTATTTTTCAAAGGATGGGGTCATGATAGAGTGATATCATAGGTTTCAGTTGAGATGTATGGTGGAGTTTGGAGTTAGTCACTTCAAGGATTACATGGGTTGGTGGGGAAATAATTTAAGCTGACCTTAGTATGTGACATGGGCCAGGGAGATAGTCTAGGACATAGTATTTTACGGCTCTGTAATCCGATGTAACAAAACTGATCTCGTTAAATGACCATGTGAGGTGGAAATATAATATCTTAGATACCTAAGAGGGGTACATGCACCAAGATTTATTGTATTCATGTCTCAATTGGGTGATTATGGGAATTAAGTTTTATATATGAATTAATTAAATAAACCTATGATAAAATTATATTCTATCAATATTATAATTCTTTATTTATTTTCAAAAATGGATCATAGTTATCAAAAATGATTATCTCAGGTACTTTAGAATAAATAGGCTGAGTAGGTTGATCATCGGGGGTAGATTCAAAAGAATATGATGATTCATGTTAGAGGAATTTGGGTGCCTTTTGTGGAAAATTTTGGGGAATCTTTATGGGATCATCATAGATCTAGAGACATAGAACTGGATAGAGGATCTTGAGAACACTTTAGGTTATATATGGGTTTAGGATGAGTTTGGGGATCCATTAGTAGTTAGTCTGTTATTAGGATCTTTGCATCAAGGATGGATGTTTTATCATGGTGAGCATAGGGATACCGATGTTTCATATCTAGAATTATAAAAAGAGTTTTATTCAGACTTCCGATCATCGATGAAAACAACTGAAAATTGGAATGAGTATCTATCCCTTCCACATGGGATCAAAAGTATGAGAGTGGTATAGATCAAATTCAAGGACCAATTGTTCTTTTCCATTTATGTATTTTGAGATGAGGAGTCAAATTTGTGATGTCGGGCGGAGGTGTTTCACCTAATGAAAAGGTACACAGTCACCCATTTTATGGTTTATACCTATCAAGAGGTGCATAAATAGGTAGAGTTAATTGATAAGATTCTATCCTTGGGAGTTCATCCTAAATAGTATGTCTAGAATGGAATATAAATGAGTTGATTCTTAGGAATTTGGCCATGAATGTTCAAGCAGTCATGTTTCAGACTAGTGGGCATCCAACCATTGTAGATCTTTTCATATCCTTCTAAAACATGTGGATTAAGATCACCTTCCAAGGGATTAAAATTTATTTCTATTTTTTCGAAGGGCATGGACACTTCCATGATTAATGTCTAACTGTAACACCATGAGATTTCATGATAATTATTCCATTTAATTTTTTGGATTTCTTTTGTTGTGCGCTACATCAATATTATCTTTCACTATACAAAATACCATATTAGCTTGTATTAAATGCAACACTATTCTTGGCTTTAATTACACGCAAGAGTAACCTTCCTCGATGGCTTGCATTGTAGCAATACCGAGTTTCAATAAACAATAATATGTTATTAAAATATTATATAAACTAGCCGTTCTGAATAGTAATACCCACATTTTGAAATTTTATAAATTTATTCATTCAAAATGGACTTCATTTTTGGATTCGAAATATCGAAATTAGCCCATGGGGAATTTTTGGTATTTTTCTGAAAACGTTTAATTTTTTATGAATAGTGAAAACACAAAGTTATTGGTTAAAACCGCATTTTTATTTTAATAATAATTTATTTTATTTAAATTTATTTTTGGTCAAAATAGATACATAATACATATATAAGTTCCATGTAATTTATTGGTGACATTTTATAATAATTTTAGATATAAAAAATATTTATTGAACTTTTTACCGTCTTCTACCCACCTCCAAAGAGCATATTCAAATTTACATAAAACTTAATTTTACCACTTAATTGAGTTAAATTTAGAAAATACAAGAGAAACGGTCAATATCAAGGAGTAAAATGTGGTTCAATATGATAAAAATAATTTTTGGTGAATAGTAACTTTTTACTTTTATTTACCACGGTTAAAAGTCAATACGCAAATTAAGGGTAAAAATGATATTATTATTACCCTAAAGCATGTCCTAATTCAATTGGATAAGTATAATTAGACCAAAATCAACCTTAGAAATAAAATATTAACCTCTTTGGTCCACTTGGATTAGATTAGGACACTTATTATTATTATATTTAAAGAAGAGTTAAAACAGTTAAAATGAATGTTTAATAACTAAAACAATTTTAATATAGGGTTATACATAAGATAAATTCGACTATAAATATTAATTATAAATATTAAAATATTTCCTACATAATTTTATTTTATTTATATTTTTAGACATTAAATATTTTAATTTATTTATGACACAATGATGATGCAGTAATTAACTTATTAATGAAATATTAACATAATTGATATTATAAATACCCAAATAAATATAATTTTAGACTTTTAATGAATTAAAATAATTTTATAAGTTAAAATAAAATATTAGGGTTGGTTAGATGAACATTTTTCTAAGTAATAATGTTGTTATGAATTTAGAGAAAACAAAATATTAAATAGTGTCAAAATTGAGATAAAAGTTTTATTAAAACAAATATTATATTATTAATTGATATAATGGTCCTAAAAATCTACGGTTCAGAAAAAAGGCTTATATAAAAATATATATGACATTAATTATCCAGTTGGGGTTTGATAGATAGTTTATTGTAAGATTATTAACCATATAATGTAAAAATACAAGAAGACACGGTGAAAGTTAAATTATTTATCTTAGAGTTAAATATAAATGAAAATGTTAAAATGGTAACCTAAACTTGTATTGAACCTATTGGATGAGAGTCTTTCGACCCATACCCACCCTAGCCTAGAAATAAGTCACTTTCGATCCATTATAAACCGAATATGAATTTATTATAAAATAATATGTTATGTTCTTCCTAAGGTACCCCTCACCCCTCTTATAAAAGGGAACTCCCACTTCTCTCTAATTCACACCTCCAAAGCCATTGTTCTTGGCCAACCCCTGCCCAAATACCCTCTCACATGTACTCCCTTAATCCTAGAGTCATTATGTTAGTTAGAAAGCCAACCTATGAATCCATTTTGATCAAATAAAAAGGAAGAACCTGAAGAAGTGGTAAATATCTCACCACCTATTTCAAGTTCCTTTCTTCTTCCGCTTCCTACTTCTTTGTTGTTTCCATTATAAAATAACAACTCCAGTATATTTTATATACTATAATTTTTTATAAAAAATTTACAACCATATTATTTATTTTATCCATCCTATGAATGAAAAAGTCACCACACGTGTGTACGTACGACTTACCGTCTCCACATCGTGGTGTAGTTTGTTATCCAAACATTTCATCATTTGGATGGGTATAATAATGAGTATCAATGATATAAATAATAAATATAACTTTGTTATGATTCATCATATATGATATACCATCCAATTATATACGATTTTAATATCAAAATAATGATATCATTCTTCATACGTACGTACGGACTACCGTCTCCACGAACGCGATGAGATTCCTTTTCCATGAATTATCATTCAAGTATGATTATAATGTATTTATAATAAATAATAATGAAATATATTAAATAATAATTATATTGGATTTATGTGCATATATTTTTAATTTATTAATTCAATTCAATTCAATAAGGAAACGAAAACAGTGTTCATGCTTACGTACGACCTACCGTCTCCATGAATGGTGTATTTCATTCGATTTATCGATCTATCATATATATTTATATACTGAATATATATTATATATAAATCATGTTTTAAAATATTTAATTATGTAAACAATTATTTATGTTATAATATCAAGAACAACAAGTTGAAACAAGTACAATAAATGAAACGATTTTACCCAAAATGCTGCTTTAACATGGAATTTACAAAAGAACGGGTAATATAAAGTCATAAGTGAACCATATATGATATCATAATAATGAATATGATTCTGTAATAAGTCAATGAAATTATATAAATCATTATACAGGAGGATCAGATACATACGAAGCATATCGAACCTAAGGTAAGGGATAATTTTGAAAATCTCATTTTTATCTGAGATTGCTTATTCTTAAGTATTTACAAGGGTTACATTTTTCATCCATGTCCATAAAAATGTTTTTCATAAAATTTTTAATATTATTCCTTGTATTTTTTTAGTCATGTTTATCCCTCTTTGACTTTTGCATTTTGTTGTGGAAGTAGTCTTTCTTTTTTTACCATACAAGGAACTCTTTGACTTTTTAGGCAAAAGTATGAGGAGAACGTTTTTTAACTTATATGGAACGAACAGATTTTTACAATTTCATAATGCCAAATTTTCATGAAGGCTCCTGTACAAGATTTCATGATTGTTTTCAACAAAATCATTTTCTTTTAAAATTGGATGGCATTTTGTGAAAAGAAAATGATTTTGAAGAAGAAAGGATATTTTTCTCAAGAATTAATTTCAAGTGTTTTATCAAAACTATTTTCCATATAAGATGACAATATTTAGCATGTTTATGTTTCAAGTAAAAATTACCTATTATTTAAATGGTTTTATTTTTATTATTATGAAATGATATCCATTGGTTATATATGGACTATTTCATGTTGGGATGGTATTTATGAAACCCATTTGATTCATTGGGTTATTATGAATGATTTATGATTGTTGTGTGGCACATGTAAGAATGATTTCAATTTGAGATTGGTGGGACCTATATATCCCTCTGATGCATTGGTTAAAGATTTATATCTCATGAGATGGACATGACTGGAACGGAAAGTGAATCCGGTTCAGTAATACAAGGCTGGAATGACAAGTAAACCCGGTTCAGTAATGGAATTTCTCCAATATGATGGTCTTGGAAGCAATGCCTTAGCTACTATTGAAATCATATCATGTGGTTAATGGTTTTCCACAATTAAATGTTTTGTCTCCATACTATTTTACCTTGGTTAATGTTCATTTATGATCTATTTATTATGCACTTCCATGATTTATGTCATTAATCATAATTTTGATGTTTTATGTTCATGGTCATACATTCAAATGTTTAGGGATTGTTTTATGTTCTCCATGTTTACCCTTACTAAGAATTTGAGCTCACCATTTTTAGGTTTTCTTTTCCCCGGAATATATAGAAATATTTTTGGTAAGAAAACAAAAGGTGAAGATCTTTATGGGAGATGTTGAAGATCTTTTACCATGATTGGAAGATTATGTTCTGTGTTTCCAAAGACACTAAACTAATATGGTCTTTGGGTATCTATTTTTTTCATGTATTAAGTATTCATCAAAAGTAATGTAATGTCCATATACATAATGTATGGGTCTCTATAGTTTGTATCTGAGCAAAGGTTTAGTTAACCTTTGGAAACTAGGATGTGAAAACTTCTGTGATATCCCTAGAGATATTTATAAGGTATATCTAGTTATGTATCTATGTTTAAGTATAAGTATAGTTTATAGTCCTATAATTATGGTAAAGATCATATAATTAAACCTAATATGATAGAGATTGAAAATACTCCCCCTTCATTATGTTGTTTTTAGAATACGAGTTTTACCTCTCATATTATTCTTTTTGTGTTTTAAGAAATGGCAGGAAATAGGAGGATTCATGTTAATGGAGAAGATGATAGAAAATGTAATGATATTATTAATAAGAATCCAAATGAAATGTGATTTGGATTTCCAAACATCGTTTTTATGCCTAATCAGAAATCCCATAATATGATCAATAATATCAACTTTGGTATGTTTCCTGACTCTGCTAATAAGAGAAAGATGGAGTTTTATGATGATCATAGAGGAATGAAAGTTCAATTTCCCTCATGTAAATCATGTGGGAAGAGGCATCAAATAGAATGTTTCAAAGGAACTGGATGATGGTTTGGGTGTGGAAAAGAAGGACACAAAGCTGGAAATTTCAAAGGAAAAGGTTCAGTTAACTCCAAGGAAAAGGATAATGGTAATGCTAAGACATCAACAATGGTAAAATGATTTAAATGTTGATTGTATGGGCATTATGCAAACCAATTCCCTAAGGGAAAGTCTCGGGAAGAGAATTATAATGGTTTTATGGGTAGTATTTATGTAGATGATGATGAACAGTATTCAAATGATATTTGAGATGAGAGAAATTTTGAATCTTGGTAAATGGTTTATGAAGGTAGTGGAAAGATTGCATGTTATCAAGAATAATGTATGTTACTATGGAATAATGAAACATCTAAGGATTGTTACAATATTGTTTTTCCTAAAGTATCTGAAAGTATATGTTGAATAGTAGTGGTAACCATGAAAATTGATTGAAATATTTTTGGAAAGCAGATGATATGCTCATTATGAAGGGACAAAGAGATAATGAAAATTTTGATAGTATTAATGAGCTCATATAAGGACAAAGTGATATCATGGTTTGATTATAAAGAAATTTTGGGATTTTCGTATGTGGAAAGAGTTGACTTTTGATAGAATTCATGTTTTCACAAAGATTATTTAGTAATTCATGTTTCAAGAGAATGCATGATTAAGGTAATCACATTTTTGGAATGTGACCATCAAGATATATCTTATGATATACGAGGGATAAATTATGGTATTCACTTGCTTGGTTGATGACATTTCTAGTAATAGTTGTCTTTATACTATGAGCTTGGATAAGATTATTTTGAAAAAGTCTAAAGATTTGAAATGGATTATGTTGGACATAAGATAATATTTTTTAATGATAAAACCTTATTTCGATATTATTTCTGAAATGTTATAATAGTCTAGTTTTTGAAAAAGGATAACCTGCAGGACAGACAACAACCCATCGCATCAGGAAAGTATCGGGAATCGAACCCACAACAGAAGTGTGATGTGACTTTATTGCCTACCATGGGCCTAAAGGAAGTCCCTAGTTAGTAGAAACTAGTTTTATTTTATTAACTTTTATGATAGATGAAGTATAGGTCTATTTTTGGAATCATATACGATTAACCTCACTATAGATGGATATATGTATATTTGACAACATTTTCTAACCTTTTGTTTGAGATAGATAGAATGACCCATCATTCTATAACATGATATGCTAACACTTCACAAATGACAAATTCAAATTCATTTCATTAAGATATTATGTGTAAATTGTTCATGGAATGACCAATGGTGAGATTGTACCTAAATCAAGTACGTATTTTATCTAATTCAAAATTTTCAACATTCGGGAAATGATATTGAAAACCAAAAATGTTGTCCCCGTAGCCTCATATCCAATGAATCAGATGGTACCTTAAATCATCAAAAATATTTGGCTTTGTATTTGTTGGATTTTTCATAGACATGTTCTCTACCACTCTCTATCAGAACTTGATGGTTATATTTCTTTTCCATATCCATATTTTCACCTATATTCTTCTATGTGGAAACCCAGTGATGAGTTACTTTGGGTATCCATTATGTTTCTCATGTTCCTTTTTTAAAAAGATGTTTTATTATTCCTTTTAACGATGTGGTATTCTATGAATGAAACTTTGTAGGAAAAAATTTATAACCTCAATGAATTTTGAGGGCGATATTCATTTTAAGTGGGGTAAAATGTATCACCCCGAGATTTTATGAGAATTATTCTTTTTAATTTCTTTGATGTCTTTTGTTGTACACTACACCCAAATTATCATGATCTATACGTAACATTGTATTATCTTGTAGTATACGCAACACTATTCCAAGCTTGTGTTACACGAAAGAGGATCCTTCCTCGATAGCTTGCATTATACGCAATACCGAGATTTACTAAACAATGATATGATATTAAAATATTATATAAACTAGCAGTTATGAATAGTAATACCCACTTTTTAAAATTTTATAAATTTTATCATTCAAAATGGACTTCATTTTTGGATTCAAAATATTTAAATTAGACTATGGTAAATTTTTGGTATTTTTCGGAAAACATTCAATTTTTTAAGAATAGTGAAAACACTGAGTTTTTAGTTAAAACCGAATTTTTATTTAAATAATCATTTATATTATTTAAATTTATTTTAGGTCAAAATAGATACATAATACCTATATAAGTCCAATGTAATTAATTAGAGTCGTTTTATAATAATTTTATATATATAAAAATTTTATTGAACTTTTTACCGTCTTTTACCCACTTACTAAGAGAATTTGCAAATTTAAATAAAACACAGTTTTACAAATTCTATGAGTTGAATTTAGAAAATCCAAGAGACGCGGTTAAAATCATGGAGTAAAATTTGCTTCAATAAGAAAAATATAATTTTGGTGAATAGTATCTTTTTACTTTTATTTACCTTGGTTAAAAGTAAATAGGGTAATTAAAGGTAAAAATGATATTATTATTACCCTAACACATGTACTAATTCAATTGGATAAGTATAATTCGACCAAAAACTACCTTAGAAATAAAATATGAACCTCTTTGTTCCACTTGGATTAGATTAGGACACTTATTATTATTTTATTTAAAGAAGAGTTAAAATAGTTAAAATCCAATTTAAAAAATAAAACATTTTTAATATTGGGTTATACATATTATAAATTCAAATAAAAATATTAATTAAAAATATGAGAAGATTTATAACATAATGGTATTTTATTTATATTTTTTAGACATTAAATAATTTAATATATTTAAGACACAATGATGATGCAGTAATTACCTTATTAAAGAAATAGTAACATAATTGATATTATAAATTCCCAAATAAAGGTAATTTGAGATCATTTAAGAATTAAGAAAATTTTTAGGTTAATGTAACATATTAGGGTCGGTTATATGAATTTTATTTCAAATTAATAATGATTTTATGAATTTAGTGGAAACAAAATACCAAATAGTGTCAAAATTGACATAAAAGAGTTTTTAAAATAAATATTATATTATTAATTGATATAATGGTCCTAAAAATGTAAGGTTCGGACAAAAGACTTAAATAATAATATAAATGACATTATTAAACAAATTGGGGATCTATTGGTAATTTAAAGTAAATTTGTTAACCATATAGTGTAAGAATACAAGAAGACACGATAAAAGTCAAATTATTTAACTTAGAGTTAAACATAAATGATAAGGTTAAAATTGTAACCTAAACTTGTCTGAAACCTATTTTTTGAGAGGATTGCGACCCATACCCACCCTATCCTTGAAATAAGTCACTTTTGAGCTATTATAAACCGAATATGATTTTATTATAAAATAATATTTTATGTTTTTTCTAAGGTTCCCATCACCCCTCTTATAAAAGGGAACTCCCCCTTGTCTCTAATTCACACCTCGAAAGACATTTGGATCATCCAAACCCTTCCCAAATACCCTCTCAACTGTCCACCCATAATCCTATAGGCATTCCTTTAGTAATATATCTAATGAAGGAGCCATTTTGATCCAATTTAAAGGAAGAACCTGAAGAAGATATATACATCTCACCACCTATTTCAAGTTCCTTTATTCTTCAACTTCCTACTTCTTTGTTGTTTCCATAATAAAATAATAAATCCAGTTTATTTTATATACTATTATGTTTTTATAAAAATGGTACAACCATATTAATTATTTTATCCATCCTATGAAGGAAAAAGTCACCACATGTGCGTACGTACAACTTACCATCTCCCAGTCATGGTGTAGTTTTTTATTCAAACATTTCATCATTTGGATTGCTATAATAATAGGTATAAATGATATAAATAATAAATATAACATTATAATTATTCATTATATATTATATACCATTCAATTATATAAAATTTTACTATCAAAAAAATCATATCATTGCTCGTGCGTACGTACGGACTACCGTCTCCACAAACGTGATGAGATTAATTTTGCATGATTAACAATTCAAGTATATTTATAAAGTATATATAATAAATAATCATGAAATATATTACATAATAATGATACTGTATTTATGTTATTGTATGTTTCATTTACTTAATTCCATTCAATTCAATAGGGAAACGAAAATATCATTCATACATAGGTACGAACTACCTTCTCCATGAACGGTGTATTTCATTCCATTTATAGATCTACCATATTTATTAATATTATAAATATATATTATATATAAATCATGTTTTACATTCTGTAATTATTTAAATCTGGATATAAGTAATAATATGAAGAATAACAAGTCGAAACACATACGATAAATAAAATGATTTTACCCAAAACGCTGCTTTAACATGGATTTTATAAAAGAACGGGTAATATAAAGTCATAAGTGAACCATATATGATATCATAAAAATTATTATGATTATTTAATAAGTCAATTAAATTATTTAAATCATTATACTAGAGGTTCGGATACGTGCAAAGCATATCAGACCTAAGATAAGGGATAATTTTGTAAATCTCATTTTTATCCGAGATTTCTTATATGTAAATATTTACTAGGGTAACATTTTTCATAAATGTACATTAAAATGTTTTTAATAAAGTTTTTAATATTCTTCCATGTGTGTTTAAAGTCATTTTTACCCCTCTTTGACTTTTACATTGTGTTATGGAAGGAATCTTTCTTTTTGTTACCATACGAGAAACTTTTTGACTTTTACGGAAAAAGTATGAGGAGAATGTTTTTTTAACTTATACGCATGAAAGGATATTTACGGTTTCATAATGCCTAATTTTAATGAATATTCCTCTACAAAATTTCATGATTATTTTCAAGAAAAATAATTTTATTTTAAAATTGCATGGTATTTTTTAAAATGAAAATGATTTTGAAGAAGAAAAGATATTTTCCTCAATAATTCATTTCATGTGTTTTATCAAAACTATTTTCCATCTAAAATGACATTAGTTAGCATGTTTATGTTTAATGTATAATGTATCTATTATTTACATGGTTTTATTTCTATTATGATGAAATATTACCCATTTTTTTATATGAATTATGTCATGATCAGATGATGTTTATGAAACCCTTTTTATTCATCGTTTTATAATGAATGATTTATGATTGTTTTGTGGCACACGTAAGAATTATTTCGATATGAGATGGGTGGGACCCATTCTCCCTCATATGTATTGGGTAATGATTTATATCTCATGAGATAGACATGGATGGAATGACAAGTGAATCTGGTTCAGTAATACAGGGCTGGAACGGTAAGTAAACCTAGTTCAGTAATGGACTTTGTCCACTATGATGGTATTGGAAGTAATTCCTTGGCTACTATTGAAGTCATATCATGTCCTTAATGGTTTCCCATAATTAAATGTTTTATTCCCATTCTATTTTACCATGGTTAATGTTTTTTTATGATCTATTCCTCATGAACTTCAAAGATTTATGTCATTACTCATGATTTTGATGTTTTATGTTCATGTTCATACATTCAAATGTTTAGGGATTATTTTATGTTCCCCATGTTTACCCTTACTGAGAAATTGAGCTCACCCTTTTTATGTTTTCTTTTCCCTAGGATATAAATAATGGTTTTAGGTAAGAAAAAAGTGGAAGATATTTATGGGAGATGTTGAAGATCTTCTACCATGATTTGACGATTATGTTTCGGGTTTCCAATGATAATAAACTAATACAGTCATTGGGTGTCAGTTTTTGTCATTTATTTAGTACTATGCAAAAGTAATGTAATTTCCATGTACGTCAAGTGTGGGTCTCTACACTAACCACTTGGGGGGTTCATTTTTATATGGGTATTCAAGATCATTTTTTGAATATGCATCAGTTTCTTCCAAGGTATTTTCAGTGGTAGGAAATGCCAGTGTTTATTCAGTAGGTGAGGGAATATGGTGTTGGTAGAGGTAGCCTTTTGATTATCCCCATATATAGGGACCTTGTACGGAGTATTGTAATAATGGCCGATAGTAGAGAATCAGAGGAGATAGTGATGGTTTGATGCACACATTTTATGAAGTAGCATCATCGAGTCCATAGGTCATTGGAGGTACAATCAGTTTATTATCTACTCTTTTGGGTTCCTTGATTGATTCATGAGCCTCTAATTCCATTAAATCTCCATATTTGGTATTTTCATTAGGACTGGATTTTGAGAGACCTCCACTTCCCTTAGATTTATTTATATTGGTTAGAGGTCTAACTACTTTTTCTAATGCATGTTGGGGATGTAGTCTTGTAATGGGGTAGAACCATTCAATTTATAATTTCATACATATTCATATACACATGTATGATGTTTTCCTTGTCAAGGAATTTCATTATTCTATACACATAATATCCAATTCATACAAGTTTAGAGATTTAATTTCTAATGTATAGGGACATTGATTGGGGTTCATTGGTAATTGAGGTCATCAAATTAATATCATGAATGAGGATCCTTTTTTCGTGAGTTGATAGATCTATCAAAAGATGCTCATTGAGAGGTTGTATCTAGGGTTATGGGGGATTTCCTTGTTGTTTTATGAGATGAGGTTATTAATCAGCCCCCAAATAATGATTTTGAGTTTGGGAAAGAGTTGAAACTATGTACATCTTTGATTTCAATGGATCCCTATTTAATGGAACATATAGAGCTATGCGATTTGAGGATGAAGGTGGATGATCTATTGTAGATGGGTTTCCTCTGACTATGTTTTCTTCCTTGGGGTTATTTATTATCATTCTCCAATAATACAAATGGTAGTATAAATATCTACATATAATATCAGAGGTTGAATTAGGCAATAGTTAAAAAGGAGGCCCTTACTAGAATCGTTGATCTATTTGACCAGCTAAAGGGAGATATTTGGTTTTTGAAGGTTTCCCTATATTCTTGATATCACTAGATGATGTTGAAATTTGGGGAAATCCCAAATACTAACTTCAAGTCTAGGTATAGGCACATAGAGTTTGTTTCCATGTTATCCAATGTCATAAATGCACCAGTAGTGTTTATGGGGAACATGAAATCCATATTCCATGATTCCTTAACTATCTTACTATTTTGTTCATTGATTATATCATGATCAACATGAACTTAGAGGAGGAGCATATTAATAATATCATAGTTTTCTTCTAGGTCCTTCGACCCTAGCATCTATAAGGAATGTTTTACATGTTTATGTTATGGGTACTATAGGTGAATTTATTTGAGAATGGATTTCTTAGTAGGGTGTTTCCATATATCTACCAATGTTCAAGGTTTGTTTTTATTATTAAAAACCCAAAAAATTTGATTTGTTTTTGATTTTATTGGTCAACCTAGCTATTATCAGATGTTGTTTTATTTATCTTGAGTTTTATCCCTAAAGATAGACTATAATATGAAGTACTATGCCTTTTTGTAGATTTATAATTTCCAATTAGAGTACAATTACATGATTTAAATTCTTTTTAGTCATCTAGTACTTCAGATTCATGAGGTGGTTTTGATGTTTAATGTTTTTTGTGACGCTTCCTATATGGTCTTAGGATGTATCTTGATATATTAGAGGTATTATTTTCTTATGGTTCTAGGAACTTACATCCCTATGATAATAATTACGCCACCCAAGATTTGTATCTATTGAATGTTTTCTTTTCAATAAATCAGAGTTGGTATTACCTCAATAGTTTGATCATTGTGGTTTTCAAAGATCACACAATCCAAAAATATGTCTTCTCTTAGTAGGATTTGAATATATGCTTGGAAGTAGTCAATGTTTCTTCATGGTTATAAATTTGAGTTCTATTATTCCCCAGTTAAGGTGAAAGTGGTTTCTAATTAAATAATTCATAATTTTCAAGTAGATGTGTTTTTGGAGTTTTTTAATGTTTTGAAAGTGATGGGGGAGCTTGTAGTGATGCATCATGACATGGGGAGATAATTGGTTTATCTTGTATTCATAATATGAATGTGAGGTAATCTTTGATGCACTGGGTGGAGGGGTCTCAATTGGGGGACTCGTATGTAGAGGTGATGCCTGATAATGTCATCCATAATGATGCACTATAGATATGGTTATAGGATGGATATAATAAGGTTTTGTTTGAAAGAAGTATATTTTTTTCTGTAAGTTTGTTAATATGTACCCTCTGGGTTCAACAACTCACATTTAGTGGTGCATATCAGAGTAACATTGATGAATCATGGATTTATTAGGCATCTTTTTTGTCCTTATATGAAATGATTGATGGATTATTTTTTAAAAAAGTGTCTGGTTTTTCAATGGGGGAAGTTGAAATATCGAGTTCTTAAATGTTTGTTTCAGCCCTGGGATGTTCCTAAGTTATATGGGGTGATATATAGATGGATTCTTTCACTGATTTTCCTTGGGAATAGGGATGATGTGTTGGTGTTTGTGGGATAGTGGACTGATAGATGAAGTCATCTTATTTTATGGAGATCTATGAGTGGAGTGACATGGATATCTTATAGAGGAAGTATAAGGATGACGTGGTTTGGATTCATGGGTTATTGGGGACCATAATCTCTGATCAAGACCCTCATATTACCTCATAGGTCTGTAGGGGATTTTAGAATGCTTTAGGATCCCAACTTCTCAGTAGAATTTCTTTCCACCCTCAAACAGATTAGTAGATAGATCAAAATATCATAACATTGAAAGGAAATGTTGTGGGATTTCATCTTGTACTTTTGTAGGATCATGGGTAATAAAACATCCATTGTTTGATTTAATCTATAAAAATAGGCACCAATCATCCATTATGATGGCCTTTTTGAGGAATTATTTGGTAAGTCCTATCATTATCCTTTATATTGGATGGATGATGGGGAGTCAATAGTTCATGGTCCTGATGATTTGAAGATTACAACCAGAAGGATCTAGTTAGTTTGAGAGTGGATGGGGGGTGGAGCAAGATCATCTGATGTACAATTTTGATAATAGGTGGAGATCCCAAGATTTTGAGTTCTGATATCACATATTATTTAGTGTTTCTTATTGATGAGGATAGTAGAGGTCTGGCAGGTGGAGCAATATTTCAACCCATTTCGTTGGTCCTTTTGAGGTGTAGGGGGAAGTTGGCATGGTGGTGTATCGATTAACACTACCATCACACCTAGATTGGATCCATAACATCTAATTCATTTTTTATATTCTTCGATATATTCGCAATGAATACCAAATCATTGACTAGGGAGTGTTTCATATATAGGATGATGTGACATTTTTGGAGATACAATATAGATTCAAGATTAATAAGATAAAGTGCTACAAGTGTGACCCTTCCCCTTGGTTTGCATTTCATGGAGTCATGGTGGCCTAGAAGAGATTACTTGGGAGAATGATATATATATATATATATATATATCTCTGTGTGTGTGTGTGTGTGTGTGTTTGTAACCAGTACATGGATTTTTTAATATTTTTATTCCTCTATTTTTCTTTGATAATGTCATTTTATTAACCATAATATTCAATGATGTGTTTCATTTTATTTTATCATGATGTGGGTTATGAATTAATTTTTATGAAGAAGGGAAGACTTCTAACTAATTAATATTCATTATATTATAACATATTTCAAAACTGTGTGAGTGAGTTAGTGTTTCCCAAAGAAAAAAATATATTGATATGGAGGGTAGACATACATGATTCTTAAGATAATTATAGTGTTGAGTGCCTATTTAGGGGGTTTATACCTTCGGTTTTTTATATTTTGGAATATTAGTGTAGAGAGTTACATGAAAAGTAGGTATTTTGAGGCTTGTTCAATGATATGTGGTGTATGGCCTAGGTGATGTGGTCTTGTGAGGTGTTTTGTGAACATTCTTCTCTGGTGCGTTTAGATGGTATTAGTGTTTGATGTGTAAAAATATAATTGAGAGTTAACATTCATGGTTGTTGTTTGGAACCTCTGTTTCCTCTTTAGGAATGGTTTTTATTCTCCTTGATGAATATCCTTTGAGAGTTATCTAATGTAATAGTCTATTCATTACTGGCCTGTTGCATTTCAATTTAGGAGTTGGGTGTTTTAGGTGGAGGCTTGAGGAGGGATCAGTGGAGGATGGAGATATATTATAACTACATTAGGTGATTCAAGTATTGAATTTAGAAATCATGATATAAATTTTTGTCACTCTGCTTGTGTATCTCATGATTCACAACTCATTTTTGGGTGACGATTTCTGGGATGAATACATTCACAATGTAAAAAGTGAATTCACAGAATGAATTAATTGAGACTCAAGAATGAGGAATTATGTAAAAATTATGATATATGGAAATTTAATGAGGTTTAATATTGTTCACAACATGCAGTAGGAGTTCGTGTGAAAACTTCGCATGTAAATCTATAATCCATTATGTGAATTTGGTGGTTTCTATGTTTTCTAAAAGATTTAGGTTTTTAAATAAATCAATTACTAGGATCTTCCTTCTCACAGTTTTTCAGTGAACCTTATGAGAATTCAGAGTATGTTCCATCATATTCCCTCCCGAGTTGATTCATAGTTTTTGAATATTTTTTTAATATCTATGGGGATTTCTTCACATTATCCACTTGTTTCCTTTCATTACTCATCCAGGGATCCACATTGGTGATATTTTTTTGGTTTTGGGTGAGTTTATGTTGTGTATTTATGATCTCTAGGTGTGGTTCATGATAATCTAATATTTACTATCATGGTTGTTGTTTCTAGTATTTTTCTCTTTTACTTTAAAGTGTGCATTGGATTTGAAATATTATTTGAGGTATGAGATCCTTGTTCCCTCCCTGTTTAAGTGAATGAGTTGGGTTTTAATACTTTTCCCTCTATTTGGTGGATATCCAAGGACATCGTAATAAATATAAATACTTATAAAATTTATAATTTATTGGGTTCTAGATTAATCAATAAATTTTATCACATTGGGGTTATTATTGATAAGATTATACCTTCTTATTTTCATTACTGAAAATCGTTGTTGTTGGGAACTTCTATTGTTCAGTAGTTGATATATTTCTGAGACCATTTTTTTGTTCATTGTTGATTTCTCAAAAAATTAAATATCTAATAACATATATATGGATAACAATTTTATTTCTCTAAGAGGTCTAATTTTATTGATAATACCAATGGTAAATAATAATTTGATGTAATAAAATCACTTGAACCTAAATTGGGGAATTCACGATGTGGTGGTGTGTGTGGTTGTGTGTGTTTTGTTTACAATTGTATTGTGTGAAGTTTCGTGGTAGAGGTGGTGGGTATTTTGGTGGAGATATGTATGGGGAAGTGATGTGATAGTGTTGGCATGGGATGTGATGTGGGTAGTTGTGTTGCATTTGTGATGTTTGGTGGTTGGGATGGGAGGTTTTGCAGTGGTTATGGTGTCATAGTTTTGATGTTTTGTTTCTTTGGTGAGATGAAATTTTTTAGGTGGCATTTTGGAGATAGTTTATAGGATATGGGTGAGGTTTTTTTTGGTGTGTTTGTTTTAGTTTATCAGTTATCAATAGAATAAATTAAAATGCGTAAAATAAATGTTAGAGGATGATAAATGAATAATAATGGGATGGAAATTTATGTATGTTATTTGGTTAAAATAATATGAATAATAAATGAATTATTTTTGTAAATGATAAATAAAATGGTTCTACAAATAAGAGTATTGGAAAAATAGATTTAATATATAAAATGGTGGGATCGATAATTGAATGTGGAAATGTGTAGCCTTGTGTGGTTGTTGAGTGGCATGTTTCATGAACTGTTGGTAGTGGTTGTGATGGATCAAATATGGTGATGTAGTTGAATGGTGGTGTATTCTAGTGATGATTTTATTAAATCAAAGGATGTGTATTGATTTTTTCTATATATCTTGTATTTTATGTTATCTCTATATGTTCCCCACCCAAATTGGATAAACATACCAACACCCAATGGTTTTCGGTTTTGGGTGTTTTCCACTATATTAAGGATAGTGATGATACTTACGGTGGATTCCCTCATCTTATCCACTATTCCTTTAGCATAATTGATGATATGTATAACGACCCATGCTTTTTAAAAATAGTTGTCACATATTTTTATATGAATATTCATTAAACTATACAAACACATTCATAAGGACCATAATATTTTGGTGTATTTGGAATCATAGAACACGATCTTATAACTTGGTGAAATAACTTAAACATCTCCCATAAATATCTTCTTCATTAGTAACCCTACATAAAACTATTCCTTATAACCTGAGGAATTGAAACATCAGAAAGGCCTGAGCTCAAATTATTAGTAAGCATAAAAATGGGAGACATCTAAGCATAAACATTAGCAGTAAAGTGTGATTACATGATGAAAACATTAGAAGATCATACCCTTCATATCAAATATCATAAACATGAATCATACAATATATCTGTTCAGTTCATGCGATAATAATCATAAGTAAATAAAGAACATAAGATATGAGTGCATAACAAAGGAGTAATACATATAACTCTGGAAGTAACATAACAATATAATACTGATTTCCATAGTAGTCTATTGTTGGAAAAAAATACCTCAAGGTATCATTGAAGAATTTTTGCGGTGATTGTGTTTATTGACAAAGTGGGCCCCTGGGTTGTGTTTGTTGAAAAATAAAACCATGACATACAACTTTTTTGACAAAGGGAATTTCTTTGTGGCATGTCAAGTTCAAGGGTTGTTTTTAATGATCCATGTTTGATTTAAGAATGACGACAAAGGAATGATCGATCTGGAGGTAGTTTTAAAAGATAAGATACAAGGTGACGTCGTAGTCTTGAAGGAGAGGAAACTTGCACGCCATATGTTTTTCAAGATCATAACATAAATATTCGGCAAATGGATAAGGGGTGCCAATGTTTTAGGGTTGGTCGCACAAGTGACTTGTGCGGCAGAGACTTGCATGCCGAGACTTGTGCGCCGAGGGGAGACTTGCCCACCATCGCGTAGGGTGTCCAAATTCCTATAAATAGAGTTCTAACCCTCCTCATTCATTGTGAGTTCAACACTTAGAGAAAATCAGATCTCCCTTCATGTAGGTGTGGTGGTCACGCAAGTGGTGGTGTGGTCGCACAAGTAAAAGATTCGCACCATTTGATTGATGCGCGTCCAGAGTGGTTTGGGCCAGAAAGGAAGGGAGTCACCCAGGTTTTGAGTTGAATAAGGGGGTGTCGCACAAGTAGTTTGGTGAAACTTGGATGAATGGTTTTGAAGAAGTGCAGTAGTTGATGGTTGGACGAAAAAATTGGTTTGGGTGTAAAAGGTGCGAGTCGTTCAAGTTTGGAGTTGCATAAGCTAGTGTCGCGCATGTGATTGAGGTGAACTTGGGTGCCAGTTTTAACTTGCAAGCCGAGACTTCCGTGCCAGCTTGGAGAAGGGCGTGATGTATGGTTGAAGAATAGTAGTGATTCAGGGCTTCTTGGAAGCTAGAAGATTTCCCGATACCTTCGGTGCAAAGTGATATTCATCTACGGGTGAAAGTTGGACTTCAACAGAGCATCTACATACTACAGAAGATGTATTCATTAGATATAATAAAGAAACCTAAAGGTCTATAAATTGTGAGTGGATCCTTTCCAGAGTAGTGAGCATAGGAATAAAAAGAAGGTGATCCTCTCCACCAGCAGTGAGCCAGAGAGAGAGAAATAGGGAGTGACCCTTGGAAAAGCAGTGAGCTGACCCTAAACATTATAATGGCAGTGAGCCTGGGAATAGAAGTAATCTATCTCAAACATTGTAAATTGGAAGTCAGCTTTAGTGGATTTTCTACAACGACACATAATTATTGTATGCTCCTTGGATGTAGCCCAGTGAGGGTGAACCAAGTAAAAATCTCTCTTTCTGCCTACTTGCTTCCCTACATTGCAGTCAATGCATCATCATCATATAAAGAAGAAAATATGTGATCCTAATAAACACACAAGTGAAAAAAGTGACCCTTGTAATAAAGAGGTCAAGATCCAATGGGGTATGATGAATTTTGAAAAGAATATCCATACCCTGATTCACCCCCCCCCCCCTCTCAGGGTATATAGGCCCCTATTGGTCCAAACATCTAGGAATCACTACAAATGTCATCTTAGTAGTATGGGTTCACTTCCCATTCCATCATGGCAGTCAGGGTTCACTCCCATGTACATCTTACTAGTATTATATTACTCAACATACCATCTTCATAGTCATGTTTTACTCCCATGGACATCTTACTAGTATGAGTTCACTCCAAATACCATCTTGGTAGTCATGGTTTACTTCCATGTCCATCTTACTAGTATGATTTCACTCCACATATCTTCAAGTAAGTCATGGTTTACTCCCATGGCCATCTTAGTAGTCATGTATCACCCCCAAGACTATCTTACTCTATCTCATGAGATATAAATCTTTACCCAATGCATTGGAGGGAGATATAGGTCCTCCCACTCTCATAATCAAATCATATGTACATGTGCCACAAGATCATAAAAAACACATTATAACCCATGAAATAAAATGCGTATCATAAAGATGTAATCATATCATGACCTATGTAAAAGTGACAGGTTTAATAATCATTACAAAAAAATATAACCTGTGAAAATAAACCGGTTTTTTAAACATCATTCCATCAAAACATAATCCTTTATGAAAAATAATATGACTAGTATTATTAAACTATAACAATGTATGTCATTGTAGATGGGGAAGGATTTTAAATTATCACATGAAACATGAATGTTTCATAAAAAATACTATTGAAAATATAAAAAAATTTCAAAACACTTTTCTTTGAAAATAAACTTGAAAAAATTTAACAAAAGCTTTGATAACCCATTTCCTTGAAAACATATGATGGATGATTAAAAATAATTAGATCATATTCCCTTGAAGAATTACCATTTAATACTTATAAAGTAATCCTTTAAAAACAATTTAAAACATGAAACATTTCTTTAAAATCATTTTCCTTGAAATTTTGTTCATGATATATTTTAAAAAAATTTATTGTGGAAAATAATCATTCAACATTTCAATATGTCCCATATCACTTTGAATCACTTGAATCGTAATCCCAAAATAATAATAACATTACAAAAAAATTAAAATATATTGTCAATAATTATATTCTTTATATAACACATAAATTTTCAATATATACACCAAGTGAAGGAACATAGATGTATAACAAAACATGTGTCTCACAGAAGGAAAATTGAGTAAAAACTACCTTACTCGTTTCGTAAATTTTGATCTATAAAACCCCATGAAATAGAGACATTAAAAAGGGAATGTAAAAACATATAAGGTAAATTTTAAAAATCATATAATACATTCATGGGATGTATGTACACCACACAAAATAACAGAGTGGTGAACATGTCATGTACCTCACAGAAATAACAAGTGAGATGAAATTATCTTAACTTAGGTATGACTCCCTATGTAAGTGTCTGAAAAAATTGTATATTAGTTTCAAACATGTATTTAACATATCATAATAATATCTTATATATCATATATGATTCAATTAGTAATTTATATTACCTTTTTAATAACAATTATAATTTAAAGAAACATTTTTGGTAATAACCACTTTGTTTATCATTTGTGTTTTGACTTTTTATTCATGATCTGATTACCTAGATCAGGATTTTAGTACCAAAAAAAATTAAAAGATAATATATATATATCTTATATATTTATTATCTATATGTAATGTAAATATATAAAATGTAATACATCATTCATGGAGGCAGTAAGTCGCACATACACATGAACAATGTTTATGTTATCTTTTAATACTAAATGGAAGAGGGCAAATGACATATATGTGTATATAAGAGTATGTATATTATTATATTATTATTCTTTAATATAGTTAATATTTATTAATTATATAAATTTTGATAATCATTTCTAAAATGGTTAGTTTGAAAGATGAGTCTCAACGTGTCATGGAGATGGTAGGTAGTACGTACACACAAGTAATAATATCATTATATTAATGGTAAGGGTTGAAGAATTAAATTGTATATTAATTAAAAATTATCAATAAAATTTCTTATCAATTATTTATATCCATTACATCTATCATTACGCCCATCCAAATAATGTATTGATGAAAACCAGATTTCACCACGGCGTGGAGATGGTAAGTTGTACGTATACAAGCATGGTACTTTCATTTTTTATAGGATGAATAAAATATAGAATATTGATGTCCCATAATAATTATAAGATATAAGAATATATTTTAAACTTTAATTATTAATTTATAACATAAACAAAATAGGAAGACAATGTAAAATAAGAAATGATGTTGAGAGAGCTGGTAAATGAGATTACCTCATTATCAATGAGTTCAATCTAGATCTCCTCTTAGGGACACAAGAGTTATTATTTACAGAATACCAGAACCTATATAATGTTATTAAAAAATTTAGATGTCAAATGGTCAGGTTTTGGTCAATATTGAATGTTCATGGTGGTGTCAAAACGTGATGGAGGAGGTTTATCTTTTATTATTAACGTGAAGGGAAATTTAAGAAATTCATAAAATAAAAAATTAATATAAATTGATATTAGATTTTAAATAGATAAAAAGAGAGTTATGTATAATAAAAAATTATTATCGGTATAAATAATCTCAAAATTTTATTTTTAGACATGTTTTGGTTACAATATTAACCATGTCTTTTGGATTTAACACTTAGTTAAACCATTTTATTTTTACCGCGACAACTTGAGTTTTTACACATTAGGTTTAATATAGTTACTATAAAACTCCAAAATAACCCAAAATGGATCATTGATGAAATTATTAACCTTATTATAGTTAGTTTTCATAATATTATATTTTTTTATGAATTTTATATCAATTAATAAAATTTTGTTTATTTTAAAGTATCATTTATGTTATTTTTTATCTATTAATTATTAAAAAATTTAAAAATATATTGATAAATAAGATAACTTCAAATCAACACATAAAATATATTAATAAAATATAAAATATATCTATAATATTTATTGGATATCATTAATTATGTTAAATTATATTTATTTAAATATTTTTATTATCATTTAATTGATATTTACTGTAATTAAACAATTATTCCATCATCATTATATAATAATTTAATTAAATTACAAATCATATATTTTTTAATAGAAACTATCATTATTAAGAGAAATCTATTAGTTTTGAAATAATTATTTTTGTTAGAACTTAACTTCTGCATAACCCTATTTTAAAAATGATTTACTTCTTAAAAATATGATTATGAAATTTTAACTTATCATTAAATATAATATAATAAATGTCATATTCCAACCCAATTAGATTAAAAATATTATAATATAGAAACTAATGTGGTTTTTCTAGAAACTCACTCATACAATTAAATTATGACAAGTGTTATGGTAGTTTTATATTTCTTAAAATATTATTTTTAATCATAATTAACAGATTTAACCATAATCGTGGTTAAAAATAATAGAGTTACTTTTAAAAAATTAATTTGTTCAAATTACAAAAAAAAATTATTAATTATATCCATTTGTGTCCCTTTTTTGAAATTTAATTCACAGAAACGGGAATGCAATGTTTAATGATAATACTATAGACATGGTGATATGGCAGAAAAAATAACGTTCAAAAGATCAATAAGTTTTTATATCTAATTTTAATATAAAAACGATTCAAATAACCTAAATTTGATTAATGTTTGTATAATTTATTTATTGTGACTATAAAATCAATTGAAAATATAATGATTATTTTAAGGAGAAATGTAATTTTTATCAAAAATACAGTATTTCTCTCTATTCATCCAAAATGAAACTTCTCATAAAAATATATAAAATTCACCCGATGTTAATTTTGAAATTTTGAATTATAAAATGATGCTTATTTTAAAAAATTCATTTTCTAAGAGTGCCTATAATTAATTTTTTTATTGTTCACAAAAGACATAAAAATTAGTTCCTTTATAAATATATAATTTCAAAACATATATATATAAATATATATATTTCCAAAAAAATATATACATTTCATTATAAATATGTTTTATGTGAAAAATTTTAAAAATTAGATAATAATAATCATATTACTATGTTTAATACCAAGGTTATAACTATTGAGATTATATAATTATAATAAATTGTAGTTTTCTAGAAACTATGTGTTGTGAGTAATGCAAGATAAGTCATTGTTCCGTGTAGTGCAAGCTTAACTTGGTGTTTCATATAACTGAATCCAAACATATAGTTTTTACATAATAAAAAATATATATTTATTGTTGTGTTAAGTGAAACATATCAAAATTATTAAATTAATTCCAAAAAACTAAATTACATAATCTCATGGTATTGCATTATACACCATTAAATTGAATTTCCAAGTTGAAATTCGTATGGTTAGAAAAATTTAAATAATTGAAAGTTACTTTTTTAGAAACCCACATCATTAAAATTAATTCTAAAACATACTTTTAAAAAGGATTTTTATAAACATAAAAGTTACCCAATGTAATTCATAAATTGGTTTCCTTATACGAGAACATAGGTGGGATGAGAAAACATGGAAATTGAAGAGAAATCAAACCATCATGTTCTGATGGAATGTAATAGTGAACATGGTTAGGAAAAATTTTAAAATCACAATGACATAAATTCATGATGATATAAGGGACCATTTTATTCATCTAAAATTAAGGTACCGTGATAACATTTTTGTTTAAATCTCTTTTCCCTATTGTTGAATAGTTTTATGGGATGATATAATTACATGATTATAGGACAACAACACATTTTGTTGTGCCTTAACCATTTTCCTCTTAATAACATATTCCAATAAATAATTTTTATTTTTTCATTCTGGAAGCATTAGAATATCATAATATTTATAAATATAAATAAAATATTTTCTATAACAAAAATGTTAGCACAAGATGTCAAATATGTACGAGTCCAATTATGGTGAGATAAAAATTTTATCTCACAAAATTCATCAAAAATTTAACTTTAACTTTCTATAAATGGTTAACATTATTACCTTTATAAAAGTTTAAAGCCTAAAACATTAGAAATTAGGTCACTAAATTTATCAAAATTAGATTAGTGTTGATCCCAGGTATATGAAAACGTAGCTCTTATTGTTCACATTCCTAACAATTGAATACCATCATCTTGTATTACATTAAAATATAATAACCGGAATTAAAATGAAACATGAATGTTTTATAGTTTAAAATTTTAATGTATATATTTTTTAAATGAAAAATATTTTTAGACTCCATCTATGATAGTATAAACCACTTTGTCAAAACAAATCATTAATCAGTTCGAAGGTAATCAGTACTGTCCAATTTACTTATTTATATCCAAAGTATCATTAACCAAACATCATTATCTAAACATCAAGAACATATTAAGGGTTAGCTTCCCATATCCAATATTTCACCATGCTATTCAATAAAATTTTAACTGCATTAGAACCATTTTATATATTTTGGTAAATCCCTAGCAAAAAACACATAAACTGAGCTTTCTATTTAGAATTATTGAATTAAAATACATAAACACTTAAATATTTCTTCATAAATTATTAAAATGGAAATGGTACTTCCTTTTTTTAGAATTAAATTCTCTATTCTGGGAATTTAGTTAGGTAATTCCCATATTCACCATAGATAATACATTGAACTCTATGACAGTTTCTCAGTTTATGGCCATGTTTCTGACAAATATAACATATTCACTGCCATTTGAGTTATTCCTTAAGGTTATTATTTATATCTTGTTGACATGTATGAATTTGAGTTTTCTATCCTCTATGTTCCTCACCTTGTGAGAATTAATAAAATCGCAGTATCTTTTTATTCGATGTCTTAAGAATACCGTAAATGTTAACCTTGTGAATCATATATCACGATAGATGATTCGGTATAATACTGATATCTTTCTCTTCAAAAAATACCCAAATGAGTTTCTAATTTTCACAAAACATTCCATCAAATTCAATGTTTACCCAATTATTTCTAGTTCCCACATTTGAATAAAACCAAAAATCGTAGTTTATGAAACATTAATCATAATGGAAACCACATAATCCTGAAAAATCAGTTTTAAGATTTATAAATTTATGAAACATCCATTAATCTATGACATCAATATTTTATCCTATGTTATTAATATATAACTACTATTTAAATCATTTATGATGGTTTGTGAATATTTTGTGAATTCCACATATCATATACCTAAGGAGTGTCAAACCAGGTGTGCATCGAGGCCCGTTTTCATGTAGATGGTGACGATAAAGTTAGAAACAATGCACCTTGTCAGAGTTGTTATACATAGGTACATCTATACCAGATACCCATCCATATGTAGTATAAAAATAGGTATATAATTTTTGGAAACCACTAACTCTTTACTTTACTAAAATTCCATGTCATTTTTCTAAAAATTGACTCATCATTATACTTATACATAGAGATACCCTTACAAATATAATTTGAAATATACATAAGTAATCTCACCAGTGATTTCTAATCCTAGTTTCCAAAGGTTAACTAAACCATTACTCTGATAAAAAATATGACAACCAAGTATTTTCAAACATGGAAATTTCATCTTTTTAGATGAATATTAATTACATTATACAAACACATACCTAAGGACTGTAATAGTTTAGTGCCTCTAGAAATTTGGAACACATTCTTTTAACATGTTGAATTCTCTTCAAAATATCCCATAATGATCTTCACCTTTATTACTCCTACATAAATCCTTTTTTATAACCTGAATAATTGAATCATAATAAATGGGTGAGCTCAAATGATCAGTATGGGTAAACATGAGAGAAATGTAATCGTTAATATGATCATAGGTCTATGATAATGGAATGAAAACATTATAAGATCGTAACTGGCATATTAATTATCTAAAAAATGAATCATGTAATATATCATGGAAGTTCATGGGACATGAATCATAATGAAATAAATAACACAATATGTGAAATCATAACAAAGATGTATGAAATGGAACTCTGGAAGCCACAAAAGTATATTATAATGATTTCCATAGTAGGCTAGCCATCACTACCAAGGACATATTGGTAGTATGTGTTTACTTATCATAACATATTGGTAGTAATGGTTCACTCCCACAAACATCTTTCTAGTATGATTTCACTACACAAACCATCGTGATAGTCATGGTTTACTCCCATGGCCATCTTACTAGTATTATTTCACTCTACATACCATCCTGATATTCATTTTTACTCTCATGCCCATCTTTCAACTATGATTTCACTTCACATACCATCTTGGTAGTCATGGTTTACTCTAATGGTCATCTTAATAATCCAGGATTACACCTAATACCATCTTAGTCTATCATTGTCTAATGCATTGGACGGATATAAATGTCTAACCCATATCATAATAAAATCATAAAAACACAAGACAAAAGATAATAAACAATAATATCATAACCCATGAAATTAAATGGGTTTTACAAACATGTACTAATATCACAACCTATGTAAAATATATATGTTTCATTATCTTGTTATCAAAGTATAACCTGTGAAAATTAATGAGTTTCTTAAACATCATACCATTAAATCATAAACTATTCAGAGAAAGAATATGAATTGTATTATTGAGCTATAACAATGATTGTAATCATAGAAGGAAAAGTATTTTTAAATATCACTCAGAACATTAATTTTCCGTATAAATCATTTTTTAAACATTAAACAATTTCAAATCACTTTTCATTGAAAATAAACATGAAAACATGTAAAAAAATATTTAAAAGACATTTTCGTTGAAAAAATAAAAAGGACACCTAAAAAATATAAATAAATCATTTTCCCTCAAAATTTTACCTTTTAAATCATTTAATGGAATCCATAAAAACACTTTAAAACATTAATAATTTCACTAAAATCATATTCCTTGAAAATTAATTTATGAAATCTTTTAAAACATTTCTTGAGGAAAATAATCTTTAAACATTTCAAATTGTCCCATGCCGCTTTATAATATTTGAATAATAATACCCATGAAATGATAACATTACAAAAGATTAAAATATCATAAAGAGAATGATATTCCTTATATAACATGGAAAATTGAAATATATAAACCTCTTAAAAGAATATAAGTGTAAAAAAACATGTGTCTCAATGATGGAAAATTGAGACAATACTACATTACTCATTTGGTAACTTTTGAACCGTAAAAACCGAAGAAATAGAGATCATAAAATGTATATATAAATAACCATAAATTGAATTATAAAAATAATATAATAAATTCATGGGATGTATTTATACCACACAAAATAAATGATTGGTGAATATGGCATGTATCTCACAAAAATAACAAGTGAGATGAAATTCACTTACTTTAGGTATGATTCCCTTTGTATGAGTATGAAACTTCTATATAGTTGTTCTAAAAATATAATTAACTTATCATAATAATTTTTATGATATAATATATGATTAATTTAAGACATTATAATCTCTTATTATTAACAAATCCAAGTTAATGCAATGTTTCATGTAATAACCGCTTTGTTTATCATAGGTGTTTTAACTTGTTATTCTTGATATTTTTACTTATATATTGATTTAATTACCTGAAGAATGTGAAACATGATATATATATACATATATCATATATATTTATTGTATATATATATTTATAATATAGACATATGAAATGGAATACACTATTTAAGAGGATAGTAAGTCGTACATTTGCATGAACATTATTTCTGTTATCTTATCACACTAAATAGAAGAAGGTAAATGACATATATGTATATATATATATATATAATATTGTAATTATTATGACATATATTTAATATTTATTAATTATATAAATTTTTTTAATCATTATTAAAATGGTTAGCGTGGAAAATGAATCTCATCATGTTGTGGAGATAGTAGGTCGTACATACCCATGAATGAAGATATCATTCTTTTAATGATAATGGGGTGAGAAATTAGATTGTATATTTATTAAAAATAATAAATATATTGTCATATTTATTATTTATATCTATTATAAACACCATTATACCCATCAATATGAATTAGTGATGAACAAAAATATTACACCTGAGTGTGCAGTTGGTAAGCCAAATGTACGCACACATGATACTTTCATTTTTAGTAAGATGAATAAAATATGGAATATGGTTGTGGAATAATCATAATAAAATCTATGAATATATGTCATACTGGATTTATTACTTTATAATTCCACACCATAGTAATATAAAGTAAAATAAGAAATGATCTTCTGAGAGTCGGTAAAGGAGATTACCTCTTTGCCGATGAGCTCTCTCTTGAACTCCTCTTAGAGACACCGGTGTTGGTGATATGATAATTACATAACCCATATAATTATTATAAGGATTTTAAAATATTAATGTTCATGGTTTTTTCTATCTATATGGATCAATGTTGTTTGAATAAGTGAGGGAGGAGGTACCCATTTATGATGGAGGTGAGGGGAACTTTAGGAAACTCTTTAAATATTAAATTGATATAAATTGATTTTCAATTCCAAATAGGCCCAAAGTCAGTAATTTAGAATATAATATGATGATAGGTCTAGATCAATCCAACCAATTATTTTTATATATATTTTGGATAAAATATTCACCGTATATTTTGATTTAACCCTTAGTTAATCTATTTTACTTTTTCCAAGACAACTTCAGTTTTTACAATTTATAGTTAATATAGTTACTATAAAATGCCAAAAAACCCCAAATGGATCATTGATGAAAGATTTAACATTAATATATTTATTTTGACTATTTTCTAATATCATTTAATAAATTATTATTTATTTTTATCTATCATTTATGTTACTTTTTATACTATTCATTATTTATCTTTTTAAAAATATCCTAACAATATGATAACATCTAAAAAACACTTGTAATATATTAATAACATATCAAATTTACCTATAAAATTTTTTTATGTCATTAATAATATGAAATTATATTTTTTTAAATATTTATAATATCATTTATTTGATATTTCTAATAATTAAACAATTACTTCATCATAATTATTTATGATTTTATTTAAATTCTTCCTTCTCTAAAATTTTAAAAAAAATTATGAATATAAATTTATTATATTTAAAATTACTATTTATTGTTGAATTTATATTTTGTATAACCCAATTTTAAATTGATTTACTTATTAAAAAGTGAGTTTGACATTTTTGACATATATTTAAATATAATATAATAAGTGTCATATTCTTACATTAGTGGAATAAAATGGTTATAATTTAAGTCCAATGTTATTTTTTTAACTATCTCATAAAATTAAATTAGGTCAACTGTTATTTTAGTTTTATAATGCCTAAAATATTATTTTTATCCTTAATTACCCAATTTACCCTTCACCATGGTAAAATAATAGTAAAGTTACTATTGACTAAAAATTATGTTTGTTCTGTTATAAAAAAATTGACACTAATTTTAAAAGTGTATTCCCATTTCTCAACATTAAATTCACATAATCATGAAAATTAATTTTAATGACAATCATACTGACGAGGCGAGAAGGAAGAAAAAAAGAACAATCAAATGTTCAATAATTTTTTAATATCTATTTTTTATATAAAAAATATTCTACTTATTTAAATTGGATTAATATTTTTATAATTTATCAACTATTACTTTAAATGAAATATAATGTTTAATAATTTTTTTTAATGAAAAATACAATTTTTAACTAAAATGCAGTATTTTTCACTATTCATCAAAAAATGAAACATCTCAGAAAAATAATAAAAATTCACCATAAGATAATTTTGGCTTTATGAATTAAAAAATTATTTTTTTTTCGAATTCAATTTATATATTTTTATAAAATTAAATTTATTATTGTTCACAAAAGGACATAAAAAGTAGTTCCTTTAAGAAAATAATATTTTTAAACATATAAATATTTTTTCAAAAATTATAAATTTAATTATAAATTTGTTTTTTGTGAAAAAATATACAAAATATTTATTAATATTAATATTAAAATGTTTAATATTTTTGTTATAACAATGGTGTTTAAATAATTATAATAAATTATTGTTTCTAAGAGACATAGTGTTGCATGTAACACAGGCCAAGTTGGGGTTGCGTATTGTGAAATCTTAACATAGTGTTTCATATAATGTAATACAAACACAATATTTTTATATAAAAAAAATTATATTTAGTGTTGTGTGAAGTGAAACATATTAAAATTATTAAATTAATATAAAAAAATTAAAAAAAACTTGTGGTGTTACAATATGGGTTTGTGTTGGAGATTAACAAAGTGTGATGTGATGTGATATGTCATGGGGCTCATGCATGGTAGGAGGGAACAATGTCTATGTCATTTATGTTCATGATACCCTACAACTCTATTTATATAAAGATTTGGTGTGTGATGTCCAAGGTGTTTTTGGGTGATATGTGATGTGATGGCCCAGGTTTGTTCGGGTGAGATGTGATGTGATGGACAAGGTTTCATTTTGTGAGATGTGATGTGATGGACCAGGATCCATTGGGTGAGTTGTGAAGTGGTGATACATGATGCTAGAAGTAGATTATATAAAATTCAATGATGGGGTGGATATGGATTCATCCCAACCAACATTATAGGTGGATGGTTGTGTGATATGATTTTTATGGAAGGTATGAGAGCTAAAAACATTCGACATTTGGGTGTGAGAGTAGAGAATTAGTGGGTAAGTCGATGTTGGGAATACCTTTTATGATATTTATATTATATTAACATATTGAATGCATGATATGGTTAGAAATCCATGGAGAGTATGATATTGGTTAGTTGACATTTTTATGGTATTTTGGGTTCTATTGTATATTCATTTGAACATTAGTATGCATTTTTCACATGTGGATTGGAGACTTTGGGTATGATCCTACCAATTATACATGTATTCTCACCCAAAATATATAATTTTTTAAGTTTTATAGGAGGAATTTGGGGAGTGATTAGGACATTATTAGCTTGGGATTTGGAGCTATTGTTGAGTCATTTCTTTTGGAATTATCTTTTAGTATTTACTTAGATATTTTTATTATATCTGTTTACATTGTTCTTGAATTATGGGATGTTTGGGGTTTAATTTTATTTTATATTCTTGTGTTTTTTGTGTTTATTTATCCTATATCACAAACCTATATTATTATATGAGGGAAATTACATCCATATGTGAAATTTGTAAACCTTTGGTTATTATTTATAAACTAGTACCTACTAGAGGTAGAAAATAGTGGTAGTAATGTCTCTTATATCATTGTCATCCTAGGAGGGGTACCTTTAGAGGATGGGGTTGTGACATCAATTCCTTCTCAATTAGTTTAATAAATTCATAATCAACACCCATAAGTTTTTTTCAACTACTCACTCCATATTTAATAATACACATCCTTGATATGATATCTACGCTACAAGTTCATTTTTTCTTACATATTATTCATAAAATAAAAACAAGGTAGTAGCTTGTATCAAATACATGATTCAAGTAATCCCATTAATTATAGTATTGTATTAAAAATTTACCACATTTCATATTACATTATCTAGGAACTCAATGTTTTTCACAATAATTCTCCAATATGTCAAATTCATTACAAGATCTTATTCTTATTCACACATTGAAAAACATTAATATCAAATACAACAAAAGGAAAAAAGATATCTCATCAATCTCTCCCTTTTTAGTTGTTTTCAATACCAACTATAAAATTTTGTATTAATATGTTCTTCCATTTTCACATATGATTCATCTTAACCCTACCATTTATATTTTTATATTATTCTCTCCATTATTGATAAAATATACAATGAACATGAAAATATAGAGTGGTATCACTTTATTCTTATCAATTCACTGTAAATATTTTTACTGTATGTCTACTTGAACCATTATGTATGTATAAAATAAGATGTTTGAATCTTGAAAACAAAGCTATCCATTTAAAAATTTAAAATTATACAAACTTAAACTCAATACCGAAATTAATTCATCGGATATCCATATGTATTCCTCCTAATCCTAAATAATTCTAATTGATAAATTTATTACTTTTTGAATAATGACCACATATCTTGCACTCGTATCAATACATAGGTTGAAGACATTCAATTACATGTAGAATATTTTAGAAATTATCGATGATATTTCCCCAAATTTTAAAATATTTTTATAATGAATTAAAATAATTTCACCCCCATAATATAATAATTTATTCTTGACAAAAAAATGAGGAGAGAATAATTATGCGTACATTTTCAATGACCATTTACATGTACTATATATGAATTCTATATTTTTATTAGATATAATGTTCTAGTAGATTCTCAATATCAACTCCCCTTAAGGAATGATCTCTAGCTTCACATCAGTATGGTAGTTCTTTTTTCTAGATGTACTTTAGAGTAGAAATTGATAAATCAAACCATTATAGATACTTCTTCAAATCTATATATAATTTTTATTCCAATTTAATTCATTTAATTGTTTCTCCATTTCAGAATAAACATCACCTTTATTTATATGAATTTTTTTCAAAATAATATAGAAATAAAGAAATGGTAAAAAGTTTGAACCCCTTTTATCATCAATTTTAATATATGGGTTGAGATTTTCTTCTCAACCATTTTTCCGCTTGAATTTAGCTCTATGTCTCACTGGACTATTCATTCATGCACCATTGTTTCCAAATTCTTATTTACCTTTGGTATTCATGGGATATATTTTTCTCTATATATGTGTAGTATTATTTTTTATACGATCTATATATAAATATGTATCACCTAGTGAAAGATTTCAATTATTTTAGATTTCTTATTCCTCTATAATAATTGTTATACAATCAGTTGAGTTTTTTACAATAATATTTCACCTCCCACCCATGATTCTTTAAGTAAACCATGGTTTTCAACTGTTATAGATCTCTCATTAAACACATACCCTTATTCTTTAGGAATGTTTCCCCTTTATAACATAAATTTTATTATTCCTCTTTTATTCTCCATGTCTTTAAAGATCACCTGGACAAATAATTAAAAATTAATTACGTGTGTGCTCGAATTCAATGGGGTTTCCATATGGTTTATTTGAAGTTTCATTAAACATGTTATTCCACTTGTTATATTCATGGGATTCCCTTACATGTTATATGATTAATTATTTGAATATTTATATTCATGGATTCTTTAAAAGTGTCCACGATGTTCCCCCTTTGCCTCCAAAGAAATATTTTTTCTCTTTTGGTTTGACATCCCTCTAAATCATCTCAGGTGGTATTGATTCTATATTTTTATTTTTCTTATAACTCAAGGATAAATCACTAGACTACTTCATAATCTTCTTTGGAATTATCTGTTAATTATATTCATCATGATTATTTCCCATTAATAGATTAACTCTATTATTCAATGTTTTGGCCTTTTCATTTTATTATAACAGTTTCGTATATGAATGGTTTATAATTAAATATCTTTTCCATGTGGAAAATTCCATTTAAAACATCATAATAATCTATAATAGGTTCAAATATTTATGAGGTGTATAGATATTTTCCCTTCCATTATGATTTCTGATTCATTGTTTTCCCCTTACTATTGGATCTACATTAATTCCACTAGTTGACACATAATTATGAAATTAATTATCCATATTCCTATATCTATTACAATAATAATTATATCCAATAAACCATGTTCTTTTATTTTGAGGACCAATCATTCCAAAATTTTGTGAATGCTATTATTGTGCATAATTATTCACTTAGTATTATTATTTTGGGAAACAAAACCTCAAATACATTCTTCAAAACATTTTTCATGAAGTGGTTTTCATTTATCTATTTTTCTTCTACTATGTTTGCATAAATTTTAATTTTAAACATGCACTATCTGTGAAAATAGATTTAGAACATTTATAAGATTTTGGGATTGATGGTACCATTCATTTTGAGACTAATATATAATGACCATTAGATGATATCACGATGTATTTTCCACTATATGGAGGTATTCTTACATAATTATCCTTTTTAGAAGATTGTATAGTAGAACATCAATTCTCAACTTATTGTGTGGAAACAAATTGTGTTAGATCCATATTCTTTAATTTTACATCCAAGTATAATAATTTTATAGTGATAATGTATTTATCACTATCTATTGATGTTATTTTTTCATAAAATACCTTCTATATCATTGTTGGTTTAACATCATGCATTTTTTTGTTTTCATGAAAATAAATATCAAGATCCTTAAGGATAAACTTTTTGATTTCCAATTGAGCTTTCTTGATAGCAGAAACTTCTTACATATCATGGGTTTTTTATATAATAATTTTCATGGATTCATATCTCTCTTGAATAGTAATAATCCATTCATTTCTAAAAATTAATCATATTTCTTCAAGATTCTTATTTATGATATAAAAGTTTCCCACCTATTTGGAGAGATTAATACATCATTGTATAACTCCTTTCAAATTATTCTTAATTTTTTTTATTCTCATCTTATATGTGGGTGATCTACTAATGTATATTTATAAAAATGATACAAAAGTATGAAAATATTTATTTAAGACTATTATATATGATGTGTTTTAGAGCATCAATTGATTTATATATTAATAATTAGAATTGTGATATTCCAAAATGATATTTGGTTTAACCATATGAAACTTTTGATAAGATATTTTGGTTACATCCAATTAATATATATATATTATGAATTAGACATTTTATAACTACTGTCTATTTCCTTCGTGATTGATTTCATCACCAAGTGTTCATTGTTTTTATTGATTTCCCTTTTTCTGGATTATTGCATGGGAAAACTAATTTTTCTTCATATTTACTTAGGAGGGATATCCTTTCATCAGAATATTCCTATATAGATTTATTATCAACACGGTTTTTTTGGAAGTACTCTATTTTTTTACCTTCAATAACTAGAGTATTTCCACTATTCTTTGTTAGATTTGGCCTTTATCTATATATTTCTTTGTATTTTCATCATATTCTTGATTTTCTTAAAAGACATATCTTATGTGATTTTTTTAAAGTCAATTCACTTAATTTATCAAATATACACTTCATATATAAATTGAAAAAGTGAAACTAAATTCCTAAAAAAATCATATATATGAAACTAATAGTGGTGTGACCAGCTCTAATACCTATTATTAGAATAACATAGGGATGTTTCAGACACTGATATGGGGTGGGTGTGAATTTGTATTGGAATGATTTTACCCTTTTATCCTTTTGTGCCTCTTTCCTTATTTAGGGATCAGATCTCTCTTTATTTTTCTCTCCATTGGTCAGTATGAATATATAGAATTGGAAAGAAATACAAGGGAATACTGGGGTTTATTTATGACTCTTCTCTATTAAAGTATGAATAAGCCCCAAGTATATCATACTTATTATACCACATGAAAAAATTATTTCTATTTGTTAATTAATGAATGATATTGGGTATTTATTTCAACATTTCTTCCTAGAACCAACCAATAAAAAATAATGAAATGATTTTTATTTTGTAAATCCTTATAGAATATCAAAATTATCATTCTCTTCGTGAATTGGATCAACAATAAAACATCATTTCCCATCTAGAATTTGTAAGTAATTTACTTCATTGACTATAGTTGTCAGGTCAGTTTCCTTAAAATTCTACAATCTTCAATGATATCTTTTATTTGATCAGAATTATATAGAGTGTTTAAGGATGTATATATAAAATATTTTTTCCTAAATATGATCACCCATAGTGTCATCTAGTAACTCGTCTCACCTAATTTTTCTTTTTATTTTTTTTTCATTTGAATATCAAGGATAGACCTTATCCCAATAATAAACTTCATATAATTAATTAATACATATAAATTAATAATTATATCTCTTTTTTTACTTACAAAATATTTTGTAGCACACAATTGAAGCCAATTTCTTTATATCTCAATCTCTATTTTTTTCATATATATTAACTATATTAAAAAATTATTTTTTCTTATAATTATAATACATTACATATTCCCAAATATATTACATCAAGTCTCTTTATTATTTGGTCTTCTTGAAGACTCAATATTCATAAACTCCTCAATTCTCATAGATTCTAAAAACATAGCATCTTTAATATTTATATTATTTAAAATTTCTATTTGATGTGACTGAAGAATGGAACAATGTTTTATATAATTTAACTCATTAAAATAAATCCTAAAATCTCAACCTTTAGACATTATTTATTTTTTCCACAAATTACACTTCGTCTACATCCACATGTTTATGGGATAACATGATGTTGCAGTAAATTTTTATCTTAGATTTATAACAGTGGACTCTCTATAAATATTTTATTTTCATCTTCTGATCAAATCATCAGTATTATTTCTTTATTTATAGATATTGACATGAAATTATTGAAAAAACAACCAAAGAACCAATGATCCAATGAGATAAGAACTATAGGGATCAAAAATAGTGAATCCCTACAGAATCCCCTCTGACCAAATTTCCACCACATAGAAAACCTGGATACAATATCTGGAGAAAAATTAATAATCTCCCAATGGGATGGAAAAGAAGAAAGACAGTTGGAGACCTTGTTTCCCTCACAACATGTATGAATAATATCAGTGTTGGTATTCATGAGACTGAGGCATTTCATCATGATGTAGGATATTGACCATTGGATGGATCTCTTACTCTATAAGAAGTTGTAGATTATGATGGAGTCGGTTTCCACTGTACTAAGGTATATGTTCCTATGGCATGGATAGTTATAGACTAGAGAGAATCACTAAGGCTTCAACCAGAAATGAATGATAGATACCATAGTGGGAAGAAAAAGAATCCATTACCAAACCCTTCATGTCGTGTATCAAATCACCCCCCCCCCTCATGACTCCAATAGTGCATGAACCCTCAGTGTTCAGTTTGGGACCCGATGGATGGGGGAACCATCGAACCCACAACCACCACTTGTCGATGCTGATAGAGAATAGTGAGTCATTGTGGATTTCAATCAGCCTTGTGGTGGGGCTATCCTGATAGCTTTTTCTTAGCCAATATAGTCCCAAAAACATACATATTTCCCTTTCCACCACTTCCCTCAGATATAATTAATTTGAGTGTGCAATTTATCATCATTATATTGGGATAACATAATAATTTAAAATACTTAAATAAATTTATACACACAATGACATGTGATAAAAGTCATATAATATGAACGTCATATGATGGATTTGAGTCATCAGATAAAATATAATTCCATCAAATACACACACAAATTTACACAAAAGACATATGACCACCAATGTTGTATGCTCGTATATGTCTTTTCCCCATTCCATGGGTTCCATTATGGTATTTAAAAATCCTTCATGCTATTTTCTAGTGACCATAAAATTATCTATTATATGGTCTCCTATACATCAACATGGTTTATTCTCCGGATGCTATAGCTACTCTATCTAATATATCATCAATTTTTATTCTCAACCAACAAATTTTGTTGCATGAACCATGACTAACTCATAACGACATCAGGAAATTTGAACCGCAACAGGTAACATAACATCACTTGATTTATCAAAATATTTAGAGTATAATAATTATAGACTCCAAATTTTTATTTTTATTTCTACAAATAATACTTATGAACATTCCTTGTAAACATTGGAATCACCATTACATTGTTTTTATGACCTTTACATAACATGGTTTTAACAACACATAACTCTGATGGATTTTATTCTACCCTTATGTAGTTTGATTTTACCTTTACATTTCTTCTTGATATATAGAGTTACCTTGACACATAGTCCATATGAATCTTACATATCCATATTGGTTTCAACATTACCCTTATACATGTGAATATGACCATTATGTATGATGCAACATGTTTATATTACCTTTATGCAATAAAACACTACCCATACATAGATCACATCTCTTAAAAATTACCTTTACATAGTGTCAAGTATACCTTTACCTAACATGTAGAAAACATGAGGTTACTTTATGTATACAGTGAAATAATATAATTACATTTACATTTACTATACATTTATTGAACTAACTTTACAAAACATATTGGTTACCTTAACTAGATCATGTATTGAAACGTTACCTTTATATAGTTTTTTTGCTTTAAAATTTCCCTTAAATGATTTCTTATTCAAACTTTAAAATAATAATGTAATACCATATTTTCCTTACATGATTCAAGAAGCTCTTCTAATTATCTTCAGTCCTTATTAATAACTTAAATAAATTGAGATTCATCACACTTATGTTTTTTTCACCTTTTGAATTTGTCAGGAATAATCCACATCATATTGATGATTTATTCACTATATGTTCCCTTTACCTTAAACTTTATCCATATAAAAAAACATAGCAGCAATATGAATCAATTTCAATCTTTAATTTATCCCATTTATCATTATGTATCATTAAAAATCTACTACATATCATATTTCCTTGGGAAATATATTCATTTCACTATCAAGATTTACTAAATATAGTTATTTCAAAAATCTACTCTATCTCATTATTCATCTTCTTAATCTTCACATATTCATAAATATTGAAATTAATACAACACAACACATACTGGGATCTATATTTGTGTCATAAATTAAGAGATTAATATTGACATGGTCAAATATTTGTACGAAAGAATGTTTAAAATTAAAGAGTTTGATGATTTGTGGAGAAAAAAATATGAGTGTTTGTAACATTATGGGGATTTTATAAAACAAGAATATCTAATTCTAATCATAATGAGAAATCTAAAATTCATTGAATGAGTACTTTTGTTCACCACAAGTATTATGATCTTGAATGTTAAGTTATACTCCAAAACATCATACCCACATTTTATTTCTAATTAATATGATTGAATGGTAGTAGAGATAAATGAGGATATTTTAAAATGATATTCTTAGTGAATAGTAAATAATAATTAATTTTCATGAGGATTATCATAAAGAACCAGTGGAAGTTATCACTATACTCCGATCTTTATATGAAAAAAGGCCCTTTTTTTCTATCTCTATGATTTTATTTCATAATTTTTAATTAATTCTCTATATATAATTGATTTATTCATCGTTTAATTCCATTAAGATAAATTTCATAAATAATTTTAGTGAAGAAGGATAATATTGGATAATATTTATTTTTTCAATTTTTTTTAAAACTTTTTGAATTTTTTTATATTTTGATTATTTTTGGGAGATAAATTGAATATATTAGATAATTATATACTATCAGGACTTTGGTAAGGAAATTTATTATTTTTGAAAACAAAAAATTAAATTATTTTGGATATGTATTTCATTTATTAAATTTTTATTTTCAATTTTATCGAGATTTTTGATCAATAGAGGAAGTTAGTGCACTTAAATGAATAATCAACACTATTTAAACTATTATTAGTGGAATTCTAAAAATTACTCTCTATATTCATTCATAATACTATTTATTTTTCTAGAGAATATGATACTTTATTGGGAATCAAAATCCTTCTTATTTCTCTGTAAAAATTCATATAAGTAAAATGTGTGTGTTGAAATTATTGGGGAACTTTTTTTATGTTTTTATCCCCCAATTAATAAAATAAAAACTATTATACATTTTATCCTTAAACAATTACGAGAAAATCCATTAATTACCATTTAAATTAATTAATATTTTAATCAAATATCTTCTTAGAAACCTCACACCTAGTATTTTATATTGTGATACTTCATAATATGTATGGGGAGGTTTTCTTATCGGGTTTTGGGATGTACGCCATATGTATTGGGATCATTTCGTTTGGGTATTGATTTTTTTGTGGTAGATTAAAAATCACAAGTCACTTATCATTTTCAAATTAATTCTCCCTTATTATCTAAAGATATAATTTCTCATAAAATATTTAATTAATAAAAATGGTAAAAGCTGTTGGATAAATCATATAAAATAAAGAGGATGCATTCATTATTGTATATATATTATTATTTTTCAATCATATATAAAATTAAAAGGACTTATGTTGGGTGAAAATAAATTACATGTAATTTAGTTATATACTTTTAATTGATGTATTTAGATCTTAATTATGAATTTTACTTGAAAAAAACTGTTAATTAAGAATTTTTATTAATAATAATTAGCTACCAAATATTATTTATCATAAAAAACTTTCTGGAAACCATATTGATTGAAAATGTATCTTGAATTTTTAGTAGAATTATGTTATTTATTAAAAGAAAATAGTAACCTTTCATGTTTTCTGAATGAGTATGGCATTACAAGATGAAAATATCTTGAAACAAGAGAGACAAAATTTTCATGAAAGGTAGATAAAAAAATAGAGAATGAGTAAAATGATTATTTAATAAGAGTATGAATATAAGAGAGGGTAGAAGTGGTAATATAATTCAGTTTTTTAATAAGATAATTCTATATTTGGATGAAATTAAAAAATTATCTCACATTTTTCTTCGTGGTTTTTTAGACTATGAAGATGTTTCATGATAGATCTAAATAATGTGTTGTTTGTTTTACAAATGAACAGGTTGTTGAAAACAAGATAATATGGGTTGATGGTGAAAGTATACTAGAAGGCATTTGAAATTATTGTGTTGGATTTTGTTATCAACTCATCGAAACATTTTTCAACCAAATTTCGACACATTATTTTCATTCAAAATCAGAGGAATTCAGATGACTAAAATGTGGTTAAAGTCATTAGAAAGTTTGGAAGAGGATATAAATTGAACAATATAGTTTAAAAGTATTTAAAGGGATAATAATTCCCCTTCTAAATTTGATATACTATATGTTTTATGCCACTTTTTGGATGGTTTAAAATGAGGTTAATTCATCAAACTGTAAAAACCCAAGAGTTCATGAATCTATGATATGGAAATTCATTCTAAAGGTTGGTGATCAAATAAAATTGTTTTCTAAAGATTCTTTAGGGATAACATTGGTTTAGAGGATGCGAGGTTGGGCATATCACACCATTTTGGGGTTATTTTATTCCATCATTAGGACACTATTATATATTTATGTAATATTTAGGAATCCTTTATAAAAACTAATATAAGCATAGTCACCAGTCACATTTACAATAAATCATTTATACATGTGCGAATATCCATCTATATATATATATATATCAAAGGTTCAATATCAATGAAAATATATATATATATATATATATATATATATATACATCAATGTTTCACCATGTCATCTTGTTATATATATATTTGGGATTTATATTGAATAATCATGATTTATTTTAAATAATAATGATTTAAAACATCATAATTGGGTTCTCTAGAGTTTATTGTCATATAGGGACATGGTTAGAGTATTCATGTAGGGATTGGATTGATGAGATGGGATTCCTACATAACCTTGGGAATATAATATAAACCCACATTGTTCTGTGAAACTTAATGGGATGTGTCTTTCCCTTTAGGATCAGGTAATAGGGACATGATCATGAAGTATAAAATCTGTGGCAAGGGCATCAAGGTGAAAGGTTCCATGAAAAATATTTTTTTCATGACTTATGCATAAGCAACCCATCTGGGTTAACCCCATTGGGGATGTGGACCAACATGAATGTATTTTCCTTACATGGAATATGACCCTATAAATATATCCCTCACTTGAGAATAATATTCATACTAATAGGTAAATTTAGATAGAATCTAATCTAGATTTAATGAAACACTTAGTTTTTTAATCTCTATGATTATTACTCTTTGGAAACTATTGGGCTTGAAAAAAGTCTAATATCACAGTATAGAAATTATACAAGGATAAAAATAGAATGAATATCTCACCAGGCACCATCAAAAAATACATACAAACTCTTATTGTAAAATATAATCCCATTATATCAATACCTCATCAAGAATGTTACACATATGTATCATTAAACTATGTACTCAACATATCTTTCTTTCACTATCTGAAATAAGAAATTGATACACTATGAATATAGAATTTAATAAGATACTTCTATTCCAATCAATGTATCGAGATATCAACATCCATTAAAATGTAACATATAAATCGTACATTGTTTTTTCGATTAATAACATGTATTTCATGACACTACCAACACACCCTAGTTCTTTTCATCATATAGTGTGATAGTAATCATCATTAACTATATGTGTGAGATTCTTGAAATCTATTAATAATAATCTAAATTTCTATGGTCCATTGCACATGCTCATATATAAACATATCTAGTGTCACCCAAACATACAAAATTCCTATTAGTTGGTTTCTTCTCATAATCTCTCATATTAGGGATTACAAATTTCAATATTGATGCGAATAATCCCCATCAACTAACATGTTCTCACACAATATGGTCTATATAATTTTCTCTCCAATAATAGTATTATTTCTGTCCAATTAACTATATCTAACAATACCATAATGGGATTCAATGTTCTCATCATAGAAAGAAACTTTTATGACCTTATCTATACAAAGAATACCCTAGGAAATTATTACACAAGAGTCATGTAGAAGAATTATAAAGATGAAATAATTTCATTATTATTTTTCAAATATTTGTGTAATCAAAGTACAAACAAGTATTCCTTGTAAAATAGAACCAATAAACTCTCACTTGGACTAGAGATAAACTCCCTATGACTTTTAGTCATCTACACCTCACATCAAAATTAGACTTCTGTTGAGTTAAGGAAGTACTTAAGTGGTCAACTACATAATATTACATGGAAATTATTCTCATTTTAACAACACCACTCATAAAAACCTCAAGAGATGATACTTATAAAGTATATTATTTATATATTGATGTAACCATGGATCCTTGGAAAGACCCACCATTGTAATTTTATAACAACATAGTGTGGTAAGATAATTACTTTTGAGGACCATGTCATGCTGCTGGATGAATATCAATATCCACAATTCTTCTTAAGTTTATTTATAAGACACAATATAATTGGAATATATAGTATAAGTTGTGACCATAGACTTCTTTGAGCTCTTCCTGCTGACTTTACATCTATTTAATGTGACGATTTATCTTGTCTCTAATTTCATATCATCTTGATCTATTTGGAATATTGTATCTATATATCGATTAATGAATAATGACTTATATCCTCTATAAACCATGAAAATATCATTAGTATGCATCATATAATTAATGATAGCCTTAATTTCCATATAATAGAAGTCACCTCAGTTAGCTTGACATCATTCTACCACACTCAAGGCATAGAAGAAATCTATAATGGTTGTTGAAACCCACCAAATAAGCACTAAAAAAATATCAAATTAAGAAACGAATGAATATGGATATTATTTTCCCCATTGAATCAATGGAAGGAGGGGATGGTTGAATTCACACAGATCGAATGATCCTCCAAATGAATCATGATCATATGAGCATTTGAAGGTCACATAAAGTCTCCATGGATATCACATAACTTGTGGCATGTCCCATAGTGCCCCGTTCAACGAGTCCTTCCTCCCATTTGTAGGATCTCCATACAACCTATGGTTTCATGATGACATCTGAATGAGCACCCCCATGTTGCATGGTTTGTTATTGTAATGTTCATGAACACCCCTCCAAAATCCATAGAAAATAAAATGAAAAACATTACAAATATAGAGACCCCAAATGTTCGCAAATATTAGGAACCAAATCATAATTGGGTAGAATAAAATGCATTGCTAATATCTAGGAAAACTTTAATTCCCATTAAACCATTTTTGAATAATGAAAAGGCGATAAAGAGGATGAGGTGAGAGGTATTCATGGTCATTGAAGGACACAAGACACTACCTGAAAGACACCACAACTCTTCAACGACTCACCCAAATAACCTTGGGGAAGCCTTATGGCTTGTCAGCCTCACTGCATGGAAGTCCTACAGTATGTATAGACAACCCCATTGAATCTCCGAGGATAGAAATATAAACCTAACCACTGAATGATTACACACACATTGTATGATCCATATTTCTCATGAAATATATCATTTAAATAACAAGTAAAACTCCTATATACTGCTCGTGGAATCATAAATGACCTACCAAAACTTTATCGTGTAAAATTGAGGAGATAAAGGGGAGGAGGTGGTAAGGATTCATGATATTTGAGGTACATTAGACATTCCCCCAATGATTTAGAAGACACCACAAGACCTCTCTGACATGTCTGTGTCATCTTGTGAATGTCCAATGGCTTGTCAGCCTTTCCAGACTAGATTCCTCAAGAATATCAAGACAAATTTGTGGAACCCTAAGGATAAATGATCATATTTTTCCAAAAAAAAATTATCATGTATCACCATGAGACCCTTATTTTTCATGTGACGTATCATCGAATAATAGATGAAATATCTTCAATAACACTCACACAATAACGCATGACTTCCGACCATTATCACATAAAAAAGGTGATAAAAATGGAAGAGGTTTAAGGCACTCATGGATGGTGAATGGAATGAAATACACCTATTGAACCTACAAAACTATCCCCAAGAGACCCCCAAACAAACCATCATTATCTCATGAGAGTCCAAGACAATTCACCAAGAATCTTATAGATTCTTCCCAACAGGCACCTGGTTCTTGTAAAGGTTCTTCCGCATGTAGAAGTGATAGAATGGAAGTCCTTAGACACATCCACATGATCAAAAAACAGTATTTAATAATTTCCAATAATCCAATAAATGGATAGACTTTCGATTTTTGAATATTAGTTGACACACTCAGAGCGGTCTATGGAGGAGACTCACTAAACTCTGTGGTGCTAAACCCCTTCACTAAATCCATCCTGGACATAGGGGGGATATTTCACATATACAAGTGAGTATCCATTGGTGGAGTGGAAAATAAATCCCCCAGCCTAGTATAAACAATGCACTGGATACTATGTAAAGGGAAGTCTTGAGCAGAAAATCCCCAATCATAGAAGTGTCTTTCTCGGAGTAATCGATCAGACCATGGAAAAACCTTCTATCAGGTAATACACTGGCGAGCAACTAGAGTAGTCATGCGCTACATATAAATAACTTCAAGATATCATTAATATATCATGTGAAGGATATCTAGTTAGTTATAATATGAACATACCACAAGCCTATTCGATCACATGCGACTCAAGACATCCTAACCCTAAACAAAACAAAGGCATTCACAATACAAGGGGTAGAATTAAGATCAAAGGAAGATGTATTTATAGAAGGACATGCTCACCGCCACTCATGAGTTTCACATGTTTCAATCAAATACATATAGTATCCTAGGACATTCCACCCATATCTTGTAAAAATCTTTCGACATGTCCTATGTATCAAGTGAAATACTCCATACATGTCAGAAAAAGTCACATGGTTCCCCCGTAGATGCTACTTTGATTTTGTGAACCCTCAATGTCCATAACTCAGGACTTTTGATGTCTTCTAGACACATCATAGGACACATATAACAATGTTATTTTATTTCATTTGAGCCTCATGAAAGTCTTTGTCCAAGAAAACTAGGCTCTCATGGCTCTATTTGGGAAATCTAGAAGAGACTCACGATGCCCTCAAGACATGTCATCCAAGCCTCACAATTTCTCCAAGATGTTTCTTACAATATAAGTTAAATGCATTAGTCAATGTTGAAACAAGTCATGAAACACCCTACATATCTTTTATGAAGAAAATGTGATGGTTTCTAGGGCATGGCAGCTAGGTCATGTGACACCCTACAGACAAGAGGACAACGGTACAGGGAAGCCTTACTGTGTATTCCCTAACATAAAGGGAAATAAGACGACTCTAATTACTACCATATTTAGGATATTAGGACACCTCTCCATAAGGTTCCAACTCCATATTGATCATCTATGTAGGTACCAAAATATGAGTCCCTTTTTAAAATCAATGACATTGATTACTTCTTATCCCTTGTTTCTCACACCTAGCCTAGATCATGTGGGATTGGGGATATGTGAATGAACACATCATTTGGAACAATGAATGAATTCACCTCAAATAATGGAATATACCTTGGTTCATGTCCCAATAGTATAATTAGACTACATGTGTTTCGATTCCTCAAATATCTAGGATATGTAGGACGACAAATAATGGATAAATTCTCTCTCTGGAATATTAACTACCTCCATAGAATGGTAGCACATTCTGAAGTATTTTTTCAAAAAACTTTATCACATAAAGCAGTTATCCATCACACCTAAAAATGGATAAACAAACTCGAGTACATATAGATGTATCTATTAATGGCACTCCCTTTCTTAATATATTGATTGATTTAACTGATAAACCATTATTTCAGGGTAACTGGTCCCATATCTGGACTATGTATGGATCCAATAACATATATTAAATCTATTAGAGTCTCATAGTATGAACTAATTCATCTAAAAAGGGTATAATGAGGCCGACCTCCCATCTTCTTGTCCAATGTGAGTCCACAATACTTTTTGGGCCTGAAAACCCCATTTATCACCATCCATTGGAATGAAGGTATGTACCCAACAACAAATTGGGGAACCATTGTGAGTTTCTAGTAAAAATTGACAATGGAATCCCAATGAAAAAAACCATATCATGTCAGGAAATCCTGATGAAACAAAAATGGTGAACCCAACATGAATCTCTCTAATGAAAAAATGATCGATTATTACCTGTTGATCCATTTTGATTCCCTTATATGAAAAATATAAAAAAATCAAAATTAATATTTATAATAAAAGAATTAATGGGTTATAATGTGTCATGAAACTATCTTTATCAAAACCTACACAAAAAATAAGTTTGATATAACATTACAAATGATTCTCTAAAACCAAAGTTCATATAAGTCCATCCTCGTTTAGAGAAGTCCGAATGACTGGAATCGATGAATTAAAAAAAAGAGAATAATTGAGTAAAAAATTCATATCTTATTGAGAATATAATTCATAAGATACTAAAATAATTAGTAAATTTTTTATTTATCATATGTGTAATGGTAGATACTATTTTAGAAGCTCGATTCGAGATGATTTCGTAATCTTCTAGCATTCACTCTGGAAACTTTTCTGCAACTTCTGTAGCTCAGAAAACAATTTCTCCTACACTATGACTCCAATGAAATAGGATGGATATGGTGGTTTAGAAGTTCCACTGATATGGTACAATCCTTACCATGTAATATTCTCTTGAAGTACTAAAGACGCGATGACAAAAATGTCCACATCACCAAGAGAGGACTACTTTTAAACTTGTGGCTCTCATCACCACGACCAACAGATTTGGGAGATTATCCCTAGGGCACTATAACTGAAACCTTCCATGTCTGATGAAGGTGGATCAGGAGGATATATATCGACCCTTCAGGTTGAAGAGCCACCTAGGAGGGATTCTTTTAACTGTTTCCACTGACACCATTCGATCGATACCCCACAGTTACCTGCTGAATGTACTATCTGACACATAGCGTTCTCTGACGCCCACACATGGGTTGTAAGGAAGAATCATTGGACACATGCCTTTGGGTGGTTTCCTATGTATCGTGATTATGGAAGGAATCAAAGCCATCATAGTTCAGTGAGTCATGGATGACACACAGATGTTTCCATGTGTGAATGATATGATCATTGCAACTCCCAAAGACAAAATGAGTTATTCTTTGTATAGAAAATAAGGGATGGTGGATGATTAGTCTCATTTCTTGTGGATGTGAGGATCATTTGTTGGGACCTCTATATGGATTATTGATATAGATCTCAAGAATCATGAAAGTTACCAAGGTATCATAGTTATGGCACGAATTGTAGTCATCATAGTTCTTTCAGTTGGGGAATACACACTGACATTTACCATTTTTTGTCCATTGCTTTCAAGAAATAATTGAGAATGTGTTCATTTCATAAGGAGTATTCTTTATTCATATTTTTTTCTCAAATCTAGAGTGACTCTAATTTCCATATACTCCAATATGAGTGTGATTTTTTCATTTTCACATCCCCACTGAAGGTTCTCTGTGGTTTTGGACCTTACTAGGTGCTTGTATGGGAAATACTGGTGTCTTGAAAGTGATATCTGCAGCTTATGATTTGCCTATCAATTTTTTCTATGCAAAGGGAATGAGTCGATATTGGAATTAGGTTAACTGAATGTCATCATCATGTCATTGTTCCATTTCTGCGAACTTTTAGTAACCACCAGTATACTTTATCAGGATCAGAGGAGTCTATAACCCATCTTGATGGTTTTTATAACATATTTCGAAAAATTGTTTTTGTGAGAGAGGGATGCCGACTGAATTGTGTTAACCATTCCATTAGAGATATATAGTGAGACACCCTCTCATTTTCACGTTTTTTCAATTATTTAGGTCAATTATTTCTATTTTCATTAGCATGGATTCTAATTGAAAAATAAATTGAAGATCAAGGTCTTACCATCCAACAAAAGATCTTGTAGGAAAAATGTTGTACCAAATAAAAGTTGGACCTATCAGCATCTATACAAAACACCTCATCTTTATCACCCCTTATTGATCTCGAGGGCCATTCACCATCCCAGATATGGATAAGAAGTGTGTGTGAGATGCTTCTCAGGATTTACTACACCATCAAAGGTAGAAATATAGGATTACTAAAATTTGAAGGGAAAAGTATCATCCTTACATTTAAGATATGTATTTTTCTCAAGCTGTATAGGTGCACATCACCCTTCCATGGCATCCAATTGAGTAGCCAGGGACTCGATGATGTTAAATAGTTATAAGGGAAATATTCTCATATCCACCACATGTTAATAGGTGGTAGGTGGGGGTTGATGAGGTGACCACTATTTTTTCTCCCGTTAATTCTTGATTCATCCTAAGATTGATTGATTTACCTGATGAGATAGAGGTTGTTGCCAAAATGGAGGGATGTCAAAATCAATTTTGACTTCCACATTTAGGCAGTCTATATTATTGGATCCATAACTAATATGATGATAAGAAATAAATCTTTCTTGTTGATCAGTTATGGAAGGGAGAATAATTTTCATTGGCTGAAGATGATACATAGCGCGAATAATTTCCCTAAGTATCTCCTTCTTGAGTATTCTAATATTTTGTATATAACTCTCAAATTGTTTCAACTCATCCATCATGGATGGAATTTAAACTATTATATCCACTAATTGAGATGTATCTATACAATTACCTTTTTCTTTGGCAGTGTTCTTCTAGGGATGTGGCAGCTCGATATTTAAATGGGATATTTTTTGGATCCTTCTCTATTTCTAAGTGCATGAAGCCTTATTTATTGCTTCCAGATCACCCTAATCTTAGGGTATATTTTCCTGGTTGTGACCCTATACATTTTCATCTTGAATTAAATTATCTTTCATGTTTATAGAGATGTCATTAGTAGTGTCATATCAGGCAATGGTGTTTATCTCATTACTTTTGACATAGCAGGATGATTCTACATTGCCTTTATTACAGTCATTATTATAACCCTTGTCCATACAAGGCTATTTTGGATTGCAAACCCATTGGGGTATGATCACATTTTTCATATGATCCTCCCATATTGTTCTATGAACAATTATCTTAAGTAATTTTTTGTTAATGACTGTTGAATGTGTCCGGAATAGCATAGGTTTGTCTTGTGGTTGGATGAACAAAGGGGATGTCATCCGTTGATTTTTACCTCCCAACATGGAGAAGAATGATTCCCTATATGGTGATGATGATGATAAAAATTCCAACAGTCTTATAGGATGGGGATTATTTGGGGCCCCAATTAGCATCGACTGGTCCGATTGTTGAGGATATAATGATTCAATTCAGGGATTTGATGACTCCCAGGACAGTCATTGAGATATAAATTCCCCAAATCTATTGGGCTGGGATTTATTTGGAACCACTATTGATTTCCAGAAGACACCCTCAGAGGATGATGAACCTAGTGAAAATGATTCATATATATGTTCCCCTAGCCCAGTGTGATGGTGTTTGTTTTAAGCTACTTCTAATATGTGCTAAAACCTATTAGGAATTAAAGACATGAGAGGTGGAGGCAATGTTAGATATTCCCTCAGCCCAGAGATGTGAATTTTTCCCTGATATTATATTATCAGACCTTCTAATATATCTCATTTGATGTGGTGTATCTGGGATCACATAGGATCTGGGTGTTATGGCATCCAATGAGAGAACAATTATTTATGGGAATATTTTTGGATGATCGTAACATCAGAATATGTGTCAAAAATTCATTCCCCTTGCTTTAATGAACATAGTTAATATATATAATGGTCATCCTCTCCCATAAATAATAATGTTTGGGAATTGTTTAATCAGGGGTATTCTACTATAGTGAACAACTAGATCTCACATTACCCGGTCATATGATGTAACTAGTTGTTCTGAAATTACAATATGATGAATCTGAAGGGTTCTACTTTTATATCGACATAGTTAAGTGAAATGCACCATATTTTTTCCTTCCACGGATAAGGATGTCTAGTGATGATCTAGAAATCAATAAATGGAGGGCTTTCATGATGCAGTGACAAACATTATAAAGGAATCTATGAAGATCTTCCACTCCTGGGTTCTGGACTATGGAAAAGGTAGACATATCCAGATGATTATAGAGCATATTTTGAGCTAAAGATGATACTCATTTCACGTATAAGGGATATTTCAATCCTTGATTTTTTAACTCATTTCCCATATATTTTACTGTAGATAAGGTAGACACTCCTTTTCTAGCTCATCTATAACCCCATATTTAGAAGTGGAGAGGGGCCATAACATGATGGGGAGGTTTTTTTGGTATAAATATCTCCATATGTCAGTATCGCCCTAATATTCATTAGACATAAACACATCCAACCATCCAAACTATAGAAGATTCTTCTGAGGGTTATCAGGTTACTGGAGTGGAGTACCATTGGAAGATGATAGGGAACTATATAGGTTTGACCTTGATGTGTTGGAAATCTCTCTATAAGAAGGCGTTTGAGTTTTGAACACCATTCTATATTAATCTGTCTGCAAAAGGATATGATTTTTTTTGTCCGTGGGAGATATCATTGTGGGGAGTTTGACCATGGTGTATGTTATTAGTATGGTCCCTATGATCTATCTCTATACTACCATATAGAGGACTATCATGGAAATGATCATCTTATGCTTCAGTTTAAGAGTTGAAAGACCCATGTGGGGTTGAGAATGTGTCTCAAATAACCTTGAGGATAATAGCATTGAGGGGATTAGGAATATGGTTCTCATCATGCATCGTCAATGAAATATGCTGACCTACCCTTTGGAATTGAGTGATGATATGAGACCAATGAATGATTGTTTTTAGAACATGTATATAAGAGTCTCTTGCTATGGGAGAATGATCTTACCACTGAGAAGCTACTAAATTATTACACTGAGATTACTCATTATTGATAGGAATATGAATCTATCCTGAGGAATATTAAATTATCACTTAGTGAGCCTCAGTCAGAACTGGATTATGAGATCAATCCGGAGCCTTTGGAATATTCCACTGGTCTATCAATTAAGGGATATGATCATGTCCTGTGGCATATGCCACTCTCATATAATGTTCCCCAATTGGAACAGGGATATGATTCTTGTCTGAATATGAATTCCCCACCATAATATGATGATGGAACATTGTAATGGGTAAAGGGATATGATCCTCCTCCTATATATCCTTGGAATGATGCTATTGTTATCCTTCATTGGTAGAATTAGGAATATGTCTCTGGATTTTGTAAACTATTGGAATATTCATGGAAGATTCCATGATAGGAATATGATCTTTTCCTAAGGCTTGTTTCATTATCACTCTATTATGCTTGGCTAGAATGACGATATATTTCTGATCATGGGCCTTTGATATATGCCACCAATCTAATTAAATAGGAATATGAGCTTTTCATATGACATGTCCCCCTCTCACATGATGATCCCCTACTAGAAAAAAATATGAGCCCAATGCATAACCTTTGGAATATGCCTCTGAACATTTTTGATATGCATGTTAGTTTATCCCGAGGCATGTTCCTCTCTCACTTGGTGATCTTCGTTTAGAGTAGGAGTATGAGCCTTGTTTGATGCCTCATCCTTTACCAGAATATGTGGATAATGTTCTTGAATGGGGAAATAATGTGCGCTTTCTCCAGAGCCAACGCATGTTCACAATGACCAAAGTGTTGAGATGTCCTGACTATAGGGATAATTTTATTTTCCTATCTATATATCTATACTAGTTTCAGAATATTCCATTGGAGTTCATCAGATGTTTGTAAAATATATTATCATTTTAGAAAAGTGTGAACCGAGATATATGAAAAATCATTTTAAATATTCCCTATGTACTAGAATATATCTTTGATTAAAGTGGGGATATGTTCCCACATCCATTCTCCTTATTCAACCGTAATATACTTATGAAAATCATACACATTGGTAGGGATATTCAACCTCCATTCCTACTAAAAGAATTTTCCCACAGACTTTTTCTAAGTGAGAAGGGATATGAGCCTACTCACAAGAAACATCTATAATAAGTTGAATTACATTGTTAGTGTGGGTGTGGATATGATCCCACACTTGAATATCATGTTCCATCTTAACCCAATGTGTCTTCCTTGATACACACACATAGGCATCAGGGGAGGAAGTGTGTCTGGTGGTACCCTTAGCAGGTGATTGATGGGTACTAAGGGGATTATGATTGAAATGAAAGTTAATAGGTGTCCTCCTAAATGGAACTAGAATTATAGGGGATCCATGTTTTAATTAATGTTCCACCTTCATTAAATACTCATGGTGGTAGTTTTCATGCTTCAAGGATAATCTCCTAATGCAATTAGATGTGGAAACTATGGACACTCACTTACCTGAAACATTCCCTGGGTGATTCAGACTCATCAATTTTCATTCCTGTATACCATCATAGGTAGCTTCATGGGTCGGGATTTTACCACATATTTGTTACTACTAGACCATTGTATTAACTACCAGACATTGAAGCTATCGAGCAGGTGAGATTATTTTCCAATCGGTGGGGGTTGCATCCATAACTGAATTTCTGATTCAGTTGCTAGATGAAGAAATTATCTAAGAAAGGAATGTTTTTGATGAAATAAGTAACTACAGTCATACAAAAAACAAAGAAAAAGGTCACAAATAAGCGTAATATCATAGGAAAGATATTCTCAATTAGATATGCATGGTTAACATAATTTCCCTTTTATTTCTGAACTGTCCATTCTGCTCACGTGGAATTACTAACATGGGGATGGACTTGTCTTTGGTAACCCTATTTATAGATGATCATATGTAAGATTCATGTTAGTATTATCAACTATTTTTGTATATGATAGGAAAAAATATGGCATGATGTAATAGTAATATATCATTCTATTATTTGAGAGTTTCAAATCAGGTTTCCCATTTATTTCTTTTAATGTGAAAACAAAATGGACTGACAAATAATAACATTATAATCTTTTTGTTTGAGAGATTCACATTAGGTTCATTATTTATTTTTCGATAGAGAATATATGAATAGTAACCCTCACTGAGGTGTGTACAGTTTAGACCAATGATAGATTTTCATGGATTTATTTCTTTCACAATAATTGAAATCATGTTTCTGTTGTTTTTCTTAATAGAAAATCCAAATGGTTCCCCAATCTCCAACATGGTACAAACCTACTTTCCAAAGGCTGGTGGTCACCTTGGGTTTCTGACCCCATGACACCTAGGGACTTACATTGATCGATAACATGGATGTTCGGGTTTATTCAACCCTTTTAGGAGGAATTTTTTCCTACTCCAAGACTCTCTTATAGATTTTAGAGTTTTTCCAGAATCACTTCCTAATCTTAATAAATGAGAGATTACCCTAAAATAAAATTATTATTTGGGTATCTTTTTTGTGTAGAATAAAGGTATCTTATTAGTGATCCCATCTATATGATTATGAGGTTCTTCATCCAGTACCTAGTAATGGGTAGCATCTTATGTATTGAATCCATATAACCTAGAGCTTTTGAGTTTACTACCACACAAGGAGGTGTTTAATAATCCAAGAAGGATATTGATGAATTAGGAGGAAGCATACATATTTTGTTTATTACATTAATCAAAACCCATGTATTTCATTAAACATGTGATGTTTAATGTCATACTAATAGGATATATGTTTGACCAATTACGAACTGAATAATTCAGCTTGAGTCTCAAGGATACATACTATGTATCCCTGTTATAGAATATATAAGAGTTATCATAGTTCAATTAACACCATTGGGATTGGCCCCAAGGTATATTTCTTCATATGGGAGGGGTTTATATCATTCAACTCATTAGGTTATATATGCTAAGATTCACCTAGATGATCGATATTTATGATTCCAATAATGTGTTCATTACGACTCCCAAAGACAACTTGAGCTATTGAAAATGTGAGAAACTAGGGATAAAAAGTGATCAACATTATTGCATATGGGTGTGGCGATTATGTGATGGTAATTCCCTTGGTATTTTTAGTATAGAGAAAGAACCTTAGGAAGGAAACCTACATATCCTGGTTATGGAAGAAATTAGATTCATCACATTTTAGTTAGTTTCTTAGTTTGTTTATGGTTGAGGTTGAAGGATTATCCAATGTGGATGATTAGGTACTAATGGTTGAAAATGTAGAAGACATGGAAAGACTGACACTGAAGTGGATACCCATTTTTAATTCATCTATGGCCTTAGGAAAGAGTCCTACATATATATACTATGGTAGGAATCATAGTGATCATATTTCAGTTTGTCCGGGATTACACATTGAATTTATCCTATGTGAATGATATGATCATTGCAACTCCCTAATCCTTTGTGAGTTATTCACGGTGTAGGAAACAAGGGATAATATATGATTAGTCTCATTTCATGTGGAAGTGGGAATCTTTTTATGGGAACTCACTTTGGATGCTTGATATAGAGATCAATCATTAGGGAGGTATCCTACGTATCCTTGTTAAAAAAGGAATCAGATGCATCATAGTTCTGTTACTTAAACTTACATCTCTATGGGAATTTTTATGATCCAAATAGTATGCCTCAGGAGAGTCGCATGATCTGGATGACATTTCCTTCTATTATCTCATGACCTAGGTGGTTCTTGAGAAGAACACGATGATCAGTGTATATGTTTTTTTCTTAATTATCCTATATTTTATCCTTTGTTTTGTCCTTTGTAATGTTATTTGCATAGATTTTGTCAGTGTTAGCTTGTATTATGTCTCATGTGGTCTGTAAGATATGTGGGATGCTGTTCGACCATCCTACCAAAATTCTATCCCATGATCTATAATGATCACGTGAAGTGATTTGGAATGATTAATTATTTATAAGGTTGTCTACTAGTATCTTACCTAGTTTATAACTTTCCATTAATGATTTCAACCACTTCTCCTTTGGTGGTTTGGTTTGTCGGTGTGTTTGGATGAAAAAATGCCAACCTTTGCTCAATAGTCCTTTTATATGCTTGGGTGGGGGATTTATAGGCCTATACACCCCAGTGTTTGGTGTATTTTCATGTAACATATCACAAGATTCTATTATGGAGTTATTTGGAGCATATCTATGTCTCACATCTTCCCGAGGTCCTTCCATAAATCACTCCAGGGGTGTTTCATGTCTTTCAGCCACCGCAAGACCATCTCGACTGTCACACACGGTTTTTTTGTCTTTGTATTGATACGGTCCTTTGGAAATCCCGATCATTTTGATGTGTTTTTGTAGATATGAATCATGAATTTTTAAGTTTTATATATGTCTAACCATCCTAATTTGGGATCCCCATTTCTTGTTTAGGAGTTTTTGAAGAAACGGTGGTTACTTCAGGATTTGGGCCAACTGTTAGCCCATTTCTAGTTTTAAAAACCGAATTTGTTTCTTTTATAACTCTTCTGTTTTTCATAATTTTTCACCCATTAGACTTTCCACTTGTCCTATACGGATACATTAAAACATATATATCCTTTTTGACCCCATATAAATTCATAATCATGGTGAATTTGGGTTACTTATTTAGGTATTGGGCCAGCCCATGGGCCCATTTCCTATTTTTTAAAAAATAATTCGTTTCTTTTATATCATTTTCATTTTTTAATATGTTTCAGTGATTCCACCTCCCCATAGAATCCAATAATCCTATCCTAACCCTCATAATCTATTTTACCTCTTTGGAGCTCATATGGGTCGCGGATTTGGGCGAAAATGATCAAGATGCATCAAATCGTCGAGAATTGGCAAGGTAAATTATATCATTCATAAAACAATAAATTCCTAATCTTTTGACCACAAATCTTCTTTACCTAGTTCTTCTAGACCTTATGAGCGTCTTCAAGAAGTTTCATTCCATTCCCTTCTATATAGGGTTGCAGATCTAATGGATGCTGAAGAGTTTTCTAGGGTGAAAGGTGAGATTCCTTCTCCTTTCTCCTTCCTCTTCAGCCTGCTTTTAATATTTCTTGGATTTATATTGTCCCGTAGTATTTAAATACCTAGGGTTTTTTATACCATGTTTATTTTATGGGGTTTCTATTTGTTTAGGTCTGGTCTTTATAGTTTTAGGGTTTATAAACCCGCGTCGGTTGATTTTGAGTGTGCGTATCAATTACGCCAAGGATTTGAGGTAGGATATCCCTTGAACATGACTTTATCATTAACGTTTCATCATTTTAATATTCTCCTATACTTATATAAATGTTTATTATTGTTTTTAATCCTTTGGATAATTTTCTTGGTGTGAAAAGTGGTTTTTTAATCATTGTTTTGTGAAATGTAGTGTTGTTTTGTCATAAAAGTGCTTAACAAGTGTTTGTTTAAATCTTCTGTTATCTTTTGTAAATATATTTTGAGGTTTATAATCTGTTTTATGGTATTTTTAACATTTTATAGTATATTTAATGAAAATATGACATTAAATTTGTGTTTTATTCCATTTCACATAATTAAAATAAATAGTTTTGATTAAAAAGGGCATGACATGTGTTTGGTAAATTGCCCGGTTGGATTTTATGTTTGATGTGTGATTTAAAAGTTATTTGTTTGGATTTATAAAGGAATTGGAAGAATGATAAATGTTATTTTTGGGTCCTTATATGGATTTAAAATTTGGATTTTTTTTACAAACAAGTAGGTTTTTGGTTTACAACATATTTTGGCCTGAGTTTCCCAAAAATGGACCATTTCACATCATTATGAAAATGGTTGTGTTTTGAATATGTAACCTGAGTATTATAAGATATTTATTAATTTTGCTTTCTTATGTAAATTTTTTTTATACACATCCTTAAAAAAATTCATAACTTCTTCAAAGATTAGTTTTGAGAAAATGTTTAAAGGCCCGTTTGGCATTCACTAGAAATGAAGGAGTGTTTTACTTGTGTATACCATGTTGTGCAATTGGGATTGTTTTATAGTCCATTAAATGATTTTATTAAATGTTTCAGAGGCTTAAAAATATTATTTTTTTGGTTTTGATGTGTTTTTATAATTTAAAGAGTGTTTTTGAATGAGTTTTATGTTCAAAGCCTCAATACCATTTATGAAATTGTTTTACCAAAATATTTAGCGGTTTGTTTATTCGTGTAAGAAATGTGAAGAATGATTATGGGATGTTTGTGTTTTTTTGGTTTTTTAATGGAATGTGGATTTGAAATGTGTATTTGATAATATGTATAACTTGGTTTATCACTAAAAGGAATCCCAGGTATCAAGGTGGGCGGATGTGTACTAGTATGCTAGTGATTCTGTGGGGGTTGGCCTCTATTTCACGTAGCAAGTTTGACGATGACAACACTAACTAAACTATGATGATGATTATTATTTGGGACCACCAGGTTATGGGTATGTTCCCTACTAGTGTCTCTTTCTTGAGAACAGATATTTATTAAAGTTAATTTCACCGAGATACGAGGTACCTGGGGCTCACAACTAACTAGTTCCTAGGGGTGTTCCCGTGACTAGTGCTCATTGGCTATTTTGTACTCAACTTCAGAATACGGTGTGTATGGATGGTGAATTAAGTATTATGTGTTATTTATTTAAAAGTTAAAATTCTTTAAAGTAGCCCTCTTGAAAACTATTTTCATTTTGAAGTTGAACCTCTTTGAATAATATTTTTACTTGCATTTTTGTTTATTAAAAATGCATTTTTTTTCTGATAATTATTATAGCATGGAACCTCAATTGAAAAACATACTTTCATATCATGAATTTAAAGCTATAAATCGATTTTTCTTTTATATTAATGTAATGTGCGTTGGGAATAGAATATCGGGCTAACCTACTCAGTTTTAATACTCACGCCTATAGTCTTCTTATTTTTTTAGCCCTTGTGCAAGTTTTATCTTGAGTTTGATCACCTTGGGAGACATTTTATCATTGTGTTGGAGAGTGACCAGAAGTGTCACATTGAGTTAGTTGGTCATCGGGATTGTTCAATTGAGTTGTTGGTTTTGTTCTACTTTCAGTTTCTTGTACAAATAATATTTAGTTCAATTTTTATATAAATTAATTTTGGGATGTCCGTTTATTTCTGCTGTTCGTTTGATAGTTTATATATGGGAGAAATAATTCCCTTGTGTAGTCTATTGATTCCCTTGGTGCTTGTCACCATCTCGGGAGAATCAGGAACGCCTCTCGGGACCTGTCGCGGGCTGGCCTGGGTGACCAGTTCAGGGTCGAATCGGGCTAGTTCGTGACAAAATGGTATCAATGGGAGGTTGTCTCTTAGTATACCATTCATTTTAGAGAACCCTTGTTATTTTAGGGATGTCAAGGTATATGGAGTAGGATTTTTGGGACTTTAGGTGTATGTGAAATAAGAGCTTCAAATATGCTTTCTTGTTCTAATCCTTCGGTTTCCATGGGAAGTCCAGTTTTATTAGTGTCCTTTATTCTGGATGATTCTTTTGGTGTTGGGATACGACATGGGGAGTCTGGATAATAGCCTAAGTGAGCTAACAAGGCCTGTAAAGCCATGTGGATCTGGAGAATGGTCCAAATAAGTCTCTCTCTTTTGGTGTTGTATTTGGCATATGGCCGCCAACCATATGGTCATGTCACCCACCAACACTAGTTCCCTTTTTTTGGGTATCTTGAACCTTTCTTGAATTCTGAATTTTTGTTTTTAAAATCCTTGTGTGAGAATTGTGGAAATGATTTTTAAATGAAGGATTAGATTTTGAAAAGTGAAAAATGGGGTTTTCGAAAATTAAATATAAGAATGGGTTTGGAAGGTTGTGTTTTGTAAAAAAAATGGAGGGAAGTGGAAATGATTTAAAGGGATTAGATTATCCATAATCTAAACTTGTGGTTTGTTGAAATAAAATGTTTTCAAATTGTGAATCATTTTAATGTGAATAATGATCTTTGTTTTAAATGGGGTATTTTTGGGATGTTAAATTTTTTTTAATCGGATAAATTAGTTTTGGAAATTGGTTTTGATAAGTTGGTGTTTTACTAGAAACTGTATTGGTCTCAATGGACCTCAGATTATGAAAATACACCTTGCTGAATTTTTTTTAAAAAAATGGGAAGGGGTTGTTTGGAGTGGCTTGGTTATTTAAAAAGTTTTTAAAAATGAAAAGGGGTAGGTTTTTGAGAAAAAGGTTCTTAATTAATTGTGGTTTTATTTGTGAAATATGAAATGGTTTTTTGACTTGGTGGTTCGTGTTCCTTATGAAGGTAAAACAAAATTTAGAATGATGTTGTTTTGTTTTAGCCTTTGGTGTTTTCATGGGTGCCCATATGAATGGTTTTATTTATATCTGGAAAGATGGCATATATGGTATGGTGGTTGGGTTCTTGGGGTGGCATGTAAATGTGCATGTGGGTGAGACTTGATGAAACACCATTGGTGAATGTGGAGACCCACCAAGTTAGTTTGTTTCTTCAAAATTGTTTTGATCTGAAAAATTGTGGCCATTTTTTAAAACCAATGGTTATGTGGATGGATTTTTCTATGTCTTAGAAGAGTTGTTTATTTGGTTAGCTTCCATGTGATCTAAAATTCATATTCTTGTTCTATATTGAGATGAGATCTTGTTGGTGGATCGGTTTTGGAGTAATTTTCATTAGGTTTCTAAAGATGTGTTTGATGTTGTGATGTGGCCATGGGTAGTTCTTTGTTTGAAATCATTCATGCCGATCAACCTAAGGATTCCTTTCAAATGTTAAATCCACCTCTTTTGATGATTCCTCAAACTGTTTGTTGGAATAGAGAGCTGTTTGGGATCTATTAAAAATTATTCTAGGTCGTGATAATTCATTTAGATAGAGAAATTGTGTTTGGTGATGTTGATGTGTTTCATCGTATTCCTTGTCCATTCTGCACCTCGTTTTGAGTGAGACAGAATTTTGATATGTATCTATGAGTTCCTATTTAGATGAATGTTTTTTTTGCTGATCAAGTGAGGTTTTTTGAGTGGTGTGATCCTTATCACCTGACTGCGGTGCAGGAAATGCTTCAAGAATCAGGGCTCCAGCCATAGGCCTCAGAGTGAAGCTTTTCACGTAGTCAGGAAATCGACAGAGGTGTGGAGTTCTCGATTAGGATCTTGACTCATCTGTTTTGGTAAGTTAGTTTCTATTTCAATGTTTTGGTTCCTCATTTCTATTAATTTCCCTTTGTCGCAACAAACATGGTGGACTTAACCCCTCACACAGTGTCTAGGGTTATGCCTTCAATGATGTGGATTTTCGATCAATGTCCCTGTGTAGACCTCTTGTGAAAATCGGGTGTGGTCTTGTTGTTACCAATTCATATATAGAGAGTTTTGGGTAGTTTCTTTGTTTCTTTTATGGTTTCAGTGGCCAAATTATTGGACCACCTTCCCTCCCCTCCCCGAGTGGCGGGGGTCCAGATCCGTGCTGAAAGTCTTGGCCCAGTTTGTGTGCCCTCTATTTGGAAAAGGGTGGTATAGATGTCCATGTTGTCACCCTATTAAAATGTAATTTTTGGTTTTTGTAAGATAGTTTTTTTGGGCTAGTGTGAGTGAGGCCCAATTCTATCTCATGTTGAATTCTTGTATGTTCGTTGGTTGTTGGTTTTTAATGGTGGGGAGACCCACCATGGTTCTCCTAGATTTTCAACCTAAGAACATTTCTAGTGCTAGTTGTTTCTTAATGGTGGTGATTCCATTCTATAATCCCCTAGAATATTTGGTTTTTTTTTTATTTATCTTTTCTTTGGGTGATGGTTGGGTTCATTGAGAGAAGGCCCAACAATCGGGTTCTTGGATTGGTTGTGGAGGTGGTGGCTTCATCTTTCCGTTGATTCTCCAGACGTGGTTGTGAGTTGTGTTTTGTGTGGGCAAGAGTATTAAGTTTCATTGATGGTGATTGATATTTAATTATCTTTAGAGTCTGGATTATTTTGTTATGGAATCCTTAGGTGTTGTTTTTTTCAGCTGGAAAGTGTTACGGCTTTCCGGGGGCAAAAAGCTTTAATTGTGGGGAGAATTGTCACACATGGTTTTTTTGTCTTTGTATTGATCCAGTCCATTGGAAATCATGATCCTTTTCATGTGTATTTGGTGAGATTAATCTTGAGTTTTGAAGTTTCATATATTTCTAACCATCCTACTTTTGGATCCCCATTTCTTGTTTAGGTGTTTTTGAAGAAACAGTGGTCACTTCAGGATTTGGGCCAACTGTGAGCCCATTTCCAGTTTTAAAAACCGAATTTCTTTCTTTAGTAACTCTTTTTTTCATCATTTTTCACCCATTCGACTTCCCACTTGTCTTATACTGATACATTAAAACTTATATATCCTTTTGGACCCCATAGAAGCTCATAATCATGGTGAATTTGGGTTATTTATTTCGCTATTGGGCCAGCCCATGGGCCCATTTCCTATTTTTTAAAAAATTAATATTTTCCATTATATCCTTTTAATTTTTTAATATTTTTCTCTTATTCCACCTCCCCCTCAAAAAAAATAATTCTATCCTAACCCTCATAATCGATTTTATCTCTTTGGATCTCATATGGGTCGCAGATTTGGGTGAAAATGCTCATGATGCATCAAATAGTCTAGAATTGACAAGGTAAATTGTATCATTCATAAATCAATCAATTCTTACACTTTTGACCACCAATATTCTTTCCCTATTTCTTCTTCACCTTAGTAGTGTTTCCAAGATGTTTCAAGCCATTCCCTTCTCTATAGGGTTGTAGATCTAATGGAAGACAAAGAGTTTTCTAGAGTGAAAGGTGAGATTCCTTCTCCTTTCTCCTTCCTCTTCCTTCTCCTTTCAATATTTCTTTGATTTATATTGTCCCCTAGTATTGATAGACCTAGGGTTTTGTTATACCATGTTTTTATGGGTTTTCTGTTTGTTTAGGTCTTGTATTTATAGTTTTAGGGTTTATAAACCTGCGGCGGGTGATTTCGGGTGTGCGTTTCAATTACGCCAAGGATTTGAGGTAGGATATCCATTGAACATGACATTATCATTCAAGTTTCATCATTTTAATATTATCCTAAACTGATATAAATGTTTATTATTGTTTTTAAGCCTTCGGATAATTTTCTTGGTGTGCAAAGTGGTTGTTTAATCATTGTTTTGTGAAATGTAGTGTTGTTTTGTCAGGAAAGTGCTCAACAAATGTTTGTTTAAATGTTTCATTATCTTTTGCAGATATTTTGTGAGGCTTATAATTTGTTTTATTGTATTTTTAACATGTTACTGTATCTTGAATGAAAATATGATATTCAATTGGTGTTTTATTCCTTTTCATGTACTTAAAATAAATTTTTTTGTTTAAAAAGGGCATGACATGTGTTCGGTAAATTGCCCGGTTGGCATATATGTGTGATGTGTGATCTAAAAGTAATTTGTTTGGATTTATGAAGTAATTGGAAGAATGATAAATGATGTTTTTGGGTCCTTATATGGATTTCCAATTTGGATTTGTTTTTACAAACAAGTGGGTTTTTTGTTTAAAATATATTTTGGCCTGAGTTTCCCAAAAATGGACTATTTCACATCTTTATGAAAATGGTTGTGTTTTGAATATGTAACCTGAGTATTATAAGAGATTTATTAATTTGGTTTTATGATGTAAATGGTATTTATACACATCCTTAAAAAAATAAAATGCATACCTTCTTCAAACGTTAGTTTTGAGAAAATGTTTAAAGGCTCGTTTGGCATTTCCTAGAAATGAAAGGGTGTTTTACTTGTGTATACCAAGTTGTGGAATTGGGATTGTTTTATGGTCCATTAAATGATTTTATTAAATCTTTCTAAGGAATCCAAATATTATTTGGTTTGGTTTTTATGTGTGCTTATAATTGAAAGAGTGTTTTTGAATGAGTTTTATGTGCAAAGCCTCAATACACTTCATGAAATTGTTTTACCAAAATATTTACCAGTTTGTTGATTCCTGTAAGAAATGTGAAGAAATATTATGGGATGTTTTTGTTTTTATGGTTTTGGAATAGAATGTGGATTTGAAATGTGTATTTGATAATATGTGTAACTTGATTGAGCACTAAAGGGAATCCCGGGTATCTAGGTGGGCAGACGTGTACTAGTATGCTAGTGATTCTGTGGCGGTTGGCCTCTGTTTCACGTAGAAAGTTTGACGATGAGAACACTAACTAAACTATGATGATGATTATGATGATGATTGGGTACCACTATGTTATGGGTATGTTCCCAACTAGTGGCTCGTGCATGAGAACAAATATTTATTATGGTTACTTTCACCGAGATACGAGGTACCTGGGGCTCACAAATAACTAGTGCCTAGGGGTGTTCCCATGGCTTGTGCTCATTGGATATTTTGTATTCACCATCGGAATACAGCGTGTTTGGCTAGTAAATTAAGTAGTATGTGTTATTTATTTAAATGTTAAAATTCATTAAAGCAGCCCTCTTGAAAACTATTTTCATTATGAAGTTGCACCTCTTTGAAAAAAATTGTTACTTGCATTTTTGTTTATTAAAAATGCATGTTTTTGTCTGATAATTATTATATCATGGAACCTCATTTGAAAACCATACATTCATATCTTGAATTTAAAACTATAAATTGATTTTTATTTTATTTTAAAGGAATGTTCATTGGGAATATAATAACGTGCTAACCCACTGAGTTTTAATACTCACACCAATAGTCTTCTTATTTTTTTAGCCCTTGTATAGGTTTCATCTTGAGTTCGATAACCTTGGGAGACATTATATCATTGTGTTGGAGAGTGACCAAAAGTGTCACATAGATTTTTTTGGTCGTTGGTAATGTTCAATTGAGTTGTTTTTTTGTTCTACTTTTAGTTTCTTGTACAAATAATGTTTAGTTCAATTTTTATATAAATTCATTTTGGGATGTTCGTTTATTTCCTCTGTTTGTTTGGTTGCTTATATATGGGTTAAATCGTTCCCTTGTGAAATCTATTGATGCCCTTGGTTCTTGTCACCATCCCGGGAGGATTGGGAATGCCTCTCGGGACTTGTCGCGGGCTAGCCTGGGTGGCCGGTTCAGGGTCGACTCGGGTTGGTTTGTGACACCGAAAATATCTCCATAATCAAATTATGTCCAATTAAAAGGATATTTTATAATTATATGAACATGCATAGGGAATTTTATATTTTCCAATTGATATGTCTAAGGGCCATTGTGATATCATTACTCATGTCGATGGGCCTTCGCATAATAACAAGCGACATATCTAGGACTTTCCATGAGAAAATAGTGGCTGGTCAGGGTGCCTTCATGAGACCAAGATGACTTGTCAAGGGGTATTGTGATACCATGTTATGGACATCCTTAACCCATCATAATATTTTAATGACCAAAACAGGATCCTTCCTTTACCCTCATTATTTCCTTTGATTATTATAAAAATCTTTGGGATCGTGTGAGGTTGCGTGAATATTATTGAAGAAAATTACTTAAACACTTAGTGATGTGTCATGTGACCAATAATTGTATTATGGAGATGCATAACACTTTCCTGTATAATTCCATATATTTATCCTTAGGGATTAGAATTTGGAGTGTGAGGTTTCTGGGACATGTTTGAGGTTTTTCGCATGATGAGGGTGGCATGCCAATGGGATTTTGTGAGATGAGGCAAACATGTTGTCGGGGCATGTGGTATTATACGACTCACAAAGGATGTATCGTGAGACTTTTATGGATGAAAAATACTCACATATCCTCCAAATTTTTATTTCCTTTGTTTATTTTATAAAGTCCCTTTGTTTTGAGAGTTTCCTTTGAATTTTACGAGGACAATCACCCTCATCATTGGTGATGTGTTGTGTGTGTTTTATAAAAACATGAGGATCCTACCTTTTAGATATTTTACACCCATTTTTTGGTACATTTAAATGGTTCCTCAGGTGTTCATTGATTGAAAATTTATTTGAATCGTGGGTTTGTATCTAACTTTTGTCTCAAGATCATTGATTTTCTGGGGCATCATTACAAGAGCAAAAGGACCTGTCAAAAGAGGTTTTGTGGGACCTTCCATGGAAAAAGCATTATGCATAAATCCTTTATGTTACCCAATGATGGAGATTTTATTGTTTAACTCATGTAGGATCATGTTATCTTCATGTATTGGACACATACTCCTTCCTTTTCTCCTGGGGAGAAAACAAAACCCATGTTCAAGTATTTCTTCCTCTGTGAATTTCTCGATGCTCATTTGGTTGGCGTCGAAAAAAAAGGTAAGTAATATTTAATTTCTCCATAAAGATTATAATATCTTAAATACCATATTATTTCACTAAATATAATTTTCTATGTCATCCACATGTTTTGGTGATGAATAAATAATCAATACACTTTTTGGAGGCAGTAGTCCACACGTATTCACGAACGAAGTTTTTATTCTTTAGTGTAAAAATCTAAAATATTATAATTTATGAATAATAAATACACAATTAATATCATAAAAATTTAAATTAATTGAAATATATTCATTAAATCATTTCTTAATACCTTCTATGTAAATAATTGGTGTAAAATGAACCACATCGATTCATGAGGCAGTAGTCATCCACACACATGAACGACACTGTCATATCAATCATGGATTGAAATGTAAGAAGGTATATGTGATATCACAAAAAAATGTATAGATATTTTAAAAATATCTTATATATAATTTAAATTAATAATTATCACAATCCTTGAGATGCGATCATGGAAAATAAATGTCATTGGTTCGCGAAGTGGTAGTCCTCCGTACAAACGACTGATGATATCGTACGTGATATGATGGAAGTGGAGATGGATTTAGGTAATTACATTAACATAATAACAAATCAATATATGTTTTATATTTTTTTCATTATATAATCATAATTTAATAATATATTCATTATTTATAATGATATATAATGTAAAAACTCTCGGTTAAGCATGATACATCTTCTTCGTACATCCTCCAAAGGTTAGCAGCAAAATCCTTATTAGAATTGTATTATAGTCAAAACAGAACACCTAGTTCATGGGGATGTATATAAGGAAGGTATTTGGGTAGGTATTTTCTGAACCAATGATCTTTTAATATGTTAATAGGATAGGAGAGTGTGGCCTTTTATATGAGAGGTGAGTGGCACAATTGTAATTTTTTAAAAGAAAAAGGTGAACCCCCATTTTTGGATTATAAAAGGCCCAAAATTGACCATTATTGATCGTTACACATTATAAGGTCTATATATTGCCATTAACGAGATTTTAGAGATTAGTTTTGGTAATTTTAACCATTTTTATTTTATTTTAAACCCGGATAAATCATTTTTTCCCGTAACTGTGGTAATTAATTTTTATTGTATCTACTATTAAATATGGTCAAGAATCAAGTTGAAATTATTATATAATAAAAATTATTATTATTAGAAATATGGAAACAATTTTACCAAATTCAGTTCAATAATTTGGAATCTTTTAATCTCAAATTAAACCCATACACACTATGAAAATGTGTGTTTTCAAGAAGTGTATTTTCCAAAAACAAAAGATGATTTTATATTAAATATGTGGCTAGTAATAATCCTTATATTAATTTCAATTTATATTTATTGCAATATAATATATAAATTTCTTTTAAATAATTCCCCAATAAGGGTAGTTTTATTAAATTTAAATGGAGAAAAATTATATATTCTAAAAAAGTTTCAAAAAAATATCATTGATAAACAAAAAAATAAAGTTATACTAAATACCTATATGAATTTGATTAAAAATAAATTATATAAATTAAATATAGTAAAATAATTCTTATTTATCTTTAAAACATAATAGAAACAAAATAGTTATTTCATGTTTCATATCTTATTTAAAATAAAATACATTTTTATAAAAATCAGTATTTTTCACAATTTACCAAAAAATCTATAAATTCCAAAATATACTAATGTTTCACATGATGTTAACATTGATATGATGATTTAAAACATTTTATCTATTATTTAAAATTAAAATTATTTAATTTATATATTAATTTTTTAATAAAAATTCATAAGGAAATAATTTTACTTAATCCATTTTCATTTTTTATTTAAAAATTACTTTATATATTTTTAATGCATATAAAAATATACTTCATATTAATATACTTGAAAATGATTTATTCTATTATTACCTGGGTTGTTACATTATTTATTTTCTCAATATCTCCAAGTGTTTTACCATATTCTCTAGAGATATTATATACTAAGCTATAATTATAATCTATTTTTTTGGTCCATACTTACATTAAAGTAAGGGACCATGGTATTCTTGAAATTTATATAAAAAATGAATGAGGATATTTATTATTGAGTTTTTGAGTTCATCATTAAATATCTATTTTATGTTGTGTCTAGTTTTTTACTAAAACCTATAAAATCAAGGGATAGTTTTGGTATATTGGATAACATTAATTCCAAATGGCTAATTAATTTTATCCTCAAATGATTGCGGTGGTACAAATAGTGGTAACTTCTTGTAAGACTGTATAACTTCCTTAAAAAATATCTAGTCTTACTTAATTTCCTCATTTTCGGTTATTTATCTCTTAATTATTTTATTATCGATCATATCATTGTTTTATTCTTCAACTTTTATTATTATATTTCAATATATTATTTCAAATTCATTTTGATTATTTTTTCAATTTATTCATTATTTAATAAAAGGTTTTTTTAAACATGGAATGTTTTCCATTAATTGTTGAAAGGTAAATCCCCTCCCCCCACATTAAATTTTACCTATCTCTTACCTACATATAGCATCAATGAGAGTTTTTAATTTGTTTAATTTGTTTTTTAAAATTCATTCAATGGTTTATTCTCAAAATCTCTAACCATATTTTTAAAATAAATATCTCTTTTTAATATAGGTATTTTAAACACCCACATTGGTCTTGAAGGACAATCATTTGGTCGTGGTCTATTTTTTCATTATATGAATTAATATTATTGGATAATTATAATGTCTACCTTTCTTAAATATTTTGGTTAACTTATTTAAATGTTTTTTTGTAAGGTTATTCTCTCTCAAATGATAAAGAAGAAAAATTGAAATTGGATGATATTTCCACTTTTGAAGTAGATAGTAATGCTATTAATGCATTAATTTGTTTAGATGTTAATCAGTTTAATAGTGTTTATTCATGAAAACTTGTACAAAAAATCATGAAATTATTAGAAGTTACTCATGAAGGTAAAAATGAAGTTGTGGATAAAAATAATTACATATGTATATATAATTTTGAGAGTTTCCCTAGGAATCCTAACGAGTCTATCACCACTATGTTTACTAGATTTAGTGACATTTTTAATGGTTTAAAGTATCTAGGTGACACTCTTTCAAATGAAACATTGTTCTAGAAAATCCTTTTCATTTTACGAGGCAGTTGGGATCCAAAATTCAACATAATCCAAGAATATATTGATGCTAATAACTTTAAAATCCTATAACATATAGGTGACATCATTAAATATGAGATAAAAATGAAGAGACCAACATAAATGGTATCTAAGGAGATCAGAGAAGCTAAAATAAATATTTATTTCAAATAAAACAATGACGACTCATCTCAGAGTGACTCTAATATTGAAAACATTTCCAAGATGAAGGGAAATTTGGTATCCCAAATTTGCAATCTTATTTTATGGTGTTTTTCTATGCGTTTTCATTGAGTTTTGAATGATTTAATTTGGATGCATTTATGATTTAAATGTTTTTTTTCTATTTTTATGGAATGTACATCATTTTAATGAAATTAGAAATGACGTGAAGGATTCCATAACATTATAAGAAGATTTAGAAACTTAGTTACACATTACAAAGAGGCACACCATGAGTGATGGTCACATAAGCCCAAGGGGGACGAGTGAGTCTCCCATTTCCATGATGCATGGCATAAAACATCTTAGTCTATACATTAACATCACAAGACATTATATTGTATCCTTACATTGTGTGATCAAAACATGATTCCCCATGTACGATCATCATAAGATTCCACCTTTTCCTCTATAACTAATTGATCCTCTTATATCAGATATATTAAATGTATAAACCCCACTCACATGAAATGATATCCTCAATGGGTAGACTCCATGAATAATCCCCACCTAATTCATTTTTTCTACCATAATAACCCCACTACCTTGTCCACTAGCAGAAAAAGTTAATTGTGTGATCTTTGTATCTACTACTTCCTCTTGTCTCTCACACCGACCATGACTCATATGGGCTTAGAGGTTAGTTTCAACATTGAAATCCAAACGATCCCAAATATAATCAAGGGATGATCCAAACTATATTACCCAAACATTAAAACCCCAATGGGCCTCCTCCTTAGTTATTATACCCAACCAATCTGAACTGTGTGGGAATTGATTCCCAACTAAATAGGATATGTTGGAAGCCACCCTGAGGTCCAACACCAGCTTCTTCATTCAGCATTATGTTCACAAGGCCACATCCCTAGTAAGATCATGACACTCAGATGGGAGACCACATCAACTCTAGGTCCCACATGCACCTCTATGTGTAATCCCCATAACAACTCCATCCAAGATAAATCCTCTTGCAATGGTAATCATACAAACTATATCCCCACACCATCCCTAGATGCTTCTACCATCAAAATTCAAGCATCCATACTGCATGAAATTAAACCACATGGATTGGTCATGTCAAATGACCTTAAACTACAATATCAAACTACATGGTTTTCTATTAGTGTATTCCAGAAGGGGTACGTAGAATGCCTCCCTATAAAAAAATCCTTACCAATTCTAAATTATGGTACTCCATCTAAGGGATGTACCTCCCTGATCCACCTTTAGGGGTGTTATGATCATCCTTTATGGTGTGAAATATCCCCATTACAGGACACACCCCTCAGATCTACCTCCATAGGGTTTTCGAATCCATCCATCCAAACATCACCTCAAGGACTATTCTCAAAAACCTTCATGGTGTAAAATATTCCCTTTACGGGACACATATCCAGGATCTTCCTCTACAGGGTGTTCTGATACATCCATCGATAAACTTCCTGGTGTGAAATCTTCCCTCTTAATGATGTGCATCCTTGATCAATTAAACTTCATCTCCACCAAACGTTAATCTTGTGCTCAGGTCGATCTTAGCAGGACACTCTGATCCATCTCCACTAGAAGTTAAACTCATGACCCAGTCCAAATTAGGTATGTCATATAAAACATGGGATGATTGAGATAAAATAAATGTATGATATACAAAAACGGTTTCACCTACCTCATGAAAAACATGACATCCCTAAGGTTAAAGCCTTGGAAGATATACTCCCATGGTGTCATATACCTCATGAAAAACATGATATGCCTGAAGTAAAATCCTTTGAATATATATTCCCATGGCTTCATCAAAATCATGAAAAGAATGGTATGTCTAAGGTGAAATACTGATAGTTTATACACCTTTGGCATTATATAGCTTGTGATAAATACAGGGAGCCCTATTTTCTTCACCTAAGATGCCTCCATGAGATGAACTCTTACAAGGAAGAATATAGGTGGTCAATGTTCGTGATATGGGTGCATGACAGATATTCCCAACATGACTACTCTCCTAAGAATAGGTTTCTAACCTACCCAGATAGGAACAATTTCAAGATAGAAGCTGTGTAACTAACTATAATCCACAAAGAGATGAAATATGGAATGAGTTATATGAATATGACATAAATATATGAGGGAGAATTAAACTAGGCAGTAAGTTCCAAAGCTGAATCAATGGAAGGAGGAGACATTATCCCATCATACTATTTTAATCAATAAGCATACATTGGTGATAAAGGTGATGGAAACTACCCACCTTCAAAAATAGATAATGTTGGGTAACAATCACACTAATGATTATTACCCTGCAAGTGGTGGCCCTAGAGAAAGTGTTGGAAATAGACACTCCTGAGAAATATATTTTAATTTACCAATAGAATATTTTAAAAAAATTAATAATATTTTTTTAAAAAAATTTAATTCCTTTATTACATTAGTTTTGTCTTGTTTAATGGTTATGATCCCCTTAACACTACTGATGCATTAACTGAGAGAAGGAAATCCTATTAATACTTACAATATCCTAGATGAGGAATTTTATTATTTTTGAAAATCAATTCCCAATGTTATTATCTTTTTAAATAAACAAATTTATCTAAAAAAATTCAAATATTTATCTTTTTAAGTTTTTTTCCTATATATATTCATTTTCTACTATCATTTACTTTATTGAGAATCCAAATTTAAAAATATTTTAATGGTTTCAAGTATAAATTTTTAAAAAAATATATATTTTAGTTTCTCTCAAATGATTATGATAAATATAGATTTAATTTTTTATATATTTTTTATCTAACCCCAACTATAACTTCTTTTTGATCAATTATGAAAAGGGAAATAAATTTTAAAATTATTTTTTTTAATAATAAAAAAGGGGAGATTATTGGATTATTTTCTTGCCACATTAATTATTTCATGTTTTTATAATTACAATTTTCTAAAATTCATAACTTTTTTGGATTATTATAATTCTATTATTTATTAAATTTTTTTATTTTATTTTTTTTAGTTATTCAACTTTTTTTATCAATTTTTTATTATTCCATATAATTTTTTTAATTCATTCGGGTGAAAAACTTATTTCTAATCTATTTTCCTTACACTTATGTAATCATTATTTGTAATATTTTATTGTGTTGTCGAGCACGTCAAATTATATGTTTACTTTTAAAAAAAATCTGCATTATATCAGCAACCCTAGGTCATTTCTCAGGGGAGCCTTAGATCATTAATTAAAAAACGAGGTTCTAATTAAGATAGTAAGATGGAAATGGTATTTTATAATGCATGGGTATTTTTTCTTTAATAACAGTATTTGAAAGTATATTACTACTAAGAGAAAATAGTTGGGCAAATCGTGATCAACCTAGGTAAATTTCCCTTGATGGTCAATCTGTCATTGCTCTCAAGGGAAAGGGAAGGACTATTGATTCCATGATTTTATACATACTAACACCAGTACTATGATGTGAGTTCTTACTAGGTTACTACCTAGGATTTGATCGATCAATGATATTGACTATCAACAACCACTCTAAATCAATAAACATAAAACACTGTAAAAATGGAACTCAATTAGGGAATCACATCAACAAAGTGATGAGATGACCAAATTTTTGTCAATGATAAAAATATTACATAGGAAAAGAACATGAATATTTATAGGTTCATGATCCCATATTTTATCAACTGACCCAATTAATTTTCATACTCATGAAAGGGAGGTGTGAGAAAAGAGACAATTGCACACAAATCATCACATGATCCAGGTAATGCCTGGAAGCATGTGTATTCTTATTCCTTGTATTTGTATTTGATCATACCAGAATAAACACAAAATTAGAAAGTATAAATGAAGAAAAATTGAAATCAAAACTGAAAATCAATTACCATATGAAGATTAAAAGTGTGGTGCTTGGGAATACCACAAAGGACACTCCCCAAATTGATCGCTATGAAGTTTAGAAGTACATGAGGGAAGAGAGAAATAAAATGGGTGAAGAGAGCACTATAATTCGAATAAACATCTTCCCTGGTCATGAAACACAGATAATGAGGGGGGAGTGATTTTATGGTAAATGTACATCAATATTTCCACATATAGTAGTCATGTATCTAAAGATCTATGTGACGATTCAAGGAATATTTTTTAGTACATTTTTATCCAGCAGGTTGACTGAACAAAACGCCTGGAAATTACTTGATATGCTGTGGATTGTCAGGTATTCTATTAATCTGTCCATGGGAGGTGGAATCGGGAAAATTGGATCTTCGAGGCCCAAGTTATTGCCCAAGTACAAAAGGGTTGTCCAATCTGGCCCGCCTAGAATTTCATCACATTGTGGGCCTATTTTGGACCTCCAAAAAGACTAATTGGGCGTCATTATCTTATAGAGAAATGTAACCCATATTGATTTTCTCTCATACACTCATTTTTACAACAATTGGATCCACTGATTATCTGCAGTCCAAATAAATTCCCACATGCATGATTGGGCTCTTGCACAGTTTGGCCCATTTTTCTTGAATTCTATCACGAGATCTCCAAATCACTACCTCCTATAATGTAAACACCAAAACAAGTAAAATTGCCCTATTATACCATGATAAAATTTAATTCATTGATTCAAACATAAATTTAAATTTATAATTATATTTTTAATATTCATTACAATACCAGTTTAAAATAATTGTTTAAGGGTTGATTTGAATAGTGAATCACTATGTGATCACACACCCACACAAAAACATTTTCACTCCTAAGAAAAGTCACATATAAAAAAATGCTCCAGTTCTATATTCCTAACATCCTAAAGTTTTAACATTTGATGAAATTTATATTCATTAATGTAATGTGATCAATGCACAAACCACGCCAAGTAGTTCTTCCTAGTGAAAATAAAAAAAGATGTCTCATAAATCATACCAAAATTAAATTCAAAGAGATTCATGATACCAAATTGATCATGGAATTCAGAAGTCGAACATGCCACTAACTCTAGGTGTGTGTGTGTGAAAACCATTCCATGTTATTCATTCCACATTCTGTCCAATAAATATAAGTTAACTTAACATGTTTCACCTTAAAATATTTTTCCCACTAAACCTTCCCTACATCCTTTAAAGAAATATTTCAATTCCCACTCACTTAAGAATTCATGGATGTCAATGTAACGCCTCGACCCTAGATACCCAGAGTCGGTGCATTATTACATAACATTGGCATGATCACAAGAAAGATCAAATCTCGAAAGACCGATTGGTTTAGTATCCTTGGAAACAATAGATATATTCATAAGTTTTACATTACATCATAAGATGAAAAACTACTACAACAACATAATGTCTCCATAATCCACACTCATATCCCCACATAACATCCCTGCAGGTCATTCATAATTTACTTCTTCACTTCCTGGGAAGAATAAAACATAGAAAAGGGGTGAGCTCAAATGCCCAGTAAGGATACAAAATAGCGGAAACATTCATAAATAAGAATAAACATTTAAGGCAATGTATAACTAAAACAAAAGCCTTTTAAACTTGAACATTTAACATAGTATGGCATAAATAAAATGAAAAAATTACATTTACTTATTCACATGGTTATTCTACTAATTGAATAGTCACATGCAAAATCAATAACCACTTTCATAATGATGGAATGCATAATGCCAGACTATCATAACCACATAGTCAAGGCCTCGTGCCAGGACTACAAATAAGATTTTGTCAAGGCCTTGTTCCAAGACACTAGTTTGTCTCATGAGACCTACCGATGCATCGAGGAGCTATAGCGTGCTCCACCCGTCACATATTAAGTCCAATGAATTCCCATATGAATAGGTTTAAACATAACATAAACATTCATATTAAAACTAGCATACGAAATCTCAATACTTTCACCATAAACTATGAATGGTATAAAAATAGCACATCCACAGTCAAACATATCACAAAACCTTCAATACAATATAGAAGTTTTGTATCATAATAAATCAACTTCAAATAATCTTAAAATCCATCAAAGGACGTTGACATAGATGAAATAATAATTCTTTCTAAAGAAATATCTCCTTTTATTTTGAAATCATTTAAGATCCATATAAAATAAAACATTTTCTTTGAAAATATTCTTATAATCTTGTAAGGGAAGCTTTGAAGATTTTATAACGGCGGAAAATAGCCGCACCCGCCATATAAGTTAAAAAAACATTCTTACCTAAATTTTGTCGAAAAGGTTTAAAAGGACCTTGTTTTGAACACGGCGGAAAGATTCCTTTATAAACCTCTTATAAAAAGTCAAACAATGGTATAAATGACTTTAACCCATATTATTGTAAATAATAAATATGTTTTGAAAAACATTTCGAAGAAATATGGATGTGGATGATAATGAAATCCCAGTAGATTATTACGTATAAACAACCTCGGATAATGAAGAGATTGTGAAATAACTCTTACCAATTTGGTAACTTATGAAACATACCACCCATGAAAGAGGTATCATACAATGAATATGTAAATACACATAAATTAAAGTGTATTACACAAAGAATATAATTATGGGCAGTACATACACCACAAAAAAGTTAATGGTTGCAATATGACACGAATCTCACGGGAAAAAGGAGTGAGATGAAAACCCCTTACCTTGTAATTTTCCATGGTTGGGGTAGTTTAACCTCCTGTATAATGGTTAAATAATTGTTATTAAATTATAAAATAATCATATACATTAATATGATATCATATATGATCTTTTAATATTCATTTGATAATAATATCTTAGTATTATCGTTGTTTCGGGTGTTAACTTACTTGTTTTCTTTTATATGTTTTGTTACGTAAGACATGTTTGTAAAGGATAGATTTTATATTATTCATATCCAGAATGATATCAAGTCCTTAAACATCATTTTTTTAAATCATCAAATGATAATTATACTTGAATGGATACAATGGAGAATGAATCTCATAGCGTTCGTGGAGACGGTAGTCCGTACGTACGCACGAGCGACAATATCATTCTTTGGATATTAAAATAATATATAATGGATGGTATATCATATATACAGAATACTTAACATGTTATATTTATTATTTACATGAGTTACACATCATTATTATACCCATCCAAATAATATTATATTGAATAACAATTACACCATGACGTGGAGACGGTAAGCCGTACGTACGCACGTATGGTGACATGTTATTCAAAGGGTGGATAGAATACTGAATATGGTTTTACCATATTTATAATAACATCAAATTATATGTGAGATACTGGAGTTATTATTTTAGAATGGTAAGAACAAAGAAAGAAGAAGTGGAAGAAGAAATGAACTTGAAAAGGGGTGGTGAAAACATTACCTCTTCTTCGGTTCTTCCTTTTGATTTGATCAAAAGGGCTCCTTAGGTTGGCTTTATGATCAAACTAAGGCCTCTAGTTTGTAGTGAGAGATGTTGGGAGAGTATGTGGGCAGAGTTTTTCCGAACCAAAATGCTTTGAAGGTGTGAATAAATGAGAAGGAGGAGTGCCCTTTTATAAGAGGGGTGAGGGGCACCTTTGGAAAAGCTATAAATATTAATTTATAATAAATTTATATTCGGTTTCTAATGGCTCCAAAGTTGATTCTTCAAAGGTTAAGGTGGGGATAGGTCGAAAACCACTCAACCAATAGAATTTAGACAGGTTTGGGTACTTATATTAACCTTATCTTTAAGTATTAACTCTAAGTTAATTAGTTTCACTTTTACAATGTCTCTTTGTATTTTTATATAATATGGTTAATAAACATACTATATACATCCAAGAGACCCCCAAGTGGTCCATTAATGATGAACCTATCATGATATAAGTCTCTTGGTCGAACCTTATATTTTTAGGATTTTAATATCAATTAATAATATAATATTTGTTTTAAGAAATCTTTTATGTCAATTTTGACACTATTCAATAGTTGATTTTTGTGAAACTCATAACAGATTGATTACTTCATAAAAAGTCAATTAAATCAATCCTAATATATCATATTATCCTAGAAAATTTGTTTAATTCATTAAATGTTTCATGTTATATTTATTTGGGTATTTATAATATCAATTATTTTAATTTTTCACTATTATAGTAATTACTGCATAATCATTGTGTCATAAATAAAATACATTATTTAATGTCTAAAAATTATAAATAAAATATCATTATGTAGGAAATCCTTTTATATTTCTAATGAATATTTATAATCTAAAATCCAACATATATAACCCTATGTAACAATTGTTTTTCTAAACGATATATGCTTGTGTCATTTTTGTATTCAGTTTAACTTAATTAAAATAAAGTGTCATTATCACTTACAAGTGGATCCATGGGGTCCCAAAATCGACCCAAAGATTCCCATGGTCGACCATGTATCGAAAAATAGGGTTAAGACACGTTTTAGGGTAATTTAGTATTATTATAATATTATTGTTTAACCCGTATTTACCGGATTTACCCTTAACCATGGTAAATAAAATATTTACCGCAGTAATTATTCAAAATGTATAAAAATAAAAGTTACCTATTTACACAATTTGAAAATCCTGATTCAAAATATGGAATCCATTTTCCTAAATTCAAAACACAGAAGTGGCATAAATTAATTTAAAATTAATTCCCGTTGTCAAAAAAAAGCTTGTTTTTAAGAGATAATAACTATCAAAAGATTGACACTTGTTTATGTTCGGTTTAATTGTAAAATTATGTCCAATGACCAACATTATATTAAATGGTAAAAATATATTATAAATATACTTTAAAACAACTAAAATTCATAATTTATCACTATTAATTATTTTGATTAAAAAAGTTGTTTTTAATTAAAATTTAGTAATTTTCACTATTCATCAAAATATGAAAGTTATCCGAAAAGTACCAAAATTTCACCTTAGGCTAAATTAGATATTCCGAATCAAAAAATGAAGTCTATTTTGAAATATAAAATATATATGATTTCAAAAAGTAGGTATTACTATTTACAACAGCTAGTTTAATTAGTTGTGGTGTGTGTTAGAACTCGAGGTTGCGTACAACACACGCTATCGAATTATTAGAACGGAAACGTACCGTGGAAGCTTGGGGTGTTACATTCTCCCCTCCTTCAAATAATTGCATCCTCGCAATTTCTAGGGTATTACTGCATAAAAATACTCGGGTGGTTCTTCATCATAAGTTCCTCGGGTTCCCACGTTGCCTCTTCCATCTTATGATTTCTCCACAAAACTTTTACCAGACGCGTCGTCCGGTTTCTCATCACTTGTTCTCTCATATCAAGAATCTTGACGGGCTCTTCGCAATAAGACAGATCAGGTTCCAGTTTTAATTCTTCATAGGTGAGTACATGCGTTGGGTCAGGCATGTATTTCCTCAACAGAGATACGTGGAACACATTGTGAACTTTGGAGAGACTTGGCGGCATTGCCAATCGGCAAGCTACAACCCCAATTCGTTCTAGAATTTAGAAGGGTCCGATGTACCTGGGACTCAATTTACCTTTCTTACCAAAACGTATGACTCCCTTCCACGGAGATACCTTCAAGAAAACATGATCACCAACTTGAAATTCCAAATTCTTCCTTCGATTATCGGCATAGCTCTTCTGCCTACTTTGAGCTGCTTTGATGTGATTTTGGATTACTTTCACCTTTTCCACCGTTTCCTCCACCAGTTCTGGGCCTACAAGTTTTCTTTCACCAACGTCATCCCAACAGGTTGGTGTACGACATCTCTTTCCGTATAACGCTTCATATGGTGCCATCTGAATACTCGAATGGAAGCTATTGTTATAGTAAAATTCTACCAGTGGTAAATATTGATCCCACATACCCTGAAAGTCAAGTGAGCAAGATCTCAACATGTCTTCTAAGGTCTGAATAGTCCGTTCTGATTGTCCATCTGTCTGAGGGTGGTAAGCAGTGCTCAAATGAAGTTCAGTATCCAGGGATTTCTGAAGACTTTTCCAAAATCTTGAAGTAAAACGGGGATCACGATCAGAAACAATTGATAAGGGTACTCCATGAAGTCTCACAACTTCATTAATATATAGTCTTGCTAGACGTTCCAGGGGTAGATCTTCTCTTATAGCAAGAAAATGTGCTGACTTGGTAAGACGATCAACAATAACCCATATTTCATCATTCATTATAGGAGTATTTGGTAGCCCCATGACAAAGTCCATCGTAATATTGTCCCATTTCCACTCTGGTATGGGAAGAGGTTGCATGACTCTTCCAGGCTGTTGCCTTCTAGTTTTCACTTGTTGACAAACCATACATCTTGACACAAAATCTGCAATCTCCCTCTTCATGTTGTCCCACCAAAAATGTTCCTTCAAATATCTATACATTTTGGTACTCCCAGGGTGTATAGAGAAATTGGAACTATGAGCATCATCCAGCAATTCCCTTTTTAGATCAGGTAAATCGGGAACACAAAGTCTCTTCCCGAATTTCAAAATTCCATCTTCATACACAATGTCTCTCAATCTCCCATCATTCACAGCTTTAATCTTCTTCTGAAATTCTTCATCATCGGTCTGAGAACTCTTAATCCTTTCTAGTAAAGATGGTTTGGCAACCATTTGAAAAAGAATTGATGTTTCACCTTCCCTGGTTATTCCCATGTCCATCTTCACTAGATCGATGAAAATTGGATCCCTTTCAATTCACATATTGTTCAAAACTCCATGGTCTTTTCTACTCAAAGCATCTGCCACCTTGTTTGCCTTCCCCGGGTGGTAGTGTATTGTACAATCATAATCCTTGAGTAATTCAAGCCATCTCCTTTGCCTCATGTTGAGTTCTTTTTGTGAGAAAATATACTTAAAACTCTTCTGATCAGTATAAATCTCACATTTTTCACCATAGAGGTAGTGCCTCCATATCTTCAAAGAAAAGATCACAGCTGCTAACTCGAGATCATGAGTAGGATAGTTTTGTTCATGAATTTTCAACTGTCGTGATGCATAGGCAATAACTCTATCATTCTGCATAAAAACACAACCATGTCCTTTCTTCGATGTATCACTATAAATAACGAACCCATAATTCCCCGATGGTAGAGTCAATATAGGAGCATTGACTAATCTTTTCTTCAGTTCTTCAAACATTCTTCACACTCTTTTTTCCAAACAAATTTAACCCCTTTACGTGTGAGCTTCGTTAATGGGTTAGCCAATCGGGCAAAATTCTGGACGAAACGTCGATAATAACCTGCAAAACCAATAAAACTGCGTACCTCAGTTATACTCGTAGGTGCTGGCCATTCTTGGATTGCATTGGTCTTAGAAGGATCAACAGAGATTCCATCTTTAGAGACAATATGGCCATGAAAAGAAATATCCTGAAGCCATAATTCACACTTGCTAAACTTCCCATATAATTCATGCCTCCTCAGAGTCTTCAAGATAATGCGCAAGTGATTTTCATGATCTTCGTAGATTTTGGAGTATACCAAGATATCATCAATAAATACCACCACAAATTCATCGAGATACTCCTTGAAAACTCAATTCATCAGATCCATGAATACAGAGGGTGCATTAGTCAATCCAAACGGCATTATGGTAAACTCGTAATGCCCGCACCTGGTTCGAAATGCTGTCTTTGGAATGTCTTCCTTCTTCACACACAACTGATGGTATCCAGATCGAAGGTCAATTTTTGAAAAGTATTGAGCTCCATGCAGTTGGTCAAATAAATCATCAATACGAGGTAGGGGATACTTGTTCTTTATCGTTATAGCATTGATCTCCCTGTAGTCGATACATAACCTCATAGATCCATCTTTCTTTTTAACAAAAAGAACAGGGGCTCCCCATGGAGAAACACTAGGTCGAATAAATCCATTATTACTCAATTCCTCTAGTTGTTTCTTTAGTTCGACTAATTCTACAGTGGCCATTCTATAAGGGGTCTTTGATATAGGCCTTGATCAAGGAATCAAATCAATGGAAAACTCAACTTCTCGTTCTGGAGGATGTCCAGGTAAATCTTCCGGAAATACATCTACAAATTCTTTCACAACAGGTACATCCTCTATTTGAACATTCCTTTCCTCACCGACATTTATTTCATTCTCCTCCTCCCCAATAATTGAATTAAGTTGAGCTACTGGGGGTGGATCTAAATAAGAATTAGGTGGTGACGATTCTGCTCTAAAAATAAGGTGTTCCTTATCATTATCATCAAGAATCATAACCTCTTTCTTCTTACAATAAATCTTCACATCATAGTCCGAAAGCCAGTCCATTCCAAGGATTATATCAAACTCAATCATAGGTATGACTATGAGATCAGCAGATAAAGAAAATTTATGTGCTCTAATGGGGACTGATTCACAAAACTTTGTTGCAATGATACTTCCCTTAGGAGTTTTAACTGACAACTCCCTTATTAAATCAAATTGGAAATATCTAATTTTCTTAACAAACTGGGAAGATATGAAACAATGCGACGATCCAGAGTCAAATAATAGATTTTCTAAACTTGAGGAAACCATTAAATTACCTGCCACCACGTCTTTCAGAGCTTCTACCTCAGCAGTAGTGATAGCATAAGTCTGGCCTTGATCCCTTGGCCTTTTCTGAGGTAAGTTCTCCTGACGCTTAGGACATGCATTTTCATAATGCCCCATCTCCCTGCAATTGTAGCACTGAACGTTGGTAGCTTCCTTCTTCCCCTTGCAATCATGAGCTTGGTGGCCTTTTTCACCACACTTGTAATAGACTCCCATTCCCTTCAAGCAAGCACCGGGGTGTTTCTTCCCGCATTTACCACAAGATGGATATTCAACCTTTCCCTTATTCCCCTTATTTCCATTCCCAGATTGATCAGCAGGTCTCTTCTTCTCTTGCTTTGCTTTAAAGTAATAAGACTTAGAGAATTCCTTTTCGGTCTTTATAGCACATGAGACAATGTCTTCGTACGATGAAAAGGATTGTGAGACTAATGCTCAATGGAGAAATGGTTTTAACCCATCAAAGAAACGATCAATCTTACTTCTTGGGTTGCGAATATAATCTCCAGCATACCTCGCTAACCTTGTAAAGTTAGCCTCATACTTTGTGACATTCTCATCCTCCTTTTGTCTCAGACTTAGAAATTGCCTTTCCATATCCGCTCGATGGTCATGAGGAAAGTATTTTTCTAAAAACAGGTCTTTGAACTCCCTCCATTCCATATTTTATACTTCATCATCTTCCTTCATGTTTTGAATCAATGACCACCATTGATCAGCATCTCCAGTGAGGCGGTAAACTGCCATGATAACTTTTTCCCTTTCACTACTCCCCAAAGCCTGAAATATTTTCTCTAGGGAATTTATCCATTGCTCAGCTACTAAGGGATTTGTACTCCCATTGAACGTTGGTGGTTGTTGCCTCATGAATCGATCTAACATTGATCCTCCACGCTGTGGATCAGGGTGCTCCATACGGGTAAGGTTATTATTCATAACCTGAGTAAGTTGTCCCAGTATGGTGATTAGCTGATCAGCACCAGTTGCATCACCAGCCCCACTATAATTATCTTGAGCAGGAGGGAAATCCCTACATGGAGTGCGTGCATTGATACGGTTTCCATTTCTTCCACTATGAGCCATTTCTAAACAATGGCATAAACTAGATCAGTTTATGAATCAAAATACATAATACCATACTTATAAAACACTTAACATAAATTGAACTATTTATGGATATAATCCATAATCATAAAAATGTTTTCTTTGAGGTAGTATATACTCATAATCCCTTCAAAATGATTTGTAAAGAAAATGAGAGTTTTCCTAAGCATATCCCCCGGGAGTGTCGTAACCAAGAGTGCAGCAAGGCCCGTTGTCATCCACTAGTTCCCGTTCGAGTCTAGCTCAAAGCGATGTTTTCGGGTTTTACCCCTAGGTACATCTGTGCCAGAGCCGCCTCTACCTTCTCGTATCCAGACAGGGAGGTATTGCTTGGAAAACTCACAAAATCTCTACAATACCAAAATTCTAGGAAGTTCTTCTATACTAATCCTCAATGTTCATCGTAGGTTTACATGCTCTAATCAGAGTTTATCTAAATCTAGCTTCCAAGGCTTGTACTAAACTTCCTCTGATACCAACTGTAACGCCCCGACCCTAGTTACCCAGAGTCGGTGCATTATTACATAACATTGGAATGATCACAAGAAAGATCAAATCTCGAAAGACCGATTGGTTTAGTAGCCTTGGAAACACTAGAAATATTCATAAGTTTTACATTACATCATAAGATGAAAAACTACTACAAAAACATAATGTCTCCATAATCCACACTCATATCCCCACATAACATCCCTGCAGGTCATTCATAATTTACTTCTTCACTTCCTGGGAAGAATAAAACATAGAAAAGGGGTGACCTCAAATGCCCAGTAAGGATAACAATATAGCGGAAACTTTCATAAATAAGAATAAACATTTAAGGCAATGTATAACTAAAACAAAAGCCTTTTAAACTTGAACATTTAACATAGTATGGCATAAATAAAATGAAATAATGCCATTTACTTATTCACATGGTTATTCTACTAATCGAATAATCACATGCAAAATCAATAACCACTTTCATAATGATGGAATGCATAATGCCAGACTTTCATAACCACATAGTCAAGGCCTCGTGCCAAGACTACAAGTAAGATTTTGTCAAGGCCTTGTGCCAATACACTAGTTTGTCTCATGAGACCTACCGATGCATTGAGGAGCTATAGAGGGCTCCACCCGTCACATATTAAGTCCAATGCATTCCCGTATGAAAAGGTTTAAACATAACATAAACATTCGTATTAAAACTAGCATACGAAATGTCAATACTTTCACCATAAACTATGAATGGTATAAAAATAGCACATCCATAGTCAAACATATCACAAAACCTTCAATACAATATAGAAGTTTTGTATCATAATAAATCAACTTCAAATAATCTTAAAATCCATCAAAGAATGTTGACATAGATGAAATAAAAATTCTTTTTAAAGAAATATCTACATTTATTTTGAAATCTTTTAAGATCCATATAAAATAAAACATTTTCTTTGAAAATATTCTTATAAGCTTGTAAGGGAAGCTTTGACGATTTTATAACGGCGGAAAATAGCCACACCCGCCGTATAAGTTAAAAAAACATTCTTACCTTAATTCTATCGAAAAGGTTAAAAAGGACCTTGTTTTGAACACGACGGAAAGATTCCTTTATAAACCTCTTATAAAAATTCAAACAAGGGTATAAATGACTTTAAGCCATATTCTTGTAAATAATAAATATGTTTTGAAAAACATTTCGAAGAAACATGGATGTGGATGATAAAGAAATCCCAGTAGATTATTACGTATAAACAACCTCGGATAATGAAGAGATTGTGAAATAACCCTTACCAATTTGGTAACTTATGAAACATACAACCCATGAAAGAGGTATCATACAATTAATATGTAAATACACATAAATTAAAGTGTATTACACAAAGAATATAATTATGGGCAGTACATACAACACACAAAAGTTAATGGTTGCAATATGACACGAATCTCACGGGAATAAGGAGTGAGATGAAAACCCCTTACCTTGTACTTTTCCTTGGTTGGGGTAGTTTAACCTCCTGTATAATGGTAAAATAATTGTTATTAAATTATACAATAATCATATACATTAATATGATATCATATATGATCTTTTAATATTGATTTGATAATAATATCTTAGTATTATCGTTGTTTCGGGTGTTAACTTACTTGTTTTGTTTTATATGTTTTGTTACGTAAGACATGTCTGTAAAAGATAGATTTTATATTATTCATATCCAGAATGATATCAAGTCCTTAAACATCATTTTTTAAATCATCAAATGATAATTATACTTGAATGGATACAATGGAGAATGAATCTCATCGCGTTCGTGGAGACGGTAGTCCGTACGTACGCACGAGCGACAATATCATTCTTTTGAAATTAAAATAATATATAATGGATGGTATATCATATATAAATAATCCTTAACATGTTATATTTATTATTTACATGAGTTACACATCATTATTATACCCATCCAAATAATATTATATTGAATAACAATTACACCATGACGTGGAGACGGTAAGCCGTACGTACGCACGTATGGTGACATGTTATTCAAATGGTGGATAGAAAACTGAATATGGTTGTACCATATTTATAATAACATCACAGTATATGTGAGATACTAGAGTTATTATTTTAGAATGGTAAGAACAAAGAAAGAAGAATTGGAAGAAGAAAGGAACTTGAAAAGGGGTGGTGAAAACATTACCTCTTCTTCGGGTTCTTCCTTTTGATTTGATCAAAAGGGATCCTTAGGTTGGCTTTCTTATCAAACTAAGGCCTCTAGGTTGTATTGAGGGATTTTGGGAGAGTATTTGGGCAGAGTTTTGCCGAACCAAAAGGTTTTGAAGGTGTGAAGAAATGAGAAGGAGGAGTGCCCTTTTATAAGAGGGGTGAGGGGAACCTTTGGAAAAGCTAGAAATATTAATTTATAATAAATTCATATTCGGTTTCTAATGGCTCCAAAGTTGATTATTCATGGGCTAAGGTGGGGATAGGTCGAAATAAACTCAACCAATAGAATTTAGACAGGTTTGGGTACTTATATTAACCTTATCTTTAAGTATTAACTCTAAGTTAATTAGTTTCACTTTTACAATGTCTCTTTGTATTTTTATATAATATGGTTAATAAACATACTATATACATCCAAGAGACCCCCAAGTAGTCCATTAATGATTAACCTATCATTATATAAGTCTCGTGGCCGAACCTTAGATTTTTAGGATTTTAATATCAATTAATAATATAATATTTGTTTTAAGAACTCTTTTATGTCAATTTTGACACTATTCAATAGTTGATTTTTGTGAAACTCATAACAGATTGATTACTTCGAAAAAAGTCAATTAAATCAATAATAATATATTATATTATCCTAGAAAATTAGTTTAATTCATTAAAAGGTTCATATTATATTTATTTGGGTATTTATAATATCAATTATTTTAATTTTTCACTATTATAGTAATTACTGCATCATCCTTGTGTCATAAATAAAATAAATTATTTAATGTCTAAAAATTATAAATAAACTATCATTATGTAGGAAATCGTTTTATCTTTCTAATGAATATTTATAATCTAAAATACAACATATATAACCCTATGTAACAATTGTTTTGCTAAAAGATATATGCTTGTGTCATTTTTGTATTCATTTTAACTTAATTAAAATAAAGTGTCATTATCACTTACAAGTGGATCCATGGGGTCCCAAAATCAACCCAAAGATGCCCATGGTCGACCCTGTATCAACCAATAGGGTTAAGACACGTTTTAGGGTAATTTATTATTATTATAATATTATTTTTTAACCCTTATTTACCGGATTTACCCTTAACCATGGTAAATAAAATATTTACCGCAGTAATTATTCAAAATGTATAAAAATAAAAGTTACCTATTTACACAATTTGAACATCCTTATTACAAATATGGAATCCATTTTCCTATATTCAAAACACAGAAGTGGCAGAAATTAATTTAAAATTAATTCTCGCTGTCAAAACAAAAAGCGTGTTTTTAAGAGATAATAACTATCAAAAGATTGACACTTGTTTATGTTCGGTTTAATTGTAAAATTATGTCCAATGACCAACATTATATTAAATGGTAAAAGTATATTCTAAATATACTTTAAAACTACTAAAATTCATAATTTATCACTATTAATTATTTTGATTAAAAAAGTTGTTTTTAATTAAAATTTAGTAATTTTCACTATTCATCAAAATATGAAAGTTATCCGAAAAGTACCAAAATTTCACCTTAGGATAAATTAGATATTCCGAATCCAAAAATGAAGTCTATTTTGAAATATAAAATATATATGATTTCAAAAAGTAGGTATTACTATTCACAATGGCTAGTTTAATTAGTTGTGGTGTGTGTTAGAACTCGAGGTTGCGTACAACACACGCTATCGCATTATTCGAAGGGAAACGTACCGTGGAAGCTTGGGGTGTTACAGTCAAACCATAATCTCTTGACCAATATAACCACATATTCTTCCGATTTCATCACTCCCCTCATTTAATTTTTTTGTTTTTTTAGAAGATTCATTTGGAACAAATCTCAAACTTATCTCTCAACCCAACTTTGGTCTCCTCATGACAGTAGTTGTAATAGTTATAACAAGATCAATGGCTGAGGAGGAGTGGTTTTTTACATTCATATGAAACAACCCAAATTTTTTTGAGGGCATGAAATGGTCAAATATTTGGAACACACATATTGGTCAATCTGGTACAGTAATGAAATAGATCGGATATGGAACTAACATATTTAAATATCATTTTATGATAAAAAATATTAACCTAACATATATTTACCTTCTATTATGTAATAAATATTCACACTTTATTGTTTGGTGGGAAAATTTTTTGAGATAATGGTGACACTATTTTCCTAAAAACTACTCACACATGGGGAATCAATCATCTCAAAGGATTTACATAGATACAACCATTTATATCATTGACAGATAACAAATTCAATAAAAATCACTCCATGATTCTATATTCATACAAATATTCATTAAATAATAGAGGAAGGTTTCATCAAATGTTAATACAATAGGGAATTAAAAATTTCAAAATGCATTTTTAGTAAGTTCCATGAATTGGTATCCATAAGGTGGGGACGTAAAAATAACATAATGACTGTAAAAAATAGAATAAAGAAGAAATACAATGAAAATACTAATGAACCTAAAAAAGAAAGTTAAAAGTGAAAATAAGATAAAGAAGGAGAAAAGATAATAAAGAATAAATATGATGAAAATTGTAATGAACCCATGAATGTATCCAACCCCACCCCTAGAATGTGCAGTTTCCCCACTGTAATAATTAAGAATGTGAGAAGGAAGGAAAAAAACTTGTGTGTTTCACTGGTATGTTGCATCAAGAAGGTGGATATCCTCCACTAGATTATTTGGAGAATACTCATTGAAGTTTTTAAGTCCCTTCCCATTGACGGTAAGACTTCGTCCACTCTTCTCATGAAAAAAATGTATTACACCAAAAAGGTAAACATTAGTAACAGTATAAGGACTGAGCCATCGGTAAAAAAGCATACCAAGGTGGAGCATTAGCAATGAATTGTACATGAGGACCTTCTCACCAATATGTAACTTCCTCTAAGGAATAATACTATCATGGATATCTTTTTATTCTCTTTATAGATTCGGGTTTTCTCATATGCATCACTTCGAATTTCTTCCAACCCTTGGATTTGTAGCTTACTTTGCTCACCTGCATCTGAAATATTCATAGTACATTGTTTAACAGCCCAATATACATGGTTTTCTACCTCCACAGTGAGGTTAAAAGCCTTTTCAAATAGATTTCTATATGATGACATTCCAATTGGGGTTTTAAAAGCTGTACGGTACACCTAATGATCATTATCCCAGCACAAAATCCAATCATTCTTATTGGGTTGTAAGGTTTGTTTCCAAGATTCCCTTAACATCCTGGTTTGATATTTATTCTTGCCTGCTAGTGTGGGGGTGGTATGCAGTGGATACTATAGGATAAAACCCATACTTAGGAAGAAAAGTTTTCATGTTGCGATTGAAAAAATAGGAACCTTGATCACTATGGTTGAATCTCAGTAAACCTTACCGACTAAAATCTGGGACCTCACAAAATCAACTAAAAATCAAGAGTCATAGGTCATAGTATAATTTTATTCCACCCATTTAGATACATATTCTAAAGCTAAAAATATTTACATATAGCCAATTGAATTTGGAAAACGCCCCATGAAGTCAATGACCCATTCATTAATGTTTTCACAGAATAACATGGACTATTGGGGGATTTCATTCCTCCTATAGATATTATTGGTGAATCGAAAATGAATAAATGTATTCAAAAATATATGGGCATCCCATTATAATGGTGGGAAATTAATTCTTTAGTCAGGGATCTTTTGAGCTGTTATTTGAGAGCCAATGTTCCCCCCAGAAGACAAAGTGTGACTAAAGGTGAAAACATAGGGGAACTCATTGTCATGGACATCCCGACGAACTACATGGTCACCAAAAAATCTATAAAAATATGGTTCATCCAAAATGTACCACCAAGAATCATGTTTAAGTCTCTGGGATTGGTATGTTCTGAAATTAGTGGGGACCCTAGATTTTGCAAGAAAATTCATAATGTGCACATACCCAGGGGTAATGTACACAAGATCACAATGGTTCTCAAGAAGCATTAATTCTACAATGGGGAAGGATGAGTCAACATGGTGGTACAATGGTGTAGAAATCCTACTAATGTGATTAGATACAACATTTTCTACTCCCATCATATCTTTAATATCATGGTCAAACTCTTGGAGGAGGAGCATCCACTGTATGAGGTGAGGCTTAGCTTTAGGATTCTTTATAAGGAATTGAAAGGCAACATGGTCAGAAAACACAATCACTTCTAACCCAAGAAGATATGAATGAAATTGTTCCATGGAAAACACAATATAAATGATTTCTTTTTTTGTGGTTTTGTAGTTTTCCTAGGTAGGATCAGGGGTAAATGAGGCATACTCAATTACATGATGAGACTTTTCAACCCTTTGTGATAAAGCTGCCCCAACTACAAAGTTTGAGGTATCACACATAAGCTCTATGAGGAGATCCCACCTAGGTGTTTGGATGATCGGAGGTGATTTGGGACTCATTTTTAATGAATTTAATGCATCCTCACAATTTTTAGGAAACAAAAACGTAGAAATGTTTTTCAAAAATCGGGTTAATGGATGTGCAGTCTTACAAAAGTATTTAATGAATCAGTGGTCAAAACCAGAATGACCCAAGAAATATCACACCACACAAACAAATTTTGGATATTCATGTGTTGAAATTAATTCAATTTTAGATTTATCAACTTCAATTCCCTTATTTGAATTTATATTCTTAAGAACTATACCCTGCTAAATCATAAAATGGAATTTCTCATAATTTAAAACAATATATTTTTCAAAGTAGTGGTAGAGGAAAAAACATATTTGTTCCAAAAAATCATCAAAATAAGAACCATATAATGTGAAATCATCCCTATAGACTTCAATAGAACTCTCAAAGTACTCAGAAAAAATACTCAAAAAACATTGTTGAAAAGTAACTGGAGCATTACATAGACCAAATGGAATCCTTCTGTATAAAAATGTGTTGAATGGACAAGTAAATTTTGCCTTTTTCATTATCCTTAGGGGATATATGGATTTTAAAATAATCCGAATAGCCATCTATGAAGCAATAATGGGTATTATCAGTCAATCATTCTAACATGTGGTCAATGAAATGATGGGGAAAAGGGTCCTTTTGCGTGGCTTGATTCAGTCAATGGTAGTCAATACAGACTCGCTAACTATTTTGCACATGTGTTGGAACAAATTCCTTACTTTCATTTGACACAACTATTATTCCAGTTTTTTAGGAACAATTTTCACTGGGCTAACCCATTTACTATCATATGTAGGAAAAATGATCCTCTTATAATGTAATTTACCAACATTAAATTTTATCACATGAAGGAGAGTGTGATTAAGCTGACATTGATATTGTCTTGCGGGCATAGCCTCATCATCAAAATGTATATGGTGCAAACAAATAAATGGGATAATACTTGGAATATTATCCAATGTCCATACTATGTCCTTTTTATACTCCCTCAATAGTTTTAATAGTTTTTATTCCTATTGTGGAGAGAGGTTATTGGAAACAATGATGGGAAATTGGTCAATACCCTCAAGATGTGCATATTTTATGTTAGAAGGAAGTTTTTTATGTTCCAACACTAGTGGTTTATGGATTGAGGGACGGTTTTTGGAAGAGTGAGGTCCAAGAAACTTTATATCTACTTATGTTTATTCTCTAGGTATAAAAAATCTATTTAAAGGATATTTTCATTCTCATCGACAGTTATAGGTACCTCAAAATTTACAAAATCATCAATTTAAGGAAAAACTTTACACTTTTAGAGACCCAAAAAACACTCAAAACATGAATCAAAACTCAAATCATCCATGGGAGAAAAAGAAGAAAATGAATTAGAGTATGGATTGAGGAGATAATTGTGTGTTTGTGCATCATTTGAGATAACTTTCATTGAATTGATAGGAAGACTGGAGTTCTCTTCAACAGGGTGTTTCATAGCCTCATGGATGTTGAAACTTATCAATTCTCCCCCCAACTCCTTGGACAGTGTACCATTATAAATGTTGATTATCATCTCTATTTTTTTGTTGAATGGACGCACAAGTATGAGAGGAGCGTGTCCTTGGGTTTGAGTATAATCCATCTCAATAATGCAGAAATCAGTAGGGAAGATGAGATTCTTCACTCTTACAAGGACATCCTCAATCACATCTATTGGATGTGTTGTACTCTGATTTAAAAGTTTCACAATAATTAATGTCGTTTGAAGCTCTCCAACATGTAGAGAATTATAAACTGAGTAAGGCCTTACATTCATGGAAGAACCTAAATCAAGAATATCATTAGAAAAGTAGGTCTCCCCTATGGTACAAGGTATCATGAATGTTCCCTAATCCTTGAAAATAGTTTGAATTTCTAGTTGAATCAAGTATGAGACATTCCTCCCGAAGTTGACTCCCTCATTCCCCTTTATCCTTTGTGTGTGTATTATGTTTTGTTTAATAAATTTGGCATAACTAGGAGTTTACTTGACTGTATCCAATGATAGAATATTAACTTGAAAATTTTTAAATGTATCCATTATTTCAGTATAAATCTCATTATGAAAATTTAACTTATATTTAGAAAGTCTATGGGATAAAGTAATAGGAATGGATTTTTCATTTGAATCATCAATTATCATTTTATTACACTTTTTATTTTTTTCTTCATTGGAATATTTTATGGGTGGAGAGAGAGTGTGTTTTCAAGTGGTTGACATACTTGTTGCTTAAAATCAGTAGAAGGAGACACTTATTTACCACTATAAAGTGTAACTGTAAATACATTACTTTAACCTTCAAATTGGAAATGGGTTGGGATGATAGGTGTTCAGAACCTTGCATCTTAAGCACACCGATAGTGTTTTTCAACTACCCACTTGAGTTCGTAGGTCTTGAAATGCTGGTTATGTGGTCTGTTGGAACTGGAGGTTCTGGGATGACATTTGTTTCACCATATCCTCAAGTCATGGTTCATAATTTGGAGGTGAAGAATGATTGTTTTAAGAAGATGAAGTATATAAAGGTTTCATACCATTTCCTTATTGATAAAAATTCTTCTTGGGTTAGCTTGAGTTTCATCCTTGTCGGGACTAGGGTTTTGCTAGCAACCTAGGATTCGGATTTGTCCAGAATTGTTATTTCTTGATAGGGAGGTGCTTTTTGGGATGGATTCCCTAGGAACAAGGATTCACAAAACATAGGTGACTCTTGAAATTGGGGGAGCTTGTCATAAAAATGAGTATTGTCAGAAACAATACAACAACTTAACGGAAGAGGAAGATATTGTGAGTTACCTTGTTCATGAGATAATTTCCTTAGAAGGGTATGAATCTCATCATGATTGTTATCTACATTTTTTTTCTAGAGATTAATTACTTACCTAATTAACTCCTCGAGTTGGTGAAAAATCTCATGTAAAAGATTGTTGTGAATTATGAGCCATGTTGGCTATTAAGTCACGAGCAGCGGAAAGAGTTTTATCAACCAAGGCACCACAAGATACTTCATCAATCATCCTGAGATCAATGGGGATAAGTCCCTCATATAAGTATTGGATTAATAGATGTTCACTAATCCGTTAGTGGGGGATGCTTCGGTAGACTTGTTTGAATCTCTCCCACAATTCATGAAGGGTCTCTTCTGGTGATTGCCTAATGCCACAAATTTCTTTCCAAATTGATGATGTTCAGGAGGTAGGGAAGAACTTCTCTAAAAAGAGTATTTTACGGTCATTCCATCCTCAAATTGTGGAATGAAATAGTATATCCAATATTTCTCTAGACCATCAAGGTAGAAAAGGGAGGCCCTAAACTTAATTAAGTCCTCGGAGGTATTTTGCAGTTTTATGGTAGAGAAAACTATGTGAATCTCATTGAGATGTTTGTGAGGATCCTCATTAGGAAGACAATGGAATTTTAGAATTATGTGGATGAAGCCTGATCTGTTTTCTATGTTGGCTACTTCCTTGGGATATTGGATATACGCAGCTTGGTAGTCCACATATGTGGTGGATAGTTCTTTTAAGGTTCGATTATTTGCTTCCATGTTTTCATGGGTTTGATTAGGTTTAATTTTTGATTTGTTTATGATATATTGGGGTCCCAAAAGGGGATAATTAGTATTTCTTGATTGACCTTATCTAGATTCCTTGATTTTTGTGTAAAGTGTATTTTCAATTTCAGGTTCATGTTCAAGTAGTTTTTAGTTTTCTGATCTGGTCATGAAAATAAGTTGGAATAATTTTTTATGATTTAATATGGATAAAATCAATTTTTGGTATTGTTTCCAAAGATCCAAGATAATTTTATTAACAAGAATTTTTGTAGTATAGCAGCAAACTGAGGTCATCTCTCAAGGGAGACATAAATCATTAATTAAAAAATTGGCTTCAAATTAAGAATCTAAAAGGGTAATGGGTTGTTATAAAACATGGGTTTCGTTTCTTTAATAATAGAAATTGAATGTATATTACTACTAAGAGAAAGTGGTTGGAGAAATCATCACCAACCAGTGTAAGTGTCCCTTGATGCTCAATCTGTCATTGCTCTCAAGGGAATTGGAAGGATCATTGATTACAAGATTTTATACATATTGAAACTAGTAATTGTATGTGAGTTATTACTAGGTCACCCCCTAGGATTTGATCAATCAATGAGATTTATTATTGAAAACCACTCAAAATATACAATCACAAATAAATGTTAAAATGAAACTCAATTAAGGCATCACATCAACAATGTGATGAGATGACCAGATTTTTGTCAATGATAAAAATATTCCACAAGACAAGAACATTAATATTCATAAGTTCTTGCTCCTGGATTTTATCAAATGACAAATTCCATTTGCATACTCATCAAATGGAGGGGTGAGAAAAGAGTCAACTACACTCAAATCATCACAAGATCTGGGTTGTGCATGGACGCACGTAGCATTGTGTTTATTTGATTAGTATTTGTTCATACCAGAATAAAAAAAAATTAGAAGGTATAATTTAAAAACAATTGACATCAAACCTATAAATAAATAACCTTATGAAGATTACAAGTGTGGAGCTTGAGATTACGAAAAAGGACACTCCCCAAATTGATCACTAAGAGGATTAGAAGTACATGAGGGAGAAGAGAAATAAAATGTGCAAAGAGAGATCTCCAAATTTACAAAACTTCACCCTGGTCTTGAAACACATATAATTATAGGGGGATTGATTTTATGGGAAATTTACATCCTTATTTTCACATAATGTGGTTATGTATCTAAAGGGCTAGGTGACTGTTCAATGTAGATTTTTTATTCCATTTTATCCGGCTGGTTGACTGAACAAAATGCATGAAAATGACATGAAATTCAGTGGAGAGTCGGGTCTTCATGTTATCTATCCTAGGGAGGTGGGATCAGTTCCATTGGATTTATGAGGCCCGAGTTATGGGTCAAATACATATGGGTGCTCCAATATAGACCGTCTAGAATATATTCACATTGTGGGAAAATTTTAGGCCACCAAATCGACAAATTGGGGTTCATGATCTTCTAGATAAATGTATCCCACCTTCTTTTTAAATCGTACACCCATTTCTATCCCAATTGGGTACACATATTATCTACAATACAAATAAATTTCCACAAGCCTAATTGGGTTCTTGTGCAGTTTGGCCCATTTTTCTTGAATTCTATCACGAGCACTCCAAATCACCTCCTCGTACAATGTAAACACCAAAACAAGTAAAATTTATCTATTAAATGGTGATAAAAAATAACCCATTTATTAAAACATAAAGTTCAATTTATTATTATATTTGAAATATTAAATACAAAACAAGTTTAAAACAACGGTATAAGGGTGGATTTGAAAAGTGAATCTCTTTGCGGTCAATTTTTATTTTACCATTAAATGAGTTTTATTGACCGTTATATATGTCATGTTTTACACATGTGTGAGTTTTATATTTTTTATACCCTTATGTGTGTCTTATATGTATTATTTTATCTTAAATATTTTCTTGTAATTTTGATCTTACCCTTATGTATTTTTGCAGGTACCCTTACACAGACTGCAAGTTCCCTAACACAACTTCTCTTGTACCCTTACAAAACATGTTGAATTTTCATCAAACCCTTATGTAGTGCATCCAAGATTAGCTTGACCTTATGAATTGTGGATATATATATTTAAATATCATTCCTATATACCATTACACAACAAATTTTTTACATTTTTGTATTTGGTATATATTTTAATTACTTTTACGCATGAATGGATGTACCCTCACACTGGGTATAAAATTTCATGTTTACCTCTACACATCATGTATAAAATTTAGTTTACCTTTACACATCCTATGAATAACATGTAATAACTTTACACATGAAACATAGCCCTATATAGATATGGTATTCCAATTTACTATGTTTTCAAGATTTTTTTGCTATATTGATTTAATTAATTTTTTAAAAAAAGTTTTTAAATTGTTTTGATGATTCAATAAATTATTATAAAGGAAATAGAACCTATGAGAAGTGTTTCTACCTTTTTGTAAACAATTTCTTATGAAAATTAAAATTTTTCCATTTATGTATATTTAAATTAAATGTATGAATAAATTCAAATTTATTATTTATGTTACTTTCATTGCTATTATTATTTATAAATTCTATTTTAATAGAAACTTTTTTATTTACAAAATTATATTTTTGAATTAAAATTTATTTAATTTTATATATTTTCACATGTATAAATATGGAATGATATTTGAAATTTAAATTTTGAATAATATAGAATGAATTTATGTGATTATTTTGTGTTATATTTGATATATTATATTGGAATTTATTTGAACTCTTTAAATGAGTATTTTTAAATTAGTTTTAATATTTAAAATGGTTTTAAATTTCAAATGATAGTATTTTCAACAATCTATCTATTTATCTCTCTTATCTTTAATTTTAGAATATTATTATTTCTATTTTGAATATGATTTTCCAATAAATTATGCAATATGGAGTGATCTATAGAGGCCAGAATAGAGATGTAGTTGAAACTCATCATGGAACTTGTGTCCTTGCTAACTCTCTTGAAGTGGAAAATACAACATTTATCAGATATGTTTAAACTGTAAGACAATAAAATTGGATCAATGTATGGTTTGAGTCTGGATCTTTGACCATTGTTCAATAAGGCGGGATTGGGGAGATCCAAATTTCAAAGAAGATGACAGTGGGATGGTCCCATTGTTTAGATGGTATTTCTTCCATGAACTACATAATCAGAAAAATCTACTATGAGGCAAACTACATTTCTGGTTTTCGATAAAACAAGGGAGTGACTGAATAGGTTTAATATCACTCTAACTCCATACATAGTGACATGATTCCCACTTATCAATGGGACAAATGTAAAATACCATATTTTAGACTCCTATAATCTTTCTACATTTGTTTTAGAGCCTTTGTGCTCACTTTTATGAAAAATGTGATCGATTAATGATGGTTTAAATAAGCGGAACGTGGATGTATTTTCCTTTCAAACCACTAATGGATTAAAAAACATTCCTAAAGGATTTTTATGCTATAAATAAAGACCATGGGAGGCCTTGTAAAGATACAATATATTTCTCTTACATTCATCAATTTTATTAATTGTTCAATTTACCCCAAATATTTATTCTTATAAACTCTCTCTCTATCATTTTTCAAGTGTGTTCCAAATTTATATATCTATAAAAATATATTTATTTCTTCAATCTCTCATTGTGTTTCAAAATATTCCCTTCAAGGATTATAAACTAATCTAATATGATCATTTATTCTTATTTATTCTATTTTTTATGATTACGACCAATAAATGGGACACATAGTTTTCTTTTAATATAATATAATAAGGTATGGTACTATTTATACTTGAGGTTTTTATCTTCACTGTTAATGAGCTAGTGTTTATTGTATCTAGTTTGATTTTATAAACCAATATATAGGGGATGATTTTTTTTCTTTTCCACCATTGAGGACAAGAGTTATGGGGCTGAAATACACATTCCATAAGAATGGTCGAGGAAAGAATGACTAGTTATGGATGAATAAAATCCAAAGAGGCCAAAAAACCCCTCTAAGAGTCTGGATTGTAATGCTAATGAGCATCATGAATGGATGGAGCTCATGAATCTTTATATATGAGATGGTCCTTTTTAAAATTCACGATGGTTTGATGGTATAGATCCATTCAATGACATTTGGACTCGCAGATTGCCATGCTATATCATGAAGGACTGATGGTATCCTCTATGAATACGAATCTCAGACTCATAGAGTGGCACCAACTAATGAATCTCACAAATATTTTTAAAGGACACCCATTTTCATGAATCCCATTCTCTAAAAATACCCCCTATGTCCAAATTTTTCAGGATGAACCATGAATGTTTGACTTCTGAAACCACTCCTAATTGACAAAGCCTTTATACTTCATGAAACAAAGAGAATATATATCACCCAAGGTATTCGAGCTTTGTGAAATTATATCCCTTATGTTCTTGGGATCCTCCACCACAAGTGAAGATTCTGTTCATGAAGGCTTATTACATTTGTAGAAGAAGAAGCCCCTATGTGTAACCTAAGGCATCATGAAGCATTCAACCATCAAGAACACTCACCACCTGAATCAGGACATCACTCTGAGGCATGGTCACCCTGTTTTGGGAAGCAGAATAATTTAAAAGGTTACTTAAATACATGATGATCCTAATCAATTAAAATCCTCCTTATATAACCTTAAATATTCATCTATCAACTATATTATGTCTCTCCATGGTTACTCATTTCTAATAATACATCTTTGTGATAGTTGAGTTCCAAAATCCCCCAGACCAATTAAGTACCAATTCAGATTCACCTCAAATCCCCATGTGACTAGTGATACCCACTCATGTCTCCACCCACATCTCTCAAAGTGTGGATTGATATCCCCAATGACCTATTTATTCTAATAATATCATCCATGATATTTTTTTCTTCTTAGAATAGTGACCATAATGTAAACCTCGTGATTGAACACTCTTCCACGACAGTTCCAATGTCATGCCCCATCTAAAGGCACATGATCGATGCTCACATAAGCCCAAGGGGTGAGGAGTGATTCCACCCACATTTGAGATGCATGAATTAAAACGTAGAACCTATTTTTCTAGTCACATGATGTCAAACTACATGAAAATGTACTAATTAAATGAAATAAAATGGTATTCTTACCTTCTGTGATAAACATAAGATTCCCCATGTCTGAAATTTATAGGATTCTATATTATTTCCCAATATGGGATGACCATTCCACCTCAGGAATCATAAAGTATAAGATCTATTCCATTGAAACCAAGATCCATCCTCTCTCAATGGAAAGATTAAATTCATAATCCCCACATCAACCATCATCAATTCATTATTTGAAACATGATATTCCTTTCACATGATATTAAACTACATTTATCAGTCTTGTACCACAACCATAAACTACTATATAAAACTATATTGGTTTAGATATCTATATTCTAAGAAATACATTTACAATGCCTCACTGAGGATAAAACCCAATAATGGTTAACATCCAGGTGAAACATCTCCCCTCCCCAGGACGTACCTCCCGAATCCACCTCCATAAGGATTTATAATCAACAACTATGTATTCAGATCCATAAGATATTCAGATCCACTGGTAAACATACTGGTGGTACATCTTCCTTCTTAGGGAATCACCACCCGATCCACCTCCAAGGGAAATTATGATCATTGATCCCCCATATCCAAAATATGTTAAACTCGTGCATCAATCCATCTCAATCAAGCATTCTGACCCATCTATAAAGGATTTAGAACTTTTTACCATACCTATAACACCTAACCCATGTAATATAAATCGGACTCCTACGGAAAAATACATATAATACTTACACCTCCAAAATTAATTTCCATTTGAATGGCATAGGATTCATTGGGTTTCATGCCTAATATTCCTCTTAGGAGATGTGCTCCTTATAAAGAAGATTAATTGGTGACCAATAATCTCAGCATCCATACATGCCTATAAATACACAACATGACTTCACCCCTAAGCTGAAATAGGTTTATACATTTTCAATATAAAATTAGTGTAATTTAATTGAACCCACAAATAGATGACATCATAAAAGAGTTTCCCCAACATTACATAATCAATTAGGTAGAGAAAAACATGGAAACAATCTCCTCGGAGGAATCTATGGATGGAAGAACAAACATATCATCATCCTCTTTTGATCATGGAGTAGACATTGCCTAGGAGAGTGATTAAATTCACCAGCATTTGGATAGTGGGAATATAGGGTTAAAAAAATCCAGCCTACTCATTCATGTCAATGCATAGTCAGGGCCCTATCAAATGCTTCAGAGATTGAAATGGTGTACCTGATGTGAAACTGTTCTCATCAACCATGGGGACTAGTAACATTTGAGACATAAGTGAATTATCATGTTTACAGATTTAGTCATTCAGTGCCTTGTAAAACTAAGAAAAAGGTTTTCCCATCTTGTATCTCACAAGATAACATGAATAGCTAGTAATTAGCCATTCGTGTTTTGTGACATTATCATAATGGATGCCTCTCCATCTATAGAATATTGGATGATGTTGGGGTGTTGGGTATTGCTTTCATTGTACCAGTTTTTATGGATGAATCCACCTATCTTACAGGACCCCAACTATAATAAATCATCCACCCAACACCTGCATTCACCATGGTAGGAGGAACATTAATGTGACATTCTCGGATCACACCGCCTCTTCCATGAATTCTTCCATATAAATTGGGAACACATGCCCCATCTCACCCTCTGAGATCATCAAAATGAGGGTGATAGACAAACTCATACAGCGATACGAGCTATAGGGGGTTCATTATAATAAGGGATATGTCATACCAAGACATAAAGCAATCAGTTCCTCCCCAACACTACCGCACCCAAGGGCAAAACCAGTGATAACCACCACTGTTTAAATAGATGATTTCTTCAGGAAGCTCTACCTGGAGTGCTCAAATGACTAGATCCCCTATGCTGAAGAGTTGGTGAATTATCGAGTCACCAAGAAACTAAAATACATAATGAGAGTCCCCAAAGAGGTCCCCCACAAGGATGCATCAACACTAGAAACGAATAGTCCCTTAGGACTATGAATAGGTGATATTTACCCCTACATAATTGGTACCGGTCTAAACCACTGGACACCAACATTATGGGAATGATCAAGATAATTCCAGACAAATGGTATCTTTTAGAGATCATTCAGCCCCTTCTACCACCATAACATCCCACCAAATTCATATAAGAGGTATATAGGAATCCAATTTCACTCAATTGGGATCGAGACCCCAACCACCTCATAGATAGGTTGGGTTGACTCTTTCTATCATCAACACCATTGTCAGCCATTTAGGGCCAATCCATAATGGGGAGACTCAGTGTAGTGTTCATCCCCTCTATTTAAAAAACCTTCAAGGAGGTCCTCTGCATGCCTCTATCAACCAAAGTAGAGGTCATCCCCACTCTATCACCAACATAAAAAGAGGTCCTCCACAATTCATAAAAAATTACAGTATAGATCATCCATGCACTTTTAAAAAACAACATGGAGTCCCACTATGTACTCTTACATCTCAACAAGGTGGGACTCCCCATGTTACTTTTGATCAAAATGGAGGTCTCTCCACTGATTCCCTGGTCAATACAGAGGCCCTCTTTGTTTAAACAATATCCAACATAGAGGTCCTACCACATTCCCACCCAACATATTGTAGGTTATCCCCATTTCAAAGAGGAACACTACCCTAAAGAACCATCCCATTGTATAGGGGTGAACACTCGTTGGTAGAGGCAAAGTCCTTGGAAACCCCACGTCATTGTCGATCTTGTCGGCTTCCTAGATTCTAAGGGGATATATGACAAGATTATGGAACCATCACCCTAGTCATAATGAAATGGAATAGGAATCCCAACATGTGATATTATACATTCTAGAATATGAGATCCATAGGATCTATAGGCCCCGTCATAGGTATTTGTAGGTACAGGAAGATCGATCCCCATTCTAAGGGCTAACAATGTATCCATCCTCTTCACCACTAGGTTCTCTCCTATATATGTCTACATAAGATTTTAGAGTGTTGTTGGGGTTTGGGATTACTTATTTAGATTTTGATTACCTTGTAAAGCCTCATATGAGTGATCCTTACCTCCAACACTTGTAAATAGTTAATAACCCATAATACATGGATGAGATGATTTGATTGATACCACCTCAAAGAGATGTATTTTTATGTAGTAAAAATATGACCACATAGTGTCTCCTCTTCTAGTAAAATATCTACCGAACCAATCCATATTGGTGCCACCTATAAAATCTTATCCAACACTAATTGGATCATGGTATGACCAAGAACAAGTCCCTTCCTCTGAACAATAGTACTTATGGGAGGTTGTAGCTTCCACATATCTATCAGTGGGTTTCTGGATGCCGGAAACCCCAAAAATTGATATCCTAGAATCCATTACTGAATTCCACACTGTAAATTTCCTCTATGACCTTTGGGTGAAGTTTCATCACCTCTGCAATTGTCGGTTGGCTTATCTAGGAAGCCATTGGCACTATGGTCACATCAATCAAAAGGGAAAAAGTGTTGAGTTAGTTGAAATCCTAGTTGATCAGCAACCAAATTCATAAAGCTACCACACAACCCTCTAATAGAGATGCATCAAGGGCCTTATAGTACTCCACCATATAATTGAATGGGAATCTCCACATGTGAAGATCAGGGGATGGGGTTAGTATGCTTCTACCCACTTCATCACATTCCTGTATAAGCCTAACCTACCCACCGATAGTGGTGGTTCCCTTCTAGGTACTGTTATGGTGAATATGGTCATCAAATAAATTCTTGAGGATTAGGTGAAAAAATAAACTATGTCCAAGTTTGAATGGTATATCCTGCCTCAAGGGGTGTCACAGTACAAAAATAGACCCTCATACATGTTTCCTTACTCATTAGTAAAGGTAGGAATGTAGTCCTGGGGATCACCCCAATGTGAAATTTCTACCTCCAAATCATAATATCAAAAAAAATTAATGGTACCTATATATCCCTATGATCTACATGTGGTCATTATAAATTAATAGATAGATCCCATGGTAGGTTTCTGGATTCATCATCTTGTAGAGAACAAAAGGATCATTATGGATCGTAGGGATTATCAGCTTTCGGATTATGGAACTACTCACCAAGACCCCATTTATCCACCAATGGGGAATAAATTTCACCTTGTCTAGATGCCCCTAGTTGATCTTAACAACCCTTTAAACCTATGATGATCATCGGTAGGTGTTTATTGTAAATTGATGAGCAACGAGTCACTGAACCCACCTGAGCTGCATAATTTCCCCCCTCAACATTTGGATCATGACACTCCTCGAGTTAACGATCTCACTCCCAATGTTGATGATATTGTTGACACATTGAAGGTCAAAGATCCTAATTAATATAAGGACCCATAATGATATGACCTAATGTCCACTCTCATCTCTTTCCTTTGAGCCTTGGAGATGTGATAGGTAGTGATCACACCTGATGGATGGCCATACACAGAATCAGTGGATGATATGAAAGCACCCTTGGAGTTTGGGAATGATAAATGTTAACTATTAAATATGATGAGTGACATTTTTCATTATTTATCCCACTTTATATAATGTTATGGACCCATGTTTGGGACCCTAGAGTAGCAGGAGGCTACCAAGCCTCAATGTTTGTCCCAGACACGGGAAGGGCTCATGTTTTCTAGTAAAGTTCGCTTCCCATAAGGTCCATTTCTAGTTTTAAAGACCCTCATAATAATTTCATATATTATATCAGATCTTCCATGAACAATACATGTTTTTTGACCTCTTCATGATATATAAAATTCCTGATGATCGAGTATAATTATTTTTCACTCAGTGTAAAGGCCTCACGTGCTCACTCGACATGTTGCTGGAAAAAGAGTGGTTATAGATGATGCATGTGGGGAATTTTTTGACATAGATTCTCTTTACCCTTACCATCCATAAAATTCTAGGTGGATTTCATGAGTTTTATGAATAGTCCTAGTGTTTGGATGAAGCCTTGAAATATGCTAAAAAGTCATGATCGTTGCCTCTTCCAACTACTGCTTGAAGTTTTACGAATGCAGATAATTTTACCTCTATATAGGTAGAGGTCCCCAATCCATTGGAATTATTTCCCCTTTTCTATAGGATCCTCAGGAAGTGAGGCCTTATAAATTGTAGCATCGGCCATTATACAACCTTCAGGAACCACCTCACCAAACACATCCACCTAGATGAGAAAATATTACTTAATCCCCTCATCAAGGGCATGTTCCTAGGGTTCCGTTACTAATTCAATAGAATCATACCTATTCCTTCAAGGATTCAGGGGTTCCATGATATTTTTTTGTGCCATGAAAAAAACAATTTTGAAGCTTCCAGAGTTTAAGAAGCCCCAGGAAGCTGGACTCACATACCACCCCATCATTTTTCCATACCATAGGAACCTCAGACAAACAATCATGGATTGATATGTGTTCATGTATTGGATCTAAGAAAAAGTGGATTATGAAATGATCTGGTAATGGGATGTCCCAACATAGTTAATTCATATATTCACTGATCTCGGTAGTGATAGTGAGGGTTCAGGTGAATGTGAATAGTTTTGGGACCCATAAGTATGATAACTAGTTGGCTTGAAATGTAGATTCCCATGACCAGAATGTCATCCATGCTAGATTAGATAGTTCATAACCTCTTATATACTCCATGGATCTTCCATTTGTCACCACTACATCTATGTCACATCCCTCAAAGTCTTTGAAGCGAAATAACTGATGGTGAAAATGGAAATTAGAGCCCCACACCAACTCCAACTCCTCCTGAACTCTTGGGTAAATCATTCTCATTGAGTTTGTATTTACTCCCATGGTATTCCCTACTTTCGATGCCCCCCTCTGGTGATGATCATGAGTATGCCTTTTTGAACTCCATCAGGATAGAGGGCCACTTCATAGTACTTCAAAAAGATGAATTCCATGTGAACCCCCCAGATGCCTCTAGAAGACACCATCAAATGAAAGGTAGAGGATGTGTGAACTATAGAAATTATTATGAGAGAACCTCAAAAAAAGTTGTTCATAATACCAAGACAAGGTATTAGATTTTTCATAGATATCATCAAGAGAAGTCCTCCCGGCTCGCTCTGTGGGAAATTTCATCACAACTAATCATGTTAACTAATTTAGTGGATTAGTCACAACCACATCACAATCTTCCAAATCCAACTAGAGATAACCCTCAGTAAACTGATACTCATCCAAATTTGGTTGGGATCAAAATATCTAGTCAGCACCAAAATATTTCTAGTACTGTCTAGAAACTAGTGGAACAATCTGCAGCATCCATCACACCTCCTTATAAAAAGCACCCCTATGGGAAAAAATAATCCATTTTCATGGATGTATTGTGTTTTGAAACATCTTTCTAGAATACATTCAAGTATCTTGATCCTCAGGGACCTCATTATATAAAACAAAATATGTGTGGTCCTGAATTTTCCCCCTCCCCAGTTTGAAGTAATGGTTGCTTCCATAGAGACTTACAATGAAGAGGTGGCTGATCATGAGGAGTGAAAAGCCATTTTTTTTATTTGGGAAAGATGAAGTCACCTTCATGTAGGGTAACACATTCACTTTGTACACCACATTCTAGTTCAATGAAATAGATATCTACTACTTCTTATTGAGCATGGGAACTGATATCAAACTCATTCCAACACGAAAACACTATAGATTGTGACTTACTAAAGAAGGCATGAATCCCTCTAGCATGATAATTTAGAGCTATTATAGGTGTGAGAAGAATATTTTATGAAAGTTATGAATAAAGAAATAGTTTAGTGGCTTCATATATTGTTATGGATTAAAGGTAGTCTCATAGGATATCACCTACAACACACTACTAGGTAGGCCGTAGGTTGAAGTACATATTGTTGTCCCGACCTCGTATCCCCAATGCTTCAAGTACTCCCTTAACGATCGATTAGGGGTACATCAAGGTGATATATCTCACTTAATCTCTTATAAAGCTCACAACATGGATTCCTACTAGTAAAAGAGATAGGGGAAGCGGTTCATACCAGAAAGGTTAAACACATGACCAATGAGGTTAATCCATGAGATGACCTGGATAATACTTTCATTATCTCCATTCTCCAATTGATGGACACAATTCTAGACCTCGGGATCTATTTTTTATCTCAAATATGAGTGGTTTTAGTGTCTATAATAATAAATAATGACCATATATTACCTTATATTCTTACATGAGAAAGGGTAGGGTGATACTAAAATCCCCTACACAAATGAAGTTGCAAGAGGTCTTCCTTATGGATGTTATTTCATGTGATTAACATGTTTTCTGAAAAGTAGGGATAAACAATTAGAAAAAAACATCTCCCAACTACTTTGACATTAATAATGGGACCCATGGGTGAAGGCTAGATGGAACTGGATTAACAGTCTTGGTAAAAAATATTTTAGTAGACTAGGAATGCCTCGGTGAAGATTTCATGTACACACATGCGGTTACTGGTGCTCCACCAAAATGGGTTGTAAAAGAAGATCCAAATCCTCCAACTAATAATCCTTCCTCAGACGATGAAGATGATTTATAAGATAACCCTACTTCAATTAAAGAGTTTGTCTCCACCACCAATGATGATTTGGTTTAGGTGATCCTTGGTACCAAGGTGGACTTGAGGCCTATGCTTATCAATGCATCCATGCCTCTAGAGGACTGGAATAAGTACAAGGCCTTCCAGAAATCGTACCACGATTTCTTTTCCTAGAGCTATGCTGAGATGTCGAGACTATACCCTTATGTCATAGTCAACATTATGGGTCTCATAAGGGGACATTGTGGGTTCAAGTAGCATCCTAATAAGATGCTCTCATCTCATAGTATTATGTTAATGGCTAAGGGTGATAAGGTTTTAAAATCCTACGTCATCAGTGAATTCCAATACCCTAGGTGGATATCGAACATTACCCTGATCATCAATAATAATGAGAATATTATATTTTTTGTCGACTTCTATGATCTCAACTGCTATTTCTAGATGGATTATTTTTCCCTTCTAGTAACAGAGCTATTGATTTATTCCACAATCATGTTCCAGGACCACTCCACTATGTATGGATACTACGAGTAAAATCAGATCTATATGGCCCTTAAATTAAAAGAATAAACTGCCTTTAGGGAACCACAAGGGAATATTTTCTATTATTTGATTCCCATCAGCATAATTAATGCATGAGAGAATTATATGTGGGAAATTTACCACATATTCAAACAAATCTTTTGAAAATTTGTGGAATTATTAATGGATGAATTGGTGGTCAAATCCCACCAATGTCAGAACCATATTAATGACCTTGATAATGAGTTAATCTTCCCTTAATCATGGAATTTGAATATGATCCCCTTGATGTTCACATTCCGGGTTACCTCTGGGTTTCTTATCAGATTCATTTTTAGATACATAGGCATTCAGATAGACCAAGATAATATCATGTCCATCAACCAAATTCCTCTCCCAAGTAATATTTTTGAGTTGTGAGGCCTCCGTGGCCACTTATCCTAAATAAGTATATTTATCACAAATCTAGATGGAATGTGTATGTCTATTTTGAGGATCATGAAGAACAAAACTGTATACCAGTTGGATGAGGAATGCTAGAACACATTTGAGGAAATCCTGTAGTATCTTCTACAACCTATGGTTCTGATGACACCCATATTAGGGAATCCTTTTGTCCTCTACATGACATAACTAAACTAGTCACTAGGATCCCTTATCACCAAAAAAATAATGATGGTAGAGATAATAATTTATACTATATCAATATCATGCTCTATAAAATGGAGACCAGATACTCCCCACTATGAAAAGATCTTACTCACACTGGTATTTTTAATGAAAATGATATAGAATTGGATATAGAATCATGAGATAATGTGTGTGTCCCATTTGGAAATATTGAACTATATCCTAAATCTCCCCATGTTGAATATATGCATTTAATTCTAGGAAATAATCCTTTGGAACATAGTCATTAGATTCATTCCACAGAAGGCAATCGAGGGTTAGGAATTGGAAGACTTTTTAGCTACCCACCCATCCCCTGAAGAACTATTCCAAGATATTGAATTATTGGATGAGGCTATCCTGTCATTGGATCAGGCTATGATATATTTGTTATATGCATTTTGATGGTTCATCTTAGATCCTAACCAGTAGATGTATCAAAAATCCCATTCTCAATAGAGCATTCTTGGGTATCATATATTTCACTCCTACATTAGTGGGTATTATATATGCAATCCAGTTGTTAGAGGGGTGAACTAAAAATGATTCCTGGTATTAGGATCTCATCACTGGCCTCGAGCTGATCTCAATAATGATGTCCCCCATTTTCATGTGATGGGATACTTTGAACTAGTCTCTAAACAAAATAATGTTGACTATATCTAAAGAAAACAAAAGATCATACCCCTACTAAATACACTCACCATTTTATACACTGGTTCCCTACATAATCATATGTGAATCATGTACCCTGGTCACAAAATGGTTGATCCTACACCTTGTCCTGTCTAGACAAATCTCTTATTGAGCCTGACCATGATGACTTGTTCGTTCATGTGGTGCATTGAATGTTTGTTTCCCGCCATACTTTTAGGAAATTATTCTACGAAATTGTGGAAACAATATACTTTTTTGTGATTCCTCATCAGGACACTCATGTTCCCCCATCGAAGCAGACACTCCTTATTGTACAACTCCTTTAATCGATTACATTATTGTTTCGTTATCCCATCAAACAATGTCGGCTGGGAGTTAATCCAACAGTGTCAAATGTAGTTTACCTCTAGAGTGGTCCTAACCATGAATAAACCCTATATATTTGTGGTTTTATGGAATTATCCATTGATTCATCCAAGGATATGGAATTCCACATGTTACACAGGAGTTCAATGTCAGGTCTTGTAGCACCCATCATACAGGATTGAAGCTCTGCTCTCTGATTTGGAGGTCGGGATACTATTATCCAACCATGGTCCATGGATGTATTGAGTTTTATAGGAGGTTTAATGGGTTTTATATCCCTAAAAAACTTTTTCTTCTACACCTAGAGCTTCTTTAAACCACCAAGTATCCTTGGCCCTTTGCAGTATACAGACTCAATTTTGTGGGATTGTACCTTCCTGTAATAGCTCATTAGGGTATATTCATTCTAACTATAATGGATTTATTCTCCAAGTCAGTAGATGTGATTCCCTCAAGGAAGTGAAAACATGATCTATGTTTAAATTTGTGAGCTCCCACATTATCCAAAAATTTGGAGTCCCTCACACTATTTCCACTGATAATGACACCAATTTACAAGATTTCAAGCTGATGAGGTTGTACAAAAAGTACAAAATCCTATACAAATATACATCTCACTACCATGCATTGTAAATGGATAGATTGAGGAGTTCAATAAGACCATCTATAACATTATAAAAAATATGGTGGGATAGAATAATGATTTTTTTCCTAACAACAACCCCAATTATTTTTGGTCCTATCATAAAACAAGACATAATTTACCTGGGTGACCCCATACTTCATGGTGTATGGAATAGATGTAGTCTTGTCCATTGGGGATCCATTTCAATCACTCCAAACAGTTGTCTATGAATATTATATGATATAAAAATAGAATTATTCCATATCGATGAGAAGGATGACAATAACAAGAATAGTCTAGAAGACTTGAACAATATATATAGGCACAATAATATGATAGAGATAGAGTTAAACAAGAAGGATCACCTCCTATCTTTTTTCTATTGTTATATTGTACTATCTACGAGTATTCCAATGATACCTAGAAAGAATATTAAATGTTTGTATCCCAAGTGGGAAGTACATTACATCATTCCCAAGGTCTATTACATTGTTGCATACTCCTTGACCACCATGGAAAGAGATCGTATCACACCTCCCACAAATGATATGTTCCTGAAGCAATACATTACGTAATGGATTCCTAATTCCAATCATCACAACTTTACGTTGTGTGTGATACCTCTAAATAATTTTTTGCGTGGGATTGGGCCTCCTTATACCTCATTCAGATTAGGTTTCTCACTCCTCTAAATTAAACATTTGTATATGATATTCTCAATCCTTGGGTCTAAACACTATGACCTTAAACTTGCATCCCATGTCCAATCATACAAACTTTAAGCTATGTGTGAATCTACCCCTGATAATGTGTTGTGTGTTGTGGGTCTCTTAAGCCCCTCATTAACATCGATTTGTTCCTATAGTGTCATGTATATCCCTTTTTGGATGCTCACCCATGGTACAATATTTGTGACCATAAAATAATACTATGACAAACCGGATATTTTATTAGATAACTAAACACAATTTATTACATAAATGTCAATTGATACAACATAGTAGATCAAGAGTTCTAGTGTCTTTGGGGATTAGGATCATTACATAACAACATATAACATTAAATATAACATATTTATTTAAAACTTCTTTTACATGACCACTACATTCTCTCTTACATAGCATTTCATGGGATAACCTGAGGACATGCATAAGAAACGTGTGAGCTATAATGCCCAGTAAGGGAATAATCATGGAATAACATGAGGAATACAATAAATTTTAGACAATAGGAATATCAATAGAGCACAAGAGAAGAATAAACTTTAAGGCATGATGAAGCATGATAATCATAACATGGAAATGTGGAAACAACATTTAACATTGAATTAGCATGAGCCAAGGCTCATTGCACATGGAGCATGAGTAAATACTCATTTCACATGAAGTACAAGTATAACCTCGTTGAACATGAATTACCATGAGTAAACACCCATTGTACATTATGTATTATGACACTATACTTTACCCAATGCATTGGAGTGCTATAAGGGTACATCTTTCTTAATCATTTAATTTCATGCATAATTCTGCCACATGGATCATATAACATGGATTCATAAAACATAATCATTTATTACTCAATAATGGAATGTGGATTAAATACATGAAACTCATTAAAAAATAATTAAATGTCCATAAAGGAGAATACCCTGGATAGAGAAATTTTCATTGTATTCACTCCACAATGACATTGTCTTGGAAAATCGGTGCAATTTCGGCAGCGTAACAACATTACGAAAGAATTCCTAAAAATGGTTGATGAGAGAGAAAGGGGTGTCTCATCATATGTACATGAGATAGACAGTAAGGGGGTCATATAGATACATGTCCCAAAAAATTTAATGGAATTTAGAGTCATGATACAAAAGAATTTCTTGAATGTAAAAGAGGAGAGAGAAATTCCTTACAGAATTTCAGCATAATAACGAGTGTACATGGGAGGAATTTTATGAGAGAGAAAGGGGTATCCCATCATTAAAACATAAATAAGACAGTATGGTGGAGGTTATAAACCATACCCCAACATTTATAATTCAAATTAAAAGGGAAAAACAATTTAATGAATATTGGACATAAATGAGAAAGGAAGAAAAACCCTTTCATGGAAGTGTGATTCCAATGGCCTGAGAGAGGTCTGAGAGAGGCTTCATGGGGGCTTGGGGAACCTAGGGGGGATTCTATATAGAGGAGGGCAGAGGATGGATGAACTCCAAAGGCTTCGAGTGAGGAGGAAGTGGGAACTTGGGTGGGTTTATATAGGAAAGGCGAGGGAATTTTTTATTATTTAGGTTTGGGACACCTCACATTAAACTAATCCAAACCACAAACCAGACCATTGATTTTTCCATCAGTTTTTGGTAAAGGGAAGTGGAAAATAGTATTTTATAAGTCCAAAGTTTGACCTTCTAAAAATAATTGGGTTGCTTATGTGGATTTGAGTCACACTCCCAAAAAAACAATTTAAAAATAAATATGTTTAATAAGTCTTGAAGGTTCCATTATTTTAATGGTAAAATACATATTTTCCAAAAAATAAATCTTATAATATTTTATTACATCACTCTTGGGTCATTATGATGTCATAAAACATATTATATATTTAATATGTACTTAGTTTTTACAAAACAATTTGATTGTCTCAGAAAATTATGAAAAATTCACTATTGGATAATTTTGACGTCCTGATTCCCAAAATAATATTTATTTTATGTAAATAATTTTCTAAATATGTTAACTTTAACTTTTAAAAAATACTTACTTTTATCAAAAATTCATTTTTTTAGAAAATGGCTTTCAAACCATAATAAAAATTACAATTTCATTCATAAAATTATTCGATCATTTATATTTAATAAAAATTATCTTCTTAATAATAATAAATTTTTAATAAAATATTATTTAATTAAAAAATACATTGATTCATCAAAATAGATTTCTTAGATGAACTTTAACGAAAATTACAATTTGATCTTTAAAAACTATTAACAAGGTACCGATAATAAAATGAATGTATATTAATTATTATATAAAAAATTAATGTACATAAACATAGTGTTGTGGTCTTGTTACATAACCCCTTATAACAAATGAATAAGAACGAAGATTAAGGTTTGCGATTGTGACAAACTCTTGGGGTGGATCAGATAACATTTCTCGGGTGATAATCCCTATCAACATCCACTTCTCTCATTGGTGGTCCTGCTAGAGCATAACACATTCAAGATCATCTTGGGCTTGGTCAAGAGAAAAGCCCAATGATTCCACCTCCTTTCTAAGCTCTGAAAAATGGGCTTTGTATGGGGCACATCTACTAGATGAGGTCATCACTTTGTTTGTCTGAGTAAATTGGATTTGTTAAAGCCCTATATTTATACTAATCAGGTGATCACAATTCAAAGGAAATATTAGCAACGGTCACAATTCTTAACATAAAACCAACAAAGTTGACATTTTATTTAAACATTTTACATAAAGAGACATTTCATTAGACAAATAGGGATTTCCATTAATGAATTTTTGGGTCGTTACAATATTCCCCCCATAAAAAATTTTGCACTCAAAATTTTCTTTTCCCACACTAAAATAGATGTGGGTAACTATGATTCATCATTTCCTCGGATTCCCACGTCGCTTCATCAAACTTGTGGTTTCACCACAACACCTTGACGAGGGGAATTGTCTTATTTCATAGAACTTTTTCTCTTTGACCTAAGATCTTAACAGGTTGCTCCTAATAATAATGATCATCCTCTAACTGTTCCACCTTTGAAAATAGTATATGTGAAGGGTCTGGTATATACTTCCTAAAGAGGGATACATTAAATACATCATGTACTTTGACCATGGTTCTTAGAAGTGATAGTCTATAGGACACGGCTCTGACACAATCAATAATCTTGAAGGGGATGGTGTACCTTGGTCTTAACTTTCCTTTCATTCCAAACCTCATGACCTTATTCCATAGATATATGCATAGAAATACCATGAATCCAACTATAAATTCAAGGTCTCATTGACAGTTATCTACATTAAACTTCTGTAGACTCTGGGATACCTTGATATGATTCTAAATGAGTTTCACCTTCTCTACCATTTATTCAACCATTTCTAGTCCAAGAAGCATACACTCACCAACCTTATCCGAACATGCTAGTGTTCTGCACCATTTCCCATAAAGGGATTTATATGGTTCCATTTGGATGCATTAGTGGAAACTTTTATTATATGAGAACTCCACCAGAGGAAGATATTGATCCCATCTTCCTTTGATGTCCATTGAGATAGCTCTCAACATTTCCTCGAGTGTTTGAATAGTTTGCTCGGATTGGCCATCTGTTTGAGGATGATAGGTCATACTGAAGTTCAGTTCAGTATTAAGATCATGATTAAGACTCTTCCAAAACATAGAGGTGAATCTTGGATCTCGATCGGATATAATATATAGTGTTACTCCATGAATCGTTACAACTTCCTTGATATATATCTATGCGAGTTGATCCAATGAGAAATCCTCCTGAATAGCAATGAAGTTTGTAGCCTTTGTAAGATGATCCACAACAACCCAGATTGCATTGTTTCCTTTGGATGTCTTCGGATGTCCAGTGAAAAAGTCCATGGTGATGTTCTCCCATTCCCATTTTGGTATGGGCAATGGTTGCATCATCCCCTAAGACTTCTCCCTCTTTGCTTTCACTTGCTGACACACGAGGCACATTAATGTATATTCACCAATCACCTTCTTTATATTATCCAACCAATAATGCTCTCAGAGATCTTGATAAATCTTTGTGTTTCCTAGATGAATAGTGAAATTTGACTATGTGCATCATCCAAATGTTCCTTCTTCAAATCTGTACTTGATGGAACAAATAGAATTTTCCCAAATCTCATAATTCCTTCTTCAAAAACATTAAACTTTGAGGATTTCCCTTTTTCAATAGCTTCCACTTTTTCCAGAATTCCCACATCATCCTTTTGATAATCTTTTAACCTTTCCAAAAGTGACCATTGAGCAATCATTTGTTAAAGGATTAACAATGCTCCCTTTATTATGATTCTCATGCCCATATTCATCTAAAATATAAAGATTTGATCCTTTCCAATTCTCATCAATGATAGAATCACTGGGTACTTTCTACTTTGGGCATCCTCCAGCTTGTTTGCATTCCTAGGGTGGTAATGGATTGAGCAGTCATAGTATTTGATCATCTCTAACCATCTTCGTTGGCACATGTTCAACTCTCTCTATGTGAATATATATGTGAGGCTTTTGTGGTCGGTATATATTTCAAACTTCTCCCCAAAGAGACAATGCCATCAAATTTTCAAAGCGAATATCACTACAACCAACTCGAGGTCATGTGTTGGATAGTTCTGTTCATGAACATTTAATTTCCTTGAAGCATAGGCAATGACTTTGTCATTTTTCATCAACACACATTACAAGACCTTCTTTGAAGCATCATAGAATACCACAAAAAGTTCTCCACTTGTGGGTAAAGTGATCATGGGCATAGCGATAAGTCTTTTTTCTACTAATTGATGCTTTCTTCGCATTAATCACTCCAAGAAATTTTTACTACCTTCCGAGTTAGCTTGGTAATAACGTTGGAAAATTGTGAGAAATTTCACACAAATCATAGATAAAATTCATCTAACCCCAAGAAGCTACGAATATACGTTACTGATGTTGGACTTTTCCACCCCTCAATTTCATTTTTTTGAGGTATCCACAGATATCCCAATGCTTGTGATGATATGGACCGCGAATGAGACCTCCTTCAACTAGAACTCACACTTGTTGTACTTTACATAGGGCTTATCATTCTGCAAGGTCTCTAGTATAGTTCTCCGATGCTCCTTAGGATCCTCCATGGTTTTTGAGTATATCAAAATATCATCTATAAATATAACCACAAATTTTTCAAGGTAATATCCAATGACTCTATTCATCTAGTTCATGAATATTTATGGAGCGTCAGTGATTCCAAAAGTCATTACTATGAATTCATAGTGCTTGTATCTTGTATGAAATCTAGTCTTGGGGATATCTTTATTCTTCACCCTTACATGATAATATCTCGACTACAAATCCACCTTGGAGATGTATTGTGCTCCACACAGCTGGTCGAACAAGTCATCTATTCATGGTAGAGGATACTTTCTCTTTTTCGTGATTTTGTTGAGCTCGCGATAATCGATGCAAAGGCGCATTGACCCATCATTCTTCTTGATGAAGAGGACTAGTGCACCCCATGGTGATGCACTTGGGTGTATAAACTGTTAGGTCCACTAGGCTGAATACCCTGAGAGGGGGGGTGAATCAGGGTATGACTAATTAAAAATTAAAGCCCGTTCTGATCTTGTTTCGCTGTTAAGCAAAACACTCTTCTCTCTCTTTCCTGCTGCACAATATAAACAGAAAGTAAAGCAAGCACAGGACACAACAATTTTACTTGGTTCACCGCTAAGGGCTACGTCCAAGGAGCATACGCCGACAGGTTGCCGGTCGTACCAAGTCCACTAAACTTCACTAGCTGTGGATTACAATGTTCGGGCTAGATCACTTCTATGCCCAGGCTCACTGCCTACACAAGGTTTAGGGTCAGCTCACTGCTTTCCCAAGGGTCACTCCCTGTTTCTCTCTCTCTGGCTCACTGCCGGTGGAGAGGATCACCTTCTTCCTCTTCCTAAGCTCACTGCTCTTGGAAGGGATTCACTCACAGTTTATAGACCTGTAGGTCTCTTCATTTCCATGAAGGAATGCATCTTTCTCTGTATGTAGATGCTCTTTTGAAGTTCAACTTTCACCCGTAGATGAATCTCACTTTGCACCGGATGTACCGGGCAACCTCAATTTTTACGCGCAACCCTTACGGTGTCTTGCGCGCAATTTCTATGCTTTGCGCGAAATTCCTTTTTCGCGCAACCTCCAAATTTTACGCGCAGCCTAGAAACTGCCTTGCGCGCAATTCACTGCCTTTGCGCGAAATCCACTTTTCGCGCAACCTTCCTTTTACGCGCCAATCACCAACTTTCTGCGCAGCCTTTGCTTTTCGCGCAATCTGACTTTACGCGCAAACTTTGAGTTTACGCGCAACACCCTTTCTAACTTCAACTTCGCGCACCAGAGCTCAGGTATTTTCTATGTCTTGAACTCTATTGAATGGAGTAGGGTCACTTCATATTTATAGGCAAAATCGACCCCGCGCGAAAAACCCTCCTTGAGCGCGTAATCCGCTTTGATCTTCCGCGCCCAAAAATTTTCCGCGCACTGCTCCATAATTTCGCGCACCTCATGCCTTTGCCATTTTACGAGCTTCGGACCTCGTAACACCTCTTGCGCGAAATACTTCATCCGCTATTTCGCGCGCCACTTCAATTTTCCGCGCACGCCTCCAAAAATGCGCGCGTCTCATGCCTTTACCGATTTTCATGCTTTCGGCCTTGAAACATCTTTTGCGCGAAATACAATTTCGCGCAACCCGCTGTTTTGCGCGCCACACTTCAAGATTTCGCGCAACCCTCTAGTTTTGCGCGCCACGCTTGATTTTTCCGCACACCTTCTTCATTTCTCTCTCCTCAACCTTTGCCAACAACATATCACTCCATTTTCCATTGGCGATTTTCAGGCCCAAAAATTTGGCAAACACTGGAAAACGGCGCCACCTTGTACTGCTCTTTTGTACCGCCTCCAGATCGTCCTTTCCTTTGTCAAAGTTCTTTGTCAACATGGAATGTCAACAAATTCTCGGGAACTCGACAATTCTCCATGGAAACCTTCTTTGTCAACAAACACAATCAACCCAAAAATGCTGCAATGCTACCTTGAGGGATTTTTGCCCAACAATCTCCCCCTTTGGGTTTGTTGACAACTCTTCACAACTCTGCTCAGAAATATTTTCTGCACTTTGATACCTCACTGAGTCTTCTTCCAGCTGCTACCACCATTCGCCTCTTGCGATTATGATAGCGTTCAAGGATTCACTTAACATGTACTCTAAGCCCACATGAGCAATGATCGGCGTGAGAAACAAGAGTAGTATGAAAAGTTCATCAATGAATCACTTCATGTCAGACCCCAATTGTCGATTCCACCCTGATACCAATTATTAAAATAAAACCAGTTGTTGAACCACACTGATACCAATTGGTGAATTCTTAAGTTGATACCGATTGTTGATAGCTGGACACCGTCTCACACCATTCCAACACCACTGATCTGCCTTTATCACGATCCTCAGCTGTCGTGATTTCTATGATTTGATCGATCACTTCTAGCATCGTCAGATTTAAAAATCTCTCCCCCTTTCTCATTGCTCCCCCTTTCTGGCTGCTCCACCTGTCAGCTTCTCCCCGTATCAATTATGATTTATCAAATCTCCGCACTATTTTCTCTCTTGAACAAACACTTTTCTCCCCCTTTGTCAAGCACTTTTCAAGCACTTTTCTCCCCCTTTGTCAACGAACCCAAAGGTCACGCCTTTGTAGTCTGTAACATAGTAGAGAACACATATCAGTACATTAGGGAAAAACACACCATACCTCGGGGAGAGGGGGGGGGGACCCACATCCACACTATTTCAAGTGCGGGGAATTGACTGAACTCCCAGAGCCAGTCGATGCCGCTCAAAAGCTTCCTTGGGTAAGGCCTTTGTCAGAATGTCTGCAACCTGTAGTTCTGTAGGCACGTACTCCAACTTTACAATTCCCTGCTCAACCTTCTCCTTAATAAAATGATACTTAATCTCAATGTGCTTTGTCCTTGAATGATGGACGGGATTTTTGCTAAGATTTATAGCACTTGAGTTGTCACACTGGATTCCGATCGGAGACTTCACTTCAACTCCCATATCTTCAAGCTGCTGCTTCATCCACAATAACTGTGTGCATGCTTGAGTGGCCGCAATATACTCAGCTTCTGCGGTGCTCAATGAAATGCAATCTTGTTTCTTGCTTAGCCAAGAAATACACAATCCACCAAGATAGAATGCACCACCTGACGTTGATTTTCTATCATCGGCTGAACCGGCCCAGTCTGCATCAGTGTACCCCAATAACTCTGTCTGAGATTTGTCATTGTATGTCAAGCCGAAGTCCACCGTGCCCTTAATATACCGAAGTATTCTTTTTACTGCGAGCATGTGACTTTCCTTGGGATTACTTTGATATCTCGCTGCTTGGCATGTGGCGAAAACAATATCAGGCCTTGTTGCGGTTAAGTACAACAGACTTCCAATGATTTGCCTGTATTCTGTGATATTAACTGTCTTGCCATCCTCATCTTTTGATAATTTCATCCGGGTAGCCACCGGAGTCTTCATCTCCTTGGAATTTTCCATTCCAAACCTTCTCAGGACCTCCTTGGCATATTTAGATTGAGAAATGAATGTTCCATTCCTTCCTTGTGTGACCTGTAGACCAAGGAAAAACGTTAGCTCTCCAATCATTGACATTTCAAACTCATTTTTCATGAATTCAGAAAACTGTCTGCACTGAGCTTCATCTGATCCACCAAATATTATGTCATCGACATAAACCAACACCATCATCCTTTGATTACTGTCATTACTGAAATAGAGATTGTAATCAACTCCTCCACGCTGAAAACCAAGCTTCTTCAAGTACTGATCAAGCCTTGAGTACCATGCCCTTGGTGCTTGTTTCAGCCCATACAATGCCTTCTTCAGCCTGCAAACTTTGTTCTCATCCTCATGAATGAGAAAGCCATCTGGCTGCTCAATATACACCTCCTCTTCCAGAACCCCATTCAAGAATGCGGATTTGACATCCATCTGGAACACTTTGAACTTCCTTTGCACTGCGATGGCTAGGAATAATCTTATTGTCTCCAGCCTTGCAACCGGTGCAAATGTCTCATCAACATCAATTCCCTCGATTTGGGAGTACCCCTTGCACACTAGTCGTGCTTTGTTCCGAATCACTGTGCCATCTTCATTCATCTTGTTGCGATAGACCCATTTGGTCCCAATGACATTCTTGTCCGCTGGCCTCGAAACAATCTCCCATGTCTGGTTCTTCTCAATCTGATCAAGCTCTTCGTTCATGGCCTGAACCCAGTTTTCATCTTCAGCTGCATCAGAAAAACATTTCGGCTCCACTTGAGACAAAAACGATGCTTGCTGTGATGATTTCATTCTTCGAGTCTGAACTGGAGCTGTTTGATCACCAATGATATTCTGCCTATCAATCTCAGCTCGACTCTTTGTCTTCCTCGCAGACACCGACTTGACACTTTCCTCTTCATCATCAGTATCTTCTTCTGAGTCAGCTTCTGCCACTTCTGCTCCCCCTGGGTTGCTTACCTCATCATCACTTTCATCCAGGAACTGTTCACTGGGTCGTTGAGCAGTCTGTTCATTTTCGACTATAGTGACATCATTACTCTCAACAATTTTTCCCAGCCTCTTGTTGAAGCACTTATATGCTTTGCTTTTCCCTGAATAGCCAAGGAATATCCCTTCATCTCCTCGTGCCTCGAACTTCCTATGATGTTCTTTGTTGAGAATGAAACACTTACTTCCAAAGATTCGAAAGTATTTCAACGTTGGCTTCTTTCCGTACCACAGTTCATACGGAGTCTTCCCTTGCTTCGGACATAACAGGGACCTGTTTGAAACATAGACCGATGTCAAAACTGCTTCCTTCCAAAATTTCTCTGGTAGGTCCTTATCAATAAGCATTGTTCTGGCCATGTTGTTAATGATCCGATTCCTCCTTTCTACCACTCCATTCTGTTGGGGAGTTCTTACTGATGAAACTTGATGCCTTATCCCATGTTTCTCGAGATAGTTTTCAACCTGACTGTTTGTAAATTCTGTACCGTTATCAGTACGAAACTTCAGAATTTTCTGCCCAAGCATCTTTTCTGATTCCCTCCTGTACTGCTTTATGCAACTGAACACCTCTGTCTTATGGGTAATGATGAATACCCAGGCCATTCTGCTGTAGTCATCAATGAAAAGAACATAGTACCTTTGCCCATCTATAGCTCGTGGTGAGATAGGTCCACATACATCAGCATGCACCAATTCGAGCACTCGAGTTGCTTTTTGTTCCTTTGGCCTGTATGTCTTCCTGATGATCTTCCCTTGTTGACAAGAATCACACGTATGAGTGCGATCACGTGATAGTTTGGGAAGGTCTCTAGCAGCATCACACTTTACCAGATCTTCCATAGATGGTTGACATAGATGACCAAGTCGCTTATGCCACAGCTGATTTTCTTCTTCTCTGGATAAAAGGCATGAATCTTCTTCCCCACCTACCAGGTAAAGATTCCCCTTTGTTCGTTTTCCCTGAAGAATGACTATTCCATCTTTTCCTTTAACAAAACCCATCTTCTTGGTAAAAAGTATAGAGTGCCCAGAGTCACATAGTTGACTGACGCTAAGCAAATTATGACTGAGACCCTCTACCACCAAGACATCAGCATGTCTCATTTCTTTGCCCCCAAACTTGGCTTTTCCGGAGCCAACAATCTTCAGGCCTTCATCATTTCCAAACTTGACAACTCCTTCTTTGTCATATTTTATGCCTGTAACCAGATCCTTATTACCCGTCATGTGGGATGTGCAACCACTGTCAAGGATCCAAACACCAGAACGATCTGATGCTTTAAGGGCAATTTCAGCAACTACGGCCTTCTCAGTTTTCTTCTTCCTAGTCCATACTTTTTCTTTCATACTCGGCATGGATTGAGGCTTCTGTTCTTTCTCAGAGTATGATGGACCAGCTTCATCTTGCAAAACTGCAAATCTGTTCTGAACTTTTAACTCACTTGTCGGTTTACTGATCTGCTGCTTGCGATCATTTTGATTCTGCTTTGACACATTTTTCTGAATGGCCGGAGTGCAGTACCTAGCCATGTGTCCAAATCCTCCGCACCAAAAACAGTGTCCTTCAAAAAATGTTCTGGGAAACCGTTCTCTGTTTGGCTGCCATCTCTGTTCTTGTTCCCTTCGATATCTTTTGGCTATGGAACACACATACTGTGAATGTCCCATCTTTCCACAACAGTAACACCTGATATAAGGTGAATTCCTTCGTGTTACTTCAGCACTACGAGTTTCCCCTTTGGATCTCTGAGTATTCCGATTCTGCTTTGTGCTCAAATCCACTTTCAATCTCGGAACAAGTGCTTGCGGTCTAACTTCAACTGCCGTAGATTTTTGTTTCTGATTAAGCCATGAATCAGCCTTAACATCTGAGTTCAATTGCTGCTTCTTTCCTGCTGAACTACTAGGCTCTTCTTTCTTCTTTTCCGTCTTCGTAACGACCTGATTTCCCAAGAATGTGTTGGGATTCAAAGGTTTTTCCTGGTCTTTTACTTTTCTCCGCAGACCGACAACTTCCTCTTCAAGCTCTTCAATACGCTTGACGTGATCTTTCACTTTTCTACTCAAGCAGTCGATCTCCCTTTTCTGCTCTTCAATCTTGAGCTTATGCTCATCAACCTTTTCTGTGCGCTCTGGCCTGGAAGACTTAAGATTTTCAATTTCTTTCTCAAGCTCAGACTTCTCTTCTTCTTGTTGTTGCATGTAGAGTTTGGCATCACGTACTATCTTATTGGCTTTCTTTGTTTTTGCTCGCCAAACATCTATCTCTTCAAGAGCTGCTTCTAATTCAGCTTCCATGTCAACTCTCCCTTCAATATCTTCTTCTTCTTCATCAGTTTCAGTTTCTTTCTTTTCTAGAGTGCTACTAGCAACAGCCACCATCGCATTTTGACCACGATCTCTACAGTTTTCTATCTCTTCAACTTCTTCACCCTCAGACTCAGCTGAACTATCAATTTCTTGGGAAAGAAGATTCTTCTTTTTAAAGAAATTTCTCTTGAACTTCTTCTTCCCTTTCACATAGGCTGAAGATTTTTTCATGGGAATCTCAACTTCATCTTCATCGCTTTCTTCTTGAAACTTTTTGGGGCATCTTGCAGCAAGATGACCAACCTTTCCGCATCGGAAGCATGCTAGTGGAAGTTTCCCTTTAAACTTTCCTTTTCCTCTTTGCAGATTTGAAGAAAGGAACGACATCACCTCATCTGACTCTTCTTCCTCCTTAGAATCTTCAATAGTGAGCCTCTTCATGGCCTTAAATGCCACCTCTTTGGATCTCCCCTTTTCCACAGCATCGTTGTCATCATTTCTCATTTCATATGCAACAAGAGTGCTGTGTAGGTTATCCAATGTTAGCTCTTTCGGATCTTTATCTTCCAATACAGAAACTTTCGGATTGAACCGAGGTGGAAGCTTTCTCAAGATGCGCTTTACGATTTTAATGTCTTCGATAATTTCTCCAAGACCCCGCATGTCTTCTACCACAGCATTTACCCTGTCAAAGAATGCATCAACAGACTCATTCGGGTTCATTTTGAGATCTTCATACTTGTTCCACAACACTTGCAGCTTTGCCTCTCTGACTTTTGTATCCCCTTCATAAATATTCAAAAGTTTTTCCCACATGGCATGTGACGTTTTGCATGACATCACCTTTGTATAAATGGGATTAGAGAGTGCTCCCCCTAAGGCATTTATTGCTTTGGAATCAGCATCCAACTCTTTGTGCTCAGCTTCTGATAATGCACCACTAGTAATATCAGCTGTGATACCATGCATAGCTGCTGAAAACACATCCATTCCCAAAGATCGGAAATAGTGTTGCATTCGATTCTTCCATATCTGAAAATTACATCCGTCGAAGATCGGAATCCCTCTATGATTAGTGACCTCCATTGAGAGAAGACCAACTGTTAACCTTTCCCTCTGATACCACTTGTTAGGTCCACTAGGCTGAATACCCTGAGAGGGGGGGTGAATCAGGGTATGACTAATTAAAAATTAAAGCCCGTTCTGATCTTGTTTCGCTGTTAAGCAAAACACTCTTCTCTCTCTTTCCTGCTGCACAATATAAACAGAAAGTAAAGCAAGCACAGGACACAACAATTTTACTTGGTTCACCGCTAAGGGCTACGTCCAAGGAGCATACGCCGACAGGTTGCCGGTCGTACCAAGTCCACTAAACTTCACTAGCTGTGGATTACAATGTTCGGGCTAGATCACTTCTATGCCCAGGCTCACTGCCTACACAAGGTTTAGGGTCAGCTCACTGCTTTCCCAAGGGTCACTCCCTGTTTCTCTCTCTCTGGCTCACTGCCGGTGGAGAGGATCACCTTCTTCCTCTTCCTAAGCTCACTGCTCTTGGAAGGGATTCACTCACAGTTTATAGACCTGTAGGTCTCTTCATTTCCATGAAGGAATGCATCTTTCTCTGTATGTAGATGCTCTTTTGAAGTTCAACTTTCACCCGTAGATGAATCTCACTTTGCACCGGATGTACCGGGCAACCTCAATTTTTACGCGCAACCCTTACGGTGTCTTGCGCGCAATTTCTATGCTTTGCGCGAAATTCCTTTTTCGCGCAACCTCCAAATTTTACGCGCAGCCTAGAAACTGCCTTGCGCGCAATTCACTGCCTTTGCGCGAAATCCACTTTTCGCGCAACCTTCCTTTTACGCGCCAATCACCAACTTTCTGCGCAGCCTTTGCTTTTCGCGCAATCTGACTTTACGCGCAAACTTTGAGTTTACGCGCAACACCCTTTCTAACTTCAATTTCGCGCACCAGAGCTCAGGTATTTTCTATGTCTTGAACTCTATTGAATGGAGTAGGGTCACTTCATATTTATAGGCAAAATCGACCCCGCGCGAAAAACCCTCCTTGAGCGCGTAATCCGCTTTGATCTTCCGCGCCCAAAAATTTTCCGCGCACTGCTCCATAATTTCGCGCACCTCATGCCTTTGCCATTTTACGAGCTTCGGACCTCGTAACACCTCTTGCGCGAAATACTTCATCCGCTATTTCGCGCGCCACTTCAATTTTCCGCGCACGCCTCCAAAAATGCGCGCGTCTCATGCCTTTACCGATTTTCATGCTTTCGGCCTTGAAACATCTTTTGCGCGAAATACAATTTCGCGCAACCCGCTGTTTTGCGCGCCACACTTCAAGATTTCGCGCAACCCTCTAGTTTTGCGCGCCACGCTTGATTTTTCCGCACACCTTCTTCATTTCTCTCTCCTCAACCTTTGCCAACAACATATCACTCCATTTTCCATTGGCGATTTTCAGGCCCAAAAATTTGGCAAACACTGGAAAACGGCGCCACCTTGTACTGCTCTTTTGTACCGCCTCCAGATCGTCCTTTCCTTTGTCAAAGTTCTTTGTCAACATGGAATGTCAACAAATTCTCGGGAACTCGACAATTCTCCATGGAAACCTTCTTTGTCAACAAACACAATCAACCCAAAAATGCTGCAATGCTACCTTGAGGGATTTTTGCCCAACATAAACCCTTTCTCCAGATTCTTCTGTAGTTGTTTCTTGATCTCCTTAAGCTCCACAACAACCATTCAATATTTTTTCTTGGACATTGGTAACTTCCCTGGTATAAGTTTAATTGAGAATTCAACATCACTTCTAGGAGGTAGACTAGAAAATTCCTTGGGATACACTTTAGCGAATTCCCTCATAATTGGAATGTCTACTAGGATGGTTCCCTCCTTAGACTCAATAATCTGAGACAGATACACATGCTCATAGGGTAGTAACATCCATGATTTATATGATTGAGCTAAAGAAGATTCATCTTCCTCCTTTCAATTTTAAAGAATCAGGGGTCGATTCTCCAAATAGAGAGTGATTTCCCTCCCAAAGAAATTTATGTTGGATCTATATAAAGAAATTCATTATAGGACATGAATTCCATCAAATTCTACTAGAGAGTGCATGAAATGGTTTTCCGAGAATTTTAATACATAGATTTTGACAGGGGAGGAGTTATATTCATGGGATGTAATGATTTCCCAATTTTCCATACTCACTGACATCTTTACTTCCATGATTTGTGGTGGTGCTGGGATTGGTCAACTAAACATTTGATATATAAAAATATGCACAGAACCAGAATCAAAAAGTATGTTCTCTATTATTGAATGAATAAGATGCATACCTATCACCACTTTATTGTCAGGGTTCACTTCGGCAGTAGTGATGGAAAAAGCTCTCCCTTGCTGCCTTGGAGATTCTTGGATGCCTTCTAAAATATTTGTCTTAGGGCATTGACATGTAAGATTCCCTAGTTTTTTGTAGTTTTAGCAATGAACAACACATTAAGGTTTGAATAGAGCATTCCTCTCCTCTATTTCAGCCGCAAGTTTTTCTTGTCAGTGGTTAACATCTAGGTTCCCTTCTCTTCTACAATTAAAGCATTTCCTCGGCCCCTTTAGACAATTTATAGTGTTCTACTTTATGCACCTTTGGCAAGTGGGGTGCTGGATCATCTTAGCACCATTGGATTTATCCATTGGACTGCTAGAATTGAATTCCACCTTAGGCTTCTTATCCCCTTCATACCCCTGACTTTCTCCTTTCACTATTTTGACCTTGAGGGCACATCATACAATTTCTTCACAGTTTTTCAAGTCACTGATTACCAAGGCTTTCCAAATGATAGGTTTCTGCCCACCAAAGAAGCAGTCAACATTTCATTCGGGGGAAATGACAAAGCCGAAAGCATATCGTCAAGTCCTTGTGACGTTTTCCTCATACACTCCAATAGATTTGTCACCTTTTTTCTTGAGGGAAAATAAGTCCATTTCCATATTAAGTTGGACGGTGTGTGGAAAATATTTGTTGAAAAACATCTTCCAGAAACCCTTCCATTCCAATGCCTTGATCTCCTCCTCAGGATTCATATTTTTGATCAACGTCCACCACTGATCATCTTCACCCACCATATGATAAGTGTCCAGGAGAACCATCTATTGTCCCGAACATTGAAGGATGGAGAATATCTTTTCAATGGAGTTGATCCATTGTTCAGTGATTGAGGGATCAGATGATCCATTAAAAGTAGGAGGCATTTTTCTCATGAAGCTCTCGATAGTGACTTGTAATTTCATGGGGGGGGGGGGTGAAAATTCCTCTTGAAACATGTTTCTATTCAAATCTTCAGTTAGCTAATAGAGAAGCGTGAAAAATTTTGTGATTCCTGCTCCCATTGGATTGGGCATCTCATTAGTACAATCATCACATTGATCTTCACATCGATTGTTATCCCAAGTCCTCCTATTACAGGCCATTGGCCGGAATAAAATTAAAGTTAGGGGTAACACATAATTGGTAATCCAAGGACAAATCTAACGACATATAAATAAAATTTATTTCCTTAACATAAGAATCTATTGGCTTCAGTCTATGTTATCCATTATCTACATTCTAACATATATTCATAGGGAATTTTTTTGGGTCCCTTAACAATGGTTCATTATAAGCTTATGAATTTACCAAAGAATATCACCTGGGAGATTCATAACCAAGAGTGCAGCAAAGCCCATTGTCATGCACCAGCTCTTGTTCGAGTCTAGCTCAATGTAGTGTTTTCGGGTTTTACCCATATGTTACATCTATGCCAGAGGTGCATCTAGCTTCTCGTATCCAAACAGGGATGCATTTTTCAGATCAACCACTTACTCAATACTCACCAATATGTAGGGATGTTTTTATTATACTTATTCTTGTCTCTAAGTCTTTACTAGGGTTTTATAATCCTAATCCCAACAATAACTTAACCTGTCCTTTGATACAAAATATGATAACCCTGATCTATTATTATATAATTAAACATAATTTATTACATAAAAATCACTTGATACAACAAAGAATATCAAGAGGTCTAGTGTATTTGGGGCTTAGGATCATTACATAACAACTTAATACTTGAAATAAAACATCTTTATTAAATCCTTCCTTCATATGACCACTACATTCCCTCGTATATAGCATTACATGATATAACCTGAGGACAGGCATAAGAAAAGGGTGAGCTATAAAGCCCAGTAAGGGAATAATCATGGAATAACACGAGGAATACAATACATGTTAGAAAATAGGAACATCAATAGAGAACCAAAAAAGTATAAACATAAAGGTATGATAAATAATGATAATCATAACATGGGAATGTGGAAACAACACTTTACATGGAATTAGCATGAGCCCAGGCTCATTGCACATGGAGGATGAGAAAATCCACATTACACATGAAGCAATAGTAAAACCTTGTTTCACTTGAATTAGCATGAGTAAAAACACATTTCACATGACGTATCATGATATTATACTTTACCCAGAGCATTGGAGTGCTATAAGGGAACACCCTTCTTAACCATTTCATTTCAGGCATAAGTGTGCCACATGGACCATATAACATGGATTCATAAAACATAATAATTTATTCCACGATAAAGTAATCTAGAATACATACAAGAATATATTTAAAAAATAAGTAAAATTTTCATACTGTAGAATACCAATGATAGATTAATAGGCATGGTATTCAGTACACAATGACAATGGCTTGGAAAATCGGAGCAATTTCGGCAGCGTAACAGCATTACGTAAAATTCATAAAAATGGTTGATGAGAGTGAAAGGGGTTTCTCATAATATTTACATAAAATAAACATTAAGGGGGTCATATAAATACATTTCCCAACAATTATAAAGGAATTTAGAAGCATGATACAATAGAATTTCTTGAATGTAAAAGATGAGAGAGAAATTTCTTTCGGAATTTCGGCATAGTAATGGGTGTACATGAGAGGAATTTAATGAGAGATAAAGGGGTATACCATCATTAAAACATAAAGAGGGAATTATGGGGGATGTGAGAAACCGTACCCAAACATTTATAATTGAAATTTATAGGGCATAACAATTTAAAGAATATTCGACAAAATTGAAAAAGGAAGAAAAACCCTTACATGGAAGTGTACTTCCAAAGACTTGTGAGAGGCTTGAGATAGGGTTCTTGGGAGATTGGGGAAGCTTGGGAGTATTCTTGGGAGAGCAATGAAGAGTATTAAATAACTATAAGGGCTATGATTGAAGAGTAAGTGCGATCTTGGGTTCGTTTAAATAGGAAAGGTGAGGGAATATTTTGTTATTTGGGTTTGGGACACCTCATATTAAACTAATCCAAACCACAAACCATCCCATGGTTTTTCCCATGGTTTTTGTAAAAGGGAAGTGGAAAAAAATAATTTTTTATTCCAAAGTTGGAACTTCTTTAAAATAATGGGGTTTCTTATGCGGAGCTGAGTCACACTCCCTAGGAAAACAATTTAAAAAGAGAAGATGATTAATAAGTCTTAATGGGTCCTTTAATGCTTTGTAAAATATATAAAACAAATCCAAAATGATATTATTTTAATGGTAAAATATGTATTGGTATATCATAAATCTTATAGTATTTTATTACATCACTATTGGGTCATTATGATGTCATAAAACACATTATATATTTAAATGGAATTTAATTTTCAGCAAACAAATTGACTGTCTCAGAAAATTATGATAAATTCACTATTGGATAATTTCGATGTCCTGATTCCTGAAATAATATTTATTTTATCAGAATAATTTTTTAAATATTTTAATTTTCAATTTTAAAATAAAAACTGATATTAATCAAAAAATTATGGGTTTTGACAAAAATGGCTTTCAACCCATAATAAAAATTACAATTGCATTCCTAAAATTATATGATAATTTATATTTAATAACAATTAATTTAATAATAATAATAATATTTTATTAAAATATTATTTACTTCAAAAATACATTAATTAATCAAAATTTATTTCTTAGTTGAACTTTATCTAAAAGTACAATTTGATCATTAAAAACTATTTATAAGGTAACTATAATAAAATGAAAGTATATTAATTATTATATACAAAAATAATGTATATAACCATTGTGTTAAGGTCTTGTTACATAACCCTTTATAACAACTACATAAGACTGAAATGTAAGGTGTGCGATGGTGATAGACTCTTGGGGTGGCTCGGATAACATTGCCCGGGTGGTAATCTCTATCAACTTCAATTTCTCTCGTAGGTGGTCCCTCTCGAGCTTAACATATTCAAGATCGACTTGGGCTTGGTCAAGAGTGAAGCCCAATGAATCCACATCCTTTCCAAGCTTTGAAAAATGGGCTTCATAGGGGCCAGGTCTACTCGATGAGGCCATCGCTTCCTTTCTCTGAGTAAATTGGATTTGTTAAAGCCCTATACTTATACTAATCAGGTGATCACTGTTCAACAACTATATTAGAAACTATCACAATTATTAACATAAAACCAAAGAAGTTGACAATATATATAAACATTTTAAATAAATATACATTTAATTAGATCAAGAGGGATTTCCATTAATGAATGTTTTGGTCGTTACAAATACCCAATGGTCCATACTCTATGAACATAAATTAAGGGCTCATGGTCAAAACACAACAACCTTTAACTAAGATCCCATGGTCCAAAATATTTTTCCATAGACTAAAATCCCCTTTAACCTGAACTTTAAGGCTATAAACTAATACCCACCCTATGGTCTAGGAAATATGACCTTAAATTGTTTTCAATAGGTCCAAGATTTATGACCTTGAACTATTTTTAACCCCTGTAGTCTGATTTTTATGAATTGAAACATCAAATCCTAACATCCATAGCACACGATGTACAATTGTGATCTTACCCCACATAATATTAGGATTCCTCAAAATAAGAGATGATATCTACCCTGTTCAAAATTGGGATTCCTCATAAAATGAGTATGGTATGGTCAAAAAACCTTAACCCATTCCCCAATCATGGGATACACCATGTTAACAATCAGATGTCTTAGATTCCATCGCTATAGAGGATTAACCATACTAGTGTCAGTATCATACCATGAAATGTTCCCTAAATACATGTGGCATGATTCCCATCCTTATAGGGTATAGAGAGATACCAAGACTTCTCATATCTAGGACTAATAGAAGACTCAACCCTTTATCTCCCTATCCCCAAGTACGGTTCAAGATTTATCACCATAAACTATGTGATGATTGCTTCTTGATATTTGTGTGGTACATGGACCTCATTCATATTTATTGACATTAAGATTTACCCCTTTCATTAAAATCACATAACCTCAAAATAAACACTTATATATTCCATAAAACCTCACATTAAACTATTTTCTCATCGTCCAAGAATTATGACCTTAAACTATTTCCCCCTGTCTAAGCACTATAACCTCAAATATTTTTCATTCTCCCTTCTTATGTATGGTCTTTTTCAACCCTGGTGTTCAAATAAACTTATACCATCACTTTTTAGAAAAATGTGTGGTTCTATTACCATCCTCATGGGATATGTAGTCTTTCCCAAATAGTTTATCATGGGTCCGGCCCCTTTATTGACTCTCTATAGGGATTCTCCTTCCTCAGTCTCGTAATGTCTACCCAGGGTATGTGTTGTCAAGGATTTTTGGGGAGATAGGCCCTCTTAATCCCCCAATTATCATTGGGTTATCACTTTGAAATTCCATGTGAACCATATTTGGATTCTCATGCCCCATATGGTCAAATATTTATAGCCTTAAACTAGAAACCATCTCAATAGTCAATATTCAATAACATTAAACTAGTAATCACCCCTTTAGTCTAAACTGTATAACTTTATACTTCCAATACAAAAATCCTTAGTGCATGATGTTAAAATGAATTTGTACCTTGGGAATGTTCCAGATTCCTCTAAATAAGATATTATTTTAACTTTTATTGAACTCGGATTCCAAATAAAAAAATACTGGATGAACAAACATCAACATTCCCAATAAATGATTTTAAAATATATCCTTACCATTTATAAATTTGGCATGCCTCATAATAATGTATAAGAAGATTCTTTACTCTCATTCCATAAGGTATCCCATTTATTGGTGTCACTATCCTACCATTCCCTATTCCATAACAGTTTGTGGCTTATTCCCATCCTCAGGGGATATGTATTGATGCCCAAATGTTTTCTCTTCATTTCACCCCCTCTATCGACTCACCCTTTTATGGTCCATACTCTATGGCCATAAACTAGAAGTTGCGGTCGAAGAGTAATGCCCTTTAAACTATTTACAACATGTCCTTTATGTTTCGTAAGGCATGATGGCCTCTCTTGGGACTATTTCATTTTGGGTTACCACCCCTTCATGTCATGCCAATAACGTTAAGGTATCCATTAATTGAACTCCATGACCTTAAAATAGAGTTAAATTCCAAGAATAAAGACTTTAAACTATATTTGAAAATCCTCAAGAACATTTTTTTTGGTTATGAGACTCTTTTTCCCCCATTCATGATAGGTTTTTCACTCCACCATACTACACATGTCCATTTCAGGTGCTCAACTATGGCCAAAACTCTGTCAACATAAACTAATATCCAATCCTGGGTCCAAGAAAGTAACTCCCTGACCCCAGTTACCCAAAGTTATTGAATTATTACATAACATTGGCATGATACAAGGAATCTTGTCCCAGAATACCGATCAGTTTAGTAGCCTTATAAGTAAAAGATATATTCATAAGTTTTACATTACATTATAAAATGAAAAACAACAACAACATTGTCTCATTTGAACACATTTGTATCCTTTAGAATATACCTCAAGGTCAATCATAATATACTTCTTCAAATCCTAGGATAAATAAAACATAGAAAGGGGTGAGCTCAGGTGCTCATTAATGTTAACAATATAACAGGAACATTCATAAACAAGAATAAACATTTAAGGAAATGTATAATACTAAAAACAAGTTTTTTAAACTTAAACCTGAGCATAATATAGAAAATATAAATCAAATAATGTCATTTAATTATTCAAATGGATATTCTAATAGTCGAATAATCACATGTAATATCAGTTTCCAATTTCGTAATGATGGAATACATAATGTGGAACATCATAACCACATAGTCAACGCCTCGTTTCTTGACTAAAAATAATATTTTTTCCAGGCCTTATACAAGGACACAAGTTTTTCTCATGATACCTACCGATACATCTAGGAGCTATAGAGGGCTCCATCCATCTCGTACTAAGTCCAATTCATTCCTCATATAAAAAGTTTGAAACATAACACAAACATTTGTATTAAAACTAGAATACGAAGTGTCAATACATTAACCATAAGCAATTAATGTTATAAAAATATTACATACATTTTCAAACATATAACAAAACCATTAATATAATATGTAATATCATATCACAATAAATCAACTTCAAACAATCATAAAATACAATAAAGGATGTTGACATAGATGGAAATCAAAACTATTTGAGAGAAATATCTCTTTCTATTTTAAAATCATATAAATGTCCTGTAATTTTAAAAGAAAAAAATTATTTTGAAAATATTCTTATATGCTTTTAGGAAAAGATTAAATGGTTGTTACAATGGTAGAAAATAGCCTCACCCACCATATATGTTAGAAAAACATTCTTTCCATAATTCAGTCGAAAAGGTCGTAAAGGACCTTATTTTGAAAACGACAGAAAGATTCCTTTATAAACATATCATAAGAATTAAAACACTGGTATAAATGACTTTAAACCATATTCTATAAAATAGTAAAAATGTTTTGAAATAAATTTGAAAAAACACGGATGTGGATGATAAAGAGGTCTTAGTTGATACTCACATCTAAATAAACATTGATAATGAAAAGATTGTAAAATTAACCCTTACCTTGTAGTTTTCCTTGATCTAGGGTATGTTAACCTCATATATAATAGTTAAATTATTTTTATTAAATTATACAAGAACCAAATACATAAATATGACATCATATATGATCTTCTAATATTGCTTTGTTAATAATGTTTTAGAAGTATCCTTATTTCGGGTGTTAATTGATTCATTTTCCATTATATGATTTGTTATATAAGCCTTTTTTATGGATAGGATATATTTGAATCATATCCAGAGTTATATTAAGATCATAATCATTATTTTTAATCAATAAATGAAAATTATTCAGGAATGGTTATGATGGGTAATAAATTTCATCGCGTTCGTGGAGATGGTAATCTATACGTACGTACAAGCGACAATATCATTCTATTGATGGTTAAATCCTATGTAATTGGATTTTATATCATATATAAATAATTCTTGAAATGTTATATTTATTATTTACATAATTTATACTAATTATTATACCCATCCAATCAATGATGTGTTTGAATAACAAACTACACCACGACATGGAGACGGTAATTCGTACGTACGTACGTATTGTGACATATTATACATAGGATGGATAGAATAATGAATATGGTTGAAAAATATTTATAATGACATAAAAATATATATAAGGTACATGAATTATTATTTTTTATGGAATAAACCTAGAAATATGAAGTGGAAGAAGAGATGATCTTTGAAAGAGGTGGTGAAATTATTACCTGTTCTTCAGGTGTTTCCATTTGAATTGGTAAAAAGGGCTCCCTAGGTTGGATTTATGATCAATGTAAGGAATCTAGGTAAAATTAAATGTAGTTTAGAGGTTGTTTGAGCAGTGTTTCATTGATCAAAATGGCTTTGGAGGTGTCATTTTGAGAGAAGGGGAAGTACACTTTTATAAGAGAGGTGAGGGTCAGTTTAAGAAAATCTTTAAATATTATTTTAATATACAATCATATTCAGTTTATAATGTCTTGAAAATGGTTTATTTATAGGATAATGTGGGGATGGGTGTAAAATATTTCATCCAACAGGTTTTAGACATCTTTAGGTAACCATATTAACCTTATCTTTTATATTTATCTCTTAGTTAAATAGTTTAACATTTAACATGTATTCTTGTGTTATTATAATAAATGGGTAATAAACATACTATAAAAATAAAAGAGAACCCCAAGTGGCTAATTATTAATATATATATCCTTATATATGTCCTTTGGAAGAACCTTATATTTTTAGGAAATTATGTCAATTAATAATATAGTATTAGTTTTAAAAACACATTTTTGTCAATTTTGACACAATTTGGTATTTTGTTTTTGTGAAAGTCATATAAACATTATAAATTTGAAAAAAAATATATTTAATCAACCCTAAAATGTAATATTAACCTATAAAATTAGTGTAATTCCTCACAAGTCTCAATTTAAATTTATTTCAATATTTATAATATCAATTATTTTAATCATTCATTAGTAAGGTAATTACTGCATCATCGTTGTATTATAAATAAATTTAATTATTTAATGTCTAAAAATTATAAATAAAATAATATTATGTAAAAAACATTTTCAGATTTATAATTAATACTTATAGTCTGATTTACCTCATGTATAACCCTATATTAAAAATGGATTATTTATTAAACATTGAATTTAACACTTTTAACTCTTCTTTAAATAAAATAATAATAAAAGTCCTAATATAAACCAAGTGGACCAAAACGATCATATTTTATTAATAAGGATTAATATTTTTCGAAATAAACATATCCAATAGAATTAAGAAATGTGTTTTGGTAATTATAATATAATTATTATCTAAAATTAACCTATTTACTTTTAACTTTGGTAAATACTATTCAAAAGTTACTATTCAAAAAATAATAATTTCATCTTATTGAACCACATTAAACATAATAATGTCAATTTTTTTTCCAAATTTTTGAAATTTAATTCACAAAATCTGTAACATTACATTTTATGCAAATTTGCAAATGCGCCTAGAAAGTGGGTAAAAGACTGTAAAAAGATCAATTAAATTTTATATATCTAATATTATTAGAAAATGACTCTAATTAATTACAGTGAAAATTTATAGGTATTATATATCAATTTTTACCTAATATAAATTTAAATAAAATAAATAATTATTTAAAAAAAGATGTTTTTATCCAATAACCCAGTGTTTTTCACTATTCATCAAAAATTGAATGTTTTCCTAAAAATACCAAAGATTCCCCCAATGCTAATTTTGATATTCCAAATCAAAAAATGAAGTCCATTTTGAAAAATAAAATTTATAAAATTTCAAAAGTGTGTATTACTATTCATAACAGCTAGTTTGATTGGTCATGCAGTGTTAAAGCTCCAAGTTGCGTACAGCACAGGCTATTGCATTATTTAAAGGGAAACATACTATGGATTCTTGGAGAGTTACATTCTTCCCTCCTTAAAATATTTTCATCCTTAAAATTTATATAATATTACTTTATATAATGATTCGGGTGGTTCTTCATTATATGTTTCTCGGGTTGCCAAGTTGCCTCTACCATCTTATGATTTCTCCATTGAACTTTCACTAGACAAGTCGTCTAGTTTCTCAACACTTATTATCTGGTATCAAGAATTTTTATAGTCTCTTAAAAATATGATAGGATGGGTTCCAATTCTATTTTTTCATTGGTGAGTACATGTGTTGGGTTAGACATGTATTTTCTCAATATTTATACATAGAACAGATCCTGAACTTTTGAGAGACTTAGAGGAATTTTCAAATGAATTGATACAACTCCAATTCATTCAAGAAATTCGATAGGTCTGATGTACCTAGATCTTAATTTACCGTTATTATTGAAACATATAACACCCTTCCTCGGAGATACATTCAAGAAAACATGATCTCCTACTTGACGTTCCAAATCCTTCCTTCAGTTATCGTCATAGCGCTATTTCCTACTTTGAGTTGCTTTGATGTGGGGTTGGATAACCTTCACCTATTACATTGTTTCCTCAACATGTTTTGGGAATATGTGTTTTCTTTCACCAACGTCATCCCATTAAGTTGGTGTGCGACATTTATTTTCATATAACACTTCATGTGGCGCCCTCTGAATACTTGAATGGAAGTTATTATTATAGGAAAATTCTACCGGAGGTAAATATTGATCAAACATACCCAGAATGTTAAGGGAGAATGATCTCAACATATATTTTAAGGTTTGAATAGTACATTCTGATTGTCCAACAATTTGAGGGTGGTAGACACTTCTCAAATAAAGTTCAGTATCCAGGGCCTTCTAAAGAAATTTCTAGAATCATGATGTAATACATGGATCATGATTAGAATCAATCGATAGGGGTACTCCATGAAGTATTACAACTTCATTAATATATAGTCCTGCTAGACATTCATGTGGTAAATCTTATCTTATAAAAAAGAAAATCTTCTGAATTGGTTAGAAGATCAACAATGATCCACTCAGGCATGGGAAGAGGTTTCATGACTACTCTCGGATTTTGACATCTAGATTTCACTTTTTGACAAACCATACATCTTGACACATAATCCGCAATCTATCTCTTTATGTTTTCACACAAAAATGTTCCTTCAAATCTCTATACATCTTAGTCATACTAGGGTGTATAATGAAAATGGATCTATGATCATCATCCAACAATTCCCTTTTTACATCAGGTATTTCACAAACACAATGTATCTTCCCAAATTTCCAAATCCCATCTTCAAATATGATGTTGATCAATATACCATCTTTCACAACATTAATTTTCTTTTGAAAGTCCTCATCATCTATTAGAAAACTTTGTATCCTTTATAGTAAAGAGGTTTTAGTAACCATTTGAAAATTTATTGATGTTTCACCTTCCATGATTATTCCCATATCAATATTTACTAGATCCATGAATATAGGATCCCTTTCAACTATCATCTAATTAAAAAATCCATGATCCTTTCTGCTCAAAGCAACTGCTACCTTATTTTCCTTCCTTGAGTTGTAGTTTATAGTGAAATCAAAATCCTTGAGTAGTTCAAGCCATCTTCTTTGCCTCGTGTCGAGTTCTTTCTGTGAGAAAATATACTTCGAACTCTTGTGATTGGTATATATCTCACATTTTTCACCATAGAGATACATTCTCCAAATACTCAAAGAAAATATTATAGGTGGTAACTCAATATCATGTGTGGGATAGGTTTGTTGATAAATTTCTAGTTTCTGTGATGCATATGTAATAACTCTATCATTCTGCAAAATGAATCAACCAAAACCTTTCTTTGAAGCATCACTTTAAATAACAAACCCATCATTCCCGATGGTAGAGTCAAGATCAGATCATTGACTAATATTCTATTCAGTTTTCAAAAAATTATTCACACTCATTTGTCGAAACAAATTTAACCCCATTACGTGTGAGCTTGGTTAATGGGTTAGCCAATCGGGAAAAACTATAGAAGAAACATCGATAATAACCAGATAAACCAACAAAACTACATACCTCAGTTATGCTTCTCCATGGTGGAAATTTGTGTATTGCTCTTGTCTTAGAAGGATCAACATAGATTACATCCTTAGAGATAGTATGGCCAAGAAAATAAATTTTCTATGGACATAATTCCCACTTGCTAAACTTAACATATAATTCATTTCTTCTAAGAGTATTTATAATAGTATGCAAGTGTTTTTCATGATCTTGGTAGCTTTTAGAGTATACCAATATATCATCAATAAATACCTCTAAAAATTCATCAAGATATTACTTATAAACACTATTAATTAGATCCATGAAGATAGAGTGTTTATTAGTCAGTCCAAAAGGCATTAATTTAAATTCTCAAAGCTCATACCTGGTTCAAAATGATGTTTTCAGAATGTCTTTCTTCTTCACAAACAACTAAAGAAAACTAGATCGATGGTCAATCTTTGAAAAATATTGATCTCAGTGATGTTGATCGAATAAATCATCAATGCAAGGTAGGGGATACTTGTTCATTATTTTTATAGCATTGATCTCTATGTAGTCAATGCACAGCCTCATAGATTCATCCTTTTTCTTACCAAAATGTACTTGGGATCCCCATGTAGAAACATTAGGTTTAATAAATCCTTTATTACAAAATTCCCCCAGTAGTTTTTTTAGTTCAACTAATTCTATAGTGGCCATTCTATAAGGGGACTTTGATATGGGCCTTTAACTAGGAATTAAATTAATGGAAAACTCAATTTCTCGTTTTGGAGGATGTCCAAGTAAATCCTCTAGAAACAAATAAACATATTTTTCCACAATAGGTACATAATCTATTTGAACATTCCTTTTCTCACCCATATTTATATCATTTTATTCCTCCCCAATATTTGAATTTAATTGAGCTACTGAGGGTTGATCTAGATAAAAATCTGGTGGTGGAGTTTCTACTCTAAAGAAAAGGTACTCCTTATCATCATCAAAAATTGTAACCTCATTATACTTACAATAAATTTTCACTTCATAGTACAAAATCCAATCCATAATGAGGATAATTTATGAAATTTAATCATTGGTATGATGATGAGACCAGCATATAAAAAAAATTTATATTCCCTAATGGGAAATGATTCACAAAACATTGTTGCAATGATACTTCCCTTAAGAGTTTTTACTGACAACTCCCTTGTTAAATCAAATTGGAAATATGTAATTTTTGTAGAAAACTGGGAAGATATGAAACAATGCGATGATCCAGAATCAAATAAACCAAGGGAAAAATTTGAGGAAACCATTAAATTATCTGCTACCACGTCATTCAATGATTCAACCTCAGAAGTAGTGATCGCATAAGCTTGGCCTTGCTCCCTTTTCCTTTTTTGAGGTAATTTTCCTTGGATCTTAGTAAATTAATTTTTATAATGTCCCATTTATCTATAATTTTAGAATTCTACACTGTCAGCCTCTTTCTTTACCTTACAATCACGACCATGGTGGCCATTTTCACCACACTTGTAACTGACTCCCATTCCCTTCAAGAAAGTACCAGGGTGTTTCTTCCCACATTTACCATATCATGGAAATTTAATTTTTCCAATATTCCACTTATTTCTATTTCCAGAGTGTTTAGAAGATCTCTTCTTCTCTTGAATTTTGTTAATGTCGTAAGACATAGATAATTCCATTTATGTCTTGATAGCACATGAGATAATTTCTTCATATGATGAGAAAGCTTTTGAGACTAATACTTGCAAGAGAAATGGTTTTAACCCATCAATGAATTATTCAATATTACTCTGTGGGTTATGTATATAATCTGCTGCATGCCTTCCTAACCTTATAAAGTTATCCTCACACTTTGAAACATTTTCATCCTCCTTTTTCCATAGACTTGGAAATTGTCTTTCCATATACGCTCAGTGGTCATGAAGAAATTATTTTTCTATGAAAATTTCTTTAAACTCCCACCATTCAACATTTTGTACTTCCTATTCCTTCTTTGTGTTTTGAATTAATGACCACCATTGATATGCATCTCCTGTGAGGTGATAAACTTCCATGAAAACGTTTTACATTTTTTTACACCTCAAAGCATGAAATATTTTATGTAATGAAATTATCCATTGATCAACCACCAATGGATTTGTAGTCCCATTTAATGTTGGTGGTTTTTCTTCATGAATCTATCTAACAATGATCCTCCCCTTTTTGATTAGGGTGCTCTATACAGGTTAGGTTATTATTCATAACCTGAGTGAGTTGTCCAAGTATAGTTATATGTTGTTTAGCACTGGTTGCATCACCAAAATCACTATAATTATCTTGATTATGAAGGAAATTCCAACATGGAATATGTGAATCGATACATTTTCCATTCCTTCCACTAGTCTCAATTTCTAAACAATTTCATAGACAAGAATAGTTTATAAATCATAATATATAATAATAAAACCTATAAAATTCATAACATAAATTGAATAGTTTATGGATATAATCCATAATAATAAAAATGTTTTCTTTAAAGAGTTATATAATAATAAATACATCATAATGGTTTACAAAGAAAACGTGAATTATCTTAAGCATATCCCTTGGTAGTATCGTAACCAAGAGTGCAGAAAGGACCATTGTCGTGTACCAGGATGTCTTAGGTCAAGCCCAAAACTCCTTGTCGGAGTTTTGACTCATAGGTCTATCCGTGCCAGAGTTTCCTCTACCTGATCGTATTCAGACAGGGATTTTGTTTCTTGGAAATTTCACAAAATATTTACATTACCAAAATTCTAGGAAATTTTTATATACCAATCCTCAAATTATATCTTAGGGTGATGATCTTTAATCAGTGTTTTTCTAAATCATGTTCCCACGATTTGTACTAAACTTCCTATGATACCAAATGTAACACCCCAAACCCAGTTACCCAGAGTTAGTGCAATATTAAATAAAATTTTCATGATACAAGGTATCATGTTTTGAAAGGTAGATCAGTTTAATAGCCTTGGATGTATTAGATACATACATAAGTTTTATATTACATTATAAAATGAAAAACAACAACAACATTTTCCCATTTGACCACATTCACATCCCTTATACTATCCCTACAGGTCAGTCATAATATACTTCTTCGCAAGAGGGGAAAATAAAACATAGAAAGGGGTGATCTCATGTGATCAATAGGGATTAAAATATAACCGAAATTTTCTTAAAGGAGCATAAAAATTTTAACATAATGTATAAGACTAAAACAGAATTATTTTAAACTTACACCTGAGCATAATATGAGAATGATAAATCAAATAATTCCATTTACATATTCACATGCTTATTCTACTAGTCGAATAATCACATGTAATATCAATAGCCAATTTTTAAATTATTGAATGCATAATTTCGGACATCATAACCACATACTAAATCCAATGCATTACTCATATGAAATGGTCAGATCATAACATAAACATTCATATTAAAACTAGCATATGAAATTTCAATACTTTAACTATAAACCTTGAATGGTATAACAATATAACATCCATAGACAAACATATAAAAAAACCATCCATACAATATGGAAGATTGTATCACAATAAATAAACTTCAAACAAGTGTAATATCCAATAAAGGATGTTGACATAGATTAAATCAAAACTATGTGAGATAAATATATCTTTCTATTGTGAAACCATTTAAAAGTATGGTAATTTAAAAAAACAATTATTTTGTAAATAATCTTATAAGATTGTAATGGAAGCTTAAAATGTGTTACAATGGTGGAAAAGAGCTGCACCCTCCATATTACTTAAAAACATTCTTTCCTTAATTTTGTCGAAAAGGTCATAAAGGACCCTGATTGGAAAAAGAAAGAAATATTACTTTATAAACATATCATAATAATTAAAACAAAAATATAAATGACTTTAAACCATTTTATAGTAAATAGAAAAAAAATTGAAATGTATTTTAAGAAACACAGATGTGGATGATAAAGGGGTCCTAGTAGATACTCACGTATAAACAACCTCAGATAAGGAAGAGATTGTAGAATTAACCCATACCTTTAACTTTTCCTTGATTGAAGGTATGTTAACCAACTGTATAATAGTAAAATAGTTTTTTATTAAATTATAAAAGAACCAAATACATAAATATTACATCATATATGATCTTATAATATTTCTTTGTCAATAATATTTCAGCTGTATCATTGTTTTGGGTGCTAACTGATTCATTTTCATTTATATTCATGGTTATGTAAGACATGATTGTTATGGATATGATGTATTTTATTCATATAAATAATTATATTATGTTCTAAAAAAATATTTTTAATCATAAAATGAAAATTATTCTTGAATGGTTTTGATGGGGAATGAATTTCATCGTGTCTGTGGAGATGGTAATCTGTACGTATGCACGGGAAACAATATCATTCTATTGATGGTGAAATAATTTGTAATTTGATGGTATATCATATATACATAACCCTTAAAATTTTATATTTATTATCTACATCAGTTATACTCATTATTATACTCATCCATATAATGATGTGTTTGAATAACAATCCACACCATGACATGGAGTCAGTAAGCCGTATGTACGCACGTATGATGACTTTTCATTCATAGGATGGATAGAATAATGAATATGGTTGTAACATATTTATTATAAAATAAAAATATATAGAAGTTACTTGAGTTATTATTTTGGTATATAAACTACAAAGAAAGAGGAAGTGGAAGAAGAAAAGAACTTTGATAGATGTGGTGAAATTATTGCCCATTCTTCAGGTGATTCCCTTTGAGTTGATCAAAAGGGATTCATATATTGTATTTCTGATCAAAATAAGACCTATAGGTAAATTTGAGGGTATTTGGGAGGATATTGGATCTAGTTATGTACAATACAAATTTCTTTGTAGGTGTGATTTCGAGAGAAGGTGAAGTACCATTTTATTAGAGAGGTGAGGTTCACTTTAGGAAAAGCATGAAATATTATTTTATTATACAATCATGATCTGTTTATAATGTCTAAAAATGATTTATTTCGAGAATAAGGTGTTTATGGGTAGAAACCATCTCTACAAATAGGTTTTAGATAGATTTAAGTCACCATATTAACCATATCATTTAGATTTAACTCTTAGATAAATAGTTTAACTTTTACCATGTATTCTTCTATAATTATAATAAATGGTTAATAAAATTACTATAAAAATAGAAAAGAACCCAAAGTGGTTCGTTATTAATATATATAACCTTATCCAAGACATTTGGATGAATTTTTGATTTTTATAAATATTATATCAATTAATAATAGAGTATTTGTTTTAAAAACTCATTTTTGTCAATTTTGACACTATTTGGAATTTGGATTTTTTTTGAAAGTCATGAAAACATTATCACTTCTAAAAAAATATATTTAATAAACCCTAACATGTCATATTAACCTATTAAATTATTTTAGTTCCACAGACGTTACAATATACATTTATTTTGATATTTCTAATATCAATTATTTTAATCATTCATTAGTATGGTAATTACTGCACCAACATTGTAACTTAAATAAATTTAATAATTTTATGTCTCAAAAAAATATATATAATAGAAATATTTATGAAATATTTTTATATTTATAATGAATATTTATAGTCTAATTTTTCTTATGTATAACTCTATTTTAAAAATGGTTTAGTTATTAAACTTTGAATTTAACTCTTTTAAATCATCTTTAAATAAAACAATAATAAATGTCTTAATCTAATAAAAGTGGGCCAAAAGTGTCATATTTTATTCCTAAGTATGATTTTGGTCGAAATATACAAGTCAAATAGAATTAGTACATGTGTTAGGGTAATTATAATATCAATTTTACCATTAATTACGCTATTTAGTTTTAATCGCGGTAAATAAAAGACAAAAGTTACTATTCACCAAAAATTATTTTCATCTTATTGAACCACATTTGACTTATTTATGTCATCCATGTCTCTCTAATTTTGGAAATTCAATTCACAGAAGTGATAAAATTATTTTTTATTCAAATTTCCTAATGCACCTAGAGGGTGGGTAAAAGATGCTACAAAGTTGAATAAAATTTTATATAATTAATATTATTATATAATAAATCTATTTAATTACATTGAAAATTTATAGGTATTATGTATCTATATTTACCTAATATAATTTTAAGTAAAATAACTATTTATTTAAATAAAAAGTCGATTTAATCCAATAACACATTATTTTTCACTATTTATCAAAAATTGTATGTTTTCATAAAAATATTAGAAATTCACCCTAAGCTATTTTTGATATCTTAAATCTAAAAATGATGTCCATTTTGAAAAAAAAATTATAAAATTGCAAAATTGGGTATTACTATTCATAACGGCTAGTTTGATTGGTCGTGGTGTGTTAAAACTCTAAGCTACGTACAACACAAGCTATTGCAGTATTCAAATGAAAACGTATTATGGATGTTTGGGGTGTTACAAAGAATATTGAACATTAAATATTTTCTATAGGTATTTATTATATGACCATAAACTAATCCTTTTCCAAGCATCATAACATTAAACTATGTGTGATCCGCACCATATCTTGTTCTCGGTGTGGGGTATCCCATCATGCAATCTTCCTACAACCTTGACTCTTTTGGTTGGGCAGGTATCATTGACGTCAGTTCACTAATCCATTTTTACATGACATTAATCTATAACCCCAACCCATGGAATGAACATGGTATTCCATCTTGACATTACCTGGGGAAAAATGATGTAATGAAAAATGTGTAATCCCCACACACACATTCCAATCACATGATATTAAACATTGGGATTCATCATCCTCACAGTATGATGTTAAACTGTTTTTACAATGTTATCACCATATGACTTAAACAATGTGTTTATTTTCAACATTTCCTGATGTAAAACTATGTTGAATATTAGGCATTTTACCAAGAATCACTTTCCTCCACATTCAGTCATCTATTGCAATGTTTGTGTTCTTCTAATATCATTTGAAATTTGAGGTTATACTCCCTCTGGAAGATGATTCTAACTTTCGGTCAGATCGAAACGACCACCCAATTTTCTTTAAGATTAAATGGAACAATTCAATGAGTGTTGGAATCCATTAATACTTTCTATCACTTCATCTCCATGCTTCGCATTCCCCTTATTTATATGCCCTTCCACCTCAATGCCTTAAGGGAACCCTTATTGGCTATGTTTTTGGGCACAATGGATCACCTACCTTCCTAGACCAATACACTAGAAGACTCAATATGAAATTTTGAGATAGATCTAATTATTTTACAACATGTTTAGTAGTCTAGCCTCATTTGTTTCCCAATTATTGGAAAAATTACCTAGATGATGTGTTTTTAAATTGGTTAGTATTTATCCTATATTGTCACTCCACTCCCATTATTTTCTAGATTTTAGGCCTCATGATTCACACGGTCCATTCCCTTTTGTTCTGGTAGAATTCAACACCCCTATTGTTACCCAATTTAGTGAACTAGAAAACATTGTAAAGAAAATTTGACTTTACATAGACCCCTATTCTCTAGACACAACCTCTCTCAATCCATTATTTATCTGTGGTTACTAAACCAATACATACCTGGAGTGCCCAATGATTATATGACACTCTTATATGAATGATTGATCACTTGTTTATCCCATGTTTCTCACACCAATTATTAGTTTTCTGGTATTACGGATTGATCATTGGTTATCTTTGGAATTTGATTTCTATTAAATAATAAATTAGTGGAATTTATTAAACGGGGAATAATTTTAAAATGAATGAATTAAAGTTTCAGAGGGTGATCCACATATCAAGGCATCTCCTTTTTTATATTCCTTTAATGATAAACCTGATAGATCGATAATTTGATCTCATCTATCAATTACTAAGTATCCTTCAGGCTCAAATTCTACTGTACTATGTCTTATTTTTCCATTATCACTTTTGGAGTATACATATTCAATTATGGACTAATTCTATGTCTATTCAGCCTCATACCCAACTACTAAAGATGTCACATCTACATCATTTTCCTTGACCACTACTAGATGGGCCTTTAGACCCTTAATGACCTTATCCTGAGTAGAAATGACCATTGAATTCTCCTTTACCATCCCCTTCATATGGTCGATCTCTCTGTTAGATACCTCAAGAACCTTAGATCCATAAACCTTGTGATTTCTCTTCAACTAGTCATGGAACTTCCATTAATCATGCGCCCACATGACCAGAAATTCTCAGGACAGTGTATGAAAGATAATGGAGTCCACACCACCAGTCCTCAAGATAACTTACTAGAGGCGGTGAGGTCGTACCCATTGTGGCAGTTCTTTTATGTTAATGCGGTTAATAATGTTCCGCACAAACCTCCATACCTTTTGGCACATGATCCGAATCTCCATGTAAAACATCGAGATAGAATCTTCATAGTCTTCATGTGATGTAGGTTTGTACTCAGGGAAGACTACCAAGAAATATTATTGACATCCTTCAAGTCTAGTTCCTTGGAATTGAGTGGGTGGAGGATTATCCCAGGCACCAGATCCTCTCCAGTCTATTCATCAAAAAATCCTTCACTTCCCCCTTGTAGAACTTTTGTGGTGATTATAACTATCCTAGCATCCATATCTGCCCCTATCAGTGGAACTACCTCATATTCAACCCTCATAGCTTCTACTATTTTCAATTATTGATCAAGAACGTCTAGTTCCACCTCCCAAGTCACCTCATCATCCAATAAAATTGCTAACTTCCCCATCATGACTTCATCTCCAATATCCTCCCTAGGTGGAACCACTACCAAATGATCTATTACCATGGATACTTTATAAAATCCTATCATGAGAACCATATAAACCCCTCCATTGAGGGCACGACCTAAGAGGCCCCTTCTAATAGCTCCTCCATGGGCATCCTGAATACCACAACCTCTTCGGCTATCTTCGATTATGGAGAAGTTCCTATGCTACTTTCTCAACTTCGGGCATCACCACTGACTTAGATGTAAGAATTTAAGGATGATCCTTGAAAAAAATTGACTTTATATTCAATTATAATTCATCCAAATTTTGATGGCGAAGGGATGAAAAAATTGAAATAAAGGATAAGAGGATTTAATGAATGGTACATCCCAATGAGGATTTTCTAGAGGTTCATTGTCAATCCCTCTGGGGAGGGAATTACCCCAATGGTTTTCACATCAATCATATAAATCAATTCAATTTATGGTTGGCCTCCCAGGGCCTTGATGTTAGGGAGGGAGCCCACATTAAACCCAAGCCCTCCAATTGAGTCTTGTCATGATCTTATCCTTTGTTTTCTCTCTCTAATTCCTAATAATCATGGAATAGAATTAAGTAATGGGTTTAAAAGTTGAGTGACTACAAATAATATGAGTTCAGAGTGTTTAACTAATCGATAACAGAATGTCTATCTCTATCTATGCCTCTATATGCATCACTTTCCTAGGAATCATCTGACTCATCTGGAAGAAGCATGATCTCAACCAGCTTTGCTACTGAATGTTATGGGGAGTATGGTATGTTTTGAAGCACCTTTATTTAGATATTTAGAGGGTTTACACTTACTCAAGAGTGGATTAGGTCTTCCAAATCCACTAAATATAGCTCAGCCTTGTCCCATGAAACATGAATGTTGGAATTACCACAAAAAATCATGGAAAGACGCATCTCGTCTCTATTATGATTCTTTCATATCCAACAAGAGTTTATGAACTGTTTGTATAAATCCTAATTCTCTTAGGTTTTGGGAATGATGTAATCACCAAGAATATCAACATGATGGATCCACTTCACATGATCTTAAGAGCATTTCCTCAGTACATCCCTAGAGGGCTGGTCTTCATCATATTGATGCTTTTCCATGATCATAAAACCTGATGTTCTCCTCTCCCTATGGATCTCACCTATACGGTACCATGAACTACTAACTCTAAAATTATTGCCCTACCTGCTAAACCATCCATGCCTCCGTGACACACACCGACCACCACTCACTCTCATTCCCAGAGTTGTGGGGCCTATAATTTGTTGGGGTGAGGGGTCCAATTCATCACTATCAACCAAAGATAAATTATTTCATTGCTCAAAATTTAATTTAGAGTGAGTATGTATGTATCAGTAGGTGGTGGAATATCCTTCCACATTTTCCCATACTAATGTGTGATCATGTGCCAGATCTGCCTCAGGACTGAAGGCTGTCCATCACGGTGCACCTATGTGTACACATTTGATGTTTGACAACAGAGGCATCTGAACATCATTGTGATCTATTTCATATTGTAATGTTTTTAGATTGGCTCATAGTCAACCCTCATCAATGGTACCTTACCTTGGGAGGGAAGAAGGTACTGTCTCCACTCAATGGTCATTGCACCATCATTGGTCATAATCAATGTTGAAAGGGTGAATGGGTGGATCCTGAAGTTATCTTCCAACCCGACCTTCCCCAGACCATAATCCAAGCCCAATATGATACAATACTCTCCAATATGATAAGGATTTATGGATGATAGTTGTTCATATGAGGAGAGTGGATGTTCGGGTAATCATATCCCCCTTGTGTGTGGCCACCCATCAATTGAAAAAATAGAGGGGCACACGTAGAGAGAGTAAATAATTCCGCTCATTGATATTGTGGATCACTTAATACAACTTCTCCAATACTGAGACAACTAAATTTATGTGTTGCCTCATCAACATAATCACTTCTATAATGAAGATACTCAACCACACCCCCATATTCTCATCCCTCTGCAAGATCATCCAGACACAAATAAGAAAAGTGATGGACCTTACCTTCATAACCACTAAAGATTCCAAATTTATAATATATCCCCATTAGTGACACTATATTTCCTCCATGATCTCATGGTAAGAGTTATCTTTTCCCTACATTTATAACCCATGTAATATGTATCAACTCCTTAGTATCCTTTATGCTGGATCTTCCCCAACAGATGGTTCATCTACTGGATTAATCGATAAGTATCCAAACCATTGCTTGAATGGGATATCTCACATCCATGACCTTTCTTAACTAGTACCCTGCACTAAATGTAACAACGCCCTCTCAAGAGCTGGTATCTTATCCTGGTCCCCCAAAACATTTTATGTGGGGAGGAATTCAACCTAAATATCACCATTAATTTGTATATCATGGATATGTTGAAGATCCCATAGGCTTATTCCAATCACGTCATGGAGAAGAATAAAATTGATGTCCATAGGGACCATCTTCTCATCCACTCAAGAGTGATGTTCGAGTGGCGGTAGGCATAAAATTTCATGGACCATGCTACATTGTATATCCCCACTCGCATCATCTCTACATCAAATTCATGGAATAAAATTCATACCCAATAGGCCTAGTACCACTCAAGGTTTAATTTTCCTCCCTTCCATATGTCTCAGTTTTCATTCCATCATTTGAATGAATTCCAAAAACCAACTTTTAACATCATCTAATACTACAGGGGGGTTGCATAATCCTTCAACTAATCCTCAAAAATATTGTTAATGTGGTTCTATAGAGTGTCCTCTATGATTGGAAAATTATCCTTCTAGATATGGTTTGGAAAATTCATATGCCATTGGTACTATCACTATGTAATCTTGAACAGGTATGCTAGTTTGTCTCTTCCTACCACGATGATTAAAATATCTTCTCTCAGCCCAAAACCAATGAGTAGGAGCCTCATTCATAGTGGGTGTATAATTTCATCCTATTTCAATAGTATGATAAGTAATTTTTGGTATGAATTTCAATGAAAACTCTCTGAAATAATTATATTCCCACCCCTTCTTCCCATTATATAGAAGTGGCATCGACTCCTTCAGTGTCCTTTTGGTTGAAATAATTAGTTATTTGTTACTCCGGTTCACAAAGTTAATTCATGGAGTTTGTTTACATAGTATATTCATATGGATCAGTTTCATGGAGTCCAATTCACTCAGAATCATTTGCGGATATAGGCACCCGAAGACAGTGAGCTTCACGAGAAATAGGGATTGGTATCACAATGCACTCACCGAGGATTTGATATTACTAAAGAAAATATCATGATATTTTCTCTTCAAAGGAGATTAGTTCTCACTAATAGGGTTCCCAATTCTATATAAAAGAATATGGATGAATCTGGGCATCGTGATGGGAATTATGAAGACACTATCACAAATGGGATTCATGAATGAGCTTCACGAATGGGAGTAGATTGTCATTTTTTGTGATTATCCCTTAGAACCCAACCCTCTTTTTCCCTTTCATAATCCATTTTGAGGAAAGGTCACTTGTTAGTGTTGAAATATGCATTCCACTAGATTGATCAAAGAAGGTGCAGGTAGTTTGGGGAAAATATAACAAAAAATGGACCAAATACCCCTCTAAGGGTCTAGTTTATAAAGGTAATGAGATTTATGAATGGAAAGAGCTCTTGAAACTCCCTAGACTAGATTACCCTTCACAAAATGAATGATGTCTTGACAACACATCTATGGCCAAGGAAATTTTTACTTGTGGAATGCCTTGCCAGCATGCAAAGGGTTAATGGTATCATCTTCAACTATGAATCTTAGACTCACAAGGACACACCCACTCGTGAAAATCATAATTATTTATATAGTCATGAAATATTTATGAAACCCATTCCTATTAAATACATCCATGTTCTAACTTTTTTAGGATGAATCACATCCTTTAAATATCCCAAGTCACCCACGAATTGTGAACCCCTGTAATCTTCAGGAACTAAAGAGAAAATGGATCACCCAAGGTATCCACGCTTCGCTAAATGACCTCGCTTGTGTTAATGAGAGCCTAAACCCCATATTGTTATGCCTTTCATGAAGCCATACACCCTTCAAAGAAGAATAAGTCCATCTGTGAAACTTGAGGAGTCAAAAAGAATTCATCCTTTGTGAAGAACTCACCCACAAAATCAAGAGTTCACTCTTAGTCATGTTCACCATATTTTACAAAGAATAATCCATTGTGAATTCCCTGACCTCTATGATGACCCCAAGACTGAGAAAATACTCAATTTTGCACCACCAATTTTCATGAAACACCTATCTTAGGTCTCTCCATGGTGACTCCATTATTAAAAAACCTCTTCATGATGTTTGATTTCCTAGACCCCCCCCCCCCCCCACTAATCCAGGACTGGTTCGGCAACACCATGAACCCCTATGTTACCAATTCCACCAACTCTTGTGTCCGCCCACTTCGCCCCATTTTATGGGTTGATCTCCCCACCTAACTATTTCTTCTACAAATAGGTATATTAACCCCTTTCTATTCTAATCATAGTGACTGTAACATGAACCTCAGAATTGGCCCCACCTCCATGGAAGTTCCAACATGATTCCCTACCCAAAGTCACATGAGTGGTCGTCATGTAAGCCCAAGGGGTGAGGAGTGATTCCCCCTAAATCTGAGTATCATGACACAACACTACCATGATATGTTTCGTATTTATACAATCTTAAATTTTATTCCAAGGTTCTCATCACATGAAATAAAAAGATAGTCTTACCTCATGTGATGAACATGGGATTCCCCATGTAGCATCATTATACAATGAGACATTATCCACTGCCACGGGATAGCTGTTCTACCTCAAGAAAGTCAAATCATAACCACTACACCATTCCAACTAGTAGAGATCCTCCATAAAAGGCCAGCATTAACACATAATCCCTACAACATCGCTCATTAACACTCCTTTCACAACATGAGCATACTGAACACATGATATTAAACATCCTGGATTGGTCTTGTCACATGACCTTAAAATAAAACATACAAATACGTGGGTTTTGATCCCTATATTTTAAGCTGGTTATCTAGGAATAATCGTTTAGTTTCAATACCAAAAATGGTAAACATTATGTTGACACATCTCCCCTCCTAAGAACACACCTCCTAGATCCACACCTATAGGGAATTATGATCCACAAATCTGGATCCTCCTCTACATGGAATTTTGATCCATTGGTAAACATCCATGTGTTACCTCATATGGATTAACATTCGAATCCTCCTCCATGAGGAATTTTGATCAATCAAGCACCTTCTCCACAATATGATAAAATCATTAAAAAATATATCTCAACTAAGATTTCTAATTATTATCCATAGGATATAAAACTTGTGACCAAACCGATAACAACTACCACATTCAATATACATTGGATTACTGAGGTAAAAAAACCTTATAATAATTATTACCATAATGTTAATTACCTTGTAATAGACACAATATTACTTGAGTTCCATTCCTAAGATGCCTTGTCTAAAATTCCCTCATAAGAGGAAGATTCACAGGTGACCAATGTTCCCAACATCTAGACATGTCCAGTGATTTCCCACATGACTACTCCCCTAAATGAAGGTTTCTTCCCTATCAAGACTGAAGTATTTCCATCATCCAAAATTTATTTTTATTATTTTGCAGTATATCACAAAAAACTATTCATTAAATAGAATATTAGGAAAACCAAAGGAAACTGAATCTATGGTGTCATTAAGTAATACAGCTCGAGAGATTCACCTTTTATCAAATTCACTTCTTCTGGAGACATGCAGTTCATATTATGGATACAAGAGAGAAATTCACCATGGACTGTCATTTATATAAGTAAATATGCATCCTTTTTCCCTCTCACTATGTATTATTCCCAATCATGTTGTTTTTTATAAGACACTGACCCTGTCTACTGATATATGAAATTGAACAAGGGGTGGGTCCTAACCCAAGCATGGACATTAATGGTGTCATTGTGTATGTTTCAGCTACATCCAATGGGATGTTTTTTTTGTTACGTAAATGAATCCTACTAAGGATCCCATGAACCTCAACCCATAGAGGGTCTCTACAACTAAAGATATCCATGGACATAAAAAATGAAATCTCCCAAGGAGTTTCACACCACCCCACATACCCTCATGGAACCCAAAGTACATGATCCATCTGTATTGAGTTTTGGTCCAGTGAGGTGGGGTCTCCAGCAAACCCAATGTACTTGGTTGGGTCTCTAAATAGATTTAACAAGGGTTATTCCAACTAGGAGATATTTGATGGTAGGTGAACCATCCCAATTACTTCTAATATTGGAAAAATCTACCATGAGGTTACTGGTATGAATGATGAGATCTCTTCCTATGTAAGAAATACATTCATTGTGGGACATATTTCTTGACTTCTAGATACACTAGGAACCAGGTATAATAATCGTAGTTCTAAAATCCCATTTTATACCTACCACACCCAAACCTTGTAACTACATGTCAAGGAATGATGACTCTTGTACATTCTAAGAGGGAATACCAATAATGTCCACAAACTCCCTCCACACAGATCAGGACCAAATCAAATTCAAAAACTAGGTGCATAGAGATCTCATCCTAACTTTCGTCACAATATGGGCACTTTGAAATAATGATAATCCATAATCTTTTAATGTTCTAATATTTTGGAAATGCTTGTTATCTTATCATCTTGATAGGGAATTTGAATATAATAGATATATTTTTACACCACAACACCTTTCCCCATGAATCTAAAGAGGATGGGGATGACATCAGTCTTCGGAAGTCTGATGTTGATAATGCACTACAATAAGAACTAGTGAAAATAAATAATTTTGGCACATTATTGATATTGATGAGGTAAAAGATATCAATTTTTTGGATCAATTTTCCATTAATGATGTTTGGGTTCCTGCATGCACTTTTAAATGTTAAATCTGAAATTCTCACCTTGGGAAACCCAGTGTGGTACCAGCCCAATTGTGAAGCTAGAAGGAGATGTTCCACATCTCCACTACACACCGAACATGGATTTGTAGAGTAAAAATATGTGGGTGGATAACATTTCATAAGGGTGAAGAGAATTATATTTCCAAATATCCAACCCCACTACATTCATTTTCCATGAATATGACCCAATTATTTTATTCTTCATGGATCTCTCAGGGGAATTTCGCATGAAGACTGTGAAGTCCATGAAAAAGATTTATCATGTTGATGCCTCCCACCCTAACGTGTCTAGTGATCCTTTCCCATGAATACCATTGATGCCTCCCTCTAGATGAGAATACAAAATGGATAGTTCCATAATATTATCAATGTGAGAAATTAACACCTTGGGAGCTTTGGTATCTATAAGAGAAAGAATTGAAATGGATGCTAGAATGTTGTTCACCAAGTTTATCTACCACAGAAGGATAGGAAATGGTTTTTCGAGTTCTGAATTTTTCAGATGGTCCTCCCCACTATATTATCAAACTGATGTATTTGGGGACTACTAGCTGAGATGGGATCACCATGGTAATCGATGGGGAGGGACCCTCTTTGCATTTCAAAATAAGTAAACAACAAATTTTCCCTTCTATTTGAAGACATGTTAGAAATAAATAAACTTATCATTGATTGTTTAGTAACATGCCCACTGCATTTGAAAAATAATTCATGTAACACCCAAAGGTTTTGAAAATAAATATAGAATTAAATTTTATAATCTAACCACTAAACACAACTTTGTCTCTTCTATGTTTTGAATTTCAAAAAATAGTCATCTAGAGTTGTGTTCAGTATGTAATTTGTAGTCTGATAGAGCAGACATGATTTTTAGTGAAGAGTAACATACCCTTATGAATAGTAATATGACACTAATGAATTTTAAATTTTATTATTATTTTATTTTCTTAATTCTAGAAGATAATAACATTTGGTTAATTTTTCATTATGATAAGAAGTTGTTGTAGAATTAGAACTATGAATTTTTGAATTAAGTATGAGTTTATTTAAAAGTTAAATTAATAATATTTAGAAAATAATTTTTCAAAAATGGACTTCACTTTTGAATTCTAAACATTGAAAAATGGTAGGGGTGAATTTTTGGGATTTTATGAAATTCTTGAATATTTGATGAATAGTAAAATACGATAATATACGATAAATGATGAATACTTGATTTACTGCATCATAGGTGATAAAAGGATGATGTAAGCCCACATGGTTCGAACTGGCATTCCATTATTACTCTTAGGGGTCACATGAAACAATACTATTGGTTTTCATGAGAGAAGTAATAAAATAATGAATTAAATATTCAAAATCTACCCCTTTCCTCCACTATAAAAACCTCCCACCACTACCTCTTCTCTTCACTACTATAAGACTAGAATATCCTAAAAGTTCTGCCCAATTACCCTTCCCCAGTCAATCCTCATGACCAGTAACCTCTTAGTCTTGTAAAAGACCAAAACCCCTTCCCTTAAGGAGTTTCTCAAGGAGGTTATTTCAAGAGGTAAAACACCCTTGTTTTTCATTTGGTTTCATTCCAATTTATCTTCTTTTTCTATCCTATCCTCTCAAAATCTGTCCAAATGAACATGATAACTCTAGTAGCATATATATACTGTATTTATATCATGTGAATGGAAGAACCATCATGAATATTCTTACTCCCTCCATTTTATTTTATAAACAAAATCGACATCCATGAGGTTTCGATTTAAAACTTTCATGGAAGATGAAGTTTTATTCTTCAATTTCTTCATCATTATTGGTCATGAAACCATATTCATGGTTTAAAAAGACTATAATATATGTTTTTTAACCTAATTAATATTCAAGAACCAGATTATGTACATATAATTAAGTTATATTACAAAACTAGTTCATAATATTCCAAATACCGCCGAATAATCGAATTGGTGGTCATCAAATGATTCATCTTAATTACATGTAACCAAATGATAGAAATGACCATTATCAATTATTTATGTTCATTAATAATATATAATTCCAATCCTCTAGATTTATAACCATTCCACATTAACTTCATTACATAAAAACAAGTGAACCGAATATGAAAATAAAAGAAACGAACACTCCAGAATGACAAAATTCAATAAAATAACAAATCAATAAAGACAAAAATGAACTGAACATAATTATGGTAACTAAATACATGTCTTATAGGTTCTTAAAGGAGTTATTAACATGTATAATTTCATATTCCAAGAGCTTATGTACAAGTACGGAACATTTTTAGAGTTAAGGTAAGTGTTTTTCCACCCGAACATCCACTTTCATTCGGGATATATTCATTATCTGATAACCATGATGTAATTATTATGTATTGTTATGTACTCATCATATGTTCTGTGTGAGTATCATATATATTTTTAAAAACCAGAATCCTTCCTTATTTCTTGGATAGTTACACATTTTAAAAAGAACATTAAAAATTGTTTCAAAAATACGATCCCGGTTCAAGCGAATTTTTAAAAATTCTTACCTATTTTCAAGGGCACTATATAATCTATTTTTGGAAAACATAATCTTTATAAAATCTAATATTTTATTATGAAAATAATATCTAACTTCACTTCTAGTTTTATACAAATATTTTTCCAAAAAAACTATTCTTTTAAAAATAAAAGAGTATTTCTCTCCAGAATTGCTTAATGATCTTATATGAGTGTTTTCATCTAATTCAACACTCTTGTTGATTCCATGGTATTATTGGGTTTAATAATTTATGAATTCATATACCATATTTGATTTAATGGTTTATGAATAACTCTATTTTTTATGATCTATCCTAAAACCATTCACCATATTACTCAGAATGGTTCGTGTTTTATGTTTAATGGTTGGGGAAAGTTTGTTACATTTCATATGATAGTTTTAATATGAATGTATCAGTTTTTATGTTGATCCCCTCTCCTATGAGGAATTAATTGGACTTATTATGTGATGGGTGGGGCCCTCTATATCCCCTTGATATATCGGTAGGTCTCATGAGACAAATAGACGTGGAAATGGCTGAGGCCTTTCCCAATGTGATATAGATTTTGGTCGAGGCCTTAATCACTAGATGCCTTGGCTGAGGCCAGAAATAAATGATTCAGAATGTCTAGAATATAAACTTAACTCATTATAGAGCTAGTAATTGAATGTTCATGTGGTTATTCGACCAGTATAATACCCATTTTTATGTTTTATTATGGTATATTTACTCAGTTCATTTTCCTGCCATAATGTGTTCATATTTTTTATTGAAGGAATGTGTTTTCAATTATTCACCATGTTTATTGTTTATGTTATCTTCTTATGTATTTCTTACTCTTCCTGAGCATTTGAGATCACCTCTTTCTTATGTTTTATTTTCTCAGGATATGAATATGTAATTTATGAATGACTTGCAAGCATAATCTAGGAGACGTCCTGTTTCTAGTGAAATAAAATACTATTTTTGTATCCCTTTATATTGTAATGATAAACTTATGTATGTTACTTGTTTAGAATGATACTAAATTACTCAGTATTTTGAGATTTGTATTCCTTCAATGTATTCCCATATAATCAAATACGGAATTGGCTCTGGGACAATGGGGTCGGGTCCCTAAAGTAGGAATCATAGGATGTTTAGTATAATACTTGGAAACTTGATTTAGAAAATTTAGAATTAGGGAAGAGTCCCTAATTTAGTCATTGAGGATATACATACAATAATGTCCTGGAATTTTGGAAAGGAATAGATTATATGGATCTTTCATGCAATACATCTCTGTCTGGATATGAGCAGGTAGAGGTGGCTCTGACACAGATGTATCTAGGGGTAAAAACCCGAAAACACCGCCTTGAGCTAGACTCGAACGAGAACTGGTGAACGACAATGGGATTTGCTTCACTCTTCGTTACAACACTCCCGAGGGATATGCTTAGGATAATTCACAATTATTTACAAGCCATTATGAAGGATTTTAATGTAAATATTCCTCAAAGAAACCATTTTTGTGAATATAGGATTATCCATGCGTAGGATCTCAATTTTTTCTGAGTATTTTTAATTTAATATTATATATTATGATTCAGAACCTAATATAATGTATTCCATTATCTAGATATGGAACCTAATGGATGGAATAGAAATCGAATGAATGCACCTATCCCCTGTAGGGATTTTCCTCTAATGCAGTACAATGATTTTGGCTCTGGTGCTGTGACTAGTGTTGAGAAACTCAAAAATATACTAGGACAACTTACTCAGGTATTGAATAATAACCTTACTCATATGGAGCATCTGGATCCACAACGTGGAGGAGCCATTGTAGAGACCCAAAGATTAATGTACAAGGACATTACATTACTTTTTCGTAATACTTATTACATAACAAAAACACACACACACAAGGACCGTAATAGTTTAGTGTCTTTGGAAACTCAGAACGTAATCTTCTAATCATGGTGAAAGATCTTCAACATCTCCCATAAAGATCTTCCATTTTTTTCTTACGTAAAACCTTTATTTATATCCTGGGGAAATGAAAACATAAAAGGGTGAGCTCAAATTCTCAGTAAGGGTAATCAAAAGAAAAATCAATTACATCATATTCATAAGAACATAACATTTTGGAAATCTTAACCTACAAAAGAGATCATAATATCATAACATGGGATAAATCATAATAGTGAAATGAAATCCCAATAATCATAACATAAAACATGAAACTTTGTGGAATACACACATAATCCTAGAGAATCATATCTTATTAGTCAAGACTCATTTCCAAGACTATATTAGTGGACAATGTCCATTTCTGAACCGAGTCACCCTTGTTTCAGTCCTGTTTCACTGAACCGGTATAACCTACCGTTCCATCCATGTCTATCTCATGAGATATAAAATCTTTACCCAATGCATTGGAGGGAGATATAGGTCCCACCCATCTCATAATGATACCATTCGTACGTGTGCCACAAAATCAAAAATCATACATCATTGCATAACCCATGTTATAAAAATGGGAATCTTAAACATCGTGACATCATCAAACAATTCATATAAGATAAAAGAATTCATAAAAATAATTCCATCACAACATAATCAATCCAATATAATAATAGGGATATAAAAAGAACCCTATATTATCATAGATGGAAAATAATTTTGATAAAACACTTGAACTCCATTCTTGAGGAAAAGATCATTTCTACTTCAAAAACATTTTTCCTTTCTTAACATGTCATACAATTTTAACCTAAAAGAAGTTGATTAAAAATAAACATGAAAACATGTAAAGGAAGATTCTTGGAAATATTGTTTTAAAAATACATTCATGCCATATAAGATAAAAAAACATTCTTCTCATAATTTTGTCGAAAAAGTCAAAAAGTACCTCATACGAAAAATGACAAAAGATTCCTTTTATATCTTTTACTAAAAACTCGCCGAAGGTTAAAATAGGATTTAAACAATTGTAGGTGAATGGAAATAATATTACATATTTAGGAAACATGGATGTGGATGATAAAATACACCCCAATAAATTCCAAAGTATAAACAATCTCGAATAAAAATGAGATTGTGATATTTCCCTTACCTTATTACGATATGCTTTGTACATAACCGAACCTCCTCTTTTTGACGCGCCTTCAGTTAACCTCCACTTAAAGAACTAAGGATGGTCTTTGAAGAATACCAAGACCTTTATAATGATACTGGGGAAGTGGATAAGAGATTTCGGTAGGGGTTTGCCGAGCTTGAATGCTCAAATTGGTGTGAGGAGGAGAGGGAGGAGGTGCCCTTTTATAAGGGAGGAGAGGGGCACCTTAAGAAAATCTCAAAATATTATTTTATATTATGGTCAAATTCGGTTTATAATGGTTCCAAAGGGTCTTATTTAGAAGATAAAGTGGGGATGGGTCTTAATCCTCTCATCCAATAGGATTTAGACAAGTTTAGGTTTTTATTTTAACCTTTTCAATTAGATTTAACTCTATGTTAAATAATTTAACTTTTACCGTGTCTTTTTGTTTTCTTACACTATATAGTTAATAAACATACCATAACAAGCCAAAAAAAACCCAAGTTGTTTATTATTAATATATCTATCCTTATCTAAATAATTTGGCCGAACCGTTGATTTTTAGAAATTAAATAACAATTAAAAATATAATATTGGTTTTAAAAACTAATTTATGTCAATTTTGACACTATTTAGTACATGATTTTTATGAAGTTCATAATAGAATAATAAGTTCGAAGAAAGTTACGTATATCATCAATAACATGTCATATTAACCTATAAAATTAATGTAAGTCATAAAAGTGTCGAATTACATTTATATGGGCATTTATAACATCAATTATGTCAATATTTCATTAATAAGACAATTACTGCATCATCTTTGTGTCATAATAAATGATAATTATTTAATCCCTAAAAATTCTAAATAAATTCCTATGATGTAGATAATCGTATTAGATTTCTGGAGACTATTAATTTTCGATGTTTCATGAAGTGTATCACTAAATTAAAATTATTATACTTATAAGATTTAAGAAAGTGACATGTTGTCACATTCTTTGGTTTTAATAATAATTAAATTATTTTCATGGAAAAAAGTCCATAAAATGAATCTAATCCGACCCTTAGGTTATATAGGTATACTTTTATCCATCCAATAGGATTTTTCCAAGTGTTAGGGTAATTTTATAATCTTATATTTACCCGTAATTACCCGATTTACCTTTAACTATAGTAAATAAAATTTACCACAGTTACTATTCACAATGCCCAAAAATAAAAAGTAGCTTATTAACATAATTTGGACCCACTGATTCCAAATATGGAATCCATTTTTCCAAATTCAATACAATAAATATGCAGAAATTAAATTAAAATTAATCCCGTTGTCGAAAGAAAATGGGTTTTTCTTTAAAACATTGCAAAAGATTGAATTGATTTAACCTACGAATTCAAGGTAAAATCAATGATAATGACATACATTATATTAAATGGTAAAAATATATTCTATTTATACTTTAAAACCATTCAATATTATAATTTAACCACATAATATATTACGATGAAAAAAGTTATTTTTAATTAAAATATAGCGTGTTTTTACTATTCATTAAAATATGAATGTTATCGGAAAAATATCAAAACATTATCTAATGTAAATTTCTATATCCTGATTCAAAAGAAGAATTTTATTTTGTCAAGTTGAACTTATAAATATGTCAAAAAATAGATTTAAAGTGGGTGTGCCATCAAAAGGCAGCAAAATTGCATTTTTTTAAAAATACTTATTTTACCTGAAAAAATTATTTTGTTCTTATACCATGTTTTAGAAATGTGTAAGATGAATAATAATGTTATAAAATTAAAAATTTATTTAACACTATTCATAAAGGCTAGTTCATAACAATATTATAATAATATATCGTTGTTTAGTAAAACCCTGTATTGCGTACAAGACACGCTATCGAGGAAGGTCGCGATTGTGTGTAATGCAAGCCAAGTCAGGGTTGCGTGTAGTGCACAACTCCTTTGTTGTTGCGTATAATAGAATCCAACCATATTTTATTTATACATTGAATATATATATATATACACACTTAATGTTGGATAGAATAACTTCTATCAAACGAACTTGAAATTGTGTCTAACAAGAGCCAAGAAAAGTGTTGCGTATACTACAAGCTAATACAATGTTGCATATAGTGCAAGATAATCTTGGTGTGTCGTACAATAGAAGATATGAATGAAATTAAAAATAATGTATCTTATAAAATCTCTGGTTGTTACATTCTACCCCCCTTAAAATGAATTTCACCCTCGAAATTTGTCAGGGTTATAAATCGTTTACTATTTATAAAAACCCACATCGTAAAAAGAAATACCAAAACTAAACTTTAAAAACTAAAGTATGAAATATAATGGTTACCCAAATGAACTCATCACTGGGTTTCCATATAGGAGAAAATATGGACATGGAAGAGAAATCTAACTGTCATGTTCTGATGGAGAGTGGTAGAGAACATGGCTATGAAAAATCAAACAATCACAAAGATATTGATTTGTGGTGATCTAAGGTACCATCTGATTCATCGGATATAAGGGCAGTAGGACAACATTTTTGGTTTTTTCAAGATCATTTCCCTAAAGTTGATGAAATTGGAATTAGAAGAAATACTTTCGTGATTTTGGTATAGTCTCACCATTTGTCATTCTTTGGACATTTTCCACTTCATCTCTTAAAGAAATGAAGTTGAATTTGTTATTCGTGATGTGTTAGTAGATCATGTGATAGAATGATGGGTCATTCCATCTGTCTCAAACAAAAGGTTAGAAAGGATATCAAAAAAAAATACATAAGTCCATCTATAGTGAGATTAATCTTATATAGTTCCTAAAATGGACTTATATTGCTTAATATAATAAAACTAGTTTCTACTAAATAGGGACTTCCCGTAGTCCAGTGGTAGGTGAAAAAGGCCAGTCGCACTTTGGTTGTGGGTTCGATTCCCACAGCCTTGTCCGACGCGATGGGCTGTCGCCCGTCCTGCAGGTTGTCGTTTTTCTAAAACTACATTACTATAAAATCCCATCAGTAATATCGAAAAAAGTTCTATCCTTAAAAAATACTTAGCATATGTCCAACATAATCCATTCCAATATTTAGGCTTATCTAAAATACTTCTATCCAAGATCATAGTATAAAAAAAACGATTACTTGAAATTTCATCAACCAAGTATGTTAATACCATCATTTATCCCCCATATATATATATTGTTGGTCACATTCCAATCATGTGAATACCTTAATCATGTATTCTCTTGAAAAAAATGAATACCCATTGAACCATAGTGAAAACTTGAATGCAGTTAAAAGTTAACACTTTCCACATACCAAAATCCTCAAAATTCTATATACTCAAACCATGATATCACTTAGTCCTTATATCAATCATGAGCTCATGAATACTGTTAATCATTTCATTTTCACGTTTTCCCTTCATTATGCGCATATCATCTTATTTCCAAAAATATCTCAATCACTTTGAATACCACATTATACCAACACATAAATATTCCAATACTCCATGATACAACATTATTTTGGAATCCCATTACATAAACACTTAATCATTCCACCACATAGTTGTCATATTAAACATCGCCAATAGTGATCGCATGTGACTTCCCTTTGTCTTTTTCCATAATCGGTTCCTCATGTCGATCATCACTAACCCTTGGATTAGGTCATTTATTAGCATAATTCCCCATTTCCTTGCACTTGAAGCATTGAAGTGTTGGTGGTGCGTTCTCTGCAGTATTTGCTTTATTCACATCATTAGAAACCCATTTTCCCTTACTTCGACACTCAGTTGCTCGATGACCTTCTTTTCCACACTTAAAACATTTTCTAGTCCCTTTAAGACAATATCCACCATGCTTCTTTCCACACTTTGTGCATAAGGAAACATTCATATTCTTTTCACCATTATTCTGAGATTTCTCCTTGAACTCCATCTTTCGTTTCTTGTCAAAACCATGAGATGGATATGTAACACCAACTTCCATTTCTACCTTGGTAGCACAATTCACAATTTATTCATAGCTACTGAAGTCTCTTATAGCTAATGCCTTTCGAAGACTTGTTTTTAAGCCACTGAAAAATCGATCAACTTTACATTCAGGTTGGATGATAATGCCAGATGCATACCTTGAAAGTCTTGTAAAATTCGCTTCGTATATACCAACAGATTCATCATCCTTATGCTTCAGCTCAAGGAACTCTTTTTCCATCTTTGTTCGAAGAATACAAGGGAATTACTTACTAAAAAACAAGTTCTTGAACTTGTCCCATTCCATGGACTCAATTTTATCTCTTGGCCTCGTATTCTTGATAAGATTCCACCATTGATCAACTTCACCTTCCAAACGATATGCTGCTAATATGACTTTATCATGTTCAGAACATTGAAGAACTGAAAATATCTTTTCAGTGGTACTGATCCATTTTTCAGCAACAAGTGGATCAGAATACCCACTAAAAGAAGGCGGATGTTTCCTCAATTAGGACTGAATAGAATATTGTTCCCTTCTCTGCTCATTTGGAAGTCCAGAATGATTCATATCTTGTGTAAGTATAGCAATAAGATTTTTCACTCCATCTCCCATAACACTTATTTGTTCATGAGGAAAATCATTGCATTGTCCATTACAGTGATCAAAACGATTCCTTCGGGTTCCATCCATCGTCTAAAACCCAAAAAGAATAGTGTGAGAGGCAAAAATAATGCTAGGGAAAACAACATAGTAAAGGGGGAGTACCCTTAATATCTAACATCTTAGGATAAATTCTAAGATCGTTACCGTAGTTCTAGGACTATATCCTATAAGTATACTTATCCTTAGGGAAATCCCTAGACATACCTTAGTAATATCTCTAGGGATCTCACTAACGTTTTCACATCCTAGTTTCCAATGGTTGACTAAACCATTCCTCTGATATCAACTATAGAGACTCGATGCTTGACGTACAGGGACATTACATTACTTTTTCGGAATACTTATTACATAACAAAAACACACACACAAGGACTATAATAGTTTAGTGTATTTGGAAACTCGGAACGTAATCTTCTAATCATGGTGAAAGATCTTCAACATCTCCCATAAAGATCTTCCTTTTTTTTGTTACCTAAACCTGTATTTATATCCTAGGGAAAAGAAAACATAAAAGGGTGAGCTCAAATGCTCAGTAAGGGTAAACAAAAGAAAAATCAATTACATTATATTCATAAGAACATAACATTTTGGAAATCATAACCTGCAGAAGAGATCATAATATCATAACATGGGATAAATCATAGTAGTGAAATGAAATCCCAATAATCATAACTTAAAACATGAAACTTTGTGGAATACACACATAATCATAGAGAATCATATCTTATTAGTCAAGACTCATTGCCAAGACTATCTTAGTGGACAAAGTCCATTTCTGAACCAAGTCACCCTGGTTTCAGTCTTGTTTCCCTGAACAGGTATAACCTACCGTTCCAGCCATGTCTATCTCATGAGATATAAAATCTTTACCCAATGCATTATAGGGAGATATAGGTCCCACCCATCACATAATGATACCATTCTTATGTGTGCCACAAAATCAAAAATCATACATCATTGCATAACCCATGTAATAAAAATGGGAATCTTAAACATCTTGACATCATCAAACAATTCATATAAGATAAAGGAATTCATAAAAATAATTCCATCTCAACATAATCAAATCAATGTAATAATAGGGATATAAACAGAACCCAATATTATCATAGATGGAAAATAATTTTGATAAAACACTTGAACTCCATTCTTGAGGAAAATATCATTTCTACTTCAAAATCATTTTTCCTTTCTTAACATGTCATACAATTTTAAACTAAAAGAAGTTGATTAAAAATAAACATGAAAACCTGTAAAGGAAGATTCTTGGAAATATTTTTTTAAAAATCCATTCATGCCATATAAGTTAAAAAAACATTCTTCTCGTACTTTTGTCTGAAAATTCAAATAGTACCTCGTATGGAAAACGACAAAATATTCCTTTCATATCTTTTACTAAAAACTCACCGAAGGGTAAAATAGGATTTACACAATTGTAGGTGAATGGAAATAATATTACATATTGAGGAAACATGGATGTGGATGATAAAATACACCCCAATAAATTCCAAAGTATAAACAATCTCGGATAAAAATGAGATTGTGATATTTCCCTTACCTTATGTCTGATATGCTTTGTACGTATCTGAACCTCCTCTTTTTGATGCGCCTTCACTTAAACTCCACTTAAAGAACTAAGGATGGTCTTTGAAGAAGACCAGGACCTCTAGGATGATAATAGGGAAGTGGAGAAGAGATTTTGGCAGGGGTTGGCCGAGCTTGAATACTCAAATTGGTGTGAGGAGGAGAGGGAGGAGGTGCCCTTTTATAAGGGAGGAGAGGGGCACCTTAGGAAAATCTCAAAATATTATTTTATATTAAGGTCAAATTCGGTTTATAATGGTTACAAAGGGTTTTATTTCGAAGATAAAGTGGGGATGGGTCGAAATCCTCTCATCGAATAGGATTTAGACAAGTTTAGGTTTTTATTTTAAACTTATCAATTAGATTAAACTCTATGTTAAATAATTTAACTTTTACCGTGTCTTTTTGTTTTCTTACACTATATGGTTAATAAAATTAACATAACAAGCCAAAAGAACCCCAAGTTGTTTATTATTAATTTATCTATCCTCATATAAGTCATTGGGCCAAACCTTATATTTTTAGGAATTAAATAAAAATTAATAATATAATATTTGTTTTAAAAACTAATTTATGCCAATTTTGACACTATTTGGTACATGATTTTTATGAAATTCATAATAGAATGATAAGTTAGAACAAAGTTACTTATATCATCAATAACATGTCATATTAACCTAGAAATTTAATTTAAGTCATAAAAAGTCTAAAATTACATTTATTTGGGAATTTATAACATCAATTATGTCAATATTTCATTAATAATACAATTACTCCATCATCTTTGTGTCATAATAAATGATAATTATTTAATCCCTAAAAATTCTAAATAAATTCCTAAGATGTATATAATTGTATTATCTTTCTGGAGACTATTCATGTTCAATGTTTCATGAAGTTTATCACTAAATTAAAATTATTATACTTATAGGATTTAAGAAAGTGACATGTTGTCACATTCTTTGGTTTTAATAATTATTAAATTATTTTTATGGAAAAAAGTCCATAAAATGAATCTAATCAGACCCTTAGGTTATATGGGTCTACTTTTATCCATCCAATAGGATTTTTCCAAATGTTAGGGTAATTTTATAATCTTATATTTACCCTTAATTACCCGATTTACCTTTAACTATAGTAAATAAAATTTACCGTAGTTACTATTCACAATGCCCAAAAATAAAAAGTAGCTTATTAACATAATTTGGACCCACTGATTCGAAATATGGAATCCATTTTTCCAAATTCAATACAAAAAGGATGCAGAAATTAAATTAAAATTAATCCCGTTGTCGAAAGAAAATGGGGTTTTCTTTAAAATATTGCAAAAGATTGAATTGATTTAACCTACGAATTCAAGGTAAAATCAATGCTAATGACATAAATTATATTAAATGGTAAAAATATATTCTATTTATACTTTAAAACCATTCAATATTATAATTCAACCACATAAGATATTACGATAAAAAAAGTTGTTTGTAATTAAAATATAGCGTGTTTTTACTATTCATTAAAATATGAAAGTTATCGGAAAAATATCAAAACTTTTTCTAATGTAAATTTTTATATCCTGATTAAAAAGAAGAATTTTATTTTGTAAAATTGAACTTATAAACATGTCAAAAACTATATTTAAAGTGGGTGCGCCATCAAAAGGCGGCAAAATTGCATTTTTTTAAAAATTCTTATTTTACCCGAATTTTTTTTTTGTTCTTATACCATGTTCTAGAAATGTGTAAGATGAATAATAATGTTATAAAATAAAAAATTTAGTTAATACTATTCATAACAGCTAGTTCATAACAATATTATAATAATATATCATTGTTTATTAAAACCCGGTATTGCGTACAAGACACGCTATCGAGGAAGGTCGCGATTGCGTGTAATGCAAGCCAAGTTAGGGTTGTGTGTAGTGCACAACTCCTTTGTTTTTTCATATAACAGCATCCAAACATATTTTATTTATACATTGAATATATATATATATATATATACACTCAATGTTGCGTAGAATACCTTCTATCAAACGAACATGAAATTGTGTGTAACAAGAGCCAAGAAAAGTGTTGTGTATAATGCAAGCTAATACAGTGCTGTGTATAGTTCAAGATAATCTTGGTGTGTCGTACAATAGAAGATATGAATGAAATTAAAAAGAATGTATCTTATAAAATCTCGGGTTGTTACAGCCATGCTAGATCGCTTTATGCGACAATAGCCTCCATCATTCAACAGAACTACGAACGCGTTTGTAGCAGAGTATTGGATGTGTTCCCTTGAGAAGATTTTTCTCATTTTGGTATGTAATGAAAGAGATAAGGTTTTCATGGTAGTATATCGTCTATCATGAGATGTGGATTAGTGGTGGCCATTAATCCAAAACACAAAGGAGGAGGAAGAGATAAAATAAATGGTATGGAGGGATTTTAAGGAAATCTTCTTAGAAAAATATTTCCCTTATGAGCAGCGAGCAGATATGGAGAGACATTTCTTTAATTTTAGGCAGAAAGAAGATGAGAATGTTTCAAGGTACAAAGCTAACTTCACAGGATTAGGAAGACATGTTGTAGACTACATATGAAATCAATTGAGAAAAATCGATCGATTCTTTGATGGCCTAAAGCCATTCCTCCGGCGGGCACTGGTCTCCAAATGTTTTTTATCATATGAGAATATAGATTCATGTGCCATCAAGACAGAAATAGAATTCTCTATGTCTTATGAATTTATGAGAAAGCAAGAAAATAAGAGGGATGCCGAAAACACTGAGAAAGGAAATAAGGAAAAGGGGAAGAAGGGAAGAGTTAAATTTCCACTATGTGACAATTGTGAAAGGAAACACCCTGTTGCATGCTTAAATGGAAAAGGAGTATGCTACAAATGTGGTCAGAAAGGCCATATTTCTTGTGATTGAAAAGGGAAGAACGAAGCCATTGATGCTCAATTATATAGTTGTCAAGATATGGGACATTATGCAGATGATTATCCAAAACATCAAGGAAATATGAAACATAAAAGGCCAATGGATCAGGGACAAGCTTATGCAATCAAAACTGCAGAGGTTGAAGTTCCTAATGACATGGTGGATGGTACTTTATTTGTTTCCTCAAGTTTATCCAATTATTTATTTGATTCTGGATCATCACATGGTTTCATATTTTCCCAGTTTTCTAAAAATATTAGATATTTCTAATTTGATTTAATAAGGGAGTTGTCAGTCAAAACTCTTAAGGGAAGTATCATTGCTAAAAAGTTCTGTCAATCAGTTCCCATTATGGCATATAAATTTTTTTTATCTACTAATCTCATCATCATACCCATGATTGAATTTGATATAATCCATGGTATGGATTATATTTCACATCATGATGCAAAAAGTTATTGTAAGAATATGAAGGTTACGATTTTTGATGATGATGATAAAGAACACCTTATCTTTAGAGAAGAATAATTACCACCTGATTCATATCTAGATCTACCCCTAGTAGCTCAACTAAATTCAATTATTGGGGAGGAAGAGAATGAAATAACTATGGGTGAGGAACGGAATGTACAAATAGAGGATGTACCTATTGTGAGATAATATGTTGATGTGTTTCTAGAAGATTTACCTAGACAACCTCCAGAACGAGAAATTGAGCTTTCTATTGATTTAATTCCTGGTTCAAGGCCCATATTGATGACCCCTTATTGAATGGCCATTTTGGAATTAGTGGAACTAATGAAAAACAAAAGGAATTGAGTAATAAGGTATTTACCCTCCCTAGTGTTTATTCATGGGGAGACCCTGTCATTTTTGTTAAGAAGAAATATGGATCTATGAGGTTATGTATTGACTACAGGGAGATCAATGATATAACAATAAATAACAAGTATCACCTACCTCGAATGGATTATTTATTTGACCAACTGAATGGATCTCAATACTTTTCAAAGATGGACCATCGATATGGATATCATAATTTGAGTGTAAATAAGGAAGACATTCCAAAAATTGTGTTTCTATCAAGGTACGGGCATTACGAGTTTACAATAATTCCTTTTGGATTGACTAATGCACCCTCTGTCTTCATGGATTTAATGAAAAATGTTTTCAAAGAATATTTCGATGATTCTTTAGTGCTATTTATTGATGTTATCATGGTATACTCCAAAATCTATGAAGATCATGAAAATCCCTTGAGAATTATCTTGAAGACTCTTAGAAGACATGAATTATATGGGAAGTTTAGCATGTGTGAATTCTAGCTTCAGTATATTTCATTTCATGGCCATATTGTCTCTAAGGATGGAATCATAGATGATCCTACAAAGATAATAGAAATACAAGATTGCACCACGCCAACAAACATACTTAGGTACGTAGTTTTATTGACTTAGAAAGATATTATCGGCATTTCATACAAAATTTTTCCCGACCGGCTATCCCGCTAACGAAGCTCACATGTAAGGTGGTTAAATTTGTTTGGACAAATTATTGTGAAGAATGTTTTGAAGAAATCAAGATAAGATTAGTCAATGATCCTATATTGACTCTACCATCAGGAAATGACATGTTTGTTATTTATAGTGATGTATCAAAGAAAGGACTTGGTTGTGTCCTTATGAAAAATGATAGGGTTATTGCTTATGCATCACAACAGCCAAAAATTCATGAGAAGAAATATCTAACCCATGATCCTAATTTATCTTCTATAATCTTTTCATTGATGATATGTAGACATTATCTCTATAGTGAAAAATGTGAGATTTATACTGATCAGAAGAGTTTGAATTATATTTTCACACGGAAAGAACTCAACATGAGTCAAATGCGATGGCTTTAATTACTCAAGGATTATGATTGCATGATACACTACCACCAGAGGAAGGCAAATAAGATGGAATATACTTTGATCAGAAAGGATTATGGAGTTTTGAACAAGATGATAGTTTAAAGGGATTATATTTTCATGGATCTAGTAAATATAGATATAGGAATAACCATGGAAGGTGAAACATAAATTATTTTTCAAATGGTTGCCTAATAATATTTACTTTAAAGGATAAAAAGTGCTTAGGCTGATGATGAGGAGTTTCAAAAGAAGATTAAAGATGTGAATGGTGGGAGATTGAGTGACTTCATATATGAAGATGGAATTTTGAAATTTGGGAAGAGACATTGTGTTCCCGATATACCTGATCTAAAAAGTGATTTTTTAGATGATTCTCGTAGTTCCAATTTCTCTATACACCCTGGTAGCAATAAGATGTATAGAGATTTGAAGGAACATTTATGGTTGGAAAACATGAAGAGGGAGATTGATGATTTTGTGTTAAGATGTATGGTTTGTCAACAAGTCAAAGCAGGAAGGAAACAGCCTGGAGGAGTATTGAAACTTCATCCCATACTTGAGTGGAAATGAGATAATATAAAGATGGACATTGTCACGGGACTACCAAAAACTCCTAGAAGGAACAATGCAATATGGGTCATTGTTGATCGTCTTACCATGTCTTCACATTTTCTTTCTATAAGAGAAGATCTACCACTTGAACGTCTAGAAAGACTATATATCAATGAATTTCTGAGACTCCATTGAGTACCCCTATAAATTATTTCAGATCGTGATCCACATTTTACATCTAGATTCTAGAAAAGTATTCAGAAGGCCCTAGATACTGATATTCATTTGAGAACTATATACCACCGACAAACTGATGGACAATCAGAACGGACAATTCAAACATTGGAAGCCATTTTGTGGTCTTTTTCACTTGATTTTCAAGGCATGTGGGATCAATATATACCACTCATAGAATTTTCATACAAAAATAGCTTCCATTCAAGTATACAGATGGAACCCTATAAAGAATTATATAGGAGGCGATGTTGTACACTAACTTTCTGGGATGATATTAGTGATAGAAAGCTCATGGGCCCAGAAATTGTTTGTGAAACAATGGGAAAGGTGAATATTATCCAGAACCATATCAAAATAGTTCAAAGTAGGAAAAAGAGCTATGTAGATAACCGATGGAAGGATTTGGAGTTTCAATAAGACGATAAAATTTTCATAAAGGTGTCTACATGGAAGGTATAAGGCCCTATGCCTTAAAAATTACTTAATCTTGAGTTATTACAAGATTACACAATTAGTATCTTTTCAGGTTTAGAGTTTTAGATAATTAGATCATAAATCATGCATTACATTCCACATTTAAACAAGGTGGTTACATTAAAGACAGTATTCACTTTTCCCATCAAAGGAAACATATTTAAAACAAAACATGTATTCTTTCTTGACACTTCCTTGACACTATCATCACATCATGTACCTTTCCTTCGACCTGTGAAAAACATTTCAAAAACTTGGGATGAGCATAAAAATTTGAGTAAGGGATATAAAAGTACAAAAGGAAAACATTAGTCCATGTATACATAAGAATTAATGAAATCATACTTTACACATAAAACATAAGCACTTTAACATACCTCATCAAATTATGAATAAATCATAGAAATCATAAGACATAAATGTAACTTGAGGCATTCATATCATTCTTACATAGCGAGTAACCCTCATGGTTACGTTTAGAATACCCATCACAGTATATTCCCTAAATATATTTGGAGAAACCTTAGCATTTAACCCCTTCGCATTAGCCAATTCATTGGAGAGATATATCGGGGTCACCCTCCCTTAGTTAATCATGTAACCACTCTTCTTCATAAACAATTCCCAAGATCCACAACATAATCGTATCACATAAAACATGTATAAAGGAAACATAAAATTTCGACATTTCAATGACAAGATATCCATAACGTGTTGATATAATAAAAACATTATCAAAAGAATTTTCAATACCAAAATAAATGAAAAGTAAAACATGGTATTTATTTTTCATTTAAAAAAATAGTAATGGCTTGTAGAGAAAGCCGAAACTCAAATAATGGTCACGGAGGTGGAGAAGTTGTTGTTGCCGCATACGTACGACAAAAACATTCCCTTTTGTCATTTAGTAAAATGATTCATATAAAAAATATTCCTTTTGAATAAAAATAAAACTCAAAGGGGTTTATACACCGTATAAAATAAAGTTGTTTATAAAACAAAATATGCCTCAATGAAAAGAGATTGAGACGAAGTCCCATACCTCATGTCCGACATGACTCGATAGTTCTTTAATCTCCTAAATAATAAACTTGAGTTAATTTATACTTTCATAAGAACCTTTTTCAAGATCATTATTCCTTTTATATCACTTATTACCAAGTTATGAACACTATGTAATTATTTAAGTTAATAACGGGTGTTTTGTCGATCATTGGTACTTGAGTCAAAAAAAACTCCTTATAATTACAAGTTGTTCATGTTGTAAAATATCCATTATATCCCGAATTATATTCATTATTTAGATATCATATATATCATATAGATCCAGTATATACAAGCATTTATACTATTACATAACATTTAGAGGTAAGAAATGAAATGCACCGTTCATGGAGACAGTAAGTTGTACTTACGCATTAACGCTACTTTCATTTATATTTCATATTTAATGGAATGAATTAATAATGATATAAAGTTATATTATAATTACAGTATAATATAATATATAATATCATTAAATCCATCCTCTATATGTCCTACATATGACTTTAACGAATCAAATCACTTTGAGGGGGTGGTAGTCCGCACTTCCTAAAATGAATATATCTCGTTTAACCATAATGGAAACCATTAAGGTATGACATAAATGAAAAATAAAGAAGAATAAGGAAAACATAAACATAATATATATCATATATAAATAGATTGAAATCTTAATGGCCACCATGAAAGGTGCTAAAAGAAGATTGAACAATCATCATTTCGTGTGGCGGAAATTCACCATCCACAGAAACAGTGTGTTCATTAACCATTAGATAGAGGATTGTGTAAATTTAGCTTGAATACTTCTCATAAAAACATCATAGTATATTTAAGATACTGGTTTTGTTACAAAATAAAGTAATAAATAGATTTTAGGGGGTTGGAGAAGCAAAATAAATCAAAAGAACACAAGTGAAGACATTACCTTTAAATCAGGTAACTCCTCTTGGTTTGAACCAAAAGTGTTTCTTGAAGAGATTTATGCCTAAGGTAAGGCTTCTAGGATGAATAGAGGGATTAAGAGAGATAAAATGATTAGATCCTGGCTAAACCAATGGCTTTATAGTTGTGGGTATGGAGGTAGTGGTGGAGGCCTTTTATAAGAGGGAGGAGGAGCACTCTTGGATAGTCACGAAATGTTACTTTATATTAAAATGAGATTCAGATTTTAAAGGTCCCACATTGATATATTTCGAGGATAAGGTAATAAGGGTTCGAAATATACTCATACAATAGGTCTTTTACAAGTGTATTTCTTAGATTTTACATTATCTTTTCATTTTATTTAAATCGTTCATTAATGAGGTAATCGCTGCATCATCATGGTGTCATAAAAATTTTAATTTATTTAATTTCTAAAAATCATAAAAAAATACTATGATATAGGAAATATTTTTAGATTTCCAATTACTATTTATAGTCCAAGAGATCATTTATGTGGAGAAAATTAAAATTGTTTTACTTAGGTGTTACATACATTGTTATATTTAACATTCTTTAAAAATAAAAAGATAAAAAGTCACTATCACACAAAAGTGATTCCATGGGGTCCCTATGTTTGTAAAAAAGGCATCCCATGGTCTTCCATGACACAAACAGTAGCATTAGGACACATTTTGGGGTCATTTGTTATTATTACGATATTATTCTTTACCCTTAACTACCAGATTACTAATTAATCATGATAATTAAAGATAATTACCATCATTACTATTCATAATGTCCAAAAACAAAAGAGTCTTAATTACATAATTTGGAACTTCTTATTAAAAATATTGAATCCATTTAACCAAATTCCAAACACATAAATTTCAATAATTAATTTAAAAATAAATCTCGTTGTCAAAAAAAAATAGTGGGTTTTTTGAAACAATATCTATGCAAATTTCGGCACTTGTTTATGCCCAATTCCATAGTGAAATCAATTATAATTACCACCATTGGATTAAATGTTAAAAATATATTATAATTAAACATTGAAACCAATAAAAAGAACCATATATCTATATAATTAGATTAGATGAAAAAACAGTTTTTAACCAAAATGCAGTATTTTTCACTATCCATTAAAAAATGAACATTGTTAGAAAAATACCAAAAATTTATCCAAAGTAAATTTCAATGTCCCAATTATAATGAATAAGATTATTTTGAAACATAGATCTTATAAAATGGTCAATTGATAGATTTAAAAATGGTTCGCCATCAAAAGGCGGTAAAACAATCTTTTAAAAAATATTACAGAATTTTATGCTTAAGATTGGATTTATTCTGATTTTAAGCCTCTTAAAACACTATCTAATTCATTAATTGACATAGATATGAAAATATATAAATCTTTAATTACTTTGGATGTTACATCCTTCCCCAATTTAGAAAATTGTGTCCCCGTAATTTTTTTTACTTATCAAATAAGTGGGGGTATTTATCCCTCATTGCATTTTCAGATTCCCATGTTGCCTCTTCAATCATGTGGTTTTTCCACAAAACCTTTACATGATGAATCACCTTATTCCATAACACATGATCCCTGTGGTCAAGAATTTGGACCAGTTGATCCTCATAAGATAGGTTCTCTTCCAATTGAACTACCTCTGGACACAAAACATGAGATGGATCTGGCATTTACATCCTAAACAATGAAACATGAAAAACATTATGTATCTGAGATAAAATCGGAGGTAAAGCCACTCAGTATGCAACTGATGCAACTCTCTCTAGAATTTCATATGGTCCAATGATCATTGGACATAGCTTTCCTTTATTACCAAATCGCATCACACTTTTCCATGGTGAAACTTTGAGAAAAACATGATCACCTACCTCAAAAGAGAGATCATTCCTCATGTTGTCTGCATAACTTTTCTCTATGTTCTGAGCTATTCTCATGTGTCTCTGTATCAGCTAAACTTTTTCTTCCAAATCTTCTACCAATTCCGGTCCCATCAACTTCCTTTCACCCACATCATCCCAAAAAGCTATAGTTCGACACCGCTTCCCATATAATTCCTCAAATGGTGCCATCTGTATACTGGAATGAAACTATTATTATAAGAAAACTCATCCAAGGAAAGATATTGGTCCCAACATCCCTGATTATCCATTTAACAAGCACATAGCATATCCTCTAAAGTATGAATTGTTCGTTCTAACTGCCCATCTGATTGAGGATGAAAATATGTACTAAAATTTAATTTAGTACCCAACGACTTCTAAAGGCCTTTCCAAAAGTTAGAAGTAAACTTGGGATCACAATCAGATACAATGGAGAGGGGAACTTTATGTAACCTTACTATCTCTTTATGATACAAACGATAAAGTTGATCTCAGGAAAAACTATCTCGTATAGCAAGGAAATGAACAGATTTAGTCAAGCGATCAACAATAACCCAGATTTCATTATTACCTCGAGGTGTCTTCGGTAATCACACAACGAAGTCCATGTATATATTCTCCCATTTCCACTCTAGTATTGGTAAAGGATGAAGCATCCCCTTCGGTAACTGCCGCTCTACTTTACCCTATTGACATGTCAAACACTTCACAGTAAAATCCGCAATATCTCTTTTCATTCCATCCTACCAGTAGTACTCCTGAAGATCTCTATACATCTTAGTACTACCGGGATGAACTGAAAACAGAGAACTATGAGCTTCACCTAACAACTCTCCCTTCAACTATGAATCACGCAACACACACAATCTCTTCCCAAATCTCAAAACACAATCATTATCGATGTTGAATTCAGGAAACTTACCCTTCTGAACTAGCTCTACCTTTTTCTGCAACTCACTATCTTGCTTCTGTGCTTGCTTAATTCTCTCTGATAGAGAATATTTCACTAATACCTAGAACAAAACAGAAGAACATCCTACGCCAACAACTTCTATGCCAATGTTCATAAAATACTTAATGAAAGGATCACGTTCCAAACACAACATTGTTAATGGAGAATTAATTTTTCAACTCAATGCATCAGCCACTATATTTTCATTTTCCGGATGGTAATGAAATGTATAATCATAATCCCTGATTAATTCCAGCCATCTCCTCTGTCTCATGTTCAGTTCTTTCTGAGTGTAAATATACTTTAAACTTTTGTGACCAGTATATATTTAACACTTAACACCATACAAATGATGCCTCCAAATTTTTAAAGCGAAAACAACAACAGCTAATTCCAAATCATGTGTAGGGTAATTTACCTCATGAGTTTTCAACTGACCTAAAGCATAAGAAATTACATGATCATTCTGAATTAGGACACAACCAAGTCCTTTTAATGAAGCATCACTTTAGAAAACAAACTCACCATTCCTGGAAGGTAGTTCCAAAACTGGAGCATTCACCAATCTTCTTTTCATTTCCTAAAATCAATCATCACATTCTTTTGTCCAGATAAACTTAACACCCTTCCGAGTTAGCTTATCATTGGAATAGATAACTGTGAATCATTTCTAGAAAACCTTCGGTAATAGCCTGCCAAACCAAGAAAACTAAGAATCTTAGTTACATTTGTGGGTCTTGGCCATTCTTCAACAACCTTTGTTTTTTCAGGATCAACAGGTATCCCATTTTTAGAAACAATATGACCAAGGAAAGAAATTTGTTGCAACCAAAACTCACACTTTCTGAATTTCCCATACAATTTATTTTCTTTTAAGGTTTGAAAAATAACACTTAAATGACTTTCATGCTCCTATTTACTTTTATCAAACACCAAAATATCATCAATGAAAACAACCACAAACTTATCCAAGAACTCATGGAAAATTTTATTCAAAAGGTCCATGAATATAGCAGATGCATTGGTTACCCAAAAGGCATTACTAAAAATTCATAATGGCCATATCTTGTACGAAACGCGGTATTCAGAACATATGATTCTATTACCTTCAACTGATGGTACCCCGATCTCAGTTCAATCATTGAAAAATACTGAGCTCCCTAGAGTTGATCAAACAAATCATTAATATGAGGCAAATGATATTTTTTCTTAATAGTGATGTTATTCAAGGCTCTATAATCAATGAAAATCACATTGAACTATCTTTATTTTTAACAAATAAGACTGGAGCACCCCATAGTGATGTGTTATTTCGAATTAAACCATTCTCTAATAAATCTTGCAATTGCTCCTTCAACTCTAAAAGTTCAATTTGAGACACTCTATAAGGGGGTTTTGAAATTGGCTTAGCATTAGGAACTAAGTAAATGGTAAATTCAACTTCCCAATCTAGTATTATTCTGGGAAACTCATTACGAAAAACATTAGCATAGTCATTTACCACTGGCACATCATTAATCTGAACGGTTCCTTTTTTTCAAAAATATGTGCAAGGTAATATTCATTTTTATATTTTACAAATTTCTCAGCCTCTTGATATATTACCAAAAGAAACATTTCATTCTTGTACACAAACTGAAATTCATTCAGAAAAGAAACTTCTTTAGTTCTACAATCAATATTATCATGGTAACAGCGAGCCAATCCATACCCAGGATAACATCAAACTCTACTAGAGATAAAATAATAAGGTTTGCTAGTAGGTTCTTTCCACAAATAAGGATATTAATACTCTTATAAATTCTTTTTTCCTCAACATTTCCCCTGGGTGTTTTTACCACAAGTTCAGGAGTGATTTCTTGAGATGGAATTCCCAATTTATTAGAAATTTTTTCAGAGAGGAAAGAATGTGTAGACCTTGAATCAAACAACACATTAGAATAATCTAAGAAAATAAACAAAGTACCTGATACCAATTCATTTGCTGGACCAATGTCTACTGAAGTTGTTGCAAAGGATTTCACCACTCCTTTTTTTTGTAGTCTGACTACATCCCATCATTTGAGCTCTTTGACGAACACTCATTTGCATAATGACCCATCTCATTGCACTTGAAACATTTCACTAACTGTAAATAAAATTTGGTCTTACCATCACCCTGATCTTTTACATTGTAATCATGATCCTTATTTCCCATCTTACCACATCGGTAGCACTTTCTAGAATTCAGAAGAAATTCACCAGCATGACTTTTACCACATTTATCACAAACTGAAAACTTGTTTTTCTTTCTATCAGACCTTTTTGAAGAATTCTTCTATTTCTCCTACCACCTCGGTCTCTTCTTCTGTTGGTTGTTATAGAACACTTGATCATCGACAAAATCCATTTCCACCTTTTCAGCACATTGAAAAAGCATTTCATAACTCTTCAAGTCATGAGAAGCTAAATCCCTTCGATATTTTCGCTTTAATCCTGAGTAAAAACGATTGATTTTACTATCAAGGTCTCGTATTAAATTTGGAGACACCTTGCCAATCAAGTGAACCTTTATTAAGAAGAAGTCACTAAGTCATCCTCTTGCCTCAATTCCATGAATTATTTTTCCATCCTAAGTTGAACAACCTTGGGAAAATACTTCTCAAGAAACATACATTTGAATTCATCCCAGTCGAGAGCATTAATCTCATCAGCATCCCTGATATTTTTAACCATCGACCAACACTGATCTGCTTCACCCTCTAAATGGTAAATTGCAAGACTAACCTTTTGATTGTCTGAACGCCCCTTGACATCAAAAATCTTATCGAGTGCTTTAATCCACCCATATGATAGCATAGGGTCAGATGATCCTCTGAATGATGGGGGATGTTGCCTCATGAAATGTTCCACCACTGACATGTTCCTCTATGGTTGATCTGGCTGATCTTGTGCATGGATACCACCACCATTTATCGCTTGAGTAAACTGCGCCATTACTACAACAAATTGTATAGTTCCAATTCCGACCATCTCAGGATGCTGATTCGGAAGGTCATTTCCTTTATTATGCCTTCCTAGAACTACTTCCCTATTTCCTCTATAGAAAACCATTCTGAACAAACATGTCTTAAATGAAGAAACATGGTAATCTTCAAATGCTACATCATTTCAATTTGACCATAAAAAATATTTTTGGATAATCATTTATTATAATTCTAACTCCTAAATTTATCTAAACTGACCGATAATGCCAATTATAGGGCCTTGTACCTTAAACATTAATTAATCTTGAGTTATTACAAGATTACACATTGAGGATCTTTTCATGTTTACAGTTTTAGAAAATTATATCATAAATCATGCATTACATTCAACATTTAAACAAGGTGGTTACATTAAAGACAATATTAACTTTTCCCATCAAAGGAAACATATTTAAAACAAAACATGTATTCTTTCTTTACACTTCCTTGACACTATCATCACATAATGTACCTTTCCCTTGACCTGTGATAAACATTTCAAAAACATAGGATGAGCATAAAAAGCTCAGTAAGGGATATGAAAGTACGAAATGAAAACATTAGTCCATGTATACATCAGAATTAATGAAATCATACTTTACTCATAAAACATAAGCACTTTAACATACCTCATAATATCATGAATAAATCATAGAAATCATAAGACATAATGGAAACTTGAGGCATTCATAACATTCTTACGTAGGGACTAACACTCATAGTTAATTTTGGAATACCCATCACAGTATATTCCCTAAATCTCTTCAGAGAAACATTATCCTTTAACAGCTTCGCATTAGCCAATGCATTGGAGAGATATATCGGTCTCACCCGCCCTTAGTTCATCATGGAACCACCTGTCTTCATAAACAATGCCCAAGCACTATAACACAATCGTATCACATAAAACATGCATAAAGGAAACATAAATTTTCCACATTTCAATCACAAGATATCAATAACCCATTGATATAATAAAAAAATTATCAAAACCATTTTCAATACCAAAATAAAAGAAAATTAAAACATGGTATTTATTTTTCATTTAAAAATTGAGTTACGGCTTGTAGAGGAATTAGAAACTTAAATAATGGTCATGGTGGCAGAGAAGTTGTTGTCGCCACATACGTACGAAAAAAGAATTCCCTTTTGTCATTTAGTAAAACACTTCATATAAAAAATATTACATTTGAATAAATGTAAAAGTCAAAGGGGTTTATACATCGTATAATATAATGTTGTGTATAAAACAAAATATTCCTCAATGAAAGGAGATTGAGATGAAGTCCCATACCTCGTGTCCGACTTGACTCGATCATTCTCTAATCTCCTGAATAATAAACATGAGTTAATTTCTAATTTCTTAAGAAAATTTTTCAAGTTCATTATTCCTTTTATATCACTTATTAACATGTTAAAAACACTATGTAATTATTTATGTTAATAACGGTCATTTTTTTATCATTGGTACTTGAGTAAAAAAGAAACTCCTTATAATTACAAGTTGTTCATGTGGTAAAATATATATTATATCAATAATTATATTCACGATTTAGATATCATATATATCATATATATCCATTATATACATGCACTTATAATATTACATAACATTTATAGGTAAGAAATGAAATGTACAGTTCATGGAGACGGTAAGTCGTACTTGCGCATGAACGCTACTTTCATTTCTATTTCATATTAAATGGAATTAATTAATAATGATATAAAGGTATATTATAATTCCAGTATAATATAATATATAATATCATTAAATCCATCATTTATACTTCCCAAATATGAAATTAACGAATCAAATCACTTTGAGGGGGCGGTAGTCCGCACTTACTAAAATGAAGATATCGCATTTACCCATAATGGAAACCATAAAGGTATGCCATAAATGAAAAATGCATAAGAATAAGGATAAAATAAAAATAATATATATCATATATAAATATAGTGACATATTAATTGCAACCATGAAAGGTGTTAAAAGAAGATTGAACAATCATCGTTTCCTGATGCAGAAATTCACCATCCACAGAAACAATATGTTCTTTAACCATTAGATGGAGGTGTTTGTATGTGTAGCTAGAATCCTTCTCATAGAAACATCCTAGTATATTTTAGATACTGGTTTTGTTAGAAAATAATTGAATAAAAATAGTTTAGTGTGTTGGAGAATCAAAATAAAACAAAAGAACACAAGTGAAGACATTACATTTAAATCGGGTAACTCTTCTTGGTTTGAACCAAAAGGGTTTCTTGAAGAGCATTCTGACAAAGGTAAGGCTTCTAGGATGAAGAGAGGGATTTGGAGAGATAAAATGAGTAGATATTTTCTGAGCCAATGGCTTGAGAGGTGTGGGTATGGAGGTAGAGGTGGAGGCCTTTTATAAGAGGGAGGAGGGGCACTCTTGGAAATTCAAGAAATGTTACTTTATATTAAAAGGCGTTTCGGATTTTAAAGGTCCCAAATAGATATATTTCTAGGATAAGGTGATAAGGTTTCGAAATACAGTCATCCAATAGGTATTTGATATGTGAAAGTCGTATATTTTACATTATCATTTCATTTTATATATATCATTCATTAATGAGGTAATCGCTGCATCATCATGGTTTCATAAAAAATTTAATTTATTTAATGTCTAAAAATAATAAAATAAATACTATGATGTAGGAAATATTTTTAGCTTTACAATTACTATTTATAGTCCAAGATATCATTTATGTAGAAAAAATTAAAAATGTTTTACTTATCTGTTACATACTTTGTTATATTTAACTTTATTTATAAATAAAAAGATAAAAAAGTCACTATCACACAAAATTTATTCCATGGTGTCCCTATGTTTGGCACAGGGCATACCATGGTTGTAAATGACACAGAAAGTAGCATTAGAACACATGTTAGGGTCATTTTTTATTTTTATGATATTATTTTATTACCCTTAACTACCCAATTACTAATTAATCACAATAATTAAAGATAATTACCGTCATTACTATTCATAATGTCCAAAAACAAAAGTGTCATAATTACATAATTTGAAACTTATGATTCCAAATATGTAATCCATTTTACCAAATTCCAATCACATAAATTGAAATAATTAATTTAAAAATAATTCCCGTTGTCAAAACAAATAGCGGGTTTTTTTGAAACAATATCTATGAAATGTTTGGCACTTTTTTATGCCAAATTCCAAAGTGAAATAAATTATAATGACCACCATTGGATTAAATGGTAAAAATATATTATAATAAAACTTTGAAATAAATTAAAATAACAATCTATCTATATAATTAGATTATATGAAAAAACATTTTTGAAGTAAAATGCGGTATTTTCACTATTCAATAAAAAATGAACATTGTTAGAAAAATACCAAAAATTTATCCAAAGTAAATTTAAATATCCCAATTATAATGTATCAGTTTATTTTGATAAATAGAGATTATAAAATTTTCAAAAGATAGATTTTAAAATGGTTCTCCATCAAAAGGTGGTAGAATAATCTTTTAAAAAATATTAGATAATTTTATTCTTAAGATTGGATTTATTGTCATTTTAAGCCTCTTAAAACACTATATAATTCATAAATAGACATAGATATAAAAATAAATAATTATTTACTTACATGGTATGATTCATAAGGGTATTATATGATCCGGTAAGAAGGGAAAATTCAGTCCAAGGTAGATCGGACATTTTGAAATTCTGGACCGAATTAGAGTCATAGCTTACTGTTTGGAAATGCCGTCATGTCTCTCTAAGGTTCACAATGTGTTCCATGTGTCAATGTTATGAAAGTAAATTCCAGACCCAACACATGTACTCACATATGATGAAGTGGAACATGAGCCCGATCTATCTTACTGTGAAGATCCTATCAAGATTTTTTATACTATAGAACAAGTATTGAGAAATCGGACGACTTGTCTGGTGAAGGTTCAATGGGGGAACCATAAGATGGAGGAAGAAACCTGGGAGCCTGAGGAGCTTATATTAAAGACATACCCCAATATTTTTAGGTAATATTCTATTAATTTCAAAGGTGAAATTTTTGTAAGGAGGGTAGAATGTGACACCCCAATGTTTTGAAAATAAATATAGAATGAAATTTTATAATCTAACCATTAAACACAAAATTGACTCTTCTATGTTTTGAATTTCAAAAAATGGCCATCTAGAGTTGTGTTTAGTAAGTCATTTGGAGTCGGATAGAAAAAACTTGATTTTTTTTGTGAGTAGAAACATACCCTTATGAATAGTAATATGAATAGTAATATTACCCTAATGAATTGTAAATTTTATTATTATTTTATTTTATTAAGGCTACAAGATAATAACATCTTGATTAATTTTTCATTATGATAAAGAAGTAGTTTTAGAATTAAAACTGTTATTTTTTGAATTAAGTGTGATTTTATTAAAAAGTTAAATTAATAATTTTTAGAAAATAATTTTTTGAAAATGGACTTCACTTTTGAATTCTACACGTAAAAAAATGTTAGGGGTGAATTTTTTGGATTTTTTTGAAATTCTTGAATTTTTGATAGATACTAAAATACGATAAAATACGATAAATGCTAAATACTTGATTTAAAGCATCATCAGTGATCCAAGGATGATGTAAGCCCACTTGGTTCAAACTCACAAGCCATTATTACAATTAGGGGTCACATTAAACAATACAATTGGTTGTCTTGAGATAAATAATAAAATAATGAATTAAATATTCAAAATTTACGCCTCTCCTCCACTATAAAACCCCCACCACTAACTCTTATCTTCATTACTCTAAGACTTGAATCTCCTCAAATTTCTTCCCAATTAGCCTTCCCTAGTCACTAATCACGACCAAGAAGCTCTTAGTCTTTCCAAAATTCCAAAACCCCTTCCCTTAAGGAGTTTCTCAAGGAGGTTATTCCATGAGGTAAAGCACCCTTCTTTTTCATTTGGTTTCATTTCAATTTCTTTTTCTATCCTCTCCTATCCAACTATATCCAAATGATCATGATAACTCCAGTAACATATATATACTAGATTTATATCATGTTAATGGAAGAACCATCATAAATATTCTTACTCCCTCCCTTTTATTTTATAAACAAAATCGACGTCCATGAGGTTCTGATTTATAACCTTCGTGGACGAGAAAGTTTCATTCTTCAATTTCATCTTCATTACTGGACATGAAACCATATTAATGGTTGAACCTGACTATAATATCTGTTTTATAACCTAATTAATATTCCTTAACCATAATATGTACATATAATTAAGTTATATGACAAAACTAGTTCATAATATTCCAAATACCGATGAATAATTGAATTGGTGGTCATCTATTGATTCATCTTCATTTGATGTAACCAAATGATAGAAATATTCATTATCAATTATTTATGTTCATTAATAATATATAATTCCAATCTTGGAGATTTATAACCTTTTCACACAAAATTCATTACATAAAAACAAGTGAACCGAATATGTATATAAATGAAATGAACACTCCAGAACGACGAAATTCAATACAATAACTTATCAATAAAGACAAAAATGAACTAACCAGAATTATGGTAACTAAATACATGTATAATAAGTTATCAAATAAGATATTAACAAGTATAATTTCATATTCCATTATCTTATGTAGAAGAGCATAACACATTTGGAGTTAAGGTAAAGGTTTTTCCACCAGAACATCCACATTCATTTGGGATACTTTCATTCTCTGATTACCTCAATGTAATTGTTATGTATTGTTTTTAACTCATAATATGTTCTGTTTCAATATCATATATATGTTTACAAACCATAATTATTCCATATTTTATGGATAGTTACACGTTTTAAAAGGAACATTCAAAATTGTTTCAAAAATATGAGCCCGGTTCAAGGGAATTTCTCAAATTATTACCTATTTTCAAGGTCACTCTATAATCAATTTTTGGAAACCATTATCTTTATAAAATCACTCATTTTATTATTAAAATACTATCTTACTTTACTTCTAGTTTTATACAAATACTTTTCCAAAAGAACTCTTCTTTTCAAAATAAAAGAGTATTTCTCTCTAGAATTACTTAATGATTTTATTAGAGTGTTTTCATCTAATTCAAAACTCTTGTTGATTATATGGTATTATTGGGTTTAATCATTTATGAATTAATCTACCATATTTGATTTAATTTTTTATGACTAACTCTATTGTGGATGATATATCCTAAAACCATTCACCATATTACTCAGAATGATTAGTGTTTTATGTTTAATGATTGGGGAAAGTTAGTTAAATTTCATATGATAGTTTCAATATGAATGTATATGTTGTTTATGTTGATCCCATATCATATGAGGAATTCATTGGACTTATTATGTGATGGGTGGGGCCCGATCTAGCCCCACGATGCATCGGTAGGTCTCATGAGACAAATAGACATGGAATTGGTAGAGGCCTTTCCCAATTTGATATGGACTTTGGCCGAGGCATTAATCACTGGATGTCTTGGATGAGGCTATGAGAAAATGATTCAGAATTTCCGGCATGTGTACCTCCCCCATTATGAAGCTATTAATTGAATGTTTATGTGGTTATTTGTCTAATATAATACCCATGGTTATGTTTTATTATGGCATTATTTACTCAGTTCATTTTCCTATCATAATGTGTTCATATTTATTATTAAAGGCATGTTTTTTCAATTATTCTCCATGTCTAATGTTTATATTATCTTCCACTATATTTCTTACTCTTACTGAGCATTTGACCTCACCCCTTTCTTATGTTACATTTTCTCAGTATTTGAAAAAGTAATCTATGAATTACTTGCAAGCATAATCTAGGAGATGTGATGTTTCTAGTTGAATAAAATAGTGTTTTTGTTTCCATTTATGTTGTAATGATAAACTTATTTATGTAACATGTTTCCAATAATACTAAACTACTCAGCCTTTTGAGATTTTTATTCCTTCTATGTATTCTAATGTAATCAAATAAGGCACCGACTTTGGGCAACTGGGGTCAGTTCCTTACAATTCAAGAAGACGATTGACATCTCTTGGGAACCTCTTATTGTAATTTTGAAATATAATGGTATCATGTACCAAAATTAGATGAGATATGGACCATGAGAAAGATCAACATTGGTATGGAATCACACTTCCACTACCATTACACCTATTAATAAGTTAGCTGAGGTCATATTGAGTAACAATGAATGTATAGGGGACAATAGATCACATTGTCTCAGTCCCCAGACCGCCTTAAAGAAGCCATAAAACTTTTCCCAAAAGGATATTGATATCCCAGAACTATAGCATATAAATAATAGATCTAAAACCCAGGAATAAAAATCCAATCTTTCAATCACCAATATGATGATGTTCCATTAAATTCAATAATAATATTTATTCATATCCAATTTAATCTATAAGTTTGAACAACAAACCTTCAAATTAATATCACTTATCACTTCCTGAGCAAATTTTATGGACCCTGGATATTCCACCCCAACAAAAACTCATGTTTCACATCTCATATCCAATTAGGAATGAGGGTCAAGAAATGTTTGTTAAGAACACCTGATAATACCTTATAATAATAATCAAACATATTTATTGGATGATAGTTGTTAATGGAAAAGGGATAAATGATCTTGGTAATAAGAACCAAAGTGGGTGAAATTTTCACCTGAGGGGGTCCCCAACCATGGAATAAATCAAGAACAGTATTCACCAGATCAACTTTGATGAGGACCCAAATGCCACTGTAGAAAGAATCAAAAAACCATATTGGATGAGGGCACTTTCTGGATTCAGGTGGGTCTTGTGTTCATAGACCTCATTCTATTTGGATATTCATTCTATGAATGAGTTATCAAAAATAGATGGCATCTAGAATGAGTTCCACGAACACAACATAATATATGATGAAGACCAATAAATGGTGATGATATCGAAGGAGTAATCAATGTAAGGAGGAACTAAAATCCCATCAAGCTTCAATAAAGGAGAAAACATCACTCATGAATGTGATAAAATTCACCCACATTTGGAATGTGGGAATTTTTGGATATAAAAATCAAGCACCATCATTCATGTCAATGCACTGGTGGGGCCCTAGAGAAAGCATCAGGAATAAAGAGACTAGTATATTAAATTCTCAGACAATTGAGGTTATACGAAGGGGGGGAACTTTGCGTAATATTATTGAACATTATTACAAAATATCTTGACTAATTTACTTTTCACATTATTAAATATTTTTCTCTTAGTTTTTTTCATCGATTAACAATTTTTCTTATTCTTCATCTTTAATTATTTTTATTAAAATATATTTTTGTTCTTTCACATTGACACTTTTTTCTATTTCTTTATTTTTTTAATGTATTTTTTAAAAATGTACTATTTTTCATTCATTTTTTGAAGTGAAATTCACCCCTATAACCATTTTACCTATATCTTACATAAAAGAGTGTCTATAGTTCATCATAAAACATCATTTTTATTTAATTTAACTGATCAACAATACATTAAAATATGTTCATGTACTATGATACATTGTTTTCATCCTTGTACTTTATGTTGACATGATGGTGTATTAGTTTTGTTTTATTCTTTGTGGTTGTCTTCACATAAACATTTTCTGATTTTTTATATAGAATAGAAATATCACGTTGGTTGGAAAAAAAATTAGAAGATGCTCTTGTCGATCTAATGCCTGATTTGAGTAGTTCACTTCCTATTAATCACAAAACACTCCACATAAAGTAGTGTGGTACTATTATTTGTTTTCTCCCATGATTATGAACTTGTTAGTGTTTCCTCCAATGGTACTATAATGGGATGAGTTGTTTTCCCTTGGGATTCCATAAATCTTTAATATAAAAAATATATACTATTTTGGGTTTCTAGATGTCAAAATTAAAGAAATATTCTTAATCATGTTATTGGTATTTTCCTTCATTGATGCAATATGGTTTTCGAAAACCTAACTATTTGGATGCGTCTATCATAGTAAAAATAGTGTGAAATGAATCCAATATTACCAGAAAAATACACTAATTTACCAATATATGGTAAAAAACAACAATATTTGCGATTCACTAATGACATGACTAGATGAAATAATTATCTGAAAAGTCAAAAAAAAAATTATTTATGGTGATAAAAGCTTCCTCTTCTCTAGAAAAGAGGTATTTTAACCCCATAGAGCTGACCCAAATGTTAAACACCTCTAGATAGATTGTTTTAACTTTTTCTTCAATTTCATTTTCACAGTTGGAATCATCCTGATGAGATATTTTTAAAATCTTTATTCAAAAATAAATTCTAATGAATTTAAATTTTAAGAACATCTGAAATTTTCCTATGTGATTTTCTAATTCGATGTTGGTACCATTGATACCACTTTTTTGGGGTGGGGTAATACACACATGTAACATCTTTTCATTCTTTTTAGGTGCTCCTTGTGTTATTTATGTTTAAAAACTAGGTTGTTTTATCTCTTCCTAGAAAATATAAATCATTAATTTGTCTTAGAAAACATGTATTTGTCTCTAGGAACAATTCATGAATATTTAAAGGCATAAAAATTTACGCACCATATACTTGGAATTCACAATGTTTAAGGGAATTTCTTATTAATAAAAAAGAGATGTATTTCTCTGTGTTTTCAGCCATCGTGGATAACATGATGTGTAATGGGATTACACACCATATCATTATCATGAGATATAGTTTATAGTATTTTATATGAGTTATTTTCATTTTATTTGACACACATCCTTACTCTCTTGATCCATATCATTCCCTAGTTGATTTTGGTGATCATTGATTGTTCAAAATTGTTTGCTCAGTGATTAATTATTGTTGTTGTTGCAATTATTCTTTTTGGGATACTAGATCTTCTCATATGTGGTTTCTTCAAGTCTCTCTTTCCCCCCTATTTATAGTTTGATAGATCATCAAGAAATTGATTTATAAAAACTCTATTTATTTAGATTGTAATTTTAGGTTGTGTTCCTAGATCTTTTGTTCCTTCATTCTTATTTGGTAATTCATATTGTTTGTTTTGATTTCTAGATCATAAATTTAATGGTGGGTGGTTTTACAATTATTTCACTATGATTGAAACATTAAATTTCATGATTAAATTTAAATTAGTATTAAATTGTATAAAAACATGGAATTTCTGATAATGTGATCCATGATTTACAATGCGTATAGAAATAGAGAAGAATATGAATTTCAATGGAATGGAAATTATGGGGTAAATTTGAGAAAAATGATGGCTTGAATTTTAAATAATTTTTATTAAATGATTTGATGTGATCATGTGAAAATAGATTAAATTGAAAATTGATATGAAATAGAATTAAATGATGGAAATCTATGATTTGGAAATGAAATTTAAAAAGGAGTGTTGAAAACTAAAATGGGGAAATTGTATTTTTAAATATGTTAAAATGATTAATTGTCAATTTGATGGTTTCATTGATTAATTTATTCACATGAGATACTTTGTAGTTTTATGCGGTTGGGAAAATCATGCCAGGATTTGGATCTACAAGCACTAAATATACTATGATAACAGTATCTAAACCATGTGGGCTCAAGACACTTGGGATGAGTTCCCCTTCTGGGATGTAGATTTATTTCAAAAAAGTTGTTCCCCTATTGGGGTACTAACCATTTATAGACACCTTTTTATGAGTCGTGATCATTGATGAGATGTGTGAGGATCCTATATCCAGTAACTAATATACAATTGGGCGTTTTACTGTGGTGCTATGAGTTCGTTGATTTGATATGCATTTCACTGATTTATTGAATTTTTTTATCATTCTAGTTGATAAATGTTGGGAAAAATCTATCAAGGTTAAATTATAGTTTTTTTTGGTTAATTGTGTTTGTTTAAAAAGTGGGTTTCCAAGATATGTTGTGGAGTCTAAAGATATTTTTGAAATGGTATGCTGAAAATGATCCAAGATAAATGAATGGATTCCCTGGAAGTGGTATAGAAAATAGAGTACACAAAGTGACATTGTTTCTCAGTGTTTTCCAAATTTTTTGAGTCCAAAATTTGGAATTTTTATATCATTTAAAAAAAGTGTATTTTCCATGAAGGAATTATAAAAATATGGAAAAGTAGTAAATTTCATGAAGAATGGGCTTCCCAAAGGGTGTATCATTAATGTGTCAATATTATTATGGTGAGCTCTGTGACTACGACACACATCACAGACGGTGAAGGTGAGGTGTATTGCAAGTGGATCATCACGACAGCACGAAGAGTTTGATGGTGATCTCTAAGATTTCAATGAGCTTCATGAACATAAAATTTTTTTGGAGCTTCATGAAAAAGGGAACATCATGGTGGAAATTATGGGACATCATTAAATGGTGATGACGTGGCCATAATGTTATAAAATAGATGGAAATACTATAAATTGGCCTCTGCCCACTTCCGAAAACGAGAAAGACATAAGAAGGATCTTCAATCTATGGAATCAGAATGGTGTTTTGCGAAGGTGGTTCATGAAAGAGTTCATGTGAAGAAGTTTAAGATGGATATGATAGCCAAACAAATTTTTATGGAATCATGAAATAAAAGGATTTCATGATGTCTACTTATGCTTCGAGAATGGTAGGAACTTCACAAAATGAAATTTGAGATTTGTGAATGAGGTGCTTCATGAAGGCCATGGGAATCATGATAGTTTTTCAGAAGGCATTTTCTAGAACATTTGTGGTAAAGTGGTATCGATTTCCCCTTGGTAATACAATGCGGAGACCCTAAATCATTTAAAGGAAGTGATCCAAGGTATAGATGAGATCAACCCTGAACCACTATTCTTGGAAATGGTCCATAGTGGATTTAGTACAATTGCCACATTTCCATTGTATACTCCTTGGAGGTATCGATCGAAGGGTAAACCAGGTAAAATTGATACATCTCATGCATGGTTTAAATATTTTTCTAAATTTTCTATGGGAAAGGGAGAGATTAGTATTCTGTTAAACAACGAAATAAGATCTGAAGGGGTATGACTTTTAATATCTAATACCCTGATTCACCCCCTTAGGGTATTTAACCTAATCGGTCTAATAATTAGTATCAGATTTAAAGGATGAAATCCCGTGGTTCTCTCTCAGTAGAAGAAATAGAGGATTTCCATAACAAAGGTATTACGATCTTCAATGGGAACCGTTTTCAGTTATAGAATAATTGGATGAAACACTACTTCTAATCAGTAGGAAAGGATGTATTTATAGTATTTATGTATGTAATGTCATATAATATACATATTGATTCTTTATAAGAAGCTGATTTAAGGGAATTGGAATCTATTGATGAGGGAAGAAATGATTTTTAAGGAACACTATCAAATGAAATTTATGTGAAAGTGATTTCATGTAAGTCATCACATGCTACGTGGGAGAAGTTTTTAAATATTTATGAGGGTGACTCAATTTATAGAGGAACATTTGTAGGTTCTATGGAAAAAATATAAGGATATCATAAATAACATCAATGAGTTTATTGATACATTCGTAGATTGGGTGAATGTTGTTGTGTAAGCCATGTGTGGTCTCAGAAAAATTATTGAATATAAAAGGATTGTTAATCACATCTTGAGAAAACATCCACCTCAGTTTACTTTGAGGTTTTTGGTATTAGAAGATAAATATCCAAAGGATACGACATTGGATAGATTACATGGTACTATTTTAGCCTATGGAATGGGAAATGATGGTGAAGATGTTGAGGAAAAGGGTAAGTCTATGGAATAGTCATTAAAGTCCATAGAGAAGCTCAACGTTGAAGATGTATAGCATGATGCAATGATTTATGAGGTGAGGTCATTCCTTTAATCAAAGATTCAAATAGGGAAACAAATTTTCCAAGGGAAACAACTGCTTTCATGCTTTTTTTGTAGAAATGTTCGACATCTTGCGACAAGGATTCCCAAGAAGTTTCCAAAAGCTGATGAGGTCAATGTTTAAATTCCCATGAAGAATTATTCATCCTATGAGGAAGGAAAGAAAAATTTTAAGAGAAATATCTTAAAAAAAAGTAAATTCATTCAAGAGAAGATTATAGATCTGAATAATCTAATGCAAAGAGCTGGAGGACTACAAGGACCATAATACAGAAGCTATGGTGGAAGTTCTAAGAAATTACTAAATTAAGTAATGACGCTAAAAGGAATAAGAACAAGTTTGATGGAATATTTGACCTTCAGGTTGAATTATATGATTCTATTTAAGATATATGTTTTTAGAGAGGAAAAAAGATGAAATCAAACAATGTGTTCAGTGATGAAAAACATTATATGGATCCTTATGAATAAGAGAAGTCTATGTGGAGTAAACAAATTGAAAAAATGATGTCCTCAATGCTAGAGAGCTCAGAAATGGTTATTGGGTACATTATCAATATTGAAGAAAATAAAATATAAATCTAAAGTTTGATCCACACTAGAAAAGATAAAATCAAGCTTATCAAAGAACATAAATAGGAAGTTGCTAACATGAGATGAAGATTAAATGATCTAGAAAAACTCATAACTCTCAATACAACATCAAGAAAGAAGATCGTTCATGCAACTTAGAAGATTAACGTGGAGAATAGAGGTATAATAGAACAAAAGAAACATTCAAATCCAAATGATAAGGTTCGTAAGTGGGTTGATAAAAAACAAAGAGGTGTGAGGATTAATGTAAGACCACAAGCAGCCTCTTCGAAACATAAAATTGATTTGGGTATGAAGTAGAGTCTGAATATTTAGAGAACCCAAGGGACAACTAGAGGTGTAGAAGTGACACTCCATGATTTACCTTGAATCATGTGTTATTATTTCATAAGTATGGGATACTCACAAAATGTGTGTTCCATATAAAAGTGATATCAAAGGGAATAAGAAAAAAATAGAAGCCAAACATAATTCCATACCCAAGGAAATCATTTGAGGGGAATTGTTTTTTGTATTGTGGATTTGATCACATGGATATATATTGTCGATAAAACATAAATATGAATTTGTATAATCATAATAAAACTAGTCATAAACAGTAATTAAATGAACCATCGAGTGAGATGAAAATGAAAAATTGGGTTTCAGTATTACAAGATGATGTAGGTCTATCATACACCAAGGAAGATAAAGATCATCAATCCATAAAAGTTCTGAATTCAAAAGAATGGATCAAGAAAAAAAATATATGAGCATACTATGGTTGCAAAAATAAATTTTAAAGCATTAGATCACACTGGAATACGGATCATTGATAGTCTATGCACCTCACATATGACATGAAATAAGGATCTGGTGACCAGAATTAGGTATAATAAAGAAGGTATCATATGATTTGGAAATGATTAAGGACTACAAATGATTGGATAAAGAAAAGTAATGTTTGGGGGGAAATACATGATATTTTAAGATTTATTAGTTGTTTAAGATATCAGTCACAGCATTCATAGTCTCGGTTGTGACTCTGGACATGCCATAATCCTTTCCAATAAATCGTGTTTCATCAAGGAAAAAGGTTTTGTATTTATTTAATTTTTTTGGTAAAACCTACGAAAGGGAATCTATACCTTTTGATTGGAGAAAAGGATATGTGTTTTTTCTAAGTAAAAAGAAAACAAGTTATGGCATAAATGTCTTGGACATTTGATCCAAAAATCAATGAAATATATAGTAAAAAATGATGATTCTCAAGGCCTCCCTAGATTATCAAGTGATAAAACTCATATATGTGATTCTTTTCAAATAAGTGAATATCATTTGAAAGAAATATAAGGAAAAAGATAAATGTTCAATTATAATTACTTTATTTGGTGTATATTGATGTGTGTGGACAAATTTAACCATGATCTAATAATGGGAGGAGATAATTTGTTCTATTCATTGATGATTTTAGCATAATGGTGTGGGTTTCAATCATCACCCACAAGTATGAGATGAATTGTGGAATTATAATATATTTATGGGAGGATAAAAATATGATAGGTTAGAAAATTGAAAACATCAGAATAGATAATGGAACTCAGTTCACAAATTTCCATGTGGAGGATTATCTCAAGAAACATGGGATAAGGTAACATGCTTCATTAGTTATAAATCCATATCATAATGGAGTAGTTGAGTGATGAAATTGTATTATCAACAAATTGGATATAATAATGATCATGGAGAATGACCCTTCAGAGAAAATTTGGAAAGATAAAGTGATGAAATCATTCTACACATCAAATAGAGCATTACTATGTCTAAAATAAGGGAAGACTCTATATGAGATATGGTATGGAATGAATCTATCTTTTATGTACTTTCAAGTCTTTGGAATTAAGTGTTTTATTATCAGTATGGAAAATCCCATGAAGTTTGAGTTTTGTAGACATTTAGGGATATTTCTTGGCTACTCAATGAAACAAAATCATATAAATTCTTCAATAAAAAGTTATGAAATGTATTTGACAGACATGATGTAACTATAGTGGAAATTGATATGAATATTCATAAAATACTTGATCAGTATTAAGAGGATAGTGATGAAGAGATATGTAGATCTAGGTATGTTCTAGTGTTATATTTTGATTCAGAAGAAGATCCATATAATGAATGGGATGATATGAATTCAGTATCTATACAAATACAGAAGAGAAAAACTGAAATTGATAGATAGAACATTATTGGTGAATAGAGAGAAGCAGTGAAGACAAAGAAAATGAATACTCTACAATAAGAATATTACTTATCAAAGGTATAACCTATCAATTTTGATGAAGTTGTTGGAGATGAGAATTGGGTTCAGGATATCAATATAGAGATTGACCAAATTGAGAAGAATCAAACATGGGAGATTGTTTCAAGGTCAACAGATAAGAATTTCATTGTAATAAATGGGTCTTTTGTAGAAAAATGAAAGAATATTGTGTAGTAATTTGAAACAAATCATGACTAGTGTGCAAAGGGTACTCCAAAATATATATATTTGATGTTGATAAAACATTATTAATGGTTTCAAGTCTAGATACAATCAGATTATTCTTGGCTATAATAGGGAAATGAAAGCTCATGTTTTTCTAGATGGACATCGTGTTTTCATTTCTAAATGTGGTTCTGGAAGAATATGTTTATATTGAGGAGGTAGATGTTTTTTTCATTCATCAAGATGAGAACAGAGTTTGTTGGATGAAATTTATACGGTTTGAAACAGGCACCAAAAGCATGGTATTCAATATTATACCAGTTTCTAGAAAATGTTGGTTTTCAGCATGGTGGATTTGTTTACAATCTATATTTCAACCATGAAATTAATCAAAGGATGATGGTGTTTTAATATGTTGATGACATAATATTTTTTGGATCATATGAAGCTCAATGTAAGATATTCATAGACTTCATGAAAAGTGAATTTGAAATGTTGATGACATGTGAATTGATGTTTTCCCTCAATTTACACATAATAGAAGGGAATAATTGAACATTTATTTATGAATAAATATATTCTAAGAATGTTTTGAGATGAAATGGAATGGATAATTCCAAGTATATTAAAAATATTATGGCTGCCCGGATGAAATTTTCATGGGATGATAAAGGAAATGTGGTCAATATCACTAAATACATGAAAATCATTGGAATCCTATTGTACTTAACAACTACTTGACCGAATATTGTTTTAGAAGCATGTCATGAAGTGTGGTATAAATCTAATCCCATGTAAATACACTTTTTTCAATGAAATGAATAATTTTTTATATCAAGGGAACATTGGATTTCGACTTTCTATACATTGTAAAACCACATCAAGAGTTTTTAGACTATATTGATATAGATTGGGATGGATCAATATAAGGTAGAAATCCAACATTAGGTGGTTCATTATATCTTGTTGGATTTCTTATAACTTGGATAAAAAGTAAACAATATTTTATTTCATTGATCACTGAAGAGGCGGGGTATATTGTAGTAACTCAAGTGTGCATGAAACTATTGTGGATGAAGTAGAAACTTGATGATATGGTAGTTCATGTGAACTATCCCATCAAAACCCATTTTTATAATTCATATACTATAAATCATAGAAAAATATAGTCCATCAATCATGGAAAAAACATTTAAATAAAGAAAAATTTTATTAAGGAGAAGGTGGAGAAGGGTCTTGTGATGTTTGAGTATGTGCCTACATAATTACATGTCGTAGACATTCAAAAAAAAGGCATTTCCAAAGAAGCATTGGAAAGGAATTGACTGGCTCGAGAGTCTATGCGACTCCCCTCACATGAAAAATTGTGGATGTGGGATGCCTTATCCCTAAGGTATGGGGTGTTTTCCCCTAATGTACTAATATGTTTTATTTTCCCTGTTGCAAAAAAAACAATGTGACCTTTAGATTCATTGAAAAAGGGGGAGAAATTTTGGATGTCAAAAGGTAGAAAATGTTTTCATCAAGATAGGGGAGAAGCTAATAGGGGTAGTAGTGATATAGGGTTTGTTTTAAATTTTATGATTCTAAATGTGATTGATCAAAAATTATATATCAATAAAAAAGATTACAAGATGAAATTAGTTGATAGTGTTTGGAATGAAGTGATTCATTGATGATCATTTTACAATACACTTGTTTCTCGCACCGTGAAAGGATCATTTGGTCTTAAAGTACATGTTTAGTAAATATTTGATCACTATATGAATACCAATAGGCGAGGATTAATTGGATATGTAGTAAGATTTAATGTCTTATCAAAATGTGAGGATTTTTCAACAAACCCAAAGGGTGATATTTTGGGGAAAAATCCATCAAGGTATCATTTCAGTATTTTTGGGTTGATTGTGTTTGATTACAATGTCAGTTTCAAAGGTATTTTGTGGACTCTAGAGATATTGTTGACATGGTTTGTTGAAAAATATCCAAGATAAAGGAATTGATGTCGTGGAAATTGTATACAAAATTGCATACAAAAGGTGAAACCGTTACCTAGTGTTTTCCAAATTATTGGGGTACAAAATTTGGAGTTGGACAGTGTTGAGAAAGGTGGATTTCCTTGAAGGACGTCTGAAAATATGGAAAAGTAATGAATTTCATGAATAATAGGATTCCCAAAGGTTGTATCATGAAAGCACAAATATTCTGATGGTGAGCTATGTGAGTATGATGAGCATCATGAATGGTGAAGGTGAGGATCATCGCAAGTGGAGCATTGTGGTGGCATGAAGATTATGATGATGATCTCCATAGTTACGAAGAGTATCGTGAAAGTAAAATTTCTATGAAGATTCCCAAAAAATGGAGCTTTATGGAGGAAAAGTGGGAGCATCGCAAAATGGTGATGAAATGACCAGAAGGTTCTTGAATCAGTGGGAACAGCAATAAATAGGCCTCTACCCCTTCTAGAAACAAAATGTCTATTAACAATGATCATAATGTTCCAGAATTGTTAAGGTGGTTCACGAAGGTGGTTCATGAATGAGTATCACGTGGTGAAGTTCTCAAAGGATATGATAGTGAACTGAATTTTCTAAGCATCATGAAATTACAATAATTCAGGAAGGCTAAGAAAGATTTGTGAAAGGTAGGAGCTTTGTCAAAGGCTATTTGATCTCCTTGAAATAAAAGCTTCATGAAGGCAGTGAGCATCACTATAGTTTTTTAGAAGGAATTTCCCATTATGTATATGGTAAAATGGTAATTAATGACTCTATAAAATATAGTGATTAGACCCAAAATCTTGTAAAGGAAGTGAGACGGGGTATAACAGAGATTTACCCTAAAGCACCATTCTTGGAAGTCTTCCTTAGTTGATTTTTTACAATCAGAACATTTTCATTTTAAGCTCCTTGTATGTATCTGAGTGAGGATGAAACTTGTATAATTGTTGTGTCTCTTTCATGATTTCAATTTTATATATACATTGTTATGGGAATGTGAGAGAATAGTGTTTTGTTTAACAACGAAACCAGATCTGAAGGGGTAGAAGTTTTAAACTGCCATACCCTGATTAACCCCCACCTCTGAGGGTATTTGAACTAATTGAGATAATAATAAATATAAATTATTTTATATAAAATGCTCATTTAAAACTATTTGAAATGTTTTTTTATTTATATTCCATCTTTTGTAATGAAATCATGTCTTGGTTTGATGTTTTAAAATGAAATTCCATGCCTTATTTTATTGAAATTGAGAAATTAATGGTAAATTGTTAAGGTATTGATTATGGAACACATAGTGAGAACCCACTGGGCTTTATAGACCACACACTACCTTTTTCTTTCATGAATTTGTAGACATTCTTATTCTAGGTCTGAGTAAAAGGAATGTTCCAGATGTAAGTGTATGTTCATGATCCTTTTGACCGTGGATTGATGATGGTAAGTGGTGGATTTTTTGTCTTCTGGTTAAACTTGGATTTCTAGGACCGTTTTCAGATTTTGAGTAATTTTATTATGATTTTATTTGGGTTTTGTTATATCAATATATTTCTGATACATTATCTTATATGGAGTTTTGATCATGTTGACTAGTAGTCTTTTATTATCCATTTTCTGTGGAATATTTATTCCCTCTTGATCTTGTAAGATTCTAAGTGCTAGTTAGAAACCTATGGGAATCAGGAACTCCCATCATGATATGTTATTTTCATCTCGAGTATCATTGTACTAGGTTATCTGTTTTATTTGTGATAAATTTATATCAGAGGTGTAGGTTACGCATCTCTCCTTGATGTGAGTATACAGTTTGGGATGTCTTTATGGGACATAAAGGTAGTTTCAATTAAATTTCTTTCAATCACTCACTCTAATGAGACTTAAGTCACTAGGGGTGTCTAGTGAGAGGTGTTTTGAGAAATAACCTGATTTAATTCTAGAATTTTCTCATATTTTGATTTGGGTGTATTGAAATCCATATAATTTAATCTTAACTGATGGGATTGATATTCCTATTTCTTTTTTTTTTTGATTTATTGATCTGAGTAATCTTTTTATGTATTAAATTTTATTTATTATTGTTATTTAGCATCATGAATCCACAAAGTATATTTAATAGGCTCTAGGAAGAATATGGTGATGAACCATAGAAAGAAAATCATCCCATGGACCATAATATTGTTGAGATTTTTGTGTGTGATTGCCATGATCTGGGACATGCACCTACACCCATTTATGATCATTCACTAGGTGTGAAACCTCCAAGGGTTTAATCTCAGATTCCTGATCCAGAGTTACCTTTCTTGAATATACAAGTTTTACAAGGCTCTAATGATCCTCAAGAGGTTGAATATTGGTTATGAATGATATATATTCTAATTGATTTCTTGGAAATGTATCAATCGATTAACGTAAATTATTCTACCTTTAAGCAGGCTGGACCTAGAAAGAGATTATGGGATTCGATGGAAAAGTAAAATAATAATGAGGGTTTATTTTTCATTTTACTAATTAGTTATATATAGAATCTATAGTTATAGTTATGGGTATGGAATTTTTAATTCCTTAGCGGGTTGATAGGCTAGTGATGTAGTATGAAAACCACTCTTTCAGTCTTGTGTTATTTTCACCATAGATTTTATTAAATAAGAAGACGACAGATAAATATTTTTTGATGGTTATTTGACCTGATATGTTTTAACAAGATTTATTTATGAATATCCCTTCATGTGCTGTCATGATGGATAAGGGTTTTATGGATGGTCATGATTTATCTAGTAATCCAATGTTAACAAAAGTTCCTTTTTCTCCCACTGGTAGTTGATAGATTTCCATTACAGGAAATAGAAATATTGTTGGGTCTCATAGTCGTTATCAACACCATATTTCCTATGGAACTCATATGGTTCCTAGAAGAGTACATTTGAATTTCTTTCAATGTGGAAGTATTGGTTATTCAAGAGGTGTTTTTACCAAGGCACCCAAGATCTAAATTTCAAGGGGTAATTCTAGAAACCTAAAAAAATTATGTCATTAATTTTCTACTCCATGAAGTGGTATGGACTCATCAGTGGATAAAATTATTGTAGTGAAATCAAATTCATTACCTACAAATGGGTTCCACGATAGAAATCAAAAACACAACTTTCTTAAGTAGTGGATGAGTCTACAGAAGAAGATGACACAAGTCTAGTAACTGTGATATGTACCATCACTATAGATTCATCTTTTATTGATTATTTATTTTATAATGGTGCGTATTAGTTTTATATATCTACTTATATTGTGGAATTCTTAAACCTTCATATAGAGATTTTTTCTATTGTGTTGCATTTCACAATTCCCCTTGAAATAAATTGAGGTGTCTCCATCATCTGACTTTTGATTTATCTTTATCGGAGATTGATCTTATATAGAATTTTCTAGTTATCAGTATGAGCAATCATTATTTCATTCATAGGATGGATTGGATCATTTCTACTAAGGATAGAATTGACTATTCTATTTCATGGTTCTCCATTAATATTCTTGATGGGGTGTGCCTTGTTATTTAAGGGGAATGGGACACAAGGTTGAGTATATCTAGTCTTTCTTATCTAGATATTGGTAAAGTAATATAAGTGTTTTCATTTTTTTTCATGGACCAAGAATCATTGAGTGATGATCTCCCCCAATCATCATAGAGTTTCATGATCTGTTTTTTTCTGATTTATCTGGTAAGCAAATAGTAAGAGACATGTAGTTCTATATTAATTTAGTGCATAGTATTTTATCTGGTATCTGTTCCTTCATACAATATATCCCCAGTAAAGATGAAACTGTTGAATACATTATTTTATAATCCTTTATAGAAATGATCCACTTTCATTAGTGTTTTACCTTGGTAATTTCCTGTCATATTTGTTCAGAAATATGATGTAGCACTTCACCTTTGTGCTGATTATTATAACATTCAAAAGACTACCATCATGAGAAGGCATGGTCACATTAACAATCTTGTTATTCCCTTTATCTTGTAAAATAATCTTACAGTTTTTAAAACTATGAAGAATAGTGTTTTTAATGTGTATATTGACACATTCATGGTGGGTTTCATGGATTATATTATCATTTAATCTATTTCTAAGGAGGTTCATGCACATCTTTTGAGAAAAATTCTAGAAATCTTGAGAGATAATTGAATTTATGTTAAACATTATACGTGTAATTTTAGGATTTAGGAATTATAATTCATGAGAAATGTGGTGTCAGAACATGTTATCTATGTTTATCATGAGAAGGTGAAATCCATTACGTCAAGGGAGAAACCATATAATGTTTTTAGATAAAATATTATTGGGTTTTCTAATATACTACTGAATGTTTATAAAGGATTTTTCAAAGATGGATTATTTAATTAATTCTCTCACTTGAATGGGAGGGAAGTTTTAACAGAATACTAAATTTCAGGGTTCTTTTTTTGAGATGACAAATATTTTGAATTTTGTGTCAGTGTTGACTCTTATAGAGGATAGGTATGGCTATGTGGTCTTTTGTGCAAGTTGGGTTTGAGTCTGGGTTATTTTATTATGAAGGGTGATATCATGGTATTTTATTCCTCTCGATAACTTAGGCCACATGAGAATAATTATCCAACCCACATTTTTGAACATGCACCTATGATTCATGCCCTTAAGAGTTAGTGGCATTTTATTTTCAGGGAAATTTTTAGCTTGTTTTTTGTTTAAATCTTGAGTTTAAAATTCATTCAAAAATATTTGAACCTTCTGCAGAGGAATTGGGTGGTGCACATATAGTATTTTGATTTCAACATTTCATAAACCCATAGGAAGGAAAATGTTGTTAATTATTTGAGTTGGAAACATCCATCCCAATTTGTGAATAAATCATTAGAAGAGTGGAACATGGTGGATCTTCTTTCACTATTTCATTTAGGTGTCCGGGAGTAAGAGACCATAGATTTTTGAAAAAAATTCATTTGACATATGCTCTTATTGATATGATTCATCATGATAATCATTTCTATAATGTATTTCATGTTATAAGGGACTCTCTTTATGGTGGGGAGTCCACCATTGAGTTCATGTTCAATTCTGATGTAATCCAATGTTTCATGAATCATTTTTTGGTGGACTTTGACATGAGAAATGCTATGATGGGGTATGATAATAATTATACATGGGTGGTGAACCAGGGAACTACAATGATGTTCAATTAAATATATTTAAATTATAGTGTCTTGGTATGATATGGGACATTGCTATATTTTCTCATTTTCATACTTGGAAACAGTTCCATGCTACACAGTAGAGACATTCATGTTTTCTTAAGAAACAGTTAGTGATGTCATGGAAGTGGGATGAGATATCTGTTAAATTTCTTGTTAGGTTTCTATATATTTATAAGTATAATAATTCAATATGGGTTGAGTTCAATCAGCTGAAACAATGGTCTCACTTATTTCCCATTTAGGATACAACCAAAGTTGAGGAGTTGAGAAATCTCTATGTGAAAGATGTTGTCTATTTTCATGAAGTTCCATCAGCTATAGACTCTTATAGAGTTTCTCATTTTATTTCCTGATTTTGGAGAGTCCCCCCAGAGTCACTAATATCTTTTCTTTGTTTGACTATGGTATACTATCCCTAGATGGGTTTCCATATTGAGAGGGATATACAGATTCTAGAGGACATGCTTTGTGTTTGTGTCCACGATTTTGGGGAAGATTAGGATGTCCATTTGGGACTGGTTTAGTTTTCTTATAACAACATTTACCAGGCTAAAATTTAAATGGCTCTATTTGAGGCATTTTATGGTTGTCCCTACAACTCCTTGTTATGTTGGTCTAAAAATGGTGATAGTTATTTGGTTGGACCAATATTGGTTCAATAGACAACAACAATGATTCTATTGGTTCATCAAATTATATTGTTAACAAATAGCCACTAAAAAATACTATACTGGTTGTTTAAGGTTACTATTAGATTTTTTAGTTTTTGACTAGGTGTTTTTGAGAGTCTCGCCCTGTTTTATTCATTGATGGATTGGGATGAAAGGGATGCTTTATCCTTTTTTGTGGGACCTTTTGAGGTTGTTGAGCGGGTGGGGAAAGTGTCTTACCATATAGTAATTCCACAATAGTAGACCTTGATACATGATGTGTTCAATGCATCAGAGCTTTAGAAGTATCTTTCTAATCCATCTCATGTCATGATCTAGGAGGATCTATAGGTTGATCTAGATTAATCTATGGCTAAGAATATAGTAATGATAGTTGATTCTCAAATAAAGTTACATTATGGAAGGATGATACAATTGGTTTTTGAACTTTGGTAGATTGGTTATGATTCTCATGATACATGGGAGAATGAGGCACTGATGAGAGAAATGTGTACTCATATATTTGAAAAGGAAACTTTTATAGATGATTTCTGGGAATATAAAGTTTTTATGGTGTTGAGGTTAAAACATATCGTTACACTTTTTAGGTACACCATGTGTTATTCTATTAAAAATTGGGTTTTTTACAATATGTTCTGATGTTACAAGTCATTTAATTTGTTTACATGATGTGTATTTGTCATCAGGAACATGTCATAAAGATTTATAGGGCATGAATTGTTACACACCATCTACACGGAATTCAGGGTTTTCTAGGGAAAAATGTTTTTAATTAAAAGGTGATTTATTTCGTGGTGTTTGTAGCCTCCATGTATTACACAGTGTGTAATGGGATTACATGCCCTGTAATTCTTATGCGATGTAATTTTAGGGTACCTTAAAATTGATTTTCATTTCATTTAACTTATATCCTTTTTATAACATCTTAAAGCCATCGCAAAGATGTTTTGGGGATCTTTCATACTTTAGGATCATTCACTCTGTGATTGATCATCATTGTTGTTGTGGATCACCTTTTTGGGTAAGTGGATCTTCTATCATGTGGTTTCTTCCAGTATCCCTTTCTCACAACCTTAGTGTATTATAGATCATCATGTAATTTGTGGATCTAGACTCTATTTAATTGGATCTTGATTCTACTTTGTCTTCCTAAATCTTTTTATCTGTAGTTCTTCATTGGCGAGTCCCATTTTTGGAGTTGACTTCTGGATCTTTTATTTAATGTTATGTGGTTCCATAATTCTTTTCCCTATGATTTAAACCTTGAATTTAATAATTAAATTTAAATTATTTGTTTAATTTTTGTAAAATCATGTAATTTTTTATGATTTGATCCCTGATTTGAAATGGGAATTTAAATTCACAAAATCAATAATTTCAATGAAATTGATATTACGGGGTGAATTATATAAAAATTATGGATTGATTTTGAAATAATTATGATTAAATGATTTCATATGATTTTGAATAAATGAAATAAACTAAAAACTGATTTGAAATGGCATGGAAAAATGGAAACTTATGATTTTTTTAAATTGAAAAAGGAATGTTGAAAACTATAATTAAGAAATTGTATTTAAATTATTTTAAAAATGATTGATTAGCAATTTGATATATTGAATTTGTTATAGATGAACATGGGAGCCTATGTTGTTATAAGGTGGTTGGTAAAAGCATTCCAGGATCATGATCCTCATGCACTGGATTTATGAAATCAACACTATCTAAACCATGTCACATCGGGACACTCGTGATGAGTTCCACTATTGAGGTGTAGATTGTTTTCCATGAAGGGGTTCCCCTATTGGGGTGTTGACCATGTATACACTTCTTTTTATGATACATGACACTATTGAGATATTAGAGGATCCTATATCTAGTAACTAATGTGCCACATGGAATTTGACAACGGTTCTATGACTTTATTTATTTGATATGCCTGTAATAAAATTATTAAATAGTTTTATTCAATCCAATTGATTTATATAAATGATTTTATATAAAATATTGATTTAATCCAATTAGAATCTTTTTTCAAAATATCTATCATATTTTATATCAAAATAATGACTTTGTTTAAAATATTAAAATGAAATTTCATGACTTATTATATTGAAATTGAAAACATTAATTCCATGTATTATTCATTTCTTTATTATATTTTCCAGAACAGACCAGTAGGTTTCTTTATAAGGTAGTTTGATTCAAATATGTTATAAAAAACATAGGTAAAATAATTTTTGAGTATTAATGTGGATGAGAAGAGTAGATGGGAAAAATTTACTAGTTTTTATTTTTAGTTTCATGGTGAAATAGACACCAAAGAGTGAGCATCTCCAAGGGATGCACTAGGTAATTACATATTACTTCTAGGAGAAGCTGTAGATGTTGGGGTATGAAAGAGAGGCATGGGGGGGCTAAGATCCTTAGTACTGATAGAAGTATATTTATGTTTTAAAAAATATTTCTAGGATTGAATTTAGGGAAAATATTTCTATTGATTTGAAGTAGGATAAAAAGTTAGGAATAAATTCTATATTCATGAATTAGAGATCATGTTAGTTGGAAAATTGAGGTAGTAGGTAGTGATGTTTCAAATATAAATGTGGATGAAGATTATGTCACCAAAGTTGAATCATTTTTACCATGGGTTTCACATGTTGGTCCAAGAAGTTCAATTCATGGAATAGTCCATGGTCTTTCATCTCATAGGGGGTATAAGGTATTTTGTTCCTAAACGTCCATTTAATATGGATACCAAGTCTTCCAGCTCACAGTTTCAAGAAAGGAATCAGACAACAACATGGCAGAATCAATCCAACAAGTTAAAATTTAAGTAAATAATCATATTCAATGAAAAATATGGTCGTTAAGGAAATAATCACGGTTTCCTTATCTATTATGTGCTCTCCAAGTGTTGTTGTTTAAGTTTTTTAAAGAATAATATTGGAGGTAACATGAGGTTCATGTTGGGAAAATATCTAAGAAGTTGAAGGTATTTTTTTTTGAAAAAAGAAAGGTTTCATAATTCTATAGTATTTTAAACGAGTACTTATCTGAGAATGGATACTTTCTTTTATTGATGATAGGATGAATTTGATAAAAAATTTCATATGTTTTTTTAAACAACATGTTAATTATTTTTAATGTCTATTTCTAAGAAATGTCCTCTTTTGTGGATGAATAGATGAAAAAAGTATATATTTCCCCTTTTATACAACTTAAAGGGGTTTTATTGAAGAGGTTGGTGACATTGTGGTCAAGGAGAGTCCGTTACTTGGAAATGATATTTTTTTAATGATTTTATACATAAATAATAGCTTCCTATGAAAACTGAGACCATTCGTTTTTGTATTGAAGTTAAATAAAATTAAAAGGATTAATTTTTTCATCATGTTCTAGAGAGAATCTATGATTAAAACACCAAAGAGAAAAAAAAATTCCATTTTAACATCGCTAGTCTAGTTGTACATGTTTTTGATGCTATAAGAATGTTTGTTCAATGTCAAAAGTTTCAATGATGGATGGATTATGTTCTTAAATGGGATTTCATGTCAAAGTTTTCCCCACAAATTATATTTATGATTTGGTAAAACCCATTGATTTCATTCCCTCTTTTACTATTTCTATAATGAATTTACTACCTCTGTCTATTAGAAGAAATTTGGGTATCATTTTTAATACTTTTGAAATTTATTCCCCTATAATCCTGAAAACTGTTATTCAAGTAGGATGTTATGTTATAAAACTAAAGAGACCCTTCTTATAAATCATCAATTCCTTGGATCTAAAAGACACTATTATTAATATATGGATAAATCATTTTTCATTCCTACTAAAATTGGATAAATCAAATATATCCTCGCATTAGAGAATGTTTTATGAATATAAAATAAATGAACCCGAATTGTTTTCCTTCAGTATCATCTTCATGGAAGTGGTATAATTGTTGATTATAGTGTTAGAGGATTGTAAAAGTTTGATGGGAGGCCCTCCATGGTAATCCATGTTGAAAATATTGTTGTGGGAATTTCTCTTCATGAATTGTTTTTATATTGGAATCTTGTCACTGGATATAGTATTGGTGCTTGCAAAAAACAGGTGTGGTTGTCTCAAGGATACTACTACAACACCCAAAAATTCTCATCATGTTTTTCACTATAGTAAAATAGGTGGGTTTTCAGGAACACGACAATGATACAATGTGGATCAGGGGGTAGTTATGCTATTGGGGAAAGTTCCTATGTTGGGGTTGTTAGTAGGTTGGGTTGTTTTTGTGGGGCTTTCCAAGTGGGGGGTGGTATAGGTAACTTTTAGTCAATGTTATATAATTACCATAAATATTTGTTTGGTTCATTTGATGTATATGAGATATTAAATTTGATCTTGGATAATAGGTGGAGGGGGACCTAATATTTTTTTGTCTTTAGTTATAATTGAAGTGGATGTATTACCCTTCAAACTAAGGGACTTATATGGAGGGTATTATAATCCCTATTCTTCTTCTTCTTCATTTTCTTCTTATAATTCATTTATTTCATTGGTATTTTCGTGGAATGTTAGTTTTATGACAACATCAATAAAGTTTTTACTATTTTTTCATCTACATTCTATATTTACGTAGCTCTTGCACCATTGATTCTTAATAGTGTTTGTGACCATTAATTCAAGAGTAGTGTAAAATGACCATGTCAAATGGGGAGAATTCCCTCTTTACCTAAAAAGAGTTTTTAATGATATATTTCACAATGAACAACCATGTGAAATATAAATCTAGGAGAAACTATAATGATTCTTCATCTAAAAAATTAATTTTTAGACACTTTATGTATAAATTTGAGAAAAAGGGGGTATATGATATAATAAAATACAAATAATAGATAATGTGAGTACTGAGAGAGGTTCTAAAAGCATCGTGCTGGTTTTCGTCACTCTGATATTGAACGGAATTAGTTATTTGTCTTATTATACTATGGATTTATTGATAGTTACAAAAAAAATCTTGAATGCATCAACTGGACGGGCACATATCATAAAGTCACCTACTAAAGTAAAAAATACTCATTGAAAATATATCTGAAAACTCATAATAGTATGGAATTAGAATCACATATCAAAGAAGGATACATGATCTAACACCATTTAATTCTCATATACTTGAATCCAGACTTGAATAAATAATCACTATATTGAGATTGATGGATTTTATGTGGAAAATAGAGAAATCCATTCATTATAGTATTTTTATACTTTTTGCATCCATGGAACATTATATATATTATTTCCCCTAAGTTCAAGAAAATTCATATTATGTTTCATTTTACTGAGTTGAAAGTTACAAAAACACCAATGAGAAACCAAATATGCATGAAATAATCCAATGTGACATGGTTTTGGATAGAAGGTATTTTGATAGTAGTAGAAACAATATCTTCTATAACAACATGGATTTCAATAATCATACTAGGCACCACCATCTAAAAAAATATGAAGTAATTTTTCTATGAAGTATGATCCTTGGGTAGTATATTTATGGATGAATGTGGGAATATATTGTGGGAAAAGAGAAAAAATAAAGAGTAAAACCACTCAAGATCACTCCACAATCCTCCCACCCAATCACACAAATGGATTGTAACAAAAATATATAATACACCCATACAAAAACTCCCATATCGCTTTTATGATCATTACACACAATTCCACTTCCCCCTTCCCACTTTGAATAATTTATTACTCACCCTTCATGGACCATTTCCCACTTTTTAGATATGACCCTCCCACTATATTAAGCTATATAATTCTATTATTGGACACCCAATGAGAATCAGTCATTCCTAAAAGGCTGAACACTGTAAATTTATTTTTTATAACAAATTCATCTTTTGAGGTGGTGTCATTATCTGTCTATCCCTACCAACTAAGGTTAAAAAATTCCATCATGGAGTTAGATGTTTTGGGATGTGATCGCCACTTTTTCAACCATTGGGTGTTATCTATATCGAGATTGGGAGGAAGAGATGGGGTGCCTATAGGGAATCCCTATGTCGTCTTGAGTTGAGAGACAAATATACTGAGTGGATGCAATTTTTCTAGGGAAGGCTATGTTGATGAGATACTGGTCCAATGTGTCAAATGAAATTAAAAGGCCCATAATAATGTGGGGATAACATTTGAGTTATTCGTTGGTAAATTCTTGTGGGGTTAGATATTTACAAACCTTATCACCAATTGAATAATTTATCAAGAAATGGTTTTTTATTTTTGTCATGTAATGTTTTTGGTATTGGTTTAGTGGTGCTTGAGTTTCCTCAAATACTCATCTCGGTCCACCAAAATTGTGGAAACTATTGCTACATATATTTTAGATTATTGGTAGTTGGGTATTATGGGTGGTGGTTTGTGATAATAGAATACATAAAAGGGGGTCTTTTGAAAAATATGCATTAGGTGATATTGTAAGATAATTCTTCCCATGGTATCCAATACAACCAAAGTTTTGGTTTCTTGATCGCTCCCGATTCACTGTTTCATTTTTACAATTACACTGCAATTTTTAACAGAATTTAATTTATAAATTCCAAATTTAATAAAAAAATTCGCAACATGTTAGATTAAATTATTTTGTCTTTATCACTATGAAAAAGTTAAATATCACTTTTTTCTTTATTTTAATTGTAGTTGGAGTTGATTTGGAGGCCCTAGAGATGATCCAATGGAAAATGGGAGAAACTTCATGGGAGCCCAATGACATATTTCCATTGTTTTGAACATTACATGAACTCCATGTCCCTAAATGGGATAGAACATTGTGGTATGATCCATAATATCATATGATAAAAATCATCTCAAGGAACCCAAGACTAAATATGCCATCTAGTGGACCATTCTGACTAATATGTTCAGCATATCGAATCTACATGAAGTCAAAATTTGTGTGATGTGATCTGTCCATATATCAGAATGTGATATTCCAAACGTTTCCAAACATTCGGTGGAGATAGTAATGAGGTGGGGATATAAAATTTTAATTTTCTCAAAAAAAATATAAGACAATATGTCCATCTAAAACCATATGGTAAACGGTTTTAAGAAATATGTGTTCCCCAAACCACCTTCCAATTTTCCAATAAAATGGAACCTTGGACTCCCCATTTTTATGTTCAACCAAGAGCCCAATATCATCAAATTAGGAGACCCCAAGGAGTCATATCCTAATACTATATGTTCTATAGGCCCCTATCCTCATAGTTGGATCAATAATGAAGAAAGAGTCCCCCCAGAGCTTCCTCCTCCTCTCGTTGTCGAGCTAAATAGTGGGTGTTCGTTGTGTGGGAACTACACACATTGCTAGGGAGTTCTAATGAATATATTAGCAATTGGTTTGGTGTTATTTGGGTGTTAAAACATTTATTCTCATGTATCTTAAATTATTTATTATTTAAATTCTTGTTTTGATGCATGTCATTGATTTTCTATTAATTTCAAACTGATCAGTGTGAGGTTTTGAGTGTGTCACATGTTTTGTTCTGAATGGACAACAAAAGAATCCTTTTAATACCCACTTTCTTGATATTTATATCTAATTTTGATGCTCCAATTCCCTGTATATGTTATGGAAGCTGAAAAAAAATTTATGTCATGTTTTGGTTCGTTAAGCAATGAAATATAGGCTTGGGAATTAATCAAGATTCCAATTAATTTCAACCAAAGAACTATTCCAATCCTAAATGAATATATAAGAAACATGAACTTGAAATGTCTGTATTGTAATCACAATGACCGATTTACCTCATATTTTTCAAAATCCACCTATTTTTTAAACTATTAAACTACTTAAGTTATGTTAGTTTCATTAAACTATTTTCAAATCACCCCTCGTTTTAGTACTTTTTAATATAAATGTGTACTCTAAACATAACAATAATCCTTCAGAGATGACCTAGGGTCTACCCAATACTATAAATAAACCCTAAAATCCTAATAAATTTCATGTTTCGTGACAACGTGGTCAAATTTGGGCCCCTTTACTTGGGAGCTCTTTTGTTTTAGTGGATGTTTTTTATAAGTTTTTTGAAACTTTTTTGAATATTTATTTGTTTTATATTCTAAAATTTCATATAGTTTTGTGTTATAATTTATTTCCTGTGTAGGTTTTGTGCCTGAAACTATAGGAGACTTAACCCCTCTTGAACCCAAATCAACGAATTTTCTACTTCCACGACAATGAGATGAACAAGACAACCCTTTGAAGGAGGACACACCACCACTTGAGACTTTTATAAACCCCTCTCCTTCTGGATCAAAATTAGAACATGAAATTAATATGTATAAATTTTATGAAAACAATTGATCACAAAAAGTACAAACCTCAGCTGGTGTTGATATCCAAAACACATATATTCAAATACTAGGAGATTCGGCCAATTTCGAGCTTATATTTGGTTTAATTCAACTATTACCATCATTTCATGAACATGTAGGAGACGATCCCCATAATAAAACAAAATAATTTCATACTATTTGTTCAAAATTGAAAAATTATAATGCGGATGAATAACATGTAAAGCTTAGGGAATTTTCCTTTTCAATATTTGACACTCCAAAAGATGGGATTTACTATGTTAATTCACCAATTAGAGGCTGGGCAGACAAAAAATCATTTGCATGAAAAATATTTCCCAACCTTTTGAAATTCAACTATAAGGAACAAAATTTTTGGTATAATGAAATAACTAGTGGAAACATTACATGAATATTATTAATTTAGTAAAATGATTTATTCACATTTCCCACACCACCAAATAAGTGATCAACTTTTAATTCTATTGTTTTGGGAATTTTTAATTACAATTTTTCAAAAATATTATTGAAATTGTAGTAGGTGGTTCACTAGATGATAAAACACCAATTTCTGTAAGAACCCATATTGAGAAAATTGTTAAAAACACTCAACAATTCTTTTCAAGTTCTAGTGTACCCATTCAAGGTGTCTTTGTGGTGAAAAGTATAGAATTTGAGATGAATGTGGACAATGAGTATGAAGAGGTATGTAGCCTTCTAATAAAACATTCTCTTTCCCAAGAAAAACCTCAATACCCTCCTTCCATCCATTGTGGAATATATTCTTATGATGCCCAATACTCTTACCAATGCCTCCAATTTAGTGAAAAATTTGAGAGTTGTTGAGGAAATATTTCTATGCTGCCCCTATAACCAACCATTTATGCAAGAAAAATACTATTCATCCAACCCTAGGTGAAAAAAACAATATTATTGGCAATTTGGGTATTCATACCAACCTCAATAACAATGGAACCAACCAGGGATGACTATTCATCCACAACCACCACCCAGAAATACCCAACCCCCACAAAGGCCATTCCAACCTCCCCCTCCACATTCCGAGCCTACCCTAGAAGATATGATGAAAAAAATGGCTACAAAACATATCCAATTCTAGAAAATCACCCATGTATCCATAAAAAAACTAGAAACCTAATTAAACCAACTAACTAACTCTATGGGGGGAAATTCAGTGTCATGGGGTAGGTAAACTACCCTCTCAATCCATAGTTAACACTATATATAAGGGAAATGTTAGTTCCATCACCCTTAGGAGTGTGAAAAAACATAAAACACAAAATAACCCTCCATTAGATTCATCCAATCCTGACGAAATGACTATCCCAACTATTGAAATTGGTCAAAGAGAATAAAATCATCCTCTGGAGATAATCCATTCTTAAGGAATGAGTGTGTATATTGTGGAGTCACCTAGCCCAACCATTCCTCTTCCTTTTCCCGAAATGGATTCCCAACCCAGAAAACAAAAGGAAATTGAACTAGTTAGGTAAATATTGGAAACATTCAAAAAACGTACAGTTTAACATTCCATTGATTGATGTCATGAAGCTAATTCCATGATACACCATTCATTAGAGGGAGATTTTTACACATGGAAGGTGACTTTGATGTGATGTGATGGTGAGATTGTTGAGGAATGGTTCATCATTGATAGATCCATCAATTTCCACCAAATGCAATGATCCTAGAATATTCTCAATTACATACACCATAAGGGAGTATTATTTTTATAATGATATGATTTAATTGGGAACCTCTATAAATGTGATGTCTCACTCCATTTACTATAATTTGTTGTTTGGTGAAATAAAGCCCATTCGAATTGTCATTTAGCTTGCAAATTGGTGTACATCGCACCCTTTTGGTTTGTTAGAGGATGTTATTGTGGGGGTGCAAAATTTAATTTTCCCTTATTATTTTTATGTGATTTAAATGGAAGATGATATGATGGATGGACATTCCCGGACTATATTCATGAGGCCCATCTGGAAAACTACGAAAAACATAATTAATGTTCATAATGGTACATTATCTATGTAAGTTGATTATGACATTGTCCAATTCAACAACTTGATTCCATGAAGCACCACTCAGAAGAATATTCCACTCTCTCTATTAACTCTATATATATTCTCCCATCCTATTAAAATCTTATTTTCATTCCACAGTCTGAGTTTCCATCTTTGATTGAAATTCTATGAAATAAATTGTCCATATAATGTTTTACCGGTTTAAAAAAATGTCATGAAAGTTTATTAATTGATGATTTATATAACATTGATGATCACACGACCATCGATGACACAACTAATTTTGTAATATCTCATTCCTCATATGAGTATTATACCATTGAGTAGCTAGATGTGATTAGTGACTTCTCACTTTTACACACACACACATAAATCCAAAAATCCTCCTAAATTGGAACTAAAACAACAACATCAATATTTAAAATATTCATATCTTGACAATAGAAATAAGATATCTATAATCATTGTAACACCCGAGACTTTTATGAGAAAAATTTTGTTTTTATGTAATATAAATCATCAAAGAAATCTTTCACTACACACAACACTAGCTTGGCTTGCTTTACACGCAACTGCGGCCTTCCTCGATAGCTTGCGCCGTACGCAATACCGAGTTTCACTAAAAAACAATATGCTATTAAAATATTATTAAAACTAGACGTTATGAATAATACTAACTGAATTTTGAATTTTATATCATTTTAATTCAACTTATACATTTTCTAGAATGAGGTATAAAAGAAAAATGAGTTTTTTTAGATAAAAGAAATATTTTTCAAAAAATACAGTTTTGCCGCCTTTTGATGGCGCAACCACATTAAATCTAGTTTTTGACATTTTTATAAGTTAAATTTGACTAAATAAAATTATTATTTTGAATCAGGGTATAAAAATTTACTTTGGATAAATTTTTGATATTTTTCTGATAACTTTCGTATTTTGATGAATAGTGAAGATACGCTAATTTTTAATTAAAAACAACTTTTTTCATTGAGATAATTTTTATAGATAAATTATAATATTTAATGGATTTAAAGTATAAATAGAATATATTTTTACCATTTAATATAATTTATGTCATTAGAATTAATTTCACATTGAATTCATAGGTAAAAACATTTCAATCTTTGGTAATGTTTTAACTTCAAAAACCCGTTTTCTTAACAACGGGATTTATTTTAAATTAATTACTGGAACTTATATGTTTTGAATTTTGAAAAATGGATTCCATATTCAGAATTAGTGGGTCCAAATTATGTTAATAGACTACTTTTTATTTTTGGGCATTATGAATAGTAACTACGATAAATTTTATTTACCATAGTTAAAGGTAAATCAGGTAATTAAGGGTAAATATAAGATTATAAAATTATCCTAACACCTGAACAAATCCTATTGGATGACTAAAAGTCGACTAATATCACCTAAGGGTTGGAGTAGATTCATTTAATGGACTTTTGTCCATTAAAATAATTTAATTATTATTAAAATCAATGAATGTGACAACATGACACTTTCTTAAATCTTATAAGTATAATAATTTTAATTTGGTGATAAACTTAACGAAACTTCAAACATGAATAGCCTCTAGAAATATAATACAATTATATACATCATAGGATTTTATTTAGAATGTTTTAGAATTAAATAATTATCATTAATTATGACACAATAGTGTTCTTGAAATATTTTATTAATTAAAATATCAAATAAATTGTTTTAAAAATATTAAAATAAATATTATATGAACTATTTAATGTGCTACACTAATTTTCTAGATACATATGACATTTTATGAATCTATTAAAGCTTTTATTTTGAACATATCTTCTGTATATATTTTATTTAAATTCAAATAAATGAATAGTGTCAAAATTAACATTTGTTATTTTATAAAAATAACATATTATAAAATTGTTTCAAAATCTCAAAAATATTTAAAAATTATAAATTAAAATTTTTATGGTCGATAATGTCATAAATTGAATTTTTTTTGAAAATTCACAACACATATGTAATTATTTATAATAATTTAAAATATAGAATATTATTACCACAAATAAAATTAAATTGATAAATAACGATAAATCAAGTTGATAATGTTAAAAATAAATTCCTAACATATCTAAATTTTATTGGTTGATGAGAATACAACCCTATCTCATCTAAGCATCAGATATGAGTCATTTTGGAAGTTTTTAAGTGGGTTTGGGATTTAATATAAACTAATATTTCTTATATTTTCAAAGGTTCCCCTCTCCTCCCTTATAAAAGGGCACCTCCGCCCTCGCTTCCTCACACCAATTTGATCCATCATGCTCGGCCAACCTCTACCCATTTCACTTCCCCACTTCCATATAAATCTACTAGAGGTACTGGGCTTATCAAAAGACCAACTCTAGTTCCTTAAGAGAAAGTTTAAAGGAGGCACTTTGAGAAAGAAGTAATACCTTCTACCGTTTTCTTCAAGTTCCATTCTTCTTATACTACCTCTTCCTTAGTTGTTTAATTATGAGGTAATAAAATCATTATCACTTATATACAAATATGTTATTATAAATATGAAACAACCCTATTTCACCTCTTATCCATCCTACGGAAAATGAAATCACCGCGCGTGCGTACATACGGAATAATGTCTCCACGCCGTGGTGTAATCTATTTTCCACCACCACCTTACTTGGATGGGTATAAGGGTGAATGTAATGAATATATATGATTATTTTAATTTGGTATTGATTCTGAAATAGTATACATACACTCCAATACAATTCCACGATCATGGGAACGATATCAACACTCGTGCGTACGTACGGAATACCGTCTCCATGATGTGATTTGATTCGTTCTACATGATTTTCATTGCATAATGTTTATATAAATGAATTTAATGAAAAATATGATATATATTACACTAATAACATTCTGTAAATGAGTTATCTAAAACCTAATGAGAAGAATAAGAATTTATTTGACAAACACGCATAAGAACAAAAAGTAATAAACACCCGAATAACAAGTAGTAATGAAATATTACTAATAAGAAGCTAAGAATATGACCACATATGATATCATAACAATAAGTATGATTCTCTAGTAAGTCAATAACATTATTCAAATCATTATACAGGAGTTTCGGACACTTACGAAGCAAATCGGACCTAAGGTAAGGGAAATATTACAATCTCATTTTTATCCGAGATTGTTTATACTTTGAAATTTACTGGGGTGTATTTTATCATTCAAATCCATATTTCCTAAATATTTAATATTATTTCCATCCACCTACAATTTTTTAAATCCAATTTTACCCTTTGGTGATATTTTAGTAAAAGATATGAAAGGAATCTTTTGTCGTTTTTCGTACGAGATACTTTTTGACTTTTCTGAAAAAAGTACGCGAAGAATGTTTTTTTATCTTATATGACATGAATGGATTTTTAAAACATTATTTCCAATAATCTCCCTTTACAAGTTTTCATGTTTATTTTAAATCAACTTATTTTAGTTTAAAATTGTATGACATGTTAATAAAGGAAAATTTTTTTGAAGTAGAGAGGATATTTTCCTCAAGAATGAAGTTCAAGTGTTTTATCAAAATTATTTTCCATCTAAGATAATATGGGGTTCTGTTTATATCCCTATTATTACATTTATTTTATTATGTGGTGATGGAATTATTTTTATGAATTTCTTTATCTTATATGAATTGTTTTATGATGTCATGTTGTTTATGAATTCCATTTTTATTACATGGGTTATGCAATGATGTATGATTTATGATTTTGTGGCACACATAAGAATGGTTGGGTGGGACCTATATCTCCCTCCAATGCATTGGGTAAAGATTTTATATCTCATGATATAGACATGGCTAGAATGGCCGGTTAAACCGGTTCAATGAAATAGGACTGAAACGAGGAATGAACTCTATTCAGAAATAGACTTTGTCCACTAAGATAGTCTTGGCAATGAGTCTTGAATAATAAGAAATGATTCTCTATGATTATGTTTGTAATACAAAAAGCATCATGTTTTAGGTTATGATTATTGTGATTACGTTTCCCATGTTATGAAATTAATATTTCATTTGCAGGTTAAGATTTCTAAAATGTTATGTTCTTATGAATATGATGTGACTGATTTTTGTTTTGTTTACCCTTACTGAGCATTTGAGCTCACCCTTTTGTATGTTTTCTTTCCCCCAAGTCAGGAATAAGGTTATTAAATAGGATATACCAAAAGGTACTCTAGATATGATGAAATAAATGGGTGATAATGTAGATTCTTTATGAACCAGATGTTTATGTTTCCCAGTTTGTAAAGACACTATACCTATACGGTCCTTTCGTGGTTTTGTTATATGTTGTAATAAGTATGCTTCAATTCTGATGTAATAACAATGTATGTAAAGTATGGGTCATTATAGTTGGTATCAGAGGAAAGGTAAAGTCAACCTTTGGACACTAGGATGTGAAAGCCTTAGTAAGAACCCCAAGGAAAAGTCTAAGCATAGAACACAATCTTAGTGTTTTAGAAATGACCATGAATAACCTAGGATAAGAACTTAAGTGTGAAATTTTATTATGTGGTTTTTCCTATTATAATTAGTGTTTCTCACACTATTCTTCTTGGTTTTAGTCAATGGCTGGAACCCGAAGGAACCATGTTAATGTGGAATGCGAAGGGAAATGCAATGATTGTCCCCCTAAACAAGCAAAAGTTATGGGAGCTGGAATGCAAAATCTTGTAGCCATGATCACAAAACATTCTCAATCTATGAATCATGCAGGACTTCCAAACGAGAAAAGGAAGGAGCAACATTCTGTTGAATCCTTCATGAGGCAGCGTCCACCTTATTTCAGTCGGTCTACTGATCCATTAGTTGTGGAAAAATGGATTAGTACTACTGAAAAGATATTTTCAGTTCTTCAATGTTCTGAACATTTTAAAGTCATCCAAGCAGTGTATCGTTTGGAAGGAGATGTTGATCAATGGTGGGATCTTATTAATAGTACAAGGAAAAGGGATGAAATTGAGTCCATGGAATGGGACGAGTTCAAGAACTTATTTTTCAATAAGTACTTCCCTCGTATTATCTGAACAAAGATGGAGAAAGAGTTTCTTGAACTAAAGCAAAAGGATGATGAATCATTTAGTACCTAGGAAGCAAATTTTACAAGACTTGCAAGGTATACTTCTGGTATTATTATCCAACCTGAGAGTAAGATCGATCAATTATTTAGTGGATTAAAACCAAGTCTTCGAAGGGCGTTAGCCATAAGGGACTTCAATAGCTACGAGGAAATCGTTCGATGTGCTCTCAAAGTCAAGATGAAGATTGGAGTAACCCATCTGTCATATGGGTTTGATAAGAAGAGGAAAATGGAATTCAAAGGAAAATATAAAGAGCACACTGAAAAGAATATGAGATTTCCTTTATGATCAATGTGTGTAAAGAAACATGGAGGGAGTTGTCTTAAAGGGACAAGTAAATGTTTCAAATGAGGAAAGGAAGGTCATCAGGCATTTTAATGCCGCAATGATTGGAAGAATATGTCTAATGATGCAAACAAAGGAAGGGACACACAGAATGAACCTACTAAACTTCAATGTTTCAAGTGAAAGGAGATGGGGAATTATGCCAATAAATTCCCTAATCCAAGGGTTGTTCATGATGATCGACATCAACAAAATCTTAAGGCTAAAGACAAAGGAATATCACATGAAATTTCTACCAGTGATGTGGAGTATGATAACGATGTGGTGAAAGGTACAATTTCCATCCACTCTAAAGTATAAAATGTTTTATTTGATTCTGGATCCACCCACTATTTTATTTTTGAAGAGTTTTCTAAGGGTATCACCGTATTACCTCAACAATTAGATGTTGAGTTAGCCGTGACAACACCTAAAGGAACAACAGTCGCATCAAAAGTTTATAATTATTTCACGATTGAAGTTTGTGGGAAAGTGCTTCCTACAAATCTTGTGATCCTTCCTATAGTGGAATTTGATGTGATTCTTGTCATGGATTGGCTTTCTTTATATGGAGCTCATATCAATTTCCAAAGAAGGGAAGTCACATTTCATATTCCATATCAATCTATGATCATCTATCGATGCAAGGATGAACATAACCTTCCAGTGGAAATTTCTTCCATCTTATGGGTCTTGATTCCATTAAATGAGGGTTATTTATCTCAAATGGTTGGTGAGAAACTCATGATTAATAATATGCCCATTATACGAGAGTTTGATGATGTCTTTCTGGAGGAATTGTCGGGTCTTCCACCAAATCGTGAAGTTGAGTATTCAATAGAACTCGTACAGGGTGCTTTTCCTATTTTAAATACACCTTATAGAATGGCCCCAATTGAGTTGCAGGAATTGAAGAAGAAACTCCAAGAGAATCTTGATAAGGGATTCATATTCCCTAGTGCGTCACCTTGGGGAGAACCTATTCTATTTGTTAATAAGAATGATGGATCAATGAGACTCTGCATTGATTATCGAGAACTTAACAAGATCACTATCAAGAACAAATATACTCTCCCATGCATTGATGACTTATCTGACCAACTACACGGAGCTCAATACTTTTCCAAGATTGATCTTCGTTCAGGGTATCATCAATTAAGGGTAAAAAGGGAGGATATACAAATGACGGCTTTCTGTATAAGGTATGGACACTATGAATTTATAGTGATTCCATTTGGTCTTACTAATTCCCTTGCTATCTTCATGGAACTGATGAATAGAGTCTTTAGAGACTACCTTGATCAATTTTTGGTAGTCTTTATAGAAGATATTATTGTCTATGAAAAGAGCATGGAAGAACATGAATATCACTTGAGAATTATATTGAAGACCCTGAGAAAGGAGAAGCTTTATGCCAAATTTACCAAGTGTGAATTTTGGCTTTAAAAATTTGCCTTTTTTGGTCACATAATCTCGAAAGTGTGGATATCTGTGGATCCAGCAAAAACAGAGGTTTTTGAAAGATGATCGAGACCAACAACAGTAACTGAGATCTAAAGTTTTCTTGGTTTGGATGGATATTATCGACGTTTTGTGAAAGATTTTTCACGATTATCTAATCCACTCACCAGGTTGACTCAGAAAGGAGTTAAGGATGTTTGGATGGAGGAATGTGAAGTGAGTTTCAAGGAGTTGAAAAGAAGGTTATCCAGTGCACCTGTGCTCACACTTCCTTGTAGTGGAGAAAGGTTTGTGATATACTGTGATGCATCCAAGAAGGGACTGGGATGTGTTCTCATGCAAAATGATATAGTGATAGCTTATGCCTCACGACAGTTGAAAATCCATGAGCAAAATTACCCAACTCATAATTTGGAGTTAGCTGTGGTAATCATTGAATTAAAGATTTGGAGGCATTACCTTTATGGGGAAATGTGTGATATTTATACTGATCATAAAATTTTAAAGTATATTTTCACACAAAAGTAGCTGAATATGCATCAAAGAAGTTGGTTGGAGCTGATTAAGGATTACGACTGCTCAATTCATTAACACCCTAGGAAAGCAAACAAGGTGGCAGATGCATTAAGTCGACAAGACCGTGCCAGTTTATCCATGATGAGGATCACAAAAGATCCAATATTTATGGATTTACAAAGGATGGATCTTGTAATTTTAAGGGAAGGGGGGAAATCGTATCTTTCTCAAATGAATGTTAAACCATCTATACTTGTGAAGATTAAAGAGGAACAGAAAGAAGATGTAGAGTTACAAAAGAAGGTGAGAAATGTTCCTGAATTCAACCTTGATTGTGATGGGATAATAAAGTTCAGGAATCAGGTTTTTGTTCCTCCCATCCCCGAATTAAAGAAGGAGATACTGGATGAGGCTCATAGTTCTTCATTCTATATTCATCCTGGAAGCACGAAGATGTATAGGGACCTGAAAGTATACTTCTGGTGGGATGGCATGAAAAGAGATGTTGCTGAATATGTCTCTCGATGCTTGGTTTTTCATCATGTTAAAGTTGAGAGACATAAGTCTAAGGGGATGTTACAACCATTACCCATACCCAAATGGAAATAGGAAAACATCACTATGGACTTTTTCATAGTAATTCCTAAAACATACAAAGGAAATAATGATATCTGGGTCATAGTTGATCGTCTTACAAAGTCTGCACACTTCATTGCTATTACAGAGGATTTCTCTCTGGATTACCTTTCCAGGATATATGTAAAGGAAGCGGTAAGATTGCGAGTATTTCCAATTTCTATTATATATGATCGGGATCCGAGATTTACCACGAATTTCTGGTGAAGTCTTCAACATACTCTGGATATAGAGTTGAGTTTCAGCACTACTTATCATCCTCAGACAGACGGTCAGTCCGAGAGAACAATTCAAACTTTAGAAGATATGTTGAGAGCTTGCTCTGTGGATTTCAAAGGTGGTTGGGATCAACACCTAACTTTGGTGGAATTTTCTTATAATAATACCTTTCACTCCAGTATTCAGATGGATCCTTATGAAGCTCTCTATGGAAAGAAATGCAGGACTCCAACTTGTTGGGATGAAGTTGGGGAAAGATAGCTATTAGGACCTGATCTCATTGATGAAATGGCTGAAAAGGTCCGATTTATTCAACAACTCATAAGAGCATCTCAGAGTCGACAGAAAAGTTATGCCGACAACCGGAGAAAAAACCTAGAGTTTTAATTGGGTGATAATGTGTTCTTATGAATATCTCCCTGGAAGAGGGTCATGAGATTTGGAAAGAAGGGGAAGTTGAGCCCCAGATATATCGGTCCTTTCGAAATACTAGATTCTGTCGGGAAGGTAGCTTACCGATTGATGCTTCCACCGAATCTCTCTCAAGTACACGATGTGTTCCATGTATCTCTCCTGATAAAGTACATACCTGATCCTTTATATGTACTCAGCTCAGAAGTTGTACCGCTAGATAAAGATCTTTCTTATAAAGAACAGCCGATAGAGATTCTGGATCATAGCGAAAAAGTCCTTCGAAACAAGACCACTCGCTTGGTGAATGTTTTATGGAGGAACCACCAATTAGAAGAATCTACATGGGAGCTTGAGGATATGATGATGGAGAGGTATCCTCATCTGTTTGTTACAAAGTGATTAATTTCGAGGGCGAAATTCATTTTAAGGGGGGTAGAATGTAACTCCCAAGACTTTGATGAGAAATATTTTGTTTTTATGTTATATAAATAATCAAAGGAATCTTTCACTACACACAACACTAGATTGGCTTGCTTTAAATGCAACTGTGGCCTTCCTCGATAGTTTGTGTCGTACGCAATACCGAGTTTCACTAAACAACGATATGCTATTAAAATATTATTAAAACTAGCCATTATGAATAGTACTAACTGAATTTTGAATTTTATAAAATTTTAATTCAACTTATACATTTTATAGAATGAGGTATAAAAGCAAAGTCAGTTTTTTTGGATAAAAGAAATATTTTTCAAAAAATACATTTTTTCCACCCTTTGATGGCACACCCACATTAAATCTAGTTTTTGACATATTTATACGTTAAATTTGACAAAATAAAATTCTTCTTTTGAATCAGGGTATAAAAATTTACATTGGATAAATTTTTGATATTTTTCTAATAAATTTCATATTTTGATGAATAGTAAAAATATGCTAATTTTTAAATAAAAATATCTTTTTTCATTGAGATAATTTATATGTATAAATTATAATATTGAATGGTTTTAAAGTATAAATAGAATATATTTTTACCATTTAATATAAATTATGTCATTATCATTAATTTCACATTGAATTCATAGATAAAAACATTTCAATCTTTGGCAATGTTTTAACTTCTAAAACCCGTTTTCTTAACAACGGGATTTATTTTAAATTAATTACTACAACTTATATGTTTTGAATTTTGAAAAATGGATTCCATATTCAGAATCAGTGGGTCCAAATTATGTTAATATACTACTTTTTATTTTTGGGCATTATGAATAGTAACTATGGTAAATTTTATTAACCATAGTTAAAGGTTAATCGGGTAATTAAGGGTAAATATAAGATTATAAAATTACCCTAACACCTGCCAAAATCCAATTGGATGACTAAACATCGACCCATATCACCTAAGGTTCGGATTAGTTTCATTTAATGGACTTTTTCCATGAAAATAATTTAATTATTATTAAAACCAAAGAATGTGACAACATGTCAATTTCTTAAATATTATAAGTATAATAATTTTAATTTGGTGATAAAATTAATGAAACGTCAAAAATTAATAGCCTCCAAAAAGATAATACAACTATATACATCATAGGAATTTATTTAAAATTTTTTAGGATTAAATAATTATCATTAATTATGACACAATAGTGATGTAGAAATTATTTTATTAATTAAAATATCAAATAAATTATTTTAAAAATATTAAAATAAATATTATATGAACTATTTAATGTTCTACACTACTTTTTTTGATACATATGACATTTTAGGAATCTATTAAAGCTTTTATTTAGACCATATCTTCTGTATATATTTTATTAAAATTCAAATAAATGAATAGTGTCAAAATTGACACTATGGTTATTTTATAAAAATAACATATTATAAAATTTTTAAAAAATCACAAAAATATTTAAAAATTATAAATTAAAACACATATGGTCTAAAATGTCATAACGATTCAAATTATGGAAAATTCACAACACATATGTAATTATTTATAATAATTTAAAATTTATAATATTATTACCACAAATAAAATTAAATTGATAAATAAGGATAAATGAAGTTGATAATGTTTAAAATAAATTCCTAACATGTCTAAATTTTATTTGTTGATGCTATTTCAACCCTATATCATCTAATCTTTAGATATGAGTCATTTTGGAAGTTTTTAACTGGGGTTGGGATTTAATATAAACTAATATTTATTACATTTCCAAAGGTGCCCCTCTCCTCCCTTATAAAAGGGCACCTCCTCCCTCTCTTCCTCACACCAATTTGAGCATTCAAGCTCGGCCAACCCCTGACCATTTACCTTCCCCAATTCCTTAGAAACCTACTTGAGGTACTGGTCTTATCAAAAGACCAACTCTAGTGCCTTAAGAGAAAGTTTAGAGGAGGCACTTCGAGAAAGAGGTAATACCTTCTACCGTTTTCTTTAAGTAACATTCTTCTTCTACTACCTATTCTTTAGTTGTTTCATTATGAGGTAATAACATCAGTATCAATTATATACTGATATGTTATTATAAATATGAAACAACCCTATTTCACCTCTTATCCATCCTACGGAAAATTAAATCACCGCGCGTGCGTACGTACGGAATACCGTCTCCACGCCGTGGTGTAATATATTTTCCACCACCACCTTACTTGGATGGGAATAAGGGTGAAAGTAATGAATATATATGATTATTGTAAAGTGTTATTGATTCTGAAACTGTATACATACACTCCAATACAATTCCATGATCATGGTAACGACATCATCGCTCGTGCGTACGTACGGAATACTGTCTCCACGATGTGATGTGATTCGTTCTACATGATCTTAATTGCATAATGATTATATAAATGAATTGAATGAATTAATATAATATATATTACACTAATACCATTATGTAAATGAGGTATCTATAACCTAAAGATAAACATAATAATTTATTCGACAAACACGCATAAGAACAAAAAGTAATAAACACCCGAATAACAAGTAGTAATTAAATATTACTAATAAGAGGCTACGAATATGACCATATATGATATCATAACAATACGTATGATTATATAATAAGTCAATAACATTATTTAAATCATTATAATGGAGGTTTGGACACTTATGAAGCAAATCGGACCTAAGGTAAGGGAAGTATCACAATCTCATTTTTGTCCGAGATTGTTTATACTTTGAAATTTATTGGGGTGTATTTTATCATCCACATCCATATTTCCTCAATATGTAATATCATTTCCATCCACCTACAATTTTTTTAATCCAATTTTACCCTTTGGTGAGATTTTAGTAAAATATATGAAAGGAATCTTTTGTCGTTTTTCGTACAAGGTACTTTTTGACTTTTCCGACAAAAGTACAAGAAGAATGTTTTTTTACCTTATACGACATGAATGGATTTTTAAAAAATTATTTCCAAGAATATTCCTTTACATGTTTTAAAGTTTATTTTTAATCAACTTCTTTTAGTTTAAAATTTTATGACATGTTAAGAAAAGAAAATGTTTTTGAAGTAGAAAGGATATATTCCTCAAGAATGGTGTTCAAGTGTTTTATCAAAATTATTTTCCATATAAGATAATATAGTGTTCTGTTTCTATACCTATTATTACATTTATTTGATTATGTTGTGATGGAACTATTTTTATGAATTCCTTTATCTTATATGAATTGTTTTATGATGTCATGTTGTTTAAGAATTCCATTTTTATTACATGGGTTATGCAATGATGTATGATTTATGATTTTGTGGAACACATAAGAATGGTATAATTATGAGATGGGTGGGACCTATATCTCCCTCCAATGCATTGGGTAAAGATTTTATATCTCATGAGATAGACATGGCTGGAACGGTAGGTTAAACCGGTTCAGTGAAACAGGACTGAAATGAGGAATGAACTCGGTTCAGAAATGGACTTTGTCCACTAAGATAGTCTTGGAAACGAGTCTTGACTAGTAAGAAATGATTCTCTATGATTATGTGTGTAAGCCACAAAGATTCATGTTTTATGTTATGATTATCGTGATTACGTTTCCCATGTTATGAAATTAAGATTTCTTTTGCTGGTTATGATTTCAAAAATGTTATGTTCTTATGAATACGATGTGATTGAATTTTTTTTACCCTTATTGAGCATTTGAGATCACCCTTTTGAATGTTTTCTTTCCCCTAGGTTAGGAAGAATGATATTAAGTAGGATATGCCAAAAGGGACTCTAGATATGATGAAATAAATGGGAGACAATGTAGATGCTTTATGAACCAGTTGTTTATGTTTCCCAGTTTCTAAAGACACTATACCTATACGGTCCTTTCGTGGTTTTGTAATATGTTGTAATAAGTATGCTTCAATTTTGATGTAATAACAATGTATGTAAAGTATGGGTCATTATAATCTTTGACAGATCACTCCCTCTTGAGCATGAATTGTGGCTGCTTGACCTTTTGAGGGTATATAAAATAGATTTGGATGGACACTTGCAAACATTCTTGGTATTATCCCATTAATTTTCACACATCAAATATTGTTAAACGATGAGTCCAAACAAGCTAGGTAGTCACAAAGTCAACTGAACCCAAACCTCTTTGATGTTGTAATAAATTAGATAACAAAATTATTGGTTTCTATAATCATTTACCCCATATCTGACAGCCAATGGTTTAGTCCAGTACAATTGGTTTCTCAAACAACTGGTCTAACAGTAATAAAAATTAAAAATAATGAATTGGTTCCAACTTGGGTGTAGAATAGTTTGTGTGTCTGTATATACTATCACCGACTAAATCAATTCACTAGGAAAAACCATTTCTCGATTCCATTAAATGATCAGATGCCAGAGAGGCTAGCAGAGAAGTGCCATTACTGTTTTGTTGATTTATATTATTGATACTTTCAAATCTGTATTTCCCCTAATGATCAGAAAAATACATCCTTCACTTTCCCCTTTGACACATTTCAATATAGGAGGATTCTATTTGGTTTGTTCAATGTTTCGGGTACATTCCATTGATGTATGGTTAGTATTTTTTCAGATTACCATGAGAATGGAATGGAAGTATTTAAGGATTATTTCACTCTTTATGGATCCTCTTTTGATGGTTTTCTGAGAAGTCATTCTTCAGTCTAACATCATAGTTTTTACAAGAATCTCAAATTAAATTATGAGAAATTACATTTCATGGTGTGACATGGTATAGTTTTGGGACATGTAATTTTTAGGGATGGTATTCAAGTAGATAAATCAAAATTCGAATCCATTTCTTCCCAAACATTCCCCAAACATGTATGGGATGTGTGGTCATTCCAAGGTCATTCTAGATTTTACCATTGTTTAGTTGGAGACTTTATAATGATTTCACTCCAACTCTCCCTATTAATCCAAAAATAAAAGTACTTCTTTTTTGTTAAAAATGTTATAAATATTTTAATATGTTAAAATAGAGTCTCACATTACCCCTGGTAATCCAACCACCTCAGTGGGATTTACTATTTGAGCTCATGTGTGATGTATATAACTATGATGTTGGGGATATTTTATCACAAAGGGTTGATTGAGCTCCACATGTCATTGCCTATGCCTCACATACACAGGACCCAACCCACGAAAATTACACCACATCTAAAAAATAATTTCATTACATTGTGTTTTCCTTCGATAAATTCAAGTCGTATCATTTAGGGTCCAAATTCATTGTTTTTTCAGACCACAAAACCCTCTGGTATCTCATTATAAAACCGAAAGCAAAAACATATCTCATTCATAGGATGATCCACCTTTAGGATTTCAATTTAGAGATTAGAGATAAATAAGGAGTATAGAATTTAGTGGCTAACCATATCCGTAGAATCCACCCATCCTTGGACAATTAATCATCCCCTTGTATTCCCATAAATGTCATGTTTGTTGATGAGCTATTATACCAAGTGTAATATGTTATTCCTTGGTATTATGAAATTATAAATTATTTAGTACCATCTATAATTCCTACTGATTTCATCAATAACAAGGACAACTGTCTAAAACATGAGTTTCATTAGTACATTTGGGATGTCCCATACCATTTTTGCACCTATAGTGATTATGTAATTGGGTTTTGTGTTCCTGATAGTGAGTTCCAGTATTTCCTTAGGTTCTATCAAACTCTTGATTATAGGGGTCACTTTGGACCCTAATGGACTGGTCGCAAGGTCCAAGATTCTGGTATCTATTTCCCCACATTGTTTTGGGATGCCTAAGACTTCTATAAATCATTTCCTCTATTAAAAATAATGGGTAATATCTCTAAATGAAATGAGATTACAAAAAACCCATTGATTTTCCATGTATGTTTTAATATTTGGGCCATTGAATTTATGAGAGAATTCACTAATTCATTTTGTAACCGGTACATTATTTTGGCTATGGAATGTGTTTCAAAAATAGTAGAGGCATGAACTAGAAGCACTGATGATTCTAAGGTAGTTGTAGAATATTTTAGAACCCAAATTTATTTAGGTTTTCCATACCTAGGATCATCATCTAAGACCAGGGTTCTCATTTTTGCAACCGAATAATGAAATATCTTTTGCATCGTTACAGGGTTGGGTATAGAGTGTCTAATATATATCACCCACAGACTAATGGTCAATCTAAGGTTTCAAATGGGGAGGTGAAATAGATTCTTGAAAAACTGTTCAACCTAATAGAAAAGATTGGAGTCTTAGACTTGATGAATCAATATGGTCTCACTATACTACCTTTAAAACTCCCATTGTCATGTCACTATATAGGCTAGTGCTTGGAAATAGTTTTCACCTCCCTTTTGAGATTGAGCACTGGGCCTACTGGGCTATTAAACAATGCAATTCTAGTATTTCTGATGCAGGTTCTCAAAGGATGTTACAAATTCAAGAGCTAGAGGAAATGCGTAGAGTTGAATTTGAGAACTCTAAGATTTATAAAGAGTGAACAAAGGCTACCCACAACTATATCATCCTTCATTGTTATTTACACATTGGGCAAAAAGTATTCCATTAAAATTCCTGGCTGAAGTTTCATCTAGGTAATCTTTTTTCCCACTGTTTTTCCCATACATTGTTACTAAAGTATCTCTAATTGGTGTTGTTTAGGTTAAAAATGAAGAAACCAACCAAACCTTTAATGTCAACGAGAAGCGATGAAATCACTTCTATAATGCCCTTCTAGTGTTCTCGATGGAGGAACTCCATGTTCAAAAGCAACATTAAAATGACAGCCACTTATTTTTATCATTCCTTCCCCCATTCTATTTTCTTATAGTGTGAATATTGTACTCTATAGGTGTGGGGGGTTGGTATATTAATTCGTAAGTTATGAATTTTTATCATCTTTCTTAATTTTCACTTTTTAGCTTGCTGAAATGTATTGTTACTTTCCCCTATCCCTCCCAATCACCTTTGTGCCAGAATATTGATTTTTTATTTATTACAACATTATCAGGGAAAATGATGACCATTTAATCATGGAAGTTATTGATCTTGAATATGGAATTTTTATATTTTATGTTTTTTATCATTAAAAAAAATCTGATGAAATGAGCATTTCAGGGAGAATTAAATACTGTGGTTTGAATTTCTATTTAAATTTTGTTCTTTGCCAACTATATAAATGGTAGTATCATTTTGTAACCTTTGAGAAGAATGAAACCCTTTTTTGTGAATAGATTATAGGAAAATTATGTCAGTTAATTTATCCACACAACTATGCACCCAACCATGAAGTGAGAAAATTTATACTTAATAATAGGTAAATATATGTTAGTTTGGTTTTCTTCTACTTCAAAAAATCATTTTTCCACACATTCGTTCCTTATACGATCTATTTTATTATTGTACCAGATTGACCTATGTGTATGTTCCTATTATCGGACTACTATACAACCTCAAAAAATAAATATAAAACATTGTTTGTATATTGGGTAGTTCAAAAACCACCCTTCATAGACTTTTGATCTTGTTATAACAATTACAGTTACTATCATCAAAAGATCAAATATTAGTTGAGAGAAGAGTGTGAGACTTGATCCAGGTAAAAATTTTGAAAAAATATAATAAATGAGGGGAGTGATGAAATGTGAAACATATAGGGATATCTAGGTTAGGGTATTATGGTTTTAATTATGGGAATTATTAAGTGGTGTGTCTTGGAATTTTATTTTAAAGGAAATAGGGTTGGTTCGATGGAAATGATCATATAAGTAGATAATTTATAAAATAACTGACATTTTCTCAATAGAAAGAGGAAAGAATAGCATGAAATGGTTGCAACACATGCACATGAAGAATTAAAGAAATGGTTATCTTTTGAAATATTATCTCAATTTTTTATTCTTCAACTCCTTGATTTTTATGTCGATACAATTTTTGAGGCATCTTGTTGTTTGATCACTGAGAATAGCACCTCGCTGTGATTTTTTCTTAGATCAAATTTCTATAAGGAATTATATTTTCATTGAATATTAAATATTTATAAATATGGAAATATCTACATGACTAATTTCTGAAAATGTTACATTCTCAAGAGTTCAAATTTTTATGTGTGGGGGTGTGATCACACTGTGATTCACAATTTCATTTTCACCATTACACTACTGTTTTAAACTAAATTTCTATTGTAAATTCCAAATATATTAAAAAAGGTTACTTCATGGTAGATCCATTAATTTTTTTAATCAATTTTATAAAGTTAAATGTAACTTTTTTGGATAATTTCATTGTAGTTCGAGCTATTTTGGAGGCCCCAGAGATGATCCAGAAAGAAAATGTGCCAAATACATGGGCACCCAGCGACATCTATCCACTATTTTGAACATTACGAGAAATCAAAGTCACAAAATGGGCTACAATATTGTTGTAAGATCCAGATATTAATCTTCTAAAACTCATCTCATGTAACCCAAGCCTAATTCTTCTATCTGTCGGCCCATCCAGACTATATATTCAGATCACCGAATCTGTATGATGTCAAAAGTGGTGTGCTATAATCTATCCATATCTCCGGGTTTTATTGTCCATATGGTTCCAAACGTTTGGTGTATATATTAAGTAGGTGGGGATAGAAATTTTTAGTTTTTTTAAAACGTATATAAGACTATCTGGCCATCAAAAACCATGGTCCAAGTTGCCTTAAGAAATCTGTGTGCCCAAATCCACATTCCAATTCACCTATAAAATGGAACCTTGGGTTCTCCAATTGTATGTTAGACCAGAAGGCCAAGCTCTAAAAATTTGGAGACCCCAAGGAGTCATATCCTCCTACAATAAGTTATGTATTCCCCTATCCTCATAGGTGGATTGAGAAAGAAGAAAGAGGTACACCCATGCTTTTTCCTCCACTCGATGTCGAGCTAAATTGTGGACGTTCATTGTAAGGGAACTACACAAGTTTCAATAGAGTTATGATGCATATATTAACTATTGATTTGTAGTTAAATGCATGTTAAAACATTTCTTTCTATTTATCTTACATAATTTATTATTTCAATGCTTCGTTGGATTCATGTGATTGATTTTCTCTTAATTTTTAACCGATCGGTGTGAGGTTTTGAGTGTGTGCCTTGCATTGTTTTGATTGGACAACACAAGAATACTTTTATTTCCCATGTTCATGAGATTTAAATCTTTTTTTAATCTATTATGACATTAATATGTTCTGGACCTTGAAAATATAATTGTTATGTTGTGGTTTGGTTCATCACCCAATGAAATAATTTTTTAGAAATTAATCGGGATTATAATTAATTTCAACCAAAGAACTACTCCAAAACAAAATGAATATCTAAGAAAAATGAACATGATATGTGTGTATTGTAATCATAATAACCCCTTTGTCTCATATTTTTGAAAAAAACACTTGGTTTTTAAACTATTAAACTTGTTATGTTAAGTTATTTGCATTAAATTATTTTCAATTCATTCCCCATTTTATTACTTTTTATTAAAAATGCATAATCTATACCTATGAACGCTCCTTGAGAGATGACCTTGGGTCTTACCTATACTATAAATAAACCTTAATTTCATAATTAATTTTATTTTTCATGACAACATGATCATTTCTCTCCAATAAATCAATGATGATATGTATGAATTAAATTCTTAGCAACCATGGTTTACCCATATGTTTTACAATGGAAGATTGAGCTAAAGTGGTGTTTAGTTCCATGTAATTGAAACTGATCATTCCGAATGTGATTGAGAACAATGGGATCCTGATAACTAATTATTTAATTTCTTATCCCATGAAAATGGATGACCACATAGAACAAAACCTCTACAACCTTAGTAGTTTTTGTGGTTGATTCAATAAGATGAAACCAGCATACTTTTAATTTCATCCCACCAAAACATAGATGATAAAAAAATAACAAGATTTGGGGAAACCTGTAATAATATACCATGATAAATCAGATCAGATGACATCTAGAATTTCCAAAGGCTACAAATTACCTATTGGGGGAGGGTGGAATATTTGTTACATTGTCACATTGTAAATTTCCAGAAAAAATCTTGAACATAATGTTTCATACCATGCAATAAATAATGGCTTATAAACATGCATAGCTATGTAAAAATCTTAAGTAACCCACTTTGGTTGAGTAATGTAACTCATATAGTAATATGAAAATCCAAATAGATGTTGAAAATATTAAAATTCATCCCTTATAGTACAAAACACCATGAATCTAAGTCATACTTAGGTTTGATGGGTTTCCTACTCGTCAGGCACTGATAATGTTTCAGAGGTGTGTTTTGGGGGATTCTTATTTAAGGAGATGTTTTCCATCCAACAACTACGGGGAGGACTGATTAAGATGTAGGATCAAAATAATGATGTAGATGCTCAATATAAAAGATGGGGGGGTGAATTGTACACTTTAAAAATTTCCTTTGGAACCTTTAAAGTTGATTACGAATAACTATGTTTTCATTAGATAAGGAATGTTCTAAGTTTAACAAAGTAAAACTAAACAAATTCACAATACCTCTAACACCAACTGAATAATTGGAATAAGGAATGAAGTTATAGACATCAAGTTCTATGTACATGATTAAAACTGGAAAGAGATTCCGAAAGTAGGTTCTGGAAATATGGATCCGGAAATTTTAACTTAACTAAAGATTGCAATATGAGATTCTACCTTAAAGCATATAGAATCTAAATGAAATAGAGTACAAGTAAACAAGTATAAGAAAGTTATAATTTTCCTAGAAATACAAAATGCAGCAGAAAAACAGGTAGTGAAACTACATGTAAACAGATATAAGTCTTTTAACCTAAAGAGAATGGTATCCAACAACCTTGGATAAAGGTCCCTTGATTTATACTTTCAAGAAAGTCTATCTTACCCTCACTAGGGTAAGCCCTCGATACGAAGATCGGAATCTCTGTCTTGATATCCCCGTAAGCACTCAACTTCAAGGTAGTTGGAACCTCTGTCTTCCTCAGCATGGAAGCCCTCGAACATTATGGTAGTCAACACCTCTGTCTTCCTATCCTCGGAAGTCCTCTAATGTAATCACCAACATTCAGATTCGCACGAAGCAAATATGCACAAGGCAATGTTTGAACAAGCAGTTCAAACTTTCTTGATGAAGCTAAGAGTTAATAAGAGCCTCTCCCTCTAGAAATCACTTCAACAGCATGTGTGAACAATGTCGAAGAGGTAGTGTAGAGATATTTCAAATGAGATCCTCTTTATAGGCTCGGTCGGCCTCCTTTCCAATGCTCATATTTTCCTTAAAAATATGAGGGACCTGTACACGTGTAACTTAACCAACGGTTAGTTTATAACGGAATATATGACATCGTTTTATAACAAAATAAGTATAACAGAAAGTACGACGTCATTTCAAGATTAGTTAAAATTTTCGGAGTGAAGATTCAGAGTGTAAGCATAATTAAATTTGAGAGTCTAACCAAAAATAATATTCGAAGTCTAAATAAATTCGGAGTGTATAAAACAAAGATGATCAGATTCTGTTTAATAGGATAATTCGGAATGATAATTCGGAATGATAATTCGTCATCAGAATTCATAATGGGAATTCGTAATCAGAATTCGTCATTAGAATTTGGTGTTGAACTTCATGAGAGTTCGTATCCAGAATTCAGAGTGGAACTTTATTAGAGTTCGTATCCAGAATTCGGAGTGGAACTTCATTACATTTCTCATCTAGAATTCGGAGCCTAAAACAGAATTCTTCATATCAATGTTTTAAACGATTACGAGAATATAGAAATGAATCTGATTATTTTACTTAAGAAATATATAGATATAGATAATGAAAATATGATAAGGATAATTTTCTTTATAATATCAATTTTCCTTATAAAAGTTATTTTCCTTATAAAATCAATTTTCCTTATAAAAGAAATTTTCCTTAAAGATAAGGTGTTTGTGATTTTGAAAAAAACAAGTAATGGAAAAGTAATAAGGAAAACCTTATTGACTCAACATAAGATTCATAGAAGGTGGATTAATGAAATAGTATAAATAATCTACAACTAGATTTTGGTATTCAGGAAAATATTTGATCTCAAAGCTATAGCTGAGTATATTTATGAGCAAACATTAAGGGTCAGAATTATGGGAAGGTTGTCTTGAGACCATGTCATAATCTCCCAACTCAGGAGAAACTGGAATAGTTTCTCTGATCTAGTGAATCACATCACCTTAAGTGAGCCTCCCCATACACCAGAGTTTTCTAACTTGCAGGGTTGGTCTAAAGGTGGCATAGTGGGGAGACTATACCCACTAGAACAGAAATACATAAAAGATATGAATAATAAATAATAGGTAAATGGAAAATAAAAAAGTTATAAAATTAATAGTAAATTAATAAATAACCATGCATGATGTCTATACAATGTATAGTGGTATACATACAACTGGTAACACATAAGCATGCATAAAAAATGAAAACAAAATCCCCAAAGTCCATCTCCAAGATAATCATATTATTTGGCTTAGTATCATGAAACTAATCTCCCATATCTATGTTTAAATAACTTAGAACAATCCCAAATCTCGATATGGTAAAAAGTAAACCCTATATGGGTCACAAACTTCATTCTCCACTAATTTTAATAGAAAAAAATGGATCACCCAGTAAATAGGGATGCCAGTGATGGATGGATAAAATAAGGTCTATGAGTTCCTTTTCATAAGTGGGTTTATCAAATTTGGAGGAGATAAATCCATGTTGGACAAAGAGATAGGCCAATGGTGTTTCATGATGACTTCTCCGATTACACACCTTGATGCATCACAATCTTGTTCAAAGGATATGGGGAAATTAAGAAGAATGACGATAGGGGCCTGATTCATAATCTATTTAAGCTTCTAGAAAAATGTTTGGGTCGTAGGGGTCCATTGGAAACCTTGTTTTTTGGTGAAGTTCATTAGGGGTTTTGCAATGATTCCATCTCCTTTAATAAAATTGTGATAATATCCTTCCAATCCAAGAAATCCTTTGACTCCTCAGATTATTGTAGACTAGGGCCAGTCAAGAATGGACATAATTTTGGCATGATCCATAGCCACTCCATGGATTCAAATCACATGGCCCAAATATTCTATTTTCTATTGAGAAAAATGATATTTTCATTGGTTAAAAAATATTTATTACCAAGATAGTAATTGAGGTAAGCAGTTAAGTGGTCTTAATGTTACATCTAACTGGTTTTTTATAATAACATATCATTAAATAATATTATCATAGACTTATGAAATATGGGTTGGAAGATATTATTCATGGTCTATTGAAAGGTTAATGAGGATATAGTTAACAGAGAACCATAACTGTCCCGTGTACAAGCTATAATCAGATGAAATTATCCCATAATAGTTAGTGTGGAAGCCCCATAGGATCTGTAAAGACTTGTGCAAACTGAGACCTCCATTGGAAAATGTTTGATCACAGTGGGTCTAGTAAAATAGAATGAGACAAGCTTATCTGGAAACATAATATTAAACTACGGCTACCCAATTTGAATTATATAATTTCACATCCCTATAAAGATGCATCTATTTGAAAAAGGGTAGTCTCCCTATGTAAATTGTGTTCACGATCCGCAATCCAAAATCTCATTAACATTTTCTGCCAATTGAAATCGAATTACCATAAATTTTGTAACCAAGAAATGTATAGAATGATATGAAAGCTTCAAATGTCCAAATAATGTGATTATGTAATCCATATTTCATCTCTGAAAAATTACCATTATTATTCCACTCAAACCATTATTGAGTAGTAAAGTGTTTAATGCCATGGACCACTGATTAAATTTATAGGGGTCCCTTCAACAAAGGCATGGAGGGACCCTTTCTATGATGTGAGGGAGACATCATCAAGGTAGAAGTTAGTTGTGAGTAACTCGACCCGGGAGGCATCTTTCAAAATTTGGTATCATGTATGTCCCTAGAAACCCCCCCCCCCCCCCGGAATGTTTCCCTTGGTGCCACAGTGAAGAGATAATTCAAAATGGAATGTGAGGTGCATGGCCTAAAGCCTATTAATTCTCATAATTATGAATCAGATCCCAATATTAAACATATTCATTCACTCTAGGAAACAAATGTCTAAGATATTTTTTTTTGGGAAGGTGGATGAACAAGGATGAAAAATACTCGAATTACTACATGAATTCCTGAACCAAACATGTTAGAGAAGTGATGGAAATTATTCACAAGGATTATTGATGTGAATAACACTACAAAATTCCATTACCTAATATTTAATAATTTACCATGATAAATCTGACCATAGCACAATAATAATAGTGAACCATTGGATGAAAATTCCTTCCATACAGACTTGCGCGAGCTAGATCCAAAGGGATTCTAGTGTATGATGAATACAAAAGTGTAATTCTTCATTGTTAACCCACCCATGATGATCAGATCCATCAAAATTTATAATCTCCACGTGGTAATGGATTGAGAATAGATTAGGGAGAAAGTGATAGGTTTTGGCTGTTAGATTACGTCATAACATCATTTGGCATGGCGAGACATGTTACTACCTGGGCATGCAACTAAAGCTAGCAGGATGGTGATTTAAGAAATTTCATCACCAAAGTGATGAAACATATCATCTGCAGTAATTTAAGCCCCATAATGTTATGTGGATATTGTAAAAAAATAATTTCATTGAAAAAATAAAAAATGAAAAAATAACTAGTTTGGAAAGAAGCATGCTCAAATGCATCTCTTCACTGGTGACCATTTCTCTAAGGAACCAAATTTGAACCCCTCTACATTATCCACACATTTTTCAATAATTTTTTCACCCATGTATTTTGAGTTATGGGTTCCATCATGGAGATTATATTAATCGTTTGGTATTGCAATGATCACCTCAATCTTTTCCCTTCAATCTAATTATGGCAGTCATGGATTGGTTAGTCGAATAGAGACTTTCTCTCTCTAAGATGATTTTAGCGATAGAATCTATTATAACATTTCAATTAATGGTCTATAGAATAGATTATATATCATTATTATATAGTAGGTGTACAAAATACCCTAATAGGGTTCCCCGACCCCCCAAAATATGACACCCAAAAAATAGTAAATAAATTAATTGTTTGAAAAACTAACTACATCATAAATATTATTTATATCTTATAACATAGTAGTAATATATGATAATTATATATATTATGTGATAAACCCAAGTAATTAAATATAATTTTAATTCATATAATATTAAAATAGTCTCCAATATTAAAATAATATTAGTTCGTGTAAAATTCTTCCATATATTAACCTAATTTCCTATGAATAGTTTTAATAAAAGAATTCAACATAATTATTATATTCTCAAATAAAAATGAATTTATTAATTCATCTATTATTTATTACTTAGATAACTCTTGGACCCCTTTGTGGGTACCATAATTTACAATATACCAATTCACCTAAATAGTGATACTTTTTTAATACGCAATTGTCTGTGACCCTCTAGGACATTATCTTGATAGTAGTGAATAGTATTAATAGACTATTATTAGATTCTAAAAACTCATCAGGGACCCTATAAAGATAAGAAATAGTCATAGGAATTACAATAATCCTATAAACATGAACTTGTAATATATTCTATATGTATTTAGATATATGAAAAAGTATGATGCACACTTGGGTCATCATTTTTTCTATCTTTACTATTTTTCTATATAATTTTACGGACATACCCCTGAATACCTTGGCCAAAAATTTCTCATGGTATTTCCATCATAATAAACTATTCCTTTGATATCACTTCCTCAAATAATAATAAAAAAAATTATCTTGACCATTTAACCAATGCCACACCACCAATGATGCACCCAACACATGATACCTCACCACGACTTCAATGTCATGTTTTTCCTTGATTCAACATACACGTTCCAATGATACACATTGATAATGATCTCATGTTAACATTCCATATGAATATCCATAGATAGGAATATCCCATGACACTCCAAACATGTGGTATTCCTATTAGATGATCTATCCTCATGATCTCACCTAATAGAGATTACCATGTACAAACTTCATGAGGAGAATTTTCACTGCATATAAACCTCTAGCTGCTAATAGTCAAACATCAATAGTGTCAAATTAGTATGATGTATCTAAACCACATGACATTTTTTTATGATTCATTTCATAGTATCTTCATTTTATGATTATATATTTGAAATTATTATAAACTTTTGATATGATAATTAATCTATGGAAATTACTATTTTTATAGCGGATGTCGAAATATCAGTTCTATAATGGTATGTATACATCAGGCATATCTTACTGTATATATAAACTTTTAATCGAAAAGTGAGCTTTTTTGGATCTAGGGAACCCACTATTTCAAAACTCCCACTTTCACTAGAGCCATATCATATCAATCCTTAATATCTCACACATGATAAAATCCTTATTTTGTTTAGTTATGCATTTTCTCATGGGGTATTCCAGATTTCCACTACATGGGTTTTATGATATCTACAACTTTTCATATTTGAGTAAAACTCATCAACAAATGTAAACCCCAAGTCGATATCCTTTTTCCACTATCTGAATTTTACATCATGTCTAGTACTAGTAGTATAATTTTTAAAATATATATTATTATAATGCGTTACATACTAACTCTGATTCTATGAAATATAAAAATTCATTAAGTATTATACACTACTTCTACAGCTACCTTATAAGTTGTAACACACTCAATATTTATAGATATGGATACCATTGGATTTTATGATGTTGTCTCACTCATTACCATATCGTAACTACAATATTAGACCATATAGATCTATTGGATGACTATTTGGTGGACCCTTTGAACTAGTATCCCTTATTCTCCACATTCCAGGTATATATCTTCTATACATACTCATATCCAATTCGATAGTTCTAACTTCATACCTTATCATTATCCTTGATATAACTGATATTTTTCTACCATAGAATATACTCTAGAAATATCAATTGTACTATATATCACAGAATATGTGATTGATAACTCATAAGAGCCTATGGAATTCAACTCACTAATTTAATATCCTCTTATGCCTATACATGTCCTGTTGGAGAGATTTCATCCATGTGACATGGATAAAAATTATCTCTCAAATTATACAATATTTAATTTTTCAATACCTTATCTGTATATGTACTATTGACAAGGTATAAAAATTTGTTAGATCCATCTCAATAGACCATGTTCCCTAGAACATAGGTTAATACATTATGTCAGTCTCTATAGGATTACTTTCATCCCAGTCTTAACTAACTATGATACTAATAGTTGTTTCCCATATTTTATCAATCATATTTTAAATGGAAACATTGGTTCTCCGAATATACACTTGTAGAAACATGGTGTTGATTCATTACAAATGTATATTAATTTATCTAGTGAATAATTTAATCCTAAATGGGATATTAGTAAACTACACCACTTATTATAATTATATGATTTCACCATCCCTTTCTGGTTGTGTTATATAGACACCTTCCATAATTGGTGGCCTTGAAATATAATTCCCAATTTAATGTTCATAGTTATGACATGTAAAATTCTAATGAATTTAGGAATAATTACATTATATTACCAATTGTGTATTATTGTTACCACACTTGTACCATCGATGCATTTCCTCACTATAAGACACACCATAGTTTTAAAATAATAATCCTCTTATAATTTTGAAACCTAGAATCCATTATTAAATTTTAATTGATTTTTTAAATCATAGCCAGTTTTCATATATTTCTTATATGTAGGATTTATTATTCTTTGAATAATTTATCACCGACCATGGTGAATATAAAACCATTAATATGGTATTAACCTTTATATGCAGTATGTGTCTCTAGAAAATTCTTCTTCCACACCTATTGTGGATCTCAGTCCAATGTATTATATTTTCACATCTATGATGTTGACTAAATCCAAGTCAATGTTTCTCCCACTATCTGAAAAAAAGATGTTCACCATTTTATAGAAATATATTTGTTAAAATTTATATCTATTTTCTATCATGGGTATTTATGTAATATCCTTTAAAAAATATATGATAATTACTTCAGACACTTGTTTTTTTTCTAGATATAAATTTTTTATATCCATAACATACACTTTTCATCAAAACACAAGATATTATTTAATAATGGGTATCCATCGTACTGTAACTAATATGATATCCATTTTCCATGATAGTTGGCATATATTTGTGAGATATCACCATTATGTTTTATGATTTTTTTGAAAAATAATAGAATTATCTATAATGATAATATTCTGAAACATTGATACACTTTTTACTTGCTTCATAAATTTATTGTGTATGAGGAAATGTGTGTTTAGAAATTACACCATGATATATTTTATTAATAAATTTTATCATGTAATACTCACAATAAATCCTCTTTATTAGCATCATATATTTTTTTCGATATGGTAATGTGAATATTTTAATAACTCTATGCTGGATTATATTGATCGATTAATGATTGGTCAATATAATCTTCAGTACGTAGGCCCAATAAACTCATATCATCTTACCATGCATATGATGTACTTCCCATTTACATTCCATGAACAACACTTACATTAATATTAGGAATTATATTTACCACTATATTAATATTTTAAAAGTTAACTCTCTCATGATCAACTAATTCCAAAATCTTTATGACTCACCTTTATTTCTAAAGGTTTCATTTTCAAAAACTAAATATATAAGTGTGTAAATAATACATATGTTCTTTAAATCTAAAGTGTCTAAAACAATAATTGGTATATCCTTTAAAAATACATAGTTTTTCATGAATTTTTTTATCTTTACAAACCATGTTATATATGTATTAAATTTTATATTCATCAATTATTGGTAATGATTCAATGGTTATTGAACTTTTGGTTGAGTATTAAGCACCAAAAACAACATTCATTCGAAAACTAAAATAATTTCCCCTTGTTTTCAATGGACATGTGAGATAAAGTTTTTGTTAATAAACAATAAAATTTCAACTATAGTCATAAAACATGAAAATTAGAATTTATGTACTTCTCAACACTGACTTAGGAACCACCCTTTCTTATCCGCTTTTAGAACACATCATACTTATTAAATCTTTTATAGAGACACTTGGTTAGTATATTCCAATACACATAATGGATTGGCATATTATATACAATTTCAAAAAAGTATAATAGAAAATTACATTCAATGATGAATATACATAAAGAATAAGAAAGTAGATGCTTCTTTTATTTAGTTCATTTCATTTACACTTCCATATATTTATTGGGTGAAATTAGAAGAAAATAATCTCTTGTATGTTAACTAATACTCTTTTCATTGATGTAATTTTTGAATGTTCTTTTTATGTCACACCTTATATTGTAATTGTTTCCTTTTCTATCTACATGTTTACCATTATAACGAAATATTAATATTTTATTAATATTCTTATTTCTTGAAGAACCTCACCCGAAAGGTTACAAATAATTTTCCCCAAAATATTATATTTGTAATCTTAAAAAAAAACTAGAGTATCTGGTTGAAAAAAATATTAAAATAAGATGTATTGAAAAATAATAATACATATTTCAATTTACACATATCAATGTAATAATAATCCATTCATATATCAATTCGCTTTCTACTTGTAATCTTCTCAGAGATGAGACTACATGTGAAATCATTAATGTCTTAATGTTGCATCCACAACTCACATCGGACGTTGATGCTAAAATAATGACATAACCATCATATATTTCATACATGATTCTCCTATAATAGTTTATCACACCAACTATTTATATCTTTCACAATATCTATTGGGGACTCTAGAACCTTGAATTTTTTATATCCTAGTATGTTGCAAAAGCACCTATACTACTCTTAGAAATTCTTACCAGTTTGGAGTTTTTTATTTTTCCAATAAATAGCATCTTTAACTTGTGTTGTTACATTCTATATTTCTATAGAATAATAATCAATTATATTATACTTTTATCATTATTTATTATTTGACATTACTAATTATTTATATCATTAAATGTCTCCCACTATTTTATCAAACTGTAGAAAAACATTGTACTAGAATAGAAATACTATATCACATGATTATTGATGTGGTAATAATCATTGAAACCTATCCTAATAGACTACAAGTTTTGGTTGTGTCACTAATCAAAGAGTTCAAGGTAGGTGTTTGACTTTCCGAATTCATTAACTCATGACCCCTTGATCTGTTGAGTGTATTCCCAACTTCTAAAGACAATAAATATATTTACTCAACACATGCCTTTAAAGATGAAACAAGCTAGATATATATAATCTTATTCTTCAAAAAATATTTAATTTTACCCATCACTCTCATAAGAACTATCTGGAAGTAGGAGGCTCCCTTAACTTTGGTTGATGAGCAACCCGTACGACTAGTTTATTTCTAATTCAAACGATGATAGACATTTACGACAATATATTTCATTAAAGGTTTATAATAATTCATAACCAATGTAATCAGTTTCTATATATATTTCCACACAATGTTTGCACACTCACAACTGAAATTTAATATAAAAACATTCATCACATCCTTATACAGTTTTTATTATTTTTTATTTTATGTGATTTTCCATAGTTAACATTCACATGCACTAAATAATAAAAAATATATAAAGGAAATAGAATCACCTAACTAGTATTGGGCATCTAATATTGGTTGATCCCTTTAAAAATAATGGATCTACCATAACCTTGGGAAAACATAACTATGTCGGGTCTTGACTGATGTTGTAGCTCACACCTAGTCCAGTGTTTTCACTTATCATCTAATATACCATATCATATTGGCATTATCTGTATCTTACATTGTTATCATCATTGTAAAAAAATAGTCCAAATGAAGAAAGGGGTATCGGGAGTAAAAAACACAGATAATCAGCTTTTATCTGGGCACACATACTCTTATACATATTTATTGATGAAAAATTATTATGTTTAGATTGCCTTATTTAAAACTAATTATTTATCATAATAATCACAAATGTGTAACAAATAAATAAAAAATAAACTAGACAAATAGAAGGGTTGATTATTGCTAAAGATCGGTCAGTGGGTAAAAATATGGTGTCATAAAAATGAAATGAAATATTTTTTTTGTGAGTACATTTAAATAAATTAAATGAATTAATGAAATTGAAATAATTTAATTTAGAATAATTTAATTCAGAAAGACTATTAATTTAATTTTTATTTCAAAATTATATTAATTAAAACATTTAATTTTCTATAAAAAAATTAATTAAATATTTAAATCATTAAAATTAATATTTAAAAAAATCAATAAATTAATCTTATTTTTTATAAAAGAAAATTCATGTCCTGAAACTCTATCTAGGACCATTACGGGTTGGATTGATCCCACATAGGCCCATACTACAAATTCAAAAACCCCGTTTAGAGGTAAACTAGGAGAAGTAGACCCACCCTAATCTATTCATGGTCTGGTTGATCCAAATGATCCCATTAAAATGTTGGTCAGGAGAAACATGACCTATAATGTCTTTCTTGTTGGACAAAGTAGGATGAGGTTACATAAAAAAGGTCGAGAGTCATGGGTAGAGGAGGTGTCGACAAGAGAAGATAGAATGAAAGGGGTTGGAAAACACTTTTCATGGTTGTATCTTGTTAGAGGTATCTGCACATGGACAGGACTGGATGTGGAGGTGGCCTCATTGGGTGGATGTGGGTCATCTTCCGGCTAAATAGCAAGTGGCATCGGGTGGATTGATGATAGAGCGATGGGTTACCAGGGAGTGTTGAATGCGAGAGGCATGATGGTGTCAGCTAGGTGCAGCATTGGTTTCGACCAGAAGAATATGAATGTGGATGGATCCAGGACGTCCTGGGCAGTATCAGTCATGGATGGAAGATGATCCATGATAGCGTTAATGGTGTCGTGTAGGGGACAGTGACCCTGGGTGAACTACTGATCTTCCCAATGATGGCACGGGTAGTAGAGATGTATGGTGGGTTGAACCTGGGGGAATCTGACAGCATCGACTTGGCTAAGGAGGAGGCATCCCAGTGGGGTACCTAATGAGGAGGAGGAGTCTATGTCACTGGCCCCTCCATTGTACTTTTTTTTCAAATTCACCAAATATGAATTTTTTCAAAAGCACACCGAACTTTTTTTAATTCATTCATGTTGACTACAAGGTTCCCCTCCTCCCCCCAACTAAATGATAATTTTTTAAAAACCCCCCAAAAAAACATAATTTCTCAAATCCTAAGAATAAGATTTTTTTTAATAACATATCAGAAATTCCATAGCTGTATGGAATTTAAACCAACCAGATATAACCATTCTGTCCATCGGAATACCGGATTCCTGCCAGAACCCTGCAAGAATTTAAACCGTCACCCAAAATGCCTTTAAATTATTATATGAAAAAAAAAACACACACACACAGATATATATATTTATATATAAATATATATAAGGTGAACTTCATATTTTAATTCCCGAAATACTGAAAATGATCTAGATCAAGAATTTAGGACGACCATAACTTGGATGTCCAAAATCGTGTCGACGTGTGTTCTATTCCCTTGGAACCAATTTAAAATCCTATAAATAATTTTTTGAAAATTATTCTTTTCCATGACTTGGAAAATTCATGTGATCTTGTTGATACCAATTCTTAGTACCCTGGCACATAATCGAATCCATGGGGCTGGTGATTTAAAATTATTCATCACTAGAGCGATGAAACATGTTATCTCTGAAGATCTGATCCCTAGAAAGGATTATGGATTTCGTGTGGATTACTTTAATCACAAAAATAAAAATGAAAAAATAACTTTTTCTAAATTAATATTAATTCACTAGATCTTGGATTCAGTGACTATTTATTGAAGGATTTGAATCCAAACCCTCCAGATCATCTACAAATTATTCAATAATCGTCATTCTCTCTATTTTTTTTAATTATGAGTGCTAGTGTAGGGATCTGATGAATCGTTTGGCATCATTATGATCACCTCAATCCTATCCCTTTGATCCATCAATTACTTTCATGGATCGGTCACTCAAAGAGAGATTTTATATCTCTAGGATGTGGGAGGAAAGGGAAACTCTCATTATGTGGGCATGAATAGTGTATGGAATAGAGTCTCTCTTCGGTTTATATATTGGGTGTAATAAATACCCAAATAGGGTTTCCAATCCCCCATAAGTAAGAATTCCAATAAATTGGAAATAAATAAACAGAATTGATGAATCTATTACATCATAAATATAAAATGTATTTTATCATGTACTTGTAATTTATATTAAATAAATATATATTATGTGACAAAAATGAGTCATTTTTTCAACTCTTAATTCCATCAATATTAAATGAACCATGAATATTTAAATAATATTCATTCATAAAATTTTTTTCCATGCATTCACATAATACCTTGTGAATACTTTTAAAACAAATCAACTCAATTGTTCTATACCTAAAATAATATTAAATTTATGTATTTATTGGTTATCTATTACATGGAAAACTATCAGACCCTATCGTGGGACCAACCGTGTCCAATTTACATATTCACCAAAATAGGGAAGATTTTTTAATACACTATTGTCTTTGACCCTCTAGGCTCTTATCTCAATAGCATTTAATAGTATTCAAAGACCATGAGAGGATTATAGCAACCCATAAAGTCTCCTGAAGAGGTAATGTGTAATTATAGAAATGAAAACCATCATATAAAAATGCATTGTGTAATACAATATTTTTTCATTAGATTTCTCATATGTTAGGAAACACACTTGTGTCGTCATCCAGTCCAGATTTATTGTTTGTTGATCCAACTGCATGGAATGAACGTCAACTACCTTGGCTAAGGATTTATGATGTTACTACCATCCTGACCAACTAGACCTTATATATCACTTCCTCAAATTGAAAGGGTCAAAATTAATCTTGGACATACTACCAATGGAATACCACCAATGATGCACCCAACACTAGCTAACTAGACACAACTTTAATGTCATGGTTTTTTATTGAATCAATGTACATAATCATATTATATACATTGATAAAGATCTCAAGTTAGGAAACCAATACACATGTATGTAGATAGGAACATCCAATGACACTTCAAACATGTGGTGTCCCTATTGGTTGGTATGTCCTCATGGTCTCACCTACTAGACATCACTATGTGAGAACTTCGCGTGAAGAAGTCTCAATGATTATGAGCCCCCAACAATTGACAGTCAATGATAAATTGTGTCTAGTTATTATAATGTATTTATACCAAATGAATTTTTTAATTATTAATTCTATAGTATCTAATGCTTATTATTATTACTTAAGAACTAGGGTAACCTTTTGATAATACATTCAATATATTGAAATTACCATTTAAATAGTGGATTCATAAATATCAACACTATAATGGTAAGTACACATAATTCATATCTTATTATATACATTAAAAACTAATCAAAAAGAACTTTTTGGTAGGGTCTAGGGATCCCACTATTAAAACAATGCATCCCCTACAATCCCTGACACGATGAAAACTATAGTGGATGAGACTCATTGAGTTGTGGTAGTTTTTTATTGTGTTATAGCATGATTCAATGAATCTTTTTCTTCTTGGAGAGTCTTTACCAACAATGGAGGAGAAAGGAAAGTATAATTTGGAAAACCAACATTCCCTCCACTTCTATTTCCATCAATAATGATACAACCCATGATTTAGGTAAGAAGTCTCTATATAAAATAAAAAGGTACCAAAAAATTAATAATTAAATATGGAAGCAGAGGAATATAATTATTGAAAATTAAAAATTGTGTACATGAATATATGTTTATAGATCAATATTTACACACCTTCTTATGGGTTTGTGATCTAGATACATTTTATCCACCCACACTATAGGAATATTATGGAATCTATAATTTTCATTTCTCACTCTATCTACTCATTTGTGAAATTTAAGGATTAAAAAACTATAGTATTATTGGTTACATTATCTAAATGATAAATAATCTATCTAGTTGAAATCAAGATACGACCATTTAAAAAAAATATGAGGAAATAATACCTTAACCTAACACCAAACATAAACTTTACCTCTTAAATTTTCCATCATAACAATAATAGAATAATAAATTTCCATAGATATCGCAAAATATACATCCCACCCATGGAGGTGATACTCATGAGAAATATCCCTATGGTTGGTGACCATTATGATCCCCTTCCCCATGATGATGATGTTTCTACTTCTATCATGGGTAACTATGAATGGTGTGTAGTTCTACTAACCCAACATGTCACCTCAAACAACCAGCTAGACTACCAAAGTCCATGGATGAGCCTAGGATCCACCTATAACCACTACCATGATGTTGTATTCATTGATATGAAACCAATGAAAAATTCTAAATTCTCCTCTCATCCCGCAGTAATATCCCACACCTATGTGGAAGACCGTTTAATTTAAGTCCATTAACTATCTCAGGGATGGAAATTATTTGTGTGTTCATTTTGTATTACCCATAATGTATCTAGAATATTCCTCCATCATATTTCATTATAATGGTATTACTAATGTATACAAATTTTTGGTATTCAAGGATTAATAAAATATGATTCTGGGAAATCAATTGATGTTTAGAACCAAATTCTGGTTTAAAATCAGACAATATATCTATATGACATTTCAATAAGAAAATATATGGCCCAAAACTTTTAGAAACATCGAGATGTTTTTTATGACTGGTTATATTTACATCAAATCAATCATTACTTTCCTTCATCACAATCAATTTGAATAACTACTTCCTAGCCTCATTTTTCGCCATCTTCATCCTCTCCTTGTATAAAAAACCCAAAAAAATTCCCTTCAATTACCTTTCCATAATAGCACATTCACCAATTCATTTTACTCAATTAAGTCCATGAAATCCATCTCATTCTCCTTTGAGATCCACCCATGCTTACTCAAAATCACCAACATTTATGTAATACTAATCATCACAAGCAAATCTATGTCGTTGTCTGCCAGATTCACTTTCCCTCACTACTTTTGAATGATCAAAACCATGTTGTCTGTGACCCTATGGCCACAATCATGGAGTACTGCAGTAATCTCCAGAATAGATGTGCCGTTTGTGAAGAGATCCTTGATGATGAGATAGATCTGGTTTGACTAGAATTCACCTTTAATGACATTTCAAGTGTCATAAGTATTAACTTCCTTGTGGAACCTGACCATGGGAATGGATAAAAAGATGGGGGAAATATAGGTAATGGGGAGTGCGATGTGGGGGACACTATAGAAGAGTTTATAGGAGGTGGAGGGAGGATGGTGGAGATCGAGGATTGGTTGATCTCAATGTTGTAGGTGACCTACTTTACGAACCAATTTTGTTTTAAAAAAGCTTTTGGAGGTTTGATTGAGTTAATTTTGTAACATCAAAAATTGGTATCCATTGAAATGATTCCTTAATCTAATATGTAACATGGCCTCAAGTGCACCACAACATATTCCAGAGGCTTTAAATAATAAGTTAGGTTCTAAAGGTGTTACGGTGGGGAGACTATACCCTTCAGATCAGAAATAGATACAATTGAATCATAATAAATAATAGAGACATAGAAGATCACAATGACTATAAATAAATAATAAATTAATATATAATAATTAATGAACATTATATAATGTCAAGCAGTTTAAATACTATAGGTAATGCACAAAAATGAATAACAAATGAATGAAATTCCCAAAAGTTGTCTCCTTGAGAATAATATGCTCTGGATTAGTCATGTGCTTCTAAGATCACATGTCCAAGTATAAAACAAAAATAATAATCCTAAACACTAATGTTACAACATAGAAACCCTAATTTGGATGAAAATTTCAGGCTCCATTGATCCAAATAAATGAAAAATGGATAACCCAGAAAATTGCGCCACCAGTGCTAAATGGATAAAACAAGGGCTTTGAATTCATATTCATAATTATATATTTTTGTTAGTAATTTTAAAGAGATAAATCCATTCTAAATAACCTAATTTTCCATCATTGTTTCATGAGGACTACTCTAATTCCTGGCCCAAATGAATCATATTAAACTTCAAAGGTAGTGGAGAACTCAAGAAGAAAAAGGATAGGGGCCTAATTCATGATCTATTAGTGGTGCTATGAAGGTGAATGAGCCATAGGGGTCAAGTGGAACCCTTATTTTTTTTGAGAGATCCAATATTGGTTGGGTTATAGTCCCACATATTTTAACAAACTAGAAATAATATCCTATCAGGCCATGAAATCCTTGGAATCCTCTGACTATTACAGGCATAGACCAGTCAAGAATGGCCTAGATTTAGGCCAGATCCATATACACTCCATGGATTTAGATCACATTCTCAAATATTCTATTTACACATTTGTGAATTGAAATTTAATTTTTTTTAAATAATTATCAACCATGATCTAGAGGGTGGCAGCTAAGATGGATTGCTGTTACAACCAATCAATGTTGTAAACTAAAATCACATGAAAACATATTTGTAAAAACGTATGAATTATGATATAGAAGATTGAATACATCTTTTTTCTGAATGGTAAATGGAGAATTAGTGTGCTTTAATGTAATAACCAAATGGTCATAATGGTCTTGAGAAGTCTGGAAGGAAAATTTTTCCACATCAGCCACTTGCTTAAGAATCTAATGAAATATCTATTTGAGGTCAATTTTGGAGAAATATGCCTCTCCTCGATTCTCATACAATAGTTCATAAACTTTTGGAATTATAAATTTATTTGGGGTGGTTTCAATATTGATATAATGGTAAAGAATGAATATATACCATGAATCATCCTTCTTTTTCCCAAATAAAATTGGGCTACATAAATCACTAAGACTATATTGAATTAGGATAGTCCATAAAAGATCCTATGTATTATATTCAATCTACGTTTTTTGTAAATGTGGATAGTGGTAAGGTAAAAACAGTAATGGAATGTGGAAAATATGTAATTATATGGTTTGATAATATAGGTATAGGCGGAGAAGTTACATAGTATGTGTGAAGACATATGTAAACAAATACATCAAGGAAAAAATTATGAGTGTAGTGGGTCTGGAAAAAGAGAACGATATCATTCCTTTTAGACACCTTTTAGTAATAAAAATTCCCATCATGACAGGTAAATTTTCACTACCCTATAAAGAGACTGTAATCCAACAAACTGAAGGTGCATCATTTAAATTGTATTAACAACCCACAATCCAAAATTTCATTAACATTTTTCTCTGATTGGTATGGACTTCCCCTGAAGTATGCAACTAATAAATTCCCAAAATGATATCCAAGATACTTGTGTCCAAGAAATGTAGTGATGTCTTGTATATGTAATCATTTATACATAAATATAAATTTGGATAGATCCCCAATGACTATAGCTAATGTCCATCCCCCAACATGATACTCATTTGGTGGGTAGCCTGTATATCTAGTGCAAGTAAGAAAGTTAATAGTTTTGAAATGAAATTATTTGAACCTCCACTACATATCTATATAAATATAGGGAGTCCACCCTAAAACATCCGTATATTTTCCTAAAAGATATCCCTCCCATATTGGGCCACTGTACAGAGCACCCATGATGAAGATATTGAAACTCAACCACCAAATAATCTACCTTCTCTTAGGAAGTAGAAGATTTTGGATCACCTCGGGAAATTTAGGTTGCTTCACTATCATGGTCTCCATCTCTTATAATTAAGATCCATTATTTTGTATCTATAAAGTTATTTTTGTGAGAGTATGGTAAACCACATCTAAAATAGATCCCATCTATTCACCATTTTCCTCATTCATTAGTAGTCATGTGTTGAATGACATGACCCACTTAGAATCTTTTATAGGGTCCCTATAAGGGTGTATCATAGAAATGCTTTCTAGGATATAATAGTGGATTTATTTATGGGACAGATATATGTATGGAACATGAATTGGGATATATCTTATTGATATTGGAATTTTGTCTATCCCTAGATAATATACCCCCCCTAATGTAGCATGTGGTATCTTAATGGAGAGATAATTCAAAATATAATGCAATGTGAATGTTTTGGAAATTATTATCCATGTTATTAAATCACACCTAATATTGAATGTATTTATGAAATCTATGTAGAAATAGTGATGAAAATGTGTTTTAGGAAGGTGGGAGGCAAGGATTCTAAATACTTCAAGTGCTAGCTGAATTTCTAAACTGAATAATGTTGGTGAATCACCACCTATTTTGCATAAGGATTTTGGATCTTAATATCGCTAAAACAGTCCATAATAACATGTCTTCATAATTAAATGGGTAAATATAAATATTCCTCATTTAGAATAGCGAAATAGTGCGTGAAAATTTCATATGTATGGACTTGATAGATATGGAACCATAGTGATTTAGGAATATGATAAATATAGATGTATTACTTATCTATGGTAAACAGGCCACACTGATCAGATATATTAAAAGTTAGAAACTTTACATGGTTAGTGAAAGGGAAAGGATTAGGGAGTGAGTAGGAGGAATCATATGTTGGGTCACATCCAGATGGTGTTTTGGTGAGGTTATATGTCCCCTATATTACATAATGTTGATGATAACCATAAAGGAATATAATAATCAAGTTTTGTTTTTCTAGTGTGTCTTGGCGTGATCTAATGAAACTCAGTCTTCTCTGTGAGATCTTGATCACAATAGTGTTTTCTCTAATGGAGATCATAAAACACTTGTTGAAGACCCTAGACTATTGAGGATATATTAGACGGAGATATATTAATGTGTTCTATGAATGGCTTGATCCTCTACACACGAGACTGGGTGTGAGTCTTAATGGGAGAGAGTAGATCTTGAAAAAATGTGTAGCATATGGTGTTGTAATAGTGGTTTCCCTATACCCAACATCAATTATACATTTTTATTACCATACCATGTATACAGTGAGTTATGCATGTCGTTCACTAACTATTATACTGTCGATATTTTTCTTCCACTATTTATAAGATAATTTCTATATATTATCCTTCATATCAAATGGTTTTAGTAGATCCCAGGCTATAATGAGAACCTTGAGATACTATGAAATTAATAATAAACATATATCCTTTTCCCTAGATACATTATACTTATTGGAAATAGTTGATTTATGACTATCAGGTTATGAGGTCTAATAACCATTGAGAATTCTTCTCCGGAAGTTCACACATTGTGATATCTAGCTGGTGATATCATGAGGACATACCTGCCAATAGTAACACCACATGTTTCATGTTTCATTGGTTGTTCTCATATATGAACAAGTGTATTTCTCTTCTAACTTGATATCATTCTCAATGTGATACATTTTTTACATACTTTGATTCAGGGAACAAAACATGACATTGAAGTCAAGGAGAAGTATCTTGTGTTGGGTGAATCTTTGGTGGCATGGTGTTGGATGAATGGTCAATATAGAATTCTTTTATTCCATGTTATGTAAGTGATATCCTGGGATTATTTAATCTTGATGGTAGTAACTTAATTAAATCCATGTCCATGGTAGTCAAAGGTAAATCCATCTAGTTAGATCATCAAATAATAGAGAATGTATGGATGATGAAACAAGTTGTCCATCTCTCTTTGTGATATATCATAAGATAAGGATATTATATTAAACAGTGCATGTTTATAAGATGGTTATTGTTACTATGACTAATACTTATTAATTTAAGGGTATTGATGGGTTTATAGACACCAATCTTGGTCTATGAATTATATTCATAACTATAAAGATATGAACCTAGAGGTTCACACACAATAGTGTATTGAATAATCAGTCATATTCGAGTGAATTGGTTTGTAGAACACTGTGGGACCCAACACATGGCTCAAATGTTTTAAATGTTTTATTGATCACTAAAAAATAAATAAATTCATAATTATTTTACTAAAAAATAATTTAGTTGAATTTACATAGTAAAAGTATTTACAATATTTTATGTAAATACATGGAAAATATTATATGGAAGAATATTATTTTAATATTCCTAGTTTTTTAAATATTATTGGGAATTATGATGTGTGTGAATGACTCTGGATTATTGTGTAATATATTTAACACATATTAAAAGTTGGTGATAAAATATATATATATTTTATGATGTATTTAGTTCATCGTAACTATTTATTTATTACTTATTTAGTGGATGTCAACTATATGGGAGTTGAACTAACCTATCCATATAATTCTAAAATCCACTATATAACTAGCTAAGAGTACATTTCTATTTCTCATTTTATTCTAATATATTGTGATATCATATCTCTTCCCGCATCTTATAGAGATAAATGTTATATTTCAGTGACTGATCCAAGAATGACTTCATGGATTGAAGGCATGGGATTGAGGTGATCATCATGACAATAAAAGATTCATCAAATATCTGCACGAGCATATGAATTTTGATGAATGAAGTATGTGTGGATTTTGGAATCATGTGTGGATGATCTAGAGGTGTTCAATATTGGATCCTTTTTGAATTACTTTTATGTAATGAGTTTTAGTAGAATGTTCATAAAATCGAAGGAGGTAGCCATTTTTTTTAATATTTGTGTTTTGAGATATTCATATGAAATCCTAAAACATCTACTAGAGCTTGGGGCTCTTGAGAAAATTAAGTTACGTTTCTATTTTATGAAAATTTTAAATCCCCAACCCCCTAGATTCTATTGTGTTCCCTAATACATTTTATTTGTATCATTGTTATCTTATGGATATTCTTTACTAAGATAAATATTAATTTTCATTAAATAAAATAGAGAGATTCAATTTGGTCTCAATATAATAGACTTTGGTTTGATCTTATTTCAGATTGACAAGTTATGGTTATACAATATTTTTTATTTGGATTATAAATGTCAATGTTTTTGGTTAAAAATTGAATAACAATATAAATATCTGTCTATTCATGTTTTTAATTTTTTGAGCAATCCAATTTTGGCCAGGTTTCAGCGAGAACATTTTTTTCTAGATTAGAGGTATGCATCCAATAGAACCTTTTTAAAAATCTGTAAAATTAATAATAATAATATAATTTTTAAAATTACTTCCACGAGAAACATTGAAATTAAAAAATCTATAATTCAAACAAAAAAAGAAAATCATATCTAGTATAGGCTATTAAAAATAATGGAAATAAACAAGGGGTGTACAAATTTTAGAATCTCCCAATGAATGATTGGAAAAAAATTGGAGCTTAATAGAAGCATCCCCTTATTCTATTTTCTATTGTAATCCACCCCTGTGACGACCCCTCTCTCCCATGCATTCCTCCACCAAACTACCACTCTTAACCCACCCTCCGGTTGTCATCACTACACCCAGCCAGTACCCATCAATCTTCCCCCCCTCACAGTGTCTCCTCTTATCGCTCCAATGACCCCTTTCTCTTTTCGAAACCAACCCACCATCATCTAAGATCCATAATATGACACCACTATTGATCACCATACCCTTCATCATCTACCATCGTTACATGTAATCACTGGACTGGGATCACGCGAGTCCTGACATGCCCAGTGGCCTCCTTCTCACTATTTTCAATGTCTTTCCTCAAAATGGACCTTATGGCGGCTCAGTTTCCCAACATGTATTATGCATCTACATTTATCTAGTGATCATTGATCCTCCCCAACCACTAATTCTAGGATATCATTGACCCCCTGTTGGTTCTTATGCCTTTACCAGGTGACCTACTGATAAATTGAGTTCCACCCACCGGATATGGGTCTACACAAGCCTAGGAAGATCCATCTGATGTGGATAATGTCTAAGCATGTTCGCCTAACCTAGAAAAGCCAGGAATATAATCTTCTAGGATGATTATGTGCCTATGTGGGTTTGGCCTGACCCATAATGGGTCAAGGTGTGATTTATGGGCCCAAATTAATTATAATACATCGAAAAAAATATAAATTTATATGTTTAAAAATAATAATAATTTTATTATTAAAAATAAAAAAAAGTATTTTGGTATTAAATCAAACTGGTTTTTGGAATATAATAAAATTAAATTTTGGACTGAAAAAATTAAATTATTTGAATTTTAGAATTATTTAAATTATTTAATATCCCTCAAATATAAATTTATTACATTTTAATTTAATCATGCTTTTACATTCCCATCCATTTGCCTTGAGAAATGACTGACCTCTTGATGTTTTGGATTATTTCCTTATGCATTAAAAAATCATGTGATGTCTATAATAATTATTTACTTATTGATGATTTCCACACCACCTATTTTTATTTAATATGTATAAGGGTGTGCACATCCATTCATATATGTATGTATATTATGATTCATTAGACATCCTCTCCTTGGTGTGAGTATAATTATACTATTTATGACAATGAATTAAGACATGGACCACACTAAAAAGTGGTGAAATCTCAGATGATAACATGTCCAAAATGAAATGATTTTCAATTAGTAGCGTTGTAGCTTGCACTACAATATATAAAATTCATGGTGTTGGTGTCCCTAGCACCTATTGATCCTACTAATGAATATAGGGTGATAAAAATTCTTACAATAGAGTCATTTATTATGCATATTATGGTTATTTCACAATGATATTATCAACATCTAATTTGAGTTATTGATACTACATTGGGACATGAACGATCTCACATATTGTCTCATCTACAAGAAGCATGTGAAGATAAAGTGAAGTGATATATTAATGAGTGATGATTAGACTAGAAATGTGTCAATTTAATGGTGGATAATATTCGTTCAATAGATCCTATTATTATATCTTTTTCACCCATTCATTCATGTCTCATTTGAGATTTTACGAATGAACAGTATTTAGAAATCACTTTATTACCTTTGGGTAATGTTTTCCATGTAAATAACAACATAAATACATTATAATCATTAGTTATTATGGAGAAAATCTTGAAAGACAATGTGAAAAGGAATATGGATAATTTTAATCCCAATGAACCTTTGAAACATCCTTCAATGAAATGAGGATAGTTATCCCACATGAAGTTATTCTCTTGGAATGTTATAAAATATGTCCTTCAATCTTTAAATATAGTAATTTGAAACAAATAATCGAGTAATCACTTATTCTTATTCATTTATATTCGAAAATTAAAATTATTGTTTCTATTTTACTTCCTTGGTATTGAATGCAATATACCTATCACACATGTGTATTTAAATATAGTGACCAAGAAAGTATAGAAACATCACAAGAAGTAATGTGTGTTCTCCAAGTGGCTGAGAATGGTTGGTACCTAAGTCAGTGGTGAGAAATAAAAAATTTCCATACATCCAAGTTTATTGATTTTTTTTAACATTTATTAAGTATTACCAAAAAATTAATCTCACATGTCCATTATACAAAATGATACATTATTCCAGTTTAGAAATGATTTATTATCACGGGTTCTTATACTCAACTAAAACAATAGTAATTCTTGAATCATAGGAAATAGATGTTGAGAATAAAAATGTTAGACTTATATACCCAATTGGGGAAAGATAATAATATGTAAATAAAAACTATGTAGTTTTATAGGATATGACTAGTATTATATTATATTATTTTTATTAAATTTCCCATAAGGATTTTCATCATCATATTTTTTTGGGTTCATCTTTTGGATCTTGATTTTTCTATCGAGTTTCAGGTTTTCCTAGTTTAAATTTTAAGGTATCTCGTTTTTTATTCCTAGTTCATATTTAATCCTTGGGATTACCTTGTATTTTTTATTAAACATGGAATCTTTTTTTCTTAACAATATGTGGTTCACATGTTCGCACTATTAGGGAGAATCGTGCACCCTTTCCCAGGAAATTTTGTGGTCAATTTCATTTTTGGATAGGGGAAACCACGTAGTTCACATGTATCTTAAGAGTTCATTTATAATAACTGTGTGGATTATTCCACTTGGTAATTGAGGGACACACAATTTCTAATGGTTTGGTAAAATTTTTAGGCACACAATGTGACCTATAAAGGTAATTAAAATTTTAAAATTACACTTCTAGATCATGGAATTTTAAACCCTAAAACACCCATTTCACTCTTCCCCTATTTCATCCAACCCAAGGGGAGGTAATCATTTCTAATCCAATCCTCATCTTCTCACCCCAATCTTGCATCTAGGGGTATTTTCAACTTTTAAGGTTGATTTCTCCAGGGGATTTACTTCATTCTTCCCCTTCCCTCATTTTCCATTTTATCATGAGTTCTCATTTCCCCTTGGTCTTATGGATATAGGTATCATGTTTCCCTTAGTTTATTTTCAAGGGTTTTTGTGTTTAATGTTCCTTGTATTTGTTCTTTCCTCTTTGGTTTTTCATATTTTTTTTTGTTTGGAATTGTTGAAGCACAAGGTATTTGAGGTAGGTTTCCCTTTGTAATTTCGTATTAAATTTAAGAATTGTTGGTTTAATGATTTTGTCACCTTAATTATATGTTAAATAATGTTTTATGATATTTAAAATAATTTTTTTATGTTAAATGAGGTTTTTTTCATTATTTTTTGAAGTATATTTTATTTATTTATTAAATGATTCACAGCAAGTGTTTTATAAAAATCAGGGTACCATTTTGTGAGTGATGTTTTTTAAAGAATAAAATGGATTTATAAAATTATTTATGACATATAAAAAGGTGATTTGGATTTAGAAAATTTATTTCTAAATGGTTTTGACTTCGAAATATTTTGTGCTTGGTCCTTTGAAATTTTATTGTCATATGATGATGGTATGTTGAATGTTTGGCACTTTGATGAAAGTGGAATAGTTTTTAAATGTATTTTGAGTGGTTAATGAGATTTTTTAATTGATTATGAAATGTGAAATAGTGTGTTTTCACATTTTTATAGATGGTGGATTTGTTTCTTTGAAAACAAATGATTTATCAAAGGGTGATTGAGACTTGGAAAACATTTTTGTTATAGTGGATGATCTTGAACACTCTTATTGAAAAATCCTATTACATTTTTTTGTTGAATGGATGACATTTCATCACTTTGGAATCAATGTGATCCATTTATTTGAGCAGATGGGACACCCTCATTATGGACTCTAAGTGATACATTTACTTTGAGTGGAATGGGAGAGTATGACGGTGGACTCCTTTGAGATCTCTTGGTTTTAAGAAGATATATTGATCCTTAGGGAGTCTCAGGGTGATGATTGTGTGTTATATATGTATATGTGTTGATTTTATTCTTGACTTGATTCGATCACATAGTCTTGAATCTTAACAAGGGAATGTAGCATAGCTAGCGAATTTTCTGAGAATGGTTATTGCACTAGCATAAGACTAGTCTTTATATAGTGTCCAATAGTAGGGAATTGGATTGGTTTTCTTATTGTTGTTATGGGATAGTGCCCCTCAATCAGATCATATAGGCTGTGATCAAGTCTAGGGGGTTTTTACTTTATCAGATAAGGAATTCATTTGGGATGAGTTAATATGTTTAGTATGTTTTGGATTATTTCATGGGCTTCGTGGTTCTTCAATACTCTTCAGAACTTAGATGTTTATAGTGGATTATTGAGATGCATTATTGGTTGGTTACTCATGAATGGATATTTTCTATTTCCCATATTATATGAACATATATGTTGATCTCTTATGTGAAGTACTACTTTGAAAAGTGACAAGTTGGATTCCAAAGGTTTATGGAAAAATATTTGGAAAATGTTTTACACTACCTTTCCCCCTTTTTAAATGAAAACATTATCTCACTCCTTGAAAAATGATATCATATGTTTCTTGTAAAGTAACATTGATCTAAATTAGAAAATTACCATAGACCGTGTTTTGTTTTCAAGAGGAAAATGTGTGAAAAAGAATTGTCTTTATATTGTAATTCAAATGTGAAATGGATTTTTCTTCTATTCAAAGTAAGTACATTGGGAATATATTTATTCGAGCATTTCTACTATTTTTTAATACTCACACCTATAGTTATTTCTATTTTAATCCTTTGGTACAAGTTTCATCATGGAACTGATCACTATGGGAAATGTTTGGTTCTAGTATCGAAGAGTGGCACTCTATGCCACATGAAGATATTTTAGTCATCAGGTTTTGTTTGGGTCTTCTAATATATTATTATGTATCTTCATTTTTTATATAAATAATGATCAGCTAATAAATGTATTGGTAATATGTGATTCTATATTTAATTATGTTGTTTGGTATATTATATATTGGAAAAATTACTGCTTTTTTTCTCATTTGCTGACTTGGAACTTGTTTCCAACCTGGAAGGATCAAGAACACCTCTTGGGTCTTGTCGTAGAGTGGCTCGGGTGACCAGTTAGAGTTTTAATAGGATTGGTTCATGAAACATGGTATTAGTGGTGTCTGGATTTTTGGAGGACCTAGATCTCAACATTCCCTTTTCTATTTAGGATATCATGGTATAAGGAATATGACTATCGGAGCTTGGGATGTAGGTTTAGGGGTGTGTTAGACCAACACATTCTACACTGAACCCTGAGTTTCCATGGGAAGTAAGGATTTGATTGGTTTTTTTGTTCTTATTGGGGGTTTTCTTGCGAAATGAAAAAAGATTTGGGTAAGGACATTAGTGAGCTCACAAGGCCTATAAAGCAATGTGGACATGGGGATGTGGTCTGTGAAGACTCTTAGTGATGGTTTCATGATTAATATACGACTTTCAACCATATTTCCAACTCATCCATCGACACTAGTTTCCCCTTGTGATTAGTTTTGATTCATCCATGACTCTAAAAAATTATTTTGAAAAACCTTGTTTTGGAATTGTGAATCATTATATAAAATTTATTACTGGGGTTTTTAAGATGGAAAACATGTTTCCATGTATAATTTGAATAACATTTTATAAAATTGATTATTGGTGAAAATAATTTTTAGGTAATATTGGGACGTGTTTACTAAGATTGAATTTTTATAATAAAAACCCATGGTTTATGAAAATTTGTTATTTGGAAAATATAGATTTATTTTATAGAGGGTTTTGAAAATCGGTTTTAAATTATACGGAATTATTCTTGATGGAAATAGTTTGAACAATATGAATGATATTTTAAAAAATATTGAAATCGATTGAAGTTTGGAGTTTGAAAATGGATTTTATTTGAACATCAAATATTTTTCAGAAAAATATTCTGAAATTTTAAAAGTGATGTAAATTGTGAATTTGAATCTTCGATGGAATTTTTGATATCAGGAATTAGAAATTTTATTTTGACCTTTTCTGTTCTCATGTGGTCTCACTTGAATGAATTTTTTGAGGAAGTAGATTTTTTTGGAATAGAAGTATGAGTTCATGGATTGGAATGATTTGATTGGTTCTTAGATTCAAATGATAATATGGTTGTATGGGGCTCTATGGAACATCATTGGTGAGGATGAAACATACCTAGTTTGTTTTTATTTTTAAAAGGGATCCAAATAGGAAGAAGGTGGTGCTTTTAATAGATTGTAGTTGTGTAGTGCATTTTATTGTGACTTGGGAATGTTGTTTATCTGGTGGTTCATTTTTACAGTTCCAATTGATGAATTGGTTTTTATTGAGTTTGTAGTTTTATTGATTGGTTAGTGTGTTTTCCCTAACAATGTTTTGTTGGATATTCAAAGTGTAGTCAAGGTTGGTTCAATGTTGGTAGACCCTCTAGCTGATCAACCTAAGGAATTCCCTTATGAGTTTCAAAAGATAAATCCTTATCTCTTTTATGTTCATGTGGATCCTCTTGAAGTGGAATATTGGATGCATAATATTGAGAAAAAATTTAGTTTCCTTGATTTTCCTAAGTCGATAAAGGTTAGGTTTTTAACCATTATACTTGAATTTCTACCTTGGAAGTGGTGGATGTAGGTTTCTTGAACCATGCTATAGTTTGATCTTACCCGAGAGTTCTTCAAGGCTTCGTTCATCTGATTGGATTTATATGATGTAGGGAATGTGATAAAGGGGATGAAGATGTGATTAATTTGGGATGTTGAGAGACCAGTGTTGTAATACTTTTGTTTTTTGGGTGTAGTTCCTTATCTACCAGAGTGGGATGATGATGATTCCTTGAATCTTGGAATTTCAAGTATGGGATTAGTCTTAATATTCTATCGTAGGTGTCAGAGTTCAGATTAAATTTATTTTATAATGTGGTAAAGATAGTTTTTCATGTTTATATTGTGATAGTGGGAGTTCTTGAGGTAGAAAACCTTCTTCAAGTCTATGGAAGTGGTGAAGGGTATTCCAATAAGGTGATAGGGAATCGGTATAATATTGTAGCTACTGGTCATGGAATGAAATGACCTATAGACCTTTCAGCATATTCTTCTAATCATGGGATCATGGTGTGTCATCACTGTTGAAATCTTGATAAAAAATCCATTTTTTATTAATTATCTAAATACATATCATGCGAGTGTACTCCTTAGTCACCTGCAATGGTTTTTCAAGGTGTTCCTAGGAAGATATGTGGAGTCATATCATCCCCTAAAGAAAATACTCCATATCATTTATAGGATTAAGGTGATATTATAGGTACAATTGAAAGGATAATTTTTTTCAAATTTTTTTTTGTTATTGTATTTGTGTTTATATAGTTTTTTCACTTTCTGGTAATGGTAAGGGATGCTGTCTATCTTTTTAGAACACCTATTTTAATAGAAGTGTGCTTTTATTTTGTATGTTCTCAAATTTTCACATTTAAATAGGAGGTGTATTCTAGTGGTATCCTCTTCTTATTTTTTCTCATTCTAAGTTAAAGTGGATGATGCACATTCTTATTCTGAATCCCTATCTTGCTGAAAATTCCATGTCGGAGTGATGTGAGTTTTTTGGGATGTCATATCCTTTTGTTTCTTCCTCGGATTTTGAGTGGATGTAGCACCCAAGGATGGAGTTATGATCAATTATTGTCAACTTAGGACTATAGATAAAATATTTTTCAATACATCATGACTCTATCAACCGATCTTAGAGTGAATCTATTCTTATAGTCAAGAATCACTAAGGGTGTGATGAACTTTTTTATATCCCCTGTCTCTACCATTGGGGTATAGGCAGTTTAAATTTTCATTGGGTAGTTTTTATTATCATTGATTGTTCTTCATTGTTACAAAATCTTATTGGTATTAGACTCATGAAAATTCTATGTATGTGCCTTTTTGATGAAAATAGCCAATTGGTTTCCCTTGGGTGGGTAGCCCTTTTGAATCGATCATGGTTTTAGTTTGTCGTTTGAGTTGGGGTATCTTTCATTAGAACTTCCCCTGGTGGTGGTAATGGTTTGGAATTTTTGGGGAGTTCTCATATTGGTTTAAAATACTTCTTTATTAATAGTTGGGAGACCCTCTACAGGCCTAATAGTGATCTCTTCCTAAGTTAGTTGGTTATGGTTGATTTCAAATGGTGGGGATTCCATTTTGGATTCCCTATCAAATAACGTGTTAATTCTCTATTGTTGGTTTGGAAATATGTTTTTTTGGGTTGTTGGTTCTGAGTCCTTCCTTCTGTGTGAATGTTGATTTTTGTGAGTACACCAAATAGTCGGGTTTTAACCAAGGTTGTATGAGTTGTGGTTCGATATTTTCATCAATTTTTTGGGATGTGGTTTTAGATAGTTTTAGTTAAGATGAATATGTTTTCATTTTAAATAGTGGGTGAGGTGTTCTCAGATCTGAGGTGTTGAATCGTGTGAACATATGACCCTTTTTCTTTTAATTGAACACCAAGAGGTTTTTTTGATTTATGGGGGCCAAAATTGTGATGGAGGGGATCTTATTGTAGCCTCCCATGTTGAATCTAGAGAATCTATGTTTCTACTCATATCCTTCTTGATTTATATTCTCCTTGGAGATAATATTTTTATCATCTTAATGGTGGATGATATTTTATTTGGGTTGGGGAGGAGAATACATTTTTATTTTTTAGAAAACATTGAAATGAATTTATGGGGGTGGAATGTTTTCCTAGTGAAGAGAATTATCACACCAAGATTTTTGTCATCGTCTTTTGATTTATTTATTCTTTCTCTCGAGTTCTAGGTGTTCAAGATTTAATTATTAAATTTATATTTTTTTAATTCCTATTTTTGATATTATCGTTTGGTTTCCCTGATTTTTTTATGAAATATGCATGTTTTTTTAACAGTAGTGGGAACTTGGTTTTCACATGGTTAGGGAGAACCATGTGCACATGCCCAAATAAATGTATAACAAATTAAATTTTTGGGTAGTGGTGACTGTATGATTGTTGCATAGTTTGAAATACTCTGTTGGAAAATTGTTTGTATTGTTAATATTTGTTAGTGAGGGATACATGGTTTCTTTATGGTTTAGTAATTTGTGCAAACAAACTATGCGACATATCCAAGTCATTAAAAATATGAAATTACACTTCTTCACCCTCAAGATTTTAACCCACTAATAGTCCATTTATCTCTTCCCCTTGTTAGTATGAACCAAATGGTCCCTCTCCATTCCTATCCAACACTCCTCTTATCCTCCCATTCTTGGATATATGGTTTTATACTTGTTTTAAGGATGTTTTTTAGTTTGATTCCATCACTTCTTCTTCCTCCTGTTTCTTATAATATTTTCCCTTGAGTTCTTCATCTCCTGTGGTCTTATGGATTTGGGGTTCATGTTTCCCAAGAACCATGTTTTTGTTTTTCTATGTTTATTGTTTATTTTGGTTTTTCTTTCCTCTTTGTACCTTCATAGTGTTCTTTTCGGTTGGCATTGTTTAAGCACATGTGATTTGAGGAAGTTTTCCCGTTTCAAATACTATTTAAATTTAAGAACTATTGTTTTCATGATTTTATCACATTCATAATATGTTAAATAATTATGTGTGATATTTATAAAAAAAATTATGTGAAACAAGGTGTTTTTCATAATTTTGTTTGAAGAATATGGACACTATTTGTTATGTGGTGCAAAACAAGTGTTTGATAAAATGCCTTGTTGGATTTTTGTGAATGATTTATAGTTTTTAAAGCATGGAATTGATTTTTAAAATTATCTGTGACATTGAAAATGGTGTTTTTTATTTGAAAATGGATTTCTAAATGGTTTGGACTTTTAAATAGTTTGTGTTTGGTCCTATGAAAATGATTTTCCATATGATGATTTTTTGTATCCCATTTTGCACTTTGATGAAAGTAGATTGGTTTGTAAATTTAGTGTGGGTGATTAAATGGAATTTTCTAAATTAATGTGAAATTGAAAACAATTTTTTTCACCTTTTTGAGAAGATGGATTTATTTAATTGAAAATAAATGATTTATCAAAGGGTTCTTGAAGCCTGGTTGTCATTTTTATAAAAGTGGATGAACTTGAAAACTCTCCTAGGACAATCCTCTTGCCTTTTTTATGTCTAGTAGATGGGATGTACCCACTGTGGAATTCTTGTGATCAATTTATTTGAATGGATGGTACATCCTCAGTATAGACGCTTCATGATCCATTTACTTTGACTAGGATGTGAGATCCTCGGTGCAGACTCCTTTTTGATATATTGGATTTAAGGAATGAGATTGATCCTTGGGGTGACTCAGGGTGATGCATGTGTGTGATTCTTATGTTTGTGAAATATTTATATTTTTTGACTTTTTTAATGGAATAATTGGGCCACCCCATCATTAATATTGACATGGGAACCTGGAATTGCTCATGAATTTTCTGAGAATGTTTGTTGGACTGGTTTATGATTACAAACTAGTTAGTGGACCATAATAGGGAATTTGATTTTTTTATTGTTTTTATGTGATAGTTCCCCTCGATCAGAACATGTTGATTGAGATAAAGTGCATTTGTGTAATTTAACATTTTCGGGTGAGGAATGACTTCGGGATGAGTCAATATGTATAGTATTTTTGGGATTATTTCACAAACTCCTAGGTTATCCAATGTTCTTTGACACATTGTTTTCTATAAGATATGATTGAGATGAATTATTGGTTGCTTACTATTGTGTTCTTATTTTTCATTCCCATTATTATATGCTCATTTTAGTGGCTCTCTTGTGTGGAATAACTCTTTCAAAAGTGATTGTTTTTTCAAAGGTTTATGGAAAAATATTTGGAAAATGTTTTTCAATACCTTTATTCCTATTTAAATGAAAAAACTATAATTATCCTTAAGAAATTATAGTGTATGCTTCTTAAAAAGAAACCTCGATTTAAATGAGGAATGGTAAATTGTCCATGTTTTGATTTCAAGATGAAAATTCAAAGAAAATACTAGTTTAATATATTTTACATCAATCCTAAAATTGATGTTGCCATTACCTAACATAGTTTCATTGGGAATATATTTGTTTGGGAATTACTACTATGTTTTAATACTCACGCTTATAGTTATTTCATGTTTTATCATTTGGAGAAGGTTTGAGCTTGATATCGATGGTTGTGGTTAATGGTTTGTCCTGGTATCGAAGGGTGACCCTCATGTCACATTGAGACATTGTGGTCATCCTGTTTAGTTTGGGTTTTGTTGTATAGTTTTTTTTTGGTTTAGTTTTTTTATAATGATGATCTGTTAGTAAATATATTTTTTATTTGGGGTGATCTATTTATTTTCACTATTTGGTTTATTTAATATTGGGTGAAATCATTCCATCTGTTTCTCAATCGATGCCCTAACACTAGTTGTCAGCCTAATAGGATCATGAATGCCTCTCGGTCTATGTCATGGATTGGATTGGGTGACCGATTTGGGGTCAACCTGGGTTGGTTCATGATAGTAAAGACGTTAGGTATTATCATCAAACTTATGTAGTTAGTTTTGGATGAAGAATACTATATGAATAAAGGTATGTCATAACTATTTGAAAATTAGGTTAGCATAAGAGTGTGAACTATTAAAAGTTTAATCTAGTTGTAAATATACTTCATAATATTCATTTATGAAATGAAAATGTGAATTATGGTTTATGAATGGTTAGTAGATATGAGTTTCTTTTTAGTTGTTTCTATGAAGAATGTCTTGGACTAGCATTCATAGATCATTAAAATTTATCAAGGAGTAATTTCGAAAGGTACATTTCCTTGTTCACATACAAGATATGATGCTGCTAAGTATGATCGAGTTTGATTCTTATATATTAACACTAATTAAAAAATGTATACATAAGTAATTCTTAAATGTACATTTCGTTATATATATCAACATCATGATGTAAGAAAATGGAGTATCAATGTTTTAACTTCTATGCATTGTAAATACTACAATTATCTTTATATAAATTCCTTCCAAATAATAGTATTATCCCATAAATACATGACAACTCTAATAATGAATTTATATCATATGTGTTATAATATTAAATAAATCTGTCTTATAATAAGAACATGTGTTTAACTGAAATGTTTTTGTCATGGGTATAAACAAACATGAATAAAAAAAACAATGTGATTCAAAATTAATTATCCTAAAGGATTCTAAGGATATTTCCTAAATCCCTATGATAGAAAATATATAGTCATGTTATAGACTATATTACTATAAAAGGGTGCATAACTCTATTTTAGAAAGTGGGAGAGAGATTGACATGGGTTTAGTCAATACCATAGATATAGAAATATTTTTCATTGGAACAAGTTCCACATGAGTTTGTGGAAAATAATTGTTCTAGAGACACATACTGAATAAACCATGTTGTTGGTTTTGTATTCATTATGGTGGGTGTCACATTATTATTTTAGAATAATAAAAACTAGATGTAAGATGTAAATGGAAACAATATAATATTTTCTAGATCAATTAAAATTGAATAATTTATTCCATGCTTCAATGTAAAGGGGCTTATTATATTTCATAATAAAATGAGTTTTTAAGAGAGATTATACATGGATAATACAGGTAGTTATACAAATAAGGCTATATTGGTTAAAAAAATTCATTATTCCTAAATCCATTATAATTTTACATGTCATACCTAATTTATAGGATTATAATATATATATTTTTATTTTAGGGCCTCCAATATTGGAAGGCATCTTTACGATGCAACAAGAAAGGGTTGGTGACACCATAGAATTCCAATAAAGGTCCAAATTTCTGAGATCCTTTTTATGATTAATGTATGAAATATGACTATAAAATATTCACAAGGAATGAATTTCTTATATGTATCCTCAAAATATTAGTGGGATTTTCTTATTTTTTTAAGTAAAATATGTTTAATAACATATGAAATACAATTATTGGTCATGTAGTTATTTATGATCATGAAGAAAATAAACTTTCTAGAGATTTATTTAAATTAGAAGCCTATGGTTAGGGGATGTGATCTACTGATTTATAACTAATGGTTTCATAAATAATTAAATAGTACATACATTAAAAATGCATTGAAATATACAAGTTAGAAAAATTTGAGAGAGAATTATTACAATTTCATCATGAAATAAATCTATATAAGTCGGAATGTGTGATACATAGGAGGTTATTACTGTGGTGTTTTTAATTTCATATGATTCTATGATGGATCAATCACACAATCCCTATTATATAGTATATCTATTATTCCTAACACAATCATTAAGGTAGGAAAATAGTAGTTAGGAGAATTTCATGGGAAGAAATCATAAATGTCTTGTTATACTAGAGGAAGTTTAAATGATATATACATGGGATATGTAGAGGAAATGATTCTATAAATAAGTGGGAAACTAGCCTTCTATCGATCAACATAATCTAATATAACAATAAGGCTAACCTAATGATAAATAAATGAATATTCAATCTTGTTCAATCCATGTCCATAAATACTCAGTATAATATAGTTGTAGTGCTTGCTAAAGAGGTAGTATATAATACAAACCTATTTTTCCCAGTTCTTGGAATTGATCTTAGTATGTAAAGTTTTGTCATAATATAAATTTTGATAATTTGATTACTAATAATATCAAAATTTTCATATTTTCATAGTGGAAAAAAGTGAAATACTTGGGGATATCATAAACATGGAAGACCTATGAATCAATAAATAACTCAGTAAAAACATGGTCTGTACATGAGAGAGATAACATGTTTGGTAAGCATGTAAGATCAAGTGAATATGGGTGTTGTAATAGTGACAATCTTTGACCCAACATGAACAATACTTTTTTATTACCATTTCATGTATACAATGAGTTAAGAATGATATTCACTTACCATTATAGTGTTTATATTCTTCTTAATCTTGTTAAATGGAAATATCTATAGATTATTTTTCATATCAAAATAGTATTGAAGTTCCTATGATATAATGATAACCATGAGATACAATGTCATTAATATTAAACATATGTCATATAGTTTAGATACATCATACTAACAATAACTAGTTGATATATAACTATTATTTATTGGGGGATCATAATAATTTAGACTTATTCGCATAAAGATTTTACTTTGTGATCTATGGTAGGTTATATCATGTGGATATGACTACCAATAAAAACACCACATGTTACAGTGTCATTGGTTATTACCTTCTGCAAAAATGTGTATTGGTCTCTTGACATGAGATAATTATCAATGCATTCCATTTTATCACATACCTTTATGTAATTAAATAAACAAAACATTGAACACATTATGAGATAGTTTTTTAGGGTCATTATTTGATTTCATGGAATTAGTTGAATGTTCAAGATATAACTTTTCACATCCATGTTGTGGAAGTGATATCTTATGCCTAGTTGTTCAGGATGGTAGTTAATTTCATAAATCCATGGACATATTAGTAAGAGTTAAATACATCCATTTAGTTAAAAAAATAATAAATAAATAATTGATTATGACATAAGTTGTGCATCCCACTTTATGAGATATCATAATACAAAGATATTAAATTTCACATTAAATGTTTGTATGATGGTTTTCATTGCTTTAACTATTCCTTGTCCCATTAATATCCATGCTGGGTTGATATATTTTACTCCTAACCTATAAATGGTATTCACTACAATTTAGATAAGGACCTAGGGGTCATACACAATTATATTCAATTATATTTTATATTCTAGTGAATAGGTATATATGACAAGGTGGACTCTAAAACATAGTTTGAGAGTTTTCCTTATTTTAATGATCATTGAAAAATAAAAAAACATTAGTATATGCATATAGAATAATTGAGGTGAATGTATTTATTAAAAATATATACATGAATTAATTAATACAAGGAAAATATTATACGGATGAATATTATTTTAATATTCAAGGTCTGTTAAATATTAGAAGGAATTACTAGTGGAGTTAATGACCCGGGTTGATCGCTTAATATATTTAATATATATTAAAAGTTGTTCATAAAATATCATTCTTATTTAGGATGTAGTAATTCCATCATAACTATTTATTTATTACTTATTTTGTGGATGTAAAATATATGGGTGTCGAGGAACCCAATTAGTGTATTTTTAAAATTCACTATTTTAGTTTACAAGAGATCATTTCCATTATGCAATTCATTCCAACAGATTGTGAGATCCTCTCTCATCTCTTATCCTAAAATGGGATTGGATTTATCCTAGTGAGTTATATAATAATGCCTTGATGGGTCTAAGGGGTGAGATTGAGGTTTCTTCTCAATGTCAAAGGAATCATCGAACCTATACACTGGCACCCAAACATTAACGATTGTCCCATGTGTGGGATCATAAATAATGGGGGATGATCAAGAGGTGTTTTATTTGAGATCATGCAACTTTCACTGGTGATGAGATTCATTCAAACAGACATTGAATCAAATGAGGAAACTATTTTGGGTAAATTTTAATGCTTTGAAAAATTCATGTAAGATCCAAAATACTCTAATGGGGATTTGATCACTAGAGATGATGAAGTTATGTCACTGTGATGAATAAATTTCAAATACCCATGCCTCCAGCTTCTATTGAATTCCCTGGTAACTCCAGAGGGCTTCAAGTCAGACCATGTGTAAAGAACTATGATCCTTTGAGTAGTATATTAATAGAGGAATATGGGAATATGGTCTAGGAAAAGAGGGAATATAAATACTAAAACCACTCAAGATCACCACACAATTATCCGACCCAAGAACATAATCAAATAATTCCAAAAAAATAAAAGACACCATTATAGTAATCACCCATTAATCTTTTATAATTGATGCACACAAATCCACTTCCCCTAACCATGTGTCTGAACAACCTTCTCCCTATACGTGGACTGTTTTCCCCTTCTAGTTTAGACCATATAATCTTTTCTAAGGTCCCATATTTTATTAAATGTGTAAAAAAAACTATCTACCAAACTTAAATGAAAGATAATATTAAATAGGAACATTTTATGGGAGATTTTTTGAAACAATTGATGTCAAATCAAGTAGTATAACACAATTACGGGAGGTTAGCAGTGTCAAAAGTAGTAAGATATCTATTCCAGATATTAATATTGAATATTTGATTTTTTAGATCCATGTAGAATCAATAAATGTATTCTTTGTGGAGTGGGAAATATATTTCAATATAGGTGTGAGGTAACATGGAAAAAAAGAGACTTCCAATAATGGAGAGTTGATCCAAATGAAGTTTGATCATGATCTGATAATAAAAATATCAAAATATAAGGGCATTTGTTTTGTAGATGCATTAGAAAATTCAAATATATCACATGAATTATCACATAGAGCTAAGAACATTATAGTATTAGATGATGGAGGATTATCAGTTGATGTAGATCATGAGTCCTTAAAGCAAAGGTTGCACCTTTAAAAATTATCCCTCCTTAAGAATATTTTCTATCTCAAAGGGTACAAATACTAGACATACATAGATCATAGGTCTTGAATATATCACTAATTAAACAATTCTATTTGGATATTGATGCCAATAAAAAATGGATACATTCATTTCATTTTTTAAAATAAGGATAACAAAAAATATTTGGGAAAATGGGAAATTATAACTTGACGCCTGGCTCATTTGCCTGTCTGAATGGAATATGAACATCATCCCCTTCAATCAGAAGCACTTCATGTCCTATATCTGGTTCATATTACATGGAATTCCCTGGGTGTTTTGGTATTTAGAGATCCTTAATTAAATATCTTATTTTTTGGATCTCCATTGAATGTTGACTAGTACACTTTGATGGGGTAGACTGGTCTGTATTTCACTGTCCTTATTAGTCAATCTGGAATCAAGACCACCTAATTCAATTTATATCATTTCCAATAACATAAAATTGAGTTATAGTTTAAAGGAAAATTCATGTCACTACTTTATAAGGGGTAAAAAATTGTTGGTGATGGTATTTCCAATTTAAGGGTTGTCAAAAAGAATATAAAATCTATGAATGAGAATAAGAATTGTATTTTTTGTAGAAAAAATAAAAAAACCAAAGAAACCATTTTGTAGAAGGAGAAACCTATAAATAATAGTGAAATTATATAATGGGTTAAGGTTTAAGAGAAACCCACATCCTTGGTAAAATCTTGTGTTTCACTTTCTGAAGAGGATGATAAGTATAATATGTCTTATGATGATGCTCTTTATCTTAGTGATCCTAGTCTTATTGATAAATATGGAAAATAAAAAATGAAATTTATAGATTATGATGATATTAGCCTATCCAGAGAAAAATCCTAGGATATTACTGACCTGGTTACTAACATGTACTTTGAGAAAAATAATATTCACAACTGTAATCTAGTTAAAATAATACAGTAATTTTATCTAGTGGATGTTAATGATATTGTTCTCATGGATGATATCATCAAAAAAGTTTCTGATTTTGTTATAGCATTATATTAGAAGAAATCACTAATGGTGTCACACCAAGTGACTGATTAGTTTGCATTAGGGGATGTAGATTCAAAGATGAATAGGTACACTGATGAGGCTCTTACAGTCTAGAAATGGGATTCCTTAATAGTTGACTTAGTGGAAATGAATCCTCTAGTGATGCCCTTGAAGTGCATGTATAGATCTAAATGTATATATGTAAACCCTAATTTTAATTGGATCGACTCCTATATTCCTAATCAAAAGTATAAGGAGGGGATAATAAGATCTAACAAGATCGTGAAATTATATGATTAAAATAAAATAGGATTTACCCCTATATCCTTTTCAAAATGAATGTTTTATTTTGGAATAGTGATAGTCAGGAAAACCCTGAGACTTTGTCTTCTCTATGGATTTTCATTCATAATCACAATCCACTGATAATTGGTTTGCATGAACCCAAATGTTTACTATCTAAACAGAATAATGTTATGAAAAATGGGGATACCAATAGGTGGGAATGAATCATTCAAACATTGAAATTATGAGGTTATAGGTCTTAGATAATTTTCAAGTTGAATACCTGATGATTTACCACAATAGTGAGTAGTTGATTTAATATATATCTAAATGGAAATTTAAGGTGAATGTATTCAATTTTTTTTTATGAATTAAATGGGCACCAAGCTAAGAGATCCATATGGAAGGACATTATCAATCCCTCTAAAACAATAAATTACCCATGGATCTTAATTTCTGATTTTAATTCCATCATGATCCCAGATAAGAATATTGGATCTATTAGTTATACAACCCACTCACAAAAATCCATAAATTTTATTAAGAGTAGTATCCTCTTTTAAATTAATCTAGTTGGATAAAATTTTACATTGTATAGGAGGACTCTCAACAAAATGGTTTCCAGCAATATTGATGGATCTTTCTTGAATGAATATTCTTTGATCAGTTTAAAATTTATTTCATATGAAATTTTAGAAAGGACTAAATATAAAAACCATTCTATTATCATGAGGTTTAAAGGTGTATATATGAAACCAACCTATCCATTTAGATTCAATAATGGTTGGGCCCTATGTTCGGATTGTACTGGGATTTTTTGGAACTAAGTTTATTCTTTTCTAGAATGGGAATATAGTTTGTGTTTGATATCAATCATATAATGAATGATCAAGATGTTTTTAAATAAATGAATCATATAGTTCATGTTGTAAGAAGTGTTGAATGTGGTATATTTTCCTAGTGTTTTCCAAATTTTTGGGCCTCAAAATCGGGATTTGGGTGTCGGAAAACTAAGGGTTTTCACATTGGGGTGAACGGTATGAGAAAAGACATATAAAATTGGAAAAATAAGGGAACCAAATACCTCAGAACATGGATCAAGTACCATGTTATAGGCATGGTTAACAACTACATACCTAGAGGAGGGAATGGTATGTGGAGTGGTGTGTAGAAATAGAAACAATTTTCTGCAATAGCTCATAGTAAAGGCATGCGGTACAAGAAATGCTGAAGGTTTGTGGGATTGGTACAGTTCCTAAAATATGAGTGGTATTTGGTGGAGGCTAATATTATACAAATGAATTTCAATATACGGTGAATATTATCCCACATTGAAAAATTTGGTAAATAAGATTAGAAAAATTTATGGAGTTGTGTTCCTATTTAAGGAGTAATAATTCCCTTCGTTAAAGATCAAGATTGGAGATTAAAATTTCACGATGACATCCCATGAAGTATGAAGTGGTTTTGGGAGTAGAATACACTACATGGAGATAACTATCCATCTAAGAAAATATAGTCCATATAAGCGAGTGTGGTTTGCAGATGTGCTCTTATAGTACACAATATAGCTAGGCGGAACACGAAGTAGGATGGTCCTTGGAGGAGTGGAGAAATATGTGGTGTAAGGCAGTACATAGAGAAATGAAATTTGTAGTAGAGGTGGATGGTACATGGAAATAGTATTGGTATATAGAAGAGGTGATCTGCAAACCATACCCACTACTTAGTATGCGAAGTAGGTGAAGTGGTATGAAAAACACCTGAGGAAGCCTGAAAAGTCACCAAAATAGCTTGTGAAATTAATTACCATAACTTATCAGTGTGTGGGAAGTAAATTATATTTGTGAGTGATAATGGTAATTCAAAAGAGAATCCATTGATAGTTAGGGATTAATGATTTAATGAAAAACCATTGATGTGACATTCATGTCATTAAATTGAGTGAACATTTTTTCAACCTAGTGAGAAAGGGAGAGTCAATGGAAGTCATCCGAGGTATGCAGTGTTCTATACCTAAAACCATATAAAGTTAGTTCTCATAGAAAAGAGTGACTATGAAAATATATTGTAATCTACAACTTTTGATGATTTTTTTTTTGGTATGACTGACACACTATTGGAGTATGCTCTTTGGATGTACCCTTTAGTGGTGAACCATGTAAAAAGTGTTGTGTCACTACATTGCATGTGATTGTTTTTTCTGCACTTCCTCTTTAGATAGGTTTAACAGGTTCATACCTATGTGGGAATAAGATCTATCAGTCTGAAAGAAAAATATGACAACCTGTTTCACCCTCCCCTCTCAGGGTGTTCTAGGGTCCTTCAAGTGGTATTATAGCCGGGTTTCTTATGACAAATCATTCATCTTTTTCATGACATGGAGAATACATTTAATGCATGGGTAGTTACTTTTTATGATGCAAGTAACATTTTAGAAATGTATGAACATGAATAGATCATATCTAAGATCTCTTGGAATGGATATACTTTTTTCCACCCCATAAGGAATATAGGTCACGGATTGAATCGGTCTATCTATGACAAATACAGACAGGAAATGGATGTGTGGTGATGAAAAGGCATAAAATAACCTAATAGTAGCACTTTATGATCAAATATATATAAATATGATTAATTGTATATAAGAAAATATTATATGGGAGAAACTGGGGAATATTTTTGAAGCTGACAGCAATGTGAAGGAGGAGAAACTCCAAGTTTTACACAATAGGCTTGAAGATCTGAAGAAGCGCCCAAATGATAATGAATATTCTTTCTTCAATAGAATTAATAAAGATTTAGGAGAAATTAAAGGACTTGGAAAAGGGATCAAAGTCAATGATATTTTAAATAAATTATTAAGAAGACATCTTCCCCTTTATAATGCATGGGTTTCAGCTCATGAAGAGAGGGGACATTCTAATCTTTCTCTAGATGATCTACTGACCAGCCTAGTGGCACATGAGATGAAAGTCAAACATGAAGATATAAAAAATTTTGTAAGAAAGAAAATGGAATTCAAATATATTGAAAAAATATAAATTTTAAGAGATAGTTTTTATGAATATGATTAGTAAAGAGAAATTATTTCTCTAATTTCCAAGAAACTCGAGAAGAAATATATAAATTTGAAGGAAGTTTATCTTATGATTGTTTTATCTATAAAAGTGTTGGGTACATATCCTCTCATTTCCCGTGAAAGTTCAATGATGAAGTAACCAAAGATTGAGACATTCAAAAATCCTCATAAAAGGTTTTTCAAAATGATAGACATCAAATATGGAATGAAATTTCAACGAATGAGTTTTGTCTGTGATGATGAAGAGGATGACAATGAACTATTTAAGGAAGGGGAAGTAGAATCCAAATCTAAGAACCATGCTTTCATGATGGATATAATTGAAAAATCAGAACCATCAAATGATAAGGATGGTGATATTTAGATGACCACATATTCCAAACCCATGTTGCATCTTAAGGATTCTTTTAGTAAGCATAAGAATCAATGTATGAGATTCAATGAGTTGAAATGAATTGTGGAAGAGTCATTCAAATTTCATTATCATATTGAAATGGAAATTGAACAACTAGAGGAATTTGTGAAAGTGAAGTCATTAATTTTTTAAAGCACATATGATTTTGTGGAACAAAAAATCCAAATTGAAGAGTAGGGAATGGTCATCAATGACCTTACCTCTAGACTGTAAGAGAAACCCAAGACTATTAAGGGTCAAAGGGAATACTTTGTTACTCTAAGAATTAAACTTGAAATTGAATCTGTTTCAATAGAAGCAATGAATAAAATACAATTGGGAAAATTCTCAGATTCTGAGTTGCAAACAAGAGGTAAGTGTGGTTCCGATGGAGTTGAAAAAATCATTAATGGACAGATTCCTACATGCATGGAAAACATTGGAATCAGTTGTGATGCCAAAACATTAAATTCTATAAATAAAGGTGGCCAGACTAATGAAAAGTTGAAAGTGGGTCATGTTGTAAATTCCACTGATGTGATGAGAAATAAATCCTCAAATCAACATGAATGATGAAATAAAGACTATCTGTAGGTATCTAGAAATGATAGGTATCCATACATTGTTCCCAAGGAAAGAAACATGAGAATTAATTGTAATTATAAGAGATTTCCACTTATAAAATTTCACTTATGGGGTTATTTGGGAAATACAATGTCCTGATGTAAAAGGAAAGGATCTTTATAAATTGGGAATACATATGAGTTTAACAAAAGAGAATATATCCATATAAAATTTCTTATAGAAGAACTAATATATATGGATATTGTTTTAACTATTATAACATTTGTCATAAAGTTTTGTATTTCAAGAAGAGGTATGATTGGATAAATTCTTAAAATGCTCAGAGATAGGTCAATACTCATCAACTGTACAGTGCTATTATTTTAAATTTCTTATATTCTTAGGATGAACTTTATGAATATGAAGTTCTTATAAACATGGAAGAGATAATTAAATGGAAATCAATTTCCTACACTCGATCCAATATCTCATGGAAGGAAATGATGAAAATTTAGATATCTAGCTTTGTAGAAGTAGCACTCAACGCCACTAAGAACAAAAACACGTGGATTCTAGATAGTGGATGTTCATCCCATATGAAGGGAAAATGCATACAAATTAATGTATACCAATAAAAATGTCTATAGAACTATGCGTTTCGGTAATGATGGTGCTTTGAAGATCAAAGGAAGTGGAAATAATGAACTAGCTAATGACGAGCTGAAGAAGACTAATGTTTTTTACGTGGATGGATTGCATAAAAATCTTCTGACTGTGAGTCAACTCATCACTAAGAATTATTGTGACATTCAATCAGAAGGGTTATACTATAACATTAAATATAGGTAATTCTCTTATGAAAGGATACAGAATAGAGGAAACCATGTATTAGGTCGATAGTAAATAAAACATTTTCCACATGACCATTGAAGAAGGATCAAACCTATAGAATCAGAGATTGGGGAACATAAATAAAAAAGGAAAGGAAAAGATATCCAAGATGAATATTTTCATGGATATCCCCAACCTAACGTGTGAATGATAAAAAATCATTTGCTGCTTCCATACGAGTGAAGATACTCTATAGTTCTAATTGGGCAAAGAAGAAAAAACCATCAAACCTTCTTGATCTTATCCATAGATATGTATGTGGCCCAATAAATGTTGTGGGTTCTTATGGAGAAAGGTATGTTGTTCTTTTCATATATGATTAATTTAGAATGGCATGTGTGATCTTTATACATATTAAGAAACAAGTTCTTGATTGCATGAAAACCAATCGACAAATCACTGAGAATGATACTCTATAGAAGATCAAAGTCTTGTGGTCTGACAATGGAGGGGAGTACACATCCATTGAATTTTAATACTACCTATAGAAGCATGGGATACAACATGTGGTGGATGCTACGATAACTCAATATCAAGATGTAGTTTTTGAGCATATGAATCGATAATTAAACAACATGGGAAAAACTATGCTGATGGAGAGTCATATTCCTCGACATTACAAGAAAAATGATGTTCAAGATGCAGTTTATATTCAAAAATGAAAATAGGTATATATGGGTGAGACAACGATACCATATCAATTTTGGAATGGAAGGAATCCCTATTTGAAATATTTTTCATTTTTTTAGAATAAAATGTTTCATCTGAAACAAAGAATGAATTCAAGGTAATTATGGTGAAAATGAAGATGAAAAAATATTTCTTGGATAATCAATGAATAGAAAATCCTTCAAGTGTTTAAATAAGTGATTGGGAAGAATTTTATAATATAGCGATGTTATGATCATTGAAGAGAAGAACATGAATTATTTAAGGAATTCTTATGAATATGTGATAGAATATGGGGAAGAAGGTGAACATAAAACAAATTCTAATATAGTGGTAGAGGAAGGTGTACAAAACTCTTAGGAGTCACATCATGATGTTCACTTAGAACAATATTCAGAAGAGGAAGCTATAGTTGTAGAGTATTCAATCAAACCCCTGTGGAGAAATCGAAGAGTAGAGATTGATCAATCTATCATTATCATGGATTGGAATTTAACTACATAGACATGGAGAATGAAGAATAATACACAATAAGCATTTCAATCAGTTGTAGAACCATCCTCATTTGAAGAGGTAACAATGGATGAGTCATAGTCTAAATCAATGAATGAAGAGTTAGATCAGATTGAAAAAACAAGGACTTGGGATCTTGTCAAAATACTCGAAGGTCACAATGTGACTGTTTTGAGGTGGATTTTGAAGAAAAAATTTGTCGATAAATAAAATCTGATAAGAAAAGGAGCACATGGTCAGTAAAGGATATTCAAAAATAGAATTTGTGGATATTTATGAGTCATTTGTTAGAGTAGTGAGACTAGAGTCAACCAAATTTTTTCTTTCCATCGCAATCCAAAGAGGTTATAAAGTGTATCAAATGGACATCAAGAAATAATTCTTAAATGTGTCCATGGAATAAGTCTATATTGAAAAACCTAAGGGGTTATTTCTTTGAAATGATTAACTGAAGGGTTTAAAATTAAAAAAATCTATCTGTGGCCTAAAATAGGCACCATGGGCATGGTACTATTTGTTGGAGTCTTATCTAAGAAGGAATGAGTTTAAAAGGGGAAGAGTAGATCACAATCTCTTTGTGAAGAATTCTCAATAGGATCAGTTTATGGAATTGGTATATGTGGATGATATTATTTTCGGTGGAAATAGGTAGGGATCAATGGATGAATTTTTTAGTCAAATGAAATCATAATTTGAAATTTCAATGATTGGTGAACAAATAGATAATTTGGGTTGAATGTGATTCAGAAGAAGGATTTCAATTTAATTTATCAGGAAAAGTATGCAAGAGTTCTATTGAAGAAATTCAATATGCACAAGTCCACACCAATAAAGACTATGATTTCTGCACTATGTAGAGAATAATAATTAGAAAGCTACTATACCTAACAATGAAACATCCATATATTACCTTTTTAACTAGCTTTGTAACACACTTTTAGAGTAATCTAAAGGAAGAACATATGTAGGTAGTTAAAATAATCATGAGGTACATTCAAGGTACTCATAATTATGTACTAAACTTTCTTGCAATAATAGAGTGTGAACTATCAACATTTTATGATGGTGACTAGGCTAGAGATGTAGTGGACATAAATTCCACTAGTGGTCGAGTATTCTATATTAGGAAGAAATATGTGGTCTGGTTGAGCAAAAAATAGGAAAGTACTTCACTTAGTACTACTATATCCTAATATATCTACACTACCAAGGTGTGCACTTAGTTACATAGGATAAAGTATCAACTGACTGACATATGTGATGAGGTCAAACAATCAACAGTGATTTATTATGATAACAAGATAATCATTGATCTTATAAACAAACATGGTCATAATTCTTTTACGAAACATATTGTAATTAGATATCACTTTATCAAGGAAAAATTTGAACAAGGTGTGATCAAAATGGACCATGTGGGAACTGATGAGAATGTGGATGACATTATGACTAATCCACTATCAATATCTATGTTATAGAATCATCAGTTGAACCATAGTTTTCAGTCACCTCCAAGTGCATAAGGATATAACAACATTCCCCTCTCTTCAATTGTTTTATCTATTTTAATATATTTGTTGAAGTGATGCAGGTTTATCAGAGAGATACTATCTAGGGAGAGTATCTTCCAAGCTCTAAAATGTTCTAATATCAATCATTGGGTTTACTTCCAATGTAGGAGAAATGAAAAAATTCAATGTAAAAATGTAGAGGCATAAAGTGAAATATTATAGTTACAAGCAAGTTAGAGGATAATGGATAACTTTAATGGAAAGAATGCTAATGGGGAAAACAATTTTGTGTCATGTCGAAGTAGTTAGAGTGTTAATTCGAATGAATGAAAACACAATTCATGTGTTCCCTCTTTTTTTCGACAATGATAATTGATCACGTAGACAGAGAGTGTTGGATTAGTTGATTCTTGCATCTCAGGTTTTGATAGTGGCTGGTACTCTATTGAATTTATATGAAGATTTCCAAAATAACCCAAAGAGGGAGACTGTTGGAATCAAGGATATTCTTTGCTAGAAATGGAATATGGTTTGTGTTTGTTGTAAATAATTTAATGGATGATTATGAATTGTTTAAGGATAGGGATCATACTGTTCAACCTGTAAGCAGTATTGAAGGTGGCGTAGTATCCAAGTGTTTTCCAAATTTTTGGGCCTCAAAATTGATATTTTGTTGTATAAAAACAAAGGATTTCACATATGAGTGAATGGTATGTGAAATGATAATGAAAATTTAAAAAAAGTAGGTAATCACATACCTAGGATAATGGATCATATACCATCCTATGAGAATGGTTTGTGGCCACGTACCAAGCGTCATGATTAGTATGAGGAAGGGTGCCCAGAATTGGAAACAGATTACAGCAATTTTTCGTGGTGAGGGCATGTGGTATGAATAATGATGATGGATTGTGGGATTTCTTTTGTTAATGAAAAAGGATCAATACATGGTGTAGGATAATAGTATGCAAATTTAGTTCAGTATACGGTGAATATTTTCCCTCATTGGAAATTTTGGCAAAGAGGATAAGCGAAATTTGTGGAGTTATGTGCCTTTTTAAGAAGTAGTAATCCCTTTCGTTAAAAAAATATTGAAGATTAAAATTTTGGGAAGAAATAAAGTGAATCCTAAAGTGGTTCATGAAGGGGGATATGGTACACTAAGTGAACCATATATGTAAGGAACAACAATCAGTTGAAGAGAGTTCAGTTCACGGAGGAATCTCTCATAGTACGCAGCGGGGAAAGACAATATGGGGAGTATGATGGTACACACCGGAGTGGAGTAGCACATGGAGTAAGTAATTATGTGGATTAGGGAGGTTTTTGGATGAGATGGATGGTTTGATAAAACAATAGTGTTACACATAGAAGGTGATCTGTGAACCAATCCTGCTACTCAGTACGTGGAGGAGGTGTAGTGGTACACGAAACACCCAAAGAAGCCTAAAATGTGGTCAAATCAGTTAGCCAAATTAATTACCATAACCTATCAATGTGCAGGAAAGTAAATTAAATATGTGGGTAATAAAAATACTTCAATAGATCATCCATTTATAGTTTTGTATGAATGATTTAATAATGAACTATTGATGCGACATCCAATTCGAAAAACTGAGAGAAGATTCATCCAATGTAGTTAGCAAGGGGAGTTGACAGAAGTGATCTGAGGGATGCAGTGTGATATCCCAAAAACCCTACAATGAATGTGTTCCTGGAATAGAGTGACTATGCTAAACTCTTTCATTATATAACCTATGAATATTAGTGGTTTTTGGTATTAACGACACATTACTGGTGTATGCTCCTTGGACATATCCCTTAGTGGTGAACCAAGTAAAAATTATTGTGTCATTGATTTTAATGTGATTGTTTGTTTTCTAAAAATCCTCTTCAAACATGTTTAACAAGTTACTAAAAATGTAGGAACAAGATCCCCAGTTTAAAAGAAAAATTTTACATCTTGATTCATCCCTCCATCCATAGGGTGTTTCGGGGTCCTTAAAAATTTTCAACGAGGCTTGAAATTCTTTTGACTTTAAGGGAAATCCAATGGATTTTTATTTAAAATTTATAAGTTCTCAAAAGTAAACTTAAATAATGGATATGTTCAAATTTTTATGATTTAAACTCTCAAATTTCAACTTCTGAGAATCATATTTAGCTTATAAAAGAATATATCACCGATATTGACTTTCCAAATAATCTCGAAAATGAAACAGAAGTGAAAAAAAATGGAATGATATTCTAAATCTCAAGGAAAAGATTCAAATGGAGTCCTTGAATATAATATGTTAAATTATGGGGATAGAAACAAAAAATTATTAAACTCTATTCAAAGGTAATGAATGGTTAACCGACCTCTTTCTCTTATTAAGGATGGATACCAATTGCAGGTTTAAATGATATCCATTTCTAAGCATGCGACTTAGTTCTATAAGATCCTTTTCAATGGGCCCAAACATAACTCTGAGTTAATGGATGTAATTATACCTAAAATTTTGAATAATGAGGATAATTAAATTCTTATTTATATATCATTATTTCTTGAAATTAAAGGTAGAATTTTTAGAATTAATTCCAGAAGTTCACCTGGTCAAGATGGCTTCACTAATCTCTTGTTTGAGAGATTCTGTGATATTATCCAACATGATGCTTGTAATTTGATCGATAATTTTTCAAAAGATATCCTTTTATAATTAGTTTAAATTTTAAATTACTTTTTCTTATTACAAATATGTAAAATACAAGTAACATTAGTTTTCTCAATAAATTGGTTCACATAAAAACATTTACAAAATAATTGGTAAATTAATTTATAATAGGCTAACAAGAATCACAAATAATTTTGAGACTTGGAATAAATTTTGTTTTGTTAATGGAAGGAAGATACAATATTTTTTTATCACAGTCTTTTAATGAGTGAATCTATTAAGAAATCCCATCGAGTAGAAACATTTCTCTAAAGATTGATATAATGAAATCTTTTGATACAATGGAATGGATTTTTAATTGCAAAGTTACCATAAATTTTGGATTTGGTGATAAATTCATCATTTCGATCAAGAATATTCTGTCATCAGTTCAAATATCAATCCTTGATAGTGGATATCCAAAGGGTTAACTAAAATGTTCAATAGGGGTTAAACATCGTGGCCCTATCTCATCTATACTATTTTCTATAATAGAGGACTATCTTAGTAGACCTTTTCAATTTATGGTGAAGAATGGATCTTTGAATACCTCTAGGGCCTCTATAAATATTCTTTCCCCATATCATAAATTTTATTCTACTAATATTATCATTTTCATTAAAGTGAAAAATGAAATATCATGGAAATTAAAAATTCCCTCCTTAACTATGACAGTGTCTCAGGGAAGGTTATTAACTGGAGTAATTATTTCATCTTTTTTGGAAATAACATCTTTACTAATAGGAAGGTGGACAATATCAACCAATTGGGCATAAAATAAAGGTATCTTCCATTTAACAACATTGGTGTTCCTATTTCTTATGGTTGAATGATATCCTCCTCTTTTAACAACATTTTAGGATAGGTTAGAAGGATGTTAACCTCCTGCAAATGGATGTCTCTTTCAATTGATTGTATAACATTCCTTGTGAAGCATAACCTTATCTCCCAATTTGATTATCCTTTCATTTTTAATGAATTGACCACTACCTTTATCAAGAACATCCATACTAGTATTAATAATTTTTATTGGAGTGGGACAATTTTTGAAATAAAAATCATTACAGTGCCATGTAAACAATGTTGTAAACTACATTCATTAGGTGGTATTCGAATAATATATATTTAAAAAACATCAACCAATCACTAAAATATCATTTTATTTGGAGATTCATTAGTGAAAAATCTAAACATCTTATCCTACTAAAATCTAGGTTCTTGAGAAAATTGAAATTGAGAAATATGTACTACTTAGCACATCCGTGTGGACATCTTTTAATACTATTTTTACTAGTATTACTGATAACTCTCAAATGATTGTTAATGTGAATTCTGGTATGAAGTTTATGTTTTATAATGAAAAATGGATTCCATTGGAGGACCTTTTAAGTTATTCTATCCAGGATATTAATCTCCACTCCTCCATCAATGACCAGATGAGAAATATGAAATATTTGATGAATGAGGTCAAGTAAGTTGTGATGAAGTAAAATTCTATTAATTAGGATGATAATATTATTTTATTGTTAGTTAACAATGTCATGATCACTTAATATCTATTTTATAAAAATATCAGTATTTGTTAGTATCATTATTTTCTTAATAGATTCGATAATAAATGGGTGAATCCCTCCATATTTACTCTATTTTGGATGGTTTATTTCATCACTTTGCCTTTTAATGATTGCATTTAATCAATTGACATCTATTTATATTTGAGGTGCATCATCTATATCCAACACAGAGAGTACATAAATCATCAATTCATTATATAAAATATTTCCTTGGCACTCTAGTGGGTAATGTTAGATCTATGTTAGATTTACCTAATGCTCATAGATTATTTCTAGAATCCAATTTTCATATTCTATAATCTACATATCTCTACACAAATAAAAAACCTTCTAATGTTGTAAAATTCATAGATTGTACATTTTATTTGGTCAAGTCGGAATAAATGGAAATATGAAAAAAAACCAGAAAAATCTATTTTCTAATATCTCAAATTATAGTGTTTATTTTTGTGGAAAATGCTACCCAAATTGGTAACTGTAACAATTGAATCCATGATATTTCATTTCTAAAACTCTCGGGTGTTTTGGTTAAAAATTTTCCTCTAAATAGAACAATGGATGCTGTTTGGAACTCACCCATCATTGGCTGAATCAAGTGCAATACCAATGGTTCTTCTAGAGGGAATCATAGACCTACATGATTTGGTGTAGTCTCTAGAGATCACAAGGAGATTATTGTGGGTTACTTTTTTAGCCCATGTGAATTGGTCTCATCTCTTGAAGCTATGATATTTGGCCTGATCAAAGCGGTTGATATTTGAAATCAATGAGGATGGAATAACTTATGGTTTGGATGTGATTCAACAATCATTATACAAGTAGTTAGAACTGGTAATCCTCATTTATCATAGAATATAACAACCCAATGGATGATATTATTATAGGATATATCATAAATGAGATACATCATCACTCTTGTGTTTTGAGAATAAAACTACAATGTCGATGGCCTTGAAAACGAAATGGTAAATTGTTGGAACATTTCCCACTCTTTATTTCTACTAAAAGACTTTCATCCTCTATTTTAAAAAGACTTTTGTTAAATACCATAGTTCAGACTTTTGTAATCTTTTGTTATTTCTATTAAATTAATTTACCCATTAAAAAAGAGCTATAATAACAAGGTAATCATAAAAAGAGCTCATGGAGTTTAAAAATTAATTTTTTAAAATTATTATTATTTCCTTTAATACATTAATGAACCAAGGGTTAAAAAAATATTATTCCAATATATTCAAAACCTTAATGTGAGTGTTATTTATTTAGGTATTGGTAGGTAAATTCCATATGACAAGAATAAAAAAATCATTTCTGAAAAAACTTGCAAGGAAGGAAACACTTAAAAAGAAGATTTCATCAAGGGTGGAGAAAAGTAAGTAGAAGATAGAAAACATACATTCCCTCCATTTCCATTTCCATCAAGAATGATAAAACCTAAGATTCTATTAAAGTAGTCTAAAAAATCGTTCTTCACACATTCATGAATATATAAATCAAAATCCCAATTTAGGAGGATATAGATAAAATATTAAGTTACAAAAAAATAGATCTGGACCAAGAGGAAGATATTTATTGAAAATTAAAAAGAATGTTTTGGAATAAATTTTTCTTCCTTAATAATTAAACAAATTACCATGGTGTTAGGATCCTGATATGTTCTACTTACGATAACTATAGGGACATTATAGCTTATCTAATATCTATTTTTCACTCTATCGACCATTTTAAATAAATTCAGGGCCATAAACTTGTAAGATTATTGGTTTAGTTTACCAAAAGAGAAAAAATTTATCCGGTTTCCATGTTATAGAATGTTTCAGTAAAAGAAAAGGACTAAATTTTTTCCATAAAACTAATATACCCTAAACATAGATAAATTTGATGGAAATTATTTGGAACCAATTATTCTTAAAAGCCCATTTTGAAAAAAAAAATGTTTATAATCAATTTCATGGAGGAACAATTTCAATGGAGTTTGGTGAAGGTATGATTTATTTATTATTGAATCAAGATATTATAAATTCAAAAAAATTTAAATGATACAATGAATAAATATATTTTAGAGGCTGACACAAACACAGAAGACGACATGGAGATCATTAGAGGTGATCGGGGGAACAAAAATGGAAATGGAAACAAAATGGAATTTACTACATCAAATTCAAATTAAAAACAACCCATACAAAAATCCTATTTATATGGATAAAAAATAACAAATCATTGACTAAAAAACAAACATAAATAAAATTCCATAATTGTGTTTGTTGGTGCTACCAAAGCCTTCAAATCCAAACGCGTCAAAGAACCAAATTTGATGTTTCCTAGACTCCATCATAGTAGTGAAGGTTTGTTCCAGCAAAGAGAATGAATGTTTATTTTAAAACATCCCCTTTATATTTTTCTCTTATACCCTTGAATTTTAATCACATCTATATGGATGACCAATGGGTGTAATGACATGCCCATACGCAATGTTGTAGAGACATGCGTTTTTCTATGATTTGAAATTTGAATAGAAATTAGAATTTCTTTCTTTATAGTGCTTGTGAGAGGTAAAATGATCATAATTTCCTACAATATTCTCTCATATTATCTTTTGACCACTTTGGGGGTCATAGAATAGGGTTTTTACCCAAGGACATTATTTTGGGGGGATTATGAGCATTTTGAGTTTTGGAGGATTATTAATTATTTAATAAATTAAATATTAAATTAACCACATGATTGAGGTTGTAAATTTATTTTGAATATAGTTATGTATTGGCATTTTAAAACTTTAATTGATACCATAATGGTGGAATTTTCTTAGGTGAATTATAAACAACCAGTAGGTTCCAAGTCTGGAGGTTCCACAGGGGAGGTCCATATGTCTACGTAGAAAATCTGGAAATATGATGATGAATTTTGGTGATGGTTTCAATTTCTTGTTTATGTATAATGATGAAATGGGGTTGGATCCATAAAATATTGATTTAAAACCATTACTAATACGAATAAAATATGCTTGCATGAGTGATCATATGGGACAACCCACTACAAAAGAAATAAAAGGAATTTTTGATCATTTTGAAATGGATGAAAATAAGTTGATATTGAAATTAGGAAAATAATCCATTTATCAAAATATATGACTTTTTTCTACTTTTATATTTATTTTTAACTAGGTATTTAATCATCTATGTTTAAATTTTTAATTATATATTCATGACATATATTTCTTAAAATCATTCTAAAATTATAAAATGAATGTTATTAATGTAATATTATATTAATGAATTGAATATATTTTCATCATATTAAATATATGAATAAAACATAAGAGGTTTAATGTAAAATAAAATACCAATAAGTGTTATATAATATGTGTTTTAATGCAAGTCTGAAATAAATTTAGAAATCCTTTATAACATTATATGTTTTTATTCAAAAGATTATTTTTATTTATCATTAAATATAGTTATATATATATAGACTATATACAATGAATATTAATTTTTAATTTTATAAAAAAGGATTGAAATAAAATTTTACTAATATAAATTTCCAAAAGGCATTAATTTTTTTACTTAAGGACATCAATGATAAATGAATATCTTACTAAATTTTTGAAACAAATATTATTAACAATTCCTAAATTCATATTAATGTTTATTAATATATAAAATTAATTAGTAAAATAAAATTCAATTAGACCCTCCATTATATGTTTTCTGAAATATCACTCATATATTATAATTGATAAACCATTACTTTTTCCTTAACAGTATGAACATCAATCAAAGGTGTGGCTGACTCTTCACCTAATGTAGTAATGGGAAAGAACCTTATGAATCTCCCTTGAGTCATGGAAATTACTCTTACATGTCATAAATTATTAGTGGAAACTACTCTTATGTACCACCCAACAACATTTATATAAACTATATATTCACACTAACATATCTCTTGAAAGTTACATACTTAGCTGACATTTTTTGACTAAAAATGTTACTTTAATATATATATATAAAAGATCTTACCATTTCATTATTTCACAACGTCCTAGAAACTATCAGTGTTTTTACAGATAGATATTTTCAAAGACTTTACCATTTTCCTTAGTCTGATTATCAATATTTACTTTTACATATACATGGAGATTATATTCTATCCTTTTCAAAATTTCTTCATTCTGAAATTATTAGTGAAATAATACTTTTTAGCCGTTGAATTTTTGGTTTAAATGTTATTTTTTCTGATGATGTAAATATGAATAATGTGGTATATATTTTTTTAAATATATTATATTAACCAATATCAATATACTTATTTTGATTAACTTTCAAGGATTATAACATCATTTCTTTTATATAACTGACATCAAATATCATTAAACATTGTTGTCTACATCAGTTTTTTTGAAAATAGACATCAAAAATCACATATACCATTTGTTATTTTTATAACCAATGTTATATTTGACTTTAAATGATGATATTCAAAATAACCAACATCAAATGTTATATAATTTTGTAAAAACATATTTCAATAAACATAAAAACCTTGGAATAAAAAACTATATGAAAGAAAATGAAAATTACTAAAACCAAATGGAAAAGTGTTCTTGTGAAAGGATAAATTAATAGGTGGGAACATAAATTGAATTGTGGTGTTGAGTAAATATTGATATATTACTAGTGTGTGATTTTAAAATTTACTATGGAAATTCATTATTTATATAAATTACATCAAAACCTTGGATTTCAAACAAAAATATTTTCCAATGTTAAAACTCTATTCAACATTGGTAATTATATAATAAATGTTAAAAACCTCCATGAAAAAGTTTTATGTAAAAAATAAAAATAGTGTGCTATAAAAAATTTAGTGGTATCTATATTTATATATTCAAATAGATGAGTGGTATTTATAATTATAAATTCATACATGTTTAAGGAGAAAGCTTGGTATCTATACTTATATTATCTTATTAACTTTCAAATACCTCTTAAATACACAATATATAACTTTATACATAATATAGATTTTAATAACATCGTGTCAATGGAATGTCAGTAACTCCTTCCAACCAATAGTATATCTATCATTACCCTATTCCCAAAACATTTTCCTCACAAGAATCTAAGTGCTACTATAATTTAGTTCTTAAAAAAATTATTTTTCATTCCAAGGAGTAATTTAAGGCATGGTTTGAATGTTGAAACCGCCAAATATTGCTTATCATCAGTGTATGTAAGACCATCCACCCGATCCTTCTCATGGTCACAAAAATAAAGGGTCCCCTTGTTGTGATCAGACTACCATTTGTTTTTTCAACATTAGAGAGAAAACTATGAATTTTGTTACGGTGCTTCTCTAACTCCCTAGCATGGGAACATTTAGATTTAAGGAGAAAAATTACAACATCATTAACTCCATCGCTCTAATAGTTATTATGTAATTATTTTTACATATATTCATCCATCATCTCTTCTGGAAAAGTACCTATGTTTCATGAACAACAATGAGTAGTATTCATCCCATACTAGATAATGAAGATCATTGCAGATGAATTTAGAGGATAAAACCTACCACCAGTGGATTATTTATTTTCTTAACATCAGTTAGCCATTTCATTCAATGAATTTTGAAATCATTTGGAACATTCAAATATTATGTTTCCCAATACATGAAAGTACCCTTTTTGTATTAATGATTGTACCATGATTCAATATTTTATTTCACCCTCATGGAACTATATTAATCTAATTTTGGATAGAAAATTATAAATATAATATCAAATTTAACTTCATGTTTGAATAAAAAAATTAATGTTTTTCACTATTAAAAATGCCAATTTCACTTGTCTTTATGTTTTCGTTATAGGTGGAGGTGATTTAGAGGGCGTATATGAAGTTGGCAGAAAATGGGCCCAATTGGGAAAGAATCCAAGAAAATCAATGGACTAAACTGCTTAATTCTACTAATAAATAAGTATAATTGGGATTATATTTTTTGAAATAATCCAAAATTCATTGGTATTCAACTATTCTTAAGAAATACAATCCCAATTTGTCAATTAACATGCCCAAATGAATCAATCTTTTTAAGAAAATGAATCTGCACATAGTCAACCATATTCTTCTGTATATTGGAAATATCACTTATTATAAATAATAAATAGTAGCCAGATTTGACAGAGAGATATAAAATAGGTGATTAGAAATGTTTTTATTTTTGTGAAAAGTGAGATAAAATTTTATAGTTTCTAAAAACCATGGTAAAATTTTTTTTTTAATATCAGGGTTCCCAAAACCGCCTCCCATTTTACCTATAAAATAACACTATGGGAACATAATTTAGTAGTTAGATCTAGGAGTAAATATTTACCATGTTGGAGAACTAAATTATCCATCTCCTTTTCTAATAAATTCTGGAGGCCTCTATCCTCATATAGGGATCAAGGATGAAGGCGAAGATCCACCCAAGCCTGATCCTCATGATGGAGAGCTAAATGGTGGATGGTCATTTCGATGAATCTACACACACTTGGGAGGGATTTATGAATTTTGTTTCTATTATTTTTGTGTAATTTGTGTGTTAAAATTTCCACTTATGTTTTATTTTGAAATGATTCCCCTATGAATGCATTTATTTCTATATAATTATGTGAAAAACATTTCCTTTCAACACCAATTGGGTTGGGGTTTTATGTGGGAATCATGGGTTGTTACAACTGAAACAAAAAACAGAAGTATCTAATTTATAGAAAAAAATACATGAGATTTACGTATTCGTTGGAATCCCTCAATATTTTCTTGAGGTCCAATCCTTGAAAACATGTTTATTGTGTCAATGGGTTGTTATTTATGCATCGTTTTAAGAGGAAAGAGGGGAATCTAGATATTCACAACCCTCATCCAAAGGATTACATTAAACCATATATTATTTTCAGAATAATGAAAAATCAAATATGTGCAGTGGGATTGAAATTACATTATTTTTTCATAATTCTAAAACACTACATTTCATTATCAATTATTAAACTATTTAATTAAGTCATTTTATTTTTAAAAGTATTTTAAAAACAACCCACACGTTTTAGTCTTGTTTATTAAAAATAAACAACTTAAACTACCAAATATCCTCATGATATGACATTGGGAAAAATATAGACTAGATTATAATCTTTAAATTATAATCAATTTTATTTTTTAGGACAAAGTAGTCAAATTTATGTAATGTTTTTTCGGAGTACTTTGGTTTTTAGTGTCCATTTTTCTAACATTGTGTATTTTGTACGTATTTGTTTATTTTTCTCGTATACTTTTGTATATATGTGTTGTTATAACATCTTCTTGTTTATATGTGTTGTGTATGATGAATTCTACTCCGAGTGAACTAACTCATTTTGAACCCGAACCAGAGAGGATACTATGTCAATGACATCGAGACACACTGACCGATCCTTTGAAAGAGGACACACCACACATTGAGACTCCTCTTTACCCCTATTATTATGGAACAAAAACAAAAACTAAAATTAACATTTATAATGTGGCATAAAAACCATTACTTAAAATATCTAACTACACCATATTTAGATCACCAACATGCATAAATGAAGTAACCTAAGGAAGCAACCAAATTAGAGATGAAATCGGGCCTCATCCACCACATTAATAAATTCCATGGTCTTCCAAGTGAAGAAAATCACAAACATCTCAATGAATTTCATATAGTGTGCTTCTCCATTAAAGCCCAAAATGTAACTAAGGGCTCAGTAATTTAGGTCCTTCCCTTTCACCCTTTATGGTGTAGTCCAATATTGGATATGCTTGTTCTATAAAATAATGGGAATTGGAATGACAAAAAAACACTTTCTAGAGAAGTTTATACCTTAATCTGAACTACAACAATAAGAAATTAAATACGCGGCATTAGGAAATCAATGGGTGATAAATTTCATGAATACTAGTAGAGATTCAAAAGAATCTACTCAAGTTATCCCCACCACCATATTATAAATAAATTAACAATTATAAACTTGCATGAGGGACATATCCCCATGGATCGTGGAATGATAGATGTTATAGCAGGTGTTTCCCTTGTTAAAAAAACTCTAGAATCTGCTTGTGATTTAATAGAAAATATGGGTCAAAATGCACAATAATTTGGTAAATGAGCAATTTCACAAACCTGAGGAGTTCTTGAGGTAAGTCATTCATCCTTAGAAAAAAGGAATATAAAAAAATTATGATATTAATACCCTAATAAGGAAATTATATCAAGAACAAGGTAACTCACACTCTTCTTCTATTTTATTAAATTATAGGATTTGTTCTGATAACACTCATTTTTTTGAACAGTTCCCATAACATCAGAATTCATATGTGTCTTGTGTATCAGTATTCCCTGGGAGCCCATTACAATAAGAACCACCATTCAAGAAGTAACCATTGAGGTGAAATGAAAACCTCGGGTGGCAATCACAACCTCAATATTGAAAAGGAGGAAACTAAAGCTACCCCATTTAGATCTGCTATCAACACGGACAAGGCATGCAACCTTATTATCCTTCAACATCTCAAAACAATCCTCCTCCTCCCAATTCTGAACCAAGCCTCAGGGACATGATAAAGAAAATGGTAACCTAGATCCTCCAGTTCCTATAACGACCCAATTGGTTATTCAGGACCTACAAAATCAAGTGGGACTTCTATAAAACACCATAAATGAAATTAAGATGCAAGGTTATGGAAATATACCATCCCGACCTATTACTAATCCAAAATTCAAAGATAATATTTCTATAATCACACTTAGTATAGGTAAATAAGTTTCTTCTCCCATTGATTCTACAAAATAGTTAATCCCCCACTTGAAAACTCTCTTTATCTACTAATACAATATTCTAATAACAATAAACATTAAAAAAATGGTAAAAAAATATTATTGATGATTCCCTAAAATAGTGCATTCCTTTTCCTTTCCCCCAATGACTATCTAAGATAAAGAAATATTTTGATATTGATATTGATAAAGAAATAATGGATTAATTTACAAACATGAAAGTTCACATTAATTTATTTGATGCACTTAAAAAATTCCTCGCTGCAGCAAATTTATTAATGAGATTTACACCCATATACAATGACTAAAATGGGAATGGGGGAGTCAACCTGGTAAGTAATGTCTCAAATATTATAACACTACCAATTCCAACCAAATTCTAGGATCCGAGAACATTAATGATACCTTGAACCATATGAGAGAACTTATTTTATGATCTAATTCTATACATGGTTTCTTCAATTACTGTAATTCCTTACATTGTGTATACTTTTTGTAGGTTATAGAGATTCAACCGATGGGAATTTTTATGAAACATTCCAATCGAAGCACAACACACCTATTATGAGTGACTGAGGACATCCTCATTAGATTGGAGAATCTCATATTCCAAACACACTTCAACATTCTTGAGATGGAAGATACCCAAAACCTAGGACAATATCGTCTCATACTTGGGAGGCCATTCCTTAAAACATATAATACAATCATCAACATACATGAGGGTATTCTATCATTAGATTTTGGTAGAGAAAATGTATGTTTTAATATCATTGATTCCATGAAACACCCCATTTAAGAGAACTCCACTCTTGTCTATTCGATGTATTTTCTCTCAAATGATACACACAAACAAAATTTAATCCTAAAACATACTCTAATTCATTATCATATTCTTAAACCATGGATGATTTTAGTTTTGATTCATGTTTTTATTGAACTTTGGGTTAAGAAAAGTGTAAATTTTTCGCTTTAATTGAACAGTTATTTTATTCAATGATACCCATACCTATCAATGTTTCTATAAATTTGATTTCCATTGATTATCTTACATTAGTGACTAAGAATGAGCGTATAGATAATATCATGGAAATCACTCCCCATTAGTCCCCTCCTTCGATCAAAAACCACCAATATTGGAATTAAAACCAATTCCAACCAATTTAAAATATTCCCATATTGAGGGAATTGAAAAATATCTCATCATTATTACCAATAACCTCTATCCATAGTAAGAATAAATTTTTTTTGACCTTTTGAGAAAGTGTCAAAAGACAATTGGATGACATTCATGGGATTATAACATATATTTTTATGCACCATATACTTTTAGAATAAGAGGATAAGACTGTAAGACATGATCAATACTGGTGGAATCCCACCCAACTTGACCCTCTAAAATTGAAATTTTGAAAAATGTTTTGTGCTGGGATCATATATCCCATATTTGATAGTAAATGGGTAATCCCATTGAAAATTATTACTAAAAAACTAGAATAAAAAAAGTGTCAAATGAAATGAATGAATTGGTTCCAACACGTTTATAAAAAATTTGGAATGTATGTATTGAATATCGCTAATTGAATCATTCCATGAGAAATAACATCTTTCCTCTAGATTTCATTGAAAAAATGTTAGAAATAATGGTTGGTAAGTCCCATTATTGTTTCCTTCATGGATATTAGGGTTGTTTCTAAATCTATATAGACCCTAAGGATCAAGAAAGGAGAACATTTACCTATCTATTTGGAACATTTTCATGCAGAAGGATTTCTTTTCGTCTATGTAATTATTCGGTTACTGTTCAACATTGTATGTTGGGTATATTTTCAAATTACCTTGAGAATTGCATGGACGTTTTTATGAATAATTTCAATGATTATGTCACTTAATTTGAAGACTATTTGACACACCTAAGTTCTATCCTATTCAATTTCATCGAAAAGGATCTCCTATTAAATTATGAGAAATTACATTTCATTATTAAGAGGAGGATAATTATTTAGAATGTAATTGTAAATGAGGGAATTTATGTCGATAAATCAAAAATTGAATTAATTTCTTCACTTCCATATACAAAATTTTGTTCTTGAGGTGTAATATTTTATCAGTCATGCTAGTTTATTCCTTTGATTCATTATAGACTATAGTAAGATCATGCTTCCCTTATCTTTATTATTACAAAAAAATCTTCTCGTTTGTGTTTGATAAATTTTTTTAGGATGCATTCAATTTACAAGAGTCCCAAACCACCTCCAATCATCCAAAAACCAAGGGGGGTCTCCCCGTTAGACTTATATGTAATTACTCTAACTTTGTAGTTGGTATGGTTTTATCATAAAGGGTTGATAAGGCTACTCATATCATTTCATATTCCTCATGTACCCTTGACCCTTCACAGAAAAACTACATGACCACTAAAAAATAACTTCTTTAAATTGTGTTTTCCATGAAAAAATTTTATTCATATCTTGTTGGGTAAAAAATAATTGTGTTTTCCGATCATGATTCCATTAAATATCTCTTAATGAAACATGAAGCTAATCTCCAACTCATTCAGTGGATGCACCTCCTCCAAAAGATTTAACTTCATATTCGAGGTATGTGAGGAGTGTAAAATGTTTTTTCTGACCACATTAGCTGGACTCCATCACCGTTGGACCACCACATGTTCTCATCACTTCACATTGGAGAATTATTTAATCATGAGAACCTTTGTGATGTAGTCAAAATTTCTCCTTGGTATGTTGAAATTGTGAACTTTTTGGTAGCATTTAGGGTTCCCAAAAACTTTATCGGGTCAAAATCCTAAGGAATTAATCATGAGTAATGATGTTAAATATGGTATGATCCATAGATATGGATAATTTGTAGTGATTTGGTTGTTTTATGGTGTTTCCATAACCACGAGTTTTAGTTTTTCCTCCAGTTCAGTCGCAGTTTGGCATATAGGGGAAACTTTGGATCTCAATGTATAGCTTAAAAGGTACATAAATCTAGAATTTATTTTCCAACATTGTTTTTAGATTCTCATCAATTTTTTGAATCATAAAAATGATGTCAATTTACCTGGAATACCTCAAATAGGAATGAAATTACCCAACAACCCATGTTATTTTTAAGATCTTTCATGTGTGGGGAATGAAATTCATTGTACATTTTATAAATTAATTTGTATTTGTTTGCATATTATTTGTTGTCAAATATCTTTCTAAATTGGTGGAAGTAAAACCTACAAGGACTAATGATTCTTGAGTGGTTTTTGATATTGTGAAGTCCCAGATTTTTACTGGGTTGAGTTTCCCTAGATTCCACATTAGTGATCAATGTTCAAATTTATATCAATCGTTACATGAAAACCTTCCTCTTTAAGTATGGGTTTGTTCATAAAATATCAACTACATATCACCCCCAAACTAACATACAAGATGAAATATTTAATTCGTAAGGTAAGAAAATATCGGATAAAAAAGTATAACTTAATAGGAAACACTGTAGTTTTAGATTGGATGATGCACGTTGAGCATACCATACAACCTATTAAACCCTGATCAGAATTTCACCATATAGGAATGTGTTTGGAATGGTATGTTACCTCCCAGTGTAGGTAGTGCACCATGTATATTGGGATGTCTAAAAATGTAATATGAATCTCTTAGATGTATGTGAGGATAAGAAGTTACATATTCCAGAGTTGGATAGAATTTAACGTGATGAATATAAGAACTACTGAATATATAAGGATAAATCCAAGGCTACCCATGGCTGCCCCATCCTTCATCATCAATTACATATTGGGTAGAAGACCCTTCTTTAAAATTCAATTCTAAATTTTCATCCAGGTAAGCTTTGTTCTTGCTGTTTTGGCCCATACACTATTTCCAATGTTAATCCATTTTGTGTTGTTTAGGTGCAAGATTTTGAAATGAAGCAAACCATCAGTATCAGTTGAATGTAAATTATGCATTTTCAATAAGTCCTTTTGGATTCCTTGATAGAGGAACTCCATGTTCAATAAGAAACCTACGAATGAAACCCAACATGTTTTATCCTTTCTTCTTACATTATATTTTATTATAGTGGGGACACTACATACTCTAGGTGTAGGGGATGGGTATATTCCTATGATAGTAATTAATTTTCACCATCTTTATTCTTTTTCTCTATTTCTCTTTCTAGATAGAATTTTTACCTTCCCCCCTTCCCAAGTCACTTTTGTGCTAAAATAGTTATTTATGATTGCATATCTATCATGGAGAATGATAACCACATAATAATGGAAATTATTGAAAATTCAAGAGGGATTTATCTATTTCATGTGGTATTAGAATTTAATTTTTTTTCAATGATTAAATGTGTGTTTCAACATGAATGTGACATTGAGGTGTGTTTTTTTCTAGAAAATTGATTGCTTGTTGCTGATATAAATGGTTGTATCACTTTGAAACCTTTGATAACCGTGGAACCCTTTGTGTGAGTATTTTATGGAAAAATTATGTCACATAAGTTTTCTATACATATTTGTACTCAACCATGACGTATGAATTTTTTCTACTAAATAGATGGTAATACAAGTTAAATTAATTTTTCTCAACTTTCCAAAATTATTTTCCCATACATTCGTTCATTGGCTAATATTTTTCATTACTATTCCATATTGACATATGTGTGTGTACCTGTTATCTGATTGTTGTACACCCTAAAAATACCAAAAGTAAAAAATATTGGTTGTGTCTTTGGATGTTTAAAAATCATTATTCCTTGATCTTTGATCTTATTATAACTATAACAATTAGTGACTTGATGATATTAAGTGAGGGTTGAGTGTTGTGTGTGAGATTTGTTCCAAAATCAACATAAAAAGACATCAATAATAATAATAAATGATAGGAGTGATGAAATGTAAAATATAGGGGTATGTATATGTTTGGAGTTGATAGTTTGACTTCTGAGAATTATTAATTGAGTGGTTCTTGAAATTTTATTGAAAAGGATGTATGGAAAGTTTAGTTGATAAAATCATTTAAAGATATTTTGTTTTAAAAAATCTTTATTTACTGGATAGAGAGTGGAAATAATTTCATGGAATTGTTATCACACACATGGAAAATTGTTAACATTGTTTACTTATGAATTACTTTCCCTAATTTCCATCATTCGTATCTTTAAATATCATTATGATATAATTTATCAGACATCTATATCCTTGATCAATAGGAATAACTCCTTGGCATGGTTTATGCAATGATCACATTGCCTTAATGAATTAATGTTCCAGTGAGTGATAAATATTAAGGAATTTTGGAATATTTATATAAATCAACTTTTGGAAGTGTAAATTTTCCATGATGTGAAAATCATTAGGTGCGGCGTTGTGATCGTACCATGATTCACTATTTTATTTCACCGTCAAACCACTATATTAAACTATTTTTGTTTTGAAAATTATAAACAAAATAAAATATTACCCTTAATGTTTGATTCAAAAATTAAATTTTTTTCACTGTTAGAAAAAGGCATATTTCAGTATTTTTTATGTTTTTGTAGTAAGTGGAGGTGATTTTGGAATGAATAAACAATTTTAAAGATAAATGTGCCAAATTACATAAGAATCCAAGAATATATTGGAATAAAACACATATGTATAATGATATGTGCAACCAATTGGGCTGAAATATTATGGCCCGATCCAAAATTAATTGGGAGACAACTTTTATGAGGAATTACAATCCCAATTAGTCCATTAAGGGGCCCAAATGAATAAAACTATCCACGAAAATGAATCTATACACAGTCAACTGTTTTCCTCTATATTTTATTAATATATCTTATTATAAAAAAATATATTGCCTCAAAATTTGATAGATACGTATATAATAGGTCTTTCAACTGCTTTGTAGTTTTTTAAAGTGGTATAAGATTTTATAGTGGCCTAAATCCATGGTTGAAATGGTTTCTCAAAATTTGGGTGCTCAAAACCACCTCCCATTTTGGCTATAAAAGAATACCTTGGGATCCTCATTTATATTTTCTATATAGGAGAAAATATCTATCATTTTAGAGACCCAAATGAATCCTCTCCTAATCAAATAATTATTATAGGCCCCTATCCTCATAGAGGGATCATGGATGATGGAATAGTTACTCTCGAGCCTCCTCCTCCTCGCGATGGCTAGCTAAACTATGGATGATCATTTTGAAGAAGCTACACAAAGTTGGGAGGGATTTCCAACAATTTTTCTTCCACTAGTTTTGTGTAAATTTTGTGTTAAAGATTTCACTTATGTTTTATCTTGACATTTTTCTCCCCTGAATTCATTTATTTTTATATAATTAACTGATACACTTTTTATTTAATCATGGATTGTGTTGAGATTTTAAGTGGGAAACTTGGGTTGTTCCAATGTAAAAAAAACAAGTATCAACTTTCTCCCAAATATACATGAGATTTAAGTATTATTTGGTATGCATCAATAATTTAATTAGGTCCAAATCTTGATAGAATGATTTTTATTTGAAGGAGTGGTTCTTTTTTCATCGTTTTAAGAGGCAAGAGGGGAATAAAGATCTTGAGAATCCTCATCCAAAAGATTCTATAAAACCATATATAATATTCTGAATTGTGAACTATCAATGAAGTGTAGTGAACTTGAAATAAAATTATTCTCTCATAATTATAAAACACCACCTTTCTTTGTCTACTATTAAACACATTAATTAATTCATTTTATTTTTTACATGGTTTTTAAAACTAACCCAATTTTTTGTAATTTTTATTGAAAATACACACTTTAAACCACCAAATCACATTGAGAGATGACCTAGGATCCACTATGGACTATAAAATAATCTTTAAATCATAATAAATTTTATTTTTCATGACAACATGTTAAATTTATTAATTTAATAAAATATTATTATTACTGACTAATATTTGATGTATATGAATTTAAAATAGATGGTTTCCAATCATATCAAAAAGAGTAAAAATATGGTGTGAAAGAGTTCTCCATTTTTTAAAAAGATCATTCATATGACAATTCTCAATTAATTTTTTCATGTTTACTCTTTTTTTAATCAAGAATAATTACCCTAGTAGAGTTAAAAGAACACTTGATCTATCTTGTAATAGATTGTGGTTGTAAATTTTTTAATAAACGTGTGGAAAAAAGAGAATGTATCTAGTGACTGGAATAACATTATGATTTATGGATCATCTGATATGATTGCAAGTTTGGAAAATAAAGAAAACCATATCAAGGGTGTGATTATAAGTGTGAATTTTTATGACGATCATATTAAGTAAATGACAATGATATAAAATTTAAAATCTTTCATCATATAGAGAGAAACTATTTTTATTGAACTAATTGCACTCTTGAATGATATGATCGCATAAGATAATAAGATTCATAGCTAAACATATGACTCTAAATGAATTTTATGTTCAATATGTATGATCTCTAAAAGAATACATGCCGGTCTAAATGATTGTATACTGTTTCTTAAGGACAAAAAATCACTTAAATATTTTTCAAAGTGTAGTGTTTCCCAATACGATAATGATATATATAGTCATATAAATGTTATATGATACATTCCAATCATTCCACGGCCTATCCACCTATATAGAAGTGAGGAGACTACAATGAAATTGACATGGAATGAAGATACCAGAAACAAAGATGGGAAATTCCTTCACCCATTAGACACTCCTTGTTGTAAGTGAATTGTTCATGAGTATATTGAATTTAGAAATGATCCAAAAATCCTTCGTCTTTCTCTATCTACATATAGAGAAAATCCTTTTGGTTTTCAAAGAAGAACTCATAGTACAAGGAATATTATATTTATAAATTAAATATTTCCATAGTGTGTATGCATTAACAGAAAATAAATTATGTTATCCTTACTTATATATGGACCAAAAAAACTGGGTAATGATATTGATGATTATCTGGATCCATGAATTGAAGATTCTAAATTATTTGGTGATTTTGGTGTTCATTGAACGATGCTTATAGGAATGAAGGTCTCCGGTTTAGTGCCATGTTGTATGGGATGATAAATTAATTTCCGTCTTTTAGAAATAAGTGAGTATGTAACATTAATGGAACTCAAGGGTGTCCCATTAGTGAACAAGGTACATGGTCTATTATGCTAAAACATTCATTGAAGTTTTTGTTTCTAGGACATCTCAGATTTCTACCCCAATGACATCAGTAATGATCTTGGATGACATCATTCAATTAGAGTTAAAAATAATTTAAAACACCATATCCAATCACAGGTGATCAAATATTTGAGAATGTAAATGATATGGAAAACTATTTTTGTAAAACTTTATAAAAAAACCTTACAAAAACTGGTTGGAAGAAGATATCATATTTTTTTTAATTACCATAATTGAATTTTTTATACATTAGGAATTTTATTAATTTTATGCATGTTTAAGGTATATATGTGATGGTGATAATGTAATGTAACTAAATTCACCTAATATAATATGGAAGTAAGGTCGGGTTGGACATAATTTAAATGGGAATACAGGAAGAATTGGCACTAAAAAAGGGTAAAAATTATACATTTCTTCCTTTATCTACATACACACTTTATCAGAAGGAGAGATATCTATTTTGAAGCTACATTAATGATGTAATGGATCTGGAGTGGTATTAATATAATATTATGATTATAGTGTGAATTAATAATTTAATGTTAAAGGGTTTAAAATTATATGATTTTTATGTTTCGATTCTAGATCTAATGCATGCGGCTTTACGTTACATTATTATAATGAATTTACATCATACATTAACCAAGATATATTTATTTTTTCAACGATATATGAAGAATAATTATTGACCTAGTAAAATATTAAAAAAATTAAATGGAGATTAATTTCATATTATGTGAATTAGAAATTTTCTTCCCCTACATAATCTTTGATAAGATGGTTCACTTGATTCTTCACTTGGTAAGAGGGATTCAACTATATGATCTTATACATTATAGATGGATTCACCCCATTGAAATATTTATATTTATTTTTAAATTTTATGTCAAAAATTTTTTTTGGCTAGAAGGTTGTATTTCAGAGAGATATATTGTTAAGGAATCCATTGAGATATATGCTGACTAAATATCTTCTTTAGAATGAATTGGTCTACAAAAATTTTGTCACATTGGGTGCCTAATGGGTGCTGTAATTTCTAGAATATATATTATCACAATCACTATTATGGATCTGGAGGAGGCCCAACATTATGTATTTCATAAGAGTGTAATGTTTCCACATATGTTAAGACTCAAAATGAAATTCTTAGGCATTTCAATCCTTCTTGGGATAAAATATGGAAATCAAATACACATAATCAATATTTTATAAGATGGATTTGAGACTATATATTTAGGTAGTCATATGAAAATAAAGAATCAATTTCATAGTGAATTCATTGGCTTGCCGTTAGACCAAGTGTACATGTTTTATCTTATAATAGTTATATTATTTATTGTTATACATTCTATAAATTAAACATGATGAATGTAGAACCCTGAAACATAGTGGATATACACTTGTGGATGAAGAGATTCCTTTATCTAGTACCAAGGATTGATGTCCAATTTATGTCAATATTTCATACATTGGAATAATTAAAAAAATATGGGAGTTATATTATACAACATTCCATGTGCTAGTTTTTCAATGCATGTGGGTTGAAAAGAGGGGTGATGTTACAATACACAAATTAGATTTCATGAAATTGTATTTCAATAAAAAAGTGTACAAATATGAACAGTTTATAATAAAATCACATAAATTATAAGTATTTAATGTTCTGGATCCTGTAAACTGAAAGTGGAAAATTGTTCTATTATCTAGTAAAACCACTAAAGCTTCAGATGAAAATTCAACTGAAGATGAACCTTTCATAGGAAAATTGTAATAATTTCATATTAGTCCAATGTAGATGGGATCGTGTATGTTAGAGGAGACTATAATGAAAGGATTTTGATACTCGATAATCAGGTTATATATATTTTTAATATACACTATGTTACAACAAATTTTAATCTGTTCACTATTTCATTTATGTAATCTGAATTAAATGTTACACATCTTCTACAGATAATGACTTCTATACATTCTGATACTCCCAATTGTAAGAAGAAATAGGTTTCGCATCTTATTGGTTATCCCAATACAGAGTAAAAAAACCTTATGCACATGTCAATGATACAAATCTAAAGGAACAACATATTTATGATATTAAACCTAATGAATATGTATATGGTGAAGAACTAGAGTCTCTTAAAAAAGGATCATTGTAGAATCATTATGAAAGAAATAATTATTAAGGAAAGAAACAAAGGCATCAAAATTGGGATTGGATGAAATGCACATGGTCAGGATGTGAACCCCAAAATGGTCATGTTTAGTAGTTAAATATTCTAACCACTTGTCAGCATGTGTAGATTGATATAGATTCAGGGAATAATGTTGTTATCATTCATAAGAAAATGATTTAGAAATATAATAGGGTAACATTATGACATCAGTTATTTATTTTACAAAAAAATAATTAAACATTGACATACTATTAATTATCCCTCAAAAAGTTCATTGTTAATATATGAATGCAAAAGAAAATTTTTATTATTTCTTGCTGTAAAGGCTGAAAGTTGATTCCACAAAATTCTTATAATGTTTCCTCTCAATATTGTTGAAGGTAAAATAAACCTGCACCTACTACAGATGTATAGACACCTGAAAATCTAAGAATCATTGGATATGTTTACTAAAAATTAAAGTGATATTTCATTTCACGTACACTGTGGCTAGTAATAGATTATTTTACAACACTTGTAATAATTACTTTGATTATGAATTGTTAATTTATTTAACATTACCTAAGTAATGAAAATAAGCAACAGGTAGAAAAACAAATGTTCCCCTATAATAAAGCAATTATGGGGTATGATTCCCTAGAAAAAAATAGGTATATATTTTGAATCTACCATAATATGTTTTTGTTACATGAAATAAAAAACTTAACTATGTTCCTCTATTTTTATGTATATTCATGAAATGAAATCATAATCCACTTCCATACCACATCATGTTCTATAAAAGTAGGTACATGTAAATTAATATGGGATACTGGTAGATTACAACACACAAAATGTATTGGAAGAATGTGTATTTATGACAAAAAAAATTTATTTCTACTTAAATTGGTGTTGACTAAAAATGTTTACTTATTTTAATATTATGTTTTCTGACATAGACATTGGAATCATTATCAGCTATACCAGATGAACAACTTCTATCTATGGACTTGAAGTGTAAAAAATAGTATGGTCGCATTAGAGGTGTGGATCTTGTGGTGACACCCCCAAATATATTTTTACAAAATAAATTAAAAGGAGGATGGTGAAAAAAAATTAAGAGATATAGAAATGATTTGATTATTTTGATGAAAAATATATTTCTGAGTATGAATTTATAGAAAATGTTATTGGAAAGAAGCAAAGAGAATAAAAAACTCATGAACAATAACTACGTGATGATCCCCCACCCCACCAGCTTTGTGGAAATCAATTCCACTCAAAGAGAAGACTTTGATAAGGTAATATATATTATCATAATTGTTTCTGTTGATTGTGAATCAAGTAGACACAAATACCATTTCGGTACAAATATTCTATTGGGTGTAAGTTATTGTGAATTATATCTTTCAACAACCACCTATCACTTTTTGTGAGGGATACTATATTCAATATCAATGATGATAATATATACACTAGACAACATCTAATAGGTTATGAGAGAGTGGGGATTAATGTATCTTATGAGATAAATGTTGAGCTACCAATTCCATATGATGATAATGACATTCATATCATCATGAAGGATATTGGAACATTCATAATATGGATGTTAGATATTGTAAAAACACATGTCAAAAAGTAGGTATTAATTTAAAATTTATTTTTCATGAAAAACATTAACAATTAATGGAAGGATATCAATATCGATGAGTGTAAATACATAAGGAAAAAGTGAAGGGTTTGAAATTAATGGTCGAATCAAAATGATCTAAAGGATTAGATGGACAATGAAAGCAAACATCACTATGAACTCTTACCCCACCCATTCAATATCCACATTTACTAAAATTTAAGATTCATTAGGATACATGGATTCAAGGTGGAAGTAACCTAATAGTGGATTTTGAATTACAAATATATGAAGAGGAAATTTCATATAACAATTATCTTGAGAATGTAAATGAAATACTCAAGTATGACTAGTGAGGAGTCTCATTTATAAATTTATAAATGAGGCGTGTTTTCATGATTTATTTTCCAATAGTTGATCTACTGTGTTAACTATGAATAAATACAATTCATATTTTTTATAGGCATATATATCAATACTATTTGATGGGAAATACCTGTGAACATAAATATGGACTCATTAGTCCTCACATCACTTCTACATGACTAACCTTGATGGATTCATATCAAATTGATGAGGTAGTGAAAAAATTTGCCACAGTGTTTGAAAGAAAACATACGGATGATAAACTATTCTTATTACCAATGACACATGGTTAAAACTATAAAATGTTATCATATAAAATTATTATTCATTACATCCATTACAACATGACCAAACTAGTACGATCACACCACAACATGACCAAACTAGTCATTCAAAAAGTAGTTATAAATAGTATTAACAGGATTTTGAATCTTATATACTATATATAATTTTAACAACCATATTATGTGTTTCTTAGACATAATATAAGAACAAATTCATTTTTTCAGATAAAAGAAGTATTTTTTTTAATGCAATTTTACCGCTGATTAATAGAGAAACCTTTTTTTAATCTAATATTGGACAATACTATATATTCAATTGGAAAAAATAAATTTCTTATTTAGAATCAGGACATAAATATTTAGTTTTGATAAATTTTTTGTGTTTCTCTATAAATTTCATGTTTGGGTGGATACTGAAAATTACTAAACATTTAAGGGAAAAACGTTTTTAATCAAAATAATTTATAGATTTCAATTATAAATTTGAATGGATTGAAAGTAAAATTAGATTATATTTTTATCATTTAATAAAAATTTTGTCATTATAATTAATTTCACATTTGAATTTGACTTAAACACATGTCAATATTTTGAAAGTTTTTACTTTTTTAAAAACACATTTTTTTTGTTTTGACAACAGGAATTAATTTCAAATTAATAAATGAAACTTTTATGTTTATAATTTGGAAATATAGACTTAATTGTTGAATTATGAATATCAAAATTAGCTTTGTGTGAATTTATGGTATTTTATTGAAAACTTTCAATTTTTGATGAATAGTTAAAATCAATGTGTTTTTGTTTAAAACAGAATTTTTTTTAAATATTTAATTATTTTATTTAACTTTATTTTATGAAAAATTAGATACATAATACCGATATATATTTAGAGTAATACATTGGAGTCATTTTATAATACATTTTGATATATCAAAATTTTATTGAACTTGTTAACGTCTTTTACCAACCTCTTAAGAGCATTTTCAAATTTGCATAAAACATAATTTTACAGCTTCTGTGAATTTAATTTTAAAAATAACAGAGACATGGTTGATATCAATATGTAAAATTTGGTTTGATAAGATAAAAATAATTTTTGGAGAATAATAACTTTTGACTTGTATTTACCATATTTAAAAGTATATAGGGTAATTAAAGGTAATAATGATATTATTATTACCTAACACATGTCATAATTATATTGGATAAGGGTAATTTGACCAAAAACAACCTTAAGAATAAAATATGACCCTTTAGTTCCACATTGATTAGATTAGTAAATTTATTATTATTTAATTAAAAGACGAGTTAAATGTTTTAAATTCATGTTTTCAAAACTAAAGCATTTTAATATAGGGTTATACATAAGATAAATTCGATTATTAATATTAATTAGAATGATAAAAATATTTCATACATAGTGGTAATTTATTTATAAATTTTATACATTAAATAATTTAATTTAGTTATGACACAATGATGATGTTGCAATTACCCTATTAATGAATAACTAAAATAACTGATACTATAAATATCAAAATAAATATAATTTGAGCCTTTTGATGAATTACACTAATATTATAGGTTAATAAGAAATTTTAGAGTTTATTAGATAATCATTTTTCGAAGTGATAAGGTTGTTATGACTTTGACAAAAACAAAATACCAAATTGTGTCAAAATTGACATAAATTAATTTTTAAAACAAATATTATATTATTTGTTGATATAATATTCCTAAAAATATATGGATAGTCCAAAGGACATAAATAATATTATATATGTTATTAATTAACCACTTGAGGTTCTCTTGGATGTTTATTGTAAGTTTATTAACCATATAGTGTAAGATTACAAGAAGACACGGTAAAAGTTAAATTATTTAACTTAGAGTTATATCTAAAAGATAAGGTTAAAATAGTAGCCTAAACTTGTCTAAAACCTATTTGTTTGTAGGATTACGAACCATAATCACATTATATTTGATATAAATCAATTTAGAGGGATTATAAACAGAATAATATTTTATTATAAAATAATATTTCCATCATTTCTTAATGTTCCCCTCACCCGTCTTATAAAATGTCACCCACATTCTCTCAAATTCACACCTTCAAAGCCATTTGGATCAGCCAAACCCAGCTCAAATATCCTCTCACTATACTCCCTTAATCCGAGAGGCCATTCTTTGGTCATAAATCTATCCTAATGATAACTTTTTATCAAATCAAAAGGAAGAACCTGAAAAAGAGGTAAATATTTAATCACCTCTTTCAAGTTCTTTTCTTCATCAACTTCTTCTTTTATTGTTGTTTCCACTGTAAAACAATAACTACAGTATCTTCAATATAATTTTATCTTATTATAAATATGTTACAACAATTTTCATTATTCTAACCATCCTATGAATGACATGTCACCATACGTGTGTACATACGTCTTACCGTCTCCACGTCGTGGTGTAGTAGTTATTCAATACATTATTATTTGGATGGGTATAATATTGTTGTATAATTGATGTAAATAATAAATATAACATGTTAATAACTGTTTATATTTCATATACCATCCAATTATAAAATATTTTAATATTGAAAGAATGTAATTGTCGCTCATGCGTACGTTCAGATTACCATCTCCACGAATGCGATAAGATTCATTCCCCATCGTAACCATTCAAGACTAATTTTCATCAATGATTAAAAATATTTTATAAAGACTCGATATCATTCTTTATATGAATAAGAAACATCCCATCCATAACAAACACGACTCACATAATAATGAATATAAAGTAAAACAAATTAGTTAACACCTGAAACAACGATAATACTAAAATATTGTAACACCCCAAGATTTCATAGTGTGTTATTTCTTCAAAATAATTCAATAACTTGCACTACACACAACACCGAGTTCAATCACACCATGACATACAAAAAAAAATCCATTCAAAAGAGGTTATGAATAGTATTATCTAAATTTTAAACTTTATATAATCCTTATAATTTTAGAATCCATATTATGAGTTTCTTAGATATAATGCAAGAACAAATTCATTTTCAGTATTGCACTTTTATCAACTTTTAATAGTGAACCCTTTTTAAATACAATATTTTAAACTTGTAGACTAAATGGGGACATCAAAAATTTAAAATGAAACATCCCAAGCTTCCACGGTACGCTCTCTTTGAATAATACAGTAGCGTGTGTTGTACGCAACCTTGAGTTTAACACACACCACAACCAATCAAACTAGCCGTTATGAATAGTAATACCTACTTTTCAAAATTATATATATTTTATATTTTAAAATGGACTTCATTTCTGGATTCAGAATATCGAATTTAGCCTAAGGTGAAATTTTGGTACTTTTCGGATAACTTTCATATTTTGATGAATAGTGAAAATTACTAAATTTTAATTAAAAACAATTTTTTTAATCAAAATAATTAATAGTGACAAATTATGAATTTGAGTGGTTTTAAAGTATATTTAGAATATATTTTTACCATTTAATATAATGTTGGTCATTGGACATAATTTTACAATTAAACCGAACATAAACAAGTGTCAATCTTTTGATAGTTATTATCTCTTAAAAACACGCTTTTTGTTTTGACAGCGGGAATTAATTTTAAATTAATTTCTTCCACTTATGTGTTTTGAATTTAGGAAAATGGATTCCATATTTGGAATCAGGATGTTCAAATTGTGTAAATAGATAACTTTTATTTTTAGACATTTTGAATAATTACTGCGGTAAATATTTTATTTACCATGGTTAAGGGTAAATCCGGTAAATAAGGGTTAAAAAATAATATTATAATAGTACTAAATTACCCTAAAACGTGTATTAACCCTATTGGTTGATACATGGTCGACCATCGGAATATTTGGGTCGATTTTGGGACCCCATGGATCAACTTGTAAGAGATAATGACACTTTATTTTAATTAAGTTAAAATGAATACAAAAATGACACAAGCATATATCTTTTAGAAAAACAATTGTTACATAGGGTTATATATGTTGGATTTTAGATTATAAATATTCATTAGAAAGATAAAAAGATTTCCTACATAATGATATTTTATTTATAATTTTTAGACATTAAATAATTTATTTTATTTATGACACAATGATGATGCAGTAATTAATATAATAGTGAAAAATTTAAATAATTGATATTATAAATACCCAAATAAATATAATATTAAATTTTTAATGAATTAAACTAATTTTCTAGGATAATATGATATATTAGTATTGATTTAATTGACTTTGTTCTAAGTAATCAATCTTTTCTGAGTTTTACAAAAATCAACTGTTGAATAGTGTCAAAATTGACATAAAAGAGTTCTTAAAACAAATATTATATTAGTAATTGATATTAAATTACTAAATATCTAACATTCGGCCAAGAGACTTATATCATGATAGGTTCATCATTAATGGACCACTTGGGGGTCTCATGGATGTATTTAGTAAGTTTATTAACCATATTATATAAAAATACAAAGAGACATTGTAAAAGTGAAACTAATTAACTTAGAGTTAATACTTAAAGATAAGGTTAATATAAGTACCCAAACCTGTCTAAATTCTATTGGTTGAGTTGTTTTCGACCTATACCCACCTTAACTTTTGAATAATCAACTTTGGATCCATTAGAAACCGAATATGAATTTATTATAAATTAATATTTCTAGCTTTTCCAAAGGTGCCCCTCACCCCTCTTATAAAAGAGCACTCCTCCTTCTCATTTCTTCACACCTTCAAAGCCTTTTGGTTCGGCAAAAATCTGCCCCAATACTCTCCCAACTTCCCTCACTACAACCTAGGGGCCTTAGTTTGATCAGAAATCCAACCTATGGAGCCCTTTTGATCAAATCAAAAGGAAGAACCCGAAGAAGAGGTAATGATTTCACCACCCTTTTCTAAGTTCATTTCTTCTTCCACTTCTTCTTCCTTTGTTGTTACCATTCTAAAATAATAACTCCAGTATCATATATATATTGTGATGTTTTATAAATATGGTACAACCATATTCAGTATTCTATCCACCCTTTGAATGACATGTCACCAGACATGCGTACGTACGGCTTACCGTCTCCATGTCGTGGTGTAATTGTTAATCAATATAATATTATTTGGATGGGTATAATAATGATGTGTAACTCATGTAAATAATAAATATAACATGTTAAGGATTATGTATATATGATATAACATCCATTTATATATTATTTTAATATCAAAAGAATGATATTGTCGCTCGTGCGTACGTACGGACTACCGTCTCCACGAACGCGATGAGTTTCATTCTCCATCGTATCCATTCAAGTATAATTATCATTTGATGATTTAAAAAATTATGTTCAAGGACTTGATATCATTATGGATATGAATAATATAAAACCAATCCTTTACAAACATGTCTTATGTAACAAAACATATAAAAGAAAACAAGTAAGTTAACACCCGAAACAACGATAATACTAAGATATTATTATCAAATCAATATTAAAAGATCATATATGATATCATATTAATGTATATGATTATTGTATAATTTAATAACAATTATTTCACCATTATAAGGGAGGTTAACCTACCCCAACCAAGGAAAAGTACAAGGTAAGGGATTTTCTTATCTCACATTTAATTCCGTGAGATTTCCATTGTTCGCCACTAAATTATTGAAAGTGGTGTATTGTGTACTGCCATTTGGTATATATTATCATGATTCTCTTTATATTCATGTTATTCTTTAAATCATTTGGTGGTTATTAACTTTTGTCCATACGAATCAGTTGATTAACGTGGTAAGGGGTTTTCATCTCACTCCTTATTCCCGTGAGATTCATGTCATATTGCCACCATCACCTTTTGTGTGGTGTATGTACTGCCCATAATTACATTCTTTGTGTAATACAATCTAATTTATGTGTATTTACATATTCATTTTATGATACCTCTTTCATGGGTTGTATGTTTCATAAGTTACCAAATTGGTAAGGGTTATTTCACAATCTCTTCATTATCCGAGGTTGTTTATACGTAATAATCTACTGGGATCTCTTTATCATCCACATCCATGTTTCTTAAAAATGTATTTAAAAACATTTTTAATATTTACTATAATATGAGTTAAAGTCATTTATACCTTTTTTGACTTTTATAAGTGGTTTATAAAGGAATCTTTCAGTCGTTTTCAAAACAAGGTCTTTTTTAACCTTTTCGACAGAATTAAGGTAAGAATGTTTTTTTTAACTTATACGGCGGGTGCGGTTATTTTCCGCCGTTATAAAATCTTCAAAGCTTCCCTTACAAGCTTATAAGAATATTTTCAAAGAAAATGTTTTATTTTATATGGATCTTAAATTATTTCAAAATAAAATGAGATATTTATTTAAAAAGAATATTGATTTCATCTATGTCAACATCCTTTGATGGATTTTAAGATTATTTGAAGTTGATTTATTATCATACAAAACTTCTATATTGTATTGAAGGTTTTGTGATATGTTTGACTATGGATGTGCTATTTTTATACCATTCATAGTTTATGGTGAAATTATTGACATTTCGTATGCTAGTTTTAATACGAATGTTTATGTTATGTTTAAACCTTTTCATATGGGAATGCATTGGACTTAGTAAGTGACGGGTGGAGCCCGCTATAGCTCCTCGATGCATCGGTAGGTCTCATGAGACAAACTAGTGTCTTAGCACAAGGCCTTGACAAAATCCTATTTGTAGTCTTGGCACGAGGCCTTGACTATGTGGTTATGATAGTCTGGCATTATGCATTCCAACATTATGAAAGTGGTTATTGATTTTGGCATGTGATTATTCGATTAGTAGAATATCCATGTGAATAAGTAAATGACATTATTTCATTTTATTTATTCCATACCATGTTGAATGTTCATGTTTGAAAGGCTTTTGTTTTAGTTATACATTGCCTTAAATGTTTATTCTTATTTATGAAAGTTTCTGTTATATTGTTATCCTTACTGGGCATTTGAGCTCACCACTTTTCTATGTTTTATTTTTCCCAGGAAGTGAAGAAGTAAATTATGAATGACCTAAAGGGATATTATGTGGGGATATGAGTGTGGATTATGGAGACATTATGTTTTTGTAGTATTTTTTTTCATTTTATGATGTAATGTAAAACTTATGAATATATCTAGTGTTTCCAAGGCTACTAAACCAATCGATCTTTCGAGATTTGATCTTTCTTGTGATCATGCCAATGTTATGTAATAATGCACCGAATCTGGGTAACTAGGGTCGGGGCGTTACAGTTGGTATCAGAGGACGTTTAGTACAAACCTTGGAAACTAGATTTAGATAAACTCTGATTAGAGCACGTAGACCTAAGATGAACTTTGAGGATTTGTGTAGAAGAACTTCCTAGAATTTTGGTATTGTAGAGATTTTGTGAGTTTTCTGAGAAATACATCCCTGTCTGGATACGAGCAGGTAGAGGCGGCTCTACCACAGATGTACCTAGGGGTAAAACCCAAAAACACCGCTTTGAGCTAGACTCGAACGGGAACTGGTGCACGACAACGGGCCTTGCTGCACTCTTGGTTACGACACTCCCGGGGGATATGCTTAGGATAATTCTCATTTTCTTTACAAACCATTATGAAGGGTTTATGAGTATAAACATCCTCAAAGGAGACATTTTTATGAGTATGGATTATATCCATAAATAGTTCAATTTATGTTAAGTGTTTTATAAGTATGGGATTATGTATTTTGATTCATAAACTGATCTAGTGTATGCCATTGTTTAGAAATGGCGCCCAGTAGAAGGAATGAGAACTCCAGAAATGCACATGATCCAAAGAGAAGGAAGGATCATATCTTTCATGGTCTTAAGCTAGAATTTATAAGAGAAATAGTCTCCCATATATTATCATCATATGAAGAAATAATATCATGTGTTGATAAGATAAGTAAAGAGTTTACTGAGTCCTATGGCTTTGAAGGGAAGCAAGAGAAGAAATGGATGGAAGAGAGAAAGATGGATAAAGGGAAGAGGGAAAAGAAGAATTTTCCCATATGTGGTAACTGTGGAAATGAACACCCTGGAACTTGCCTGAAAGGAATGGGAGTTTGTTATAAGTGTGGAGGAAAAGGGCACAAAGTACGTGACTGCAAGGGTAAGACAATGGTTTCAAATGTACAATGCTTCATTTGCAAGGAGTTTGGACACTACGCGAACCTATGTCCCAGTCATCAGACTATGCCACAAATGATGCTATTGGATAATAATCAAGTTATGATACTTCCACAGATGAAGAGGAATGATTAGAGTTCTTATGTTGATTATGTCAATTGAGTGTTGTATCAATAATGTACTTGTTATAATAATTATGGAGTATATAAGGATTGTACTGCAGTACTATTTCATTAAGGACTTGAGATTTTGTGGAACAAAGAAAAGTGACTCAATAGCAGGATAATGTTTTGGAAAATATATGGTTGAGAGAATGATAAACCATAATATAGTTCTGATACCGATGTAGTGATTTTTGAATAATACATGATTATTTTGGAAAAATTATATTGGATATTCTTGACTACCTTGGAACTGATTAATGATTTGTATATTCCATCATTGTTGGGGTTTAAAACATTTTTGGATTGATGAAGTATATCCAGCATTCTATATGGAATAAGGGAGAATGGATGTAATCAATAAGGAATATGGTAATTCAGGATGTTTCAGTGTATTAAAAGAATACATGATGAAGGTATTCATATGCTATTATGGGGTAAAAAGGATCTACATTATGTTTACCTTCCTTATAAATGTTGGACTGTGAGTTTGGACATAAGTATTTTGGATAGTTCTAGTTTGGATTATTTTGGATTGCCATAAAAGGACAACCCGGAGGTCGGGCGGCAACCCGTCGCGTCCGGCAAGGCTGTGAGACTTGAACCCGCAACCGAAGGGCGACAAGGGTGTATCACCTACCACTGGCCCATGAGATGTCCTGGATTAAATAATGTAGTTTTTTTTAAAAGATCTGGTAGATGAATTATAAATTCATTTATTTTGGAACCCTGTACGAATAGTATAAATAGAAAAAAAAAATTACATTCTATTATCTTTTAGAGTGAAAGATGAGTTTGTGGTAGAAATTTATTAATGGATAAAACTCTAATTATAAAGTAAGTACATCTCCTTATGATCTTATCCAATCTTATAAATAAATTCCCCAACATTAATAAAAGAAACATACAACAAAAATGTTGTCCTAGATGGTACCTTAAATCATCAAAAATTTATGGCTTTGGGATTTTTGGCCTTTTCATAGCCATATTCTCTACCACTCTCCATCAGATAATTGATGGTTAGATTTCTCTTCCATATCCATATTTTCCTACATGGAACCCTAGTATGTGTTATTTTCGGTAATATTCATACTTTCCACTCTTTATTTTAAATAGAGGCCTCATTAATTCATTTTTCAATGTGGGATTTCAACTAAGATATTTTGAAACGTCAAAAATGTGTTATCCTAATACCCTATGTTTTGTTGAACCGATGGTATTTCAAATCATCATAGATTTATGAGTTTAAGGACCTCAATTTTATACTTGTTTGTGATTGATGACCTCAATCACTACCTATAAATATTTACGTTTTTCCTCCAATTATATGTCTTTAATTTCCACCAATGTTCTCCTAATCGAGATCATAATTTGGTGGTGACCCTTTGATTTCTCTTTTCCTCATATTAAGACTAAATTTTAGTAACCCAATTTCCGATGTGGGTTTTCCCACAAATATATTTTCTACTTTCAACCTTTTATTTTCGAAGAACAATTTCAAATTGCGAGGACGCAATTTATTGAAGGAGGGGAGAATGTAACACCCCAAGATTTCATAGTGTGTTATTTCTTCAAAATAATTCAATAACTTGCACTACACGCAACACCGAGTTCAATCACACCATGACTTACAAAAAAAAGCCATTAAAAATAGGTTATGAATAGTATTATCTAAATTTTAAACTTTATATAATCCTTATAATTTTATAATCCATATTATGAGTTTCTTAGATATAATGCAAGAACAAATTCATTTTCAGTATTGCACTTTTATCAACTTTTAATAGTGAACCCTTTTTAAATACAATATTTTAAACTTTTGGACTAAATGGGGACATCAAAAATTTAAAATGAAACATCCCAAGCTTCCACGGTACGCTCTCTTTGAATAATACAGTAGCGTGTGTTGTACGCAACCTTGAGTTTTAACCACACCACAACCAATCAAACTAGCGGTTATGAATAGTAATACCTACTTTTCGAAATTATATATATTTTATATTTTAAAATGGACTTCATTTCTGGATTCGGAATATCGAATTTAGCCTAAGGTGAAATTTTTGTACTTTTTGGATAACTTTCATATTTTGATGAATAGTGAAAATTATTAAATTTTAATTAAAAACAAATTTTTTAATCAAAATAATTAATAGTGATAAATTATGAATTTGAGTGGTTTTAAAGTATATTTAGAATATATTTTTACCATTTAATATAATGTTGTTCATTGGACATAATTTTACAATTAAACCGAACATAAACAAGTGTCAATCTTTTGATAGTTATTATCTCTTAAAAACACGCTTTTTGTTTTGACAGCGGGAATTAATTTTAAATTAATTTCTGCCACTTATGAGTTTTGAATGTAGGAAAATGGATTCCATATTTGGAATCAGGATGTTCAAATTTTGTAAATAGGTAACTTTAATTTTTAGACATTTTGAATAATTACTGCGGTAAATATTTTATTTACCATGGTTAAGGGTAAATCCGGTAAATAAGGGTTTAAAAATAATATTATAATAATACTAAATTACCCTAAAACGTGTCTTAACCCTATTGGTTGATACATGGTATACCATGGGCATCTTTGGGTCGATTTTGGGACCCCATGGATCCACTTGTAAGTGATAATGACACTTTATTTTAATTAAGTTAAAATGAATACAAAAATGACACAAGCATATATCTTTTAGAAAAACAATTGTTACATAGGGTTATATATGTTTGATTTTAGATTATAAATATTAATTAGAAATATAAAAATATTTCATACATAATGATAGTTTATTTATAATTTTTAGACATTAAATAAGTTATTTTATTTATGACACAATGATGATGCAGTAATTACTATAATAGTGAAAAATTAAAATAATTGATATTATAAATACCAAAATAAATATAATATGAAACTTTTAATGAATTAAACTAATTTTCTAGGATAATATGATATATTAGGATTGATTTAATTGACTTTGTTTGAAGTAATCAATCTGTTATGAGTTTCACAAAAAATCAACTATTGAATAGTGTCAAAATTGACATAAAAGAGTTCTTAAAAAAAATATTATATTATTAATTGATATTAAATTCCTAAAAATCTAAGGTTTGGACAAGAGACTTATATCATGATAGGTTCATCATTAATGGACTACTTGGGGGTCTCATGGATGTATGTAGTACGTTTATTAACCATATTATATAAAAATACAAAGAGACATTGTAAAAGTGAAACTAATTAACTTAGAGTTAATACTTAAAGATAAGGTTGATATAAGTACCCAAACCTGTCTAAATTCTATTGGTTGAGTTGTTTTAGAACTATCCACACCTTAACCTTTGAATAATAAACTTTTGATCCATTAGAAACCGAATGTTAATTTATTATAAATTAATATTTCTAGCTTTTCCAAAGGTGCCCCTCACCCCTCTTATAAAAGGGCACTCCTCCTTCTCATTTATTCACACCTTCAAAGCCTTTTGGTTCGGACAAACTCTGCCCAAATACTCTCCCAACTTCCCTCACTACAACCTAGGGGCCTTAGTTTGATCAGAAAGCCAACCTAAGGAGCCCTTTTGATCAAATCAAAAGGAAGAACCCGAAGAAGAGGTAATGATTTCACCACCCTTTTCTAAGTTCATTTCTTCTTCCACTTCTTCTTCCTTTGTTGTTACCATTCTAAAATAATAAATCCAGTATCATATATATACTGTGATGTTATTATAAATATGTTACAACCATATTCAGTATTCTATCCACCCTTTGAATGACATGTCACGATACGTGCGTACGTACGGCTTACCGTCTCCACGTCGTGGAGTAATTGTTATTCAATATAATATTATTTTGATGGGTATAATAATGATGTGTAACTCTTGTAAATAATAAATATAACATGTTAAGGATTCTGTATATATGATATACCATCCATTTATATATTATTTTAATATCAAAAGAATGATATTGTCGCTCGTGCGTATGTACGGACTACCGTCTCCACGAACGCGATGAGATTCATTCTCCATCGTATCCATTCAAGTATAATTATCATTTGATGATTTAAAAAATGATGTTTAAGGACTTGATATCATTATGGATATGAATAATATAAAACCTATCCTTTACAAACATGTCTTACGTAACAAAACATATAAATGAAAACAAGTAAGTTAACACCCGAAACAACGATAATACTAAGATATTATTATCAAATCAATATTAAAAGATCATATATGATATCATATTAATGTATATGATTACTGTATAATTTAATAACAATTATTTCACCATTATACAGGAGGTTAACCTACCCCAACCAAGGAAAAGTACAAGGTAAGGGATTTTCCTATCTCACATTCAATTCCGTGAGATTTCCATTGTTCGCCACTAAATTATTGAAAGTGGTGTATTGTGTACTGCCATTTGGTATATATTATCATGATTCTATTTATATTCATGTTATTCTGTAAATCATTTGGTGGTTATTAACTTTTAGCCATACGACTCAGTTGATTAACGTGGTAAGGGGTTTTCATCTCACTCCTTATTCCCGTGAGATTCATTCCACATTGCCACCATCACCTTTTGTGTGGTGTATGTTCTGCCCATAATTATATTCTTTGTGTAATACACTCTAATTTATGTGTATTTAAATATTCATTGTATGATACCTCTTTCATGGGTTGTATGTTTCATAAGTTACCAAATTGGTAAGGGTTATTTCACAATCTCTTCATTATCCGAGGTTGTTTATACGTAATAATCTACTGGGATCTCTTTATCATCCACATCCATGTTTCTTAAAAATGTATTTCAAAACATTTTTACTATTTACTAGAATATGAGTTAAAGTCATTTATACCCTTTTTGACTTTTATAAGTGGTTTATAAAGGAATCTTTCAGTCGTTTTCAAAACAAGGTCTTTTTTAACCTTTTCGACAGAATTAAGGTAAGAATGTTTTTTTTAACTTATACGGCGGGTGCGGCTATTTTCCGCCATTATAAAATCTTCAAAGCTTCCCTTGCAAGATTATAAGAATATTTTCAAAGAAAATGTTTTATTTTATACGAATCTTAAATGATTTCAAAATAAAAGGAGATATTTCTTTAAAAGAATATTGATTTCATCTATGTCAACATCCTTTGATGGATTTTAAGATTATTTGAAGTTGATTTATTATGATACAAAACTTCTATATTGTATTTAAGGTTTTGTGATATGTTTGACTGTGGATGTGCTATTTTTATACCATTCATAGTTTATGGTGAAATTGTTGACATTTCGAATGCTAGTTTTAATATGAATGTTTATGTTATGTTTAAACCTTTTCATATGGGAATGAATTGGACTTAGTAAGTGACGGGTGGAGCCTGCTATAGCTCCTCGATGCATCGGTAGGTCTCATGAGACAAACTAGTGTCTTGGAACAAGGCCTTGACAAAATATTATTTGTAGTCTTGGCACGAGGCCTTGACTATGTGGTTATGATAGTCTGGCATTATGCATTCCAACATTATGAAAGTGGTTATTGATTTTTTCATGTGATTATTCGATTAGTAGAATATCCATGTGAATAATTAAATGGAATTATTTCATTTTATTTATTCCGTACCATGTTGAATGTTCATGTTTGAAAGGCTTTTGTTTTAGTTATACATTGCCTTAAATGTTTATTCTTATTTATGAAAGTTTCCACTATATTGTTATCCTTACTGTGCATTTGAGCTCACCCCTTTTCTATGTTTTATTTTTCCCAGGAAGTGAAGATGTAAATTATGAATGACCTACAGGGATATTATGTGGGGATATGAGTGTGGATTATGGAGACATTATGTTGTTGTAGTAGTTTTTTTCATTTTATGATGTAATGTAAAACTTATGAATATATCTAGTGTTTCCAAGGCTACTAAACAAATCGATCTTTCGAGATTTTATCTTTCTTGTGATCATGCCAATGTTATGTAATAATGCACCGACTCTGGGTAACTAGGGTCGGGGCGTTACAAATATTATTAACAAATACTTATTAGAAGATCATATATGATATTATATTAATATATATGGTACTTTTATAATTTAATAACAATTATTTAACTATTCTACTGAATTTTAATATACCCTCAACCAAGGTAATGTACAAGGTAAGTGTTAATTTCACAATCTCTTTCTTCTCTGAGGTTGTTTTTTGGTAAGTATCTACTAAGACCTCTTTATCATCCACATATGTGTTTTATTTAAAAAAATCAAAACATTTTTACTATATACTAGAATATGGTATAAAGTCATTAATACCCTTGTTTTAATTTTTATAATATGTTTATAAATAAATATTTCCATCGTTTTCCAAACAAGGTACTTTATGACCTTTTCGACAAAATTAAGGTAAGAATGTTTTTTAACTTATACGGCGGGTGTGGTTATTTTCCACTATTATAAAATCATAGAATCATCCCTTAAAATATTATCAGAATATTTTCAAAATAGTTGTTTTCTTTATAATTATGTGACTCTTAAATGATTTCAAAATATAAAGATATATTTCTCTCATATAGTTTTGAATTCATCTATGTCAACATCCTTGGGTAAATTTTACACTTTTTTGAAGTTGATTTATTATGATACAAATCATCCATGTTGTATTTAAATTTTTGTGATATGTTTGACTGTTGATTAGTTATTTTTATTCCATTCATGGTTTGTGGTAAAATTATTGACATTTCGTATGCTAGTTTTAATACGAATGTTACTATTATATTTCAACCTTTTCTTAGGATAAATGTACTGGAATAGTATGTTATGGGTTGTGGACCTATAAAAGATTGCCCTCTGGGTTGGGGCCTGGTTATAGCTGACCCTCCGGGTTGGAGTCCGGTTATAGAGGCTCTCCATGTTGGAGTCCGGTTACAGAGGCTCTCCAGGTTGGAGTACGGTTTTAGAGGCTCTCTGGGTTGGGTTCTAGTAAACGTTAGCCCATAGGTCCTAGCATGAGGCCTTGACACAGTAAATAATTTCCATACTATACATTACCTCATTTTGAAATTAGTTATTACATGTGATTATTCGACTAGTAGAATTTCCATGTTCTTGTTTATATGGTAATGTTTGATTTATTTTTTCCATATTATGTCCAAGTTTATGTCTAAAAGGCTATTGTTTTTATTTCACATCTTTCCTTAAAATTTTATAGCTTCAACTAAATTATTTACCCTTACTGAACATTTGAGGTCACCCCTTTTTTATTTTTTATTTTCCCAGGATCCCAAGAAGTGTCTTATGTTTGAGATGTTGGGTTATGCTAATGGAACAATGGCATTTTCAATGGATTTTTTTGTTATATGTTCTAAATTTCAATGTAAAGTAATGTATATAATATATTTTCTAATACTTCTAAATTGATCGGTCTTTCAATACATGATTCCTTGTAATCATTCCAATGTATTAAAATAATTCACCGAATCTGGGAATCTAGGGTCAGGGTGTTACAGTTGGTATCAATGGATGTTTAGCAACCACATTGGAAATAGATTTAGATAAACTCTAATCATAGAACACTACACTATGATATACTTTTAGGATTAGTATAGAAAAACTTCCTTGAATTTTTTTAAGGTAGATATTTTTTGATTTTACAAGAAATACATCTATGTCTGGATATGAGCAGGTAGAGGCGGCTATAACATAGATGTACCTAGGGGTAAAACCAAAAAACACCACTTTGAACTAGACTCAAACGAGAAGTGGTGCATGAAAAGGGGTCTTACTGCACTCTTGGTTATAACACTCCTGGGGGATATGCTTAGGATAATTCACATTTTCATTATAAACCATTATAATGGATTTGGGAGTAAATACTTCCTTAGAGAAAACATTTTTATTATTACGGATTATATACATAAACTAATCAATTTACGTTAGGTAGTTTTAAAGTTTGGAATTATTAATTGTGATTCATAAACTGACCAAGTGTATGCCATTGAATATAAATGGTTCCTAGTAGCAGGTATGTGAACTCCAGCAATACGTATGATCCAAAGAGTAATAAGAATCATATATTTCATGGTATTAAGCCATCATTTAGAAGGGACATAATCTCCCATGTATTCTCAACATATGAAGAAATAATATCATCTGTTAATAAGATAAGTAAAGAATTCTCTGAGTCCTATGGATTTGAAGAGAAGAAATAGAAGAAAAGGATGGTAAAGAGAATGATGGATAAAGAGAATAGGGGAAAGAAGGATTTTCCCATATGTGATAAATGTTGAATGAATCTCCTTCGTAAATGCTTGAAGGGAACGGGAGTTAGTTATAAGTGTGGATAAAAAGGACACCATGTATGTGATTGCAAGGGTAAGAAAAATGTTTTAAATGTAAAATACTTCATCTACAAGGCGTTGGGACACTACATGAATCAATGTCCCAGTCATCAAAGTATACCACAAATGATGTTATTGGATAATAATAACATTATGATACTACCTCAGTTGAAGATGAATAACTAGTGTTTGTATGCTGTTATTATAGAATTATTTCATTTGAGTGTTGCATCAACAATATACTAGTTTTATGAATTATGAATATAAATAAGGATTTTAATGCAGTACTATTTTATTGTTGATTTTATATTATATGGTTCTATGAAACATGAGTTAATAGTAAGCTACACTTTTTTGGAAAATAAATGGATGATGGAAATTTAATACTTAATATGGTCCTGATATTGATGTAGTTATTTGGAATAAGAGATGGTTGATTTGGATTAATTATATTGGACATTCATGAATTCCATGGAACTGATTAATAGTTTGTTTATTTCATCATTTTTGGAAAATTCAAAATTATTGGATATAAGGAATATATCTTGTATTCTATAAAGAATAAGGCTGAATAAATGTAATCAATAAGGTTTTATGGTAATTCATGGTGTTACCATGTTTTAAAAGAATACATGGTGAAGGTGTTCACATGTTATTACGTGGAAAAAAGGATCATCATTGTGTTTAACTTCTTTAAAAAAAATTACTATGAGTTTGGATAGAAGTATTTTGGATAATCCTAATGGTTGGAATGGATTATGTTTGAAATTGGATAGAACTATAAAGGTTATTTTTGGATTGTCTTAAACAGGACAACCTAGAGGTCGGGCGACTACCAGTCATGTCAGGCAAGGTAGCGAGGCTTGAACCTGCAACCGAAGGGTGACAAAGGTGCATCACCTACCACTGGCCTACGTGATTTCCTGGAGTGTATAATGTAGTCTCTTTTTTAAAAGGTCTGATAGGTGAATTATAAATTCATTATTTTTGGAACCTAATACGATGAGGATACATAGAATATTTTTTTGAAATCTTTTGGTGTGAAAGATAAGTTTTTGGTAGGAATTAGTTTAAGGATGAAACTCCACTTGTAAAGTATATATATATATATATATATATTTCCCTCTTACTTTATGACTAAATTAACTCTTAAAATTTAGTTAAGGGACTTCATCTCAATCTCCTTTCATTGAGGGATCCATTGATTTCTAAATGTCATTATTTTATATAGTGTATAAAACCCTTTGACTTTTCATTTCAAGGGGAATATTTTTATACAAAGCGTTTTACTAAATGAAAAAAAAAGAAAAAAAAATTAACGTAAGCAGTGAAAATGACCCTTCCGCCGCCTCGATTTGTATTTGATCTTTGGTTTCGTTAACAATACAAAATGATTTTTTTAAAGAAAATATATACCATATAATCTTTTTGCGTATTTTGGTATAGAAAATGGTTTTGATAACGGATTTGTTATGTGAATATATTTAAATGATATATTGTGATTGATGACCTCAATCCCTCTAATTATGTGTCTCTATTTTCCACCAATGTTTTACTAATAGAGATCATAATTTGGTGGTTACATTTTCATTTCCCATTCCCTCTTATTAAAACCAATTTTTTTTAATAGAAATTTAGATTTGGGGTTTCCACAAAGGTAATTCTCTATTTTTAAACATTTATTTTATAAAAACAATTTCAAATTGCGAGGACACGATTTATCAAATGATGGGATATTGTAACACCCACAAAACACATAGTACGTTATCTCATTAATATAATATAATATCTTACTCTACACGCGACACCGAGTTTGACTGCACCACATCATTACCAAACTAGCAGTTCACAATGCAGTTATAAATATAATTAAATACATTTTGAATCATATATACTATATGTAATTCTAACATCCATATTATGTGTTTTTTAGAAATAATATAAGAACATGTAAAGACCAGTATATTTAAAGTTAATTTTTTTCATAAATTATTTGTGATTTTATTAGTACGTAGTTTCTGACGGCACCTGATTCTGATGCCCGGTGTGCCCGAAATCACTTTCTGAAGTTTAGCTTGGGTGTGTTAAGTGAACGAACGAGCGGGTTTTTCTATCTTTTGAACTGGTGCTTAGAATTGAAATATAAGGGCACCGATAGAACCACAGCTCTAGTAATTGATTAATATGACCTTTACCAAAGATATGTCTGCTCGGGAGGAGTTGTTCAAAAAAAATGTGTGGATTAAATGAAAAGTAAAATAAAATTGTGTTATAATTTTTTTTATTTTTCTAATGTGGTTTTAATCTACATGGGAAAGTTGGGGTGGGTCCCACAAGTTTCTAACGACTCATGTTAGGGTATTTTTGAGGTGGGGCCCACACAAGCCCCAACCATTAACATTCCCAAACCCCTTAACTCTCCCCCTTTAAACTTGTTAAACCCTTGGTATTTAATTGGGTAAATCCCCGCTCTCAAACTTTAATTCATGACAACACACACTAAATTAATTGATTAATCCTCTTCAATTAATTTAGATAAGTGTATGAATTTTAATGTTTAAAATGCATGGTAAAATAATAAAATAAGGAGAGGCCTTATTTTATTCTGTTAGTTCTGTAGTGTGAGGGAATTTTTTAGAGATCTCTATTCTCTTGAAGAACTTCATCTCCTTTGTTGAAGAATGCCAAGACTCCGAGGAAGGGCATCGACTCGACGACCCCGAATTCTTCTTCTTTTTCCTCCTCCACGGAAAGGAAGGAAACAATGATGCGGAAATTATCCAACAATGTCACGCTTTGTTTTCTTCTCTATGTGATAAAAATAGGAGATGTCGCTTCCTCCTCAGACGCTCTCCTTCGACGTCTACAAAACCTCACCACGTGACGCCATCAACCGTGACACTGACGTTCTACATCATTTGTTGAGTTAAGGGTTAAGTTCAATTTTAATGAATTAAAATTTTGCTATGTTATGTCATTAAAGTATTTCATTTAATTCGGCCAAATTTTATCGATGTAGCCGGAGGAGATTGGACTGCAAAAACATTGCGGATTTCTCCTCCCCTTTTTCCGGTTGACCTTCGTTGATGATTGTGGCGAAGGTGGCATGGTGTCATTTCACCGTGTGGGAATAAAGAGAACCGCAACTGGAGCGGTCCGCGGCGGTGGAGCATGGCACCACCGCGCCATGCCGGTGAGGCCAAAGGAGGCTGCGGCCAGGGGCGGGCCTCGGCGGAGGGGAACAACGCCATCGCACTGTGTCAGAGCTTCAAGGGGGCCGCGGCTGGGGCGGGCCGTGATAGAGGGGCGTGGTGTCGTCATGCCGTGCCGGTCGGACAGGAGCCGCAGCCTAAGGTCGCGGTAGTCTTCAAAGGGGTGGTCGGCTGGGCCTGCCGCCGGCACCACCAGGAGGCGGTACCCGAGATGGTCCCGCGATTACACAAGGCCGGCCAATACGGTAGACCGTTGGAAGAACCCAGGGGGTTGTAACCCCTAGACCATATCGCTAGGACGGAACCCACAAGTCCACCATTTCGGAAGCAAGGGGGTGGCACCCCTTCGCACCTGGGTCGGCCAAAAGCCAAGTCGCGGCCCGCTTCCGAGCCGAGCCGCAGGCCGCACCGGGCCGGGCCGCCAGCGCCGGGCTAGGCCATGCCCAATCGTGTCAGACCCGGACCCGGGTCGGGTCTACCCGGATCGGGCTGACCCATGGGGTATTGGGTCGGGTCGGACCAGGCCCGAACCCCCTATTTTATGACAAGGTTCGTTCAAACACGCATATCATGGACTACGGACTTCCGATCGACACACCATTAGTTGCGTTGGGATCCTTGGATCGAGACGGTCATTTTGGTATATTACATCTGAGGTTTCAGTGAAGTTTGGGAATGGCCGGGTTGGTTCAAACCCGAAACCAACCGAGCCCTTGGAGTGGAAACGCCTATAACTTAAGGACCAGATGTTCGAATGATGTTCCATAAATTACGTTGATTTCCTCTTACTGAGATGGTTCTTTTGGATTACCCCACTCGAGTTTTGGATGCAGCTGGAGTACGGTCGGGTTGTTTTAGCTTAAAAATCCACTGGGCCCCTATGACGGAAAAGCCAATAACTCTCAGACCGGGCGTCCGATTGACGCGTTGTATGTCGCGTTGTGTTCCTATTGATGAGACACAACTTAGTTATAAATCAACTCTGGACTTAGTGGCAATTGATGTATCGACCCCCTTGGCTCGTGGAGTGGACCCTCCCGGAATCGAGTGTGCAGTGTGTGAGAACCCAAGTGTTGGCTGTGACTGTGACGAAAATGGGGACTGTACATGGATCCTACGTGGATTCGGCAGCGAGGACGACTGTACATGGATCCTCCATGGGTTCGGCAGCGATGACAACTGTACATGGATCCTACGTGGGTTCAGCAGTGATGACTACAGTACTTGGATCTTATGTGGGGTTGGCAGCGACTACTTCTGTACTTGGATCCTATGTGGGTTCGGTAGAGGAGATGATTCAGAGGCTACATCTAATCATCTCCACCCCTCTTCGTGAGTAGTATACCTGTGTGAGATGAGTATTGACTTTTAATCATTATCATCGATATAATTGGCTTGCTTTCCTATGTTTATTGGGTTGTGCTTTCCTGTGTGGAATGGGTTATACTTGGGCTCGTGAGTTGGAGCCAAACTAGAAATTATGACTTAGGTATATGTATGGGCATATATCTAAGTAGAGTTGGTTGATACTTCGTGTTTGTATCCTTCCATTGTGGTTTATCCTTTTTGGATTCTGGGATTCCTTCGAGGGTCTTGGGGTCCCTACTGAGTATCGTATACTCACCCCTGCACGGGCCATGCCCGCACTACGTTGTGTTGGTTACAGATGACAGAAAACGCTGATTGTGGTTGAGGCTTGTGGAGCGGGACGGTACCCGGAGGTGGACTATCAGGCAAGATGTACACGGAGCAGACGGCTGGACCTGAGGAGCTAAGGAGACCATCTGTACCCACCCTTCAATTGGGATAGACGGAGGACGACTCGGTGGTTTCTTATTTACTTTACTGCTGATGTACTTTCTTTTCAGCTATATTGTACATTCATTTGGGTTTGTATTCTGGCCCATTTACTTTTCAGCACCTACTTTTTCACTCAGTTTACTTAGTGTTTACTACAGCTTTCATACTTTTTTGTGTTTCTTTACTTATATAAAGACAATGCCTTCCCATTTATCAGGATTTACGCCTTTGGTGCTAGTCTCTAGCCCCTGGCCTTTGGAAGTCGGGCTTGAGGTAGTCACGGCATGGGCCCTGAGGATGGGTCGTGACAAATTGGTATCAGAGGAGTTGGTTCTACCGCAGAACTCAGGACTCTGATAATTTATTCTGTGTGAAGCAACATAGTTTAGAGTATTGAGCGTTGTTATCAGTCTAGGGAGTCCAGTGTTGGTTCGGCAGCCGACGTATCCATACACCAGGACCCTGACTTCTGATTTCTGACTCAGTGCACGAAAAAATTGACTGCATGTGTGTTTCAAAAGTTTTCATTGTGATTACTTTTTTCATCTCACTAGGTATACTGTATTAACAGTGGTGCACCTATTTCTTTTCAGGATGGCCCCACGATGGCAGCCAGCTAGGGTTCTGAGAAATTTGTGAGATGGCAGCCCACCGAGCGACAAGGCCTCAGTGCAGGGCCCCATTATAGTAGAGGCATCGCCGTTACCTCTACCCACCGATCCACTGATGCCACCAGCCCCACCAGCTGAGAGTTCACGTCACCTAAGTGCATTGCATGAGTTTCAGCATTAGAGGTTGCCCAGGTTCCATGGAGAGACAGACCCTCAAGTATCCGAGGATTGGATGGAGGCTGTTGTCTGAGTCTTCTGATTAATAGGGACACCAGATGACCTCATGGTGATCCTTTCGGCGAGTCTCATATACGCAGTAGCAGGTAGATGGTGGAGCTTGATGCTCCAGGTGCACGACGAGGCATCTCTTCTTTGGATGGACTTCGAGAGCCTCTTTCGCTCGGAGTTAGTACCAACCACCCACCGTGTGGTGTGCATCCAGGAGTTACTATAGCTTTGGCAGAGCAGCATGACAGTAGCCCAGTACTCGGTGATATTTACCGACCTATCGCGCTACTCCACGGATATGGTACATGACCCATTCTTCCGGGCCTCCACCATCGAGTAGGGACTAAGGCATGAGATCAGGTCTTCGATGATCTCCCTCAGCATTCCGACGCAGTCAAAAGTACTAGAGCGAGCCCTTCTTGTGGAGAGCTTTATTGCTGAGCCTACACCAGTAGTGAGGCCTACCGCGGGGAGACACGTAGCTGAGTCTTCTGCAGCCAGTAGTAGACATATGTCACAAAAGTCCAAGAGGACCAGACCATTAGGTGGGCAACCTCAGGATACTGGTTCGGAGGTGTGGGGAAGACGCAGTAGAGCCATTCATACAAGGGGCAGATAGTGCAATGCATGTGGCGGGCAGGGCCACATCGCTCATGACTACCAGACCCACAATGCAGAGGAGTAGCAGACGGTTCAGGGACCACCTAGGCAAAGGCATAGGTTTGATCATGGTGGTCTGCAGGGAGTAGGCAGACAAGGTAGAGGAGATGGCCGAGCAGTAGGTGGTGGACGCTGCTTCGGGGTTGTACCACCACCACCACCAGAAGGTCCACCCCGACTACAGGGAGCTGGCGGGTAGAGGCAGGCTCAGCTTCAGGCAGTGGAGGCCTATGACCACGGTGCACCTGAGATGATTCGAGGTACTATATGTGTCTACTACACCCTTGCTTCTGTTCTTATAGAAAAATGAGTGAGTAATTATTTTATTATCGCTACCCTTGTTCGGATCTCGGAGATTCTGATGGAGCCGTTGTCTTGATCCTTATGGCTAGAGACTCCTACAGGAGCAGAATTGACGATTACACATTGGTGCCAGTAGTGTGAGCTTACTCTAGGAGGTGAGATCTTCGGCTGAGATCTTCTTACCGTGGCGTCGAGGCCTTATGACATCATCTTGGGAATGGATTAGTTATCTACGGTTCATGATCAGATCGACTATATTAGGTGCAAGGTGCGGTGTGTATGCACCGATGGGAGCAGGTTCACCATCACCAGCGAGAGGGGAACCTTTGCAATGCAGGATGGACATACACAGAGGAGAGGGAAGCCGATCACACATCAGTTGGCTAGTCTCATCCTCAGAGCGGTTGACATGCGGAGTCTGAGTTTTCCTATTGTGGTGGATCATTATGCAGATTTTTTTTATGATGACGTTCCAGGACTACCTCCTCACATAGAGGTATACATCTATATTGACATGTACCCCCGGGACAGCCCCGATATCCACTCTATCATATCGGATGGCCGCACTGAGCTCTGATAACTACGGGTACAGCTGGAGGACTTGCATGGGAAGGGATTCATCCAACCCAGTGTTTCACCCTGGGCTTCCCTGATATTTTTCGCCAAGAAGGCGGACGAGATCTTGTGATTGTGTGTCGATTATCATCTCTTAAACCAGGTGACTGTGAAGAACAAGTATCCACTTATGATTATTGACGACCTCTTCAATCATCTCAAGGGTGCACAATGGTTCTGAAAGATAGACCTCATGTCAGGCTATCATCAGCTCAGAGTTCAAGATGAGGATGTGCAGAAGACGGCCTTCAGGTGTCTGTATGGCCACTATGAGTTCTTGGTTATGCCTTTCGGTGCAACCAACAATCCAAAAGTGTTCATGAGTCTCATGAATAGTATATTCCAGCCTTACCTCGATTGATTTTTCATAGTCTTCATCAAAGACATTGTTATTTACTCTACTACTGAGGAGGAGCACGCCTGCCACTTGAGGGTTGTATTGGATACACTCTGAGAGAACCATCTTTATGGTAAGCTCTCAAAGTGTCAGTTCTGAATTTAAGAGGTCCACTTCTTGGAGCACGTCATCTCTAAGTTGGGAGTTGCAGTGGATCCTATAAAGATCGATTCAGTGCTAGCTTGGGAGCCACCCAGGAGCGTGACGGAGGTGCGGAGTTTCCTAGGTCTGGCTGGGTACTATCGGAGATTTTTTCCAGACTTCTACAGAGTTACGGCACCACTTTCAGCTTTGATGAAGAAGGGGAAACCCTTTGTGTGGTCAGATAGATGTCATCAGAGCTTCCATGAGCTGAGACAGAGATTGACCAGTGCACCCATCTTGAGGCTACCGGAGGAGGTAGTAGGGTATGTAGTTTACTTTGATGCATTAGGGACTAGACTCGAGTGTGTCCTGATGCAGGAGTGGGAATTGATCACTTACGGATCACGACAGTTGAGACATCATGAGTAGAACCATGCTAACCATGACCTGGAGTTAGCATCAGTGGTCTTCGCCTTGAAGATGTGGTGGCACTATCTAATGGGTGAGCGTTTTATAGCCTAATATGACCACCATAGTCTCAGGTACATCTTATCGCAGAAGGACCTGAACCTGAGACAGCGGTGATGGCTCGAGTTCCTCCAGGACAATGACTTTGAGAAATGCTATACTCTTGGGAAGGGGAACGTAGTAGCTGATGCTCTCAGCAGGAGGTCGGGCATTCAGCTACTTGGAGAGGTGACGGAGTAGCTAGCCGCATTCCAGATATCCTTTGTGGATAGAGATGGGGAAGCCTTTATTCAGTCACTCACAGTCACTTCTCCACAACTTCAGTGGGTTAGAGAGGCACAACGTAGGGACGTTGACTATGAGACGCGACGTACTCAGATTTCCACATGGCAGGCACCTGATGGATTTTCTGAAGGAGGAGAGCATGTCATCCTCTTCAGGGGACGTACCATGGTACCTGTTTCATTACAGGAGAAGGTGCAGAGGGATTTTCACACTTCCCCATTGGTGGTACATCTAGGAGTAGTGAAGATGTTCCAACATCTCAGACGACAACAATTGTGGACATGTATGAAGAAGGTAGTGGAAAAATTCGTTTCACGATGCCTCACCCGCCAACAAGTAAAGGTGGAGCACTAGGTACTAGAAGGCTTGGTACAACCCTTAGAAGTCTCGGAGTGGAACTGTGATGGAATATCTATGGATTTTGTGATAGGTCTTCCATGTACTTCCATAGGACAGGACTCCATCTGGTTGATTGTTGACCGACTCACCAAGATGGCCCACTTCTTACCTATCAGAGAGCAAGGCTCAGTGGAGAACTTGGGACGCCTCTGCATTTAGGATATTGTGCGGCTTCATGGTGTACCATCGTCTATTGTCTCCAAACGAGATGCTCGTTTTACTTCTTGGATTTGGAAGGGGTTGTAGGAGGCATTTGGGACGCAACTACACCTGAGCACCACCTTTCACCATCAAACGGATGGCCAGACGGAGAGGACCATTCAGACACTCGAGGACATGCTTCGTGCATGTGTCCTTGACTTTGGTCACAACTGGGAGGATTACGTACACTTGGTTGCATTTGCGTACAACAACAACTACCACTCCACCATCGGGATGGCACCATAAGAGGCATTGTACGGCCGACCATTCAGATCACCTTTGTACTGGACAAACCCTGGGGAGTCAGTACTTGTAGGACTAGAGATGGTCCAGGATACAATAGAGAAGGTACATATCATCCAGGAGCAGATGAGGACTTCTCAGAGCCGACAGAAGTCCTATACTGATAGGAGGCGGAGACCACTGGAGTTCAAGGATGGTGACCACATTTTCTTACGGGTCTCACCTCGACGTGGATTACGGAGATTTGGCCAGGGAGAAAGTTATCTCTGCGCTTCATCGGACCATTCCAGGTTCTCGGTAGGATAGGTGAGGTGGCTTATCACCTGGCTCTTCCACCTCAGTTTCACCGGGTGCACGACCTCTTCCACGTATCTTAGCTGAGGAGATACGTGCATGACCCGACGCATATCATCGACCACGTGGAACTGGACATTGATGACGGGGTGATATTTGCGTAGGTTCCGGTGGAGATAGATGATCAACATGAGCAGGTCCTATGTGGACGGTCGATTCCTCTGGTGCGCATCCGGTGGCAGCATGGGAACCTCCAGGAGAGCACATGGGAGAGGGAGGCTTAGATGTGTGCACAGTACCCTCATTTTTTTTCATTAGTTTATGATGTAGCTTTACGGGGATGTAAAGCCCTGAGGTGGGAGTAATGTAATGACCCGTAAATTTCAAGGAAATTTTTTTCTTAAATTCTTTTTGATTTTATGAGTATGCAGTTTCTGAAGGCCCTTGATTCCGAGGCCCAGTGTGCCTGAAATCAATTTCTGAAGTTTAGACCAGGTACGTTCAGTAAATGAATGAGCAGGATTTTCTATCTTTTAAACAGGTGCTCGGAATTGAAATCTGAGGGCACCGATGGAACCGTACTGCCAATAATTACATAAGAGGACCTTTACAGAAGATGTTTCTTCTTAGGAGCTGTTGTTAAACAAATGTGTGGATTAAATGATATGTAAAATAAAATTGTGTTACAATTTTTTTTCTTTTTCTAAATTTGTTTTAATCTACATATGGAAGTTGGGGTGGGACCCAAAACTTTCTAACTACTCATGTTAGGATATTTGTGAGGTGGGACCCTCACAAGCCCCAACCATTCAAATTCCCAAACCCCTTAACTCTCCCCCTATAAACTTGTTAAACCCCTTGTATTTAATTGGGTAACTCCCCACTCTCCAACACTAATTCATGACAACACACACTTAATTAATTGATTAAACCTCTTCAATTAATTTAGCTAAGTGTTTGAATTTTAAAGTTTGAAATGCATGGAAAAATAATAAAATAAGGTGAGGCCTTATTTTATTTTGTTAGTTTTGTTGTGTGGGGGAATTTAGAGGATAGATCTATTCTCTTGAAGAACGCCATATCCTTCATTGAAGAATGCCAAGACTCTGAGGAAGAGAATCGACTCGGTGACCCCTGATTCTTCATCTTTTTCCTCCTCCGCGGCAAGGAAGGAAACAACAGTGTAGAAATTCACCAATGGCGTCATGCTTTGTTTTCTTCTCACCATGATAAAAAGAGGAGACGTCGCATCCTCCTCGGACACTCTCCTTCAACATCTATGAAACCTTACCACATGACACCATCAACCACGACACCGACATTCTTCATCGTTTACTGAGGTAGGGGTTAAGTTCAATTTTAAAGAATTAAAATTATGCTATGTTATGTCCTTAATGTATCTCGTTAAATTCGGCCAAATGTTATCAACGTAATGAGAGGAGATCAGACCGCACAAACACAGCCGATTTCTCCTCCCCTTTTTCATATTGACCTTCATTGATGATTGTGGCGATGGCGGTGCGGTGCCATTGCACTGTGCGGGAACGAAGAGAACCACGACCGAAGCGGGCAGCGGCGGTGGAGCGCGACGCCTTTGCACCTCACCGATGAGGCCAAAGGAGGTCGCGGCCAGGAGCGGGCCTCAGCAGAGGGGCGTGGTGCCGTCACGCCATGCCGGTCGGACAGGAGTCACGGACTAAGGCTACGGCGGTCTTCAAAGGGGCGGCCGGCCGAGCCGGCCCCCGGCGCCACAAGGAGGCGGGACTCGAGAGAGTCCTATAGTTCCACAAGGTCGGACAACACCATAGGCCGATCGAAGAACATGGGGGTCATAACCCCCCGACCAGATCCATAGGGTGGACCCCACGGGTCCTCCGTTTCAGAAACAAGGGGGTGCTGCCCCCTTCACACCCCGCTCAGTCGAAATCCGAGCCACGGCCAACTTCTGAGCTGGGCCGCAGGCCGTGCCGGGCCGGGCCGCCCGCGCTAGGCTATGCCGGGCCAGCCGGTCTGAACTGCGCCCAATCGGGCCGGACCTGGACCCGAGTCGGGTCGACCCAGTTCAGGCCGACCCATGGGGGTATTGGGCCGGGTCGGCCCGGGCCCAAACCCCCTATTTTCAGACCAGGTTCATTCAAACTCCCATATCTTGGGCTACGTACCTCCGATCGATGCACCAGAAGTTGTGTAGGGATCATTTGATCGAGATGGTCATTTCAGTATATTACAACCGAGGTTTTGGAAATGTTTCGGTACGGTTGGGTTGGTTTGAACCTGAATGAAACCGGGCCCTTGGAGCGGAAACTCTTATAACTTAGCAACCAGACATTTGAATGACGTGTCGTCAGTTACGTTGATTTTCACTCAGTGAGACGGTTCTTTTGGCATACCCCACTAGAGGTTTGGATGCAGTTGGAGTATAGTCGGGTTGTTTTAGCTTTAAAATCAACTGTGACCTTCGGACGAAAAAGATAATAACTGTCAGACTGGGCGTCTGATTGACGTGTCGTCTGTCGCGTTGAGTTCCTATTGATGAGACGGAAGTTTTTGATACATCAACTCTAAAAATCGTGAATGTTGATGTATCGACCCCCTTGGCACATAAAGCAGACCCTCTCGGAATTGAGCATGATGTGTGTGGGAACCCTAGAGATGGCGGCGACTGCGACGACAATGGCGACTGTACTTGGATCCTACATGGGTTCGGCAGCGAGGATGACTGTACTTGGATCCTCCGTGGGTTCGGTAGTTATAACGACTGTACATGGATACTATGTGAGTTCGGCAGTGATGGTTACTGTAATTAGATCCTACGTGGGTTTGGAAGTGACTACTTCTATACTTGGATCCTACGTGGGTTCGACAGAGGAGATGATTCAGAGGGTACATCTAATAATCTCCACCCCTCCTTGTGAGTAGTATGTCTATCTGAGCTGAGTCTTGACTTTCAATCATTATCATCGATATGATTGGCTTGCTTTCCTGTGTGGATGGGGTTGTGCATTCCTGTGTGGACTGTGTTGTACTTGGGCTCGTGATTTGGAGCCGAACTGGAAATGATGACTTAGGTATATGTATGGGAATATACCTATGTAGAGTTGGTTGATACTTCGTGTTTGTATCCTTCCTTTTTGGTTTATCCTTTGTGGATTCTGGGAGACCTTCGGGGGTCTCAGGGTCCCTACTAAGTATCGTATACTCACCCTTGCATGGGCCATGCCCGCACTACGTTGTGTTGGTTGCAGATGACAGACAACGCTGATTGTGGTTGAGGCTTGTGGAGCGGGACGATACTCGGAGGTGGACTATCAGTCGGGACGTACACGTAGCGGACGGCCAGACCCGAGGAGCTGAGAAGACCATCTATACCCACCCTTCAAGTGGGATAGCCGGAGGAAAAATCGGTGGTTGCTGATTTACTTTATAGTTGCTATACTTTATTTTCAGTTGTACTGTACTTTCAGTTGGGTTTGTATTCTAGTCCATTTACTTTTCATCACTTACTTTTGTACTCAGTTTAATTAACATTTACTACAGCTTGCATACTCTATTGTGTTTCTTTAATTATATAAAGGAAATGCCTTCCCATTTATCGATATTTACATCTTTGGTGCTAGTCGCCAGCCCCTGGCCTATGGAAGGCGGGCTTGGGGTAGTTACGGCATGGGCCCCGAGGACGGGTCGTGACAGAACATATTCATTTTTTCAAATAAAAGAAGTGTTTTTAAAAAAAATGCAATTTCGCTGCTTTTTAATAGCGATCACTTTTTTTAAAATCCAAAATTTGAGATTTTTATATATTATATTTGAAAAAATAAACTTATTCATTAGAATCAGAACATAGAAATTTCGTTTTGATAAATTTTTGGTGTTTTCTGATAACTTTAATATTTGGGTGAATAGAGAAAATTATTAAACTTTGACTGAAAACAACTTTTTTTAATCAAAATGACTTATAGTGTAAAATTATACATTTGAATGGTTTTAAAGTATAATTGGATTATATTTTTATTATTCAATACAATCTTGGTAATTATTAGTAATTTTAAATTAAAATTTGACATAAACACATGTTAATATTTTGATAGTTTTTACTTTTTTTAAAACCCATTTTTTTGACAATGGGAATTAATTTTAAATTAATAAATTCAACTAATATGTTTTTGAATTTCGTAAAATAGACTTCATTTTTGAATTTCGAATATCAAAATTGGCATAGGGTGATTGTTTTTGTATTTTTTTGAGAACAATCAATTTTTGATGAATAGTGAAATCATTGATTTATTGTTTAAAACAGACTATTTTTTTAAATAATTATTTATTTTATTTAAATATATTTTTTGTCAAAATAGATACATAATACTGATATATGTTCAATGTAATTCATTGGAGCCATTTTATAATAAGTTTAGATATATAAAAAGTTTACTGAACTTTTTACCGTCTTTTACCAACCTCCTAGGAGCATTGGCTAATTTTGAATAAAACTTAATTTTACCAATTATGTGAATTGAATATTAAAAATACGAGAGACATGGTTGAAATTATTAAGTAAAATGTGGTTCAATAAGATAAAAATAATTTTTGGTGAATAGTGACTTCAGACTTTTATATACCACAATTAAAATTAAATAGGGTAATTAAAGATAAAAATAATATCATTATTACCATAAAATATGTCCTAATTCTATTAGAGAAGTGAAATTAGACCTAGAACAACCTTAGTAATAAAATATAATCCTTTTGATCCACTTGGATTAGATTAGGACAATTACTATTATTTAATTTTAAGAAGAGTTAAAAGTGTTAAATTCAAGTTTTTATTACTAAAACATTTTAATATAGGGTTATACATAAGATAAATTCGACTATAAATATTAATTATAAAGATAAAAAGATTTAATACATAATTATATTTAATTTAAAAAATTTACCATTAAATAATCTAATTTATTTATGACACAATGATGATGCAGTAATTGCCTTATTAATGAAAGATTATAATAATTGATATTATAAATACCCAAATAAATGTAATTCTTGACTTTTGATGAATTAAACTAATTTTAAAGGTTAATATGAAATCTTAGGGTTGATTAGATAATTTTGTTTCGAAGTGATAAGGTTTTTCTGACTTTCACAAAAACAAAATACCAAATAGTGTAAAAATTGATATATATTATTTTTTAAAACAAATACTATATTATTGGTTGATATAATATTCTTAAAAATCTAAGGTTTGTCCAAAAGGATTAAATAATATTATCTATGTCAAAAATGAACCACTTTAGGTTATCTTCTATGTTTATAGTATGTTTATTAACCATATGGTGTAAGAATTCAAGAAGAAAAGTTAAAGTAAAATTATTTAACATAGAGTTAAATATATAAGATAAGGTTAAAATGGTACCATAAACATGTCTAAAACATATTGATTGAGAGTATTTCGACCCATACCCTCTTTATCTTCTAAATTAATCAATTTTGAGTCATTATAAACCGATTATAAATTTATTATATAATAATATTTCAATCTTTTCCTAAGGTTCCCCTCACCCCTCTTTTAAAAGAGAACTCCCTCAAGTCTCAAATTCACACCTTAAAATACATTTGGCTCCACCAACCCCTGCTCAAATATCCTATAAACTATCCTCTATTCATCCTAGAGGCCTTACATTGGTCAGAAATCTATCCTAAGGAGACATTTTGATCAAATCTAAATGAAGAAACTGAAGAAGAAGTAATATTTCATCACCTCTTTCAAGTTCTTTTCTTCTTCCACTTCTTATTTCCATGTCGGTTCCATTGTAAATAATTAATCTAGTATATTATATATAATGTGATTTTATTATAAATATCTTACATCCATATTCATAATTCTATCCATCCTATGAATTAAATGTCACCATACGTGCGTACGTATGGCTTACCGTCTCCACGTCGAGGTGTAGTTGTTATTCAATACATTATTTTTTGGATGGGTATAATAATGATGTATAATTGAGTTAAATAATAAATATTACATGTTAATGATTATTTATATATTATATAACATCCAATTATATAAAATTTTAATATTAAAATAAACATATTGTCACTCCTGCGTTCGTACGGATTACGGTCTACACGAACGCGGTGAGATTCATTCCCCATCGTAACCATTCAAGACTAATTTTCATTGGATGATTAAAAATAATTTTTAAAGACTTTAAATAATTCAAGATATGAATAATAGAAATCACATCAATTAAAAACATGACTCACATAACATAGAATATAATTTAAAATGAATCAGTTAACACCTGAAACGACAATAATACTAAAATATTATTAACAAAGCATTATTAGATGATCATATATGATACCATAATTATGTATTTGGTTCATGTATAATTTAATAACAATAATTTAACTATTATACAGGTGTTTAAAATACTCTTGACCATGGAAACGTACATGGTAAGAGTTAATTTCACAATCTCTTTATTATACGAGGTTGTTTTTACGTAAGTATCTAATGGGACCTCTTTATCATCTACATCCGTGTTTTCTTAAAAATGTATTTCAACACATTTTTACTCTTTACTAGACTATGTGATAAAGACTTTTATCCCCTTGTATTAATTTTAATAATATGTTAATAAAAGAATCATTCCATCGTTTTCCAAACAAGGTACTTTATAACCTTTTGGACAAAATTAAGGTAAGAATGTTTTTTAACCTATACGGCGGGTGGGATATTTTTCACCATTATAAGATCGTATAATCTTCCCGTACAAGATTATTTGAATATTTTCAAAATAAATTTTCTCTTTATAATTATGTGACTGTTAAATTATTTCAAAATGGAGAGAGATAATTCTCTCAAATGGTTTTGATTTCATCTATGTCAACATCCGTTGATAAATTTTACACTTGTTTGAAGTTGATTTATTATGATACAAATATTACATACTGTATTTATGGTATTGTGATATGTTTGTCTATGGATGAGTCATTATTATTCCAATGATGGTTTATGGTCAAATATTGACATTTTGTATTCCAGTTTTAATATGATTGTTTCGGTTATATTTCTACATTTTCATAAGATGAATGTATTGGACTAGTATGTTCTGGGATGGGGACTGGTAAATGTAATCCCTCTGGGTTTTTTTCTAATTACAGTAGACCCTCTAGGTTTTAGTCCAGTTATAGAGGCTCTCTGGGTTGGAGTCTGGTTATAGAGGCTCTCCGGGTTGGAGTCCGGTTCGAGAGGCTCTCTGAGATGGGGTCCGTTTACAATTAGACCCTAGGTCCTGGCACGAGGCCTTGACATAGAAAGTAAAGTCTGGCACAATACATTCCCTAATTATGAAATTAGTTATTAAATTTGATTATTCAACTAGTAATATATCTATGTTAATTTTTTATGATATATTTTGATTTATTTTTTCCGTATTATGTTCATGTTTATGTTTAAAAGGCTATTGTTTTTATTACGATCTTTCCTTAAAAATTTATAGATTCCACTAAATTATTTACCCTTACTGAGCGTTTGAGCTCACCCCTTCATTATGTTTTATTTTACTAGGATCCCAATAAGTGTTTTATGTTTGAGATGTAGAGAAAATCAAATGGAACAATGGAAATCTCAAAGGATTGTTTTTTGTTGTATGTTAAAAAGTGTAATGTAACGTTCATGTATGTCATCTATTTTTCAAGGCTACTCAACTGATCTGTCTTTTGGGACTTGATTCCTTGTAATCATTCCAATTTATTAAAATAATGCACTAACTCTGGGAATCTAGGGTCGGGGCATTACAACAGTAATTAAAATTTAATTGTATTTGAGGCTTAATGTTAGTATGATTGTTTATTTAAAAAGTTTAGGCTCAAGGAGGAGGTTTATATCATAAATCATACAACCTGATATTGAAATAAAATTTGTCATGAAAATCTCCCCTTAATACAATACAAATTCTAATATTTCCCAAATATCAATTTAAATATCATGATCAAATTAAAAATATTGTATGATTTATTCACACTAATTATTTTTTGTCAACTCTTATAAACATTTTTTAAAATGAAATTTTATTTTTTTTTCTATTTTTCATAATTTATTCTTATCAAAATGATCACATCCACCACCAAACCACATATGATTAACATAAAAGGTATAATAATAAAGATTTTTTATTTTCCTGAAATCAAAACCAATTTTTTCCATTATTTTGTTTTTTTGTAATTTTGTTGTTTTTTTTCAAGAGAGGGAAAACAATAAAGAGGGAAATGAATGAATTATCATTTCACAAGAACTAAAAATAGAACCCCTAAACATTCCCATCATAATGTATTTTATCTCATCCAATATAAATCCATTTACCCCCAAGCTTCAACTTTAAAATATCATGAAAATACTAATAGGAAGGAAAAAATGTATAAAAATGGAATTAAATGTGGTTTATTATACATAAGGTCATTCTTGGAATTTATGGGATAATGAAGGTCTGGTTTAAATATGAACTTTTAAGGGGATGGGATTTTAAAAAATATGCCTAAATATTTTTAAATGTGTTTTTATACTATAATATCTTTGATAAGTTCAAATACATATTCTTATTAGGGACATGACCAAAGAACACTCAAAAAATATGCTCAAGATAAAATAATGTACATGGTCTAGAAATCATCTCACTAATGGACATTTAGTATTTGAAATTCACAAATTAAATTATTAATTTTAAGAAATATATTCTCATGAATTTTAAAAAATCATATGGTGAAAAGTGATTGGGATTTTTCATTTACATGTATTAACTAATTACCTTAAATCATGAGTCATCATTTTAATACCCATGATTCAATTTTATCATAAAATTATCCATTTTACACTATAAATAATAATAAAATTGAAATATAAAACATGGAAACATAGGTTTCTTAAGATACTCATGTCACCAAGATATATCAGGTAAACCATTAATTCAAATGTGGTCATGCAATTTTCTAGTTTAACAATCAAAAAATCTTTTAAAAAAAATATTTAGGGAGTTTAAATAATAAAAAATAAAATATAAATCCATTTAGAAATAAATATTATTCCATTTCCTCCATTACTTGGGGATACATTATTGTTTCCTTCCCTAATTGTCCCATAAAAAACTCATACTAGTGTAAGAACAATTCCATTTAAGCATAAAGGGGTGTTGTGAGAAGTAATTGAATCCAAAATCCAAATAAAAAAATATAGCACTGGTTCCTAATGGATGAAACATTGGTCAATGTAATTGTCTCATAATAATATCATAAGAAGAAATAATTATCTTGGTTGGAGAGGGTTTAGCTCCTCTACCAGTTCTTGAATAAAACATCATTGGAATTTTACAGTTTTTCCCATTTATAGTGAATGGGTTTACATTATATTTTTTTGTGATCAAAATGGATCCAAATTTATAGAATTAATTAAAAATAATAGGTTGTTCGCACCTAGAATAAATATTAACTGGCATTAACTTCATTATGGAATTTTATGCTAGGAATTGGTCTCCAGTTTGAAAGGCCTTCTGTTAAATCAGTTTCTCTAGTTCCACTTGGGTTTATACTTTTTAAATTCTCAAATTCCCAAAATATTTACTAATAATTACTTCTATTTCCTACAACTGATGTTTTTCCTCCATTCCAGCAATCTTTAAAACCAAATTCACCTTTTTATAGGCAAATGTCTTGGATCTCCAATTATACTTGTAGATGATTATTTTTCCCATTAATCTATGAATATATGATCATATAAACATGTGTCTTGTATGTGTCTTGTTATTCCCATAAGGTATTTTCAAGCATTTATCATTAATACATTCAGTATGGTTTGAATATTTCCTCCATAATACCATTAATCTCTTGATTTTACACCTATGGTTGACCATTATTTTAGGGATGGTAAGGTTTATATGTCTTATGGTGAACAAGACACCTTTTAATAATGCAGTCAACTCTTAAATTGAAAACAAATATCCATTGGTTTTTGATGATGGCTCTTATTATTAGAAACCTACCAAAGATGTAGGGCCTAGAAAAATCACACATCACTTTTGAATCAGCAGTCTTGGTGGCCTTGTATTTCATCCATTTAGATACAAAATCTAAATAATTTAAAATTTATTATTAACCAAAAGATATGGGAAATGGAAAAATAATGTAAATTTTCCATAATTCAATGATTTTACAAAATGTGATGGGTTTTCGAGAATATCATGTGCCTTTAAAATATTTTTAAAAAATTGAATGTATTTCCATTTTTCACAATAATCATGAGAATTGTTAAACAAGTTAGTCCAATAGATACTAATGTTTAATAATTTTATATTAGTTTTTTATTTCAAAAGTGTAATGGATCCTCAATACCCTGGTTCTTTCTCTCTCTTATCAGCGTCTTTTAGGGTTTCTTCTATAAAATCAATTTCACTCTGTTGATGGATCTTCTGATCCAGCCTTTGAATTCCCCAAGTAGTATCTCTGATGACATGAAATTGTCCTCTGTTCATCCTCTCCCCTTTCCACATTATCTCGGTATTCTAAGTTCTCTTCTTATTAGCGGCACTGGTCTGTTGGTGTTTTGATGACACTTAACGGTGACCCTATGCATTTATCTCTATTTCTGTTGTGTTTTATCCACATTTTGGCCTTACACGATGGGGATCTTGTGTTTAGGATTATTTTTGAGTGGTTTTTGGTGGTGTATAACTATTTTATTATTGTTTTTAGGGCCTTCATTTCTACCTTCTCTAATCTTATCGTCTGACCCATCATTTATAAACCCAATTTTGGTTCAAGATAATGTTGCTTCATTGGTTTGGGGTTTTTTCAATGGTGGGGTTCTATAGTGCCTATTTCATTGTCATGCACTCCCTTTCCTCTACTCTTGCGGCTAAGCCCTCTGCCCCAAACCACATTCTTGATCTTGTTTATAGTTGTTTTCGGTAGTTTGGGACTGTTCTAGTAGGGGCAGTTGACATCAATGATTCGGCCCTTCCTCCCAATTTGGGTTGTTTTGGTTCATGATCATGTTCTTGTGTCAGGATCATAGTAAATTCTAGATTTATCTTCTTCCATGTTCGTGGATACTTTATCCATCATGTTTTGGTTGTCTTGATGGCTAAATATCCTCGATGATGGATGTTCCAATGGTGTTCAAGATTATTTTTTCTGTTTTTTTGGTTACTATATTTATATTATGATGACAATTTTGATGGTGTATCTCTGCTTTGGTGTTTTTTGAGGGTGATAATGGATTATGTTTGGCATGTGTTGCTGATGATCTAGTATCAATTAAGGACTATGTCTCTCCATAGTTCGGTTTGTTCTGGTGAAGACTCCGTTTGATTTTTAAAGTCTTGATGGGTTGAAGTGATAGTGTTGAAGGTGGTAAGGTGATTGGATTGATAAATTGATGTCAATAGCAGCAAATGGTGATGCTTTTTTCTTTGAAATTTTAATTTTTAATGTTTGAATTTTGACGGTTTGAATTTTGAAATTGGGTTGATGGGGTCTCTTTATGTAATATGTTTTTGGGTTTTCTATTCTCTATCGAAGGCATGTGGGTTCCAACATTTCCCAATAAAATTGGAATATTTTGAAAATACCAGAAATATCTGTTTGGAGGAGATTTTATTTCACATAATAGTAAGAATATTCATATAACCAGGTCATTGAAATTTTCCCAAAGAAATAGATCTTCCGAGATATAGAATCTATATGCAACATTGATATTATGATTTCGATGGATGTTAAGGGAAGTGGATACATGAGTTATGGATAAATATTTTACTATATTTCCATACTGTGGTACTTCGCCATCTATGGTGTAAAGATGATCCCTGGGTGTCTGATCATTGAGTGGGATCAATTTTGGAATTTCTATTTCAACAGTATTGGGTATCCTTCTAAGGTTATCTAATACTTGTTACTCATCTCCCTTTTTATCTTTAATATTCAAATTAAACTCATGTAAGATTAGTATCCATCATTCCAACCATGGTTTGGAATTTACCTTCTTCTTCAATTACCTATGTTCTATATTATCAAGAAATACAACTACATTACATCCAAGGATATATTACAAGAATAAATCTAATGAAAATAAATAATAATAATAATAATAACTATTTAATAGGATTTTAATTAATCGGAGTAGAATCCATGTTTCTTGAGGCATAAGTTATGATGTGAGTTTTCCTTTAATTATATGGGAAATATCCTACCCAATAACATGCTTTGATGCATCAAAAAGTAACTCAAATGGATGTTCCCAATTTGGTGGTTACATTATTAGTGGTGTAGTTAACATCTATATGAACTCATCAAATTCCTCCTGAATTGTTTTTTTAAAAACGATGTCATATTATTTCAAAATTAATATTTAAAGTGGAATATAAATCTATCTAAATTGATTGGTTATTATTTTATAAAATTCCATATGCACTAAAAATGACCTAATGTGCCTCAAATAGGTGGGATATTGAAATGAATGATTCAATTCACCATTTTTATTATCCACCTCAATTATTTTTTGTGAAATGTAACGAGCTATTACTATTACTTTTTTCTACCATAAGGTGACACTTTTTAATGTTAAAAACATTATTTTTTAATGTATGTTGTAAAACATTTCAAATAATTCCATAATAAATGATCAAATAAGTGACCAAAAATAGTATAGTCATTTACCAATAGATACAGGAAGTACTCAAAGTGATCTATGAAAATACTTACAATACACCTCTATAATTTACCTGGGGAATTTCCAAATCTGAAAGGCATCCTCTTATAAAAGGAAGAACCAGAAGGATATGTGTGTTTTGTTGAATATTTGTCTTCTAGGGATATTAGCACCTGAAAATATCAATAAAAACAATCTAATAAGAGATATTGTATCATACTTGCTATAATTTATATTATTTTATCATTAAATTGGATTTGGAAGTGATCTTTGTAGGTAACTTGGATCATATTTCTATAATTAATATATACTCTCCATGTCACACCCCAACCCTTTTTAATTTATTTTATTTTATAATTTATTGGTTTTGGTTAGCCCCACAATGGTGCGGGTTTAGCATTGGTCAAAACTTTTTTATGTTTAATTTTTTTTTGATGTGTTTCTGTTCGGTACGCGTTCACTGCATCGGTAGCGGTGACCCTACGATTTCCCGATGCTTAAAATAAAAATATTATTTCGTGAATTGTAATGTTATTAGTATTATTAATTTTTTTATTTATATTATTATTTTAAATTAAGTGAATAAAATCCTCATTTATTATTATTATTATTATTATTATTAATTTTTTTTATTAAAAAAATAATAAATAATAAAAATAAACCCTAACCCTAGGGGTAGTGCGTCGCCCCTCCGTTTACCCCCTTCTCCCTCGAGCAGCGGCGCGCGACACCCCACTCGTCCCCCTCTCCTCCGGCGAAGCCGCACAGCACGGCCCCCCTCTCCTCCAGCCTAGTTGCCCCACGCAGTGCCCCCTCTCCTCTGGCATAGCTACCCCGCGCAACCCCCTCTCCTTCCCATCAGCACTGTCCTGCGCACCACCCATGTCTAGCCGAGGTGCACCGCCGGCTCGCACTGCCCAGACCTCGTTCCTCCACACACTGCGCCTGTTGCCGCCCCCTATTCAGCCCACTGTCGGTCGCGCCTGCTGGCACATCCCCTTACCGGCATCGTCCCAGACATCCCGCACCCAGCCGGCGTCATCCCGGCTTGTGCGCACTCTTTCAGTGTTGTTTCGGCCGGCTTGCGGCCTTTTGGCATCATTCGGGCCAGCTCGTGCCTTTCCGGCATTGTCCCGGCCTTCTCGTGGCATTTCTAGTGTTCTCTCAAACCATCATCCCTTTTGGGAAACCTCACTAGTTGAGCATGCCTCCATGCCGAGGTGAGGTTTGGGTTGTTTTTTTATTTTCTTGTCTGAAATATTTTAAATCTATGTTTCTATATTTTTGAGTCCCTAGTAATGTTTTTGTACTGCATTGGTCATTACCACAATTGTTTCAGTGTTTGCCACCAAAGGCGAGTGGTTTTGGTTGTTCTGATCCACTTGTTGCTATGTCAAGCATGCTGGAAAAGAAATCCACGAGACTGTAGTCACCATCTTGTGTAGATGATTGTGCACTAATCTGAATCATGTAGCATCGTCGTGTTTTGATCTTCGAGTCGAGGTAGTTTTCCTCACTACACTTACCGGTATGTTCAAAAATTATTAATTTCCTGTTAATTATTAAATTTTTGGTAATGTAGAAATAATACTTAATAATTATTTTTTGAATAATTATTTGCAGCAAATGAAACTGTTTATTCTTGTGCATTGAACTGAAATTATTTATCTTGACGAACGGTCACATCATGGTGAAAGTTCTATTTGAATTTTAAAAATTAATTTTTGAATTTAAAAATGTGTGTTTCAGTTTGATGTGAAATGTTTCTTTTTGATGAAAAATGATGTTTTATTAAATAGTGCTTTGACATGTGAATGAATGTGTTTGTTTCACTTTGAGAAACACTTAAAGGTCACTTGGCACTTTTAAGATGGTTTTTAAATGATTTTGATGAATATACCTCGGGATGGGTACAGCTAAAGGCCTGGTTGGCATTTTGAAATAATTATTTGTAAAAGGTTGATGTGTGAAATTTATCCAAGGATCATTTGGCAGTTTAAAGTGATTTTTGGTAAAACTATTCTTGGGTTGGGTCTCGTGCCTATTTTTTATCTATGTGACTGGGAGAGACCTCGGTATGGGACCTCCCTAGTGAAATGAGTATTGATGCCAAGGGACTACCCTTGAGGTGGATGGGGTGGTGCTAGTTTGTGTGGTGTGTTTGGATTATATATATATATATATATATATATGACTTGTGTTTAAATTGTATGGCACACCCTTCTTATAACTATACATGGAAAACTGGAATAGTAAGTGAATCTTCTATGAACAATTGTTGCACTAGTTTAGATTACTCACTGGCTAGTGGCCCCATAGCAGGGGAATACCATGTTAATACTTCTATGGGGATTGGGCCCCTCAGTTAGGCCATGTAGGGATATACCGAGCGTTTGGGCATTATGACGTCATCGAGTTAGGGTGTGACCTCAGAATGAGTCACATGTATAGTACGTTCTGGATTGTTCACAAGCTCCTAGGTTCGACCCATGTTTCCTTCAGTGCTTACTTATTTATAGGAGATAGTCGAGGTGCCTAGTTTGGTTGATGGACGTCGTGTGTTACTCTTCCATTACCCTCATTGTGTGTTGTGTGTGGTTTTCCTCTTGGATAAAAAATTTAATTTTGGATTTTAAATTGGATGAGAAAAATGTTTAAAAATTCAATGCACATTTCACTTTTAACATTAAAACTTTTTTTTTTTAATATTTGAATAAGGGAAATGGAATGTTACATGCTTTAGAAATAAAAAGTGTATGTGAAACCCATATTTTAGGTAATGTAGTTCAAACCTAAAATTAATAGATTCTTTATTTAATGGTAGTGCTTTGGGAATAGATTTATCTGGCTAGCCTACTAAGTTTTAATACCCACGCCTATAGTGTTTTCTTGTTTTTAGTTCTACTGTATGTTACAGCTACAGTTGTTTTCCTTGAGAGATGTTGGTTGCGTTTTTGGAGGGTAACCCAAGGGGTCATGTGGAGTTTTGGCCGTGGTCAGGTTAGTAGCGTTGTTGGTTGTTCATTAATTTTTTTTCTTTTTTACTTCCGCTGCTTTTTTTATATTCTTTTGGGCCAAATCATTCAAACTTGTTTTCTTTTGATGCACAACACTAGTTGCCATCCAGGGGGGATCAGGAACACCCCTCTGGACTTGTCGCGGACCGGATTAGGTGTCTTGTTTAGGGTCGACCTGGGGTGGTTCGTGACAAAATGGTATCAGAGGAGGTTTTTAATTGGGTTGTCTGGTAGTTGGAGATTAGAACTGTCGAGACTCGAGAGGTAAGTGCGGGAAGAGCATCGCGAACTCTTGTTCGCACTGATTCTTGAGTTTCCAGGGGTAGTCCGGGATTTGAGTCTTCTGCTTTTGTTCTGTATTGAGGAATGAAAATGGAGGTGAGCCAATGTCATGTCGTGACATCACATGGTGTAGTGACCCATGTAGAGTTTGAGTGAACAGTTTAAGTTCTTCTTAGTTGTTTCTACTTACAAGGGCATGGCTCACTACCATGTCTCCAGGTTATGTGCGACTGCTAGTTCCTCATTTCGGTGCTTCGTTGTGGATTGTGTTTTTTTTTGGCTCGGGATGGTGTAAGTTTTCTTTTGGAAATGAATGTGGAACTTGAAATGAAAGTGTTTTATCTAAAATGGTTTTAAATTGGAAAAATAGGTTTTCAAATGGAACGATCTTTGGTTTGAAAGTTAGTGTATATTTTGAGTTGGTAAAGGGTGTATTGGGGTGACCCTTGTTATTCTTTATGGAGGATCTCATGTGTGTGGGTATGAACAAAAAGTGAATGGGGGCACATGTTCATGGATGATGTGGATAGAAATGGATGGACACACATGTGATGATTCATGGGATGCCATGGGTGAGTTTTTGAAATATAAATGTACTGGAAATTGGTTTTTCTCTGACAAATGGATTTCTGACTAGTGAAAAACGGCTTCTGTTTCTGAAAAATGGTCTTGGGAATAAAGATGTTTTGAAATGAAAATGAAAATGATGATTTTGAAAAATAGTATTTTGATTGTATTTATATTTGTTTAACTTCTGAGATAGTTGTCTCAGCTTGGGGTGTTTATTTTGATTGTGTTTTGGCTTGATGCCTATTTTGGTTTTGTGCCCTATGTGTTGTTCTGAAAATGCCGCCCAAAAAAGTCTCTGAAGGTTGTTAATGAGTCATGACCAATTCTGGTTTCTATCAAGTGTCGTCTGTTCATCGAGGTGATTGAGGTCTGTTAGAGGTAGTTGTGTGGTTTGTGGAATTAGAGAGTGTCTTCGGGTAGTTGGGAACTCTCATGGTTGTTCATGTTTGTGCTGCCTTGGGATTGTTTGAGGGTCCAATTTTGGACCAGTGAAGGTTTGATGTCTCTTCATGGTTGGATTTGGGTTGACGTGGTAGGTGTTGAAGTCCGCATTCATCCAATTGATCATATCCGAGGATGTGAAGACATGTGTAGACCGCTTCATGGAGTTGGAATCTGAAGCACAAGTGCTTTGAAATCTGGTGCCTCTCGTTATTCAGGAGGGTTCATCATCTGCCGAGTGGGGTGTACGAGATTAACTTGTCTATAAGAAGTATTCCTTGTTGGTTCTGACATTTAATTCATTATAACACTTTCTGATGTACCATCGGTATGGCTGGTTTGACCATTTCAATCTCTCTTGTCACATCCCTCTAAAGTGTTGTCGTCGTTGTAGCCATTCTGGTTACCAGGGGATGTTCTATAGGAAGCATCATTTGAGGAAGTAGTTTTGATTTGGGGATGATAGTGCCTGACTGTGAGGCAGGAATTGTTTCAGTCTTCAAAACCCCAACCACAGGTCCCAGGGTGATGCTCGCGCACAGTCCAGAGTTGACAAGAGTATGTGGAACCTCAATCTGGATCATGTTCTCAACATTGGGAAAATATCCAAAGTTTCCTTATCCTATTATTGTCATCATTGTAAACTCATCCTTTGTCGCAGTGATGCGATGAACTTGTTTTATCATAATCCAAGAAACTGTGTTTGTTCTATGTGTCACATCTCTAAATTGTTCGTTTTCTATAAAAAGGGTGTTGGGCCTGTGAATACATGGACCTATTGTAATTTTGAATTTTTTCTCAACTGTGTTCATTGGGTTGGATTGTCAGAATCCCGGTCTACTAGGTCATCCTGTAGTGAGACATTTGTTTAATTCGTTGTGGGTTGGTCTGGTTCTTGTGGAGAAGTTTGTTTCTCTATGTTGGGAGTTCCCCCATTGCTCCCTCTGGGGGTTGGTGTGTTTGGGTTTAATGGTTTATGTGTTAGTGAATTCTTGTGGTGGGGAGAATCCTTTTCTGTTCTCCCCTCAATCATGGGTAGAGGTTTCTCTTGGATTGGTCGGGTGTGACCTGTTGTGATGAAGGTCATCCCGGGTTTCAGGGACTTCTTTAGTTTTGATCAGGCGTGAACTTATTTTGATCGGCTTTCAGATTTGGTGACTTTATGGGGGCAGAGAGTGTCTTTGTTGGGGAGAATTTCCAAACCCCGACCCATTTTAAATTATTTTATTTTATAATTTATTGGTTTTGGTTGGCCCTGAAAGGGTGTGGATTTAGCGTTGGTCAAAACATTTTGACGTTTCATGTTTTTTTATGTGTTTTGGTTCTGTGTGCGGGCACTGCATCAGTAGCAGAGACAGTGCAGTTGCCCGATGCTTAAAATAAAAATATTATTTCATGAATTATAATGTTATTGGAATTATTAAATTTTTTTATTAATATTATTATTTGAAATGAAGTGAATGAAATCCTAGTTGTTTATTATTGTTATTGTTATTATTATTATTATTAATTTTTTTTTATTAAAAAATAATTAAAGAAAAAAATAAACACTAACCCTAGGGGGGTGCATCGCCCCCCCATATCTCCCATTCCCCCTCGCGCAGTGGTGCGTGATGCAACGCACAGTCCCCTCTCCTCCGGGGGTAGCTACCCTTTGCACCCACCACTCGTCTAGCGTTCCCACCCCACATGGTTCACCCTCTCCTCCAGCATAGCCGCCTCATGCGGCCCCTATCTCCTTCATCGTAACCACCCCGCGCAGCGCCTCTTCTCCTGCGACGTAGCCTCCCAACACGGCCCTCTCTCCTTCCCATCGGTGCCACCCCGCTCACCCACCCCCCCCCCCCACCACCACCATGTCCAGCCGCGGTGCACCGCCAACTCCCACTGCCCCGACCACGCACCGTGCCTGTCACTGCCCCCTTTTCATCCCGCCACCAGCCGTGCCTACCGGTGCCGCCCCTTGCCGGTGTCGTCCTAGACATCCTGCACCCTACCGACATCGTCACGGCATGCGCACACCCTTTTTGTGTCATTCCGGCCAACACGTAGCCTGCCGACATCGTTCTGGCCTACATTTGACTTTCCGGCGTCTCCCTAGTCTTCTCGTGACCTTTTCTGATCTTCTCTCTTGCCATCCACCCTTTTGGGGGACCTCACCGATAGAGCATGCCTTCGCGCCGAGGTGAGGTTTGCACTATTTTTTTATTTTCTCATTTGAAATATTTTAAATCTATTTTTCTGTATTTTTGAGTCCATGATAATAATTTTTGTACTGCATTGGTTATTGCCGCAGTTGTTTCAGTGTGTGCCGCCGAAGGAGAGTGTTTTGGGTTATTCTGATCCACTTGCTGTTGTGTGAGGCATGCTGGAAAAGAAAGCCATGACACTACAGTAACCATCTTGTATAGGTGCTTGTGCACCAGTGTAAATCATATCACATTGTCATGTTTTGATCTTCGAGTCGAGGTAGGTTTCCCCAATTCATATACCATTAAGTTTAGAAATTATTAATTTCTTTTTATTTATTTAATTTTTGGTAAAGTAGAAATAATACTTAATAATTATTTTTATAATAATTATTTTCTGAAAATGAAACTGTTTATTCTTGTGCATTGGACTGAAATTATTTTTCTTCAAGAATGGTCGCATCATGGTGAAAATGTCGTTTGGATTTTTAAAATTAATTTATGAATTTTCATGTGTGGTTTCAGTTTGATGTGAAATGTTTCTTTTTGATGAAAAATTATGTTTTATTAAATAGTGGTTTGACATGTGAATGAATGTGTTGGTTTCACTTTAAGAAACACTTAATGGCTGCTTGACACTTTTAAGATTGTTTTGAAATTATTTTGAAGAATATACCTTGGTATGGGTACAACTAAATGCCTAGTTGGCATTTTGAAATAATTATTTGTGAATGGTTGATGTGTGAAATTTATCCAAGGCCTATTTGGCAGTTTAAACTGATTTTTGGTGAAACCCTTTTTGGGACGGGTCCCATGCCTATTGTTGATCTATTTGAGTGGGAGGTTCCTCAGTATGGGACCTCCCTGGTGAAATGAGTGTCGATGGCAAGGGACTACCCTTGAGGTGGACGGGGTGGTTCCATTTTTTGTGGTGTGTTTTGATTATATATATATATATATATGTGCATGACTTGTGTTTAAATTTTATGGAACACCCTCTTTATAACTATACATGGGAACCTGGCATAGTAAGAAAATCTTCGGAGAATGATTGTTGCACTAGTTACGATTATGCACTGGCTAGTGGCCCCATAGCAGGGGAATACAGTGTTATTGCTGCTATAGGGATTGGGCCCCTCGGTTAGGCCATTTAGGGCTATACTGAGTGTTTGGGTGTTATGACGTCATCGAGTTAGGGCATGCCTTCTGGATGAGTCACTTGTATAGTACGTTCTGGATTGTTCATGATCTCCTAGGTTCGACCCATGATTCCTTCAGTGCTTACTTGTTTACGGAATATAGTCGAGGTGCCTAGTTCGGTTGATGGCCCTCGTGTGTTACTTTTCCATTGCCCTTATTTTGTATTGTGTGTGGTTTTACTATTGGATTAAAAAATTAATTTTGGATTTTAAATTGGCTGATACATTTTTTTTAAATGTAATGCACTTTTCCCTTTTAACATTAAAACTTGTTTTTTTTAATTTGAATACACGAAGTGGAATTTTACTTGATTTAGAAATGAAAAGTGTATGTGAAACCCATATTTTAGGTAATGTAGTTCAAACATGAAATTAATAGATTCTTTATTTAATGGTATTTCTTTAGGAATAGATTTATCGGGCTAGCCTACTGAGTTTTAATACTCACGCCTATAGTGGTTTCGTGTTTTTAGATCTGTTGCAGCTTCCAGCTTCCGTTGTTCGCCTTGAGAGACATTTGATGTGGTTTTAGAGGGTTACCGGAGGGGTCACGTGTAGTTTTGGTTATGGTCAGGTTAGTAGCATTGTTGGGTGTTCTTTATTTATTTTCTTTTGTTCTTTTTAATTCCGTTGATTAGTTTATTTTCTATTGGGCCAAATCGTTCCCACTTATTTATTTTTGATTCCTGACACTAGTTGCCATCCCAGGGGGATCAGGAACGCCCCTCAAGAATTGTCGTAAACCAGCTCGGGTGTCCGGTTCGGGGTCGACTTGGGATGGTTCGTGACACTCCAACTATTTCGAAGTCTCATTATAATTAATTCATTATTCTCATTTTCCACAATGATAAATCATGTTTTCTTGGGAACCACATGGATGAAGATGACTCATTATTAGTCACATAATTTGTAAATAATGTCACCTACCAATAGTTTTTCAATTTTTTTTTCAAAAACATCCATGATGGTGGGGTTAAGTCTTCTCAAAGGCTTCCTAACATGTTGGGAGTACTCTTATAAAAATATTCTATGTGAGATGAAATTATGTTTAATTTTAGGTATATATCTTAAATTCTATCATATGGGCCAGGGATTTCTTTTATTATGTCAATTAGAGTTTTTTCATAGGTCTCAAAAATGTTATTGTTAATGATTAATATAAAATTTTCACCCTCAATAAGATACACATATTTTAATTCATATGGGAGAGGTTTTAATTCATTATTTTGGGGTTGCTCTATGGATGATTGAGAATTAAAATTTCCAACTTTTAAAGCATTAAATAAAAAGGTTAAGGTACCTTATCAATTTATTCTAGATAATTATTTAAGAATTCACAGTTTATTTCTTCTTGAGTTTTAGAGGCATTATTTTTAGATTATTGAGTACTCTTTTCTTCCCTATTTATTTCAATTTCAAGATGATCTCCTATGCCTAATAGATCTTGAGGCATAAAAAAATATTTAATTGGATCAATACCTTCTACTTGGAATATTAAAAAGTGTGAATGAATATTTGAAGGGTTCTTTTTGAGTATATAATTTTGATTTCAACCCCTCTCTCTCTTAACTCTATGGTGAGGGTTCTTTCATACACATTCACTACGACAAAAAAGGAATTTAGCGGCGGTTTTTTTTTTCGTTTCGTGGTGGTTTCAACCGCCGCTAAATCGATTGGCGGCGGTTTTCAAAACCGTCGGAACGTTTCGCGGCGGTTTTTTAGAGGCGGTTTAAACCGCCGCTAAATGATTCAATGGGGGTTTTTTTTTAATTTTTTTAATTTTTTTTAATTTTTTTTAATTTTATATTTATTTATTTATTTATTTATTTTATTTCGTATTTATTTTATTTATTTATTTATTTTATTTTATTTATTTATTTTATTTATTTATTTTATTGATTTTATTGATTTTATTTATTTATTTATTTTATTTATTTTATTTCGTATTTATTTATTTATTTATTTATTTTATTTCGTATTTATTTATTTATTTATCCATGCATGCATCTCCCATACCCATGCACATGCATGCCCATGCACATGCATGCCCATGCACATGCATGCCCATGCACATGCATGCCCATGCAATATAAATAAATCCTGCGTCTGGTGAGATTTGAACCCCTAACCACTTGCATATTTTCCAAAGACTTTACCACTCCAGCAAGCTCGCCATGTGGTTAATAAACAGAAATTAATATACTTATATATATTAATTGAAAAAACAAATAATACATAAATAATAGATATAATCTCGATAATAATAAATAATAAATATTAAATATTAAATATTAAATATTAAATAATAAATAATAAATAATAAATAATAAATAATAAACAATAAACAATAAATAATAAATAATAAATAATAAATACTAAATAATAAATAATAAATAATAAATAATAAATAATAAATGGTAAATGGTAAATAATAAATAATAAATAATAAATAATAAATAATAAATAATAAATAATAAATAATAAATAATAAATAAAGATAAATAATAAATAATAAATAATAAATAGTAAATAATAAATAATAAATAATAAATAATAAATAATAAATAATAAACAATAAACAATAAATAATAAATAATAAATAATAAATAATAAATAATAAATAATAAATAATAAATAATAAATAATAAATAATAAATAATAAATAATAAATAATAAATAATAAATAATAAATAATAAATAATAAATAATAAATAATAAATAATAAATAAATTTAAACAATAAATAATAAATAATAAATAATAAATAATAAATAATAAATAATAAATAAATATAAATATAAATAATAAATAAATATAAATAATAAATAAAAATTAATAAATAATAAATAATAAATAATAAATAATAAATAATAAATAATAAATAATAAATAAAGATAAATAATAAATAATAAATAATAAATAATAATGAATAAATAATAAATAATAAATAATAAATAATAAATAATAAACAATAAATAATAAATAATAAATAATAAATAATAAATAATAAATAATAAATAATAAATAATAAATAATAAATAATAAATAATAAATAGTAACTAATAAATAATAAATAATAAATAATAAATAATAAATAATAAATAATAAATAATAAATAAAGATAAATAACAAATAATAAATAATAAATAATAATGAATAAAGAATAAATAATAAATAATAAATAATAAATAATAAACAATAAATCATAAATAATAAATAATAAATAATAAATAATAAATAATAAATAATAAATAATAAATAATAAATAATAAATAATAAATAATAAATAATAAATAATAAATAATAAATAATAAATAATAAATAATAAATAATAAATAATAAATAATAAATAATAAATAATAAATAATAAATAATAAATAATAAATAAATTTAAACAATAAATAATAAATAATAAATAATAAAGAATAAAGAATAAATAAATATAAATAATAAATAATAAATAAATATAAATAATAAATAAAAATTAATAAATAATAAATCATAAATAATAAATAAAGATAAATAATAAATAATAAATAATAAATAATAAATAATAAATAAAGATAAATAATAAATAATAAATAATAAATAGTAAATAATAAATAATAAATAATAAATAATAAATAATAAATAATAAATAATAAATAATAAATAATAAATAAAGATAAATAATAAATAATAAATAATAAATAATAAATAATAAATAATAAATAATAAATTGTAAATAATAAATAATAAATAAATATAAATAATAAATAATAAATTATAAATTATAAATTATAAATAATAAATAATAAATAATAAATATATATAAATAATAAATAATAAATAATAAATAATTATAAATAATAAATAAATAGAAATAATAAATAATAAATAATAAATAAATATAAATAATAAATAAATATAAATATATATAATAAATAATAAATAATAAATAATAAATAATAAATAATAAATAATAAATAATAAATAATAAATAAATATAAATAACAAATAATAGATAAATATAAATAATAAATAATAAATAAATATAAATAATAAATAATAAATAAATATAAATAATAAATAATAAATAATAAATAATAAATAAATATAAATATAAATGATAAATAAATATAAATAATAAATAATAAATAATAAATAATAAATAATAAATTAGAAATAATAAATAATAAATAATAAATAAATATAAATAACAAATAATAAATAAATATAAATAATAAATAATAAATAATAAATAATAAATAAATATAAATGATAAATAAATATAAATAATAAATAATAAATAATAAATAAATAAATATAAATGATAAATAAATATAAATAATAAATAATAAATAATAAATAATAAATAATAAATAATAAATAATAAATAATAAATAATAAATAACCAGTTACAAATAATATATAATAAATAAATTGAAGTATATTATAAATAATAAATAATAAATAATAAAGGAAACACATGAAAAAGTATGAAAAGACGTGATAAGGGATGAAAAATTATGAAAATGCATGAAAAAGGATGGAGAAGCATATGAAGAATGAGGTATTAGAAAGAATGAGAACGCATGAAAACTCGTGACAACTCTGGAAAACTCCTTAATAATTCAACATAATCATCATAATAACCCACAAAAAACCATTGATAAAGATAACAAGTCATGGAAACCCAAATAAACAGTAATAAATGGAGCTACCGTTAAAACTCGTCAAAACGGTCATAAAGAGACAAAAACATTGGACTCACATTAACAGAGATAACATAAGATCCGAGAGTCCGTTTTAGATCCGCGACCTGTCAAATCAAAGATCCCGAAACGATCTTCAACCTGAAAGGTGAAAGAGTCCGAATGGACAGGCGGATCGGAAGTTACGACCATTTAAAAAAAAGCTGACGGGGAACGGGTGCTAGAAACGAGGCATTGAAAAACATAACAAACCCGATACCCACTAAAAAGGCCATAACATATGATCTATGAGTGCATGTGGGCGCCGAAACCAGTCAAACTGAAGCTCATGGAACGATCTATGATCTGGCAGGTGGAGGAGGCCGAATTGACACGCGGATCGAAAGTTAGGTCCGTTTGAAGACAAGTTCGACGGGACACCGGTGACAGAAACGGTGTTTTGGAGGCCTTCGGAAAGGTTTTTGGGGTCAAAAAACCCAACAAAATATAGCTTGTGTCGAACCAGTGTGTAGCTCTCTTCGCTGGCTTCGATTTGATATGTGGTAGAGCCCAAACGGACACCCGGAGCGAAAGTTATGGCGATTTGAAGTTGGAGAACTTTTTTAATCGTTTTTATAACTCTAATATCGTCCACACCTTAGAACGTCTCACGGTTTTGATTATATGTGCCTCTATATCTCTTCATGAGCTTTGATTTGACTGGTCATGGCGCTTCAACGGACGCCCAGATCAAAAGTTATGATCGTTTTAGTGTTTTCGGGGTTTCTCACGTTTTTTTATTTTTTTCATTTTATTTCCCGGCGGTTTTACTGAAACCGCCGCTATTTTGCGGCAGTTTTTTAAAAAACCGCCGCTAATCCTTGAATAAAATTAAAAAAATAATAAAAAAATAATTTAAAAAAAATAATTTTTTTTGCCTTTTAGCGGCGGTTTTCTCGTAGTGATTGATGATCATTTTGGTTCTATTTAGGAATTTTCTTTAGAAAATAATGGGCTAATTCCCTACTAAGATGTCTTCCTCCATGTTGGGCACATAAAATTATACTGGGTAATCCTATCCTTCGACTCCTTTATGTACATCTTCCAACACTCAAGCTATAAAAACAATGGATCTTTTTTCCAGTAGGAAAATCAATCTCCTGGGATTAATTTCACATATTTTCAAAGATGAAAACACATATTTGGAGAAAAAATTAATGAAATGTCCATGATCAAACATAGTATCAAATTAATTCAAAGAACTAATAGTGCCGAGAATAGATAATGTCCCTAGATATTGGTATTTTTTATGAAATGGGTGGGTGATCATGGCTAAGACACTTTTCAAGAAAATTCATTCATCCTCATCATGCCTCTTTCTCTTGCTGTATATTTCATTGATAAAATTAATATATGTTTGGATTTTAGGCATTACTTATTTTAGTTTAAATTCATTTTCAACTTTCTTGAAGGTTTCCTTTATCTATCTTTGATATTTCTCTTCTTTAACTTTTTTTGGTCGAGATAATGTCGAAAGGAATAGTTCATTGTTATATTTTTTCCTCCATATGATTCCATTGTAATATTTCTTTCAGAATCTCAATTTGGTGGATGGGTTGAGAATCATGGTTATGTTTAGAATCATCAACTGTACTTAGTTCATGTGGTGGAATCTTTGTCCCACGTCGAGTCATAATTTCACTAACATTATCTTAGGGATTTGGAACTTAGTAGGTGTGGAAGCTTTCCTAGATTCATTTTCATAATATCCAAAAAAACCTTTAACCGTCTAGATAAATCATTGACATTTTCCTTTAACCAATTAACATTTGACTATAGTTGTTTGTTATCATTTGATGGTGAACTGGTTGGTGGATACTCAAAATGTTTTCATTAGAAATGTCGTGGTTGAAAGGCTTGTTATTATTGGAATGGATATTTGAATGATTATTAGAACAATTTCCTATTTTGATATTTCTATTTGAATGGTAGATGATTAGATAAATGGGATCTATCATGGTTTTTTTAACTCCAATCCCTTGTTGGGATTTTCCTTCTCTTAATTTTTGATTCTAGGGAAATTTCCTTTGTTAGAATGAAGCTTCACAACTCTCTGTACCATGTATCACAGCACATTGATCAGTATAATGAATGGATGAGGAATATAATAAAAATACATGTAGTGGAGATGGTTTCTCACTTACATGCTTTATAACCATCTATCTCGCTAGGATTATAAATTATTAAATTTTAGGTTTAAGTATTGGTGATGAGTACGATGTTCTTACCTCTTGAATATCTCACTTACCAAGGCCTCTTGTTCTGAATTTTGTTGAATTATAAGTTATTTTCTAAGTGAGATTCTTAGAATCTATATGTAATTTTTCTATTAATGTTCTAGTAGGTGATAAATCCATAAGGTTCTTATAATTTTCTAGATAGACGTGGTAGAAAAAGCTTAGGAAGTGGTATTCTTCTTCTAATTGATGGGGGAAGCTTGTACAAAGATTCATGAAATGTTCCCAAAATTCAAAGAGTCCCACCAGTATATTTACAATTAAGGTGTATCTCTTTTTTAAATACATTGATTCAAGTGGATGCAGAGAACCTCTCCCTAAATCATTTTTTTAGATCATCCTTTTCATGGATCTCTCTGGGTGTAAGATATATAACCCCTACAAAGATGCTCTATCAAGTGAAAAGGGAAATGCCCTATACAATACTATCTCCTCAGCTACTCCTATTGGTTTTAACATACAAAGCCAAATTCTTACATATGTCGACCGGTATATTCCCCTGCATAGACATGGAATCTAGGTACCACAGGAATCATGATGAAACATAATTCCAAATCATTTTTTAAGCATTCATCCTTGATATATTTTGTTAGTCGGAAAATTTGGAGGGACAAAGGTCCCTTAAGGTCTGTTTTTTATTGACTTCCATTATTTGTGGTTTGAAATGAACACTTGAGGTTCAAATTTAGTCTTCCAAATTGATTAATTAAAAAAAAATCAATATTTATAATTCTAAGCCTAGTTATCATATTTCTTTCTATCCCATTGTCAAAAGTAAATAGTTCCTCATTGGAGGTCCTTATCATGAAAATTTAAAGATCATATTAACACATACTCTTAATAAGAGATTCTAGTTTTGATGGACACCTATAATGGGGTATTGAAAGAGAATTAAATATTCCCTATGGATTTTAGTATTGTTAGTAATGAAAATTCATCTCTATAGATAAGTGTTATAATCTCATTCAAAAGAATTAAAAATTAAATTATAGAGTCCAATTGAAAAAATTAGAATGAAAAGGAACATGGCATTGTGAAATTTTTATTGGAGAAAAGTGATTGTATTTAGGTTAGGTTTTCCCTTTTTTAATTCTATCTTGGCTGTTAACAAATTTAAATCTATTTTTTTATCAATATTTTTAAATTAACGGAGTAACAATCATTTATATTTATTCACCTTTTATTAAGATTTATCAATGTGCGAAAGTCGCAGAGAGAATTCACTAAATTATTTAGGAAATATAAAATATATTATTGCCATTCCCCAAATATTTAAATCAGTCCACCATTCTTTCTGTAGGTGTTTATTTATCACTAAATCAATCCTCTACATGATTTTAGATCAACCAATGGGTACACTATAGAAACCAATAAGGTGGAGAATATTATGTTAAAAAAATTAAATTTTATAAATAAATAAAACACAATCATATTTAACTTAATTTCCAATATTATCATATTGAAAATCATTCAATTAACAAGGAACGAATTTTCAATTTTATTACACTTAAAACTCAAGCATCACAAAGGGGTCCCCTTCCCTTCATAAAACCCAAAGGTATTAAACACCACCATTGAGGAGGGTATCATTAAATAATAATTATAAAGAGACAAAATGAAGATGAGAATAATTTATAAGTGAGAATATTACATGGGAGTGGAAGAAGACATCACTCCACTATTAGTTTGTGTCTCCCCCTTTTGGAGTGTGATATTCCTCGAGTGGGTGCTCTTCTTCCCTCTAATGTCCACACTCTCTCTTTATCCAGAGGCTACCTATCCTTAAACAGAAGTTGAGGGTAGTTCCCAAGCCTCCCCTTTTCCCCACGAAAAATTTGGAACCATGGTTGATTTAAATTTATAAATTAAGAATTGATACCCTCCAGAAAACCCATGGTGGCCTTCTCTCATATGGAAACACATGAAAATATCGAGTGTACATAAGTTATTTCATTCACATACAGTGGTTGCTGCATGGGAATCTTGGATAGTTCCCTTGTATGGTGCATGAATGGGATATATGAAACTCTATATGGAATATGGTGTATGATGATTATTTGGTATCATGGGATACAAAATTTTGTGGTGAGTAGTGGGAAATATGATCTATGGTGACAACATAACTACTTCATATCATCCCACCTTTACATAGCCAAATGATTCCTTGAATTAATTCATAGAGGTCACTAAGGAATCCTAAGTTGATCAGTGGAGATATCATCCTTCAATAGAGGTTATGATATCATGTTTGACCTCATTCGGTGGCGTCAATGGATACAACATAGGTGGTAGTCTCCTCATAATAATCTAAACTTCACATAGACTGACGAAGGCACAGTATGGGCCCATGGGTATCATTTGAGGCTCATGAGGTGATCATGGGTGCTTCATTCCAGAGAAGTGGAAATCGTGTCTAATTTTAACATTAGTAGTAGTCAAACGTCGTGATGTTTAGTGCTACGGTGGTTTCCTAATATGTCAAGAAACAATGATTTCATGGAGATAGATTGTTATGGAGGGAAATATTTCAATCAAGGTGCATTTTTTCATCCCAAATGGGATGAATGGTAACAAACTAAAATCCATCCCACATCAAATTAGCAAGGTAGGAGGTTCTCATTTTAAGAAAGAGAACTGATCCTATGTGGCAATGACATTGAACTTGATGTCGAAGGACCACCAATGTTGCTGCACAATATACTATACCAGTGATACTTACCTCAGACAACTATGTGTGCTTGAGCACCACATGCTGGTGTGATCGGGCTTTGACCTACCTATGGACCCCAAATATTTTATCCATGTGGACCCCTATGCATGGTCTTGATTCCCCAATTCCCCCATGTGGTTTTTGTGGGCCGTCCCAAAAGGACCTTGGCCAGCTGACCTTGTGAAGGGATTGCTATGTGACTCAAGCTTGGTCTTTTGAGGGATATTCATCCTCTTGGGATATTTTTTTGTAAACACATGAAAGAGTTAGAAAATTATATGTAAAATTTAAAAAAAAATATTACATAAATAAATTTTTACAATTACAGTTCCATAGCAAATACAATTATAATATTAAATGTTTAAAACACCAACTTTAATTTCATTTCAATTAATTTTATCTTCGAAAATGAACTGTAAAAATTTTTAATAACCATTGAAATATAATAACTATTAGTTAAAAAATAAAAACGTTAATAATTTTTTTTTAAAAAAATCACCAAATTTGAGTTTTCCATGTCTATAAATAGTTTTTGGGAGTGTTTTTGTTTTCGTAATAGTTCATTTTGATTCCATATTTTCTTTTTGGAAATGGGATTCTAGTCTTATAGTCGTATAATTACTTATAGAATAAATTTTTCTCTTTGAACAACTTCAGTGAATTGGTAAATATAATGGGGATTAATATCAATCATGATACGTCTAGGAGAATACATATCCAATTTCATGGTGCTTATATTGATAATATGTTGAAGAGGTTCATTATGGAAAAATCCAAGAGGGGTTTTTTAAATTACACATAGATTTTGTATTTCTTGGAAAATGTGACCTCGTACTCATGTGTAATGAAAAATAAAAAAAAATTATTCAATTGAAGTTGGTGATTGATATATTCTATGTAATATAATTAGATAGATGTTTCCTATGTCTTGAGTGTGGTAAGAAGATATCTAGAAGACCCAGGTGACCTTCATTTTATGGCTGTTAAGACTATCTCTAAATATTTAAGACAAAAAGTGTATACGTTTCTTGTCTATGGAGTATATGAGGAACTAGACATTAGAGGGTATACATATTATATTTTCCAAACTGATCAAGATAATCTAAAACTGTATAAAAGAAAAATATTCACATTGAATGGGGTTATTTGGAGCTTGATGAGCATAATGAAAGTTATTGTCACAAATAATATAGTATATCCCATGTATATTGTCTCTTATGATGTATCTAATGAAGTATTATATATACGTAACTTATTACAAAAGAATGAAGTGGTACATAATAATAATGATCATATCACAATTTATTTTGATAAGTCTAAAACATTGGATCTTTCCAAGATTCCATGGTTCTATCAAATATAAAATAACATAAAAAGGAAGTATCATATATTGAGGTATTTTTCTTATAGAGTTGAATTTTTATTGAAAATGACTTCAATGAAGGACAATTAGGTAGAACCCTTGAGTAAATTCTTAACTCCATAGAAACATGATTATCATGTGAGGTCCAGGAGATTGAATTCCAAGGTCATTTTCCTCTTGTCCATGTCATAGTTTGTTGGAGTTGGTGTCTTAGGGACAAATATTTATACATTTATTAGAATTATATTTGAATATTAATATATACATATTATTACATATTGTTCATTGTTCTGCATAACTCTTATTTAACATTGTACTAGGGTATTTCATGCATTGATAAGGTCCTATCATCTCCTATAATAATGATAAACATGAATTCCTATGTTGATATTTGTAAATATAACTTTTCATTTGGATAACATTCTTTGATTGAGGAACATGGTATATAGACTATTATATACATGTACTCATATGTGGATGAGGAATCATGTCACGTAGTTATCACTTGGTAATCTAAAAAGCATGAGATTTTTAGAATAGACCAAAGAGTATGAATTATTAATTTTTTGGTTTCATTAGATAAACCTATCTATGATCATGTGTGATGTCCCTTATACATTAATATTTTCATTAACACATTTCATGACTCAATTCATTAGATTTACTAAAGAAAACATTCATGCCACATGTTTGATGGAGGTAGTGTGTGTTGGGTGTTTTGAAAATTAAATGTTATTAATGTATGAGTTAATATATTGTTTTCTTATCCATCTATATAGATGCAAATATTTTTAAAAATTTATTAAAATGGACCATATCATTAATTCCCATAGACATAGGGTATTGATATTCAAATTTTAGATAGTAAAAGAAATATGTATTGAGTACATAGGTTGATGGTGTAGATCTGACACATACTTAGTGATATATTAAGACAAATGGTTTATATTTCACCTTAATAATTCATATGTAGTTATTGATTATGCATGATGATATATTAGATTTCAATGGAGACTTAAACTATTTGAAGATTTTAATCTTGGACATTAAGAAAGCCCACTTATTGCTATTGATAAATAACACTAGAGGTTCAAACACTTTGTATATTTATTGATCACAAAAAATTCTATTTTAATTTTATTATTATAATAAATATCATTCTCAAGACTGAGGAAAAATATTATTCATGTTTTTTATCACAAATATTTATTAATGAATTAAAATATTCACTAAATATTTATTCATTTATTCAATAAATATTGAAATGGATGAATGATCAAATACAACATCCAATGATTAATATAACATAAAAAAATTTCAAAAATGTATTTATAATTTCTCAAATTAGTGCATTCCATAAAATAATAATAATAATAATATATTATTTCCCAAGATCTATTAAGGATTATTATATAATTCATGATTTCTTATGCTATTAAGTAATATTTTAACCTAAACATTAACTATATAAATAGGTTTTTTTATTTATTTCATAGGGTGAATAAAAAATTATGAATATAGTAGCACTTCACACAATCGTCTTGTCTCTAAAATTTCCCTCCTATCCTCCTCTGATGATTGAGAATAATTCCTTCAAGAACACATGATATTATAGATATCATGATGAATAACACAATATAATTTATTCTTCATGATGGCACCCAAAAATCAATTGGCAATGGTATGATATCATAAGTGAATGTGGGGATCACCAATAGATGGATTTTGAACTAAAATCGTTATATCATAATGAATGTAATTTGTAATGGTTTTTGGAATATCAATAATTTCATTTATGAAAGGATCATTATATGATGTATGAATTTCTTCATGTCAAAGTAAATAAATTAAAAATATTAAATGAATGATCCTCTTTTAGGGTTTTGAGAAACTCTATATTAAATAAATTTTAATTTATCACATAAAAAAGGTGATTTTGATGTTCCTATAACTGTTAAGTGTTGTTATAATGGAAAAAATTTAGGTTTATAACTACTCAGTTTATTTATTGTTTATATGGTGATGTTTGGTAAGATATTAATTTCAAATTTTATTTATTCCTTAATATGATTTTAATTAACATGTTTTTGATAAATTAATCATCATTCTAATGTGTTTCATTTGATTAATGGACTATGAAATGGTGAGGAACAACTAGATATTTCATTGGGATGTTTCATAGATTCTTTCCAGATAGCCTGAGATTACATGGTATATAGACAGAGTAAATGCCATGTACCCAAGTGCATTGCACCTGGACAGTTCATGGGATAGACGATGCATGAAACTGTAACTACACATGGTAAATTTATCTAAAACAATATATATACTAGGAAAAAATTGTACACAACCTGTAACATTATACACCATGTATTTGGCGTACACATTGTGTTGTATACATTGTTTTTCAGGAACAATCATGAAAACAATGTGGTCAAATACAAGATTAAAACTATTTTAGAAAGAAAACCTAGATCATTAATGATTGTAATGATGTGTATCTGGAATAAATGGAATTTTGTTAATTACTTTCCATTTATGAGATACACACTAATTTACTCGGTGATTTATGCAGACACATGGAATGCAAGATACACAGTGTGTTTCTTAATTGTACATGTCGTGTTATCCTGCATCCAATGAACATGTCCAGTCATTTGTATGGTTTCAAGGACACATGAAGAGTGTGATACACGGATCTTATTTGGATTTTACATTATTTAAAATCCAACCAAGATTCACATCAAATCCCTAATTCTGTATCATGGGTACATGAAAATTGACATACATGATTTGTAGCTTGTAAGTACACATTTTTAGTCTCACAATATAGAGAAAAATAAAAATACATTAAGTTGATAATTGATTTAGTAAAAAAATTATATTGACAGGTACCTATTGAGTTTGAAAATTTAATAATGTTTTTAATGAACAATTATATTATAAATTTATTTATTTTAATTTTATTTAATTATTGGTCATACAATTTATTTTCCATGGATGACTTTTATGATTTTTATGTCCAGGATAATTCATATGGTCGTTAAAAATAATGAGAATTCATTAATTCATTTATTATTTATTAAATTTATTAATTAATTCAAGTGTTTTATGTTAATAATAAATAAAAAAATAGTAACTAAATGTTAAACAATTTTACTTTTTTGTATCCATTGAATCTGTACAACCATTCATGAACTTGACCAATACCCATGAATGGTTTGGCTTTATAAAATTTAAATTATTTAATGGGTTCAAAATTATTAATTATTAATCTAAAATGATGAACTTTGAATTTTACTTTCATCCATTGTTATGTTAGATATTTCTATCCAAGGTTATTTATGAAATCCCCTTATCCGATCATTTAGTTCCACTCCCATGCATGTGAGATGGAAATACAAATAATGAATAGTGTATCACAAGGTTCATGAAGGAATTTAAATATAGAAATGATATGATTCCATCTGAGGTGATACATCATTGGATAAGTGGGATTCTTCAAGCCATAATGAGACCAATATAATGATTTATTCAACCTATGTCAAAGGTTGATTTATTGTTCCCTAGAAATCCATTGTTAGAGTGATGATGATAATTTTAATTATTTTTTTGGTTATTCATATATAATTCATTATTTATTTTATGGATTCATGATGACAATCACATAAATAGTTGAATTAATTTATAAATATGAAATATAAATAAGTTTCTTCTGTATAAATATTTCCTCAAATATGGTTTATCACTTATGTAGAGTACACTAATTATTAACAAGTCATGTAAAATTAAAAACAAGATAATATTACCCAAAATAAATAAAATCCTTCAACTAAATAATATGTTATATTTCGACTTCCATTAAATTATTAAGAATAACATAAAGGCAAAAAAGTGTTTGAACAACCCTTGTTGGGACACTAACTTTTATAAGGGGAGTTATTGAATATTTTGGGTTTACATAACCATTTCAAATCAAGAGGAGTATCCCTTTCTAGACATGGTTTATTTTGGAGGCATGTGTTAAATAAATATATTTAAGGATTTAAGGATTGGGGAATCAAAACAATGGATCATGGATTTCATAACCCATAGTTTTAAAATATTTTCCTACCCAATTATCTATTAATAACATGTAAAACCCTTTGTGGTGTTATATGAATGGGAATTTGGATCCTTTCGAATAGAATATAAAAAAATAGACAATATGAGTTTAATGGTGAGGGCTATTAGAATATGATAAAATACTAGGAGAGTTAATAAAATTTTAATTATATTTATTTATCTATTAATTCATAATAATAAATAGTACTAATAATATTTTCATTTAAAATTTGCGATAAATTAAAGGTTCAACATACACACTATCTGAAGAATCGATATTAGAGAAAGAGAATCTACCCATGTGCATTAACATTAGTAGTGCTTCGGAATCCATTAGGTTGTGTTGTATCATGAATGAAAATCATACATTCTAGAATCCCCAATGTATAATCCACCAACCAAGGAGACAAGTGATTAATTTTATATGAACACTACTATAAATTTGGGACATAGCCAAGGTTTTATTTTGTGGCTATAAGACCAAAAACTATGGCTATATATGTTTTATCCACAGTTCAGTGAACAATTCCAAGTATTGGTGTGGCTATTGGCCTTATCCTATAACCATAGTTTGAAACTGTTTCTAAAACCATGTAGCCACGTTTTAAACCATGGATAAAACCCTATGACAATGGCTTAAATAGTAGCTAAAATCATATTTCCATTGTTTGAACTGTGGAGAAATCCCTTTATCCACAGATTCAAACTGTGGTAGAAACTGATGCCAGACATTGCCTATAGCTATGATTTGGAACTGTAACTATAAGGATTAAGCCACAATTTGAAAACCAGTCTAAATTACTTCCGATTTCATAAAAAAATGACTTCCCCTCCCCCACCCCCATGCACTCCCCCCAACCCCACGCCCACCCACATTGCAACTTCCCACCACTCCCCTTCCAAGATAGACCCCCAACTCCCCATGCAGCAGCCCCCACCCCCAAGAAGCAGCCCTCTACTCCCCATATTGGAAGGGCCCACACACCCCTTGCAGCTACCCACCACCCCACTTATAGTAACCCACCACTCCCCCTCTTGGAGCCCCCCCCCCCCCACCCCCTAATACAGCCCACCACCCCACTTGCAGCAGCCGCCATCCCCTTGCAGCAGCACACTACTCCCCCTCCTGGACACCCCCCACACTCCCCTTGTAGGTGTGCACCACTAACTTCCATAGATCCCCCCCCCCACTCACCTTGTAGAATTCCCCATTCCCTTACAGCATCACACCACTCCACTTCCAGTATCCCCCCCCCCCATAGTATCCCGCCACTCCCCTTCATGGACATCACCCCCCCAGGACACCCCCCCCCATTCGATACCCCTGCTGGAAACCCCCTGGACACCCCCATGACACCACCCTTGGATACCCCATTTAACACCCCAGGGACCCCCCAAACACCCTCTACTGGACCCCTGGACACCCCATATACACCAGTGGGACACCACCCATGGACACCCCCATTGGACACCACCTGGACCCCCCAAACACCCTCTACTGGAACCCCATGGACACCCTCCACTAGACCACCCATGGACTCCCCCACCCCCCTTGGAAACCCTAACTATACACCCCTGGGACCCCCAAGACAACCCCCCCTAGACAACACTCCCCATCGTTCCCACCAATCCCTTTCCAAGACAGTACCCATGAACACCCCCTCCCCCATAGACTCCCCATAGACTCCCCCTAGACACCCCCTAGACCCCTTGACAACCCCGCTTGGACACCCCCTGGACCCCACAGGACACCCTCCACTAATCCCCCATAGAAACCCCCTGGACACCCTCCACTGGACCCCTCCCCTCACCGAACACCCCACCCCTCACACAGACAACCCCCTAGACCCCCCCCCCCCCCCCCCCGGGCACCCACACCCCCTGGAAACCCCCTGGACACCCTCCACTGGACCGTCTGAACACCCCCATGCATGAATATACATGCATATTAAAAAGTCAAGAATAAAAAGAAAAAAAGAAAACTGTAAACTGAGAGAATGTATAAAATATATATATATTTTTAAAAAATAAAGGTACAAAATTCCACCCACTTCCTCTAGAAACCCCCCTTCACCCTCCCCCCTTGCACCCAATCTACAGACCTCCCCATCCCTTCCACCAGCAACCTCTCCCTTCTAGTTTTCCAACCACCCACATCCCCACTACACCCCCTACCCCGACCCCTTGCACCCACATCTCACCCCCTTGCACCCCCTACCATGCCAAACGCCCTGCAGACCACCACCATCTCCCATATAGCATCAAACTTGCACCCTCCCCCCCTCCCCCACCCCAAACCCCAGCAGACCCCCTGCACCCTCCCCCACCCCCCTTCCCCTACAAACCCCCATCACCCTCAATGCACCGCATATGCACCCTACCCCCTCCCCCCGCCCCTACCCCATCCTCCTACCCCTGCGGCTACCCCTGCAAACCCCCTGCCCCTACAGAACCCCCTTCACCCTCCCCCCTTCAATCCAATAACTCTTAGTGTAAAATTTAATCTATAAGAATAAAACTATGTTAAAATTAAATAAAGAATGAATGTAAGGTGCATGAATAAAATATTCAAAAAAATAATGATGGCTATGAAGGTTATTTCAACATTATTAAAGTCAATAAAAACATAAAATTTAATATTTATTGAGTTAGAATTTAAATTAATGAACTATGAAACCACTAAATTTGAATACTCACTTGATGTTGAGAGAGGATCCTCTAACGAAGAACCTAATAAAGTTCGTACATCAATGAATACTTATTATAGTAGTGGGATAAGCATGATTACATTGAAAGAATCATCTTTTTACAATCTTAAGAATATGTTAACCCCACATTCTAATGAATATGTATACAAAAATTCCACTACATTGAAATGTGATGGTTTTATATCTCTATGATGATGGGTGAATAAATATATTCTTAAATGAACCACTTTGTGAATATGGAAGAAATAAGTAATGTAAAAATTCTACCATAAGGTGACCATATGGAAAAAGTTGTGAAATATCATGGTAATGTTTTATATTTTTTATCAATAGATTACAGAAATGTAAATGAAGTAATATACAGATAAGTCAATAAAGTAATTTAAGCTAAATTAAAATGGAAAAAAATAATGAAAATTTTAGTTGCTTAATGTTTTGAAATTTCATTATAAAAATATTAATTTTTGATAGATATTACATTGTTTTGTTAAAAGAATCTAATTGTTTTTTTATAGAACTGCTCAGTTTTGTCTTAAAATTAAAAATTCGTTTTCTTTAATATTGAATGTGGACCTAAGAGGATTTCATGTATAGTTTATCTAGTTTAAGGCAAATAATAGCAATTGTAGATTAAAAGGAAGTTTCCCAAATCACATTATATCCTAATGAATGAAAGATAGAACTATGTTCTCTAACAAAAACATACATGAAAAAATAATTATATTCTATGATAGGTTTTCTAGTATTATTTATACTAATAATAGGTTTCATGGGCCTACATATAGAGTCAATTAATCCATTCCTAAACTAGTTGTGATCTTATCTTATTTTTTTCAAATGTTAATTTCATTATAACCATCAGATTCTTCAATTTCGAACATAGCTTTTGAAAACTCTACAAGAGGATTAGATGTCTAGTTATGGCATAAAAAAGTAAGTGTACACTCCTAAAATCTGAACAATCTCAAGAATAGACTATGTTTATCAAAATAGATTTGAAATTCATATGAATGATGATTGTAAAATGGAATATAATGATGTATAGTTTATAAATAGAGGCACTTTAAGAAGTGATCACGATGCAGAAATACACAAAATCAATTGCTGACAAAATAAATAGGTTCGATTTAAAAGTAATAAATTTTTTGAAATGATGCAACATTGTGAGGGGTAAGGGTGATAGGATAAAAAAGAATAACATAAAAACACCGAAGGACTGATATGGGGCTTTGAAATTAGTAGTCCCAAACAGTAGAATCTGTATATTAAAGATGAAATAATTTAATGAAAGAACTATGGAATACATAATTTATGTTATCAATCCCTTTTGATAGTATGTATAAAGACATGAAAATTCCATATACTGTTTTTAAAATATTTTGTATTATTATGAGTCTGTGAAAATTGATGGTTCTTGATTCTGATGTGTGGTGTGCCCAGAACGGATTTTTGAACTTTTTTAAATGCACATTCAATAAACATGAGGGTGATGTTTTCTATCAATGAAATTGGTTCTTCGATTAAAAAATCAAGGGCACTGTTGAATACGTAGAAATAAGATTCTCTTAAGGGAGGCTTAACTTCGACTGTAGTAGGTCTGGTGAAATAGTTATTTTTTGTGACTTTTAAAGGATTAATAAAATAACATAAAAAAGTTATTTCATTTTTCTACCTCTTGTTGAGCGGTAGTGGTGGGACCGATGGGTTGTCAAGCCATTTAATGACTTCAATCTTCCGTTGCATAACCACACCATTGGGAATTATCAGGTTCATTAATTAATGAACCTCATTAATTCTTTCAATGTGTTACTCTCCCACACTCTCTATTTAATTGAGGATAAATTTGGGGTTATAGAGATGAGTGTGAGGAACCTCTAGCAAAGTACTACGGCATATTCCACCGATGGAGGACAAAAAAATGGGAAAAAACAATCCAGTATTAACGAATTCCAGAGAATTCATCCAACCGGGAATCTCCTCCTACCACAACCGTGACACCTCCAATTATTCTCGAGGAAGGGTGTTTTGAATTGATTTATTCTATGGGTTTTGTCTTGATTAATTTTAAGTGTTTGAAGAAGATTTAATTGCACCAATGTTATGATTCTAACGCAGAGGTCACTAGCGAAACAAGCAAGGCCCATACCCTCGGATGCTTGATTTATCATTGTGTTCTTTGGGGTAGGTTTTCAAAACTTGACGGAACACTGAAACTGGGAGGCACGCAGTGACGACTGCATCCTGGGAGGCCTGTAGGCGTAGAAGGAATTGAAAATAAGGCTCCAAAGCATCCTTGGAGCCCTATAGAAGAAGAGAAAGTGTGGAACCGGTGACTATCGCAGGCGGACGAGGGCATCGGTTGGCAACCGATAGCCACTGTGGAGGGAGGCATCGCACGGTGCCACATTGGGCAGAAGGGAGCGACCATCTCTCAGCCATCCATGTTGGCAGAGAGTGGCGTGTTGTCGCACACCATGGGTCATGTCCACGTCTTTAAAGTCGTAGTGAATGGTACTCGCTCCCGTAGGTCCCACTGCAAGCCGTGGCAGTGCCACATGGCGCCGCAATTCACTCAGCCCGAATGACATTTCCATTCGAGAAAGGGGAGAGACCCATGCACAGAAGCCCAGCTGACGGACCATGCCGGCCATGGGCCGCGCCTAGCCAAGGCAGGTCAGGCTTGTCCGCTGCCCAACGGGCCATGCCTGTTGCAGCCCAAGCCCGCCACGGCCCAGCTGGTTTGTTCCAGACCTGTCCAAGGACCAGCCTGTTCGGTCTGTGCCAGGTTGGACCCATACTGGGTTGGAATGGACTTGGACCTGTTTTAGCCCTGATACACATAAAAGTCCATATCTCAAAAACAAGATATTCGTTGGATGAACTATCTAGGGAAGTAGAATCCTTGTAATGAGACAGTCCTTTTGAGATACACCACCTTTGTTTTGGATAATGTTGGAGTATGGCCGGGTTGGATTATACCAAAATTCAATTGGTCCATAGGCACAAGAATGTCATTAACTCTCAGACCAGGCATAAGATTGATGCACCGTCTATTACGTTGGAAGCCTTAGAACATGATAGATAATTTTATTACTTCTTCTTTGGACATCATCACATTATAACTAAGACCGATGGATTGAGGAGAGGATCCCCCCAGATCCGTGCATAATATGTATGTTAATCCAGTGGTTAGCTGAGACGTGATGAATGAATTGAGATCCTGTGTGGATCAACACCTAGAGATCCTATGTGGATCATAACCTAGAGATCCTATCTGGATTAGCACCTAGTGATCCTGTGTGGATCAGAATTGAGTGATCCTATGTAGATCAGCAACTGAATCCTTCACATAATAAAAATATCTAGCTCTACAACTAATCATTTGTAATTATGTACTTAATTGGTACCTAGTTTGAGTTGAGTCTTTTTCTTTGTGATCTTTGATGGATATCATGATTTTATTTTCCTTTTTGAAATTTTTAGAGACTTTTAGGGGTCTCGGGGTACCTACTGGGTATTGTTATACACACCCCTGCATGGGCTTCACCCACACCTTGTTGTGTCTTGTGCAGATGACAGGCATCCTTGACTGAGACTCGGGGAGCTAGGACATGATGATAGACAACGGTGAAGATTTACATGAAGAGTTGTGGAGACAATTCATACCTACCCATCAGGTGGGATCATTAGAGGATGATCATAAGAGTTTTTTCTCTATTTTCCGTTGTAGTTGTATCTTTTCAGTTGAGCTTGTATTCCAGCCCCTTTTTTTGTTCACATTTTAACTACTGTAGTTTTAATTTATGATTGAATCTTTGTGTACTATTGGACTGTGTGTTGTATAAGTTTAAAGTAAATGCCTTCCTGTTTTAGGGATTTCCCACTATGGTGCTAGTCTCCAACCCCTGGCATATAGAAGTCATGCTAGGGTTATTCCCGACATGGGCCCTAGGGAACAGTTCATGACAAATTGTTATCATAGGAGTTGGTTCTACAGAAAAACTATGACTCTGATCTTTCAATTGGAGAAATACTATTATGTTTCTTGAGTGTGGTTTTTATTTTTGAGGAGTCCAGTGTTGGTGCGACGGTAGACATATCCATACATCATGACCCTGAATTTTGATTTCAGACTTGGTGCACGAAAACACTGACCACCATCCAGGTTTCCAGATATAATACACAATAATGGCCCATTGAGTGATGAGGCTTCGGTGGAGGGCCCTATTACTGTGCTGGAACCTTTGGGTGGTATTCTAAATGCACCACCACTTGGAGGGCAACAGTTGACATAAGCTCCACTAGAAGACCATGAACAACTACTAAGAACATTTCATGAGTTCCAGAGATAGAGGCCTCTATGGTTTCGAGGCAGGATAGATCCCTAAGCATCTGAGGACTTGCTAGAGGCTGTGGAATTGGTTTTTTACTTAGTTATGATGCCAACAGATCAGATGGTGATCCAAGATGCTAGCCACTTATAGGGAACAATATGGAGATGATGGAGATTGACACTCTATATGCATGAGGAGGTGACACTCTTTTGGTTAGACGTCAAGACCCTCTTCATGGTGGAGTTCATACCGGTGAATTTACGCATAGTTTGTATCCAGGTGCTGCTACACTTACATGAGTGTAGCAGATTGGGGGCCCAGAACTTGACAAGATTCACTGACCTCTCATGCAACTCCCCCAACATGGTATGTGACACATTCTTCATGGCATGGACCATAGAGAAGGGTCTCTTGTGGGATATCATAGCATCGATGATATCACACAATATTCCGATGTAGTCTGGATTGCTCGAGGGAGAATTATTGGGGGTAGTGTTTCTTAGCTAAGCAGGCACTGACGGTGAGAACCACCATCAGACGACAGGTAGTCGAGTCATCTGCAGTAGGTAGTTGGCAGATGACATAGAGGTCCAAGCTAGCCAGACCTTCTGGTGGACGTCCCTAGGATTTAGGGTCCATGGTGAAGATCTTGTGAGGTAGAGGAGGTCTTCGGATAAATAATGCCTGTTACTATTTCGAAAGACAGGGACACATGGCTCACGACTATCTAACTCCTTGTATAGACGATTAGAAGATGACTGAGGGACTACCGAGGCCGTAGCTAAAGTTTGAGTGAGGGGGCCACTGGGTGGAGAACACGGCAGAGGAGAAGGTCATGGAATAGGTGGTGGATGACGGATTGTGGTTCTACCACCACCACCCCCAGGTGTTCCACCATGACCATGTGGAGCTGGTTGATAGGGGCGAGCTCAACATCAGGTGGTAGAGGACTACCACCAAGGTACGCCAGAGTTTATTAGAGGTACGATCTTTGTATATTCAACCCTAGCAGTAGTTCTTATAGAAACAGGTTCCAGTCACTCTTTTATTTCCTTGACCCTCATTCGATGCTCGGAGATTCTGAATGATCTGTTGACTCGAACCTTAAAATTAGAGACTCCTATGGGAGAAGATTCAATGATTACACACTAGTGCAGACAGTGTGAGCTCAGTATAAGAGGTGAGAGCTTTGGCTGGGTTCTCCTAGTAGCAATGTCAAGGCCTTATGACGTCATATTGGGTATGGACTGGCTATCCACATTCCATGCACAGATCGACTATTTTAGGTGCAAAGTGAGGTGTGTCCACAATATGGGTTCAGGTTTACCTTAACCGGTGATAAGGGAACCTTTTTATATAGGATGGACTTACATGGAAGAGGGTGCATCCGATCGCACATTAGTTGGATGGCCTTACCCTTAGAGCAGTTGATGTGAGGACTCTGAGTTATCATGTAGTGGAGGACCAGTATACTGATATATTTCCTGATGATGTACTGGGACTACATCCTCATAAGGAGGTTGACTTATACATTTTCCTACACTATGGGATGACACCGATATCTACACTAGCACATCGTATGTCCCCTGTAGAGCTTCGTGAGTTTCAGGTAAAGTTGGGAGACTTTCTGAGGAAGGGGTTCATAAGGCCTAGTGTTTCTTCATGGGAAACCCCGATTTTTCTCTCTAAGAAGGTATATGGGAGTCTAATTCTTTGTGTGGATTATCAACACCATAACCAAGTGGTAGTGAAGAACAGGTATCCACTCCCAAGTATTGATGATGTCTTTGACCAGCTAAAGTGAGCTCGTTGGGTTTCGAAGATAGATCTAATACCAGGCTATCACTATCTCTTGGTACTGGATGAGGATGTACCAAAGACAACCTTCATATGTCGGTTTTTCCATTACAAGTTCTTCATGGTTCCCTTCGGCATGACCTATGGTATGATAGTGTTCATGGGGCTCAAGAACAAAATCTTCCTACCTTACATCAATCACTTTGTGGTAGTCTTCATTATAGAAATCTTGATATACAAGGTTTCAGAGAAGAAGCATGCCACTCACCTACAGATAGTTTTGGATACACTCTGGGAGCACCAAAATTATGGAAATCTATAAAAGTGACAGTTCTGGATATGGGAAGTCCACTTCATGGGTTATGTTTTATAAGAGGCTGAGTTGCAGTTGATTCAGTGAAGAATGAGGCAGTACTTTCTTGGAAGCCACCCAGGAGTGTGATCGAGGTGCGGAGATTCTTGGGATTGGCTGGGTACTACCAGTGATCCGTACATGAATTTTCCAGAGTTTGTACTCCATTTTAGTCTTTGAAAAAGAAGGGACAACCCATCGTGTGGTAGGAGATATGCTAGCAGTGTTTTTAAGAGCTGAGGCTGAGACTGACGAGGGGCCCCATCTTGAGGCTACCAGAAGTGGGCGTCATGTATGTTGCCTACTACTACACATCATGGACCATATAATGTTGTGTTCTAATGCAGAAGCGAGTGGTGATTGCCTACATCTTACAACAGTTGAGACAACATGATTAGAATTATTCTACACATGACTTGGAGTTAGCAGCAGTTGTCTTTGCGCTGAAGATGTGGCATCACTACGTGATGGTTGAAAGGATTACTATTATCTTCGATAACAAGAGTCTTTGGTATATCTTCTCACATAAGGACCTGAACATGAGAAAGCAACGATTTCTAGAGTTCCTCCAGGACTTTTACATTGAGATATTCTACATTTCTCATAATGGGAATGTAGTAGTTGATTCACTCAGCAGGAGGTCTGGTCTATAGTTGCTGAGTGAGGCGACAGAGAAGCTAGCCATGTTGTAGATATCATTTCTGGATAGAGGCCGAGTAGCTTACCTCTAATCTATGTCAGTAACTTCCCCACTCATTCATAGTGTTAGGGAGGCACAACTTCAGGATGTAGAATACGAGGCCCGACATACATAAATATCCTCAGGACATGCTCCTGATGGATTTTCTGACGGTGTGTTTCACATTATTCTCTTCAGAGGATTCACTTTCGTACAAGTGACTCTACAAGAGGAGGTGTTGAGGGAGCTCCATACATACCCATTGGTAGTACATCCTACAGTGGAAATGAGGTACCAGGACCTCCAGTATCAGTATTGGTGTCCAGGGATAAAGAAAGAAGTGGAAGATTTTGTATCACGGTGCTTCACTTGTCTGCAAGTGAAGGCCGAGCATCAAGTACCATCAATCTTAGCTCAACCACTTGAGATACAAGATTGGAAGTGGGATGTTATATCAATTTACATCGTGATAGAGCTACCACATATTTTTAGGGACCATGCTTCCATCTTGTTGATCATTTACCGACTCCCCAAATCATCCCACTTCTTGCCCATCTAAGAGTAGGGATGAGTAGAGAAATTGAGACTCCTCTACGTGCAAGAGATTGTATGACTTAACGGGGTTCCATAGGTGATCATGTCATATCGTGATGCACATTTTACATTCCACTTATGGAAGTGGTGGCAGGAGGTATTCGGGACTCAGCTACGCTTGAGCACCACCATTCACCCTCAGACAGATGTTTAGATGGAGCAGACCATAAAGACACCCGAGGATATTCTTTGTGATTGTGTCCTTGATTTTGTCCACAATATGGAGGACCAACTACCACTGGTGTAGGTTTCATACAACAACAATCATCCCTCCACCATCGATATGGATCTGTTTAAGGCCCTCAACTGATGACCTTACAGGACACCACTATAATGGAAAGACCCAGGGGATTCAACACTTATGGGTCCAGTGTTGGTATAGGCTACCATAAAGAAGGTGCATATTATCTAGGAGAAGATGAATACTACACATAGTCAGAAGAATTATTATGCTGATAGGAGATGGATACCCTTAGTATTTGAGGATGGAGACCATGTCTTCCTATGGGTCTCACCCCGATGACGATTGCAGAGGTTTGGCCAGGGCGAAAAACTATCTTTGAGGTTAATCGGAATAGTCCTGATCCTCATTATAGTAGGTTAAGTGGAACACCATCAAGATATTCCCCCAAAGATGCACTAGATGCATAATATTTTCCATGGGTCGTAGATGATGAGGTAAATGAATGATCCATTGCGTGTTATCGATTTGGGAGAGCTAGAAATCGATGATGGGGTGACGTTAGTTGAGTTCCCAATGAAGATAGAGGATAGACAGGGGTGGGTCCTTTGTGGGTGGTCGATTCCTCTAGTGTGAGTTTTATGGAATCATATGAATCTTTAGGAGAGCACATGGGAATGGGAGGATCAGATGCATGATCAGTACCCCCATTGGTTCCCCTAGACTTGTTATAGATTTCACTGGAAAAATACCTAAGGTTGGGACAATTTAAAGACCCCAAAATTCCATATAATTTTTTAAATTATTTTTGGAATTTTTAAGAGTATGCAAAAATTGACGGCGCTTGATTCTGAGTCTCGGTGTGCCCGAAATGGATTATTGATCTTTTTTACTCTACGTTCAGTAAATGTGTGGGTGTATTTTTTATGTTTGAAACTGGTGCTTGGATTAAGAATCTAATGGCACTGTTGAATCTGCATCACCCAGATTCTATTAAGGGAGGCTCAACTTCTACCATAGTAGGAAGGGTGAAAAAGTTAGTTTTTGAGACTTTTAATGAAATAATAAAATATAAGAAAAATTGTAATTTTATTTTCCCAGCTCTTATTGAGTGGCGATGGTGGGATCAATGGGTTTACAAGACATTTAATGGATTCACTCTTCAGTTGTGTAACCAACTTATTGGGAATTAAGAGGTTCATTAATTAATGACCCACATTAATTCTTTTGATGCATTACTCACCCTCCCACTCTATTTTATTGAGGCTTACATTGGGATATGGAGATGAATGTGAGGAACCTATGGTAATGTAGTGCGACATCTTCCACTGAAGAAGGATTGGATTCTTGGGCGGCAATGATCCGGTATTGACGAACGCCTGCGACTTCATCCAACAAGGTCTCTCCTCCCGCCACAACCACGACACCACTAATGATTCTTGAGGTAGGGTTTTTTTTTCTTATTTAATTATATTGGTTTTTCCTTTATTATTTATATGTTTTCGAATTCGAATTAATCTCACCCATGTTATGATTCTAACAGGGAGGGAGGGGGAAAAAAACAAGGCCCGGACCCTCCGCCGCTTGATTTATCATTGCATTCTTTAGGATAGGATTGATCAACATGAAAAAACCTGAAACCGGGAGGAACACAGTGACGACAACACCTTGGGAGGTCCATAAGCATAGACAAAAGTGAACATGGATCTTCAGAGCATCGTCCGAGCCCAACAAAAGAAGTGCCTCTGTGGAACCAGTGTGGCGGCACCGCCGACCGACACCAACAAATGAGGGCAGTGACTGGAAACTATAGGCCGTGGGGAAGGGTGTTGTCGCACGACTCCGCTACAGACCGAAGGGGGTGGACACCTATCGTTCGGCCGCGTTGGCGGGGAGCGGTGCGCGACCGCACGCCACGGGCGGTGGCTGCGGCCTCGAAGCTGGGATGAAGGGGACCCGATCGTTGTGGGTCCCACTTCTAGCTGAGGCAGTCTAGGCCGATTTCATGCCCAGCGGGCCGAGTCCACCGTGGCCTAGCCCAGTCAGTATTGGCCAAGTTGACTGGGTCGGGCCAGACCTGGACCCATTTTCCACCATAGATTCTTAAAAGGCCATATCTCGCAAACCAGACATCTGTTTGACGAGCCATCTGTAGTGATAGAATCCTTGGAAAGAGAAGTTTCTTTTGAGATTCTCCACCCAAGTTTTAGATAAAGTTGGATTATAGAAGGGTTGGATTGTACCCGAATCCAACCGGGACCTCAACACTAAAATTCCTATAGCTCTTAGATTGGGTATCCGATTGATGCACAGTCCATTGTATTGGAACCCTTATGACATGACAGATCATTGGGTTATATCTTCATTGGACTTCATGGTGGTTAAAGTATGACCTATATCTTGAGGGTACGATCCTCCCAGAATCAATCATACAATTCATGAGGATCTAGTAGCTTGCTGAAACGTGATGAATGAATATAGATCCTATGTGGATTATCACCTAGCGATCATGTCTGGATCATCACCTAGTGATCCTATGTGGATCAGCATATAGTGATCCTGGTGGATCAAAACCATTATATCCTGTGTGGGTCACCACCTAAAGATCATGTGTGGATCAACACCTAACTATCCTCTATGGATCATCACTGAGCAATCCTATGTGGATCAGTAGCATAACCCTTGACAGAATAAGATGATCTATCTCTATGAAAAAATCATCTGTACTTCTGTAAATACGTTGTTCCTGGTTTGAGCTGATTCTTTTTCTCTATGCTTTGTGATTGAAATCATGATTTTGGTTTTACTTTGTGGAATTCTGAGAGACCTTCAGGGTCTCAGGGTCCCTACTCAGTATTGTTATACTCACCCATGCATGTGCTTCACCTGCACCTTGTTGTGTCTGATGCAGATGATTGGAAGCCATGTCTAAGACATGGGGAGCAAGGTCTTGATGGTGGATGATGGTGAGGGTTTACAAGGAGATCTGTGGAGACGAGATGTACCTACCCATCCGGTTGGATCCTTGGAGGACAATCTTAAGAGTTTTTTCTCTATTTTTTGTTGTTGTTGTATCTTTTCAGTTGGGCTTCTATTTCATCCCTCTTACTTTCAGAACACATTTATACTACTGTAGATTTACTTTGTGATTGCATCTTTCTATTTTCTTGGACTGTGTATTGTATAGGTATAATGGAAATTCCTTATTGTTTTAGTGATTCTTCTTTTTGATTCTAGTCACCAACCCCTGGCATATGGATTGTGAGCTTTGGGTAGTCACGACACGGGCCCCGGAGGATGGGTCGAGACACTACATGCACAACCAAAACACCACCAAGTCTCAAGTGTTTTAATAATATCAAAGTAAGAAGCAATTATATTATAAAATTTTGAATATAAAAAACATGATAAAAATAACTACAAATTTAAAATAGCATTCAAAGACACAAAGTGTCAGGCACAATGATGTATGGTTGTCATGATCACATAATGATCCTTTTCGGTAGGATGTACTAATACTTAAATATTATGGAGTGTAATAGTGATCAATATACAACAATAGATTTTTTTTATTTTAAAAATAGAAAACAAAAAAAGACATCGCCAACCACAGTCATTCAGCTAAGGAGGCAGAAAAAAGTGAAGGCTGAGGGTATCCCCACTAACCAAATCCACCCCCTCGGGTTTCAATTTTTGCACATTGTGGATGCAGACAGGGTCAGAGCTGAGGACATCAAGAGATGCAACATAATCCGCAACTTGATTTCCCTCCCTCCAGGAGTGAAGAACTTTGGTGTTGTTATTGAGGGAGACTCTGCACTTTCGAATGATGTAGGTAATCGACCAAGGGGGAGTGCACACGCCATTCATTGCATTATAAAGGATCTTTGAGAATGTTTCATCTTCCACCAGTGGAATGTTTTTCTGAAGGCACAAGGTTAAACCCAGAAGCATGGCCTTCGCCTCAGCCTGAAGAGAGGAGCCGAGACCAAGGCGAGAGGAAAATGACAAAATAACTGAACCATGAGAGTCACGAATAGCCCCACCTCCTCAGATCACCCCCATGTTGCACGACCCATCCGTGTTAAGCTTAAATCCTTTCAGGGGAGGATTCCATTTTACCCAATGGCTGCTGGGGTTATTGGCACTGGTTTTGAGTGGGGGGGGGAGATCCCTTGAAGGCACTCAAAGGAGGGGGATTCCCACCAGTTTTTGATGAGCCCAGCCATGTCAAGAAATATATTCCTTGTCATGATGGAAATTAATCTTCTAGAGGAGATGACCCCATCATTCCCCGCCTTATTCCTGGCCTTCTAGATACACCAACACCCTGCATGCAAAATCATGGTCTCTCCATACTACAACCGCCCAATCACCCCTGAAAAATAGATGATCTGCACTCTCCTCTTTATGATTTTTATAGTAGCAGTAATGTGACACCAAAGGAATGCCACACTGTTTAATGTTTTCATCTGTCAGGACTGCTCTGTTTCAAATTCTCCAAACATTAAGTTGTATTTTGAAGGGATGACTTTGGAACATAGGGTTTCATTTCAGTTATCAGCACCCTCCTGCAGGATCCAGGTACTTCGGATGTCCCTAAAGATGAAGGCACCTAAGGAAGAGGGAGTGTAAACACATTTATCTGGATCAGAGGACATTTAAATGATGTTGAAGGAGGCCTGCTGGTTTTTGTCCAGCATTGCATTAATGAACTCTGGGTAAAGGCTGGCTTCCCTAAAAGAAATGTCGGGAATGGGATAACCCAGAAAACCAATTATCTTTCTAGCCCAATTTTGATACCAAAAAGATGTCTCACCCCTAATGATGATCTAGCTACACTTTCTATTGAAGATCAGGGATCAAAGGAGTGATGTTAGACCAAAACATAGAGTTATTCCCCTCCATCCCCTCCGAAAATCCATGGTGAGGCATGTGCATGATTTTTCGCCAAAGTGTACACTGCTCAAGGATTTCCCACGCCAACTTGGAGTGCATGCAAAGAATGGAGTCTTCCCGGCTGCAGACATTAATACCGCCCCCCCCCCCCCCTTGCAGACAGGGCTATTCTCCACCAGGAGACCCATCATCATTTCCCTTCCAGCATCGGATCTGAGGTAAATCTGGATAAAATGTTGTCAATGTTTTTGATAAATCCCTTCGGTGTTTTGTTAGGAGAAAGGGCATGGACGGGAGTATCCAATAAAACACTATTAACCAAAGCTATGCATTCACCAAAGGAGAGGTATCCATATTTCCAGTTGAGGATTCTGTATGTAATCTTGCTGATGAGGAAGTCGAAGTCACAAATGCGACATCTACCCAGAGAAATGGGGGGCCTGAGGTATTCCATGGGAAATTCCCCTCTTTTCATGTTGAGATTGAGCTGAATAAATGAAGTGATACTCAGGATACATCAGTTAGAAATATAGAAGTAGCTCTTATCTTTGTTGATGACCTGACCAATCCAAAGGCATTATTCCTCCACCACCTTGTTCAACCCTCTAATCGATCTGCTTCCAGCATTCATGAATATGAGGGTATCATCCGTGAACATCAAGTGGGATATGGATTGAGCTATCATACTCCTTCAGAATGGCATAATTTCACCACTGCTGATGCTCTTTTCCAGAAGGCGGTTGAGGATATCCTGTGAGAGGATAATGATACTTGGAGAAATCTGGTCACCCTGTCTTAGACCCCGAGTGGCCTTGAAAAAACCATAGCACTTCCCCATAAATGAAACTTCCAGCCATGGGGAGATGAAACATCTGAAGATGCGATCAACATTCCAGGTTGATAGGCCCATCCTTGCTATCACCTTATTGATAAATCCCCACTCAATGTGGTCATAAGCTTTGTTCAAATCCAACTTAATGGCCATGTTTTACCCATGCATCTTACAATTGATTTCAATGATCATCTTTTGTGCAAGAGACATTGCACCTTGGATTTTTCTCCCCTTCACAAATCAATGTTGTTCCATGGAGACCCGCTGGGGAATGTGTAGGGACAATCTTGTATTGAGGATGCTAGCCAGAATTTTGTAAGGGAAATTACACAAACATATCGGTCTATAATGCATTATGGGGGAAGGGTTCTTGGTTTTTGGTACAAGCACCATCGTGGTGGCACAAGAAATCCACGACAGGCTTCCTCCCAGAAATAAATCTTGGATAGCCAAGATGATGTCCTGCTTCACCACTTCCCACGAGGCCCTATAGAAAGACCCTGGGAACCCATCTGGTCCTGGGACACTATCTGGATTGATGCTCATCATATCAGCATGAATCTCCTTTGATTTGGGTAATGAACCAAGACTCTCATTGTCCTGCTCTGAAAAGAGGTTAGGAATCACATCGAAGATCCTGGAGTCCTCCCCCGAATACCCATTGGGCCTCCCAGGGATCAATCCCATGAGAAGTTCCTTGGAGTAAGTGTGTGCCAGGAGCCCCACCATATCCCTGTCATCTTTGTAGTTTCCACTGTCCAAGAGGATATTAGGTTTACTTGGTCACTTTCTCTCTGTGATGCACGTATGAAAGAACACAGTATTCCTATCTCCCTCCCTGAGCCATTTGACTCTTACCAAGCGTTCCTGTTTTAGGAGCAGTTCTTCCAATTGTTCCTTCTTGGTATATAACTCCTCAAAAGACTGAACATCCCACTCCTCTTCTAATCTCTTCTCAAGGAGGTCAACCTCTTGCATGGTGCCTTAAATGTCGTTATCCATGTTTTCCATAGCTTCCCCCAACTCCTGTAGTCGTGACTTGATATGCCGAAGTTTATTGTGGATAACAACCCACATGTGCTCCTGAGGGGGTTCTTTCCATATTACACTTACCAAGTCATGATACCCTAGTATTTCTGACCACTAGTGGTAGTATCAGAATCTTCTGTGAAGATATTGTCCAGAAGATAAAGAGAGAAGGAGTGGAGAATGGTCTGATAAACCCAGAACCAGGTGACACACCTTAGCATTGGAGAACATAGTAGTGGCCTGCATGTTGGAAAGACACCTATCCGGGTGACTCCATGAGCGACAGATCCCCTTTTGGTTGTTGCACCATGTGAAATTATCACCTGTAAATCCAAATTCAATAAGTCCTTTCCCTACCATGAACTGAGAAAAATCCATACTTTCTTTCGTTTAAAAGGGACCCCTTCCTTTCCTTTCATCCAGGTTAGCAATAGCATTAAAATCCCCACCGACCACCCATGGTAGGTTGTCAGGGTCAAAACCATTGAGGTCACTCCATAAAGTCTCCCTTTTTAGAGAGTCACAACTCTCATAAACAAAGGTCATGAAGAAAGATATGTCACCCTTTTTCACCTTGGTGGTGATAAATGGGTTGCCTGCTTGAACCATGATGATAGAGTAGCTCCTCTTCCAAAAAACCCATATGTGTTGGTTGGAAGGAACAACATGCATAAAGTCATGCATTTTAATCTTCTAGGCAAAGTCACCAATCATGGATGTGTTCTTCATGTGCTCGAGGATGCCAACAACACTGGCTTTGTGTTTGTTGACTTCAGAGGTGAGGAAATCTGTCTTCACCCGAGCACCGAGCCCTCAGACATTCCAAATGAGGATAGGTATCATTTAAACGATAGGGTTCTGGAACGGTATTCAGAACTAGTAGCCTTCATGAGATGGGAGGACGATCACTCCTTTTGGGCCCTGGATTTTGAACGGGTACAGACCCCCACTTTGCTGGGCATCAGCATGGCAGAGGGAGCGGGGGAAACCTGGAACTAGTCTCGAACTTTGGAGGGAGGAGTTGAAGACCACTCTGTTCCCTTAGCACTGAGGAGCAAGCCACCCTCCCTAAATTCCAATTGTGACTCTGTGGATGGTAGAGGAACACACATTTCAGGGGGAATCCTTGAGGTAAAAATAAATCTACAACGGCATGTCTGGGGAATTTTTTAGGAAAGAGGGACAAGGTAGAGGCCGGGGGCAGCAGGGCCAGGCATCCAAACTCGCTAGGTACAGAGAGAACCATACACTTCTCCGGACAAAGACCTTGCATCAGAACTGAGAAGAGCGATGGAGGAACAGTCAAGACAGCTTGGGGGGTAAGGAGGTCGCTTTTCATGAATGGGACTAGGGCCATGCCAACCACCGGATCACCCTTAGTAGAATATTCAAACAAAGATGTATGATCAGGTGTGAATTAATGAATTAATTCATTTATTGTTTTTATTTAAATTCATTTTTTTGTATATTAACTCTACCTGTTTCCGTTTTTTTATGCGCACTATTTCTTTTTCTCTCCCGCATACAAGTGGTGCCATGCTGGCAATCCCTATCCAACCACCCTCTGCTTCTCGACCGCTGATTACGATCACCGCCCAAATTGTTTTGGTCATCCATCTGTGCAGCGAAATTCAAACGGTTTAGCAGCGTTCTGTTTCCCTTTACTTTGTGGCACGCCCTGGTTAGGGAAATCCGTTACTCGAATGGCCACTCGCAGGGTAATTAATCACCCCTTCCTCAGCTCCTTCCACAGGTGGTGATGCTTGATTTCTGATCTATTTTTCCAAAGTTCTTTCCTGTAATGGCTCTCGGCTCCTGCGGCGACACTCTTTATCACCTACTCCGGAAAACACCGTCGGAGTGTTCTGCGCCTGTCGATCTCCTGGCAACACAGCCTTGCCGATTCATGAAGGAGACGATCTCCCTTACCTGGTGGAGAACGTGCGGCGCCTATTCTTGTTGAAGAACCACCCGATCCAGATGAGGAAGATCCGGTGACCAGATCAAGATGATGTGCCTCCATGCATCCCAGCACGAAGAGAACAGGACCGCCGGAGTTTAACTCCATCACTGTAAGCCAAATTATTTGCGCTTCATTTCTGTATTGGTTCTGTTATATTTCTATTTGTGACAGCTATCGTTTTCTCTTGTATTGTTTTTTTAGAGAGTTAATAAATGCGTGTGTATGGGGTGTTCTTGTTGTGCAGTAGGACCCAAAGGGTCCGAAGCACGTAAATACTGCTTGTCCTTTTAATTCTTGCATGTTGTTTCCTGTTCTTTTGTTTTCTATTCTTCCGCGAGTCACTGGCACCAATATACTCTATTTTTTGTTCACTGGATGTTGTTGCGCCCACCACTTCTCCATTCATCCACGTAACAAGTGGTATCAGAGCCACTCTTTGGTTGCCGTTTAGTTTTACATTGCTTCTTGTTTTTAATTACCTACAGTATTCTTTACTTTCTGGTTAAATCTGCTAAATTAGCTTGCAATTACAGTCGTATGCCTTTGTTTATATATGATTAAGTAGGCTGTTTCTTGTTTTCTATAGTTTTCATGTTCAATTTTGTTTATAATCTTTCCCGAACCATAACTGCTACTGTTTACATTCTGTTTTAATGTTTGTTTCTTAATATTGCACATACTAATTGGTTTCCAACACTTGGCAGCCCCCTCTACTGCTTACAAACCTGTTGAATCTGCCATTTTCTGTATTCTGTTCCAGCATTATTAAAAGTTGGTTTACTATTTTCGGTTCACTGTCCAGCCTACCACTAGTTGTGTTAATAGATTGGGTTTTCTGTTTTCCGCACTGTATCTGTTTAATCTGAAAATACTTTGTTGTCTTTAGTTTTTATTAAGACTGAAATTATATTCTTCACCAAATAATTTTTTTTTCATTACACATTGTACAAATTTATTCCTAGTGAGTATTGGCCAGTCTTTTGGGGGGCGTATGCTCTCGTTGTCCCCAATTACTTGGCATCAAATCACTGTATATAAATATTTCTATAATGAGGTATGAAATCGAAAAATTTGATGGAGATAATGACTTCAATTTATGGCGCATAAAAATGAGGGCATTATTAGTCCAACAAGGTCTTATTGATGCCCTGTCTGGGCCTACTAAACCAATAACAACTATTAATGAAGCTGGTCAAACCATAACTGAACACCAACTAGTCCCCAATGACATTCTAGTTAAAGCCCATAGTTCCCTCTTATTATCATTAGGAGATAAAGTCCTTAGGGAAGTGGCCTTTGAGTCCACTGCTGCCGGCATCTGGCTCAAGTTAGAGAAGCTCTACATGACTTCCTCCCTAGTTGGTAGGCTCTATAAGAAGCACCACATGTTCACTTTTAGGATAAGACCAAGCTCTTCCTTGAAATCCCATCTTGATGAGTTCAATAAAATCATGCTAGACTTAGCCAATATAGATGTCACGGTAGATGATGAGGACCAGGATATTATTCTCCTGATCTCTATAGACCATAGTTATAGTACTTTGGTTGAGACCATGATGTATGGTCATGACTCCTTGACTCTAGAAGAAGTCAAGTCCACCCTTCTATCTAAGGACCTTCACTCAAAACCTAAGGCGAAAGGCGAGGCTGAGAGTTTGTTCACTAGGGGTAGAACTCAGGTTAAAAGCAAAAAAGAAATATGTTAGCAGAGATAAAAGTAGCAATAGTAAAGAACTGACGCATGAACAAAAGTCAAAGAATAATGATAATAAAGACAAAAAAGTTATTTGCTTCCATTGTGGGAAGCCTGGGAATATTAAGCCCAAGTGTAGGAAGCTTAAGAGAGAGCAAGAGTGTGCACAGCCCACTGACCAGTCTCTTATTGTTGACTCTGGTTATGACACAACCGAAGTTCTAAATGTGTCCGGTCATACACTCGATCATGAGTGGGTCCTTGATTCTGGCTGCTCCTTCCATATGTGTCCCCATAGAGTGTCTTTATTAGAGCTGGTCGAGAAAGTGGAAGGGGACGTTCTATTAGGGAATAACAAGAAATGCAAGGTTGAGGGCAGAGGATCTATCCTGATAGAATTGGATGACCATTCCATCATCACCTTACTTGATGTCAGGTGGGTCCCCAAATTGCAACGAAACTTGATCTCCCTAGGAGTCCTAGATCAAAAGGAATATACTTTTAGATCTAAATCTGGTACTATTAAAGTCTCAAAAGGATCAAGAACCATCATCAAAGGATACCTTGTGAATGGTTTGTATGTCTTGAATGACAGGACCCATTCAAGATAGTTGGGTAGTGTTTATACTACGAAAACTGACAACACTATGCTCTGGCATAGAAGGCTGGGGCATGTAAGCTCCAAAGGGCTGGAAGAACTCAGCAAGCAAGGATTGCTGAATGACCTCGCACCTACGAATCTCCCATTTTGTGAAGATTGTGTGATGTGAAAGGATAAAAAAGTTACCTTCAATAGATCGTCCTTCAAGGCAGCCGCCCCACTTGATTACATCCATTCGGATTTGTGGGGGCTAGCCAGGACCTCCTCTCGTGGTGGAGGTTTCTATTTCATCACCATTATTGATGATTACTCCAGGAAGGTTTGGGTATACATCCTCAAAAATAAATCAGATGTTTTCCAAACAATCAAAACCTGGAAAGCCTCAGTCGAGAATCAAACTGGGAAGAAAGTCAAGACCATGAGAACTGACAATGGGCTTGAGTACCTGTCCACTGAGATCATTCAATACTGTGAGTCTGAAGGTATTAAGAGGCACAAAATTGTTAGGGAAACTCCCCAACAGAATGTCCTAGTAGAGAGGATGAATCGGACTATCCTTGAAGGAGTCTGTAGCATGCTTTCTCACTCGGGCCTCCCTAAATCTTTTTGGGTTGTGGCCACAAGCACTACAGTATACCTGATTAATAGGTGTCCCTCTTCTGCGAATCAATTGATTACTCCAGAAGAACTATAGACCGGAAAGCGCCCATCATATTCCTACTTAAGGGTCTTCGGGTGTACAGCCTATGCCCACATCAAGACTGACAAACATGAGCCTAGATCCCTCAAGTGCATCTTTGTTGGTTACCCCGATGGAGTTAAAGGATATAAACTCTGGGTGGATAAACCGGGATATCAACGGTGCATTATTAGTAGAGACTTTGTCTTCCATGAGTCCTCTGCTTCTAAGACCAGGATTGATACACCTGGCAGTTCTGATCCAGGCATTCGTATGTCTGATAAACATGAGCCATTTACTCATGTCGAGACTGATGTTTAGTCTATTCCTCCTCCTCCTCAGCCCACTGATATGGCTGACTCTGAGACGAGTTTCGGTTCAGACTCAGACTCTGGATCTTCCACCGATCATCAAGATTATCAATTAACCCGAGATAGAAAAAGGAGGGTCTCTAGACCTCCTGCTCGGTTCAGCCAGTATGATATGTCATCATATGCTTTTCATGTGGCCCAGGATCTCATCGACGATGATCCTAAATCATATAGGCAAGATCTAAAGGATAAGGATTCAAAGCATTGGATCATAGCCATGAATGAAGAGATGCAATCTCTAAAGAAAAATCACACCTCGATAGTTGTTCACAAGCCTATGAATGCTAAAGTGATTGGGTCCAAGTGGATTTACAAGAGAAAGGAAGACAACACAGAGGGAAATAAAGTAAGGTTCAAAGCTAGGCTAGACGCCAAAGGATTTCTTCAGAGAGAGGGAATCAACTATGCTAAAATGTTTTCCCCTGTTGTCAAACACTCTTCTATTCGGCTTTCGTTAGCCTTCGATGCCCATTTCGATCTGCACATCGAGCAACTTGATGTCAAAACTGCCTTCTTGCATGGGGATTTGAATGAAAAACTCTATATGAAGCCTCCTGATGGTTATTCAAAGGAATTCAAATCCAACCAAGTTTCCCTTCTAAATAAGTCCTTGTATGGTTTAAAACAGGCATCAAGGAAATGGTGTAAGAAATTTGATTCTTTTATATTAAATAACCAATTCACCAGGAGCCAGTATGATGCTTGTGTCTACTTCAAGTCAATTCAAGGTTGTATGATCTAACTTCTTCTTTATGTAGATGACATGCATATCATATGTAAGAATATGAGTTTTATCACTTCAATTAAATCCCAATTGAAAGGAAATTTTGAAATGAAAGACTTAGGTGCAACTAAGAAGATTTTAGGTGTTGAAATCATTAGAGATAGACCTAACAAATTGCTCTACTTATCTCAGCATGCTTATGTTTTAAAGATTTTAAAGAGATACATGTTTGAATCTCTCAAACCTGTGAATGTACCTCTTTCTCAACATTTTAAGTTGTCTTTAACACAAGCACCCACTGCTGATGATGACGTGCAATTTATGTCTAAAATTCCATATGCTGGCATTGTTGGTAGTATAATGTACTCTATGATTTGCACCAGGGATGACATTGCTTTTTCTATCTGCACCCTGAGCAGATTTATGGCCGCTCCTAGGAAGCCCCATTGGCATGCCCTCAAATGGCTTCTCAGATATTTATCATGTTCATCTAATTTGTCTTTATGCTTTGGTAAAAATGTTGATGCTTCTAACATTTTGGTAGGCTTTGTAGATGCTGATTATGCAGGTAACATTGACACCATAAAATCATTGATTGAATACGTGTTCACTTCCTATGGTGGGGATATTTCATGGAAGTGCAACATGCAGTCCGTTGTTGCCCTCTCCACCACTGAGTCCGAGTACATTGCACTCACCGAGGTGGTAAAGGAAGCCTTATGGATCAAAGGCTTGTCTTCTGAACTCAATCTTTATGATTCAGCTATTAATGTTTTCTCTGATAGTCAATATGCATTACATTTGTCTCAAAATTTTGTTTGCCGTGGTAAATAAAAAAATATAGACATTAGATTACAATTTATTAGAGATGTGATAGAACAAGGAACCGTGTGTGTTAATAAGATACACACTGATAAAAATCCAGCTAATAGTTTGACTAAAGTTGTCATTTTATTTAAGTTCAAATATTGCCTAGATAGTTTGAACTTGGTTCCTGTTCTGTAATCCTAGGTGCAAGAACATCCCTGAATTTAACTAAAAATGGTGGAGTTTTGTGAGTTAATGAATTAATTCATTTATTGTTTTTATTTAAATTCATTTTTTTTGTATATTAACTCTACCTGTTTCCGTTTTTTTATGCGCACTATATTTCTTTTGCTCTCCTGCATACAAGTGGGGCCATGCTGGAAATCCCTATCCAACCGCCCTTTGCTTCTTGACCGCTGATTACGATCACCACCCAAATTGTTTTGGTCGTCCATCTGTGCAGCGACATTTGAACGGTTTAGCGGCGTTATGTTTCCCTTTGCTTCGTGGCACGCCCTGGTTAGGGCAATCCGTTACTCGAACGGCCGCTCGCAGGGGAATTAATCACCCCTGCCTCAGCTCCTTCCACAAGTGGTGATGCTTGATTTCTGATCTGTTTTCCGAAGTTCTTTCCTGTACTGGCTCTCGGTTCCTGCGGCGACACTCTTTATCGCCTACTCCGGACATCACTGTCGGAGTGTTATGCGCCTGTCGATCTCCTTGCAACACAGCCTTGCCGATTCATGAAGGAGACGATCTCCCTTCCCTGGTGGAGGACGTGCGGCGCCTGTTCTTGTTGAAGAACCACCCGATCCAGACGAGGAAGATCCGGTGACCAGATCAAGATGATGTGCCTCCTTGCATCCCAGCACGAAGAGAACAGGACCGCCGGAGTTTAACTCCGGCAATGTAAGCCAAATTAGTTGCACTTCATTTCTGTATTGGTTCTGTTATATTGCTGTTTGTGACAGCTATCGTTTTCTCTTGTATTGTTTTTTTAGAAAGTTAATAAATGCGTGCGTATGAGGTGTTCTTGCCATGCAGTAGGACCCAAAGGGTCCGAAGCACGTAAATACTGCTTGTCCTTTTAATTCTTGCATGTTGTTTCCTGTTCTTTGGTTTTCTGTTCTTTTGCGAGTCACTGGCACCAATCTGCTCTATTTGTTGTTTGCTGGATGTTGTTGCGCCCACCAATTCTCCATTCATCCGCGTAACATCAGGGAAGGCTGTGGGCAATAGTGCAGAGCCACCATCAGACGAGGGGTCTTCCCTCTGAGAAGCTTCATGAGTGAGAACACTAGCCAACGGAGACCCTCTACCACTAAATCCAAGCCCTTGGGATGGAGCCAGCCCTCTTGCCGCTTCTTCCTGCAAACTTGGTTGGAGTGACCCTGTAGGAAGAAATGGGAACAAAATCATTGGAAAACTGGGTAAAGGATCTCCTGGTTCCAACAGAAGCCATCCTGCACCCGAAGCAAGAGCCTGTCCGGCAAGGAGAAGGAGATATCCATCTCCACAAAAATGCGTGCCACCAAAGCATCCTCGCAGCAGCTGGTCCTGACATTAGCACACAGAAATCCACCAAGGGCATCTCCGATCGACTTCAGAAAGCCACCATTCTGAAAGGGGAGCGGGAGTCCTGGGAGATGGATCCAGACCACAGCCATAGAGCTCTCCTTACCCATGTGAATACCAAGGGACCACCGAGATAAGCTGATCTTCCGGTGGTTAATGGAGCGGGGAGCTCTACACCACGCATGAGTGAAGTCTTCTTCCGAGGCCAGAATTAGGCAGAAAGATTGCCTGTGCACCTCGGAGATCTAGGCCGGAGATCGGAGACCCCAGTAATGAACGAAATGCCAAGACAGAAAGGGGGGGCTTCGCAGACACGAAGCGAGCAACGAAAGTCCACTTCAGGCACGCCTCCACCTCCGCAAAGGCTGACGCCGGAAATACCAGGGAGATGCAGTCTCCATCGCACGAGGCCTCCGAAGTCGACACACGGATCTCCGGGAAATGGGGCCGAGGAGGGGCTCGCAGCGAGCCGTAGAGGGCGTCTCTGAAGGATCCGGACCGGGGAGCCGCAGGGGGGCAAGCAGCGACTGGGGAGGATGCACTGGATGTAAGATCGGGGGCGGAACAAAGGCTGGGGCCGGGGGTCCAGGAGCCGACACGAGCCCAACAACAGGGGGAAGGAAGGAACATGAAGGGGCCTCCAGCCCCTGGGGAGCAGAAACACCAGGAGCAAAGCCCGGATCGGAAGTCGTCCAAGCAGGAAGCGAAGCCGGCAACCGAAGGGACGGCCGCAGCTCGGACTGGAAATTTGAAAATGCCGACAGCGCGTAGGGCGCGTTCCTACAGGACATAGCGCTTTCAAATAACATGACCACATCCGGTAATGGTGATCACTAAGGTTCTCATATGTTCTAAAAATAATCCAACTTGGGTACTCATCCAGGTGTTTTATTCACTGAATAATGATGTCATCGATGATCCCATAGTGTACTACGGAGATTAGAATGTACTATAACTTACCGCTAAGGAGGAAGAACAACTTGTATAGGGTTTCAGTTCTAAAACAAAGAGAGATAGAAAATCTAGATCTCAGAGGATGAGTGACCGAGTATGATGAACCAAAAAGGGTGAAAATGGTTATTAATTCCCCTTGACACATCCATCAATTATTAGCAGCACACCCTATCATAGTGAACCATGAGACCATGCCGAACAGAATTCCACATAGTGCACTCAGACACCCTAGATAAATGGATGGAGTAGATTAATAATATGCTGCGAGGGTTAAATAATTACTAAAATATCCATCATAGATCAATGACATAGAAGATATATGGGACAAATCCCAACCGAAGGACAAGGCCCTAAGGGGAGGCCCACACGGGAAATAAATGACCAAACGTAGAGAATAAGCCCAAAAGATCAAATATTGAGAACACTAAATTAATGCATAATTTTGTCATTCATAAAACTAATTCCAAAACAAAATTTCATACTAATAATATAGCCATTTCAATAAGAATATAAAATATTCAGTACAATAATTCACACAGAAGATTGTTTGTAAAAATACTTGACAAACATATGGAAAAAAGATGAGTTCGAATTATAATTTTTTGAGAGATTTTAGATGTTCGTCGGATCTTCAAGAGAAATATAATTGTGTGAATTTCTGAAAAAAGGAATTTAACATCAAAAGGATAATATATTGATGAATATAGATTTGTATAAAATAATATATATTTATTGAGTGATATTTAGGAATCATGTGTCCTTGTGATTTGTGTAAAATTATCTTCATATGAAAATTTATTGAATTCTATAGAAGGAAGAACACTTGAAATAAATTGAGGAACATTATATTTATGTGAATTCAAAAAAAATAAGAAGATGTTGAGCTAGATGATCAAATTTAAATATCACCAAAGTAATTTTGTGATTCTTTATATAATTTATGGAAGATTTTGAATGTAAGTTGAATCTATTTGTTGTGAAGATTTGAGTTCACTTTGAGATTTTAAAATATTTATTGAGGGAATAAATAATTAATCCTTAATGTTAGTATATTTCAAATCAACATAATAATCAGTAAGGTTATCACTATAAAAAGGGACAATCTAATTAAAATAATGATGATATTTATGATAAGAAAAAACTTTATGATAACTACATAAAAGAACTAAAAAAATTTAAATGAAGTCTATGACTAGATCTTTTAGGGGAGATATATATTTCACAATGTTTTCTAACATACCATAACATCATATTTCAAAAATTATTATAAGAACAAAACATTTTGATCTAAATAAGAAATTTGAGTGCATGAAAATTAAGTTTACTAGAAGTATAACAAGGTTGGTGTGAATATACTCTAGTGGAAGATGATGTTACAGTTGAAGTGATATTTATGTTTTGTGGAACATTGTAAGGTAATGGGATTCAATATTTTTTGTGGTTGTGAGAATTTATGTATGGGATGCACACTAGGGTTAAATATAACAACTTACTAGACAACTCATAATTGATATCAACATTATTATTTGGATATTATTGACTCAACCAGAGTCAAAATATTAAGGATTAGGATATTTAATTGACATCAAACATAGTGAAAATCAACCTGTTATATTTAATTTATAATATCTGTAATGTATATAGGAAATTTTCTAGGTCTCATTCCTAGGATCCATACATCATAACCCCTTAAGGTGACTATATGTTCCCATAAACTATCAATTGGTATCAGGGCATAGGGTTCAACCGAGGGGATCTACAATTTTTTATCGATTTTTTCCACCAAAGTGTATCTTGTATAGATTTATAGAAATAATAGAAATAGTTTTTTTGAGAGTTATGGAATACACTGAGATCCATTCATCGATATATTAGGATGTTAGGAAACAATTATATTCGTTTTTGATATTTCGGTTAATTGAATCATTGATTTTTCTCCTAGGACATTGATGAGCTAGAAGAACAAAGATCTTATATTAATACTGTTGCACACATGAAATCTAAGGATTGAGGCTCCATGACTATCTGAAGATAAGGTGAAAAGGAACTATTTTCAATGATCAATCCAAAACTATCCCCTTGAAGGTGAGTTATTCCCTTGTTATAGATAGTATGATTCCATTGAAATTATTATGGTTTTATAATCTACAATTAACAATCATATTAAGTATGACTATATTGAGGCCTACATGAAAATAATTATTTTATTCAAGGGACATCATAAATAAAAATCATATCTTGAGTAGGAAACAGAAGCAATGATGGATGTGTTGATGATGAAATTAAGTGAACCTAAAACTCTAACTAAAATCAATTCATTAAAGGAAGAACTGGTACTACATCCATAAGGGAAAAATATAAACATACTAGTAGTGCACAACAAAAAAATTCCAAACCACATAAATCCATAATTCATTTAAATGGTATGTTTTATTATTAATTCATCATCACTTTCCCAAGTATTTTCACACAAATTCCTGGTTCACACCCAAGAATTTATTATTCTTATATAAGTACATATCCATTTATGAGTGCTGGTTTTAATCAAAAATTATAATAAGGACACTAAATCAACATAGGTTTAACTATTTTATACTAGTCACAATACACACCTAATAAAACCATCAAATTCAGTGAAATAATCCTAGCTTAGAAATAAGAAAAAACATGCAAAACATGTAAAACCACTACATCCCATTAAATACTATTTAAAGAAATATAATTTCCTTCATTATTTAATCCTTCCATCCACCTATAGGAATACTGAAATATTATTGTTGCATAGATTCAAAAAATAATAGAGTATAAGAATCTCATTCCTGGAAGTAAGCTTGAAATCAAACTAAACCAAAAATAGAAGGATATATGAAAAAATGTCACTACCCCAAAATGCTGCACAGTGCTGTAAAAAATGAAGGAGGAATGGGGGATTTGAACATGCCTATATTCATGACTAGGAATGATTTTGGTGGAAGAAGGAGACAATAAAATCTCTAGAATTAATTCCACTTGTACATGCTTGAGAGGTGATATGTTACGACAAAGGCGATGGGGTTTCCTCATTCGGTGGCAAGGACGGGCAGTGTTGCGATGGGGGTGATGATGGGGAAACATCGTGAAGGACATCTGAGAACCATCAGGGGATGAGGATGAGGGAGAGGAGAGGTCGCAAAGGCCATCGGGGAAGAAGGTTTGCCACCAGGAGGATAGGTCACTGCCAAGAGAGGAGAAGTCGCAAGGGTGGAGGAGGGAGACCGAGAGATGATGTCATTGCGGAGAAGACAGGGCTGCCGAGAAGAGAGGTCTGTCTAGAGAGAAGAGGTCTCGGGTAAGGTGGGTCACGAGGGGTCGAGAAAGATGAGAGAGATGTGTAGAGTTTATAAACAACATATCCATGGGTTTTAATTAAAATCATTTCTATAAACATACCTATAGGCATGGGTCACAAAACCATTGATATACATCCATGGCTATATGTCATTTTTCTTGTAGTGGAAATCATATGAATGACATGGTCAATGTTCAATGTCTGATTCTATCATCTACAACTCATGAATTATCACGAAAACATGAATTCTTATAGCATGCTAAATCATATCCATATTCATTACCAATATAGAGAAAGACGTGAACAATGTGATATTTTTATTGAAATATTGTGAAGTAATCTTATGGAGGGTGCACCAACTGGGCCTCACATAGTTAATATCATTTGAAAATATTGAGTTACAAGATGTTGTAGGTCTTAAACTTCTAGATTTACTATACAATGATATAATTATTGAATCCCCATCATAGATTCTGTAAAACTAATATATATTTTAACATAAATAACAATGAGAATTCTCTTCCAGATCTCCTCACTCTTCTTCACCAATTAGATAAGGAGGAGAACAATGAAAATCATTTTGTCTTTAGAGTGAAAAAATGGAAAAGGAATGTGAATGTATTTAACACCAAAGTTTCTTTATGGCCATCCAATAAGAGAAACATATTGGGGAAATCATTGGAGAAGGATTCTATTTGTTTCAAAATTTGGTAAGAAGGGCCATTAGAAGAAATATTTCACCCAACTGAAGAAGTAAAGGGATGTTTCAGGTGTGTTATTATCTGGTGAAATGTATATATTTATAAAAAATAACTATCAGATACATATTTGGGTTCTCATATGTTTTCAAATATAGGAACCATGTATATTTATAATGATTAACTAAGTGGTGGAAGATCTTTGAGTAGCCAATGAATCTAAATTTGATGGTGTAGCTATCCATGACTATCACCTCACATTGCCAAATAGAATTATATTGGTTTTCAAATGTTTTTATTATGTACCATTGGAAATTAAAGGCATTATATCTATATCCATACTTCATATGAATTTATTTATTTTAAAATATGTGAATAAATGATAATTTTTTTATAAGGTATGAATTTATTACTTTAAGGAATAGTTAAATAACATTATTTATGTGTTAGACTTCACAACCCAATTAATGAAACTAAATAATGAAACTAATTCACATTAATCATAACACACCCGACATTGGAATCACCATCTACGTCATGTAAATTAAAAACATTGGAAAACATTTCAACAAGATGAATATTTTTATTTTTTTGAACTATAACCACTCAGTGTATGTCATGAATGTTTACAAGGTAAATGATCAAAGCTGCATATAGTGGGAAAGGCCAAAGGGCCAAATATGTTTTTTTAATTAGCTCATACCTATGCATGAATATGATTTTTTATGGTAGAAAGTGGTGTGAACTCATTCTTCATACCTTTTAACAAATATTTTAGAAGATATGGATGTGTATATATATTGAGTTATAAAATGAATCCATTTCAAAAATAATAGAGTAAAAGAATAAAGCTGGGAAACATCTTGGAATGATGATTAAAAAAAGTTCAATCCATGGTAAAGAATATCTTAATCAAGAATTCAAATATTATTTATAGGATATTGGGATATTATCCCAATTGAACCCCCCATATAAACCCCAATTTATCAATCTATGTGAAAGCAGGAAACACACCTTATCATAAATTGGGAGATCAATGATGAGGAATGTGAATATTATATTATCCATTAGAGGATATGTTTAATAGATAACATCACACATACTGAACAAAGTACTAAAAAAATAATTGGCATACCATATGAACTTTCGAGTGGATGTAAAATAATATTATTGAATATAAAAGTTTTAGGAATAGAAGAAATTTATAAGGCCTCTTTAGAAAAAAATTTCACCCCAAGGAAATAATTCTACCATTATAGGATACCCTATAGAAACAAGGGGATTTTACATTTAAGAACCCTCAAACAAAAGAGTAATAGTTTAAAGGCATTGCATATTATTAGAGAATGAGAACAATTATTAACTATATTGCGGGGTAAATATATAATTCAATGAAGTATAGGCTCATGTTAGAAAACAGTTTGTATTGGAATAGATTCCACATATCCCCATGGAAGTAGAAGTCATTCTAGATACACATATCCCATGTAGGATTTCAAGGGAGGTTAGTGGACAAAAAATGTATGGTCTTCTAGTCCCTGATGTTGTTTTCACACTATTATTACATAATAATCATATAATCTAAATGTAATTATAATGTGGCATAAATGTTACCATGTTAAAATAAATTTTTTATTCTGAGATTATTTTCAAGTAACAAAACCATGTATAGATTTTTGTAGATCCTCCACTGGATGTAAATACCATTTTTTTTAAATGGGTGTTCAAGAAGAAACTATACATGGATATAAAATTTATTTTTTATAAGGTGTGACTAGTTTTAAAATGGTCTAAACAATGAAAATGCATTGAATACGATGAAACATTTCACCAATTTCTATGTTTATTTCAATAAAAATTATACTTTCCATTATAACATTCCATGACTATGAGATTTGGAAATCAATTTCGAAAAATCCTTCCTTAGTGGGAACCATCACGAAGATTTTAATATGACACAACCTTAAGTGTTCAGGACTCCAAAAGATTCCAATAATATTTGAAAATTCCAATGATTACTTTGTGGACTTATGAGAGAATCTAGGCTAGGGATCTTTTTTTATTAGGTCATAACAGAAATTGGTTTCATATAGAAAGAATGTGAGAATTGGGTCTATAAATGGTTTTGTGGGAGTGTGGCTATTTTCTTCATAGTTTATGGTGTTGACATATTACTTATTTGAAAATAGATTCTAACTTTATATTCCGTTAAAGCCTGGATAAATAAATTATTTTTCATGAAGGGATTAGGTGTTGTTGTATTGATTCTTGGGATCAATATCCATTATGATATATATAAAATTCTTCCCAGACTATGTTAAGGTATATATATATTATTAACATATTGAATAGATCTAGTAAGGACCAATATAAGATGGGATTGTTTTCAATGTCATGTAAAAGTCAAAATTCAAGAAAATTCTATCCACAGACACATGAAGAAATACAAAGAATGGAAAGTATTCTAATAACATAAGTGATTGGGTCATTCATTTATGTTATGCTCTGTACTCAGATAGATGTTTCCTATTCCATGAGTGTGGTGGGGAGTTAAAATGATGACATCGCTGACCACCATAAGATGGAATTCAAGACTATTCTTATGTATATAAGGCTTAGTAATGATATCATCCATTTCTATTGATGTTATAAATAAATAGTCATCCACATATATGAATATTATTGTTTCCTAATAGATAATAAGATCTAAATGCACATACAAGATACATCATCACCCAAAATGTAGGTGTTCTATGATTGAAGATATCAAAAAAGTTTATGGTACACAAATCTATAGTAGACTGTAAATATATTTCAGCTTCTAGGGAAAGAAAAGAGTCATTATTGATATGAATCTTTATCTAATAGAATGACGTGGTACCTCACAGTAACGATCCAACAGAACTATATTATGATAATACTATAGTGATGGATATTTCCAAGGAGCAACATTTAAATCAACAGATAAAGAATAAAAATTAAAAGTATCATAACTTGATTTATTTTTCTAATATAGGTGAAGTTATAGTGAGAATAATTTCTATATAATAAACAATGGTAACTCTATGGCTGAATCCTTATCTCAGAATGAAATTATAATGTGAGGACTCAGGGAATGAAATTCATAGGAAGATAACTATCGTCTAAGTTGCTATTTTTTGGAGTTTTATTCAGAGGAAGAACTATTTTTTAATTTAATAACATTTATATTTAAATATTATTAAAAATTATTATTATATATCATTAATTGATTTTGTATGGATCATGTGTAATAATGTCCTAGGGTTAATATTTCACAGATAAAGTCATAGTTGTTATATGCTATGACAAGAACCCTAAAAATTGGTGATGATATTCATTAATATAGTTATGTTGTCAGATTACATACTATGATTGGCTAACATAGTATATATACTACTTGGTGTTATTACTCATAAGAGGATGGGGATTCCTCACAAGATGTTTTCTCTTGGTAATATCTAAGATGAGTTATTATGGAATAAAACCACTAGTAGAAATTTTACATGTTTTTTTGTCATTATATATTCATATCCATAAGATTATTTAATTGTCATTAGAATTTAATATTATCATTATTATAGGTCATTACTCGCAGATTTAGATTTACTAATAAATACATTAATGCCATTTGTTGGTGGGATGTATGGTACATTCAGTGCATTGGGTGTGTGATGAATGAAATATTATTAATAAATAAATCACATATGGTTTTTCCCTTAAATAATTTTTTATTTTTTATCTCAAACATTTTACTAGAATAGAAGTATCATATTAAATTTTCTAGTCATTGTTTATCAACATGTTTATATCAAATATTCAAATAAATATGTATCGACTACCTAGTTTGATGATAGATACGTGAAACATACTTGATGTGATATTGAGAAAAATGGATTATATTTCATAGTGAGGACTCTTATATGGTTGTCGATGTTATGAAATTTAGTTATTTCTCTCGGGTTCTTTGACCTGTTTATGGATTGTAATCTTATCGTTTATGAAATACCACTTAATGCTGATGTTAAAATAATCCATGAGGGTCACACACAATCTGTTTTTGTGGATCTAAATTAAATTATATTGAAATTCCATTTTTAGAATAAATATTATTTTCAAGATTGAGGAATAATTTTCTTCATGTTTATTCAAGGGGAAACTATTATTTGGGAAAGTAATGTTGAATTAAATATTTATTCAAGTATTCACTAAATTCATAGGAGGATGAATAGACCAAGGGAATTTTTTTTGATAAATAATAATTTTCATGTCGTTAAAAATATATTAATCATTGATCAAGTTAGTACATGACATAAAATAATAATACTATTATTATATTGCATTGGATTTGATGAAGATTATTATAGTATTTAAGGGACGTTATGAAATTATATTTTTTTAACATAATCATTAGATCTACATAATATTTATTGTGTCAATTATGAAAGGTTAATAAAAAAATGAGAATTCAGAATTATCACACATAATAGACTTCTCAATAAAATTTCCATCCGCTCATAGTCTCAATAATGAGAATAATTTCAACAATATAGAAGGATCATAGAGTGGTCCATATGAAAAATTCTAGGCAGATGAGTTTTTTTCAAGAACCCAAAAATCCAAATTTGTCACTCAGATATCGATGAAGCATGTATAGATCGATGCTATAAGGATTCTACACCTGAATACATATAGTGAAATTTAGGTAAAATAAATGGGGTTTTTTAGAAGATGAAAAAAGTCATCAAAAAAGGATCCTGAAATAGAGAAATAATTTATTCAGATATAAATCAATTAGTTTTAATGTTAACACCCATGATATTCTATTGGGATTTTAGGAAAATATATATTAAAATAAATTTTAATATAACAGCTGCGAAAAGTGAATCCACTGTAACGACCAAATGCTTTTCAATGGAAATTTCCTTCTTATAACTATGTAAAAATAACTTGAAATCATAAAATAATATACTTCTGTGTTGTATGTAACCTCTAAACATAGGTTTTTCACTTCTGTGATTAGAATACCAAAAATTTGACAAACATGACCACGATTAGTACATTTTTTTGGAGTCTAATATGACCAAATTAATTTATAGTGAATAGTAACATACCTATATGAATAGTAATTTTAACCTTATGAATAGTGGCATACCCTAATGAATTTTTATTTTACATATTATAGTATATAAAAAAGATTAATGTTGTAGTATGATATACCTATATCATGGAATAAAAATTTAAATGTTTAAAAATTTTTATTTTTCGAGTAAATTGTTATTTTAATTAAATATTAAATTAATCATATTTAGATAATTATATGTGAAAACTAGATTTCATTTTTTGGTTCTACATGATAAAAAATGGTTATGGTGAATTTTAGGGTTCTTTTCTAAAATACTTGAATTTTTTATGTTTAGTAAAATATGATAATTCACCATAAATGATAAAACCTGAATTTATGAATCATGCATGAGACATGGATGATGTAAATGATCATTGGTTAGAACTCGCATACATTTATTAATGTTTTCGGTCATATAATTCACACTATTTCTGGTCATGAGTGAAATTTATAAAATAACGATTAAACAATTATGAAAACCCTCCTCTCCTCCACTATAACCCCCTCACTCGCTATTCTCTTCACTCTTCTCAAGCCTTGTTACATGAAAATATTCTTCACCAATATCCTTCCAATATCCTTCCACACATCCGAAAACACATATTCTCTTCCATATATCAAATCCTCTCCTCTTAAGATGCTCTAAAATGAGTAAATCTCAAGAGGAAAATTCCTCTTTCCAATTCTTTTATTTCTTTTATGTTCATTTCTTTTCTTGTTTATTTCCTCACCTCCATTCAACCAAATGGTATGATATATCCAATAGAATACATGTTTTGTAATTTTATTATTCTAATTGGATAATGACTTATCTTATCTCCTTTCCCCATGTTTTATTTAAAATAAATGAAAACACAGTTTGAGATGTGTTAATTTAGCACAATCAAGGACAACAGTTTATCAATTTCTATTATCATATTTAATTATGGTTAGGAAACCAATTGTTTTATGGTTGAACCATATTATTATATATCTAATATATCCTATTGAAGGTTCTATAATTATTTTTAACAAATGGTATTATGTTATAAAGAAAAACATGTTCGTTATAATCAAAACCCACAGATTAACCAAAATTGTTGTCTCTAAGGTTTTATATAATAATTCATCTTCACTCCCAAAAAACAAATGAATTATTATATACATTAAATATCTTGTATTTTAAATAATAATATACAACTTCAATTCTGGACAACCACTTTCATTATATATGTTTATCCGAACACGAAGTGATCATTAAAAACCAAGCAGGCAAACTGACCTAAACAATGAAATTGAACTATAAAACCAATAAAAAAGTTCTTGAATGGACTAAAAGAGATTATAATAATTCAATTAATTATATAATAGGTTCATTAATTATTAATTAAGAAACCAATGTTTTTTATTCTGGTCATTAATTACAAGTCGTGATCACCACCAGACTTATGGTAAGGGATCCTCCCCATTTCACTTTTATTCATGATTATCCCTTATGTTATAACCTTTTATGTTTAATTACTAATGATGGGGTATGATTACACACCTCCCAAATACTATCATAATAATGTATAAAATATTATAAATCCATTTCTATCTCATTAATCCCTATTATCTACACCAGATATAATGTCAATAATTTATAAGGAATTTCACCCGAACCGCATTTAATCCTTCAAGTTATTCAATCATTGTTTTTACCCAAATGAAGTTGTATTCTCTTTTTATTTAAAACTTATAAATTATTTTTATATTCTCAAAAATCATGTTCCAATATCTATGACTCATTATATTTCAGGGGTATAAATGATTTAATGTGATTCCCTCCTCGATATTTCCAAATAAGCAAACTCGTTTTAAGGGAACTTTCCATATTTTCACCCAATAACAGGTGCACTCTATCCTTTGTTTTATGAATCCATTGATTTTATAAAATCATTATTTTTATTATGAAAACCTTATTGGTTAACTTATATTTGTATATAAATGATATTCCCTTATCTATTTTAAAAACTCTTTAGTGTTTTCCTAAAAACTGCACTAGAAGGTTTTAATGCTACAAATTTCCTAAATACTCTTCTTACATGTTGTCACTTCTGTATTACATAACATACCATGATATATGACTATTTTTCCTTATTATTTTCCATGTATATTTTAGTTCCTTTATACCATGGACACTTTTATGATACGGCCATTCATTATGCTTTATTTCATTAATGTGATACCCATTTTTCACCATGGGTTCCTTTACGTTTATGTATGGTGGAATTTTGTATGATTATTTATGTGGAAATCAAATTAATGAACATGATAATATGGGTGCTACCAGATATTTTTCCAGTGCATTGGGTAATGTTAAGTCTCTCGAGATGTTATGTGCGACAGTCGTGGCAGATAGCCTTGCCTCATGCTACTATGGGAAACGATCTTGGCGGTTAGGCTTCACTCATACTAAAGTCATGATTTAAGTTTTTTCCACATTTCTATGATTCAATGGTTATATGAATCCATGTTTAGATTTTATTATACATTATATTACATGCCTTTTTATTTCTTTATTTCATGTTCATAACCCATGTTCTAGGGACTTATTCTTATTCTTATTCCCCGATTGGGATTTTATCTCATCCCTTTGTTCATGTTATCCCTAGTATATACTATGAAGATTTATGAGAAAAATGGAAGTTAGGGGATATTTATGAAGAAAAAAAATAAATGTTATATTTAATTCAATGTTTTTTGTTTTATGTGCCTAGTCTTCAAAGACAGTAGTCATTACGATCCTTGGCTTGCACTCTAATGTTTAATTATGCTTAAAATCATGTAATGTTATATGTAAAATGCTATGGTCTTTATAACCACTATTCTCAGAACCCTAACCATTGTGTTCCCATGATGGAAACCCTTGAACATAATGAAAAATATAAACTCCCGATCATTTTGAAAAACCATGGTGGATCCTCCCATGTTTGGTATAAACGTTTACCAGATTAGTTGATCAAAGGATGGTAAAATCTCCATCGGTAATCTCTCTACCAATTAATATCAACAACATTCCAGAAAAAAAATCCCAAAAGTCACAAATTGAAAATAGAGGTTGAATGATAGAGTGTCAGGTTTCATTTCTTGTTTTATGGGACTCAGTTACTATCATATCTTATAGATTTCTCAAGAATACCTGTCAAATCTCTGTATAGAGAACCACTATGAGGATTTGTAGACACAAATCATTCCTATGAAATATAAAGGTGGGTTTCAAGACCATTCCATAGAATTAAAATATTTGAAGTCTTTATTTTTCGAAACAATTCCATGTATCAAAAAATACCAATAATACATGGAAAGAGAATTGGTAATGAGGAAAATGATACCATTAACATTAAACCATCTCCAACATAGACTCAAAATCTAAAAAATATACCTTATTATGAGACGTATCCTCTCTAACAGGGACATTAAAAATATTCTCATCAGGATGATATAGTAGAACATAGAATAAAATAATTCAAGTAATAAAATAATGTGGCATATTCCTTTCAATATGGATGATTTTCTAGCTACGTTATTTATTCCATGATAAATTGTTTTAAGCATTTTTAGAACAAGGTAGGCATGATTAGTCTGGAATTAATGAATATATAAACAATTTCTCATTTCATTTAATATTTTTCCATACCACCTGGGGTTTCATTATTTTAATTAATGTTTTTAAAAGATAGTTGATTATTTGAAGGTAAAACATTAACAACATCCAACACAATTGGCATGCATTTCCACATTTTCCCAAAATTTAAATGGTAACTAGTAATAATTTTCAATAAAGTAAGCACAAAATTTCAGTAATTAGATTAATAGAGTATATACTTCTATGATGAAACCCACTTTATCAAAACAAAAATACTTTAAGAGATAATTATCCAAGGATTGATATAATGAGATAAATTGAATCCAAGAATAGTAATAAGAGCAAATATACAAGTAAAACTCATCCCTAACCCTCCCAAAAATCTTTCCCTAAGTCTCGTGGGAGTGGGAACCATCCCATAAAATGGAACCTCAAGAACCAAGCCATTAAAAAAATCCCCATTAGATAAATTCCTTCTCCTATACATATTTAAAACCAATTATCTAATGGACCCCTTTTCCAATTATGAGTATTTTTATGTACCTTAGTTTTGTAAAAATTATTTTTAATCCAATGGTAGTGGAGGTGGGACATAAGACCATAGGGAATGTTACAATCACAGATGAATTCAATGTTCTGGTCAAATCCCATACATATCTATTTATGATATTAAATCATTTTATAGACTCATTCAGTATTCCCAATAGAACTATGAAAATCTATCCACATTCATAGAGTGGCATATATACCTAATTGTTTTAAAATATCAACTGGATGGGTCTAAATCATCCTATTAAAATTGGTTAGTATATAACACATGTCATCATAACCCAACAATGATAAGTGTGCCATCAACTCTGATTTAAAGACTCGAACAACCTAATTCAAGAACATTATCCAATAATGAATCCACAAAGGAATATAATCATGGTTTAAAATATAGGCCTTTCGATAAAAAATATGTTATCTAAAAACAAATGTCCCTAGTTCTATACAATTTTCCAATCTTGGATTCTCTCAGATTATTAAATTGCCTCTTGTAAGCACTCGTAGAGGCCATTCTAAACCCTCAATAGATCAAAACTGAGGTAAACACTAGTAAATTATTTATTATAGATTTCAATCCATTTTAATGATAGGTTATAATCTATATTCATAGTGTAGGAAGATGATTATATTAAATAGGGGAACATCGAACCCTTGAATGTATCTAGAAGTCTAGATTATATTGGAATATGATGGGACATTATTGATAATGTAGCAAGATTTGATACCATTCTAGACTAAAATAATCATGAATTAGGTTTAAATGGTGTTTATTAATCCACATCCACCCTAACACTTCAAGGTAATGAAAGGAGAGATCAAAATCTTCTTGTCAGAATCAAGCTCTGGGATACTTTTTGGGACGTTGTATCCAACATTGAATTACTTTCCATTTAGCAAGACACATATTTCAATGTTCTACTAGGATGGCCTTGGTTTCATACTTATATAGGAATATTTTCATCACACCAATAATGTTACAAATATTGTGTTCAATAATATATCGAACATTCCATGGTGAAAAACCTCAATTTGAGTCTTGAGATTCTCAATATATCGATGTATAATTTTATTAGAGGGAAGGGAAACAAGACAAGATCAATGATTTAAATCAGGTTAACACCCCAAAACATCTATAAATAACCCTTCTCTAGACAAAATAAATATTTTAGTTATGAAACTTTATTTTCCATCAACTATATTGAAGAGTGAGTTCATATTTCAGTTTGTGTTCATTAGTTTTGATGATATCTGTTTCCTTAACTGATACATGAAATTATCAAAAAATTATATGACCTTAAAAATTATGGAAACACTCTTAGTGAAAATGTCCTCATTTTCCCCCAGATATCAAAATGACCCCTACATTTTCAATCAATTTAGATGAAGTTGTCATACATTTTATGTGTAATGTAAATACCTCTACCCCATCTTCTAGGAGTTGAAACATAGATTATTATCCAAACTCTATAATGTCCCCTTAATCACCGATTACCCATGGTATTGGTATTGAGGATGATGATTATGAAGATGAAGAATAGGATTTGGAACTCAAATACACTCTACCAATATTCAGGGAAGGTGTTTCTACCAACATCGATGAACTCTAGTAGATAAAATTGGGTAAAATGAAGATATTTGATCCACCTTAATTGGAAAAACCATGTATTTAGAATAAAAATATCCATAAAACTCATTTATAAAGTACAAAATGGATGTTCTTTCATGGAAATAAATAAAAATTCTAGTCTTTGATCCCAAAGTTGTAACCCACCACATGGGTTATCTAGAATATCACCATGGATAAAAGCAGGCATCCCAAACAAAGCATCCAACTCGAGATTCTAAATTTGATTCTAATGTTTATAAAACCATAAAATAAAACATTAATAAGTAATTCAAATACTCTATGTGGCTCAAAAATATTTTACAAAATAGAAAAAAGAATGAGCATATCTGAGTCTGAATTATCTTCCAAGATCACAACTAGTATTTTATAAAAGTTAATTTCCCAGTCCAAATTAAAAAACTATTTATTAATTAAATGAATATTTATAAATATAATTCCACTATGTATTCCTAGTTAGGATAAAACCAAATCCAAATATCCCTTAAAAATGAATATTCCAACACTTTCATATCACCCCATAGAACATTCTGTTATAAGGTGGCGCCTTTCCATTGAAAGAATACTGGAACTACATAACAATGTGCCATGTATCATATTGTTAGACCCATCCTAAGAATATATTTTTAATTCAGTGACAATGATTTCTTGGTGAATTATTTGTTGTCTCCTAGACATCTCACTTTTCATGATTATATTTTTATAATGTTACGACTACATATCTTAAAATCGAGTCCTATGAAATTCTCATTTTGTGTTACCATAGGAAAGTTTCTTAGCATCACCGTATTCCTTATAGAATTCAATATTTACCATATGAATACATAGGCTATCCTATTCATGTCACCTCCTTAAATTCTCAATGAGTTATAAGAAATTTAGAGGTGCAAATCCTATATCCAATAGTCTATAGAAAATATGGATGGGAAATGTCTACCATTCACCATATTATTTATGAGATGAGACACTTTTCAATAGATTGATAACCATCAAGAATATATTGATAGTATCCATAATTATATTTTTATCTTATTGTTTTTAATTAACTCAATTAAAGGAAACCTACTCATTTTTTATATGATATCCTTAGAGCGATTAGTGGGCTCTTTCCTTGAGTAGAAAAATGAATATGGATGAAAAAAACAACATTTAAAATCACAATAGTACCATGACTGACTCAAGAAATTGATATTTAGTTATTGAGAATAGTTTCCTCAAACTATGTTTTGGTGTTTAGAATATAAGAATCTACATGATTCTTCATGATATCCATTTTATCTCTCATAAAATCCCACTCAAATACATCCTCGACCACCCAATACTGACTAGGAATTTTGCTTGATGGAAAGTAATATTATAGGAGTTTCATGTTTAGTTAGTACCAAAAAATTATAAAAGGATATAAGCTACCAGATATCAGTTTCAAACAAACCTATTTAGATATAATTCCATTCAATACTGAATTGTTAGATGAATAGATTTTGTCTTTTATAAATAACCCATAACCGCAGGACATGTATATTGATGTTTTGATAGATTCCCTACATGAATGGGAATGGAATACCCCAAGTTCTATATAGTCAGGTATGAATTTATTCTTATCTATATAGTATATGGGGTTCTACATTATTCCGTCATGTTTTTAGAAGGATTAAAAAACAATGAGCCGGAGTACCAATCCCTCGTTGAAGGTGCAGAACTGTCCCTATAAATTCCACTGGAACACCTAAGGATCTTATGAAATTAAGATTTAGTGATAATGAAGTTCAATTGAAATTATTCTATTAGAAAGGAAAATGTAATCCCCCTTAGTGGCTATGTGAATGGTTGAAGGTGTAATTACCCTCAGTTAAAACATTAACTCAAATAACCCACTCAATAAATTACAAGGCATGTAGGTTTGAAAATGAGGATACAACATTGGAAGATCTATATTGGGGTGATTTTTCCATCATCATTATGCATTATAGAATGGAATTACCATTTTTTAATGAAATAATTGAAGAGATCAATGACGTCAATTACAAATAAAAACAAGAATGTCTCGCAAGATGTTGGATAATTTCCATTTATAATAAGAAAAGAATTAGGTTCATCTATTAGAATGATTAATGAATGAAAAAATATGTTGTTTAGAAGTCAAATTCACACATTATGATAGTTCGAATCAATATATGGCCCTAAATTATTACAACATTGATAGATTCTTCCTCACATGCAATAATATTAATAAACTACTGTCATTATGCATGAAGTACATATTGTAAGCTATGGTGGCCATTACTAAAGGATCATATTTGATCATAAAATTTTATAGATTGGATATTTCTTTCCTTATATCACACAATATTTCATGAAATTCACTATAGAGTATAATTTGTATCAAATAAATTCCAGTGTAATCCGTCGACCTCCATAGTTTTTTCACACTAAAAAATATTCATATCCATTGTACATATGGGGGATGGATGTGGTGAGGCCATATCATCCTCCTACATCTTAGAAGATCAAGTTCATCATTTCAAATATATAATTCTATTACAAAGAGATGAGGCAGCACCCCTCATAGAGGTCTAGAGAAATATCATAATTAATTTCATTAATTACAATATCATCACTAGATTTGGTGTCCCTAAAACAATACTGAAAAATAATGATACCAATTTCTTGTCTTGAGAATTGAATAGGGTGTATTTGGAGTATAACATTGAGTCTAAAATTTTTTCCAACTATCATGCAATATAAAATTTATAGATATAGGATTTTAACAACACCCAATAAAACATTTTCTAAAATATGGTGGACAAAGAAAAGAAGATTTGGACATAAAAAAGTTTTCATATCTTTTTGTATTACCTGTCTAAAACTCATACATAGAGATAAACAACGTCGTATTCACATGTATATGGGACTAAAGTAGTCCTTCCTAGTGAGGACTAATTTCCTTCACATCACATTTTTTGTTGTGTTCAACTATCCATAAAAGTTAAATAAAAAAATAAACTAGATGAAATGCAATGGATACATGAGAAAAGACTAGATATGATGAATCTGTTAGGGATCCATCAAAACAGGATAGAGTTGTGTTTTAAAAATAATGTTCACCTTCATTCATTAATCAAATTAGAACTAGTTCTATCTCTTAGGAACACAATGATACCCAGTAAAAAACCTATATATCCTAAAATAAATTGGAGGTAACTTTTTCTCTTAAGGTCTAATCCGACGGTGAATATTTGTTGATTACTATGGATGGTGAGAATATATTTCCACTTCCAATATAAGGATGATTAATAAATATTTCATATGACAATGTCAATGACTTATAGTCCCTATAAGTGGACCAAACAATGAATGATAAATCCTAAATCATGGTGACATGAAATTGAGCTATAGGAAGCCATCATTTTCAAATTAAATTATACCACTGGATATTATCCTAATGGAAGTACATTAATCAATATGACAACATCGATGTCCTAAGATGTTAAACCACATGATCCCTCATCCCTACTGTAATGTATTTTACTACATAGTCCATTTCCATTTCACATAATATAAAATTGAGTATTGTTGTGGCCCTCTCACTAGAGAACCTCTAATACAAGTGTTGGTCTCTCACAACACTGAATATTCAACTCATAATTACATTTGTATTGAATCAAGATCCACTAAGATATGTAGTCAAGCCTAGATCTCCAATTATAGACCCATCCACAAAAAACACTTCATTCATAAAGCCCAGCCTATGTAGGAGATTTAAATGTCGGTTCCCTCATTCACTGACTCATGGTTGAGATAAAATTTTCATTATATAATATACAACCCAGATCTATTCAAGGATAATTCCACTCATTCATGGTCAATCTCTGTTAAAATTCCCCAATTATACCCATAGATATTTTATTCAAAAAATTAACTCCATATCTTGAAGAAAAAATATCCTCAACTATTAGAATTAAGACAACTTTACTCTAAGGGGAACCTTTTTTAACAACAAATTATTTAAAAAAATTGGATATTCATAATGTGTGCCCCTAATGTGTCATATAAACTCGAGTAATTTTCATCCTTAGTAGAAATTCCACTTTTCCTTGTACACACTGAAAATAGTGTAGTGGGATAACCCTTTCAAACATGGTCCATGATCATTCCCTTTATACTTCTATCATGTAATCTACTTATATCAAAGGGCCCCAATATCATTTCATACAAATTAACCCCTTAACATCCCTAAAATGTTAGATAATTTTTTGTCAGACCTCTATTGAATAAAAAATCAAGTGTTTTGTGCACGAAATGACCCTTGACAAGTAATTATGGTACAATTGGGATAACAACATAACATCTCTTTTTTATCACGATAAGAATGAATCACATGGTTCTTGTTTTTTAGGAGATTATTCAAGTTTCCATGGATATGTCATCAAATACATGTACTTGTCATATAATCATAAAGGGCGTGATTCGTCCTATTTTCAATATCATAAGAGAAACACCATATAAAAAATCTTTGTGACCATAAATCTAGAAACACATCATCATGGGGATTACGAAATTAATAAATGTGTACACATCAATGTGTCCTTCTATAGATGTTTTTTGTTTCTCGATTCACATATGATTTTTGTAAATTTCACTTACTCTTTAAACTATCCCAAAAAAAAAATTCCACAAAGATAAATTAGATTAAATTGTAGAAATCTTGCATCATATTCGCAAGACATTAAACTGTAGGACAACATCCCCTTAGAATGATATAGAACTACATGATACATTTCCCCTATCTTAAAAGCCCCTCTACTATTATTGTCATTATTGTACCATAAGTTTTTTTCTTTTCAAGAACTATGTGTGGCCTTATTACTATACCTACTAGATACATAGAGATTCCTAGATACTATGTCCTAACCTAACCATCATATAACCAAAATTCCATCTCCTTATAAAATAATTTGTTTAGTATGGAGAACATCAACTTAGGAATATGGGTGTCTTGATTCTCACTACAATGAGATCCTTTTTGATTCCTAGATCTTTTATTATAGGCCTTGGTTTAAAACAAAAAATACACAACCCCCTCTCCTACACATATCCCCAATTAGTGATGGAAAATCCAACATGGGATCCTTCTTTCAGGAACAATTAATTAATGAAAATTACCCCTCCCATAAATATTAGTTATACACACATAGGTAATATATCATCTATTGAAAACCCTAGTCTAACTAAATTTTTTATATTCTATAGACACATTACTTTCCAAAATCATACCCCATATCTAAAGAAACTCGAATTCTCAGATACCTTCATCGACTATTTGAATTAAGAAATTCCAAATGTAATGGAAAATTTTGTTTTCACTATGCATACTATTGACAATTTGGATACGAATAATGTATTCCTAAAATGTTCACCATTAAACAAAGTTATATTAATCCTTAGGAAAAATTCCTCTTATCCATTTATATCTAAAAAAAATAACAATGGACAATTCCTTTCAAACTCGATCAGTGGTCATTCCATGTTTTCTTGTATCATACCATTTCCATAGATCGAAGATTGATGAGATCATGGATAACAATATCCAGAACCCCTTAAAATCTAGAATTTGATGGATTATTCCAAACTAGGAAACGTTCTGACCATGAGCCATCATATCAAGCGGTTCATCCCGTAAACAACCCTCTAATAGAATTTATAGTATAATTCGTGTTATCCAACAATTTTATTCTTTTAATCATATAGAGCATGAATCATGTGTTATAAGAGATTTTTTGATATTGTTTCAATATATATAATTTAACCTTTCTGTGAGTCAAGGAAGTGTTCAGTCCATCCTATATGAACATAAAGTACATAGAGTTTCCACTCTCTTGTGAAATATCCTCCATTACACAGGACCCTAATATATGTAAGGAACTTTATCTGAACTATATGTGCAATTATTCCCACTAATATGAGATATGTAGTGAACCCCATATCCCATATCTTGTCTTAACTATTAAAGATTTAATATCCCCCTTCTCCCTTGAACATGAGCTAGATTTGTGCATGGAAATACTTATATTTACCATGTAAAGTTTTGTCTCAGGCTCCCATTGGGAATAGAGATTGCTCGTTATGGTATAATTGAGTTTATATTATCCCGCCATGATTTCATAACAACCTTATCTCATAAATCACACACCATAGTTTTAGAAAATTGATATCCTCATAATCCTTCCAGGTTTATTGGAAATAATTCTACAAGACTCTGAAGGGAAAATTTTTCTTGAATATGTATGCCACACCCAATCTAGATCTTCATAATGCGTTCCCTAAATGTGTCCCATAAACTAGAGTCATATTCAACCTTGTGAAAAATTCATCTTTTCTTGGTATTCCCTAATAACATCATATTTGAATCCACCATTCAAATATAGTGTTTGATCATTCATTATGTACCTATATCATGTATATATTTCAAATTAGAGAACCCCAATACAATGATTTATAATGTTAATTCTCCACATTAAAATTATGTTAAAAGGGTCATCGTTTGATAATTCTTCATTATATCAGGCTTAGAAATATGTTTTCTCAGACACATAAAATAATCAAGGCTTGTCGGTTCCACTCAAAGGCCCCAAAAAATGTAATCTTGACTCATATTGATCGTAGTCCTAATAAAAATTCAGGTAACTACATATAAAAATTCTTGAAATTTCATTTATGATATTAAAAAAATCATAAAAAAGTGTGAAATGGTATAATTCATTCAAACATCTCTACTCTAGTGTTACAGTGATGATATGTATACCTATACTCATTTGTGATCCAGGATTAATGACAAAGAATAATTCATTTTCACTTAATTATTCATGATTATGACTGATTATGTGAATCTGGGGTCAGATGATTTGAAATTTCATAAATTTTTCATTTTCAAATGATTAAAAGTTTTTTTGAGATTATGATAAAAAAATAGATGAAAGGAAAATAAATGAGAGTGACAATTTTTTTCATTCATTCATTAAATAGGGATAAAGGAGGAACATCAACAACATAGAGTTTCTCCACATCAATAAAAACATTCTGTTACAAAAAATTCTCAATAGATTCATATATTTGAATCATTTGTTGATTGTGATCTTCTACAAATTAGTATAACTCATATATTTTTCCAATCGGCCTTTCTATATTGATCTGTAGTGTTTTGATCCTCCGAGTAGAATATTTCCCTATATTTTATTCCCCATTCATTAGTCACTTCTCACTATTAGATAGATTATAGACATCATAAAATTCTTTATTGAGTTAATCCATCTCATGAGAAACTTGATAAGACTCCTGAAGGAGTTGTTCTGCCAACATTCTCAATTCTATAACATGACCTTGATGTTTTGAAGCCACTGACCCTTTTTCATAGGCCTCATCGAGAAGGTTATTCTTAATCATTGAAAAATGGGTGAAAATATCGGGGGATAAAATATTGTATTGGGGAACACTCACCATATCTTTAGAAGTGAAAACCACCTTTGATTTGTTTTTCATGGTGTGGTTGTCAAACCCCCAATACACATGAATAGAAAGCACATGACACAACATGGGAAACTATTTTATAATAATTGACATGGTGTTTGAGAAATTAGTTTTCATATGTATCTTAAAATCAATTTTCATGAAACATGAAACTTTTTTGAGAGTTTATTAATCCTAATTAGAGTGTCTATTAAAAGGGAGGAAAAAATCTAGTACCTTCTCAACTAGATAATATACATCCTCATCTTTTTTAGGATGAGAAGTCTCTATGATATCTAATATCCTACCAGGATCTGTGTATTGGGAGTTACAAATATTATAAAATATATATATTTTCACCACTATTACTAAAACAGATATTCATAGAAATTAGTACCTAGTAAATATAGAGATGATATAGTGAAAGATATAGGAGGCTCACCATTAGCAATCAGAGTTCTATCCTACCCAACCATCATTTCCTTGTTGGTAGCCTATGATGATTCTACACCTCCCACATGAGAAACAACTCTAGAATATGTACCATATTTAAGTGTACTATTTTTTTCGTTATAAATATGTGGAGAAATTTGTTTCATATCATTTTAAGAGGAATGGAATCTATTTAAAAAATCAAGGATAACTCAACTCCTTATATGGATGTGAATGAAACATGTTCAGATTTGGATGAATCTATATCCTATATAAGGTCACTCAGAAATATAGATCCTAGAGGGATGACAATAAATGAAAATGGATTATATACAATTATTAACCATTGATGGTCCTAAATCATTAGGTCACATGCACTCATGTTGTCCACAAGAATGATATTAGATAGTTTCGAGGAGAAGATATTTATCTCAGGACCCTTTTTTTATGTCACGTATTGGATTCAGATCCTCGTTTGATCTTGACGACCCCATAAATGCTAGGATCTAAAGATAAATAGTTGTCCACTCTCCAATGGTTGGTAATACTAGACTTTTTTTTCCAATTACAACCCTTATACATGTTAATTCATCAATATGATGGATCATTTTCCTTGGAAATTTGGTTATGGAATAGAATTACCACTTGATATCCTTGATCATATTTTTAATTCCAACTTCATTTCTTGCCTAATAATTTTGGTTTACCATGAGGATAGTCTCATAGGAAAAATAGTAAGTGGGGGTGGGGTTGGAAATGCTCTTGTTGGATATGTAATTATTCTCTACATCATCTCGGATGCCCTGGGTGAACCATCTCGCACAACCATTTAGAGAATAGGTGCATCCACCCAAACAAAAATTCTCCATTTTTTATATTATAGGGAACTATGGGGGAAGAATCACCCCAACGATAAATAAAATAACAAATAGGATTATGGGTTATAATAAAAATTAAATAGAGTTGAGATAAGGACTCTCTATACCTATTCATTCAAATCGGCCACTTCTACTATCATTTCTATAAGTTCTAACACATAGTCAGAATTTTAAATCCTAACATTGAAGGAATAAATGGAATCATTGTCCTTATCATTATATGTTACTACCTCCTTATGTTTATCTTTGATGGAAATATTCTCAAGAGTAGTTAAAAGACTAATTGTGGGAAAATCAATCTCCTCTTTCATAAGTGCTCCACATATTTACTAATTATGTGCCTTCTTACTATATGTATCACATTATCTCTAAGAATTGGGAAATGATTTAGTGATCAGAATAGATAATGTTGAGTATGTTTCCCCTATATATCTGGAAGAATCAAGATACCACACCGAAATCCATAGCATCTCAAGTTACTCTCTTATTAAAGCATGATTCTTGTGAGGCACTAATTGCAAGGAAAACATAATTTACTCATGTTCCGGAATAATTGGTAAAGTTTCCACATCAGTTTAATTTGAGTAACCTGTAACATCTTCCCCTACATCACTCTCAGTCACATATGACTTCATAATTTCATTTACATAAATATAATGTGTGTAATGGCTATAATCTTAGTGAATTAAATATATTGTTCATAAATATAATCTTTTACTAGGCCAGGATGCTCCATATAAAAACTAATTTTTGGCATCGAACCATCCTTATTGTGCTAAAATGACATCCTTCACTGGGATAAAATACAATATCCCCCCTAAATACCGTAGTTATCTTCCATGTATCCCTCTCAGTCCATCCCATTGGATATATTGCCTCTTTGGGGAATAATTATTAGGGATATGGTTATGAAATTTGGGTTGGAGGTAAAAAACAGTATTTTTATTGGAGGAACCTTAGATATCGAGCTTCATATATCTTATTTAAAAAACATGGCTTTTTTTTGAATCCTCCATTTTAGGAAAAGGTTCCTTAGTCACAATATTCTCTCCCACTCCAATTGTATTCACAACACAAACCATAATAATGGGTACTATATTTTATAGCTTACCATTAGGGTACATAGAGATCCATGATTTATTATAGAACTTCACAAGTCACGGATTGGCGTCTATTGGAGGGCATTCAATTTTAGATCTTTTATCCTACCGTTTAAACATATTCTTGGTCTAACAAAAAACCATCAAATTATTCTCCATACAAGTACTATTCATATAATCATGAGTCCTCTTTTATATAGAATGAAATTCACTCCCAAATCATCATAATGAATACTATTTATATATTAGTTTTATATAAATTCATGAAACTATAACACCTCATATCATATAGATGAGATAAAACCTCCTTGAATGACATTCGTAGGTGTTTTTCACTAATGTACCAGTGGGAGAGGATTAAAGAGACTAAAAAATTTATTATAGTTGAGCATATCCATTACTTCAAACGGATCCTATGATAATGCAAAAAATCTTCTTATGCATTTCATGTAGGTACTGAATCATGCATAAAGAATTAGTTAGTCATTGATAATTCGTAACCCCCTACGTGGGCCACAATCCACCCCCAGATTACATGGAATGGGCCTATAAGTCTATGAGTGAAATATCCCCTGATAATTCATCTTAATAGATGATTAAAGTTTTCCAATATCAGGTCTTGTAGGCTAATGTGTCTCCCAGTCAACAACTGGGATGACATTACAAAATTTTTCACTCTAAACCTAGTGTATGAATTCCACACTAGTAGTTACCAACCAATTAATAAGACGAAAATGAATTCTTCTAAAAAACTAATCGATCAACATCAAGGGAGAATTTCTAACCCCACTGATCTAAATGAACTTCTCCATGAATCAGATAATATGCACCTTCACACCTCTATGTATTGTGTATCAGAGAAGTCTTAATCCTCCTCATACGGGGTTCGTGGACATTTTTATGGAAAAAATATAAATAACGTCTTAAGAAGAAACATCTAACATAGGATGAGGCTTGGCCTCCAGAATAATTTTTTCTAGATCAATAAGTTCCTTCTCAAGTTTGTGTGTGTGGGGGGGGGGATGGTTCTCTATGCCATCCAAAATTGAGGGTCGAGGGAGGAGTTTTTCATAAAAATCCTTCGTAATTGGATCCTTACACCAAATGAAACATTTCAAAATCTTGGCTCCACCTACTAATATAATTTTCAATAATATATTTATTCCATTGATAAATGATTATTGATTCCTAGAAAATATCATATATCGGTACATCCTTAAACTCGACCATGAAATATTCATTACATTAGAGGACCGTGAACGAACATCCCCAATATAGGTTGAATAACTCTTTGGGATGAAGGAACCATTTTGATGACCAACCTATATTTTTATCAGTTATTTATTTTCTCAAGATGGGTTAATAGAAATAGATATCCAATTATCGAACTCATATTTTATTATCCAAAAAAAGGGGTATAACCTAAAAAACTCAATAGAAAATATTTCCTGAATGTGTGATCCCTTCGATGAGATATTTTACTCTTTAGTATTACTATATCTTCATATCCATATAAAGGGTTGACTTCTATTATACAACATTGGGATAAGGACACCTGATATTATTTCAAATATTTATAGGGGAATCCCATTTTGGTCTCTATACTCTTTGATTCCATTACCCATGAACTCTGGAAATAACTAATGATTTGGGTTAATCTCACATCTTGTTCCATCATCTATTCTATCAATAATGGATTTTCACTTATCAATAGAAACAAAATTCAGACTAGTGTTGATTTTCTCTCTAAAAAGTAATGAAATACAGTGTCAAATTATAGGAAATTTATCAAAAAAATTCCACTATGTATAGAATTCATCATAGTGAGTCAAACAAACCACATCACATGCTACGTAGTCCATGTAGTAGTGGAAATAAAGACTCTGTGATTTATATAATGAAATAATTATACCACGAAGTGAAATATGTACTTTATTGAAATACCTGTTTGTAAAATATAGTGATTCATTATGGGGAAGGTCTCAAATGGAGTTATGAATATTGAAATATTCTAGGTGGTAATATTAGAGCAAGTCACAAGGTCTCAATCATCACCACATGAAAAATGAATTCATCTTAACACCATTAGGGAATGCATGGTTCTTATATTAGGTCTACATTTATACTGAAAATCAGACAAGTATGCCAACTTATTCCTCATAATTATCTCATATTATTTTCAATCAGACGTCATTCTATTATGGGAATTTGTTGGGCCTGAAAATATTACAACAGAGCCCATAAAATTAAAATAAATTTGTATGTGGATTTAAAATCGGTAATAACTAATAAACCACATTAAAACCAAAACCTTCCCTTGCATCACCCCATTATGAGGGAATAAAAATTCACATGGAATCACAAAAATCTAGTATCATTTGTGGTGATAGGTTTCAATATGATTACACCACATACAATTTTTCATTCATGTCATGATGTGGTAATATAAAGCTCCGGGAAATGATTTTATTTTTCATATCAAGGTAGTAATATGATTCCCTTTGTAAAATATTTTCATTTTATACTTTTGGTGATAGTATCACACCCTGTACAAATGAAATTTTTGTTTTGGGATGGGGTGGTACTATTATGCCCTTTACAATCAAATTTCATTTCTGTGGGAGGAGATGCATCGACCTACCACAAAATGAAAATCATCTGTGGATGAGGTGAAGATTTTCATTCCCACTATATACCACCATGTTTTTTATTCATCCAACATGTAATTTTGGGAAAATTTTTATTCTAATAATATATAAATAATTTATTATCACTACATAATTAGAGGGATGAGGACAATAGATAGTAGGAGATGACATATAAAGGAGAAGAAGACCAATGAATTCTATGTTAGAGTTATTCTTAGTAGGTAATTCTCTTACCAAATACCGTAATAGAAATGGAAATACTTTATAAGGATCATCCAAAAAGAGTCTCCAACCCAAAATGGAATAAACTTTACAAGGACAAGAACCCACACAGTCATCTTTAATGGGGACCACCATCATCCATGAAGGAACCCTCTCATAAAGAAATCTCCTTATGTGTAAGAAACCCTACATGATTTCCATCCTACAAAAAGTGAATAGTATATGGAATGATGTATACTTCAAGTATGGTACCCATTATCTCCCACTACCCTCATCCCATGTAGTATTTGACTTCATCTTGTCCCCTCCAAAAACTATCAAATTTCGACTCCTCCATCTAACATCATAACCTTTGAATTATATCATTGGGAACTCCCTCAAGAAAAAAATATCTATCTGGACTGAAGATGATACACATTAGTGGGTCCATATCATGATAATTAATTTCTATAGTATGTGAATCTCACACATTTAAGATCTATAACAGCTAGCATCCATCAAATTATTGCAATCATAAATTATCATGGTAATATCTACCTTAACTATAGGGGTAGAAGAGGTTTTTTACCATGATGCATTCATTCCATGTACTAGATGAAATGTTAAGTGAGGAAGGCGATATATGATTCAGGTATCTAAGACATAGTCTTTGGTTTATGAAATGTTCAAAAGGATGATAATGGATGAGACATGTCATTGTCTTTAACTCCCCCAATGTAGCCTTACCCATTTCCACCAGTAGATATAGAGTGAGTGTATCCCATGGGAATCCATCCTTGATTAATCCCTAATCCTTTCTAGAAACATATCATATCCAAACCTCCTTCCAAATACCTTCTTTCATCCATAAGTGTATAGGGAATAAATGATAAACCTGAGATTTTGATTCAGGTATAACCACCTAACACACACGATTATGCAATGTGTAGATATTTTATTATCTGTTATTTCTCACATCGAGAGCATATCACATGGTCATAAAGGTTAGTGGTGATCATGAAACAATCCCAATCATGAATATTAATTAGGCCTCCCACTAGGTGTAATCCCTACACACTGTTACCGTCCTCTCAAATTTCCATTCTCCTTGAGAGACGAACCTTCAATGGGCCATATTCCCAATAAAGTAACATTTTTTCTCTCTTATAGGTGTAATCCCCAACCCTTATTAACTATTTGGATTTTATTCTCATCCTAATGGGATATGTTAGAATCCATATCGAGGTTCAAACCCAACACCTCTAATCCACTATCATCCCTACTTAGATTTATTACTAATAGGACAAAGACCTCCCTCACTAGGAATATATACATATTTGGAAAAGATGACTTTTCCTCGAATGAATGTGTCCCTATAGATGGGAAATATTCTCATAGGGGTCAACCAAAAAGGGCTTCTCATGAATAAGTAATTCAATGTTTGTGGGGAAGCTTTCACCTATATTTTCATTTCGTATGACATTAAACTATGTGGCCTTATACTTGTAACTTGAAACTTAACAGTATCGAGTTTCCCATTTCACAACACAAAAATATAAGGGTTATTATTCCATTACCCAGGATATATTGGAATCTTCTCTCATGGGCTCGATCCCAAATTCAAAAAACCAACTGCATCCATAAGAAGAAATAAAAACCATATCCCCCAATTATGGGCCCTTAAATCAAGATTCATTAAAATGAAGCATGGATATTGAAAAAACAAGATGATACAGAAATAATTTGATACTTATTGACAGTTAAATTGATAGAAAACAATTAATACATACCTGAGGTTACTAACACGTTTATTAATGATTTATTTTAGATGTTAAGTGTTGATATCCTCATAATAGGTTATATAAAGGATTCAAATATATGAAATAAATCTATATGAGAGTAATAATGTTGGAAAAAATTACCCGCCACCCAAAAGGGGTGATATTCTAGAACACCCATCCTATTAATAATTGTGGGTTCCTAAGAATCATCAAAAAAAAATACTTAGTGATCTTAATCACTAAAAATTAAATTCTATATAATATACTTAGGAACTGTTGGACGTTTATAGTCCCATGAATAAACCCTATTTTAAATAATCCTAAAAAATGTGTGAAAAAAATATATTATGGAAAATTTCCTTAAAAAATTATATCCCTTTATATAAATTCCAACTACTCTCTTAAAATTGTCTCATATTCCAAATATCCTAATAATGATCAGCACATTTGAGCCATTTGAATTCATATAAACATGAACGTAATTCATTTTTTGAAAATGTGTAAAGAAATATGTCAATGTGTTTATAAAAAATGGATCACAATCATTTCACATCAAATACAAATTATTTTCACCATCATCTCGTAAACTGTTTTTTTAACAAGCTCCACACTTGTAAAACAAACACCATATCATATAACATCTTCACAATATTAACAACCACTAAACAAAAATTTAGTAAATTTTTTAACTTATTGAAAATATAGATTCATGTTAATACCTATATGAATTAAATTGTCCTGATTATTTTTCATTTTATTATATTGAAACTATTCTTAAACATCATTTTATTCATTCCCATTTTTTATCTACCTTTGATGGATATTTTATCACTGTTTCCTCAAGAGATATTAATTTTTTTAAAATTATAATCAATCTTGAAGTATGTAAGGTTATAATATTAATATATTAATTCTCAGTATTAAATGAAAAAAATAAAGATAATTTTCCAAAAACAGGTAAACCATATGCTCTATTCAAGATAATAAGGGTTTATAGGTATTTATCATTCTTACTAAGGAACAATGAGGATGTTTTGAATGAAGTAAAATGAATTATTAAGATCAAAATCCATTAATGAAATGTACCACAACCAATAACCTTAAATTTATTATGACCCAAAATAATTCCTTTTACTTTTTATATTTGATTGAAAACTGAATATAATATATAAAATGGTAAATAAATCCTCTTTATTTTTCTGGTTTTTTACAAAAAAACATTACATTTTTATTATGAATTTTTCACATGAAATTTTCAGTTTAGATAAGAATAGGGGAATAATTTAACAATGACAAATGTCTTTTGATTTGTATATTTACCATTACCAAATGAGTACAATAAAAAAAATACCCTACATACATTTGTCACAAATCCCAAAACCCCTCTATAACCCACCCCCATAATTATCATAAAGTATAACCATGTCGAAAACTAATAGTGAGGTTGGAAAGGGGGAATTATATTAAAATTTTATTTAATTTATAATCTAGCTCAGGGATTATCTAGGATTATAACATGTATAAAGTATAAATAATTTTATTAGATTAATAATGGGATTCAAAACAAAATAGTTCAAACATAAATTCAATACATGTTATGTACTTATAAGAATTCGAAAATATAAACAAGAAAGTTCTATCATTCCAATTGAGTCTCATATTATCTAAAAAATAAATATTTTTAGCATAATATATGCAAAAAATTTTTAAAGTACCTCTCAAAATAGTGTAAATAGTTCTAATTATTCATTCAAGGGAACATAATTCTTCTATGGATAAAAAATGATAAAAAAATTGTGAAAAATCAAAACTAAATAAATGAAAACCAAATTTCCATTCATTTAATGTTATTTAAAAAAAATTATAATAGAATACTAATTTCCTAATAGTCAAAAAGTTTCTATGGTATTCCATTTTCACAAAACAAAAAAAATATATATAAATTTTTTAAAATAAAAATACAATAAAATAACATAAATTATGATTAATTAAAACCTAAAAGAGTATCTCTCTCCCCCAAACATATTTATTGAATTTTTATTAATGGAATTAAATGATGATTCAATCAATGATATATAGAATATAAATGGACATGTATAAAATATCATCATTGGGAGTGACAAATAGAGCATCATTTATATAAATTCGGGAGAATAGTGAGCACTGCCACTAGTTCTTTATAATAATACTCAGGAAAATTATCAATATTTACCATTAACTAGAAAATATCATTGTGAACTCTCACTATTTATCTTCACTACAACATAAGGATATTTATTAGTATCAATATGTGGGATTATTTATTTAGAATATATCTTACTATTAAAGTGATTCATCCTTAAGGTGAAAACATTAAACAATAAATAAATTTAAAATTTCTATTTAAAATGGTCTTTTAATTTTCTCGTTTTTTAAATCCTTATAATTTTATGAAAACAGATATTATTATCTCATCAAATCATCGAACTGTTTCATTTGAAACGTTTTTTACTTCACAAATTTAACCATGAATATATTAATCGCTCAATTTATGACCCAAATATTTATCCCCCAAGGTGTTGTGATGTATTTGTTGTTAATATATGTTGGTATTTGAATAATTAGAACGAGAAGAACAAGAGTTTTAAAAGTATGTTTATGTTCCTAAGCTCAATGGTGAAGTGAATGGAGTTACCTAGAAATGATATATGGTATGTCATGAATTGTTAATGATAAATGAATATTTGAGGACTTTTTTGATGATTAAATGTGATGAAAGTTTCTTCATATTCTTATTGTAAAGATAAAATGTATGTAAATGGGAACATATAGTGAAGAGGTATTCAAATAGATATGGTGCAATCAAGTTGATAGGAATAAGTGAAAAAAAATTATGGGTGATGATTTTGAATTTATTTTTGTGATTGAGATATTATAGAGAAAATATAAAGGGGTTCTAGAATCATGTGTCAAAAATATGGAATTATATAATTTCGATAAAGGTAAAATATGAAATCATGTTATGGTAATTTAAATTCGTCAGGCCAAAATTAAGATAACACTATAATATTAGATTTATATTTGGTTATTTGCAGGTTGTGTAAAGGTCGGTCAAGAAGTGTAGATTCCATCTAAATATAAATCTAAAATTTACCTATGTATATAAAGTTACCTCATGTTTTCTACATGTTAGTTAAGGTAAACTTCACTCTACAAAAAGGCGATGTTTAAGAGTAGTGATCAATGTAATAGTAGAATTCCATTGCATAATGGTAGTCTCATTATTTTCCATCATGTGTAATGTTAATCTCCAAATATAAAAGGTAATATTGAATCCATGATAAATATGTTAGATTAATAGGTACTCTATTCCAAAGAAAAATTAGAATTTTTTGAAGCCACATAAAGATAAAATCAAACTACATAATGATTTCTTGGAAGCCATCAGAGGTGTGTGAGGTTAAGACAACATTATGTGAAGGTCATGAAAACCTGTTAATGTAGTATCCAATACATACAAGGAATAATCAGAGGGGATATTTTTAGAAATTAAAAAATAATTTGAGAATACAGAATTATTATATTCTGAATAAGATGATAAATTAGGTGATGTTATTTCATTTACCATATATCAAATTTCACTATGTTGTTATGAGTTAGTCATGAACATGCAATTGAATTTAGTGGTGAATAATTAAAATGTAAGACATATCAGGTGGAGTTAGTATATTTTCCAGAGGACAAGCCATGAAAAACGATACGAGACCTCATCATAGAGATGAATGTGATCACTAGAAAATGGAAATAAGGATTGATACACACCATAGAGGAACTTGTGGTGGAAGAAAAGGAATATAGATGCATATGAATTTGGTGATCATTTTATATTGGTGAAAAATATAATGTCTTCGATCATATGATTTTCATCTTATGAATTAGTTCCATCACAAGACTTTGAGATTGTATGATTTTTATCAAATGTATTTCATCCTATATATTCAGTTCATAAGACATGTAAATACTTACTATGTCAAATTATAATGATGTTAAGACAAATAATAAAATTTAATATTTCATGAAGCATTGATGTGAACTGTTATTTATAAAAAATATGAAAAAAATATTTATATAGATTTCTATATCTATATCTTGGAAAAACTGTGACCAAAACATCTTATTATTCTATAGAAATGTGGATGTACATGAAGTAAATAGTTTGGGAAAAATAAACAGTGTTTAGTGGTATAGATTTTAGAAATATATTTTAAATTTGAAATTGAAGGAAATTTATTCATTAATACTTCAACCAGACTAAAAAAAATTATTAAATAACATGAACATTTAATATTTTATCATTTTAAGAAATATTAGAATGATGGGGTTTTACAATACCAAGTCTTCATGAAGACCAAAAACAAAGGATACTGAAAGTCTGATATTATTGTTTATTTAGGAAAATATAATTATGAGGATAAGTATTTATATAATTAAGTGAATATATATTTGTGGAATTAATGAGGGTAAGAGAGAGGGAAAAGTTATTTGACTGTGTGATGCTGAATATTTTGTATTTCAAAGAGAGAGAGAGAGAGAGAGAAATCTGAATTTTTATGAATTCTGAAGTAGAGAAAAGGGAGGAGGTGTCCCTGTTTTAATGTAGTTCACTGAATGTGAAGAAAAAAAGTGATAAGAATTTATGACTTAGACTATTGATGATCATATTTAGGCTAGAGTAATTTTGAATTCCATCCTTCAACACTCTACTATATATGTCTGAACCAATATGATATAACACTGAATATTGTTGAAGGTTGAGGCATCTGTCATGATTTCTAATGTTATGGAATGAGAAAACGTACTCTTTCTATAATGGTCACAAAGTTTCATTATTGGTAAAATTCAAGGGGAGAAGGTCGATTCCATTATTTGGTAAGGAGTTATAGACAAGAAAGGAATTTCTTACTTTATACACAGTTCATTATAGAAAAATGTGTCCAATGAAATACCATTGATCATGTTTCAATTTATAATAATAATTAAGATATTCATATTCTATAATAATCATGATATACTGGGGACATAGTCATACTTTTAGATAGAATCCTCAACAAAAAACCATACAGTTTGATTGTGTTTATTTCCTATTCTATAACTACATGCTATCCATAAGAGAGATAAAAAAGAGAGATCAGATCAGTAAATATGTTAAGAAGTAAAAAGTGATAAAAAGTAATATTATACCAATAATAATCCACCCCACCCCCGATCTATATTTTACACACCCCCTATGTGTTCTTAATAAATGGTATCACAACATGTCACAACTTTATTGAAATCTCACATTTGATTTTTCTTTGGAATTTATTTTATCCTATAAAAGAATATATGAACTATATATCCTAATAATACATTTAATTAACACTAAAATAAACAATGGATGATATGTATATGATGAAAAATAAGAATCCAAAGAAGAGAAAAGAAAAGAAACTAAGGAAGTCCACATCGAATTTAAAAGAAAACAAATACTCTATTAATTAAGTATAATAAAAGAAGATTTATTCCAAATATCATTGATTATAATATATCCCTTTAATTATATTTTTATGAAATTATATCGATCCTAATTATTGAGGAATAAAAATTATTTTCACATTCAATAATCTAGGAAACGAAAAGAATACATGGAAGATAGATACATGGTAGTGAAATTAACCTCCAAATAAATAGATGATGGTTATTCCATGAAAAATTCATAATATTTACATGAAGAGAAGTTAAAAAAATTAAAAATATTTTCCTATGGATGAACCATGTATCATTAGTGAATAACCCAATTCTAAGGATTTAGAAGATAAATCAATTGATTCTTTAAAATTCATCCTATGTACAAACCCTAGAGAAATATACACATATGATTGTGTTGTTATTATAGATATTAATGTTGATGTTAACCACATATAATTTGAGAATAAATATAAGTTAAGTCATTTAAATAACATATATAATCTCATATTATTATCTCTAAATAGGAAAGAACCATAAAATCATAAATAGTAATCCCGAAGAAACATTTTTTAGTTTTGAAAACCAATGTCTCAATAATATTAATGATAGAGAAAAATATAAGAAAAGGCATTAAGAAAAAACCAATACATTGGAATAGGATTCAATTTTCATGAATCCCCAATTGGAAATCTACACCTTAATAATTATGGAGCTTGATATTTCTTTTTATGAAATGAACTAAATGCATGAAGTTGAACTTGAGAATTTCTAGAAGGGTTTTTACGAAAAATTAAAATTAATGATTAATGAGTTATATGTTCACAATATGAAATGATTTGAGTTCTATTATGAATTAAATAATAAGAAATTAACTTGTGTAGCGTTTGTGAAAATTTTGAAAAGAGATTTTCAACTACAAAAACATTAATGATGACCCTTATGATAAAAGTATTATATTTGGCATCAAATTAATCATGATATCATCTTATGTTAATTATATCGTAGTCTAAAATGGAATGTTACATTCCATCACAAAATATCAATTTTTTTCAAAATCTATTTTAATGGAAAAGGGAAGTTTAAAAATAATTTTTTTAATTATTTGTGATGAAAAACAGTTAATATCCCACCACCACATCTAATGTGGTTATAAAAATGTCCATGATTATTTTTCTCCAAAATAATCCCACATAGTGAATAAAAGAATAGAAAAATAGCACCTGTATAATTAAAGAACCCAAAAATTAATAAACAATGTTTTTTGGGAACTAGTTTTCTTGTAAAATAAGTGTGAATATGGATACTAAATGTTGGAAATTTTTTTCAAACAATGGATTAAAATTAGCTCATAAATCAAGGTAATAAAGAAATAAAAAATCAAAATTAATAAAGTATGGACATTGATATATGCACCTCATATAGATTTGAAACATCTAGAGATCTAAATGAGGTTTTCAATGTTAGTGGTCACAATTAAGAGACATGTAATTATAATCCATTTAAGAAAGAAACTAAAATAAATGATAAAGAAAAGGGAATAAAAAATAGAATGATGAAGATAATCCAATCCTAGGAAATTATCATGAGAAAAATAATGAAAATATATTTCCCAAAATTAATATGAATAGTTATGGTGTGTTATCATTGAGTGATTATAAAATGAATAATATATTATTATGAAAAACAAATATTAATGAGAAGTATGTCACATAAAAATAGAAAAACAATTTATTCAAAGGAAATAGTGGCACATCAAAGACACTTTTAAAAAATCCATAAATTTGAAAATTCCTAGAAGTATGAAAATAAACAGCTAGAGTGGTGTTTCAATAATAGAACTATTGGACTATTTTTATGAAACAAATTCCAAAGAAACAATGTGATAAAACCAATGAGGTATATCATACACCAATGGAATTTTAATTATTTGGCCTTTTGATCTTGAAAAATGTGGAGAATGGAATAGGAACATAAAAATGTACATTCCAAATAAAAAAATATTCCTCATGAAAAAGGATATTAATATCATGAGTAATTATAAAGATATTAAAAATATGGATCTCAGGATGATGCATGGGGGATTGGTGAAATAAGTTTTGACACAACTCAAATGCATTTATAAAAAGTATTCTAGCCCAATAAGAAATATTGAAGAACATAAAATTTACATTAGGTGATACATTCAAATTTCTTTATCCTTTTATAAATAATATTGTACACACATAGAAAATAAAATATCCCCTAATTTTAAAAGTAAAACCATATTTAGATAAATGTGGTAAAATAATGAAGATTCTATAGAGACATTGACTTTTATTAATGAGGTAAAACTAGTTGAAAATAAACTCTCTACATAGTTATTCACATTAATGATAAAAGAGCTTTTACTATATCCCCATTTCAATTTTTTATGTTTTTGTTAAAAAATATATGTAATTTGAATTATTCAAGTTATGAAATGGAGAACTAATTAATTTATGTAAATGTTAATAACTATTTTATATTTGATAAAGTTTCCATGATGGTATGAGTTATCAATTGGTCGTTAAACATAAATTTGGAGATAAGAAATTACTTAATAAAGTGATGATAGATACCATCATTGAGGTGGATTTGATCTTGAGTAGCTACTAGAACATTATATCTTATCAAAATATATAATTGTTCTAATCTTCTTGGAAATGGTCATTAAAAAGGTTTAAATTCTGATTCTACCATCCTTTGTTCTCATGAATCAATTATCATATTAATTGGGAGAAAATATTTTAATCAATGATGAGAAAATAATTAATGTTAATGAGATATGATAGTTAAATTATAATATATGATGAATGTAATTGAATGGTTTTAAATTGTGTGCTGATATGAGTGAAACAACTCTACTTATTATTCCAAAAATAATAATTTCCTCAACTAGGATTATCCAGATTCATCCTTAAGACATAGGAAAACCCATGTTTGTGGTTTGGTATTTTCGAATTTGTTTCTATCATTTTTGAGTTTTAAATGGATTGGATTGTTTTATAGATCAAAAACTATTGTTTTATGCATCGAACATGGATCAATTTGACTTAGAATACATTTTTTGAAAATTTTTAAGAATTAAGGGATAAAATCTCATCTTCTTGATTTATTTGAATTTTTATAAATAATGGATAGAAGAATATGAAAAATAACTGAGAAGGGGGGTGGGGAGTAGATATATCATAAGTTTAAAATGGATGAAAATGTTAACATAAAATTTTATGGTTGGAATTAAAAAAATACCATGTGTGAGATTGTTGAGATCACATCAGGTTGTGTTTGTTTGTTATCGATGTTCATAAATCTATAAAGATGAAGAAGATATTAGATATAATTTAATGTAACCAAGAATGATGGTAAAATAAATTGAGTCCCTACGAAAGGTAATATGATATGTGGTGAATTGTTTATGCAACAATGTGATTAAAGGGATTTCTTGAATTGAAGAAGTGAGAAAATTTACTTACATGTTTTTTTCATGAACAAAATGTATGAAAATGGGAAATTTTAGTGAATAAATAATCCAAAGGATGTTGATTTTTAAATTTTAGGAGAATAGGTGAAAAATAATCATGGTAACTGATTCTAAATTTATTTAAATAATTGAGTAGGAATAGATGCCACAAACCACTCTCTCCAAAGCTAACCCTCTTAGGTACACAATGAAGGAAGGGAGATGATAACAACTAATTCCCATCTTTAGTAGGCCCCATGATGGAAAAAACACAGAGGGTATAAAAATATCAGACATGGAATGTATTATCCTCATATAATAATATAGTATTAATAGATATGATAAACAAAAAACAAAAAACACCAACATATTGAATAAAATTAAACTCCATACCATCCCACAATGCATGAAAAATGTGAATAGATATACTAAAAATTCTATAAGGAAATAATGAATGATAGTTACTATAGTAACAACTCAACAAAATATATAAACCCCTAGAAAACAATGTCTAGATATGAACCATATGTACTCATGGAAACCTTAAAATTTTTTATACATGTTTGGTGAGGATTCATGTATACTCACTGGGATTATACCCAAGACCTCTGGTATACATGTAAGAATACAATACTAATGTTCCAGTAAATAAACATATGAACCAACAAGGGCATAATGATGTAAAAAACCAATCTTATCCTAATCCTTGATTTTTAACCAAATAAATTCTCTAAAATTTCAATATAATACTAAAATTATAATAATGGTTCCCTACTACCACTTTGCTACTGATTTTCTACTCTCACACCCCAAAATATAATTTTCAAACTCTGGCTCCGTCTATTAAAATAACATCACACAAACATCCATATTTGATGTTGTTAGGGATGATTAACTACCTACCCCATCCTCACATGGTCTAGAATCTGGGGCTAGCATCATGCATTGTCACGTCACATATCACCCAAAGACACTCGGTCTATCACATCACATCTCTCCCGATGACACGTAATCCATCACATCACATCTCATCCAAAGAATCATGGACAATAAAATCACATTTTAATCAAAAAAACTTGGACCATCACACAATATAATTCCACATAATAAGAAAAGTATGATATCATTAACATAATGGACATAAAATGTGTTCTATACTGCTACAATGCATGGCCCACACCTCATATCACATCTCATCTCATCTTATTAATTTCAAACACCAACCTGAATCATCACCATTTCTGGAGGAAGAGAGGCGAATAGGGTAGAAGATATCCATTCATATCATCCCCATCCAGGATATTAAGAAATAACCTGAAACCCAAAACCTTTGGGAATAATTTTTTAATCAAACTCAGGTATATAAATAATATAAAATACATGATATATAGATAACACACAATACCAAAACTATGTGTTCACTAAAAATTCACTAGAATACACCACCATGCCACCACTTCCTTACAAGTCATCTATTACAACAATTACCACCAATCCATCCAAGACACCACACATCCACCACACAAATCCACCTATTTCAACTTTTAGTTACTCATCGAACCATTTTCATGATTTAACATGTTTTTACAAACTCATAATTACAAATTCATTACATTCAACATTTTTAGAACCCATGCATTAGTCTTTCATATTATTTAAAAAAATTACCACACATCAATTTCCAGGCCATTATTATTCATTTACTATCTCATGAAATTTCATTTCCACATTGAAATTCATTCCATAGTTAATCAGGAAACTAGAAAAACCACCCCACACAACGGCTCACATATCATATATCATCCATCTCTAGAATAACACCTCATCTAATCCATCTCAGCACAACCACCATATGTAATGACCAATTCACCACCACTACCCATCTCAACCACCATGAATCACAATAGTAGCTCAACATCCCACATCACATCTCGTTCCAAAATCATTGCATCTCTTCCCTAAAAATCTCACAACACAACCATTAACTAACATTACTGTGCATCATCCCACATTATATAAGAAATCATAACATGCGCAACCACATAGAGCCCCATATCCAAACTTCATCAATTTAATTCTAGGGATTACTTTACTTCACATCATTATTTCACATGAGTATTATCATATAATCTAGATCTCTATGGGAAACCAATTTATTATCCATATATACCTTATTATCCTTTAAATTCAGGTTGACATTAATAATAAATGAGACCAGGGTCTCAAATACATACAAAACTAAATTAAAAACAATGCTCCCAACAACCTTGATTTTGAGTAACGTAATCATGTCGGTATAATCTCATAAATAATATCATCAAAGCAGTAAAAAAAATATTATTAATCCAAAAACCGTAAATTTAATATTTTTCAATCTTTCATCATTATTGAGGGGACCATTTCTATAAACCTTATTGAAGGGAAAGGAAATAAATCCATGTAAAGACCCGCAAAATACAAGGAAATTTTTTTTTCTTAATTTTCTTTGGAATTTTACAAGAGCGCAGCTTCAGACGGCACCTGATTCCGAGGCCCGGTGTTCCCGGAATCAATTTCCGAAGTTTGGCTCGGGTACGTTCAGTGAACGGACGAGCGGGTTTTTCTATCTTTTGAACCGGTGCCCGGAATCGAATTCTGAGGGCACCGATGAAATCACAGCGCCGGTATTTGCTTAGAAACGCCTCTTCCGGAGTTGCATTTGCTCAGACGTGGTTTTTAAATTTTGCGGCTTTAAGTCAGAAATAAAATAAAGTTTGTGCGACAACTTTATTTTATTTCACTTAAGCTGCTTGGAAGCCATTTGAAGCCACTTAAGGGCGGATTGAACTGAGTTGAACTGGATAGGATGCTATCCAGAAATATCCTACCCCCTTGGTAGGATATTTGTGAGGTGGGGCCCGCACGAGCCCCGCCGTTTCTTTCGCTAAGTAACGCACCCGCGAAAACCCGTCAAAGTAACTGAAAAGTCAACCGACGCGTTTTCTTTAATTCTTAACAGACCATTTAATTGGGCGGTTTATTTCGTGAATTAAATGGGCTGTTTCATTAGTTGAATTAATTCAACGAATTAAATGGGTCGTTACTTATGCGTTTTACGTTTGTTGGCAAAATAATAAAATAGACAAACTTGTCTATTTTGGAGGATTGTTATCGTTGTGCAATTCCTCTGAGCCTCCACCCTCTCCGCGAAGAACGCGAAGAACGCGAAGAACGCAAAGAACGCCGGCGACCAGAATTCGACGACGCACACCGAGATCTGCGACGTCAACGAGCCCTACCCGCGACGTTCTTCGGCGACGCCTCTTCTTCCGCGGCCGATCCTCGTTCGGCAACAAAGGTGAGAATCGAATCTTTTATTTCTCCCTTTTTAATTTCAATAACAACGGATTTAATTAATTAAATCCGTTTGTTCTTGATCCGGAGATTGGCGACGCGACGCCGGATACCGCGACGACGCGACGATTCCCCTTCTTCCGCAACGAGCAATTCCGCGACGACCTCTCGTCCGACGTCGACGACAAAGTAAGGGATTGATTTGAAATATTTTCCTTTCCCGTGATTTTATTTCTTTTAAAATAAGGAACCGATCACGGAACAATTTTAAATTTATTTAAAATTGTTGATTTGGTCGTTTCTTGTTTCTCCCGTTGTTTATGACTAACGCGGAGGGTGCGGGTCTAACGAACAAGACCCGGCAACCCTCCGCCGATCTTCCTTTCTGTGCGGATTTGGCGGGCGACGGTAAAAGCACGACGCAAGGGCCATTTTTTGATTCCTCAGTGGAGGACGCGTCCCGGGAGGAACAATTGCGCAGACGGGAGGCAAAACGGGCCACCGGAGCAACTCCGGCGGCCCGCGGAAGGGGGCGGCGGCGCGGGTCGCCGGCGCGGCGGCGCCGGCGACCGGAGGCGGCGGCGCCCGGCGCGCCGCCGTGGAGAATTTCCGCCGCGGATGAAGCCGCGGCGGCGGCGGCCGGTTCCGCGGCCGCGCGGAACCGGGAACAGACGCGGCGGCCCGGCCGCGTCCGCGTGACAGGCGGCCCCCCGCGGGGCCGCGTTCCTCTCCAAGCCGCGGGTCAAACCCGCGGCAGTTCGGCCGCTCGGTCGAAGCCGAGCCGGCCGGTCCGGTCCGCCGGGCCGCGCCCAGGCCGGACCGGACCCGGCCGAGCCGGTTCGGGCCGGGTCGGGCCGACCCGGTTCGGGCCGACCCGATTCGGCCGACCCCAGGGGGGGTTCGGGCCGGGTCGCCCCGGGCCCGAAACCCCCGTTTTGGGCCCTCTTCGGTCTGTCGCCCATATCTTGGGCCTGGGACCTCCGATTGACGAACCGTCAGTGGCTACGCGATCCTTGGATCGAGACGGTCGTTTCGGTATATTATACTCAAGGTTAGGAAGACTTTGGGTTCGGCCGGGTTGGTTCGCACACGAAACCAACCGGGGCCTCGGAGCGGAAACGCTCATAACTTGAGCTACGGACGTCCGATCGACGTACCGTCAGCTGTGGTAGTTTCCTCTATGTGAGGCGGAACTTTTGGCATACTCCGCCCGAGGATCGGATACAGGCGGAGTATGATCGGGTTTGTTTTGCCCTAAAAACCAACCGGGCCCCTGGGACGAAAATGCCAATAACTCTCAGACCGAGCGTCCGATTGACGCGCCGTCTGTTGCGTTGAGATCCTGTTGTCGATACGGAACTTTTGGATACATCAACTTCGGACTAAGTGTCAGTTGATGTATCAGCCTCTCGACTCGTGGAGCGGACCCTCCTAAACGAGCTCGCTGTGTGCGGGAACCCTAGCGCTGGCTGTGACTTCGACGACAGAGCAGAGATCCTCCGTGGACTGCAACGACGACAGAGCAGAGATCCTCCGTGGACTGCGACGACGGCAGAGCAGAGATCCTTCGTGGACTGCGGCGACGACATAGCAGAGATCCTCAGTGGACTGCGTCGACTACTGCACTCAGCGATCCTACGTGGATCAGTGCCCGATCCTGTGTGGGTCCTACTACAGGTTCTGTGTGAGCCCGATCCTATGTGGGTCCTTACTACCGGTTCTGTGTGAGCCACTGCCTACAGGTTCTGTGTGAGCCCGATCCTGTGTGGGTCTTTTGCGGGGGTTAGTACCTATCGATCCTTCGTGGGTCCGACGACTTAGATGGATCAGTGATCATCTTTGACGTCATCTGAAAAAGTATACCTGGTTGAGCTGAATCTTATGTTACTCTCCTTTGTGGATTGTGTTGAACTATCCTATGTGGATTTACTGTTTACTCTCCTTGTGGATTTGAGTCTTGCTTTCCTTTGTGGATTGAGTTGTTCTTGAGCTCGTGAGCAGAGCTAGAATTGGGGCCTTAGGTATATGTATGGGCATATACCTAAGTCGAGTCAGATGTTACTTCGTGATTGCATCTTTCTTTTGTGCTATATCCTTTGTGGATTTCGGGAGACCTTCGGGGGTCTCGGGGTCCTTACTGAGTAGCTTATACTCACCCCTGCACGGGCTATGCCCGCACCTTGTTGTGTTGGATGCAGACGACGGACAGCGCTGATCGCGGTTGGGGCGTGGAGCAGGACGGTACCTGGAGGTGGACCACTGGGCGGGACGTGCTCGGAGCGGACGTGGGACCCGAGGAGCCTGGAGGCTATCTGTACCCACCCTTCAGGTGGGATTGCCAGTGGACGACACGAGGCCGCCGTCTTTTCTTCAGTTGCTGTACTTTACTTTTCAGTTGTACTTTACAGTTGGGCTTATATTTCCGGCCCCCTTTACTTTTCTGCACATTACTTTCCGCTTGCTGACTCTGTGTGGTTGTTACTTAAAGGCAATGCCTTCCCTGTTTACTGGGATTTTACGCCTTGGTGCTAGTCGCCAGCCCCTGGCCTATGGAAGGCGGGCTTGGGGTAGTCACGGCACGGGCCCCGAGGATGGGTCGTGACAAATTGGTATCAGAGGTGGTCGGTTCTACCGCAGACTCTGATCGTCCTTTCTTTCTATATGAAGCAATAGTGTTTAGTGTATTGAGTGTGGTTATCAGTTCAGGGAGCCCAGTGTTGGTGCGGCGGCCGACGTATCCATACACCAGGACCCTGACTCCTGATTTCCGACTTAATGCATGAAAACATTGATTGCGTGTGTGTTTCAAGTTTTCTTTGTGATTACTTGTGTCAGCTCGCCGGGTATACTGATCTGCTTTATGAAAGTCTCAAGTTTTCCTTGTGATTACTTGTGCCAGCTCACCAGGTATACTGTTCTGACTGTGGTGCTCTTGTTCTCTTTTTCAGGATGGCCCTGCGACGACAGCCAGCTAGGGTTCCGAGTGTAGGGCGCGACGGCAGCCCACCAAGCGATGAGGCCTCGGTGCAGGGCCCCTTGCCAGCAGTGGCACCGGCGGTTGCTTTACCCGCCGAGCCACCGATGCTGCCAGTACCAGACGCTGACGATGCACGTCGCCTCAGGGCACTGCATGAGTTTCAGAGCCAGCGACCGCCCAGGTTTCACGGTGAGGCGGACCCCCAGGCCGCCGAGGACTGGCTAGAGGCGATGGTATGAACCTTTAGGCTAGTGAGGACACCAGCGGATCTCATGGTGATTCTCGCGGCGAGCCTCCTGCAGGCGGCGGCAGGACGATGGTGGAGCCTGATGCTCCAGGTTCACGACGAGGCATCCTTGCTCTGGACGGACTTCGAGAGCCTCTTCCGCTCTGAGTTCGTCCCGGCCACCCTCCGAGCGGTGCACATCCAGGAGCTTCTCCAGCTGCGCCAGGGCAGCATGACGGTCGCTCAGTACGCGGCGAGGTTCACTGACCTATCTCGCTACTCGACCGACATGGTACGGGACCCCTTCTTCCGGGCCAGGACCTTCGAGCAGGGCTTGCGACAGGAGATTCGGGCGTCGCTGGTCTCCCTCAGCATTCCGACCCAGGCAGGAGTATTGGAGCGAGCCCTCCTGATCGAGAGCTTCCTGGCAGAGCCTTCTTCAGCGGCGAGACCTAGCGCAGGGCGGCAGGTAGCTGAGTCTTCGGCAGCAGGTAGCCGACGGATGACCCAGGGTTCCAGGCGGACCAGACCTTCCGGCAGGCGACCCCGGGACACTGGCTCAGCAGTGCAGGGCACACAGCGGAGTGCCAGCCTTCTGAGAGGCAGGCTGTGCTACACCTGCGGCGGGCAGGGTCACATGGCTCGTGACTGCCCGACTCGCCGACCAGCGGAGCAGCAGACGGTGGAGGGGCCACCCAGGCAGAGGCAGAGGGTCGACCGTGGCGGTCTGCAGGGAGGAGGCGGACGAGGCAGAGGAGCTGGCCGAGCAGCGGGTGGTGGGCGACGCTTCCAGGCTTTACCCCCACCACCACCAGGAGGGCCACCTCGACCACAGGGAGCTGGTGGGCAGGGGCAGGCCCAGCTCCAGGCAGTGGAGGCCTACGACCCCGACATGCCAGAGATGATTCGAGGTACGATCTGTGTCTATTCCACCCTTGCTGCAGTACTTATAGACACAAAAGCGAGTCACTCTTTCATAGCCTCTGCCCTTGTTCGGAGCTCGGAGATTCCGACTGAGCCGTTGGCTCGATCCTTACGGCTAGAGACTCCTACGGGAGCAGACTCGACGATTACGCACTGGTGCCGGCAGTGTGAGCTTACTCTAGGAGGCGAGAGCTTCGGCTGGGATCTCCTTGTAGCGGCGTCGAGGCCTTACGACGTCATCTTGGGCATGGATTGGCTATCCATGGTTCATGCCCAGATCGACTGTTTTAGGCGCAAGGTGCGATGTGTTCGCACCGACGGGAGCAGGTTTACCTTCACCAGCGAGAAGGGAACCTTTGCAGCACAGGATGGACTTCCGCGAAGGAGAGTGCAGCCCATCTCTCATCAGTTGGCTAGCCTCATCCTAGGAGCAGTGGACGTGTGGAGTCCGGCTTTTCCTGCAGTGGTGGACCAGTACGTGGACGTCTTTCCCGACGACGTTCCAGGGCTACCTCCTCGTAGAGAGGTAGACTTTTACATCGACTTGTACCCCGGGACAGCCCCGATATCTACTCCAGCATATCGGATGGCCCCCGCCAAGCTTCGGGAGCTGCGGGTACAGTTGGAGGACTTGCAGAGCAAGGGGTTTATCCGACCCAGTGTTTCACCCTGGGCTTCCCCGATTTTGTTCGCCAAGAAGGCGGACGGGAGCTTGCGACTATGTGTCGACTATCGTCGCCTGAACCAGGTGACAGTGAGGAACAAGTATCCGCTGCCACGGATTGATGACCTCTTCGATCAGCTCAAGGGAGCGCAGTGGTTCTCAAAGATAGACCTCCGGTCAGGCTATCATCAGCTCAGAGTTCGAGACGAGGACGTGCAGAAGACGGCCTTCAGGTGTCGGTATGGCCATTATGAGTTCTTGGTTATGCCGTTCGGCGTAACCAATGCTCCAGCAGTGTTCATGAGCCTCATGAACAGGATCTTCCAGCCATACCTCGACCGATATGTCGTTGTCTTCATTGACGACATTTTGGTATACTCGACGACTGAGGAGGAGCATGCCTACCACCTACGAGTTGTGCTAGACACACTCCGAGAGCACCAGCTTTATGGCAAGCTCTCAAAATGCCAGTTCTGGTTGCGTGAGGTCCATTTCTTGGGGCACGTCATTTTTGAGGTGGGAGTTGCAGTGGATCCCGCGAAGATCGAGGCAGTGCTAGCTTGGGAGCCACCCAGGAGCGTGACAGAGGTGCGGAGCTTCTTGGGCCTAGCGGGATACTATCGGAGATTCGTGCCAGACTTCTCCAGAGTTGCGGCACCACTCTCAGCGTTGACGAAGAAGGGGAAACCCTTCGTGTGGTCAGACAGATGTCAGCAGAGCTTCCAGGAGCTAAGGCAGAGGTTGACCAGCGCACCTATCTTGAGGTTGCCTGAGGAGGGAGTTGGGTACGTAGTTTACTGCGATGCATCAGGGACTGGACTCGGGTGCGTCCTGATGCAAGAGCGGGCCGTGATCGCCTACAGATCACGTCAGTTGAGGCCGCATGAGCAGAACTACGCCACTCATGACCTGGAGTTAGCAGCAGTGGTCTTCGCCCTGAAGACTTGGCGGCACTATCTGATGGGCGAGCGCTTCACAGTCTTTTCTGACCACCAGAGTCTCAGGTATATCTTCTCTCAGAAGGACCTGAACCTGAGACAGCGGAGATGGCTTGAGTTCCTCCAGGACTATGACTTTGAGATAGTCTATACTCCTGGGAAGGGGAACGTGGTAGCCGATGCCCTCAGCAGGAGGACGGGCATTCAACTACTTGAGGAGGCGACAGAGCAGCTAGCCTCCTTACAGATATCCTTCGTGGATAGAGACGGAGCAGCCTTTCTTCAGTCTCTCACAGTCTCTCCCCCACTTCTACAGCGGGTTAGAGAGGCTCAGCGTGGGGACGCTGACTGTGAGACCCGGCGTGCAGTGATATCCTCAGGTCAGGCGCCTAATGGTTTCTCCCTTGGAGCAGAGCACGACATCCTTTTCAGAGGACGTACCTTCGTACCAGTCGCTTTACGAGAGGAGGTGCTGAGAGAGTTTCACACTTCTCCCTTGGCGGTACATCCCGGAGTGGCGAAGATGTACCAGGATCTCAGACGACAGCACTGGTGGCCGGGCATGAAGAAAGCTGTGGCAGAGTTCGTTTCACGATGCCTCACCTGCCAGCAGGTGAAGGCAGAGCATCAGGTACCAGCAGGCTTGGTACCGCCCTTGGAGGCCCCGGAGTGGAAGTGGGACGGCCTATCTATGGACTTCGTGACTGGACTTCCACGCACTTCCAGAGGTCACGACTCCATTTGGGTGATTGTCGACCGACTCACCAAGTCGGCACACTTCTTACCCATCAGGGAGCAGGGCTCAGTGGAGAGCTTGGGACGTCTTTACGTCCAGGAGATCGTATGGCTTCACGGTGTGCCATCTTCTATCATCTCCGATCGAGATGCTCGTTTCACTTCCCGGCTTTGGAAGGGGTTGCAGGAGGCGTTCGGGACGCGGCTCCATCTGGGCACAGCCTTCCACCCTCAGACGGATGGTCAGACGGAGAGGACCATACAGACACTCGAGGACATGCTCCGTGCATGTGTTCTCGACTTTGGTCGCAGCTGGGAGGACCACCTACCCTTGGTGGAGTTCGCGTACAACAACAGCTACCACTCCACCATCGGAATGGCACCATACGAGGCGTTGTACGGCAGACCCTGCAGATCACCGTTGTGCTGGACAGACCCTGGGGAGTCAGCACTCGTGGGACCAGAGATGGTCCGAGCCACGACAGAGAAGGTCCAGATCATCCAGGAGAGGATGAGGACAGCTCAGAGCCGGCAGAAGTCATATGCTGACAGGAGGCGGAGGCCACTAGAGTTCGAGGATGGCGACCACGTATTTTTGCGTGTCTCACCTCGACGTGGTTTACGGAGATTTGGCCGAGGCGGCAAGTTGTCTCCACGCTTCATCGGGCCTTTCCAGGTCCTCAGCCGGATAGGAGAGGTGGCTTATCGCCTGGCTCTACCACCTCAGTTGCACCGGGTGCACGACGTCTTCCACGTGTCTCAGCTGAGGAGATACGTGCACGACCCGACGCACATCATCGACTTTGGGGAGTTGGACGTGGACGATGGGGCGACTTTTGCGGAGGTCCCAGTGGAGATCGAGGATCGACAGGAGCGGGTCCTACGTGGGTGGTCGATTCCTCTTGTGCGCGTCAGATGGCAGCACGGGAACCTCCAGGAGAGCACTTGGGAGCGGGAGGCTCAGATGCGTGCTCAGTACCCCCATTTGTTCCCCTAGTTTTTGATGTATCTTTACGGGGACGTAAAGCCCTGAGGTAGGAGTAATGTAAAGACCCGCAAATTTCAAGGAAAATTTTTTTTCTTAATTTTCTTTGGAATTTTACAAGAGCGCAGCTTCAGACGGCACCTAATTCCGAGGCCCGGTGTGCCCGGAATCAATTTCCGAAGTTTGGCTCGGGTACGTTCAGTGAACGGACGAACGGGTTTTTCTATCTTTTGAACCGGTGCCCGGAATCGAATTCTGAGGGCACCGATGAAATCGCAGCGCCGGTATTTGCTTAGAAACGCCTCTTCCGGAGTTGCGTTTGCTCAGACGTGGTTTTTAAATTTTGCGGCTTTAAGTCAGAAATAAAATAAAGTTTGTGCGACAACTTTATTTTATTTCACTTAAGCTGCTTGGAAGCCACTTGAAGCCACTTAAGGGCGGCTTGAACTGAGTTGAACTGGATAGGATGCTATCCAGAAATATCCTACCCCCTTGGTAGGATATTTGTGAGGTGGGGCCTGCACGAGGCCCGCCGTTTCTTTCGCTAAGTAACGCACCCGCGAAAACCCGTCAAAGTAACTGAAAAGTCAACCGACGCGTTTTCTTTAATTCTTAACAGACCATTTAATTGGGCGGTTTATTTCGTGAATTAAATGGGCTGTTTCATTCGTTGAATTAATTCAACGAATTAAATGGGTCGTTACTTATGCGTTTTATGTTTGTTGGCAAAATAATAAAATAGACAAACTTGTCTATTTTGGAGGATTGCTATCGTTGTGCAATTCCTCTGAGCCTCCACCCTCTTCGCGAAGAACGCGAAGAACGCGAAGAACGCGAAGAACGCGAAGAACGCCGGCGACCGGAATTCGACGACGCACACCGAGATCTGCGACGTCAACGAGCCCTACCCGCGACGTTCTTCGGCGACGCCTCTTCTTCCGTGGCCGATCCTCGTTCGGCAACAAAGGTGAGAATCGAATCTTTTATTTCTCCCTTTTTAATTTCAATAACAACGGATTTAATTAATTTAATCCGTTTGTTCTTGATCCGGAGATTGGCGACGCGACGCCGGATACCGCGACGACGCGACGATTCCCCTTCTTCCGCAACGAGCAATTCCGTGACGACCTCTCGTCCGACGTCGACGACAAAGTAAGGGATTGATTTGAAATATTTTCCTTTCCCGTGATTTTATTTCTTTTAAAATAAGGAACCGATCACGGAACAATTTTAAATTTATTTAAAATTGTTGATTTGGTCGTTTCTTGTTTCTCCCGTTGTTTATGATTAACACGGAGGGTGCGGGTCTAACGAACAAGACCCGACAACCCTCCGCCGATCTTCCTTTTTGTGCGGATTTGGCGGGCGACGGTAAAAGCACGACGCAAGGGCCATTTGTTGATTCCGCAGTGGAGGACGCGTCCCGGGAGGAACAATGGCGCAGACGGGAGGCAAAACGGGCCACCGGAGCAACTCCGGCGGCCCGCGGAAGGTGGCGGCGGCGCGGGTCGCCGGCGACCGGAGGCGGCGGCGCCCGGTGCGCCGCCGTGGAGAATTTCCGCCGCGGCTTCAGCCGCGGCGGCGGCGGCCGGTTCCGCGGCCGCGCGGAACTGGGAACGGACGCGGCGGCCCGGCCGCGTCCGCGTGACAGGCGGCCCCCCGCGGGGCCGCGTTCCTCTCCAAGCCGCGGGTCAAACCCGCGGCAGTTCGGCCGCGCGGCCGAAGCCGAGCCGGCCGGTCCGGTCGGCCGGGCCGCGCCCAGGCCGGACCAGACCCGGCCGAGCCGGTTCGGGCCGGGTCGGGCCGACCCCAGGGGGGGTTCGGGCCGGGTCGCCCCGGGCCCGGAACCCCCGTTTTGGGCCCTCTTCGGTCTTTCGCCCATATCTTGCGCCTGGGACCTCCGATTGACGAACCGTCAGCGGCTACGCGATCCTTGGATCGAGACGGTCGTTTCGGTATATTATACTCAAGGTTCGGAAGACTTTGGGTTCGGCCGGGTTGGATCGCACACGAAACCAACCGGGCCCTCGGAGCGGAAACACTCATAACTTGAGCTACGGACGTCCGATCGACGTACCGTCAGCTCTGGTAGTTTCCTCTATGTGAGGCGGAACTTTTGGCATACTCCGCCCGAGGATCGGATACAGGCAGAGTACGATCGGGTTGGTTTTGCCCTAAAAACCAACCGGGCCCCTGGGACGAAAATGCCAATAACTCTCAGACCGGGCGTCCGATTGACGCGCCGTCTGTTGCGTTGAGATCCTGTTGTCGATACGGAACTTTTGGATACATCAACTTCGGACTAAGTGTCAGTTGATGTATCAGCCTCTCGGCTCGTGGAGCGGACCCTCCTAAACGAGCTCGCTGTGTGCGGGAACCCTAGCGCTGGCTGTGACTTCGACGACAGAGCAGAGATCCTCCGTGGACTGCAACGACGACAGAGCAGAGATCCTCCGTGGACTGCGACGACGGCAGAGCAGAGATCCTTCGTGGACTGCGGCGACGACAGAGCAGAGATCCTCAGTGGACTGCGTCGACTACTGCACTCAGCGATCCTACGTGGATCAGTGCCCGATCCTGTGTGGGTCCTACTACAGGTTCTGTGTGAGCCCGATCCTATGTGGGTCCTTACTACCGGTTCTGTGTGAGCCACTGCCTACAGGTTCTGTGTGAGCCCGATCCTGTGTGGGTCTTTTGCGGGGGTTAGTACCTATCGATCCTTCGTGGGTCCGACGACTTAGATGGATCAGTGATCATCTTTGACGTCATCTGAAAAAGTATACCTGGTTGAGCTGAATCTTATGTTACTCTCCTTTGTGGATTGTGTTGAACTATCCTATGTGGATTTACTGTTTACTCTCCTTGTGGATTTGAGTCTTGCTTTCCTTTGTGGATTGAGTTGTTCTTGAGCTCGTGAGCAGAGCTAGAATTGGGGCCTTAGGTATATGTATGGGCATATACCTAAGTCGAGTCAGATGTTACTTCGTGATTGCATCTTTCTTTTGTGCTATATCCTTTGTGGATTTCGGGAGACCTTCGGGGGTCTCGGGGTCCTTACTGAGTAGCTTATACTCACCCCTGCACGGGCTATGCCCGCACCTTGTTGTGTTGGATGCAGACGACGGACAACGCTGATCGCGGTTGGGGCGTGGAGCAGGACGGTACCTGGAGGTGGACCACTGGGCGGGACGTGCTCGGAGCGGACGTGGGACCCGAGGAGCCTGGAGGCTATCTGTACCCACCCTTCAGGTGGGATTGCCAGTGGACGACACGAGGCCGCCGTCTTTTCTTCAGTTGCTGTACTTTACTTTTCAGTTGTACTTTACAGTTGGGCTTGTATTTCCGGCCCCCTTTACTTTTCTGCACTTTACTTTCCGCTTGCTGACTCTATGTGGTTGTTACTTAAAGGCAATGCCTTCCCTGTTTACTGGGATTTTTCGCCTTGGTGCTAGTCGCCAGCCCCTGGCCTATGGAAGGCGGGCTTGGGGTAGTCACGGCACGGGCCCCGAGGACGGGTCGTGACAATCCATACGATTGCATAAAAATAGGGATAGAATGATGATATCTTATCTTAATGAATCTTTTGGATTCACTGTTCACCAAAGTGTGTAAGATAAACTACCTAGAAACCTCAAATGCACTAGAAAAACTAATATAATCTTGAAACACACCCATGGAAAATGAAAACATATCCCAAACACATCGTAAAACAAAAATAATCAAATTTGTAGATATATGGAATAAGAATGAAAGGAAACAAGATGATTAAGAGAATAAATATCCATGGATCACCAACAAACAACCTACAAACATATAGATAAACATGGGAGGGAAGGGGATGGAAGATATTCAATATAATACAGGGTTTGATAAATACTATGATAAGAAAGATCCACATGGAATATATTGTGAGAACCTAAAACATAAAGGAAACTAGGAAACTGCTTTATCCAAACCATGCATTATAGTAAAAAAGCTGGGTTGTTGAATGACCAACAATTACATGCTCAAAACCAAATTTGATGCATTAATTTATAATATAGAATACCAAAGAAAAAATTCATGGTGCCACAATATTATTTAATTCACCATATTAAGTAAAATATCACATAATCCATACATCCTTCATAGAAATCATTTCCATAAAATGAGTTATGAATCATGATTCACATATGACTTTCATCAAAATATTTCCTCATGAATTCAAAATTCATGTCATGAATCACCTATTGGAGTTCATTTATAGCTCTAACCTCATTTGATCTATCAAGCCTCCCCCAAAAACCTCAATCACCCAAAGAGAAATGTAACATTATGAGATGTATTGAATGGTTGTATTTGATACCTATCAAGTGATTATCATCATTGAGAATCAAATCCATATAAAAAAATGAAAGAGTGGTTAAAAAAACCTCTAAGATACTTCTCAAGAATCACATTACACCACAAAAACATCAACCATACTAACACACCAACGAATAAATTCTACCAAACACCCCATAAAACGACATCACCAGGAACAAAACCACATCATCTAGAGCCTTCCAAAAACGACATATTTTCTTTCTAAAAATTTGGACTACCATTACAACCTCAGTGCATCAAAATCTAGAAAGATAATAAATAAGAAAAATACACTACCACAATCATAATAATCAAGGAAAACCACCCTCTATATCATTTTTTTCTGCTTTTTTTATAATTGACTCACCCATAAAATATTAAAATGTGTCATAAAATAACACAGCTTAGTTAGGAAGGGTTATTATCTTCTTCAGGAAATTGAATCCAAAAAAAACCTCATGATAAAGGGAATAATTGAAATCTCAAAAAACATTTTGTTTCAAAAAATTACATCATTAACAAAAAAAGATGAAGGAAAAAAAAATTCCTAGTATATGGAACACATATACATCTCATACTCCAATTCCCTCTCCTCCATGCCACCATTCCTCTATAGCGTGCAAACCAAGGGTATGGTTATCCCTCACAACACCTTATCTTAATGATCCCTAATCCCTATTGGTCTCTACATGAATGTTACATCTTCCTAAATATCAAATTCTCCCATGTTAATGATTTGGGATTCATTATGAAGATAATAAAGATGATGGGAAATATGGAAGATTACATGGATCAATTCTAGCTTTGGTGGTAGTGCTAATTGATACGAAACCTCACCAACATTCCAAAACACCATAAAAGGATTAATGTACTGGAGAGAAAGATTAATCACCCCTGCAAACCACTATAACCTCATCAAGGAGAAACACTCAAGAACACATGGTATCTGTCATAAAAATCCATGGGCCACAATCTCTGATCATAATATGATTTATAATTTTCTTACACCACCCTCATACTCTCTCAAACTAACTAGACCATTTCAAACATGCTCTGTTCTTCCTTAGGACTAGGAATGTTTGACTCCACAACCTCTATCCAACATAATGGAGAACAAAAAATCCTCCCATAAATGCCTCAAATAGAGACATTCCAATAGATGAGTGGTAGATATTTTATTAGGTGACCTCTTCCAAAAAAATGTCTCTTAAAAACGGACTTCAAAAGTCTAGGATGTAATCTCAAAACATATCCTTCATCATATGGATGGTCCACTATATCTTCCCATTTCTCTGTTGGTAGAAATAAATTCTATAGTAAAACTGAGAGCCAAATCATGTTACAATACCCTCTATACCCACATAGTAAAATGAGGATCCTAATTAGATATTATGGTCATAAGTATCACATGACTCTTCACAACATCATCTACACACAACCTCCCCTTTAAAATAATGAAACACAGCTTAGAGATCTCCTAATAATGAGCCATAAATTTTAGTGGGTCCACTATAAAGAAAACAACATCACAACCACCATAATACTAGGGTACCCCAGTGAAAAAATCCCCAAATTAATCCTTAAATTTCAACTTAGGAAGTATCAAAGGGATATAAAATATCTCAAGAAACATTGTTCTATACATTCAACTATTAAAAAATCAAACACTTTTCTATGAACTATGCACTGACCATTACATCATAGGCCACCAAAGATCCCTAATCAAGCCATGATAAATCATGGTTACACTTGGTTAAACCTCTTTAGGTGAGAATTGGACCTGGAATAAAACATCTTCATGAACTTGTAATGGATTAAACAACCTTCTTTGAAATAATACATAGTTTGGACTATCCTTTGACCATCCCTATGAAATATCACAATGGCCAAAATGATCCCACCTAACCAATTCATTTGAGTCTCCCCAATGAGAACCATCCAATCACTCCATAAAATATGACATACAAATAATACGTTGAATAAAAACTCTATAACTTATATCTCCCATGTATTGATACATTAATAAAAGCTCCTATATCCCTTTCCAATCATCAGAAGACTCGAACGCCACATTTCCTCAGGACATTCAAATTAGCACATTAGTAAAAACAGTAAAATTTAATGGGGTGTAAAAGATCTCCGAATCATAGTCCTAAATAACCTTCATCCAACACTATTAGCATATATTCACAACATTATAAGAGAATAAATATTTTATGCACTTCTGTTTTGTGAAAACTATAAAATATTTTCTTATGGGGTAATATCACCATAGATCCAACACAAATGTTTTTAAACTCACTCTAGATAATGGGAGGAAAAGTATATCTTGGGGAAATGTAACTTCTATGAACCATAAGATATAATAGTCTCTTATTCATGATGAAATATCCATATCCAAGAAGGGATGATTCACAAAAAAACTCAAACATCCCAATCAAATTTTGAAAGTGAATCACCAGTTCAGTGAACAGATTATTTTCTAAATAATTGAATGTTCCCCATCATTGGTCATTCCACACAATGTAATGTTTCTTCTTAGTCAAGCTAATAATCCGTGCTAAAACATGAGAGTAATTGGATACAAACCTGTAATAATAGCATTCCAGACTAATAAAACTACAAAAATCTTCAATGTTATTATGTTTTTCCCAAAAAACTACCTATTTATTAAATAGTTAAATGGAAATACTCTATTGGGAAACCCATTACCATTACAATTCACCACTTGTATTCAAAAAATACACATAGAAATCATTCCCAAGATCTAGTGGTGTTGATGGAAGTTGAATATAACTTTGAGATGCTTGGTATGCACTGAAACAGACTTTGAGTAGACCACAATATCATTGATGAAAATAATGATGAACAAGTATTGGAACTCATGGAATATGGATTTTATATCCCCCTTTAAAAAAGTTGTTTATTCATGAAACTGAATAACATGGAAAAAAATCTATTTTCCCATACCCAATCTTGAATGAAGTCTTTTAGATGTCCACATCCTTAACAATCATCCATTGATATCTTGAGAATTGGTCATCCTTTAAAAAACAATAGTATCCCTTTAAAACATCAACTAGACCACTGATCTTTAAAAGAGTGTAATGGTTCTTGGAAAATAACATATTCAACCTCAGGTAACCTATGAAAACCTGTATCCTTATATCTTAATTCATTGATAGAAACACTAGAGAACCCGAAGAAGAAACACTTGGCCTAATGAAACCCATATACATCAGATCAAGCACCAACAACATTAAATTTCGTAGTTCCATTAGCTCTATTCGATAAGGATCCATTAAAATTAAAGATGCACCGAGTTTCAACTATATCCCAAAATCAGAAGCATGTCACAAGGGTAGATTAAAAAATTCATTCGTGAAGAAAACTAGGTAGTCCTCCACAAACCTATTAATACTTTTATCTGAGCATCCGATAGAATATCTACCAACTAAGACAAAAGAGGCTCTACTTTCTAACCACCCATATGATAACCTCTATCTTTATTGAACACCACTAACTTGACCTCCACATTGGAAAATGAAACATTAATCTATAAATAAATAATGAATTCATGTATATATTAATGATATTACATGATAAGGATAACATCATACATGTGTATCTTCTATAAGAATAAATATCCAACTGACTAGTTCTACTCAGCAGACTAAATCTTCATCATGTATCAAACAAATTCTTATGAACCACAAATGAAATAAAAAAAATGTGGGAACTAGAATTATCTCTATATATAGTTCGAATGAGAAGGAAGAAGTATAATAACAAAGGATTGTGAGTCTCCAGAATAAAAAATGTACTAAACAAGTTTATAAAAGAAATCGATCATACATCTAACAACCTTTGTCCATGCAAGTGCCTCTACCTACAATATTTTCATCTGACCATGACCAACTCCAGTTCATCTCTACATACAGATTCTATTACTATTATTTAGACTAAGTTAAAATGTATGGATAAAATAATGAGCATAACCCCTAATAACACGATTTTACCTCAACTATTAAACATGTTTTGGGGTCCCCACCCATAGAACTACCTTTGAGGCAACTGTTGTTGTAGCAAAAAATTTGACTAAAATCTTATTTAATACTATCCACTCTATGTGTCCAGAAACTGAGCATAAAAGTGGAAATGTCACCTAGAAAACATCACAAACATAGGAATCCCCCATCTCGTGCTTTGAATCCACTAATCCTAGAAGGATGGGAAAATATCTTCGGCCATAATATTTTTATTTGTCGACACCATGACTCCCTGCAAATTCATGGACCAATAACTGAAGCTTAACTCATTTATATTCTCTTATAGACACTTTATCCAGACTCAAATCCCATGTAAATAATTGTTTTGGAATTCTCTTCCATTCAATAGTAAGTACATATAAAATATTACGGGGTGACTAAATATCTAATCGATGGGTAAAATTCCTCCTCTAATGATCTTTCTCTGGACACCTCATCCAAAAATACATCCTTGAAAAGGTGAAAGTGGTCTCTGAAATTGATCATGAGATCCTTTTTACTAAGGCTCCCCAGATGTAGGGAGATAAACTCATATGTATTTTCTTTCATTTCCATTGATTACATTAATTCCTTATAGAATTTCTTCTGAATGTCTAGACACAACACATATAACTAACTATGGTCACCATGATACATCACACAACATTTATATGAAGATCCCTGAAAATTTTTAATTAGTAATGGATCATAGAACTAATCCAAAACCAAAATCAGTCCAAAAGAAATATCACGATCCTCAAACCAGTGATATATCTCCAAATCTAATATGGACCTCTCATACTTCCCCAAACATGTCCTCTGGAAGACACACAATACCGACCATTATTCCTCATTATCCTATATTGAATATATCCCATGTTGATCAACTAAATCATCATATTGAACCATTACCATCAGAGGTACTCATGAATGATGACCATGATAGATTCCAAAAAAATGAATCATAATCCCTATAGCATATTACTTTATGACATTTTTATTAAAAACCCATCAATATTTTATGTAGATCAGGAAACATCCCTACCCAACCACCATCATAATGTCCAAGATATGGTGTTTACATCCGTCATTGAAACTCCACATACTACATGAAGATACTTCATCCATCACACCACGTCTCACCTAAAGACACATGGGCCAACACATAAAATCTCCCCCAAAGTCACCTATTCCATGACATCACATATCACTTGAACACAAATCAGTTATCACACCACATATCACTACATAACAAGAGTATTTGGGTATCATAAATTTGAAGACCATTAACCATGTTCCATTGACACACTACACATGACCCTTAGCACATATAACATCAGATAACTATTGGGTAATTTCCAACACCAAAACATATTATCATTGTTATTGATGTATGATTAAGGAAGAGGGGTTAAAAATTAATCCATATCCCTGCCATCATGGTTGTTAGGGAACCAAACCATAACCCATAACCTTTATGTGTTAGTATTGTTATGAAAAATAGTTGTAGAGGGTATAAAATATAATATTATAGATGATATATAGATGTAACACAATAACTAGTATATGGTTTAACAATAACTTCACTAGATTATGCTACCACAACTCCATTGAACAACACATGAAAATTCACATATAATACCACAATTATGTGAAACACACCACTTATTCCCCACACTAAGCCGCATATTTCCATTTTTTATTATTTAACATACCATTCTCTAGATTTAATGATATTTCATATTACCATATCTAAAATTATATTTCATTTCACACTTAAAAAACCAATTTATTTATCATTTATATTATTTAAACTAATTACCACACATCAATTTCAATCCTATTCTTATGCAATTTCCAACCAATGATTTTTTTATCATTAATGATATTTCCATGGATAACTAGGAAACTAACATAACCCACCACAAAAAATCACCCCCATATCCCGTCAATAATTTCCCTAATTCAACATTATCCAATACACCTCATGATAATTACCATACATAAAAACCATCATACCAAACTTCATAAACATCACAACCATTACCCAACCACCCATCACAACCACCACAAATCACAATAGTAGCACAATCACCCACATCACATATCATGAAAACACCATCACATTACTATCCAACAGATCTCAAATCCCATCCATTAACAACTATTACCACACAATAACCCATATTACATAAGGAAACACAAATATCAGAAACACATGTAGAATCAAATCATGGCATCCACAATTTAGTTTCCCTGGATTACATTAATCCACTTCATTATTTAGTATGTGTATTGTCCCACAATTCATATCACTATGTGAAACCCATTTATTATCCATATATACATTCTTATCATTTTCATTTTGGGTGATATAAAAAATCAACAAATAAAGGTTCAAACATACATATCAAATATAATATAAGAAAGTATCATAATATCCATGATTTTCAGTAATGGAAATAATCTGGTATAATCTCATCAAAAATATCATCTAAGTATTAAAAACACGGGATTAATCTCCATCAACATTAATATAATATTTACAAAATAATTATATTTTTTAACATGTCACTTATAATCCACATTAGAAATGGATAAGGCATTCAATCATCCCAAATTCACTTATCTATGGTTATTATGAGGATCCTCTACCTAAAATAAGCATTTTAATTTTCCGTATATAGAAGGGTGAAGGAGGAACTACTTAAAAAACATAATCATGATAGGAAACCTTATCAAAATCCAAACCAAAATTAGAGAGCTTAAAAACACTACCTAAAGAATCCTCGAACCATAGAAACCCCACTATTGCAGATCTATAGATAATGAAAAGAAGAAAAAAGGGGATAAAGAGGAAGAATTACCATAAATGATCAATAAACATCCTCTATATCCTGTGGATAGAAATTTCAGTGAAGGGAAAGGAAGATCCTATAATGTATGCGAGTGTTCTCTAAAAAATAATGTGAATGGAGATACATAAGAATGAATTAGGAAGTTTCAGAAACTTAAAGGCAACCTAGAAACTTTTTTATTGATGTCATGAGTTTCCACTTTACCTCCCATTACATTCCATAAATTGTATTCAAGAATTTAATTTACCATATCTCACAGATCCTATAAAATTCATGGTGTCTCCTAGCAAATTATATCAAATTGTGAATTCATATTTCATTCGATGAATCTATTCTTCCCAAAACACCTTTCCCAAATAGGAGCTATGAATGATGAAACACATAATCCATGAAACAAAAACTCACATCACATACTATATTTATAATTTATATATATCCTTTATTATCCCCTCCTCAAAACTCTTTTATACACCAAAAACACCCAAATTAAAAATTAACATGTTAAGAAGGCATTGACCATTTCAAGGGAGGTATGTTAAAGAGTTTCTGGAAGCATGTGAGGTAAAAATAGAATTATATTATATGTGTAATGGTAAAATTAGTATCTTTTAATTTTAATTTTTATTCTACAAACCATTTTAAGGTAACTATTTAATATTAGACCTACATAAAATTCATCATCAATCTATGTAATTTTAGTTCAAGAAATGTATAGGAAATATAAAGGTAAATAATAAATTTCACATTGTATATAAATGTAACTCATATTTTCTATATGCAACATTATTTTAAACTCAAACCTCTTTAAAGGTAATGATGATGATTTGTAAGATTTATAAGTGTTTAACGCTACTACATAAAGGTAATATCAATATAATATATCCTACATAAAGTTCATCTTGACATGAATAACGGTAATGTTGAAACCTAGATGTATATTTGAGGGCTAACTAGAATTCATGAAAATATAACTCATAATTTTATAAAGACATATAAAATTAAAATCCTACTACATAAGGGTAAAAGACAACTATCAGGTTAACATAAGGGTAAAGACAAGATACATAAAATAAATTTAAACTATATATTGGTGACCACAATGATAAATTGGAATTATTATAAGGATTAGTTTCATATATTAAATGAGAGTTTGAAAATAAAAAATTATTATATTCTAAAGAAGTTTATAAATCAAGAAATGAAATATAATTATTCATTATTCAGATATTATGATTTTATTGTGAGTTATTCATGATTTATGCTAGGGAATTTAGTATTAGAGAAGTAATATGAAAGATATATCCATTGAAGTTGGTATATTTCTCCGATAATTTACCATACCGATGGTGTGGAGGACACATCGTATAGGTTTTTTTGGACAGTAGATTGTGGAGTGAAATTTGCACCATGCCATAAAAGGAACACTTTTTAGTTGAAATTATTTTGTGAGCATATGAATTTTATAATCATAGTAATTTGATAAAGTATAGAATATGTAGTTTATCATATATCTCATCATCCTATATATCAATTAAATCATTAAAATGTATCATCATATAGATTACATTATATTTCTTTGAGAATATGAATTTATTTTTTATTCCTTTTAATGGCTAAAAATATTTAATTCAAAAAACTCTAACAGTCACATTCAAATTAATTATATCACATAGTTTCAAATCAAACACTAACTCGAGAAGATGATTAAAATTAGAACATTATATATATTATATTTCCATAAATCATGGGGAAACATATTTTAAAATTTCAGGAGATATCATTTCCATGTGTATGTTGAAGAAATTGGTTTTATAGAAAAAATAAATTTATTGAGTCAAAAGGTTTATATTTCATGAATTATATTAATGCTGATATTTATGGAGAAATATTATCTAATTTATTAATCAAATTTTAAGGAACATTGAAATATATAATTTCAAGAGGTGATATGTTTTTGGAATGTGTGGGAATGAAGTAGTTTGAGAATATCGAGTCATCAAGAATACCAAAAAAGATGTAGAATTGAAGTGAAATATTTTATGGGATTTAAAGTATGAGAAAATATGAAAAAATATTCATATAATAAAATGAATATATATATATATATACGAGAAAAGAGAAATGGAAAACAATTATGTCATATTATGTGTTGCAGAATATTCTAAATTTTAAGAGAGAGAGAGAGATAAATTAGAATTTCGATGAATCTATTTATTATATAAATTCATATAAATGAAGATGGTGACAAAATAATATTCATATGAAATGAATAATATGATAAATAATGATAGATTTTTAACTGTCCTACACTATTGGTGATCATATTTATATCGAAATAGCTGATACTACTATTATGAAACACATTATATAATAAGTATGAAGAATTATGAGTTAATGTTGAAGATTGATGAAGCATGATGCAACTAGACCAATTTTTGTGGTTGTAGTAGAAGACCACCTATTCTATCAGGTATACACATGAATCTATTCTATTGATATACTTCAATAGGATTATGCTGATTCCAAGAGTCATTTAGGATTGATCAAAAATTAATTTCATAGTTAGTTCCAGAATGGTGTTAGAAAAACTAGTCTAGGGCCATACAGTTGATCAGGATTTCATTGAAAAAAATATTGTGTTCCCATGAGATAAAAATAATAATATATCGAGGATTTAGTCATCCTTATGGATGAGAATGATATTAAGAAACCCTAGGGTTATCTTATTCTTTATTCATATTCTATAATAGTATACCAACCAATTGAGAGATAAGGAAGGGGAAATATGATCATTTAATAACTGAAGATGTTAAAATGGATAAATGTGAAAATTAATGTAATATCACAAAACATTGATTCACCCACCACCCAATGTTAGAAACATCCCTATGTGATCTTAAAAATTGTTATAAGAGAATCTCAAAGATCTATTAGATTCTCATATTTGATAATTTTTTGATTATGTTTCTATTTTAAAATGTTATATAAAGTATATATTTTATGAAACCATTGAATTAAAAATTAATGATACCTCATAAGATATATCATCTATGAAAATGAAGAACATAATGTAATGAGGAATATTGAAATTCATAAATAGACCTCGTATTAAATAGAATAGAACAATTAATCTCCACAATTTTGAGGTAATCAGAGTTAATTTTCCAAAAAATATTTTATTAATATTTTATCTCTTAAATAAATTGCGATTTGAAGCCACCAACCATGAATAAAGTGGAAGATAAATTAGTTTTCTAATGTAGAAATCCAGAATTTAGAATATCCGGCATGAAAGGCGAAGACGTGGTGGTGAAATTAACCACCAAGTGAGTAGAAAATTCTTATTCCATATGTAATTCATAACCTCTACATGAAGTGGATGTTAAAAAAATCTAATATCATAAGTTTCTTATTGACAAACCATATATGAGTAGGGGACATCAAAAGTCTGAGGATTTTTTAGATAAATTAAATGTTGATTTTAAAGAAATAATGTATAGGTTTCCTATAGAAACATAATCATATTGTTTTGTAAATTTTTAGAAATAAATTGGATGAGATCACCTAATTATAAGATAATAATACATGGATGAAAAATTATTTGATGGAACGTATACACACCTGTATTAATCTATCCAAATATGTTGGAGCTTACAATATCATCAAAAAGGGGAAAGAAGAAATATGATTTGATTTTGAAACTGAATTTCCTAATTCTGTTCATTAGAGGCAATAATTCAAACAATTTCTTGAAGAAAGAACCCATGCTTTTCAAAATATATCAACTAGAAATAATGTTCAATTGGAATTCAAAACCAATAGATTTATGGAGCTTGATATTTATTTTCAATAAATGAAAAAAATATGTATTAGGATTAGATTTGGAATATACAGAAGAATTGGCATGATGAAATATTATCAATGAAGAATAATAAATACACTCTGAATATAATATGTTTGTTTAGAGGATTAATTAATTAATTTGGAATTAACTCTTATCGTGACATAAAAATAATTTGAAAAGGTGGGGGCTTCTACAATAAACTTCTAATGAAGATTATAATGTTAAGAGAACACTATAAGGATGTAAGTAACTCTATAGGTTATTTAACTATCATTATAAAACATTAAAAAAGGATAGGTAAAATCCATCTATAAATAAAAATATTGTCCAAAATATTTTTTAATTGACTATTCATGTATAAAATTAAAATATATAAAAATATGGAATAAAATCTATGAAGAGGAGTCCCAAAATTATTCTAATGTGGTTGTAATCATGTGTATAAATATATTTTCACCAAATAAATCACAATAATTGAATTAAAGATGAAAAAATATAATGTATTTTTGAAAATGTATTCCCCAATACAAAATAACATGATTTGAGGGATACTGTTTCTGTTGTAACAGATTCAGGCATATAGATAATGAATTTTTCATAATTTTTCAACCCATGGAATAAGAAATAATCCTGTATAATGTTGGGGAAGAGGGAATGAATAAAAACTCATAAATGATAGACAAAGATCATTACCCCATAAATATATTTTAATCTATCATAGATCTCTATAAATTTTTTAATGGAAGTTTTCACAACGATGAGGAATTAATTTATAAATTATTCAATAATGAAATAAAGAAAAATTACTAAAAAATCCATATAATCCAAGGAATGATGATAAAACAACATTTAGAATGAATCATGTGGAAAATTTTAAATCAATAATTACCAAGAAGCTTATGAAGAAGGATAGTCATAAATCCTTAGGTAATCATCAGAAATATATATAAAATCGTGAACACCAAATAAAATCAAGAAGGATATGACAAAAAAATAAAATAAAAAAAAATGTTTCTTTGGTAAATAATGATTTTATATCATGGAAACTTTTAAATAATCCATGAATGTGGATATTTACTGAAGCAATCATAAAAAAACTGGAAGATTTGTCCAAGAAAAGAACAAGAGGACTAACTTGGTGGAATGAGTTCCAATGGAACCATTTGTAAAGACAAATGAGGTTGAACACACACCCATAAAATGTTAAATTATTAGTAATGTGACCATCTATAAAAAATAGTATAATAATATAGGTATAATAAAAGTTACGTTCCAAAGGAAAAAAAGACACATGAATAAGTATTTGAATTTCATAAGAGGTTTTCATGAGATGACATATCTGGATCTCATGATCAATGGCATGGAAGGTGAAAACTGAAAAGAGACAACTTGAATGATTGTAATATATTTTTTCTACAAAATGATCAAATCTTCAAGAATATACAGGCCACACCTAGGGATATATTTTCATTTATGTATTATCATAAAGATAATACTCCACATAAATATTGAAGAAAATATACTACACTACCCAAAGAAATCCCAAATTTTAATGAAACTGGTTCATGGATAAAGATTGCATCTTCGCATAGGTCTAAAGTGTATAGGGAAAAAAATTTAGAAGTAACTCTCAACAAATTGTTTCAAATTAAATATTTATGAGGTTTCACCTTATTCTTATACCATTTGGGGTGTATTTTTTTGTTATCCATGATGGTAATTAAAGGTGGTTCTAGTTAAAAAATAGTCAATTAGTGAAATGATATTAGTATGAATAGTTTTTCTAGATCTAAATAAGTCACCCTTAATTTTATGATTTATCAATTTATACATTAAAATACACTAATATAAAAGTTCTATATTAATGAAGTGAAATTGAAGATTATCCCATGAGGGGGTGTTGACCTTGAGAAGCTACCTGATCAATATATCACATGAAAACCAAGAAATTAATTATTATTTTTTTCAAAAAGGTTCTTGAAATGGTACGAATTATAATTCACCCATAATTGTTTCTCAATAATTGATTTTCATATTATGGGGTTAAATTATTTTAATGAATAAAATAATAATTTATGATACAGAGATCTCAAGGATGATTTTTAAAACCTTATACAGGTATTTGAATCTTTTAGACCTATGTTTGGAGAAGAGTGTGGGATATCATGTTATTATTATAAAAATGAATATTTATATCAATTGTAATTATCATTATTTACCCTAAATTTAAATGTATAAACTGTATTTTACTAAAGATATTTAGTTCCAGTTGGAATCACTATCAGTTTTAAATGGATAATTTTTTCTCTCTATTCAACCAACAATTTATCTATACTGATGATGGATAGAGTAGACTATGAGTAGATGAATCAATAGATAATTTATATAAATTCATTGATACCATCCAATATTCTATATCTCACTACATTTTCATTTCTATAACTGGTAGAGAAAAAAATGAAAATAAAAATGATCAAGGGGATAGAAGAAGAATTTAATGGGAAAAATTGTTTATCGTAGTTTCCAAACACTTTTAGGTTGGTATTGATGACAAAAAATGAGGAGATTGTTGACCCACTTTGGTTTGTGATTTATTTTTTTTGTCAATGTATGTTAATATGTGAATAATAATAATGAGATCTTGGATATAATTTTAAATACCCATGAAACATAACATTATATGTGGTGAATTGTAAATGAAACATAAATATTGATGGAATTTATTTAAGATTAGATGTTAACAATTTAACCTCATGTTTTTATTTCAAGAATAAAATAAATGAAAAATTGAACATGTAGTAAAGAAACCATCCAATGGATGTGAAGTAATGAGGTTAATTTCAATTTGGGAAAACAACCTTATGTGTGATGATTCAAAATTTCTTTATGTGATTGTGAAGACCTAGAGATAAGTTGAAGAGGTTATGGAAGAATTTGAGGAAACATTACAGTTAAATTATTTATGTAAAGGTAAAATCAGCATTCTCATAAGGGTAATTTGAATTCCAAATACATGAATATTTGAAACTGTTTGATACTAAAGCTATGTAATGGTCATCAGAAGATTACATAAAGGTAGGTCCTGAAATTCATAGGTTATATAAATGTAAATCAAAAATTTAACTACATACATAAATGTACCTTATGTTTTATATACAGAACATAATGGTAAACCTCAGACTTTGAGATGGTATTGATGAAGGGTAGTGAGTTACATAAGGGTAGCATTCATTTTCTAAAGGTAATATCCATATATTTAATCATGTATAAAGTTCATATCCAAATGTGTATGGGTAGATATAAACATCATATAGGTTCATAAGGATCAATTTCTGTCTCCATAAATGTAACTCATAATTTTAAAAAGACATTTAATGGTAAAATCCAACTACGTAAGGGTATAATTCAAAGTATAATCGTTACACAAGTGTAAAACCATATTATATGAAGGTCATGAAAACAAAATAAAGGTTATTACAATATATATTGTAATTAACGAAAAGAGTTAACTTAAAAAATTAATATATATTCTTAGAATCATTAATTATTATAATCTAAATAAGGTGAAAAATTAGGTGATGAAATTTTATTCATTAGTATTGAAATATAACAATTCTACTGTGAGTTCACCATAATTAATGAAAAAGAATTTTTTCATGAAGAATGAGGATCAAAGATGTTTTAAGATGAGTTAGAATAGTTTCTTGAGAAGAGACTATGCTAATGGAGAGAAGAACATGTCATAGAGATGTTTATAGTCACTGGAAAATGGTAATATGTATTGCTCCAAATTAAAGAGGAAATTTGGGTGGTAAAACCAGTATATAGAAGCGTATTAATTTGAGGATCATATGAATTTGGTGAAAAATAAGGTTTTTCAATGATCATATAAATTTTTATCATGTAACTCCAATCCATTGTCATCCATCGATGTCGTATGACTTGCATCATTTTTATATGAGAGTATGGGTTTAGTTTGTATGTCTTTTAAAAGGATTATAATATATTAATAAAATAATTTTATTCTCATAATTCGAATTAAAAATTTAAACAATATTCCTATATTACCATGATTCAACTAAAATATGGATAGTGTAGATATGTTCAGAGTCATTCCCCACATATTGATGATCAATCGTGTCTACAACTACATGAGATCCCATGAACATGTGGATATTGAAGAAGGTAATTCCATAGAAAAAGGAAATAAAAAAGTCTAATAGAAGGTATTTAAAAAAATATTTTAATTTCATGAATTATAAAAAACAAATTTTGATTCTTCATCTAGATTAAATTAATTTTTTATATAATATGAATACCAAATGTGATGATCTTTTATAAATTGTGAGAATGTGGGAGTTTGAGAATATCGTTCCTTAAGGATGGCTGAGGAGTAATTAAACATGGTGATTGAGATTTGAATAGATTAAAATTATAATAATTATGAGGTAAAATAATCATGAAATACATTTAATATACATGAGAAAAAGAGGGAGAGAAAAGGAGGGGTTCTACTATGTGATGTTCAATATTTGGTAAGTCAATAATAGAGAGAGATACGAATTTGGATTAGGATGTACTGCTCATTTTGATATGTTATGAAAAAGAATATTCCATTCATGTTCTATTATTATGAAATGAAAAATATTAAATTGATGGTGAGAATAGTTAATGCCATAAAATAATAGTGACTATATTCTGATAAAGTAATTGATGAAGGTAACCTATAACAATCTATTTTAAGGGTATGAATAAATATGAGATACCAATGAATATTTTTGATGCCTGGGGAAACCTAACTGATTACTCTAGTTCTAGAAGTATATCTGTTACTCTATTCATGAGAGACACAAATATTCACTATTAATAAAATATAAGAGGATCATATCAATTCATATATTCCAGAAATAGTTATTGTCCAATAATTCATTTTTTATTTATACCTAATTGGTTTCTTGAAAATTAATTCAAATTCATAGCCTTTCTCATTCATTTATAGATAATTAAAAGGAATTTTCTATCATGGGAGAGTAATCATGATGTTCCAGGGACCTGGTCATCCTTAGGGAGGATATCCTCACCAATAAACCATGGCGATCTATTTTATTTATTTCATATTTTATATTTCTATTTTTCCCAATGTCGGTAAACAAATAGATATCAAATCAGTAAATATGATAATATTTTTAATGGTTTAAAAAGTAAAATTATAGTAAACATATAATAACACTGATTCAACCTCCCTCCCTCTTAGTGTGTGACACATCATTTTTGATGCTAACACTAAAAGGATGTTTTTTAGACCATAACAAAGTGGTGGAACATTTTTCTAAAAATAATAATTTATGATAAGAAACTTAAAGTTGTTTTATATATAGTTTTTATACCCATAATACATCCTTTAATATTTTCCTCTAATCATTACTATTTGGGTAATGTATATTCCTTGAAATCCTTTTTAAACATAGATAGACACCTATATATATCTGTTCTCTTATGTATTAAATTCTATTAAATTTCAATAATGAATTATTTAACATATTCACATTACCAATATTTTACTATAATGAAAATGTGTTATATGAAATATTATAATGACACCAGGTACATTTTAAAATATAGAAATTATATGACTTGAAAAAAATAAAGAACATGATAATTAAAATTTTTAATATCCTTTACCATAACCGATATATAAGTATATTAAATTAAAAATAAGAAGTAATCAAATATAAATTGCAACATAAATTAACCAATAAAATCTACCCCATTGAACATCAAATGTCTCACAAAAGATCATTATTTATTTGGGAATTTATTTTCTCTTGTAAATGATTCTAGAAAATAAATATTTTTAATAATTATCTCAATTTTTTTTAATATCAACAATTATTAGTCCAATAGATTCCCAAATGTTTCATCTTTCGAAATAAATTATGAAGAGTAAAATTTTGCACATATGAAATTGTTAGTAAACAATTATTGATGGAATGATTCTCACACTCATTAATATAGCTCATAATGATATAGCTACTAAAAACAATCCAAAAAATAAGAATACTACCTATTAAAATATTAAAAATATTAGTTTATTTTTAAAAAAATATTTCATCAAGGCATAGAATAATTAAATAAGATTATTACAATATATATGTATTAAGAAGTTTTACCTGAATAGAAAAAAGACACTAATCAAAAATTATATCATATAATTGTACCTCATATATGTTGTATACCTATGATATATGTGTAATTCTACTCATATCACCATGTACAAGGTCCACAAACCGCATCATTTTCTTAATTTCATTATCAAACACTAGAAGATGGATAAATCATATCAATACAATTGGTTTCAGATATAATTTAATTAATTGGTATGACATTAAATTAATGATAAAATAAAAAATCACATTATTAGTAGACAAGATAGGATAATAACATATCAAGAGAGAACACTACGAAAAACACTTTTTTGTTTGATAATGTATGGAGAGAAATACAATGTTATTAATGTGTAATAAATAACCTAAGATATCCCTTATATGATAAGTTAAAAACAACTCTAGTATAAATATTAGATACATCTTGTAATGTAATAAAAAAATCTAACAACATGGATGAGTAATGGGAATTGTGGATAGTATTTTATTAAACATTCCAATTTCATCCAATTACCAATCATAAATAATTAACTTGTTCTCCTTATAATTAAATTGTGATAATTTTATAGTAATCAGAATAAAATCCAAAATAAACCCTCAATAAAACCTCATGGGGCATAAAAATGGTAACAATGGTTGTACAAAAGTAGCATAATAAAAGAGGTAATTATCCCAAGTTTACATTATAAAAATATAATTTCTTCTTTTTTAAATCTCATACCACCAAACACTCACTATTTTCACAATGGATTGTTTTTTATAAATATTGAAAATAAAAAAAATTCATTATGTATTTCAAAAATATTATTATTTTATTCAGGGAAAAAATGGTCAAATGAGGGGTTATGAATAATGTAGTATTCAAGAAATACCTAAAATAATTCCTCTATGATTATAAATAATATAGGCACCATGAACTATTGAAATGTACCTAGTTTACTGAAAAAAACAAATGACATCCTTTTATATGTGAATGTAACTTTCAGAATGTACATGTTGTCAAACATATAACTCTCTAAGGTGGTTTTAGTTATCACAAACAATGTAGTATGTATATAGATTTTAAATTTCTTTTTGGTAGAATTTTTTTTACAAAAATTATAATGAAGATGTCATAACAATATAGCCTCAAGAAGAGAGTTGAAGCAATATATAAAGTCTTCCACATGTAGGTTATAGAGGATAAATGGTGGGATTAAATCATATAACCGATGGTATACCGAAATAATACCAGTTCTACCCAAGACCCAGTAGCTATCTGGTGGAACCCAAGATAAATCCAAAACTAGTCATTGGTAGAGGTACCTAGATGCATTAGTTGGAATCCTAATAGATCTTTATGACTCTGAAAGGCTTCAGAACGTTCCTTGATGCATTGGTGGATACAATAATTCCCCAAGGGTCCATGTATGGTACCCGTAATCTATAATATTCATTCTAGAGATAAATTGTGTTATCTTTCTCTCATCATTGTTCTCTCTCTCATTTTCCTTCATCATACCGATTTTATAGGTTGTATTCATGTTGTGGGGTATAGAGTGGGATTGACATTGGTTTCATGATCAAAATACTTATTTTTTCATTTCTTGGGTTCCCAATTCCATTGGCTATGAGGAGGATAGGCCCTTATTACCTTAAATGTAAGTGAATTTTGGTTTATATCCATAACCACTAAGGGGATCTTAGTGTAATTGTGTTTCATGGTGTAACCTCTAACAAAGGATTATAAACATAGAAATGAGTTTCATGCTAAAACTACTAAAAAGAAACATATATTTTATTTCTAGATACAACAATTTATAATAAATGGTTTAAAGAAACCCTGAAAGGATATTAAGGGTAGGATACATAGGGATTGTATAATGGATTTTTTCAAACTAAAATATCAAAATAATGGGATCTTCTGTTTAGTTTTTTTTATTTTCACTATTATTAAATATTTGAATTTTAGTTTATATCATATATTGTTTAAATTAAAACAATTTTATTATTATTATCAATAAAAATAAAAATGAAATTGACCCCTATTTTTATCTCAACTTTGACAAAAAATTGGTTTCATAGGGTACCTTGATTTCAAATACTTAACCAATTTCAAGGAACAATAATTTAAATATGGAATATACATCCAATATCTAAGGTGATCCTAGGGAACACTCTATCATTTGTGATAAATACAAAGATGTATCATAATATAGTTTTTGGAAAACTAAAATTTAGACATAGTGTGTAATAATGGGTTATTGGATTTAGATAATTTTAATGCATTCATATACCCCTGCAATGGAAATATGGGACAAATATACTTCAGATTATTAAAAAATCTTTTCAGAATGATGGTAAATACATGAATACTCTACATTTTGGTTTTGATAGGATTGAATTTAATAGATTTCCCAAGTGTAAAAATGTAGATGATATTTGTTAATTATTATAATTTACTAATTAAGGTACTATAAATGTAAATGATACTAATCTTGAAATATACCAATAGGATTTTGAAAACACTAACATTTATAATAATGACCCTATAATTTATATTTTTAATCGAAGGAAGTTTTCATTTTATGAGCATATAAAAAATATGGGGTTGAAGAAGATCCTTTGGGTCATTCAATGTTCTTTAGAAGCCAAAGTTGTATAAATAAATGAATATTATGATATAAAGAATAGGCTCGATGAAGAGAAAATTGGGTATCTCATGAATTAAAAGTTTATAATGAAAAGAAATGTGGAGATTTAATAAAAAGGGAGAAAACATAAAAATACCAATTCCTTCAAGGATAAAAATGATGAATCGTTTTGCTGTGAAGAAGATATTTCTCATCATTTTGAAAATATGAAAAATATCATCAATAAATAATGGTATAAATCTAAGATAAAAAATAGAAGAAAAAAACTAAACCTGAGGTAATATTCTATGAGTTAAAAAAAACATAAATCTATAGTGACCCCCTCTCAAAAAAAAGAAGAAAAAAATAAAGGTTTAAAGGTATCAATATGGAGTATAATGTTATGACTGCAAATTTCCACTAAACTTATGTGTTGAATGTTCGAAATGTATCATGGCCAAAATTATGGTGATTCAAGAGGTAAATTTCTACAAATTTTATTATTCTTGTAACAATTTATGTTATGAAGATAATATGAATTCTATATATCAATTAGATGAAGGTTTTTTGGAAGCTACCAGTAAGAAAATATCTTAAAAGGACATGAAATCATGTTTTTTATGAAAAAGAGAAAATTATCAATGAAAATAAAAATATAAATATTTTCTTTTAAAATAATATGAAGATCCATACTTAGTATTCTTTTTTCTTTTTGGATGAAAATAATGTCATGAAAAATTAATTGAATAAATATAAAGGTGAAATGATTTTTCTAGAAGACCAAACCAATATATAAAAATTATAAAATATAATTAAATTTACAACAAAATATCCTTCCAAGTTCACTATAGGTGAGAGAATAATGAATTTTATTTTTGGTACTATAGTATTGGGAAAGGTACTTATGGTTTTAGTTACTCAAAACAATCAATCACCACCAGAAATTCCTAAAATATTATTTTTTTCAAAATGAAACTCTAAATACTTTTTTTTAATATTTTTATAATTATTGATAATTAGATTCCTGAATGAAATTGAAAAATTGAACTCTATATAGTGAAAAACTACCTTTATATATCATTAAATGTTTATTCTAGAACAACATTTCAGGTGAATTATGGGTTCTAAAATCTTTTTTGTCTAACATATGAGGACTAAAATATTGGTTACCAAATTATTTAGTCTTTTAATCAATTTATCCTTGAGGATCTTGATGGTGGGAATGTAACCTTTAGTGACAACTCAGGTTGTAATATCGACTCCAATATTATTAAATACATTTTATATGTTTATTTTTTGATTAATTATTTACTTAGTATTAGTAAATTGTGTGGTAGTGGTTCTAATGTTTCACTTGAAAATGATGTTTCAATAGTTTTTGATTCCCATGTATTGATTGTATTTTACACTTATATATTTGGAAATTTCTATGTTATTATTTTGAAATCCCCTAAAATCCAAAATTTTAAACGTTTGAGTGACCAATATAGTGAGTCATGTCTATGTCATAGGTACATTGGTCATGGTACAATACACATACTTTTAAAAAATAACGAGATACTTTTAATACAATATTTATTGAATTATTATTACCAAAATGACATTTTCTGTGACCCATGAAAACTTAGTAAAAGGAAAAGTTCATATTTTATTTCTATAAAAGAGGTCAAAACATTAAATTCCATTAAACATAGAAACCTATATATTATTGAAAAAACACAAGCGTCTAGTACAGGAGGTAATTGTTACAATTTTTAATTTTCAAAGATTATAAAAGATTTACAACTTGTTATTTCCTGGAACATAAAATTGAGGAATTTAATGAATCCATTAAATATACCAATAGGTTCAAAAATTGAAAATAATATAAGATAATTTCCCTTTAATGTGATTATTGGGAAATGTTTTAAAATATGGATTTGATGATTTTTGTGCCTCTCTAGTTTATCACTATTATTTTTCTTCTACTAGAAAAACATAAAATAATTATTTTATTAGAATATGGTATATTAATTTTAATGAAATATCTTGAAATATCATTAATTAATAAATATCCCTCAATATTTTTGGTTCTAGGTGGTAAATATTATCTATTATAATATTAACTACGTACTCATAAGGCCCATTAAAAAATACCCCTTTTTATCTTTATAAAAGTAAATCATCTAAATATGTCTATTTTAAAGAGTTTTGTTATCAATGTTTTATTCTTAAGACCAATGTTAATTTAGTTAATATAATCATAAATCAGATGAAGGTATATTTCTTGGATATTCTATCCATTTTAAGCCATGGAATGTTTTCAATAAAATGACTCTCACCATTGTAGAGCAAATCCACATCGAATTTGATGATAGTTTTCCCAGAAATCATTAAAAAATTGATGATTTTGATTTTAAATTGATAATTTTAACTTAAATATACATCATCCTACTAAATAAATTGATTTTGAAAAATAATCAATACTATTACCCATGGAATGGGTAAAATATTAATGCAATCCTCTTGATAATGTCATCGATGATTCGAAAAATAGTACCCATACTAGGAGGTCCATCTAAAATAATATATAACATCATGAATTTGTGTCACACATGGAGTTAAAAAATCATGAGGATACCATTAATGATGAAAATTTATCAAATTTAATGGAATAGGAAATTTAAATTTTTTTTTTACTCTAGCCTAAAAACACAATGATCAACCCATTATTGTCACCAAATAAATCATTATAAATAAACTGGATGAGAAATTTTGCATCTCCTATAAAAAATATATAATTTTACATAAATTATATAACAATAATAGGTAATTTATTATTATGAGACATTTTCCCTAGATTCGTGGGTAGAATCCATTAAATTCTATCTTTCATTTTCAACTCATTTAAATTTGATGAATTTTAAAATAGATGATAAAAGTGAATTATAAATGGTTTATTTCTGAAATGAATTTTATGTAGAAACAGCCCTATTTTGAGAAATAATGGTTTTTGGATCCTATTTCATGATAACCATATCATAGTATGTATTCACAATCCCCTATATACTTATTATGATAGGTTAACCAAATTTAATTTAGAAAATGATTTTAAAATGGGTAAAGATGAATCCTCCATTTTTTGAAAAATATTTTAAAGGATATTTTAATAATATATATATATATATATATGATTTCCCTTTTATCAAGTAAGAAATATATTTTTAATGAATTTTATGTTTTAAGGAGTAATTAATTTGAGACGAGTTTTGTGTGAAAAATAAAAATATTCCTTGGTATTCATGTTTCTTAAATATTTTATGGAACTTTTCTTATCCAATGAAAATATATTAATAATATTATAATGTCCATTGAAATGTCTCAAGTTATGGATATTAGTACTCTAGTGGGTAGTTCTCGTAATCTAACATAGTATGATGATTATAAATCAATAAACAGTAATATTTATAGAGGAATGATTGTGAGTCTTCTCTATCTTCTCACAACAAACCTCGTCATCATGTTTATTGTATTACATGATCCCATATTACATACAATACAAAAGAATCCCATTTAAAATCACTAAATTTTTTTAGATTAAACTAAATACCTTGGTCAATTTTATCAAAAAGGAAAAAAATCAATCATAGTAATTTTTCCATTGAATAATTTTTGGGGTAGTAAATTGTATGGGAAAATTAAATGTTGGACTTCCCACCTACATGGAAAATCCATTTTCTCATTGAGTTGTAAGTAGAATAAATTGTTTGAATATTTATTAATATATAAGAATATATGTTCATTGGTATTTTTTGATACTAAATCATTTGGATGAAACACTAAATTTTAGATTGTCGATTAAATTTTGATCATGTGTAAATTAAGTTAGACAACTCTAATGTAATTTATATTTCAATAATTCCAATTAAAAACTCCCCCACTCACATCCTTGAATATTGGTACCATTTTCATATAGTATATTTACTAAATGGTTATATTGTGATAGATTTTGTTTCACTAATGTTAATGTATCTGATAAAATAACTGAAACTCGAACAATTGACCATTTTTAATTTATTAATGGAATGTTTAGAAAGGATTATCAGTAATAAATATTTTTGAATTTGGAATGCATATATTTTTTAATTTATTTATTTCCATGATATTTCTTATGTTACTTACATTACATTAATTTTACAATGTTTTTGATATAATTTCATTTATTTAAATATTGAGTTTATTGATAGATTTGTCTCACTTTATTTTGGATTTTTTCTTAATTTAACTCTAAAATAATATTTTTTGGTGGAGCCTTATAATAATTAACGTTTTCATCATTTTAGGGTTTGATAATCATTTTAAAATTTTAAATTTTGAAATAGAGATACTAGTTTTGAAATTCATTTTGAGGTTTTCAAGATCTATGACCTAAATTATATAAAAAACATATAGTGTGTATATTTTTTGTTTTCAAAACTATATTTTGAAATGTTGATATCATTTATTTTTTTTAATTTTGAATTAAAAATTCATTTTAATTAATTTTTTTATTTGAAATGAAATAATTTTTTTTCTATCTGTCAAAAATAACAGTAATGATGGACATAATATAACTCAAATGATATTTTTCTCTCAGATGTGTATATATGATAATGAATTCATTACCCTTATCTTTCGGACCCTTTCACATTTTATTATTTTTTAATGTTTTTAGTCAAATTTTGCATGAAAAGATGTTTCAAAAATAGTATTAAAGTTCTTATGAATTTTTTATGAATAAAATTGGGGAGAAAATAATAGTAATGAAAATTAATGTAAAATTTATTTTTAATTTGTTAGATAATGTTTTAAAATTGGGAAAATTATATATGTTTTTTAAACATAATTTTTTTATCAAAATAAGTTTATATCTTGACAATATTTATTTTTAATTTAATTTGGAAATATATTTTAAATATATTTTTTAGGAATACATCATGTCTATCATTGAAGGATTAATTTTTTACATGTTTGTGATCATAAAAAAGGGGGAGAAATTTTTACATCTCACTATCTTGTCTATTTTAAATATCACAAAAACAAAGTTATGTTTCTAATATTTTTATATAATGGATTTCAATCATATTATTGTAGTTATGTTCTACTTGGTGGAACAAATAATGAATCAAAAACTAGTTATTGGTGGATATCCTGTCATTCTTTAATTAGATTACAAATAATCATATACGACCATAAATTTTTCTCATAACATTCCTATAACAATTTGTGGATATAAATACACTCTGAAGGGTCCTTTTATAGTAACAATTACATTGAAGATTCATTTTCGAGCCAAATTGTGTCGCTTTTCTCTCATCCTTTCACTATCCTTCATTAGAAATTCTTCCCACCAATACATTCTTATTGTATTCTTGTGGTGGGTGGAGAGTTTACATCAAAAGGGTATTCATAATAAAAACACTTCGTTTTTCCTTTTTGATGATTCTAACTTCCACGAGTATGTGGGGAAAAGGTTTCCGCTATTTTTAATTTTTGGGTATTTAAGTGTATACCCACAACCACAAGAAGACTATTTTTATGATTGTGTATCTTTATCAAACCACAAAAAACAAAGTGTTAAACACTAGTAAATTGGTTTCTTTCTAAAAATGATAAAAAATGGGAGATTCAGTTTCAAGGCACAACGATTAAAGAGTAAGGAGTTCAACCAAAACCACATACAGATCTTGAGGGGATGATGCATATGGATCCATTTAATTATTATCATTGATATCCTTTATCAAAATGTTTGCCCTTTATTTTAATTTTTTAGTTCTATTTCACTTAGATCTCATGCTTCCATTTGAACGATTTAATTTTTATTTGACCTCAATTTTAGTTTTAGTTTCTAAAATTTTTCTAAATAATAATCCACCCCCTCTTGGAATCTAAACTCCAACAAATAAAATTGATGTTCATTTGATCATACAGTGTTATGGGAATTGGAAAATGAATAGAAAACCAATAAATGAAACAATTATTTTCATTCCGTAATAAATTCTCAAAAAAAATGAATGATAAAATGTACATGGAAATGGTCTTTTCAAGTGACTTGGTTCAATCTTCTTATAAATAATTGAATTCATCCTACTACATTGAAATTTCACCTAAAATGGTTAATTTTTACCATTCCAATGATCATGGGATAAGATTTTCATGGAATATTTAATGTGACTTACCCACTATGAATAAAATATAGGGTACGTTATTTCAGATAGAAAAGATTTTTCCATTAATATTTCCCTACCATGGAGAAATGTGGTGTTAAGTCTTCATTAGGTTTTTCCAACCTGTTTAGATTAATATTTGAGATTTAATCGGTAAATAAATTTTTTGAAACTTAATCTAGAAATTTCACCTTATGTTCATCAATTTCAAAATTTTCACGAATTTCCATTTGTTTATTTGGTATTAGGCTGTGTATTATGATCTCATCAACTCATTATTATCAAGAATATTTTATGTGTATTTATAATGGTTTTAGTTACATTTTTTGTTTCAAATATAAGCTAATAAAATCTTATAAGTCACTTTAGAATCATGTATAAATAAAATTATAAAATCTATTTAATAATTATCCTAAAAAATAAATTTAAACCATTAAAAAATTTCACCACCATATTTACGGAGTCTCTTCACAGGTGCCCAATACCTCCTCCTTGGTAGCTCTAGAACCAAACAAGGTTGCATCGACCACTCCTTATTCTAGTAATCCCACCCCAACCCTACCAATACCAACCCACAAACACCCTTGATGGAACACAATTCACCCACTCAACACCTCACCTCCATCTCACACACACCTCAGTTTTTGGATATTATGATAGACCAACATGTTGTAGATGGATTTTCGGGCATCCTCCTCACTAAAGTCCATAATAATGAAACTCCATGAAATATTTTCTGTCATGTTTGGAAATTTCATGCTCAAATAATGTTTATTGTCTCCCATATACTTCTACATCTACTTCATCATCTTCCAACCTTTGTTACCTTATAAGATCTCCCAGACCTTGATCTCATCCCTCCACCCTCAACCTCACATGGCCTCCTTAGCAATGTACCATATACCAACCTTACCATAAAAACAATTTCCTACATATCCTTATCCATTATAAAGTCATGTTGAAAAGGACTTAAAAACCTATAGCACTAGTAAGTTCATCAAAGGGGACTTTTAGGCTAACCAAACATGTCTAATCATTGAGGATCATATCAGCATTGAAACATATTTTCTCAAGAACTCCACAAAAATCTGTAAGTGTGGACTCTATGTCATGAAATCCATAGTTTTTATCGATCAATAATAAGTCAGTAAGGAAAATTCAGTTGAAAAATACATCACATTGTAGGTGATAATTGAGATTACCGAAATAATGGTGATATTGAGGAATCATATGTTGTTCTCTGGGGAGAATGAGAGAGATATTTATATAGAAATTGTTTCAAAAAAACTATCAAGAAAGATTCCTCTATAACGTAAAATATCCCTAGAGTATGATAGTTAGTTATTTATGGACATTTAGATTATGTTCCATGACATTAAAAGATCTCCTCCAGAAAGAGAAAAATTGTCCACGTTGGGGCATTGGGACATTAGTCCACTTGGGAATGGGGAAGTAGAGTTGTGAAAAGTGGTTATAAATAGTGCGTGTGTTGTTTTATACTATTAGGATATTCTTTTAGTTTTGGGAAATACCATGTTTTGTGACTGTGTGGGAGAATTGTGGGTTCCTCTCATGTGTTTTGAGTCTTTCGGTTACCTTTTCCATTCCAACACTATACTCCCACATTTTTTCCTTAATATACTACTCGAACTATCATAGATCATAACACCTAGTCAACCAAATACCCTTTCCCAACATTTTTTATATATATACTCTCAGGTATCGTGACTCACACTCAGTCTCATGTGGAAATGATCAAACAATGCATGGAGCATATCAAACTATATATATACAATTTATCCTCGACAATCCATGGTCTTTAACTAGTGTTTTAGAATCTCTATTTTAGCGAATTCTAGTTGGATCAAGAGCTCTCTGAGTATAAGAATATTTAAAGAATAATAAAATGGCACTACTAAAAACAACCAGAATACAATGATTCTCTTCCTCCAAGAGTTTTTCTAGTATTAGTTTCCATAGAAGACTTCTCTCCCTGAAAACAGTACTGGATTGTGAGCTACCATCAAACACCCCTTAAATATACTACAATTCATTCCCTATAACTCACCATGTGGAGTTTCTAACATTTTTTGGATCTGATATCTGTGGTTAGATTTTCCATTCGTATTTGTACTTTTATATTCACCATATGATAAAATACTATGGATCCATCTCACGTATGTCAGTATAGATGATATTTTCATTTTCCAGTTCACTGTTCTTATTATGGTGTGTTTTTATTTTTCATGGTACTTCATTAAACATGATCTCAAGGAATTTTTTAGTGGTCTTGTGATATAGAATCTTTGTGATGAATTTATTATTCTTCACCAATATGGATTTCTTTTAGAAATAAACTATAACATTGAATATTTAGTATCCTTACTAACCTTTCATTATAGACAATAAAATCATGGATATTTTTTTCATGGATTTTATGAATACATTCGATCTATATTTAAGATTCATAATAAAATACCAAGACTCAGTAAAAGTGCCTCACATTCCATGTAAAATTATCTATTCACAATATTTCCATAGGCTACATTCAAGGGGGTGAGGGAGGAGACTAATTGTATAGGGATGTACATGAAACCACTCTCTTGAATCCCCCCTAGTTGACTTAATTACATTTTAAAACTCCATCAATGAATCCAATCTCTCATCCTAGAAAGGGGTCCTCAAATCCTTCCTTGGAGGGACCTCAAAAAATTTCATCAATGTGCAGTGAAATTCACCACTTGTCTACTCAAATAATGGAATTGACATGTGCAATCAGGGGATCTATTTTTGATGTTGTCTAACATACTATCCCTGAAATCATTGTGCTAATAATAAACATTAACTCCTTATGATAGGTGATAGATATAGTGTCACAACTTAACATGAAAAGGATGATCCGAAATCTTATTCTTCCTTGGACCAAGAAGAGTGTCAAATGATCGAATTTCAATGTATTCAGCTTGGGTATTCTATTCGATTTCTTATATGGGGAGGGATCTCTTATACGAAAATTGTGGTCTCATTAGAGGAATTCCTATATTTATGTTGATTCAGGTTATATCCTCACTTAATTTCATTACACCACTATTGATCCACCTACTTTCACAAGTTTTGTATCATACAAATTATATGAGTGTCATGTTGGGGGACAAACATTGGATATGGTCATTGGCATTGCATCCCAATTTATCCTAACATATCAAAAATTATATATGTGTTACATCAATGCATTTCTTTGGAATTTGAATCATGGATATCATTCTATGAATATATTGCTTATGTAGAGTAGGATAAGTCCATACCAACTTTTGTAAAATGTTAATAGATTTATTGAGTATAGTTGGTGAATAAAATTTATATAGTGTCACTCCTATTTTATGGATTAGAGTATATTTATCAGGATGTGGAAAGTCATTAGTCATTCAGGTAAGCCCTCATTTACAACTAGGTGATTTCAGGGGATTGTATCATTTTCTATTACCAGAACCACTATGCTCAGAATGTTTCCATTTGATATCTAACTTTTCACAAGTCTTTCTATATCCTATGGGACTCCCCTAGTTCTATGGGATCAAGAAAATCTGATTAGAACCTTGAAATAGGCTCGTAGTGGTTTAACTTTCCACAATACTCATTTACAAAAATATTTGAATGAATTAAAAATAAAATATCTATTATTTAGTGGCCTAATTCAACCCAATTTTAGTGATTTTTTCAGCATATTTTAATTGGTGAGAAGGATGAAATATTTTAGGAATATATGAATGAACTTATGTTCTTCTAATAAATTAACCATTCCTAACCAATTTAAAAATTATAATTGTTGAAGAATTATTGGAAGAGCATCATGGAGACACATATTTTTCCTAACTCGACCTCAAATCGGGATATCATAATATTTTTATAAAAGAGGCTAATGTGGAAAAAAGACTTATAGACTCATCATGGCCATTTTGAGAATTTATTTATGTCTTTGAGCCTCAATAACTCTCAACCATAATTTCAAGAAACCATGAATGTTGTCTTCTAGCCCTTTCTTCATATGTATTTCCTAATATTTTTTATGATATTTTTTTTACCAAAAAATTAGGTGGAAATGCCAAGTCCACTTAACTATTTCCCTCTAGGTATTTCATGAAAATCAATTCTTTGTTAACCAAAGGAAATGTAAATTTAATGAAAAACTTATAGATTTTTTGGGCCTTGTGATTTAAATCCATTGTTTGTCTATGGATCTTGCAAAAAATCATTACATTTTTGGTTGGACTAGGACTATGATAATTAAATGAGTGTAGGGTTTGATTAGAATGAAAAGATATTACCACTAGTTTATTAAATGAAATGTGACTACCACTCAACCAATAATTACCCTCTCAAAAAATATAAGGGTTACCGTGGAACCCCTATATACCAGTTAGCCTTCAATAACATCCAATACATAGTCACTTAGGATACTCTACTCATTATTCCCTAGTTGTCCAATTCATTTCAATATTAGTATGATTAATCAAGGAGAGGAATTGGGTAATTCCTCATGAAACATTAGCGACCCACCGATTTCATTAATATAGACTAATCTCTTTAAATTTTGGATAAATGTACTTATGAAAAGAAACTCATATCCATTTTATAGCCATCCATATCTAGAGACCCAATTTTATAGGTCATTTATTTATCATTTTTATGATACATAGACCATGAAAATTTTGGATCGAATAGGGTGTTGTGGTTGAATGACCTAGTTTTAGAATTTTACTATGTGCTGTATGGTTGAATATTGGAGCTTAGGGGCTTAGTACTTTTCTGGGTCTCAGGAGTCTCATAGAATCATATTTTGGGGATTTTTCATTTCATTATTAATTTTTATATATTACCTATAGTATGTCCATCGGTACAGAATATAGAAAGCTCATGCATGATTATTTATTCATTTATTATAGATTGGAATTCATTATTATCTTTCATTATTATCTTATTTTTTACTTCTATTTCCTCAATTTCCGATCTATATGGTATAGTCTTCCCACTATTCCACTTTTTAGTCACCCACTTCTAGTTATAATCCTATTGAATATCTATAGGCACACCTAGTTTTATGTGGAGCACCAGCTTGGGGAATCGATTTACTGCCTCTCTGGCCATAATGTCATAACATTCCCTCAAGCACAACTCCCAATACTACCAACCGTCAATTTTTGATTGCAAAGCTGAATGGATATAACATTGAGATGAAATATAAGCATGGATTTCAATATTCTTTGGTAGATGATTTATACTATTTTCATTATCCACCTTATATAGATCATACACAGTTTCTCCCTAGTGGATGGATGGTCAAGATATACATAAACATGTGTCTATCAACCCACACCTCAAAACTATTTTTAGCTCCTTATGAGTGTGATTCTCATCACACATGAGCTTCAAAGATAATAAATTCATTTTTTACTATAATGACTCACTTTTTATATTCACAACTTCTCCTCTGATTTCCCCAATACTAGATGAGTCACATTCTTCTCCACAAAGGGTCCACTCAAGTTAACATCTCACCTATCAACACATGGATACAACTCTTTATTGGAAAGTTACAAATCCTAATATTTAGTAATTTCACTAGAAATGTTTAGTGTTCCATCTTAATAAAAATACAATTGTCTCCCTATCATCGATAATCTAACCATTGGGATTTATATTTAGAATATGTGATGATTTATCAATGGAATTTATTTTTTTCATTAAAAAATATAAAGTAATTTATTACATATATTTTGTGGTGGATCAAATCTCCATGTAAACTAGTAATATATTGTTCAATGATCTATACAATATTACTATGGTTATAGATGTTTTATATGAAAAGATCTTCCATTTTCATTGGATACCTACTTCCATAGTTAGTTATTGAGATCTAATTTTTCTCAATCACTTATGTACTTAGGTGGTTTGATTACATGGTACTAATCCCTCCTTCAGATCTACCTTTCATCCACAAATGAATGGAGAAATTGAGGTTGTTAATTGTTTTCTGAAGATATATATTTTTGTTCTTTGTGAGGGAGAAAGCAAAAAATAGTCATATTCACTAGTCCAAAATATGTTTTTACGTCGGTTGATTTATATTTTAAATGTTGGTTCATGTGGAAGTGATGTAATTTTTTTTAATTTTTTTTATTAAAACAATAATTAAAAATGTAATTTTTAATATTTTTCATATCATTTAAAAATATAAAGCTAAATAATATCTTAAAATATTTTTTTAAGAGACGTTAACAAATTATTTTTCATATAGTTTTTCCTAAAACCGACATGTAAAATATTTGATTCATGAAATATTCTTTACTTATGTTTACATCACCAATAGAAAATATCATATCTATAAAAACATGTCATAGTTACCACAAAAAATCTAGGAAAATACATAAAACATTATCATAATTTATATGATTTTTGATGTCTTAGTGGATATAATTGTTTTCCAAGGAAATATCTCCTGACGAAAACAAAGATTTGACTTAAAAGTGTTTTTTGAATTCAATGAAATATTTTTATTTTTACCATATTCCGAAGAAGTAATATTCATTGTAATAAAAATGAAATCATTAATCGATATAAAAATTTTAAAAACATGTTTAAACAAAAATAAATCATGGAATTGTTTTTACAAATACCATGAGGAGATCACCAAATGAAGAAATAGTTGATTAATGGTGAATGTAAAACAATAAGAGTTGATAAAATGATGTTTATTGAAATAATATATTATGTGATAAATATATACGGAGTGTGAAATAATTTCAATGACATTGTAGAAGAAAACATGTTATTATTAATTTTAAGCGGTAATTGAAATTTTCAATGCAGTGCTGTAAAAAAATTTGAATTCCGTATTTGTGTAATATTAAATTTTAATTTTCACAACTGTTATATGATAAATCTGATGAAAATATTTTAAAATTTTCATTTTCATGTCCATTTTATGATATAAAAACATGAAAAACAATCTTTTGACATTGATTTTATGATAACTGATGATAAAATGTATATTTTAAAATCTATTTTTATAAAATTATCATTAAAATACATTTTCATGTCAGTTATGAATACAAAAACACTAAAAATGTTCAGAAAAAATGTAGTTCATTTCCCAATATTTTATTTTAATAGACTTGGACCACATATAGATTATTGAGTCATAAGATACGACCATTAGAAGATGGCCTTTATTAAGACATTGTTTAGATATGATCACTTCCTGAATCCACATTTTTTGTTCCTTAAGTAGATTTTATCTCCACCACCACTCAAATCGATTCTCATCAAACGAACTAAAAGAATTCAAAAAATATCACATTAGATTTCTGATCTTCTACAAGAATAATAACTTTTAATATTTTTTCATCAAAAAAACCAATGATAAATATCTTATTTTAGGAATTTTAATATCAGTTATCAAGAAGCTAATGTTAAAAGGATTTTTTCATGTCAGTTATAAGAACCCCAATTTTAGTTGTGTTTAAAAATATGTGGTCTATTTCACAATATTTATTTTATGAGTCATAGAGATGAAACAGAGTTATAGATAAAATGTTATAGTTATCGAATGTTTTAATTTTATAAGAATTAATTTAGATATGATCAACATCCGACATCGAAAACTTTTCATACATAATTGTGGTTTTTCTATACCACCACTCAAATTGAACCATGGAAAATAACTAATTTTTTAACATTTTTCAATGTACGTTATTAAATAACCGATGTGAAAAATTCATGATGATGGGTTTTCACATATGGTATTTATTAGCTGACATGGAAAATCAATTTTTCCAATTGTTTATTTGGAATCAATGTAAAATAGTCATTAAAATTGATTTATCATTTTGGATATATAAGAATTGATGTGGACAAAAATTTCATAGATTTCATGTTGGTTCTATGAAATGAACAAGAAAAATTACACGTTATGAATATTTTATTACTAGTGGTTAGATACCATGGGAAAATTTATCTTATAATACCACCTAACATGAATTTACTACAACAAACCCCTTTCATGTATTATATAGTCACAAAACACCACAAAAAATATTCAAATATAAACTATCTTAATTACATGTAGTATTAGTTTCCACTGTATTTTTGGATTGATATGAGGCTTAAAAGGAACTTAAACACAACTTATCCCATTCCCAAGACATTATATAACAATAGAAAAAGAAAACATTGTCACTCGATAAATTTTTGTTTTAGAGACTTGGTCTGTAAAGCTCCACCCAAACAATAATTTATCATATAATAAAAATAAACATTTCTTCATGTTATTATGGGCCTTTAAATATCATCCCATATATTTTCCCGTTATCTTACATGCTTTCCCTACCATAGAAAACCCACATCTACTCATTATGTCATTTCACTCAACCTATTTCAAATCATTATTAAAATGAAGGCCCACCATATCTTAATCATATTCTAGAAAAAGGTGAAACCCAATGGGTGATACTAGTGGTTATCCCATTCTAGCACTTCTAACTCAATGATGGAATTTTTTAACACCAGTTTTTGATTCAGTGGTAGCACCAGACAACAGATAATACCACCTAGGATGATTAATTTTTTCCCCAAAATCAACTCCCAGCACTCAATATGATGGTTAAGGCGTCATCACCATTAATATAATTCATGAAACTCTGAGTGATTACATGGTATACACTATAAAGGGGAAAAACGTGAATCTATTGGGAGATATCTATTATTTTATGTGGGTAGGATGGGAAGTGGAGTTGTGGGCAGTGGTTATAAAAGGGACATGAGTGTCTGATATAAGGATATATTCTATACTGTGGGATGTATCTTAGTAGTGTTATTGGGTTTCAAACCATGGGGTGATCTCGGTTGGTTTGAGACTTTTCCCCCTGTCCCCACACTTTTTTCCTTTATTCCTCCATTAATATACTACACAAAGTATCAAATATCCTAATAAATTTAACCTTATTTTCAAGGATTGGAGTGCATGGTATTAATAGTTAAATGAAACGCCCAAACCCCATTTCCTGGATCCTGGTGCATTATTTTATTAGACTATCAGGATTTCAAGAAAGTCTTATCACAAAAAACCTGTTAGTTTAGTAGTTTTAGAAAACAAGATAATTACATAAGCTCAACATTATAAATTTTACTGAAAAAATATAGAAAATCTATTAATAACTCTCATAAATCTAAGCTTTTCCATTAATTTAGTTCATAATAAACACATTAAAATACTAGAAATATATAAAACATAATAAATGGGTGGGACAAGATGCTCTGTAAGGGTAAATAATACATCAGATGTAATCATAAACATAAACACTTGGCTTGATGAATAACTAAAAATTAATTATTTTTAAAATAAAACCGAGCATAATATGATAGGAATAAAAACTAATTAAATAATTCCAAAAAACATAACCATGGATATTCTACTTTTCGAATGATCCCATGGAATATTAGTCTCTTGTTATATAATTAGTAAATTCATAATTTCATTCATCATAATCATTCTGTCAAGGCCTCATGCCAAGAAAATTCATAAACTAGTAAAAATCCAAACTAGATTATCTCATGAGACCTACCGATACATCAAGGGGATATAAAGGACCCCTCACATGACATAATAAGACTAATTCATTCCTCATATAAACATTTATAATCATATAAATATATACATTCATATTGAATTTAAAATATGAAAAGTAAATAACTTTCCCCAATCATTTAATATGAACACAAACCATTTAGAGTAATATGTTGAATGATGTCAAGATAGAAAATCCAAAATCCAAGTAATCATAAAACATTAAATGAAATATAATATATTATGTCATTATATATTAATCCCAACAAAACATAAAAATAAACAATAGTTTTGAAATAGATTTAAATACTCTTATAAAATCATCGAGTAATTCTTATGATAGATACTCTTTTACTTTTAAAAGAAGAGTTCATTTGGAAAAATATTTTCATAAAACTATAAGTGAATTATTTTATTTTATTCATAAGAAAATGAGTTATTTTAGAAAAATAATGTTTCCTATAAACATATTAAGGAGTTCCTATGAATGTAAGTAAGTATTTGAGAAGTTCCTTTGAAACATGCGTGTTTATCGAGAATAATTTGAGAACGATCCTCAAAAAATGCAGATCACCATAAAAATGGAAGAGTTATGATTGGTAAATATATAAATAACATTAAAATATAATTTATTAGGACTATATAAGAATTAATAAAAATTTTATTGAGGTTTTTACAGAATAAGAGTAACTTAAAAGAAAATAGAGGTTTGGGTAGAAAACCCATAATTTATGTTCGAATATGTTCTATAGTTGACCTTAAATTCTTGGATAATTATATAAAATAAATAAATTTTTAATTCAGAACATTATTCACATGTATTTTTTCAATATTGTTTTTTTATTTTTATTTATTTCATTATTGATAAGTTTTATAACTGAATTCTGTCGTTTCGGAGTGTTCTTTTCATTGATTTCATGATCAGTTCGCTTGATTATAAGTAATAATATTTATTTAAAATTGGCATAATTATAAAGAATTGTAATTTCCTATTTAAAATGTAAATACATCTATTTAAATGGTAATATATATCATTTGGTTACATATTACTTGTATTAATCATTATATATTTCATTATTGATAATTGTTTAATTATTACGAATGGTATTGCTCATAATGCACTTGTTTTTTTTTATCATCTATTATTATTTAAAAATGATACATCCAGAACATAAAAAGGGTCATATTATAAATTTAAAATTCTGTATCATCCATTAAAATGGTTTCATGAACATCTTTTAATAATAATTTGATGAATGAAACTTCATCATCCACAAAGGTTGTAAATTGGTACCTCCGAGACGATGATTTTGTTTATAAAATAAAAGAATGAGAGTAAAGAGAATGATTATTTTTATTTCATTAAAATTGTATATTTCTCATATATAGACAATTTTTGAGTTTTCATGATCATTTGGATATATTATCTTAGGATATAATAAGAAAATAAGATAAATTTCAATAAAAATAAATGAAAAAGGAATAGGATTTACCTCTTCAAAAAACATCTTTGAGAACCTCCTTTTATGATAGGGTTTAGGTATTTTGGAATAACCAAGGGATCCTAGATATAGATAGAGACTAAGGAATAGTATTTGGGTAGATATTGTAGAAGCTTCAAGGATTATATGAGTGAATAGAAAACAGAGTGAGGGGTGGGTTTTATAGTGGTGGAGATGAGGGTTTTTCCGTTATTTTAATCATTAATTTATTATTTTTTCTCAAGACTATGAATTGTAATGATTAATGTGACATAAAATAGAAACAAGTTCATGTGATTTTATACCAATGGCCATTTACATCATCCATGACTCAACCATGTTTCATGAATTCATTTATTTGGCATATTTCGTAAATTACCAAATTTCACTATTTACAAAATTTTTAGTATTTAAGAAAAATCCCAAAAATCTACCATAACAATTTTTAATGTGTATATTTAAAAAATAAAATCCATTTTATCAAAATCCATTTTTAAATAAGAGAAATTTAATTTTTAAATATAATCATTATTTACGTGAACAATACATATTTTAAATTTTAAACTGAATTTTTAATACATTAAAAAATAATTGATCTCCCATAAAATTACCCAAAAACCTTAGGAAAAAAAATATTTATATAGGGATAAATTCTAAGAAAATTAATTTTATTAATTTATTAATTTAAAATTGATATTAAATATTTATTACTCACAAAATTACCAATACTTAATTATAAATTTTTATAATATTCACTCTCATTTATATGGTAACTAAATTTTATTTATACATACATAGGTGAGGTTACTATTCATAAGGGTACATTAATATTCATACGGGTATGGTCAAATTCCCAAAAAATGTATGTTGATCCTATCAGACTCAAAATATCATACTAATTGAAACCATGTTTAAACATTTTTTTCAAAATGTAAATCACAGAAATGTAAAAATTATGTCCATTGATAGGTTAAAAGAATGTGTTGTTCCACAGAGACCTGTTTTTTCATGCCTTACATATTAAATTTATTTTTAAATTATTATGGTGCTACATTCTTCCCCTATTATAAAAATTTCATCCCCAAAATTACCAGAATGTTACCTTATAAAAAGATTTGGGTAGTTAATCATCATATGTTCCACAAGATCCCATTTTGCCTCCACAAATTTTTGAATTTTCCAAATTACCTTTACCAGTCGAGTCATCCGATTCCTCAACACCTATTAGTTACTGTCTGGAATCCATATTGGATCTTCACAATATGATATGTCAGGTTCCAATTCTATACCCTCAGAAGTGAGGACCTGTGTTTGGTCTGCCATGTACTTTCTCAATAATGAGGCACGGAACACATTGCGTACCTTATAAAGTCTAGGAACCATTTCCAAATTATATTCCACATCTCCAATTTTCTCTAGTATTTCAAAAGGTCTTACGTACATGGGTATTAGATTACGTTTCATTCCAAATCATATAACACCATTCCATGGAGATACTTTCAAGAAAACTTGATCTCCCTTTTAAAATTACAAATACTTACATCAATTATCATCATAGATCATTTTACTGCTTTGATATTCTTCGATATGGGTTTGAATAGTACTTACCTTTGCTGTTGTTTCCTCCACAAGCTATGTTTCAACAAGATTACTTTCACCAAGACCATTATGGCAAGTCGGTGTATGACATCTCTTTCCGTAAAATTCTTCATATGGCGCCATTTAAATACTATAATGGAAACTATTGTTGTACGAAAATTCACTAAAGGTATATAATTATCCCACATACAATGAAATTCATGCTAACTTTATCTCAACATTTATTCTAAAGTTTAGATCATCCTTTCTGATTATCCATTAGTTTCAGTGTGATAATAAGTACTCAATCAAATCTCAGTATCTAAATAATCATCGAATAATTTTCAATAAGTTTGATGTAAACTACGAATCATGATCATACACAATTGAGATAGGTGCTCCATGAAGTCTTACAACTTCATTGATACAAAGTCATTCAAGTATGTCAAGTGTAAAATCATCCCTTATACCGAGGAAATGTGTAGATTTCATAAGTTGATCATCAATTACAATTATTTCACCACTTTTTATAGGAGTTTTGGGTAATCTAGTGAAAACATATAGGGTGATGTCATCCCATTTACATTTACAAATAGTTATAGGTTACATGAATCCTCTATGAAGTTATTGATTTTCCATCACTTATTGATATACTAATCATATTGATACATAATAAAAAATTTCCAACATTATGTTTTCCCACTAGAAATGTTCCGTCAACTCTCTATAAATTGTATTTGTACCTTGGTGTATCGATAGATTCTTGCTATGGTAATCATTCAACAACAAACTTTTCACATCTGGTATAGAGGTAACATAGATCATCTTACCAAATATTATAATTCCATCCTCATACATGATGTTAGCAAACTTCCCATCATTTACCGCTCAATTTTTCTTTTCAAGATTTTCATCATCAAACTAAAAAGTTTTAATTTTTTTCAATAAATAAGTTTAGGAAAAAATTGAAATATTATTTATGTTTCACCATATTTGATAATTCCCATATCCATATTTACTAGAATCATGAATATAAGATCCCTTTCAATACTCTTTTTGTTTAAAAATTCATTGTCCTTCCTGTTCAATGCATTAGCTACCTTATTTTTCTTCCCTATTTGGTAGTGTATATAATAATCGTAATCCATAATTATCTTGACACATCACCTTTTATTCATGTTGAGTCCTTTATAGGAGTTGATATATTTTAAACTCTTTTGTTCCATATATATCTAACACATTAATCCACCAAGATTGTGTCTCCAGGTCATCAAATAAAATATTGTAGCTACTAATTCGAGATCTTTAGTTGGATAATTCTATTCAGGAATTTTTAAATCCATTAATTCATAGGAATAACTCTATAATTCTGTATAAGGACACAAGTGAGTACTTTCTTTGATGTATCACTATAAAACAAAAATCCACAATTTCCTGATGGCAGTGTCAGGATCAGAGAAAATCACTAATATCCTCTTCAATTATTTAAATAATTCTTCACGTAATCTTTGTTATCATGTTGGGAAATCTTGAAAAGTTCTAGATGAAACGCCAATAATGACCTACTAAAAAATAAATCTTCGTACCAATGTTTTTTTCATTAGAGTATTCCATTCATGAATTACAATTTTATTTGGAGGATCAACCAGGATTCCATCCATTGAGATAATATGTCCAAGAAAAATACTAATTGAAGAAAAAAATCACACTTTCTAATCATCCCATACAGTTCTTTTATTCTATGATTATTTTTAGAATAAAATGAAACTAATTCACATGGCCTTCATATATTTTATATTAAATTGTATTATCATAAATAAATACCACAAATATGTCCTCACGATATTCCTTTAAAACTATATTAAATAGATCCACTAAAAAAGAGGGTGCATTATTAAGTCTAAAGGGAATAACTATAAACTCATAATGCAGATACCTAGTTTAAAATGTTGACTTTGGAATATAATCCTTCATCAAAATAAAATGATTATATCCATATTCAAGGTCAATAATTGAAAATTATTGGGCTCCATGGAGTTTATCAAATAAATTGTCAATGCGAGGAAGAAGATACTTGTTCTTTATCAAAATAGCATCGATCTCCCTGTAGGCAATGCATGACCTTATAGACCTATCTTTTATCACAACAATAAGAACATGGGTTCCCCATGGAGAAACAATACGGTGAATAAATCCTTTATCACTCAATTTCTATAGTTGTTTCTTAAATTCTAGTAACAATATAATGGCCATTCTCTAGGATTATTTGATATAGGTCATGAATAGAGAATTATGACAATAGTAAAATAAACTTCCTACTCCCGAGGATACCCATGTAAAACCTCTAAAAACAAATCAATTAATTCTTGAAAAATAGGTACATTATCAATTTTATGATTCTATACATCGCTCATATATATTGATTTCACATCCTCCCCAATAATTTCATTCATTAGAGAAACTGGGGTGGATCAAGATATGAATCAGATGATGATGTTTCTGCTCTTAAGATATGGGATTCTACATCATTTTAAAAAAATTATAACCTCCTTGTTCTTGAAATATATTTTTACATCCTAATTTTAAATCCAATCAATATTTAGGATTACATGAATGTCAATCATAGGTATGATGATATGATCAGTAAATAAAGAAAATTTAGGTGTCATAAGGGGGATTGATTAACACATCTGTATTACTACGATACTTCCCTTAGGAGTTTTGATGGGCAACCCCTTTAACAAATAAAATTTTAAAAGCAAAAATTTTCTTGGAAATATGTGATGATAAAAAAGAATGAGATGATCTAGAATCAAATAAATCATTGGATATATTTGAGAAATTGATTAAAGTACATTCCAACTCATCATTAGGAACTTCAACCTTAGCAGTTGTGATCCCATTTGCATATCATTTCTCCCTTGGCCTTCATAGGATAATGTTTCATGGATTCTTAGGAAACTAATTTGCATAACGTCCAATATCCTTTAAATTGTATAATTTAAAATTGGTGGTTTATTTCTTTCCCTTATAATCACAGGATTGTTGGACTTTTCTTCCACACTTATAACAAACACCCATACCCTTTAAGAATGTATCAGAGTGTTTCTACCCATAATTATCATAGGATAGGCATCAATTATTTCCTTCTTTGCATTTTACTTAGTTCCTTTCCTAGAGTGTTATAAATCCCCCCTTTTCCATTTTATTCCCTTAAATTCATAAGACTTATAAAATTATTTTTCAATATTGATAGCACATGAGACTGTATCTTCATATTATGAGAATCATTGGAAAAGTAGTTCCCATGAAAGTAATTGTTTCAAACCCTCAATGAATCAATATATCATGATCCTTCGATAATGTAAGTAGTTTATGGCATGCCTTGATAACCTTGTAATGTTATGTCCATACTTTTAAGCATTCTTATCCCTTTTTTACCTCATATTCTGTATCTACCTTTCCAAATGCACTCGTGGTTCATTAGGAATGTTTTTTTCTAAGAATATTTAGTTATGATATATCCATTTCATATTTTCAATCTCTTACTCTTTCTTTGTGTTTTGAATTAGTGACCACAATATATCAACATCTCACTATAAACGATAAACTGAAATGACAACCTTCTTCTTTTGGTTACTTCCTAATAAGAGATATATATTCTCTAAGGAACTAATCCACTAATATACTACAAATGGGTTTTTAGTCCTATTAAAAGATGGAGGATACTATTGAATAAATAATTCTAACATTTCTACTATTCGTTTTGGTTTACGGTGCTCCATATGGGTAATGGTATTGTTCATAACATGATTTAGTAATCCCTATATAGTTATAAGTTGCTCAGCATCGGTCACAACTCCGTAACTAACATCATTACCATAAATATGCGGTAAATCCCTACACGGGATATATGCATTCATGTGGTTTCTATTACTTCCACTAGAATTAATTTCTAAATGATGGAATACACTAGATTTTGTTATAAATATTATTCCATAATCTCAAATTACAGAATACTTAACATAAATTGAATTATAATGAATAATTAATACCATAATCATAAACATAGTTTCATAGAGGAAATATTTACATTTAAATATTTCATAATGGCTTGAAATTAAGATGTTAATTATCATAAGCCTATCCCCCGGGTTTCTCAAACCAAGTGCACAATAAGGACCATTGTTGTGTACCAGGCTACCCCAGGTAAATCAAGAAACACCCTTATGGAGTTGTCAATCTTAGGTTCATCTATGTAAGAACCACATCTACTTGTAGTATCCAGAATACAATGTATTTTCTTTTAATATCCACATATTATCTTCCTTAACAAAATTATAATATGTTCTTGTATGTTTATCCTCAAAGTCTATCTTAGGGTTTATTCAAAAATCTCTATTTTATAAATCTAGTTTTCAGGTTATCTATTAAGCATCCTCTGAACCAAATGTAATTTCACTGTGCAAGTTTTTCGAAGTGAGTTCATTATTCGATTTCTTTGGCATGATTACAAGAAAAAGGTATCCCGAAGTACAAAGTTGTCAATTAGTTTTTGAAAACCAGTTACATACAAATGTTAAAAATTAAAAATTGAAATGAAATACAATATAGAAGATCTATTAGTATCTCTCATAACTCCTAGATTATCCCTAATGAAATATAAAACATATGAAAGGGGTGATTTCATATTTTTAGTGATGGAAAATAATTTAGTCTAAATAATCATACATATAAACACTAGGCATGATAAATAACAAAAAACATATGCATTTTAAAATAAAATTGAGGACAATATGGCAGAAAATAATGAATATATAATGAAATTAAACATAATCATGGATATTCTACTAGTCAAATAATCGCATGGACTAACAATATCTTGTTTCATAATGATGTAATTTGTAATGTTGGACAATATAATTATTCAATCAAGGCCACGTGCCAAGACCATACATAAATGTGTATAAACGATAAATATTTTGTCTCCCAAGACCTACCGATATATTGAGGTGCTCTAGTGGGCCCCTCCAATCACAATATAAGTCCAATGCATTCTTCATATGAATGGGGATAAAAATAACAATATATAAATTCATGTTGAATCAATCATATGAAATTTAAAAGACCTTCCCCACTAATTAAAAACAAACACTGACCATTCAGAGTAATTTGGTTAATGGTATCACGATAGCACATCCGTAGTAAAAATAATCAAAAAAAATTCAATAATATATGGTTGATGATATCATAAATGATTAATCCCAATTAAATATAATAATCAATAACATTTTTGAAATAGATGAAAATACTCATATAAAATCATCGAATAATTCTTAAGATAAATACATTTTTTGTTTGAAATAAAGAGTTATTTTGGAAAACTCATGGCATAATACTAGAAGGTAATTAATATATTTTTTCATAATAAAATTATTGATTTTATAAAAATAATTCTGGCAAAAAACATACTATAGAGTGAATTTGAAAATTCGTAAGAATTCAAGATGTTCCATTGAAATAGCCATGTTTTTCGGGAATAGTTTGAGAAAGATACTCTTAAAACATGTAAATCCCCATAAAATAATTAATGATTCTAATTGGTAAAAATATTTAGAACAACAAAATAGAATTTATTATTTGTAAATAATAATAATTAAGTGTTTTATTAGGGTATGTAGAGAATAAGATTAACCCAAAATAAAATGGATGTTCGGGTAGAAAACACATACCAATGTATGAATGTGTTCTGCAATTGACCTTAACATCCAAGATAATCAAATAAATCCATTAATTCAATAACTATGTTCCATATATATATGTATTTTAATTTTTATCATTTTATTAGGTTCATTTATGACCTTATTGATAAGTTATATGATTAAATTTCACTGTAACTGAGTGTTTGTTTCCTTGATTTCATGATTGGTTCATTAGATTTTATGTAATGGAGTTCATTTAAAATTGGGTTAATTCTATAGAATTGGAATTTAATGTTGTTAATAGTAATATAGAATTATAAATTTTTATATGTATCATTTTTTTACTTATTATTTGGATGAGTCATTTTATAATATATTTAGTGGTAATAGTTTAGATTCTTATGAATGTTATTGGTCATAATAAACTCATATTGTTTTATCATTTATTAATATTTAAATATTTTATGTATAGAAAATAAACAAAAAGATATATTATAAATTTTAATATCTGTATCTACCAATAACATGGTTTCATTAATTACTTTGAGTTATAATTTGAAGAATGAAACTTCACCATCCATGAATGTAAATTGGAACCTCCTAGATGATAATTTCATTTATATAATAAAATATGGAGGGTAAGGAGATTAATAATGGTTATTAAATTAAATTGATTTAATTCTAGTATATAGATGATAATAGAGTTATAATGATAAATTTAACAATGTCTGTTAGTAGAGAATAAGAAATGAAGATAAATTGTAATCAAATTAAATGAAAAAGGAAGTGGATTTACCTCTTGAGATAATTTCCTTGAGAACATACTTAAGGGAAATCATATTGGTATTTTGGAAAGGCCAAGGGATCCAAGATGTGTGGATGTTCTAGGGAAGAGTAATTTTGGTTAACATTGAGAAGCTTAAACGATTAGAGGAGTGAAGATAAGAGGGAGTGGGGGCGGTTTTTATAGTGGAGGGTAGGAGGGGATTCCATTATTTTAATCGTTATTTAATTTTTCTGGATGATGACTATGAATTGTATTGATTTTTGTGATTAAAAATAGTAATACGTGTGTGTGAGTTCGAACTAATGTCCATTTACATCATCCATGACTCAATCATGATGAAAAAATATCATTTAATCAACATTTTTCATAAATTATCGAATTTCAATATTCACAAAAAAAATCATGTATATCATAAAAATCATAAAAAATCACCCTAACAATTTTTCAACATATATAACTCAGAAATGAACTCCATTTTATAAAAAAAGTTTACATATTAAAATTTTAATTTTTATATAAAATAATTACTTACTTGAAAAATTTGGATATTATATTTAAAACTTATTTTATTATACATTCATAAATTAGTTGAGGTATCATAAAATTATACTAAAATAATAGTGAAAGAAATATTTATTTTGGAATATAATTGATGAAAATTAATTTTATTAATTTTTAATTTAAAATTGTATATAAATATTTGTTACTAACAAAAATACCAAGACTTAATTGTTAATTTTTAAAGTAATCACTATCATTTATATGGTGAATAATATTTTCAAACATACATGAGTGAGGTTACTATTCATAAGGCTACATTACTGTTCATAAGGTTAAGTTACTATTCATCCAAAATTTATGTTGATCCTATGAGACTGTAAAGATATTACTGATCATAACCGTGTATATATATTTAATGAAATTAAAATCCCAGAATTTCATAATTATATTTATTAGATAGGTTATAACAAAGTTTTGTTTCATATATCCTCAATGTTTCATGCATTCAATATTAAATTTATTTTATATTCTTGGGGTGCTGCAATAAATATCAGTGGTAAATGAGGAATTTTTTTCTACCTAAATTCATGTTATCAAAATTTTATTGCTCATTGAGGTATTCAATGTATATTTTCATTCTGTTTGGTTGATGTAGCTTTCAAAACAAGTATACTGCAGCAAAATACACATTTTCCTGAACATGGGAGAAACAATCTGTATAATGTTCTAGGGAGTCAAAATGTAAAAAAATCATAGAATGAGTGGATTAATAAGTTTTCTATGTATTATACATCAATATAAATGAATATAGTAATTATATATATTATAGATTCATCTAGAGTAGATTTAAATGATTATAACTCAAGTAGACATCCAATTTTTCTGCTTCTTATGAGAGACTATAATGTGTTTTGAGATATATTTTCAATGAATTATTTGATTTTAGAATGATAATTGTCGATATGTTCTTATATAGTTGAGGAATTCATGATATGTTGATTAATATCCAGAAATCCTTGATATAATATGACTAATAAAAGATTCTATTGTATATCATGGTGAGGAAAACATGGACAGATCTATTTGATCCCTCTCAATACACACAAAATTATCCTATTTGTATTTTATAATATCATATGTTTCATTCCTAAATATTTAACACTGATTACCAAGAAAGAATTTTTAGAGGAATAATGGTAATATATCTTTCTTGTTTGATACACCACATGCTTGTTCATTATGAAATATCCATTTACCAACTCCTACAATGGAAAAAGGGAATGATATTCATTTGGAATTGTCAGCTAACACTCTTATTGAATTCAAGGTCATCGAAAATATTAAAATTAATTAATAGAATAGATTTTTAAATATATATCATAGAAGAAATAATATTAAATGATGTATTTATGTTATAAAAAAGTATCATTATAGAATAATATAGAAGAAACAGAAGTATACGAATAAGATTATGGAAGTGAAGACTCTCCATAAATATCCCTTGGAGACAAGTCTCAGTCCTCCACAATAATTATAGAAAATGAAAAAAAAATATTTTTTCCGTTCAACCTATAACTCTATATCATATTTAATATCTCACCTATATCAACTACATCCATCAAATATTTATGGTAAATATAGAAATTCCCCTGTAAGCCACCTAAATCATTCACCCACAAGGATATCCCCACTTGTTAAACCCATCCTCATAACTACCCCAACATAGAAACTACCCCTTACTATGTTTCCTAGAATTTATATCCACAAAAAAACCATCCTTTTCTTCAAGGTGAAAAACATGATGAGCTTATAGTGTTGTTCGACCATTAGCTTTGAAATAACCAATCCATGTTTTTCTCAATCACCAAAATCATGACCTTAGACTAGTTTCCTAGATATAAAAAACATGTCAGTGGATCTTCAAACTAAAATATTTTCCACTTGGAATCCTAGTGAGATCATCCTTAAAATCATTTCCACTCCTCATGTGTTAGAAAAAACAATTTTCCCCTTACAACAAATAAGATACTCATTGACACAATCAGATTTCAGAAAAATTTCAAACATATAAAAATTATACATTAATATAAATCCTTTTTATTTATTATATTTATTTATAAATGAAATACGATTTATCTGGATTAAATGAAAGGGACTTTTTTCCCCACAGAATTGATCATTTTTGAGAAGGGTATATGTAGTTTTTTAATAAAACCTCCAATTTGAACAATATTTTTAAGGATTTTAAGGGAATATGTTTTAATACTAATAAATATTAAAACAAAATTAATACTAATATATAGTGTTATTAAATATATTGAAGGCCAAAATAAATAGATCAAAAAAGAAATATATTCTTCCTAGTCTTGAACATATTTTTTGGGGCTAAACCAAACAAGAAATCCCTTTCAGGAACATAAGACATCAATGAATCATATTCTTCACATTGATTATACTAAACTATCACATAAAATACATCAAAAAGTTTATCAACCAAATTAAAAATAGACATATTCTCTTATAAATTCTTTAATCATAGATTCTCTATGGAACACGAAGTAAAAATGAATCATTACCATTCTTATTTAACATATATTTGAAAAAATGGTCTCATTTTTATAAGTGAATTTTCATTATGTAAAACACTACTAACAAAAAACATTATTTTCAATAAAAGTCATGTCATTGACCACACTATGACAACCCTCTTCACAAAATCCCCTTTATATGGTTTAAATGATAAAGAATCCATTTTTTCCAACTAAGCATCGACAACATAGTCCTTTTTGGTAAATATCCTATGAGATTAATAACAAGTTTCATCACAAAACAAAATAAATTGTTTATCAAATTTTTTTCATTCGCATTAAGAAGTCTCTATTAGCTGATAACTTCTCATTGAAAATGTTTTGAAAGCCAAAAACCACTCATTTTTGTCAAATTTTTTATTCAAATTCTCATGCTTTGACCTACTTCAAAATCATCATTCATCCAATGTTTCTCTTCAAAAATATTTAAAAACACATAGAGAACCCAAAATAGATCAAAAATCTTGGATTATTTCTTTCAAATCCCAATTTTTCATTGAATATGATTACTTACAAACATGTTAACTTTCTGAATTTTTTATTCCAAATTGATTTCCCACACCTTTCTAAAAATTGTGATCTTTCCGAATTAGAATAATTATTAGATATGATTCAATGATTAAAATACCTTACACCCCTAGGATATTCTATACCCTAGAAGACTCCATGACTTGAACTGCTTGAAACATCACGAATCCTTCCCAGAGGAAATGATTAATCATTGGTGATGTCATTTTCATCCACAAGATTATTTGAAACATCACTTCTGTCAACCTGAATATTCCCATTAATTGGATCTCTTATTCATTATTGTAAAATTTATGTTTTCCAATTTATCCATTTCACATCAATTACACCATAATCCTTCACTAATATCTTAGAAATATATTTTCAATCATTAATGTACTACTTTAGGTGTTGAGGATATCTGTCCCCCATGTCTCTCTTTTAAACACCCAAATCCATAGCTTTAGGTAGCATCATTTTATAGTACCCAACTGAATACATTTTTTTAATCAATCAATGGTGTATATTTCTCAATATAATTGAGAAATAACCAGGAAAAACATTTACTATGCTATAAAAAACCATATTAACACTTATACAAGGCGTGACAAGTTCTAATTATACCATATTGGATTCAACCTGATCTAAGGTATACCCTTCTTGTTGAGTTTGAAAACTCCCAAATCTCACTTCTTATGTCTTCATCATATAATTTTCCCATTATAGATATTTTTGGGAGAACACCAATAAGCCACTATGTCTTGTTCCTTTATTTATCTTTAAGGTATCATTCATAGTCATTACACTAGTAGAGAATTTATCAAAACAAATATCTCTTGAATATTGGACTACTCCAAGGTGAGAGTTTAGAGGAGGGTTCTTGAGAGACTCCATATTTAATTCTTGACTATATCTAGGGAAATCATTTTCCTTTTTCAATTGATTGAAATGTGGAATAATTATTTATTTTTACAAACATATAAATATTATTAGACTCATAAACCTGGATTTTTGATATCCACAAGAGGTGAACAATCTGAAACAAAAGTTCATTTTGATCGATGTACAATCATGTTAGGGAAATCCTTTTTGTTAACCTACACCTATAAATGAGGTACATTTGTAAGAACGGGGATAAAAAATCATTATGTATGACATTGAATAAAATATTATGTAGGGTTCTATAAATCTGGAGGTTATCATGTACTGTTTTCAACCACAATCAATTGATTCAATGAAAGATGTGAATATTATTGAGTGTAAAATACAACTAGTACCTCAACTAGTGCTAACTCGATCAATCATATCTCACAATACAATTGTACTTCATGAAAAAAATTGAATGAAATTTTTTTCCCTCATCAATGATTTGTTTCCTGCCAGCTTGTCAAAGTGAATCCTCTATATGATAAAAAACTTGAGGATGTTCCTACATCTCGAGCTCTATCAATCCCCTAGCAATGATGTATGTAGATTTCAAAGTGTGCGTGGTGAGTATCTTCTCTCTCTAACAATACACAACTACCAAAACTCTCTAATTCATATTTTCATCAACCGGTGGAATTTAATAACTATATGTAGTTTTCTTGATAGGGTGTTCATTGAATGAGTGTATTTATTATGCAGATGGTGGTACTTGTGTAGCGGGATGAGGCCCAATAAGCTTCCAAAATTGTGCTAGTAATGACATCAACATCCCATGTTGTGTCTTTCTCTTGATCATATGTTTCTCCAACATCTCTACTTCCTATAAATCATATTTTCATTTCAGTTTTTTCATTGTGTTCATCATTACATAATTTATCCCCATGAAAAACTCATGTATTCTATAATTTTATTCTATCATGCCCAGAAGTAACTAATAATCATTCTAGACAGTTTCCAACAATGATCATCCTCAAGCCACAACCCACTGAATTGAAGCATGAATTGATTTGAATCATCAGGAAATTGGAGTGATAGAGAAAGAATGTTGATTAAACAATATTAATAATTTTAGTGTTGTTAGAGAAAATTACCACTCTTACAAAATTATCTTCATAGTAATCATTTAGTATTGAGGAAAAGGCCTCCACTATAGCTACAACTACTGAAAAAATAATAATAATTAACTCTCCACAAAATACTGTAGACTATAAATAATTTCCCTTCTATAATAACAAACCTCAACAACTTTTTATGGAAATTACATAACTGAACTTGGAAGTAACACAAACTCTTCCAACACTTGAACTTCCACATATAGAAAAACAAACTTATCAAATAACCTATCATAGGAACTTCCCCCCTGCATATGAAATTCCTCGGCTCTTTTTCCTATCACATAAAATTTCAAACTTATTTAGGTTATTATAATGATCATCACCAACCAGACCACGAAAACTGTAAAATAACTAAATCAATCCATTTTTATGTTCCTATAATAATTTATTCTTATATTAAATAAAGGCACATTAAAAGTATGAGTAGAAGAAATTAAATGATCTATAATGACCCTATCCTTTTACTCATATCATCATAATATTTTAATCCTAATTAGCCATCAAATACAACCATGTATCATAAAGTACAGTGTCTTTGGAAGATTAGGTATATAATTTGAAAACATGAAACAAGACCAAAAACATCATTTATTTTATCTCTATAATGTGATCCTAACTAAAATTGATCTATTATATATATATATATATATAAGATATCCTAGGGATTACATACACAATTATATGAGCTAAAAATCCCAGTAAGGGAATTAGAATATTAATAAATCATAGCACTTGGGTTAAAAGAAAAAACATGATAGAATAAAAAGGCTTTAAACATGAATAAAACTAAGTAATCATAACATATGGAACATGATATCTTGTAAAAATGGAATCAATGAAATTTGGATGCATCATTATAAATTACATAAGTATGTATCAAGGATCATTTCACCTAGAGCACAAGTCAAGGCTAAAACCATGACTGTTTCACATGGATAATGAGTCAAGGATATCCAACAAGACCATTACACATGATTTCTAATGATTCCAAACTTTACCCAATGTATTTTAGTGCTATATAGGCCTACCCATACTACAATATTAATTACTTTGTGATCCACATGAAAAAAATAATAACAGTTACCCGTGGAAGGAAATGGGTATCATAATCATGTTATAAAGCATAAACAATGGGCATATCTTATATGATTCCACAAAATAACGGATTTAAATATTAAATTTATATTAATAATATGAAATATAAATATATCATGAGAAATTATGTCCAATTTAAGTGGAAACATATAAAAATATTGTTTAGTATACTTTAGATGTAAACCATTTTAGTGCAGTCTATGGGTAATATTAAAAGAAATTTAAAACAAAAAATTAATAATTGTTTTTATATAAAATTAAATTAAACAATATATTATTTAATAATAAAATGATTTCTATTATAAAAAAATGGTGTAAAAATATTTATTATTCAGTTTTCTTGAAAAATAGGCAACAAATCGTCTTGTTCCCTTTAATCAGGATTGCTTATCAGGATGATTTGAGAAGGGAACCTTTTTTAAACATTAATTATCCTATAAAAGAAGGATGATGTGATATAGATATATAAATTAATAACACAATAAATAAATTAGAATAATTAAACAATAATAAATAATCATTTAATTTGATTAAAGAGAGACAAAGTGTAACCTGAAGGAAAGAGGGGGTTCAGGTAGAATCCCTTACCTAATGTCCGAAACGATTATTCACATGATATTAATTTCCTAAATAATAAAATTATAATCACTAATTAATAATTAAATAAAAATTTACACATTTAATTTATTTATTATAATATTATTAAGTTCAATTATTTCCTTTTTTATGAGTTATAGTGTTCACATTCCTCGTTCAAGAGTGCTCGTTTTCTTAGTTTTCAAGGTCAGATCGTCTATTTAAGAGCATAAAAGTTATTATATAATGAAAAATGAAATCAATTATTTAGGTAATAAGTTATTAATTATAAAATATAATTCTATATGAAAATATAAGTAATTATGTTATTTTGGGGGAGGAATAACCATTAGATAAGATGTTAGTGATAATCGTTTGTGTTATTTTTGGCAGTTTTCACTCACAACGAACTTTTTTGTTTTTTTAATATAAACTTTATAAAATGATTCTATGAAATTTAATTGGATTTAAAAAACATATTATAATTTTCTTTGACTATAAAATTGTTTTGTGACCATCTTTGAAGGTGTTAATGGAAAATGAACTTTTTTCGTCTTTAAATGCAGTAAATAAACACCTAAAGAATGAAGTTTTCATTTTTAGAATAAAAGGGAGAGGAGAGGTGTTTAATGATAGATTAAATTTTATGCTAGTTAATGGAGTTATCATATAATTTTGGTTTAGATTAGGTGAGGGGATAAATGTAAAATAACATGAAAATAAATTAAAATAAAAAATAAAATGAATTTACCACTTAAAATTTCTCATTCTTTAGAAATCTATGAAGGTAAATGGTTTTGGAATTTTAATGAGAAAAAGGGATAAATTAATTTCTTTAGGGTCTTGAGAAGTTATATTTGGAGAAATTGGAAAATTCACAATGACTTAAAGGTGTGAGGAAAAGATGTGGAAAATGGTTGAATTTATTGTGGATGAAAGGGGTGTTTTCTCGTTATTTTATTCTTTAAATTGTTATTTCTCCCCAAGACTATATAATTTAAGAACTATCACAATAAATATTAAACTAATTAATTATAGATCAAATTTTTAGTCTCATATATGACATACATCATTTATGACTCATTAAATGAAGTATTTAGCTTATATCGTAAATTGTCGTATTTTTTAATTCACTAAAAATGAAGTATTTCAGAAAAAATACCAAAAATTATCCATAAACATTTTTAAACCTTTAGAATTCAAAATGGAACTTCATTTTATTAAAATAATTTTAAAAATATGAGAAATTTAATTTTCATTTAAAATAAACATTTACTTGAAAAATACCAAATATAAAATTATATCTAATTTTGCAACACATTGAAAAATTATTTAAGGCCACATAATGTTATCTTATAATCATAGGATAAAAAAATATTAACTTATTAGTAAATTTTAAGGATATAAATATTCCTTTATTAAAATTATATTAATTATAAAAATGATATAAACTTATAATGTTTTATAAAAATATCAACTCTTAATTAATAATTTCTAAAACATTTATATACTTATACTATGATACAATTATATCATATTACCATATAAAATATGCTTAAATTTTATTTATAATTTCATATGTGAGGTTGGTATTCCATTTTCTAGTTTACTATTCATAAGGGTCACATTATTTTTCTAAAGTTCAAGTTACCATTTCATCGGTATTAGTTCCTTAACATCTAGAAATAATTCTTAATTAATTAATTCTTCAATTATAATTTTTATATTGTGTTCATTATGTGATTTTATTCTATTTATACTATATGACCCAATTAATTGAAAGGAATTTCCCTTGATAAAAAATTTGGGTCGTTACATTCTTCCCTACTTATGAAATTTTACCCTCAAATTTTTATTACATTATATGTTGAAAAAAAGTATTAGTACTTTTGATTCATCAAATTCTTTGGTTTCCATGTTTAATATTGGAACATATGGTTCCACCATAGTACATCGACCAGGTGAGTAGTCATATTGCATAGAACTTTCACTCTATGGTCTGAGATATTAACTAGATACTCCTCATTAGAGAGATCATTTTTTAACTGTTCCATATCTGAATTCATAACATGTGAAGGGTCAAGTATGTAATCCCACAAAAGGGTTACGGGGAATACATAATGTGTTAGATACATGATAGGTGGATGTTCTAGTTGATAGGCCACATCTCCAACACGATCATGAATCTTGATGGGCATGTGTACCTAGGACATCCCAATCCATTCTTCCAATATCTCATGATTCTCTTCTATTGAGATATGTGAAGGAATACCATGTCTCTAGTCTTAAAATCAATGTGTCATTGATCATTTTATGCATAACTCTTTTGTTGAATTTGGGGTACCTTGATTTGATACTGAATGGTTTTCATATTTTCCACCAATTTTGACCATTTTAGGTCCTATCATCTTACATTCACTAACATAATCCCTGCATTTTGGTGTTATACCTATTTTACATTAAAGGGATTCATATTGAGCCATTTTAATTCTGAGTTGGTAGTTATATTTGTAAGAGAACTCAACTGGTGGAATATATTGGTCACATCCACCTTTTAAGTCTATATAACATGCTCTCAACATGTCTTCCAGTGTCTGAATAGATTGGTCTTATTGTCCCTCAGTTTTAGGATAATTGGCCTCAAGGAAGTTCAAATTTGTGGGTAGATCATCTTGGAGACCTTTCCAGAATATGGAGGTGAATCATGATTCTCAATTGGATTCAATTAAGAGATGTAATTAAAACATACTTACCAAATCTATGCATTTTTTTTCATTCTAGTTGACACAGTGTTAAATACACTCAAATTGGGATAAAGTTGGTAGTATTTGTAGGACAACCCACAAAAATCCACATAGCATAGTTTTCTATAGGTTTCATTATAAATATAGTGACAAATTCCATGGTTATTGTTTCCCGCATCCATTTTGGTATGAGTAATGGTTTCATAAAAACTTTAGACTATTTCCATTCAGAAATTATTTTCTGACAAACCAGTGCTTTAATATTTACTTAGTGATCTCCACCTTTATATTTTCTCACTAATAGTACTCTTGGATATCTCCATTCATCTTTTCTCTCTCTTGGTAAATAGAAAAAGTTGAGGTATTTTAATCTTTTAGAAACTCTTTCTTTGTCTCTAGATCAGAGGGTACACATAATTATGACCCAAATCACATGAGTCCTTCCTAATCTATTTTGAACTCTGATAATTTCACTTTTCTCATGGATTGCACATTCTTATTGAATTTCAACGTCATTTAATTGAGCATTATTTACTAACCTTATAAAATATGGTTGTGAAATCATTTGATAAATATTAATGATGTTATATCCTTAATTATTTCCATTTCAATCCATTTAAAATATAATAATATTGGATCCTTCTCAATTCTAGTCATTATTAAATATGTAGGATATTTTATTCTTACAACATCCACCACATTATTTTACTCATCAGGTTGGTAGTGGATTGAGATTTCATAATCCCTGATGAGTTCTAACCATATATTATGGTGCATATTATTTTCATTCTATATGAATATATATTTCATATTCTTATTATTTTTTTATATTTAACACTTCTACCCATAAAGATAATTCAATTATATTTTCAATGCAAGGATCATAACATCCAACTCCAGATCATGCATAGGATAGATTTGCTCATTAATTTTCAACTAACATTAGGTGTATTGTATCACTTTATAATTTTTAATCAGAAAACAACATAATACCTTAATTGAAGAGTCATTTCCCACCAAAACAAGTTCCCCATTATTTGTAGGTTTGATCATTGGTGTAATGATAAGCCTCTTTTTTACACTTTTAAGAATTATTCACATTCATTGGTCTAGAAAAACCTCACTCCCTTTTACATATTATTGGTTATTTAATCATGAGAATTGATCGCAAATAATAAATAATACCTTGATGGCCTGAGGAAACTTGATATCTTTATTATAGATGTTGTCCTAGGTCACTCTTCAATTTACATTGTCTTAGAAGGGTCCACAGATATCACTTTTTTGGTTTTTACATTCCCCAAGATTGATAATACCTTAATCCAAAACTAAAATTTACTGTACATTTCATAAATTTTCACCATTTACAAATTCTTTATCATTGTATTCAAATTATTGTCCCATTCCTCCATGTTCTAGGAGTATATCAAAATATCATCGATAAAGACAACCACAATTTTTTTTACATAATCTCTAATGAATTTAATTTTTGATATGCTAACTGAAGGTCTGCCTTATATAAACGACTGGCCCCACATAGCTGATTGAAAGAGTAATCTATCCATTGTAGGGGAAATTTATTATTCATCAAGATTTTATTAATCTCGTAATAATCTATGAATAGGCTTATACATCCATTCTTCCTCTTGATAAAGAGGACTTGTTCACCCCATGGTGAAGCACTCAGTCATATAAAACCCTTATCTAGATACTCATACAACTACATCTTTAGTTCTTCTCAATCAATGGTGGGGAATCTATAATGTGTATTTGATATATGATTTTTTTTGAATATTTTCAATTGAGAACTCAACCTATCAATCATGCGGAAGACCGGGAAATTCTCCAGGGAATACATTAGTGTAATCCCTCATGATGGTCATGTCTACAAGCATGATTCTTGTATGGACCCGACACCAGTTTCCCAGAGTCGGTGCCTTATGTGATTACATTGGCATACATTGAAGGAATATGAATCTTGAAAGACTGAGTAGTATAGTATTATTGGAAACAAGTTACATACATAAGTTTACCCTTAAAACATAAAGGGAAATAAAAACACTATTTTGTTCCACTAGAAACATCATGTCTCCTAGATTATTCTTGCAAGTCATCTATAAATTACTTCGTCATATCCTGAGAAAATGAATCATAAGAAAGGGGTGATCTCAAATACTCAGTAAGAGTATTAAATACAGTGGAAGATAATATAAATGTTAGACATGGTGAATAATTGAAAACACATGCCTTTAATAATAAATATTGACACATTATGGCAGGAAAATTAACTGAGTAAATAATTCCATAATAAAACATAACCATGGGTATTCTACTAGTTGAATAACCACATGATCTTTCAATTACTTGCTTAATAATGAGGGAACTTCATATTCCAGACATTCTGAAACATTTTTTCATGGCCTCGTCTAAGACATCTAGTGATTAAGGCCTCACCCAAAATCCATATCACATTGGGAAAGGCCTTGGCCAATTCCACATCTATTTGTCTCATGAGATCTACCGATGAATCGAGGGGCTATAGAGTTTCCCACCCATCACATAATTATTTCAATAAATTTTTCATATTAGAATGGATCAACATAAACAACATATACATTCATATTGAAACTATCATATGAAATGTAACTAACTCTCCCCAATCATTAAACATAAAACACTATCCATTCTGAGTAATATAGTGAATGGTATTAGGATAGATCTTCCAAAATAGAGTTAGTCATAATAAATTAAATCAACTATAGTAGATTACTTCATAAATTATTAAACCCAATAATACCATGGAATAAAAAAATGTGTTGAATTAGATGAAAGCATTCTTATAAAATCATTATGCGGTTATGGAGAGAAATAATCTTTTATTTTGAAAAGATGAGTTCTTTTGGAAAAGTCTTTTTATAAAATTAGAAGTGTTGTATGATAGTGTTTTCATAAAAACATGAGTGCTTTTATAATGATAATGTTTTGCAAAAACATATTTTAGAGTGACCTTGATGATATGTAAGAATTTGAGAAATTCCCTTGAACCAGGCTCATATTTTTGTAACAATTCTGAATGTTCCATTTAAAATGGGTAAATATCCATAAATTAAGGAATGATTATGGTTTTTAAACATATATATGATACTCACATAGAACTTATGATGAGTACATAACAATACATAAGAATTAAATCAAGGTAATCAGATAATGAAAGTTTCTCGATTGAAAGTGGAAGTTCGGGTGGAAAACCCCTAACCTTAACTCCAAACGTGTTCCTCTATTGTAATTAAGCTCATGGAATATGATATTATACTTGTTAATAACTTATTTCAGAACCCATTATAAATTTATTTAGTTACAATAATTCTGGTTAGTTCATTTATTTATTGATAAGTTATTGTATTGAATTTCGTCATCCTGGAGTGTTCGTTTCCTTTATTTTTATATTCGTTTTTCTTTTTTTAGGTAATGAAGCTCATGTGAAATGGTTATAAATCTCTAGGATTTGAATTATATATTATTAATGAACATTAATAATTGATAATTTTCATTTGTATCATTTGGTTACATGGAATGAGGATGAATCATTAGATGACCACCAATTCGATTATTCGGTCGTATTTGGAATATTATAAACTAGTTTTGTCATATAACTTAATTATATGTACATATTCTGGTTCCTGAATATTAATTAGGTTATAAAACATATATTATAGTCTATTTAAATCGTTAATATGGTTTCATTACCATTAATGAAGAAGAAATTGAAGAATAAAACTTCATTGTCCACGAAGGTTATAAATCGAAACCTCAAGGACGTCGATTTCGTTTATAAAATAAAAGGGAGGGAGTAAGAATATTTATGATGTTTCTTACATTATCTTGATATAAATCCAGTATATAGATGTTACTGGAGTTATGATGATCATTTTGATAGATGAGGATATGAGAGGATAGAAAAAGAAGATAAATTGAAATGAAACAAAATGAAAAAGAAGGGTGCATTACCTCTTGAAATAACCTCCTTGAGAAACTCTTTAAGGGAAGGGGTTTTGGTCTTTTGGAAAGTCTAAGAGCTTTTTGGTCATGAGGAGTGACTAGAGAATGGTAATTGGGAAGATAATTTATGAGATTCAAGGCTTAGAGGAGTGAACAGAAGAGGTAGTGGTGGGGGGTTTTTATAGTGGAGGATATGAGTTACTTTTGAATATTTAATTCAACATTTTATTATTTCCCTCAAGAAAACCAATAGTATTGTTTCATGTGACCCCTAATAGTAATAATGGAATCTGGGATAGAACCAAGTGGTATTAAATAATAATTTCATCACCTATGATGCAGTAAATCAAGTATTTAGCATTTATTATATTTTATTATATTTTACCATTAATCACAAAATCTAGAATTTCAGAAAAATCCCAAAAATTCACCGCTACCATTTTTCGACGTGTAGAAATCAAATGTGAAGTCATTTTTGAAAAATAATTTTCTGAATATTATTAATTTAACTTTTATATAAAATCATACTTAATTAAAAAATTAACAGTTCTAATTCTACAACTACTTCTTTATCATAATGAAAAAGTAAATAAGAAGTTATTATCTTCTATCACTAAGTAAATATAATAATAATAAAATTTACTATTCATTAGGGTCATATTACTATTAATATTACTATTCATAAGGGTATGTTAGTATTCACTAAAAATCATGTTTGTTCTATCGGACTCCAAATGACTTAATGAACACAACTATAGATGACCATCTTTCGAAATTCAAAAACATAGAATAGAAAAAGTTGGGTTTAATGGTTAGATTATAAAATCTTATTCTATATTTATTTTCCAAACCTTGAGGTGTTACATTCTCCCCTCCTTAAAAAAATTTCATCCTCAAAATTCACATGAATATTACCTCAAAAGATTCAGGTATGTCTTTAACATAAGCTCATTGGGCTCCCATGTTGCTTCCTCTATCTTATGGTTACACCATAGGTATTTTGGAATAACCAAGGGATCCTAGATGTAGATAGGGACTAAGGAATAGTATTTGGGCATATATTGTAGAAGCTTCAAGGATTATATGGGTGAATAGAAAAGGGAGTGAGGGGTGGTTTTTATAGTGGTGGAGATGAGGGTCTTTTCTGTTATTTTAATCATTAATTTATTATTGTTTTCTCAAGACTTTGAATAGTAATGATTCATGTGACATAAAATATAAACAAGTTAATGTGATTTATACCAATGTCCATTTACGTCATCCATGACTCAAACATGTTGCATGAATTCATTTATTTGGCATATTTAGTAAATTATCAAATTTCACCATTCACAAAAATTTTAGTATTTAAGAAAAATCCAAAAAATCTACCGTAACAATTTTAATGCGTATATTTAAAAACCAAAATACATTTTATCAAAATAATTTTTTAAATAAAAGAAATTTAAATTTTGAATATAATAATTATTTACGTGAACAATACAGATTTTAAATTTTAAACTGATTTTTTAATACATTAAAAAAATAATTGATCTCCTATAAAATTACCCAAAAACCTTAGGAAAAAAATATTTATATAAGGATAAATTCTAAGAAAGTAAATTTTATTAATTTATTAATTTAAAATTGTAATTAAATATTTATTACTCACAAAAGTACCAATAGTTAATTATAAATTTTTATAATGTTCACTCTCATTTATATGGTGCCTAAATTTTATTTATACTTACATAGGTGAGGTTACTCTTCATAAGGGTACATTAATATTCATACAGGTATGGTACAATTCCCAAAAAATGTATGTTGATCCTATCAGACTCAAAATATCTTACTAATTGAAACCATGTTTAAACTTTTTTTCAAAATTTAAATCACAGAAATGGAAAAATTATGTTCATTGATAGGTTAAAAGAATGTGTTGTTTCATAGAGACCTGTTTTTTCATGCATACCATATTAAATTTATTTTTAAATTATTATGGTGCTACATTCTTCCCCCGTGATAAAAATTTCATCCCCAAAACTACCAGAATGTTACCTTATAAAAAGATTTGGGTATTTCATCATCATATGTTCCAAAATATCCCATTTTGCCTCCACAAATTTGTGATATTTCCAAATTACCTTTACTAGTAGAGTCATCTAATTCATCAACACCTATTAGTTAATGTTTGGAATCCAGATTGGATCTTCACAATATGATATGTCAGGTTCTAATTCTATACCCACAGAAGTGAGGACCTGTGTTTGGTCTGGCATGTACTTTCTTGATAATGAGACATGGAACACATTGTGTACCTTATAAAGTCTAGGATCCATTTCCAAATTATATTCCACATCTCCAATTTTCACTAGTATTTCAAAAGGTCCAATGTACATGGGGATTAGTTTATGTTTCATTCCAAATCATATAACACCATTCCATGGAGATACTTTAAAGAAAACTTGACCTCCCTTTTAAAATTAGAAATACATACATCAATTATCATCATAGATCCTTTTACTGCTTTGATATTCTTCAATATGGGTTTGAATAGTACTTACCTTTGCTGTTGTTTCCTCCACAAGCTATGTTTCCACAAGCTTCCTTTCACCAAAACCATTTCAGCAAGTCGGTGTATAACATATCTTTCCGTAAAATGCTTCATATGGTTCCATTTAAATACTATAATGGAAACTATTGATGTAAGAAAATTCACTAAAGGTATATAATTATCCCACATACCATGAAATTCATGGTAACATTATCTAAACATTTATTCTAAAGTTTGGATCATCCTTTCTGATTATCGGTCAATTTCAGTGTGATAATAAGTACTCAATCAAATCTCAGTATCTAAATATTCATCTAATAATTTTCTATAATTTTGATGTAAACTATGAATCATGATCGTACAAAATTGAGATAGGTTCTCCATGAAGTCTTATAACTTCATTGATATAGAGTCATTCAAGGAACTGAAGTGGAAAATCATCCCTTATACTGAAGAAATGTACAGATTTCATAAATTGATCATCAATTACACTTATTTCATCACTTTTTATAGGAGTTTTGGGTAATCTAGTGAAAAAATATATGGCGATGTCATCCCATTTACATGTACAAATAGTAATAGGTTACAAGAATCCTCTATGATGTTGTTGTTTTTCATTAACTTATTGATATACTAATCATCTTGATACATAATCAAAAATTTCCAACTTTATGTTTTCCCAATAGAAATGTTCCTTCAACTCTCTATAAATTGTATTTCTACCTAGGTGTATCGATAAATTCTTGCTATGGTAATCATTCAAAAACAATTTTTTTCACATCTGGTATAGAGGGAACATAGAGCATCTTGCCAAATATTAGAATTCCATCCTCATACACGAAGTCAGAAACCTTCCCATCATTTACCGCTATAATTTTCTTTTCAATATTCTCATCATCAAACTAAATAGTTATAATTATTTACAATAAATAAGTTTCGGAAAAAAATTAAAAAATTAATTATGTTTCACCATATTTGATAATTCCCATATCCATATTTACTAGATTCATGAATATAATATCCCTTTAAATACTCTTTTTGTTTAAAAATCCATTGTCCTTCCTCTTTGATGAATTAGCTACCTTATTTTCTTTCCCTATTTGGTAGGGTATATAATAATCGTAATCCATGATTATCTTGACACATCACCTTTTCTTCATGTTGAGTCCTTTCTAGGATTTGATATATTTTAAACTCTATTGATCCATATATATATATAATACATTAATCCATAAAGATTGTGTCTCCATGTCATCAGATAAAATATTGTAGATACTAATTCAAGATCATGAGTTGGATAATTCTATACATGAATTTTTAAATCCATTAATTCATAGGAAGTAACTCTACCATTATGTATAAGGACACACCTGAGTCCTTTCTTTGATATATCACTATAAATCAAAAATCCACAATTTCTTGATGGTAGTGTCAGGATCAGAGAAAATCACTAATATCCTCTTCAATTATTCAAATCATTCTTCACATTATTTTTCCAATACGAACATATCCCCTTTATTAGTAATCTATGTTATCATGTTGGGAAATCTAGAAAATTTCTGGAAGAAACACCAATAATAACCTACTAAAAAATAAAACTTCATACCTATGTTTTGTTCATTATAGTATTCCATTCATGAATTACAATTTTATTTGGGGGATCAACCATGATTCCATCCATTGAGATAATATGTCCAAGAAAAGATACTAATTGAAGAAAAAAATCACACTTTCTAAACATCCCATACAGTTCTTTTATTCTATTATTATTTTTGAATAATATGAAATTAATTTTCATGGACTTCATATATTTTATAGTAAATTGGGATATCATCAATAAATACCACAATTATGTCCCCACGATATTCCTTTAAAACTATATTAAATAGATCCATGAAAAAAAAGAGTGATTAGTAAGTCTAAAGGGAATAACTATAAACTCATAATGCAGATACCAAGTTTAAAATGTTTACTTTGGAATATAATCCTTCATCGCACTAAAATGATTATATTAATATTCAAGGTCAATAATTAAAAATTATTGGCCTCCATAAAGCTTATCAAATAAATCATCAATGCGAGGAAGAAGATACTTGTTCTTTATCAAAATAACATCTATCTCCCTATAGGCAATGCATGACCTTATATAACTATTTTTTATCATAACAATAAGAACATGGGTTCCCCATGGAGAAACAATACAGTGAATAAATCCTTTATCACTCAATTTATATATTTGTTTCTTAAATTCCAGTAACAATATAATGGCCATTCTCTAAGGATTATTTGATATAGGTCTTGAACCGAGAATTATGACAATAGTAAACTAAACTTACTACTCTAGAGGATGCCCATATAAATCCTCTAGAAACATATCAATGAATTCATGAACAACAGGTACATTATCAATTTTATGATTCTATACACCACTCATATATATATTGATTTCACGTACTCACCAATAATTTAATTCATTAGAGAAACTGTGGTGGATATAGATATGAATTAGATAATGATGTTTCTACTCTAAAGATATGGGATTCAATGTCATTATAAACATTTATAACCTCCTTGTTCATGAAATATATTTTCACATCATAATTTTAAATCTAGTCAATATTGAGGATTACATGAAATTCAATCATATGTATGATGAAATTATCAGTAAATAAATCACATTTAGGTGTCATAAGGGGGATTTATTAACACATCTTTATTTATATGAAAATTCCCTTAGGAGTTTTGATGGACAACCCCTTTAATAAATCAAAATTTAAAAGCCATATTTTCTTGATAATCTTCGATGATATAAAAGAATGAGATGATCCAGAATCAATTAAATCATTGGGTATATTTGAGAAATTTATTAAAGTACCTTCCACCTCATCATTTGGAACTTCAACCTCAATAGTTGTGATCGCATTTGCATAGATTTTCTCCCTTGGCCTTCTTAGGGGAATGTTTCATGGATTATTGGGAAATTAATTTGCATAACGTCCAATATCCTTTCAAATGTATAATTTAAAATTTGTGGCTTATTTATTTCCCTTATAATCACAGGATTGGTGGCCTTTTCTTCCACACTTATATCAAACACCCATACCCTTTAAGAATGTATCAGAGTGTTTCTACCCATTATTATCACAGGATAGGCACAAATTCATTCCTTGTTTCCATTTTACTTAGTTCCTTTCCTAGAGTGTTCTAAATCCCCCCTTTTCCATTTTATTCCCTTAAAGTTATAAGACTTATATAATTATTTTTCAATATTGATAGCACATGATACTGTATCTTCATATTTTGAGAATCATTGGGAAACTAGTTCCCATGAGAGGAATGGTTTCAAACCCTCAAAGAATCAATAAATCACGATCCTTTGATTATGTATGTAGTTTATGGAATGCCTTGATAACCTTGTAAAGTTATGTCCATAATTTTCAGCATTCTTATCCCTTTTTTACCTCATATTCTGTATCTACATTTCTAAATGCACTCGAGGTTCATGAGGAATGTTTTTTTCTAAGAATATTTAGTTATGATATATCCATTTCATATTTTCAATCTCTTATTCCTTCTTCGTGTTTTGAATTAGTGACCACAATATATTAACATCTCACTATAAATGATAAACTAAAATTTCAACCTTCTTCTTTTGGTTACTTTCCAAAGAGAGATATATATTCTCTAAGGAACTAATCCACTAATATACTAAAAATGGGTTTTTAGTCCCATTAAAAGATGGAGTATACTATTGTATAAAGAATTTTAACATTTCTACTCTTCATTGTGGTTCACGGTGCTCCATATGGGTAATGGTATTGTTCATAACATGAGTCATTAATCCCTATATAGTTATAAGTTGCTCAGCATCGGTCAGAACTCCATAACTAACATCATTACCATACATATGGGGTAAATCCCTACATGGGATATATGCATTCATGTGGTTTCTATTCCTTCCACTGGAATCAATTTCTAAATGATGGAATACACTAGATTATGTTATAAATCTTATTCCATAATCTCAAATTACAGAATACTTAACATAAATTTAAATACAATGAATAGATAATCCCATAATCAGAAACATAGTTTCATAGAGGAAATATTTACATTTAAATCATTCATAATGTCTTGAAATGAAAATTTTAATTATCATAATCCTATCCCCCGGGTTTCTCAAACCTAGTGCACAATAAGGACCATTTTTGTGTACCAGGCTATCCCAGGTAAATCAAGAAACACCCTTATGGAGTTGTCACTCATAGGTTCATCTATGCAAGAACCACATATACTTGTAGTTTCCAGAATACAATGTATTTTCTTTTAATATCCACAAATTATCTTCCTTAACAAAATTATAATAGGTTCTTGTATGTTTATCCTCAATGTCTATCTTAGGGTTTATTCAAAAATATCTATTTTATAAATCTAGTTTTCATGTTTTCTACTAAGCATCCTCTAAACCAACTGTAATTTCCCTGCCAAAGTTCTTTGAAGTGAGTGCATTATTCGATTTCTTTGTAATGATTACAAGAAAAAGGTATCCCTAATTACCAAGTTGTCAATTAGTTTTTGAAAACCAGTTACATACAAATGTAAAACATTACAAATTGAAATGAAATACAATATAGAAGATCCATTAGTATCTCTCAAAACTCCTAGATTATCCTTAATAAAATATAAATCATATGAAAGGGGTGAGGTCATATTTTTAGTAAGGGTAAATAATATAGTCTAAATAATCAAACATATAAACACTAGGCATGATAAATAACTAAAGCCATATGCATTTTAAAATAAAATTGAGTATAATATGGTAGAAAAAAATGAATATATAATGAAATTAAACATAATCATGGATATTCTACTAGTCAAATAATCGCATGGAATAAAAATATCTCATTTCATAATGTGGGAATTTATAATGTTGGACAACATAATTATTCTATCAAGGCCACGTGCCAAGACCATACATAAATGTGTAAAAATGAGAACAATTTTGTCTCCCAAGACCTACCGATATATTGAGGGGCTATAGTGGGCCCCTAGAATCACATTATAAGTCCAATGCATTCTTCATATGATTTGGGATAAAAATAATAATATATAAATTCATATTGAAACAATCATATGAAATTTAAATAACCTTCCCCAATAATTAAAAATGAATGCTGACCATTCAGAGTAATATTGTGAATGGTATCAAGATAGCGCATCCGTAGTAAAAATAATCACAAAAAATTCCATAATATATGGTAGATGATATCATAAATGATTAATCCCAATTAAATATAATAATCAATAATACTTTTGAAATAGATGAAAATACTGCTATAAAATCATCGAATAATTCTTAAGATAAATACTTTTTTTGTTTGAAATAAAGAGTTATTTTGGAAAAATATTGGCATAATACTAGAAGGGAATTAATGTATTTTTTCGTAATAAAATTATTGATTTTATAAAAATAATTCTGGATAAAAACATACTAGAGAGTGAATTTGAAAATTCATAAGAATTCAAGATGTTCCTTTGAAATAGCCATGTTTTTCAGGAATAATTTGAGAAAGATCATCTTAAAACATGTAAATCCATATAAAATAATGAATGATTATATTTGGTACACATATTTAGGACAACAAAATAGAATTTTTTATCAGTAAATAATAATAATTAAGTGTTTTATTTGGGTTTTTAGAGAATAAGAGTAACCCAAAAGAAAATGGATGTTCGGGTAGAAAAACCGTACCTTTGTATGAATGTGATCTGCAATTGACCTTAACATCCAAGATAATCAAATAAATCCATTAATTAAATAAATATGTGAAATATATATGTATTTTAATTTTTATCATTTTATTAGGTTCATTTATGACCTTATTGATAAGTTATATGATTGAATTTCATTGTAATTGAGTGTTTGTTTCCTTGATTTCATGATCGGTTCACTAGATTTTAAGTAATGGAGTTCATTTAAAATTGGATTAATTCTATAGAATTGGAATTTATTGTTGTTAATAGTATTATAGAATTATAAATTTATATATGTATCATTTTGTTACTTATTATTTGGATGAGTCATTTTATAATACATTTATTGATAATCGTTTAGATTATTATGAAAGTTATTGATCATAACAAACTCATATTGTTTTATCAGTTATTAATATTTAAATATGTTATGTCTGGAAAATAAAAGAAAAATTTATATTATATATTTTAATATTTGTATCTACCATTAACATGGTTTCATTAATTTCATTGAGTTATAATTTGAAGAATGAAACTTCATCATCCACGAAGGTTATAAATTGGAACCTCATGGACGATAATTTCATTTATAAAATAAAATATGGAGGGTAAGGAGATTAATAATGGTTATTAAATTAAATTGATATAATTCTTGTATATATATGATAATAGAGTTATAATGATAAATTTAACAGTGTCTGTTAGCAGAGAATAAGAGAAAAAGATAAATTGTAAGGAAATTAAATGAAAAAGGATGTTGATTTACCTCTTGAAATAACCTCCTTGAGAACATACTTAAGGGAAATGATTCTGGTATTTTGGAAAGACCAAGGGATCCAAGATGTGTGGATGGTCTAGGGAAGAGTAATTATGGTTAACATTGATAAGCTTAAACGATTAGAGGATTGAAGATAACCAGGAGTGGGGGTGGTTTTTATAGTGGAGGGGAGGAGGGATTTCAATTATTTTAATCGTTATTTAATTATTATGGATGAAGACTATGAATTATCTTGATTGTTGTGATTAAAAATAGTAATATGTGTGTGTGAGTTCAAACTAATGTCCATTTACATCACCCCTGACTCAATCATGATGAAAAAAATTCATTTAATAATCATTTTTCATAAATTATCGAATTTCAATATTCACAAATAAATCATGTATATCATAAAAATTATAAAAAATCACCCTAACAATTTTCCAACATATATAATTCAAAAATAAACTATATTTTATCAAAAAAAGTATACATATTAAAATTTTAATTTTTATATAAAATAATTACTTACTGGAAAGATTGGGATATTATATTAAAAAATGATTTTATTATACATTAATAAATTAGTTGAGGTATCATAAAATTATACTAAAATATCAGGGAATGAAATATTTATTTTGGAATATAATTGATGAAAATTAATTTTATTAATTCTTAATTTAAAATTATTTTTAATTATTTGTTAGTAACAAAAAAACATGACTTAATTGTTAATTTTTAAAGTAATCACTATCATTTATATGGTGCATAATATTATCAAACATACACGAGTGAGGTTACTATTCATAAGGCTACATGACTATTTATAAGGGTAAGTTACTATTCATCCAAAATTTATGTTGATCCTATGAGGCTCTAAAAATATTACTTATCATAACTGTGTATATATATTTAATGAAATTAAAATCCCATAATTTCAAAATTATATTTATTAGATATGTTATAACAATGTTTTGTTTTATATATCCTCAATGTTTCTTTCATTCAATATTAAATTTATTTTATATTATTGGGGTGCTGTAATAAATCCCAGTTGTAAATGAGGAATTTTTTTATACCTAAATTCATGCTATCAAAATTTTATTGCTCATTGGGATATTCAACATATATTTTCATTTTTTTTGGTAGATGTAGCTTTAAAAACAAGTATACAGCAACAAAATACACATTTTCCTGAACATGGGAGAAAGAATCTGTATAATTTTCTTGGGGGTCACAATGTCCAAAAATCATAGAATGCGTGGATTAATATGTTTTCTATGTATTATCCATCAATATAAATGAATATATTAATTATTTATATCATAAATTCATTTAGAGTAGATTTAAATGATTATACCTCAAGAAGACATCCAGTTTTTCTCCTTCTTATGATAGACTGTAATGTGTTTTGAGGTATATTTTCCATGAATTCTTTGATTTTAAAAAGATAATTGTCGATATGATCTCATATAGTTTAGGAATTCATGATATATCGATTAATATCCAGAAATACATGATATAATATGACTAATAAACGATTCTATTGTATATCATGGTGAGGAAAACATGGACAAATCTTTTTGAACCCCTCTCAATACTCATACAATTATCTTATTTGTAATTTATAATATCATATATCTCATTCCTAAATATTTAACACTAAGTACCACGAATGAATTTTTAGAGGAATAATGGTTATATATCATTCTTGTTTGATACACCACATTCTTGTTCATTATGAAATATCCCTTTACTAACTCCTACGAGGGAAAAAGGGAATGATATTCATTTGGAATTGTCATCTAACACTCCTATTGAATTCAAGGTCATAGAAAATATTAAAAATAATTGGAAGAATAGATTTTTAAACAGATATCATAGAAGAAATAATATTAAATGATGTATTTATGTTATCAAAATGTATCATTATAGAATAATATAGAAGAAAAAGAAGTATAAGAATAAGATTATGGAAGAGAAGACTCTCTACAAGTATCCCTTGGAGACAAGTATCAGTCCTCCACAATAATAATAGCAAATGAAAACAAAATATTTTTTCCGTTCAACCTATAACTCTATATCATATTTAATATCTCACCTATATCAACTACATCCATCAAATATTTAAGGTAAATATAGAAATTACCCTGTAATCCACCTAAACCATTCACCCACAAGGATATCCCCACATGTTAAACCCATCCTCATAACTACCCCAACATAGAAACTACCCCTTACTATGTTTCCTAGAATTTATATCCACATAAAAACCAACCTTGTCTTCATGGTGAAAAACATGATGAGCTTATAGTGTTGTTCAACCAGTAGCTTTGAGATAACCAAGCCATGTTTATCTCAATCACCAAAATCATGACCTTAGACTAGTTTCCTAGACATAAAAAACATGTCGGGGGATCTTCCCACCATAATATTTTCCACTTGGAATCCTAGGGAGATAATCCGAAAAATCTTTTCCACTCCTCATGTGTTAGCAAAAACAATTTTCCCCTTACCACAAATAAGATACTCCTTGACACAATCATATTTTAGAATATTTTCAAAAATATAAACATTATACAATAATATAAATCCTTTATATTTATCCTATTTAAGTATGAATGAAATAAGATTTGTCTGGATTCGAATGAAAGGGACTTTTTTCCCCACAGAATTGATCATTTTTTAGAAGGATATCTATAGTTTTCTAATATAACCTCCCATTTGAACAATATTTTTATGGATTTTAAGGGAATATGTTTTATTACTAGTAAATATAAAAACAAAATTAATTCTAATAAATAGTTTTATTAAATATATTTAAGACAGAAATAAATAGATCACAAAAGAAATATATTTTTCCTGGTCTTAAACATATTTGTTGGGGCTAAACCAAGACAAGAAATCCCTTTCAGGAATATAAGACATCAATGAATCATATTTTTCACATTAATTATACTAAAGTATCACATTCAATACATCAAAAATTTGATCAACCAAATTATAAATAGACATCTTCTCTTATCAATGCTTTAATCATAGATTCTCTATGGAACACAAAGTACAAATGAATCATTACCATTATTATTTAACATCTATTTGAAAAAATGGTCTCATTTTTTAAGTGAATTTTCATTATGTAAAACACTATTAACAAAAAACATTATTTTCAATAAAAGTCATGTCATTGACCACACTGTGACAACCCTCTTCATAAAAACCCCTTTACATGGTATAAATGGTAAAGAATCCATTTTTCCCATCTAAGCATCAAAAACATAGTCGTTTTTGGTAAATACCCTATGAGATAATTAACAAGTTTCATCACAAGACAAATGAAATTGTTTATAAACATTTTTTCATCCGAATTAAGAAGTCTCCATTAGAAGATAACTTCTCATTGAATTTTTTTTGAAAGCATAAAACCATTTATTTTTTACAAATTTTTTATTCAAATGCTCATGCTTTTCCCTACTTAAAAATAATCATTCATCTAATTTTTCTTTTCTAAAATATTTAAAAACACATAGAGAACAAAAAATATATAAAAAATCTCGGATTATTTCTTTCACATCCCAATTTTTCAATGAATATGATTATTTACAAACATGTTAACCTTTTGAAATTCTTCTTCCAAATTGATTTCCCACACCTTTCTAAAATTTGTGATCTTGCAGAATTAGTATAATTATTAGATAAGATTCAATGATTAAAATACCTTCCACCACTATGAGATTCTATACCCTAGATGATTCCGTGACTTGAACTGCTTGATACAATAGGAATCCTTCCCAGAGGAAATGATTAATCATTGGTGATGTCATTTTCATCCACAAGTTTACTTGAAACACCACATCCGTCAACCTCAATATTCCCACTAATTGGATCTCTTATTTATTATTGTAAAATTGATGTTTTCCAATTTATCCAGTTCCCATCAATTACACTATAATCCTTCACTAATATCATATAAATATATTTTCAATCATTAATGTACTACTTTAGGTGTTGATGATATCTGTCCCCCATGTCTCTCTTTCAAACACCAAAATACATAGCTTTAGGTAGCATCATTTTATAGTACCCTACTAAATACATTTGATTTAATCAACAATGCTGTATATTTCTCAATATAATTGAGAAATAACCCGGAAAAACTTTTACTATGCTATAAACATCCATATTAACACTTATACATGATGTGAAATCTTCTGATTATACCATATTAGATTCAACTTGCTCTAAAGAATACCCTTCTTTTCGAGTTTGAAAACTCCCCAAGCTCACTTCTTATGTCTTCAGCAAAGAGTTTTCCCATTATAGATATGCATGGGAGAACACCAATAAGCCACTTTGTATTGTTCCTTTAATTATCTTAGAGGAATCATTCATAGTCATTACAGGAGTAGAGAATTTATCAAAACAAATATCTCTTGAATATTGGACTGCTGCAATGTGAGAGTTTAGAGGAGGGTTCTTGAGAGACTCCAGATGTACTTCTTGACTCTGTCTAGGGACACCATTTTCCTTATTCAATTGATCGAAATGTTGAATAATTATTTATTTTTACATACATATAAATCTTATCAGACTCGTAAACCTAGATTTTTGATATCCACTAGGGGTGAAAAATCTTAAACAAAAGTTCATTTTGATCGATGTATAATCATGTTAGGGAAATACTTTGTGTTCACCTACACCTATAAATTTGGTACATTTGTAGGAAAGGGGATAAAACATCATTATGTATGACATTGAATAAAATATTATGCAGGGTTCTATAAATCTAGAGGTTATAATGTACTCCTTTCAACCACAATCAATTGATTAAATGAAATAAGTGAATATTATTGAGTGTAATATAGAGATAGCACCTCAGCTAGTGCCAACTCGATCAGTCGTATCTCACAATACAATTGTACTTCATGAAAAAAATTGAATGAAATATTTTTCCCTAATCAATGATTTGTTTCCCTCCAGCTTGTCAAAGTGAATCCTCTATATGATAAAAAACTAGAGGACGTTGCTACATCTCGAGATCTATCAATCCCCTAGAAATGATGTATATAAATTTCAATGTGTGTGTGGTGAGTATGTTCCCTCTCTAACTATACAGAACTACCAAAACTCACTAATTCATATTTTCACCAACCATTGGAATTTAATAACTATATGTTGTTTTCTTGATAGGGTGTTTAGTGAATGAGTGTATTTCTTGTGCAAATGGTGGTACTTGTGTAGCCGGATGAGGCACAATAAGCTTCCAAAATTGTGCTAGTAATGACATCAACATCCCATGTTGTGTCTTTCTCTTGATCACATGTTTCTCCAATATCTCTGCTTCCTATAAAACATGTTTTCATTTCAATTTTTTAATTTTTTTCATCATTACATAATTTATCCCCATGAACAACTCATGTTTTTTATAATTTTATTCATCATGCCCAGAAGTAACTATTCATCATTCTAGACAGTTTCCAGGAATGATCATCCACAAGCCACAACCCACTGAATAGAAGCATGAATTTATTTGAATCATCAGGAAATGGGAGTGATAAAGAAATAATGTTGATTAAACAATATTAGTAATTTTAGTGTTGTTAGATAAAGTTACCACTCTTACAAAATAATCTTCATAGGAATCATTTAGTGTTGAGAAAATGGCCTCCACTATAGCTACAACTAATGAAAAAATAATAATAATTAACTCTCCACAAAATACTATAGACTATAATTTCCCTTCTATAATAACAAACCCCAACAACTTTTTATGGAAATTACATAACTGAAGTTGGAAGTAACATAAAATCTTCCAAAACATGAACTTCTACATATAGAAAAACAAACTTACCAAATACACTATCATAGGAACTTCCCCCCTTCATATGAACTTCCCCTGCTCTTTTTCCTATCATAATAAATTTCAAACTTATTTAGGTTATTGTAATGATCATCACCAACAAGACCAAGAAAACTGTGGGATAACTAAATCAATCCATGTTTATGTTCCTATAATATTTTTTCTCTTATATTAAATAAAGGAACATTAAAAGTATGAGTAGAAACAAATACATGGTCTATAGTGACCCTATCCTTTTACGCATATCATTACAATATTTTAAGCCTAATTAACCATCAAATACAACCATGTATCATAATGTACAATGTCTTTGGAAGATTAGGTATATAATATGAAAACATGAAACAAGACCAAAAACATCATTTATTTTATCTCTATAATGAGATCCTAAATAAAATTGATCTCTTATATATATATATATAGGATATCCTAGGGATTACATGCATAATTATATGAGCTAAAAATCCTAGTAAGGGAATGAGAATATTAATAAATCATAGCACTTGGGTTAAAAGAAAAAACATGATAGAATAAAAAGGCTTTAGACATGAATAAAACTAAGTAATCATAAAATATGGAACATGATATCTTGTAAAAATGGAATCAATGAAATTTAGATGGATCTTTAGAAATTACATAAGTATGTCTCAAGGATCATTGCACCTGGAGCCCAAGTCAAGGCTAAAAACCATGACTGTTTCACATGGATAATGAGTCAAGGATATCCACCAAGACCATCACACATGATTTATAATGATTCCAAGCATTACCCTATTTATTTGAGTGCTATAAGGGCCTACCCATAATACAATATTAAGCACAATGTGATCCACATGAAAAATAATAATAACAGTTACTCATGGAAGGAAATGGGTATCATAATCATGTTATAAAGCATAAAAAATGGGTGTATCATATATGATTCCACAAAAGAAATGATTTAAATATTAAATGTATATTAATAAGATGAAATATAAATATATCCTGAGAAATTATGTCCAATTTAAGTGGAAACATGTAAAAATAATGTTTAGTATACTTTAGATGTAAACCATTTTAGTGCAGTCTGTGGGTAATATTAAAAGGAATTTAAAAGAGAAAATTAATAATTGTTTTTATATAAAATTAAATGAAACAATATATTATTTAATAATAAAATGATTTCTATTATAAAAAAATGGTGTCAAAATAGTTATTATCTAGTTTACTTGAAAAATAAGTAACAAATCGACTTGTTCTCTTTATTCAGGATTTCTTATCAGGATGATTTGAGAAGGGAACCTTTTTTTAAAAATTAATTATCCAATAAAATAAGGATGATGTGATATAGATATATAAATTAATAATACAATAAATAAATTAGAATAATTAAACAATAATAAAGAATCATTTCATTGGATTAAAGAGAGACAAAGAGTAACCCGAAGGAAAGATGGGGTTCAGGTAGAATCCCTTACATAATGTCTGAAACAATTCTTCACATGATATTAATTTCTTAAATAATAAAATTAGAATCACTAATTAATAATTAAATAAAATTTTACACATGTAATTTATTTATTATAATATTATTAGGTACATTTATTTCTTTTTTTATGAGTTATAGTGGTCACATTCATCGTTCGGGAGTGCTCGTTTTCTTAGTTTTCATGGTCATATCGTCTGTTTAAGAGCATAAAAGTTATTATACAATGAAAAATGAAATCCATAATTTAGGTAATAAGTTATTAATTATCCAATAGAATTTTATATGAAAATTTAATTATTTTTTTTATTTTGGGGGAGGAATAACCATTAGATAAGATGTTAGTGATAATCGTTTGGATTATTTTTTCCAGTTTTCACTCACAACGAACTTGTTTTGTTTTTTTAATATAAAATTTATAAAAAGTTTCTATAACATTAAATTGGATTGAAAAAACATATTAAAATTTTATTTTACCATAAAATTGGTTTGTGACCATCTTTGAAGGTGTTAATGGAAAATGAACATTTTTCGTCTTTAAAGGCAGTAAATAAACACCTAAAGAATGAAGTTTTCATTTTTAGAATAAAAGGGAGAGGAGAGGTGTTTGATGATAGATTAAATTTTATGCTAGTTAATGGAGATCATATAAATTTGGTTTAGATGAGGTGAGGGGATAAATGTAAAATAATATGAAAATAAATTAAAATAAAAAGAAAAATGAATTTAACTCTTAAAATTTCTCCTTCTTTAGAAATCTACGATTGTAAATGGTTTTGGACTTTTAATGAGAACAAGGGATAAATTAATTTCTTGAGGGTCTTTAGAAGTTATATTTTGAGAAATTGGAAAATTCTCAATGACATAAAGGTGTGATGAAAAGATGTGGAAAAGGGTTGAATTTATTGTGGATGAAAGGGGTGTTTTCTCATTATTTTATTCTTTACATTGTTATTTTTCCCCAAGACTATATAATTTAAGAATTATGACAATAAATATTAAAATAATTAATTATAGGTCAAATTTTTGGTCTCATATATTACATACATCATTTATGACTCATTAAATGAAGTATTTAGCTTATATCGTAAATTATCGTATTTTACAATTTACTAAAAATGAAGTATTTCTGAAAAAATACCAAAAATTTTCCATAAACATTTTTAAACATTTATAATTCAAAACGGAACTTCATTTTATTAAAATAATTTTAAAAATATAAGAAATTTAATTTTTATTTAAAATAAACATTTACTTGAAAAATACCAAATATAAAATTATATCTAATTTTTCAACACATTGAAAAATTATTTAAGGCCGCAAAATGTTATCTTTTAATCATAGGATTAAAAAATATTAACTTAAGAATAAATTTTAAGAATATAAACATTCCTTTATTAAAATTATATTAATTATAAAAATGATATAAACTTGTAATGTTTTATTAAAAATATTAACTCTTAATTAATAATTTCTAAACCATTTATATACTTATACTATGATACAATTATATCATATTACCATATAAAATATGATTATATTTAATTTATAATTTCACATGTGAGGTAGGTATTCCATTTTCTAGTTTACTATTCATAAGTGTCACATTAGTTTTCCAAAGTTCAAGTTACTATTTCATCGGTATTAGTACCTTAACATCTAGAAATACTTCTTAATTAATTACTTCTTCAATTATAATGTTTATATTATGTTCATTATGTGATTTTATTTTATTTATACTATATGACCCAATTAATTGAATGGAATTTCCCTTGATAAAAAATTTGGGTCGTTACATTCTTCCCTACTTATAAAATTTTACCCTCAAAATTTGTTTTACATTCTATGTCAAAATAAGGTATTAGTACTTCTGCTTCATCATATCATTTGGTTTCCATGATTAATATTTGAACATATGGTTCCACCATAGTACTTTGACCAGGTGAGTAGTCATGTTGCATAGAATTTCCACTCTATGGTCTTAGATATTAACTAGATACTCCTCATTAGAGAGATAATTTTCTAACTGTTCCACATCTGAATTCATAACATGTGAATGGTCAAGTATGTAATTACACAAGAGGGTTACTGAGAATACATAGTGTATTTGATACATGTTAGGTGGAGTTTCTAGTTGATAGGCCACATCTCCAACATGATCATGAATCTTGATGGGCTGGTGTACCTAGTACATCCCAATCTATTCTTCCAAAATCTCATGATTCTCTTACATTGAGATATGTGAAAGAATACCATGTCTCTAGTCTTAAAATCAATATCTAATTGATGATTTTATGCATAATTCTTTTGTTGAATTTGGGGTACCTTGATGTGATACTGAATGGTTTTCATCATTTCCACCAATTTTGGCAATTTTAGGTCCTATCATCTTACATTCACTAACATAATCCCTACATTGTGGTGTTATAACTATTTTACATTAAAGAGATTCATATGGAGACATTTCAATTCTAAGTTGGTAGTTATTGTTGTAAGAAAACTCAACCTGTGGAATATGTTGGTCCCATCCTCCATTGAAGTTTATATAACATGCTCTCAACATGTCTTCAGTGTCTGAATAGATTGGTCTTATTGTCCCTCAGTTTTAGGATAATAGGCCTCAAGGAAGTTCAAATTAGTGGTTAGATCATCTTGGATACTTTTCCAGAACATGGAGGTGAATCACAGTTCTCAATTGGATTCAATTGAGATAGGTAATCAATACATCCTTACCAAATCTATGATTTATTTTTATTCTAGTTTATCCAGTGTAAAATACACTCAAATTGGGATAATGTGGGTACTCTTTTTAGGACAACCCACAACAACCCATATATCATTGTTTCCTATAGTTTTCATTATAAATATAGTGACAAAGTCCCTCGTAATTGTTTCCCGTTTCCATTTTGGTATGAGTAATGGTTTCATAAAAACTTTAGTCTATTTCCATTAAACATTAATTTATTGACAAACCAGTGCTTTAATATATATTTAGTGATATCCATATTTATATTTTCCCACTAATAGTTCTCTTAGATATCTCGATTCATCTTTTTTCTCTCTAGGTAAAGAGAAAAAGTTAAGGTATTTTCATCTTTTAGAAACTCTTTCTTTTTCTCTAGATCAGAGGGTACACATAATTGTGACCCAAATCACATGAGTCCTTCCTAATCTATTTTTAACTCTGATAATTTCACTTTTCTCATGGAATGGACATTCTCTTGAATTTCTACGTCATTTCATTGAGCATTATTTACTAACCTTATAAAGGATGGTTGTGAAATCAATGGATAAATATTAATGATGTTATTTCCTTAATTATTTCCATTTCAATCCATTTAAAATATAATAATATTCGATCCTTCTTAATTCTAGTCATTATTAAATATGTAGGATATTTTATTCTTACAACATCCACCACATTGGTTTACTCATCAGGTTGGTAGTGGATTGAGATGTCATAATCCCTGATGAGTTCTAACCATATTTTATGGTACATATTATTTTCATTCTATATGAATATATATTTCATATTCTTATTATTGTTTTACATTTAAAACTCCCCCCATAAATATAATTCCATTATATTTTCAATGCAAGGATCATAACATCCAACTCCAGATCATGCATAGGATATATTTTCTCATTAATTTTCTACTACCATTAGGTGTAGTGTATCACTTTATAATTTTTAATTAGCAAACAACATAATCCCTTCATTGAAGAATCATTTCCCACCAATACAGGTTCCCCATTATTTGGTGGTTTGATCATTTGTGTAATGATAAACCTCTTTTTTTACACTTTTAAGATGTATTCACATTCATTGGTCCAGAAAAACCTCACTCCCTTTTACATATTCTTGGTTATTTAATCAGGGGAATTGATCACAAATAATAAGTAATACCTTTATGGCCCAAGGAAACTTGATATCTTTATTATAGATTTTGTCCTCGGTCACTCTTTAATTTCCATTGTCTTGGAAGGGTCCACAGATATCACTTTTTTGGTTTTTTACATGCCCCATGATTGATAATACCTTCATCCAAAACTAAAATTTACTGTACTTTTCAGAAATTTTTTCCATTTACAAATTCTTTATCATTGTATTCAAATTCTTTTCCCATTCCTCCATGATCTTGGAGTATATCAAAATATCATTGATAAAGACAACCACAAATTTTTTACATAATCTCTAATGAATTTAATTTTCGATATGCTAACTAAAGGTCCACCTTATAGAAATGACTGGCCCCACATAGCTGATTGAAAGAGTAATCTATACATTGTAGGGGAAAATTATTATTCATCAAGATTTTATTAATCTCGTAATAATCTATGAATAGGCTTATTCATCCATTCTTCCTCTTGATAAAGAGGACTTGTTCACCCCATGGTGAAGCACTCGGTCATATAAAACCCTTATCTAGATACTCATACTACTACATCTTTAGTTCTTCCCAATCAATGGTGGGGATTCAATAATGTGTATTTGATATATGATTTTTTTAGAATATGTTCAATTGATAACTCAACCTATCAATCATGTGGAAGACCTGGAAATTCTTTAAGGAATACATTAGTGGAATCCCTCATGATGGTCATCTCTACAAGCATGATTCTTGTATGGACCCGACCCCAGTTTCCCAGATTTGGTGCCTTATTGGATTACATTGGCATACATTGAAGGACTATGAATCTCGAAAGACCGAGTAGTATAGAATTATTCGAAACAAGTTACATAAATAAGTTTACCCTTACAACATAAAGGGAAATAAAAACACTATTTTGTTCCACTAGAAACATCATGTCCCCTAGATTATTCTTGTAAGTCATTTATAAATTACTTCGTCATATCCTGAGAAAATAAAACATAAGAAAGGGGTGATCTCAAATGCTTATTAGGAGTACAAAATACAGCAGAAGATAATATAAATGTTAGACATGGTGAATAATTGAAAACGCATGCCTTTAATAATAAATATGAACACATTATGGCAGGAAAATGAACTGAGTAAATCATTCCATAATAAAACATAACCATGGGTATTCTACTACTCGAATAACCACATAAACTTTCAATTACTTACTTCATAATGAGGGAAGTGCATATTCCAGACATTCTGAAACATTTTTTCATGGCCTTGGCCAAGAAATCTACTGATTAAGGCCTCGACCAAAATCCATATCACATTGGGAAAGGCCTCGGCCAATTCCATGTCAATTTGTCTCATGAGACCTACCAATGAATCGAGGGGATATAGAGGTCCCCACCCGTCACATAATAATTCCAATGCATTATTAATATGAGAAAAGATCAAAATAAACAACATATACATTAATATTGAAACTATCATATGAAATGTAACTAACTTTCCCCAATCATTAAACATAAAACACTAACCATTCCGAGTAATATGGTTAATGGTGTTAGGATAGATATTCCATAATAGAGTTAGTAATAATCCATTAAATCAAATTTGGTAGATGACTTCATAAATTATTAAACCTAATAATACCATGGATTCATCAAAAGTGTTGAATTAGATGAAAACATTCTTATAAAATCATTAACCAATTATGGAGAGAAATACTCTTTTATTTTGAAATGAAGAGTTCTTTAGGAAAAATCATTGTATACTACTATAAGTGAAGTATGATAGTGTTTTAATAAAAAAATTAGTGATTTTATAAAGATAATGTTTTGAAAAAACATATTTTAGAGTGACCTTGATGATATGTAAGAATTTGAGAAATTCCCTTCAACGAGGCTCGTATTTTTGTAACAATTTTGAATGTTCCATTTAAAACGGGTAAATATCCATAAATTAAAGAAGTATTATGGTTTCTAAACATATATATGACACTAATATATAACTTATGATGAGTACATAACAATACATAAGAATTACATTGAGGTAATCAGACAATGAATGCATCCTGATTGAAAGTTGAATTTCGGGTGGAAAAACCCTTACCTTAACTCCAAACGTGTTCCACTCTTGTACTTAAGCTCCTTGAAAATAAAATTATACTTTTTAATAACTTATATCATAAAAAATTAGACATTTATTTCTTTATAATAATTCTGGTTAGTTCATTTTTTTCGTTTATTGATAGTTATTGTATTGAATTTCGTCATTCTGGAGTGTTCATTTCATTTATTTTCATATTCATTTTACTTTTTTTATGTAATGAAGTTCGTGTGAAATGGTTATAAATCTCCAAGATTGGAATTATATATTATTAATTAACATTAATAATTGATTATGGTAATTTATATCATTTTGTTACATGGAATGAGGATGAATCATTAGATGACCACCAATTCGATTATTCGGTCGTATTAGGAATATTATAAACTAGTTTTGTCATATAACTTAATTATATGTACATATTCTGGTTCCTGAATATTAATTAGGTTATAAAACATATATTATAATATATTTCAAACGTGAATACAGTTTTATTACCAGTAATTAAGAATAAATTGAAGAATGAAACTTCGTTGTCCACGAAGGTTATAAATCGAAACCTCATGGACGTCGATTTCGTTTATAAAATAAAAGGGAGGGAGTAAGAATATTTATGATGGTTATTCCATTCAATTGATATAAATACAGTATATATATGTTACTGGAGTTATCATTATCATTTTGAGATATGAGGAGATGAGAGGATAGCAAAAGAAGATAAATTGAAATGAAACCAAATGAAAAAGAAGGGTGCTTTACCTCTTGAAATAACCTCCTTGAGAAACTCTTTAATGGAAGGGTTTTTGGTCTTTTGGAAAGAGTAAGATCTTCATTGTCGTGATGAGTGACTAGGGAATGGTAATTGGGAAGATATTTGAGGAGATTAATGTCTTAGAGGAGTGAATAGAATAGGTAGTGGGGGGGGGGGGGTTTATAGTGGAGGAGAGGAGTAATTTTGGAATATTTAATTTAATATTTTATTATTTCCCTCAAGAAAACCAATAGTATTGTTTCATGTGACCCCTAACAGTAATAATGGAATGTGAGATAGAACCAACTGGTCTTACATAAACCTTTCATAACCTATTATGTATTAAATCAAGTATTTAGCATTTATCGTATTTTATCATATTTTACTATTCATCAAAAAATATAGAATTTCAGAAAAATCCAAAAATAATTACCCCTACCATTTTTCGACATGTAGAATTTAAATGTGAAGTCTATTTTTGAAAAATAGTTTTCTGAATATTATTAATTTAACTTTTAAATAAAATCATACATAATTCAAAAATTAATAGTTCTAATTCTACAACTACTTATTTATCATAATGAAAAAGAAAACAAGAAGTTATTATATTATATCATTAAGAAAATAAAATATAAATAAAATATACTATTCATTATGGTCATATTACTATTCATATTGCTATTCATAAGGGTATGTTACTATTCACTAAAAATCAAGTTTGTTCTATCGGACTCCAAATGACTTACTGAACACAACTATAGATGACCATTTTTTTAAATTCAAAACATAGAAGAGAAAAAGTTAGGTTTGATGGTTAGATTATAAAATCTTATTCTATATTTATTTTCTAAACCTTGAGGTGTTACATTCTGCCCACCTTACAAAAATTTCATCCTCAAAATTCACAGAATATTACCTAAAAAGATTCGGGTATGTCTTTAACATATGCTCATCTGTCTCCCATGTTGCTTCCTCTATCTTATGGTTCCACCATAGAACCTTCACCAGACGAGTCGTCCGATTTCTCAATACTTGTTCTCTAGTATCAAGAATCATGAAAGGACTTTCACAGTAAGATAGATCAGGCTCAAGTTCCACTTCATCATAAGTGAGTTCATGTGTTGGGTCTGGCTTGTACTTTCTTAACATTGACACGTGGAATACGTTGTGAATCTTGGAGAGACTTGGAGGAATTTCCAAATGGTATGTTGTGGCTCCAATTCAATCCTTAATTTCAAAAGGTCCGATGTACCTGGGACTTTATTTTCCTTTCTTACTGAATTGTATAATACCCTTCCATGGAGATACCTTTAAGAAAACATGATAACCTTATTCAAACCCCAAATACTTCCTTCAGTTATCAGCATATCTCTTTTGCCTACTTTGAGCTATTTTGATATGGTTCTAGATAATCTTCACATTTTCCATTGTTTCTTGAACATGTTCTGGGCCCACGAGATTTCTTTCACCAACATCATCCCAGCATGTTAGTGTAGGAAATCACCTCCCATATAATGATTCATATGGTTCCATCTTTATACTTGAATGGAAGCTATTGTTGTAGGAAAATTCTACAAGAGTTAAATACTGATCCCACATGCCTTGAAAATCAAGTTAACAAGACCTCAACATGTCTTCCAATGTTTGAATTGTCCGTTCTGATTGTCCATCAGTTTTTGGATGGTAGGTAGTGCTCAAACGAAGATCAGTATCTAGGGCCTTCTGAATATTTTTTCAGAATCTTGATGTAAAACATGGATCACGATTAGAAACAATTGATAGGGGTACTCCATGAAGTCTCACAAATTCATTAATATATAGTCTTTCTAGATGTTCATGTGGTAGATATTCTCTTATATCAAAAAAATGTACTGACATGATAAGATGATCAACAATGACCCATATTGCATTATTCCTTCTAGGAGTCTTTTTTAGTCCCATGATAATGTCCAGTGTGACATTATCCCATTTCCACTCCGGTATGGGAAGAGGTTTCAATACTCCTCCAGGATGTTTCCTTCTGTCTTTCACTTTTTGAAAAACCATACATCTTGACACAAAATCAGAAATCTCCCTCTTCATGTTTTCCCACAAAAAATGTTCCTTTAAATCTCTATACAACGAAGTGCTACCAAGGTTTATAGAGAAACTGGAAATATGAGCATCATCCAAAAATTCCCTTTTTAGACCAGGTATATCGAGAACACAAAGTCTCTTCCAAAATTTCAAAATTCTATCTTCATATATGAAATCACTAAATATCCCATCATTCACACCTTTAATCTTCTTTTGAAACTCCTCATCATCAGCCTGAGAACTTTATATCCTTTCTAGTTAAGATGGTTTGGTAACCATTTGACAAATCATTGATGTTTCACCTTCTATGGTTATTCCCATATTCATATTTACTAGATCCATGAAAATAGGATCCTTTTCAACTCTCATCCTACTAAAAACTCCATGATCCTTTCTGCTCAAAGCATCGACCACCTTATTTCCCTTCCCCGGGTGGTAGTGTATCATGAAATCATAATCCTTGAGTAGTTCCAGCCATCTATTTTTCCTCATGTTGAGTTCTTTCTATGAGAAAATATACATCAAACTCTTTTGATCAGTATAAATCTCCCATTTTCACTATAGAGATAATGTCTCCATATCTTCAATGCAAAGATTATAGCAGCTAACTCAAGATCATGAGTCAGATAGTTTTTCTCATGAATCTTTAGCTTTTGTGATGCATAACCAATAACCCTATCACTTTTCATAAGGACACAACCAAGTCCTTTCATTGAAGAATCACTATAAATAACAAACTTGTCATTCCCCGATGGTAGAGTCAATATAGGATCATTGAATAATCTTCACTTTAGTTCATCGAAACATTCTTCACAATATTTTATCCAATAAAATTTAACCCCTTTACATGTGATCTTCATTATCGGGTTAGCCAGTCGGGAAAAATTCTATACGAAATGCCGATAATAACATACTAATCCAGTAAAACTGTGTACCTCAGTTATGTTTGTTGGCGTGGGCCAATCTTGTATTTCCTTTGTCTTTGCAGGATCAACTAGGATTCCATTCTTAGTGAAAATATTGACATGAAAAGATATCTTCTTAATCCATAATTCACATTTTCTAAACTTCCCATATAATTCATGTCTTCTAAGAGTCTTTAGGATAATGTGCAAGTGATTTTCATAATCTTTGTAGCTTTTGGAGTATACCAAGATATCATCATTAAATACCACTACAAAATCAGGATGATATTCATTTAAAACTCTATTCATTAGATCCATAAAGGCAGAGGGTGCATTAGTCAATCCAAAAGGTGTTACTATAAACTTATAATGCTCGTACCTGATTCGAAACGCTATTTTTGGAATTTCTTCCTTATTCACACTCAACTGATGATATCCAGATTGAAGGTAAATATTTGAAAACTAGTGAGCTCCATGTAGTTGGCCAAATAAATCATCAATGCGAGGTAGGGGATACTTTTTCTTTATTGTTATAGCATTGATCTCCCTGTAGTCGATACATAACCTCATATATCCACTATTCTTTTTAACAAAAAGGAGAGGGGCTCCCCATAGAGAAACACTAGGGTGGATAAATCCCTTATTACTAAATTCCTCTAGTTGTTTCTTTAGTTCCACTAATTCCATAGTGGCCATCCTATAAGGGATCTTCGATATGGGACTTGTACCAGGAATTAAATCAATGGAAAACTCAATTTCTTGTTTTGGAGGATGTCCACGTAAATATTCTAGAAACACATCAACATATTCTCTCAAAATAGGTACATCCTCTATTTGAACATTCCTTTCCTCACTCATAGTTATTTCATTCTATTCCTGGCCAATAACTGAATTTAGTTGAGCTACTGGGGGTTGATCTTGATGAGAATTAGGCGCTGACGATTCTGCTCTAAAGATAAGGTCTTCTTTATCATCGTCATAAAAAATCTTAACCTCATTCTTCTTATAATAATTTTTTTAATCATGATCTAAAAGCAAATCCATACCAAGGATTATATCAAACTCAATCATGGGTATGATGATGAGATCAGCAGATAAAGAACATTTATATTCCTTAATGGGAACTGATTGACAGAACATTGAAACAATGATACTTCCCTTAAAAGTTTTGACTAACAGCTCCCTTGTTAAATCAAATTGGAAATATCTATTTTTCTTAGAAAGCTTCGAAGATATGAAACAATGTGATGATCCATAATCAAATAAAGCATTGGATAAACTTGAGTAAACAATTAAAGTACCTGCCACCACGTCATTAAGAACTTCAACCCCTGCATTTGTGATTTCATAAGCTTTTCCATGATCCCTTGTCATTTTCTGATACATATTTTCTTAATGTTTTAGAAAATCATTATCATGGTGTCCTATATTTAGAAAACTATAGCATTTGTCATCATTGTCTTCTTTCTTCCATTTGCAATCACTAGTGAGATGGCTTTTCTAACCACATTTGTAGCATACTCCTTTTCCTTTTATGCATGCAACAGGGTGTTTCCTTCCACAATTATCACATGGTGGAAATTAAACTCTTCCATTCTTCCCCGTTTCCTTATTTCCTTTCTCAAGGTTTTCAGTAGCCCTATTCTTTTCATGATTTCTTTTAAAGTCATAAGACTTATATAATTATTTTTCTGTCTTGATGGCACATGAAACTATATCCACATATGATGAAAAACTTTGGGAGACCAGTGCTCGCCGGAAGAATGGCTTTAGGCCATCATAGAATCGATCAATTTTGATCCTTGGATTTCATATGTAGTCTACAGTATGTCTTGATAATCTTGTGAAGTTAGATTCATACCTTGCAACATTATCATCTTCCTTCTTCCTTAGATTCAAGAATTGTCTCTCCATATCTGCTTTCTACTCACGAGGGAAATATTTTTCTATGAAGATTTCCTTAAAATCCCTCCATTCCATCTCTTCTATCTCTTCCTCCTCCTTTGTGTTTTGGATTAATAACCACCACTGATCCACATCTACTGATAGACGATATACTGCCATGACAACCTTCTTTCATTCATTAAATCCCAATGCGAGAAATATCTTTTCAAGGGAACATGTCCACTGCTATGCTACAAACGGGTTTGTAGTCTCATTGAATGATGGTAGATGTTGTTGAATAAAGCGATCTATCATGGATCCTCCAAATGGTGGCTTTAGATGGTCCATGTAGGTAAGGATATTATTCATAACCTGAGTAAGTTGTCCCAGTATTGTTATGAGTTGCTCAGCACCAGTCACAGAACCAGAGCCAACATCATCGTTTTGTGTCGGAGGAAAATCCATATAAGGGACACGTGCATTCATGTGATTTCCATTCTGTCCACTAGGTTCCATATCTAGATAATGGAATTCACTAGATTAGGTTATGAATCATTATGTATACTCTTATCTTAACAAAATACTTAGAAAAAAATTGAGATCCTATGAAGGGATAATCCCATATTCACAAATATGGTTTGTTTGAGGAATATTTTAAATTTCAATCCTTCATAATGGATTGTAAAGAAAATGTGAATTATACTAAGCATATACTCTGGGAGTGTCATAACCAAGAGTGATGCAAGGACCACTATCATGCACTAGTTCCTGTTCGAGTCTTGCTCAAAGTGGTGTTTTTGGTTATTTCCCCTAGATACATCTGTACCAGAGCCGCCTCTACATGCTCGTATCCAAATAGGGATGTATTGCTTCAAATATCCACATAATCTATTACTTATCAAAATACCAGGACATTAATGAATTTATATACTCAGAGGATAACTTAGGAACTCAACCCTAATTCTATAATTTCTAAATCTAGTTTCCAATTATTCTACTAAACTTCCGCTGATACCAACTGTACGGATCAGACCCCAGTTTCCCAGAGCCGGTGCCTTATTTGATTACATTGGCATACGTAGAAGGAATACAAATCTCGAAAGACCGAGTAGTTTAGTATTATTGGAAACAAGTTACATAAATAATTTTATCATTACAACATAAAGGGAAACAAAAACACTATTTTATTCCACAAGAAACATCATGTATCCTAGACTATTCTTGCAAGTCATCCAAAAATTACTTCTTCATATTTTGAAAAAATGAAACATAAGAAAGGGGTGAGCTCAAACTCTTAGTAAGATTAAGAAATACAGTGGTTGATAATATACACATTATACATGGTGAATAATTGAAAACACATGCCTTTAATAATAAATATGAACACATTATGGTAGGAAAATGAACTGAGAAAATAATGCCATAATAAAACATAACCATGGGTATTCTACTAGTCGAATAACCACATGAAATTTCAATTAGTAGATTCATAATGAAGGAAGTGCATATGACAGACATTATGAATCATTTTTTCATGGCCTCAGCCAAGACATCTAGTGATTAAGGCCTCATCCAAAATCCATATCACATTGGGAAATGCCTCGACCAATTCCACGTCTATTTGTCTCATGAGACCTTCTGATACATCGGGGGGCTATAGAAGGACCCAACCATCACATAATAAGTCCAATACCTTACTAATATGAGATGGGATCAAAAAAAACAACATATACATTCATATTGAAACTATAATATGAAATGTAACTAACTTTCCCATATCATTTAACATAAAACACTAACCATTTCGAGTAACATGGTTAATGGTTTTAGGATAGATCATCCACAGCAGAGTTAGTCATAAACCATTAAATCAAATATGGTAGATGAATTCATAAATTATTAAACCCAATAATATCATGGAATCAACAATAGTGTCGAATTATATGAAAACACTCTTATAAAATCATTAAGCAATTCTGGAGAGAAATACTCTTTTATTTTGAAAAGAAGAGTTCTTTTGGAAAAAACATTGCATAAAACAAGAAGTGAAGTAAGATAGTATTTTCATAATAAAATTTTTGATTTTATAAATATAATTGTTTTCAAAAATAGATTATAGATTTCCCTTGAAAATAGGTAAGAATTTGAGAAATTGCATTGAACCGAGCTCGTATTTTTGTAATTTTTTTGAATGTTCCTTTTAAAACGTGTAAATATCCATCAAATAAGGATGGATTCTGGTTTGTAAACCTATATAGGATACTCACACAGAACATATTATGAGTTCATAGCAACACATAAGAATTACATTGAGGTAATCGGACAATGGAAGTATCCCGAATGAATGTGGAAGTTCGGGTGGAAAATCCCTTACCTTAACTCCAAACGTATTCTTCTCTTGTATATAAGCTCCTGAAATATGAAATTATACTTGTTAATAAATTATTTTATAACCTATTAGAAATTTATTTTGTTACCATAATTCCGGTTAGTTCATTTTTGTGTTTATTAATAAGTTATTATATTGAATTTCGTCGTTCTGGAGTGTCTGTTTCCTTTATTTTCATATTGGGTTCACTTGTTTTTATGTAATGAAGTTAGTGTGGAATGATTAAAAAAATTAAGTATTGTAATTATATATTATTAATGAACATAAATAATTTATAATGGTCATTTATAACATATTTTTTCATGTAATGTGGATGAATCATTAGATGACCACCAATTCGATTATTCGGCGGTATTTGGAATATTATGAACTAGTTTTGTCATATAACTTAATTATATGTACATATTCTGGTTACTGAATAATAATTTGGTTATAAAACATATATTATAGTCTGGTTAAACCATGAATATGGTTTCATGACCATTAATTAAGAATAAATTGAAAAATGAAACTTTTTTGTCCATGAATGTTATAAATCGGAACCTCATGGATATCGATTTCGTTTATTAAATAAAAGAGAGGGAGTAAGAATATTTTTGATGGTTCATACATTCACATGATATAAATTCAGTATATAGATGTTACTGGAGTTATCATGATCATTTGGATAGAGCAGGAGAGGATAGGATAGACAATGAAGATAAATTGAAGTGAAACCAAATGAAAAGGAAGGGTGCTTTACCTCTTGAAATAACCTCCTTGAGAAACTCTTTAAGGGAAGGGGTTTTGGTCTTTTGGAAAGACTAAGAGATTCCTGGTCGTGAGGAGTGACTAGGGAAGTTTAATTGGGAAGAACATTGTGGAGGATCAAGGCTTAGAGGAGTGAAAAGAAGAGGTAGGGGGTTATAGTGGAGGAGAGGAGTAATTTTGGAATATTTAATTCATTATTTTATTATTTCCCTCAAGACAACCAATATTATTGTTTCATGTGACCCATAATAGTAATAATGGCATGTGAGTACGAACCAAGTGGACTTAAATCATCCTTGCATCACCTATGATGCAGTAAATCAAGTATTTAGCATTTATCGTATTTTATCGTATTTTACTATTCATAAAAAAATCTTGAATTTCAGAAAAATCCCAAAAATTCAGCCCTACCATTTATTGACGTGTAGAATTTAAAAGTGAAGTCCATTTTTGAAAAATAATTTTCTAAATATAATTAATTTAACTTTTAAATAAATGAATACTTAATTCAAAAATTAACTGTTCTAATTCTACAACTACTTCTTTATCATAATGAAAAATTAAACAAGATGTTATTATCTTCTAGCCTTAATAAAATAAAATACTAATAAAATTTACTATTCATTAGGGTCATATTACTATTCATATTACTATTCATAAGGGTATGTTACTATTCACTAAAAATCAAGTTTGTTCTATCAGACTCCAAATGTCTTACTAAACACAACTGTAGATGACCATTTTTCAAAATTCCAAACATAGAAGAGACAAAGTTGTGTTTAATGGTTATATTATAAAATTTTATTCTATATTTATTTTCAAAACCTTGGGCTGTTACAATTATATCCTTTGTCTAATGATTTTAAGCTAGATATTCTTACTCATGAGGAAATAATATCCACATTTGAGATGATGATTCTGAAAGAGATTCGTCTTCCTACTTACACATATAAAAAATTCATGAATTATTTAGTATACGAAGTGTGATCTCCCTTTCCAAGTAGTTGATGTCGCCTTTATATAAATAAATCCAATCCATGATAAATATAGCATCAAAGTCTACCAAATGGAGTATGAAAAATATTTTATAGGATATTTAGTCAATAATCATTAACTAAGGAAAAGTTATATAATTTGGATTCGATAATTTCTCTAGTTATGGTTCTCATAGATAAATCAACCTCTATATTTAGAGGTGATGATTGAATACTTATACTAAATTTAAAAGTTATGAAAGAATTCATAGGAGAAGAATCAAATAGTAAATTATATATGCTTGAATGAATAACTAGAATATCTATAACCACATAATATTTAGGCTCCAACATAATAGTAGTGATAGAATATTCCCTTATATGATGCCATGTAATATTTTGTTATTGATTTTCTCCAACAATCCATAGTTTTTGGAAATGGTTATTAAAATTCCCTTTGTTCCTTATAGTTGTAACTCTGAACTACAGGCTATGTATTCATCTGAAATATCTATTCTTCATCCATATTAGTGGAATTATTCATATCCCTTCAATAGGTTTTAGATATATTCCCCATTATTTCACATTTAAATGTCTTCTTGGTTCCCATTAGAAATTTTTTAGGATGCTTATTCCCTAAATTTTTACATGTGGGATATAGGGTATTCATGCATTCATGAGATTTACCGCCCATATTTAACTTAATTTTCCTCTTTTTTCACCGAGCCCAGGAGACCACTAAGAGTATCTAATCTCTATTTCAATCTTGGCAGCACAATAAAAAATATCATCACTGTTGTGGTACGCATGAATAATTAATGCCTTACATAGACTCTGATTTAGTGTAATAAAAAAGTGATACACCATGATTTTAGTGTTCAAGATAATCCCCGAGGTGTACCATACAAGTATAGTGAATTTTTCTTCATACGCCCAGATAGATTCATATCTCTTCTAATTTATTTAAAGTACCACTCTTCCCTTCTTAAGTTAGACAGTTTAGGGAAAATATTTTTTGAAAACTATTTTCATGAAATCTTACCATTCCATGGAATCTATTTTCTCCTTAGAATTTATGTACTTGATTAGTGTCCACCATTGATCAGATTTCCTATAAAATTAGTAAACTACAATCAAAACTTTTTCTTATTTTGAGAACTTGAGTATATTGAATATATTTTAAATAGAGTAAATCCATTTTCATGTGAGTAGTGGAAAATAAGATCCACTAAGAAATGGAGGCCTTTTTCACAGGAGGAATTTGATGTGAAAATTTACTTTATTAAGAGAATAATGTTGTTCCACATGATTTAAGTTATTATTCATTACTTTATCCAGCTTTATAGGTATTGTGATGAATATTTGTATCCTTTTCCCATCATATTTATAATTTTAATAGATATATTATCACATTTCCTATCATATATATTGTTGCAAAGTGTTATTCTATTAACATCAACTAACTATGAAAAATAAAGTACAATTAGGGGGGATTGAATACACAGTTAATAATCATGTAAGAAGAAACATTGAACATAAAAGGATAAAATATTAAAGGAAAATCACATCCTAACTTATGATTCCTAGGTCTTAATCTAGGTTATCTAATATATATTTCAAAGCATGTAATCTAATTGAATTGTTTTCCATAATAATGGTTTATAATTAGCTTATGAATTTATCAATGCATATCTTTAGGGAGTGTCAAACCAGGTGTGTTGTAAGGCCCCTTGTCATGTACCCAACAACCTCGAGTGAAGAAAAAATAAATTGTTAGAGTTGGTACCCCTAGGTATAATTGTTCAAGAATCACGTCCACATGTAGTATCGAAATAGAGATGTATTTTCATGATTAACCACTTACACTATACTTAAAAAATAGAGGGATGTTTCCTTATACATAAACTTATCACTAAGGATTTCACTAGAGTTTTGTAATTTGAATCCGAAAGATAACCGAACTTTTCCATTGATGCAAAATATAGAGAACCAAGACTTTTACACATATAATTGCACGGTTTCTAGCATAATTAACCATAAAATAAAACCTACGATCAGAAACTATTGTGTCTTTGGAAGATTTGGTACATAATTTGAAAATACGAAACCAATAAAAAAATCATTTATTTAATATTAATAATGAGCCCATAACTTCTATTAAGCTCTTACATATGTATAGGATAACCTAGGGAATACATGAAAAAAGGGTATCTAAAAATCCTAGTAAGGAAATAAGTATATTAATAAACAATAGCATGTGGGTTAAAAGGCATAACACAATGGAATAAGAAGACAAGGAAAATGAATAAACATAAGGAAAAACAATATATATTGAATGATATCGTGTAATCATGGAAAATAATAATTTTGGAAATGAAATAACACATTACATAGTCATGATTCAAGGCTCATTGAATATAGAGCAAGAGATAATGCAAACAACAAAGAATGTCGCACATGGAGCATGAGTTAAGGTTATCCACCATGACCACTGTAGATGATGTCTGATGAGGCCAAAAATTACCCAATGAATTGGATCAATCGTTGGAAACACCCATCAAAACATGTTCATGAATATGTGTTCCACATGGAAAATAAACATAAGTTTCTACCATGGAATAAAATTGGTATCCTAACCATGTAATAATGAATAAAAAATTGGTGTGCCATAATAATTTTCATGAAATATTGAATTTTAATAATTCATGGAAATAAAAAATGTAAAATTTAAATATATCACAATAAATCATGTCCAATATAAGTGGAGTCATGTAAAATGAGTGTTTTAGAAACTCTAGTAATGAAATATTTTGGTGGATTTTTATGAAAATAGTAAAAAGAATTTAAAACATAAAAAGAATAATTATTTTTATAAAACCAAAAATGAAACAAGATTTTATTTAAAAATAAAAAGTGTGAATTTATAAAACTAATAGCATCTTAAAACATATTATGGATTTTTCAATGAGAATGTTTAAAAAATTGATATGTTCTCTTTAATTGGTCTTACTTATCATGAATATTTGACAGGGGAACCTTTTTAAAACATGAATTACCCCCATCAAAAAGGATGGTATGATCTAGATATATGTATTTGGAATATAAGAAAAACATTTATAATAATTAATCAAAAACAAAGAATCATTACATTGGAGTCAAGAGAGATAAAGGGTAACTCAAATGAAAAAATGGGGGTAATGGTAGAATCCCTTAACTTATGTTTGAAACGGGTCTGAACGTTCCCTAAATTTCTTGAATAATAAAATTAGATTCATTAATGAATAAGTATTAAATATTTTACACTTGTAATTGATTTATTATTATTTTATTCAGTTCATTTATGTCATTTTTTATGAGTTATTGTGTACAATTTCATCATTCATGGTGTTCGTTTTCTTAGTTTTCTTGGTTGGTTCGCTTATATAAGAGTATGAAAGATCATATAAAATAGAAATAGAAATCCCAAATTGAATTTATATGTTATTAATGAATATACAGATTTTAAATAATTATATAATTCATTCTGTAAGTTTGGGAAAGGATGGATTATTAGATAATACGTTAGTGATAATCGTTTGGATGATTTTTGGAGGTTTTCACTTATAAAAAATATATTTTGTTTTATTATATAACATCAAAGGTATATAATAATTATGAAAATTAAATTTTTATAACAATTAAATTTTAATTTTTTAAGAATTAAAATGGTTTTATGACTATCATTGAAGGAATTAGTGGAAAATGAAAATTTGAATCCCTTAAAGGTGATAAATTAATACCTCACATTTGACATTTTCATTTTTAGAATAAAAGGGAAATGAGAGGGGTTTAGTGAAGTATTATTCCATTCGAGTAATAAAAGTATAGTATATGTGAGTTCCAAAAGATACCATACCATTTTTATGAGGGTATGTGAGAAGAGAAAAATAAAATAACATGAAAAGTAATTAAAAGGATAAGAAAATGTAATTTACCTCTTGAATTTCTCCTCAACGAAAAAACTCCTAAGGAAATAGGTTTTGATCTTGTGATGATTCCATGCGATCATTTATGCAGGGCATGGTCTTTGGATGAAATTTTATTATAATTTGGACAAGTATCAAATCTTGGCAGGTTTGAGGAGAAAAGATGTTGACGTGCGTTATTTATAGTGGAGAAGAGGGGTGTTTTCTCATTATTTGATTCATTAGTTTATTATTTTTACTCAATATTATGAATATTATGATCATCATAAAAAAATATTAAAATATGTAAGGATAGTTTGATTTTATGTTCTCATATTAGCTATATATCATATATAACTCAATAAGTCAAGTATTTAGCTTATACCTTAAATTATTGTATTTTACTATTCACTAAAATAGGAAGTCCTTAAGAAAAGTCTTAGAAAATCTACCTAACCATTTTTTGACATGAATAAATAAAAAATGATCAACATTTTATGAAAATAATTTTCTAAATTGGAGAAATTATGTTTTAATTAAAATCCTTATTTACATGGAAAGTAGAAATTTAAAAAATATAACATGTTTTGTAACACATTGAAAAGTTAATTAAGGTCTCATAAAATTATATTATAATCATTAGATAAAAAAATATTAATTTATGAGTACATTTTATAGAAATAATTATTCATTTAATACTTTATATCCATTATATAATTGATAATAAATACTTATGTTTTATAAAAATATCATCACTTAATTATCAATTTATAGTACATTTATTTACATATAATATGATATAATTATATAATATTAAAATTTATAAGATGCTTAAATGTTATTTATACATTCCTAAGTGAGTTTATTATTTAATTTTCTACGTTACAATTCAATAGGGTCACATAACTATTCCAAAAGTAAATTTACCATTTCATCAGTATAATTTACTTAACTTCTACAAATAATTCTTATTTCATTAATTATTCATTTATAAAGTCTGTGTTATATTATTTATGTGATTTAATGTGATTTATACTATATAAAATAATTATAAGAATAGTATCACCATTGATAATTTTTTTTGGGTAATTACATGATCCTTACTAGAGTCCAAACAAACCAACCACCACATCCACCCATACCACAACGGAGAAAATATATAGTAATCCTGAAATCCATCAGCAAGAATTACAAGTTCCTGACCTAAGAGGATCTAATCGATACTTCCAAGAAAAATTTAAAATTTCAGGATCTGAATTATGAGATATCTTTTATTCAACGATTTAGTTTCAAAATTAGTGTTACCCTTTTTGTTTATATTGATTTTAATATCCATTTATTCATTGAATTTTTCACTTCAGTACTTCAAATATATGGTGAAAATTACATTCATTGTAGTGGAGAATACAAGGGAAAAGAAACAATAACTTTATATTTAACTTTTTATGGATAGAATCAACTATTTCAATAGTATCATTAAGTTTATAGTGTATCATTGGATCCATGGAAACCAAAATAAAGGACTTATAATTACTAAGTTTCTTCATAAAAATAATGTTTCCTAAAGATATAATATATTTTGGTTTATGAATTCATGGTTGAATGTTTTTCATTTTATGATGTATATTGGGAGGATTTATCAACATCATTGTTAGTGTCGATGATTTCATTAAATTCAACTAACTTGGTTCCATTTTTATGTTATGAAAATGAATTTTTAGGCAACATTGATGTTTTTTCAATTTATACTCTTAGAAAATTTGTTCCATGTACAATAACTATGATACCATCAAACTATAAACCTAGAGTGGTAGTGCCATCCCTTCCAAAACAATCATGTACTATAATAATAATTACGAGATTGATGGATAATATAATTTCATTATAAAATGTGAAATCTTGTTTAAATGGGGATAAAATATAAGAACTATGTATATAAGGATTTATCCATCCATCATGGGAAATAAGAAAAACTATGAAAAATAAGAAGTATGATAAATACTAGAAATTATACAGAGAAACAAAATGAAACTCATTCTTCAGTAACAATTACAAATTAGCATCAATTTCCTTATATAGGATGATATGAAACATATAGATAAACATTCTCATTGGGATGAATACACATTAACTTGGTGATATTCCTCTACTTATTCCAGTATCATATTCAAGGACATCCAACATTTTTTTCTTACTGAAAATAAGTCAAAGATAATTTCTTAGGAACTAGTAGTTTATAAATCCTATGATGAATGCCATATTTACCACTAACTATGATCCTCAACTAAATACAAACTTATGGACAAGTTTATATTCTCACTGCGGCCATGCAAAATTGTGTTCATCTTGAAGACCTCATTTTGATATTCATTAATCTTCCAATGTTATTAGGAGACAACAATGACTATATGTGAGTTGTATATAAAGATATAATCATTTCTTTTGAAATTAGCATTAAAATTTAATTATTATTTTCATGGTTTATAAATTTCATTTAGATATGGGTAATTCATCAATGGACCACAAGTGATTTGAGTTGTGATTTAGTAGACACATGCTCACTTGGAAGGGTGGCTGGAAATCCCTTTGATGATCATGGGTAGTGGTAGTTGGCTCAAGCTAGTACATTGATTTTGAATTTTATTTCTTGGTTAAAGTATGAAATGATTACAAAAACTATTTATTAGATCTATTGACTACATGTAACTTTGGTAGGGATGCACTATAAAGGAAAATATATGGGGACTACTCATTTGAAATTGATGGTGGATCATTCATTATGTAAATCACTTTTCTAGACTAATGTTGTATTGTTGGGTGAGTCAAGATCGATGCTTGATGAATTGTTAAATACTAGTAGAATTTTTGGGAACAATCCGAATAAAAGGATTCAATTTTGGAGGATTATTGTATTGGAGAAGTATTTTGTCTAGATAGAACCAATATAGGAGTAATATCATAGTTAAGAATTAACATGGACACAATAGTGGATGTTTTTCGCGGATTATTTTTGGTAAATGAATCACAAAAATTATAATCTTGAATTTTGTGACTTTTTTATCTATAGAATATGGTATTATTATCACCTAATATGCAATCTCCAATCCTTTTATGATTTACCCATATAATATGAATAAATAATTTGGAAAATTCTTCTACAGGCATAGAAATAACTTCCTAAACCTCCATTTAAGATTTATCTAACGATGAGAAATAAAATGGTCAACTTCCTTATCCAATATGCGTTATCATAATAGGATGTACCATTTAGTTACTTAAATTTTTTCTATTTTTCATTCATGTTTGTGTGAATTTTGATGTGTGTGGTTCTTCCTACAAAAAAGTGGTATCAATGTCACCAATTTCAAAGTAGAAAAGCATAGAGGATATTTCATAGTGGTCATATAATTTAATTTTTTTTGGAATTAATTTTTGAATCAACATTCTAAAATATCTAATATAGATGATTATAATGGTCAAAATGAAGTTAAAAATGATGATAATACAATATTTCAATTAGAGGTAAAACCATTGGTGAACTTTCTGTTGTTATAGTACCCCTTTCTAGATAATACAACAATGATCATGCCAAAAATGAATTTTTGGTGACTTTTCATAAAATTGGTATAGTGGGCCTCAGAAATGAAACAAAATTGGTCAATCTAAAATATTGATTTTTATTTGATCATATATTATTTAATAATAGTCTCTTTATATCAATCTATTTGTTCTTTACCACTATTTTTTCCTTGAATGATGCATCCATAGAGTATGATTTATGAAACACAAACAGTTTAAATAATGGAAAATATACGTAACATGATTAAGATTACTCCATTTAATTATGTCATCTTGAAATCCAAAATGAAAAATCATTTGTATATTAATTATTCATGGTATCCCATGGTGAAAACTACTATTCACATTGCAGTACTAGTGGATTAAACAGCCACATGTGAATAATTTGGGGTGAAATCATCTATGTGTACTCCACTAACTGATGCAGAGCAGTTTGAGAATAATAGGATGTGCATGAATCAATTACAGATTAGGATTGACTTGAGTATAATGAAATAATTTTTTTAATGAAAATGATGCTTCTGTTTTTTAGAATAAATTATAAATGATCTATGTGAAGACAATAACACAAAATAAAACAGACCTAATATAACATCATTTCAACATATTGTATTGGGATTAGAACAATATATAAATGTTTAGGAACATATTACAAGATACTTTTGATAAATTAAATTCTATTAAAAATATGAATGATGGTTATTTTTGGACACTCTTGTAGGTTATACATATGTAAAATGGCAGGAGTGGTGGTGGTTAATTAATCTTTTCAAATCTAAATGGAAATAACCATGATTAAAAAAAATCATTAGAAAATGAATGCAGAAATAGAGAAAATAATTAATGTGAAAGAAAAAGAATACATTTATATATAATAATAATTGACGATGAATAAAAAATAGTGAATTTATGATAGAATTATTAATTGATAAATAATTAAAAATGATGAAATTAGTTGTGACAATAGATTTGGAAATAAAGTTTGACAATAGTAATTTAAGGTACCCATTTTACCACCACCTCAAAAAGTTGAGGGTTTAATGTATTTATCTCTTGACATAAATGGTTTCCAAGAATATAATACTCTCCCTTTTTTGTGATATAATAGGAAACTATATGTAATGTATAGTATCTCTTTAATAGTAAAGCTAAAAACATCAAGTAGAAATTGTCACATGATATTTTAAATGAAGTCGAAATAAAACCATGGTCCCTTTTACTATTATTAATAATAAAAAATAAATGAAAGAAGAAGAAATGATATTTGTAACAAATTCTCTAATCTCTCAAGGGAATATTACCGAACAATAGAAGAGATTTAGAAAATAAAGAGATTGAAAATGATATATAATTTTGACACACACTCTAGAAATGATAGGGAGGGAGAGTAAAGTTGAATAAAGAATTGCGATCGATTAAACAATTGAGCACATTGATGATTGTTTGAGAAACATATTATAGATTTACAAGTCCTCCCATGGTATATATTTATAGCTTCCAAATCATTTAGGAATTTTCTGGCATTCTTTATTGGTTTTAATGGTGAAGACAAACATGATTTATTGTATTTTGACTGTAATTTCTCAATCCCTTAAAACTAACTCAACATAACCAATAAAATAGATATGAAATTCAAATTCAAAAATTTAATTACAATATTAAAAAATATCAAGTTTATTGGGAGACAGAGATAAATTATTGAAAATACTAACATTTTAAATTTCATACCATTTTGAAAAATTAAAACTAATTTAAGATATTAGTTTAATGAATTAAAAGAAAATAAATAATAATAGGTTAACCATAACACATAATACATACACAGATTGATTCTATAAAAATAAAAATATTAATTTGAAATATGTTCCAGCATTTATACACGTGATAATATCAATAATTAAATAAATTTCATTAACAATATTTTTTTAATTACTTCCTTTAGATTAAATAAGAATTTATAAAAAATAAAATCAACATAAATTAATCAAAACAATAAATTTGAATATATTGAGATGTTTAATTCATGTATGTGTAGATGATGAAAAAAATTGATATTCATAAAAAATTATTAGATAATTTAGAAACACTAAAAAAATGTTCAAAATCCTTTATAGTAATTGATATAATCCTCATAGATTTAAAATCTTCTAAAAAAATGTAAAAAATTAGAAAATAAATAGATTCATGAAAACAATGTAAACATGAAATCAAAATTTAGATAAGGTTAAGTTGAATCGATATATTCAAACTATATTTTTCAGTATCTCAGTAATGTGAAACTATATTTTTTATATGATTTGAAAATGTAAACATGCAATTATATACCTAGCATGATAGTACATCTGTTAATTTATAATGGTGATAAATAAATATACCGGTTATATAAATGTAAAACATTCATTGTGTAAGGGTATCTAGGCACATTTTAAAATGATTACAAGTCAAGCTTCATAAGGGTAATATAAACATTAACACAATGTTAAGGGTAAGCTAAACATTCAACTATATACATAATCATACACGAGTAGTTGTGTTAGGTTTTATTTAAACCATGTTAGGGTGCATAAAAATAATTATAAGGGAATGAAAAATATTATAAGACATATTTATAGGTAAAATGAAACATATTATTCTCGTATTATGGAAGAAAAAAATATAAAATCTCATGTAAGTTTAAAACTAGACATGTGAATGTGTGAATAAAACTCATATAAGGGTAAAACAAAGATTACAAATAAGTATTACGTAAGGTTAAGAGAAAAACATTAAAAAATAAATATTTCATATGAAATAATTAAATATAATTATAAATAAAAATATAAATATTAAAAATACATGATCAATAAATACAAATTTAAGAACAAAAAAATAATAATAAAATGCATTAAAAATGAAAATATAATTATCTATAAATGAAGATATGAAATATGTAATATTCTGACTATCAAAAAATGAAATAATTAATGTGGATAGAAACCACTATAATAATATCTACTTTTTTGATGAATCCATAAATATTAATTTAAATACTTCTCTTCCTTTTTTAATAGATAAAAAATTTGTTATACAAATCACTAAACAATAAATAGATAAAATTTGAAATATATATTTATCATTATCAGTCTAGAGAAATTAAATTAATGATTAAAAATTTTAAAATTTGAAAACATTAAAATATTTTAAATGTACTATTTCAAAAAATGTTTAAGGTAATAGAAAATAATCATTTTTAGGAATTTTTTTAAAATATATAAAACAATGAAAATGTGTTATTTAAGGATATACAAGGTTTAAAAAAAATTATTTTGTAAATTTTGTTTGTAAGTAAAAAATGACTCTACTAGGATAATTTTACCATTATCAAGATTTTATCCCCCTTAATTAATTTATCTGAAGAGTTCAAGAGATCATAACCATTAAATAAGAATAAAACAAAATTATAAAAGACATAATTATTTTGACAACCCATTTTAATTATTAACAATTAGAAATTATTGTATTACTAAAGTATAATGATATTACCTAGAGTGTCAAACCAGTTGTGTAGTAAATTCCCACACATTGTTCCTAGGAAGGATAATGTTTTAAAAAATAGTATCAACACTTTTAGAGATAAATCAATTGGATAATATGTTCTAATGCTACGTCCACTTTTTTGAATCCATACATGAATGATTTGAATGGAGTATCATACTCACATAACATTTTTATTATTATGAAAAAATTTAGAAATAGTTTTTATGAAATTAAAAATGATATTTATTTTTGGAAAATAATTTTTTAATAAAATATAAATAAGAAAAAATTCAGAATACTTCCATGATATTAGAAGATAACAGTAACAATCTAATCACACCCAACTCACCTTTGATAAATTCATTCGGATCATGTGTAAGGGGTATTGTGAAGATATCATAATGTTGAATATTTTTAAAATGTAATGAATGATATAGGAATTCGGAATTTGAACTCATAAGAAAATAGTTTCCTAAGTCAATGAGTATAGTGCTAGATATCTAGATATGTTTTTTTGACATACTGATCACACTATTGTTGTCACACTTGGTAAGGATAGAATAATATGTTTCCCCAAAGTCAAAAGAGTTTGTTTTGTCCATGTAAAATGGCTGAAAAACTCTTAGGTGTAAAAACATATCAAACATTTGAACATCTTTACTTTAAAACCCGCCTTTTTGTCTCGTCTGTGATATTAATTTTAAATTAATTTCTTCCACATATGTGAGTTGAATTTGGTAAAATTAAATAAATATTTTTCATAATAAAAAATTAAAATTTTTAATAATGAAATCTTTGTTTTTGAACAAAATATTAAGAAATGTAATTATTATTAATTACCACAATTAAGATAAAACTTATATTTACAAAAGACAATGCCATAAACGTAAAGCCCAAAATGACTTAGAAACTGGTAAAAAAGTAATTTATTGTTATTATATAAACCATTTCTACAATTTTGTCTAATTTTTACTATTTTTATACCCAACTTACATGGGATAAAATATGGTGGAATTCCCTTTTCAAAAATATACAAGAATGCCACTCCTCGGCCACTATAAAAAATGAACTCAACCCTCCCACTTATTCACCTATATATAGCCATTTAAATATCCAAAAATATACTCATATAATCACCCTAATTCCTCCCTTCATCAAATAACCCTTCCATTATGATGAAATCTATCTATGAAATCCTTATTATGCAAACAAAAAGGAGTTACCCAAAGAAGAGGTAACATCCTTCGTCAAGCTCCTTTATTTTATTTTTATTATCCACAACCTAAACTCTAAATATTACATGTTCATATAATAAAATAACATTTCTAAATATACTTATATGTTTAAATTATATGTTATACACACACACACACTAACAAACACATCAATCAAATGGGTAATGAACTTATTGTTCTTTTGTATGGTGAACTATTGCATCAAGAAAAGATGTTGATCATTTTTTCTTTACCACCACTCTGGGTTAGGAATTATGATGAGAACTATATTTTTATATTAATTATATGATATTATTTATTTAGTTATTATTATATAATTATTATATAATATAAACCTTAATTATTTATATTTTATGTAAATATGATCACTTAATTTGTGGTCATGTGGGCTACGACACACTCAAAGTGATGTGAGTAGTTTACACTTTACATAGAGTTTATGATGGATATATTTTGGAAAAAAATTAAATATATTAAATGATAAATATAATTTAATGTTATTATATATATACATATAAGTATTTTACATTATTTTTATACAATTATAAAATGGTAACCTCATTCATGCGTTCAAACGACCTACCCTCCCCATGAAAGGGGTATTCTATTTCATTTTTTATAAATATTATAGAGTGTTATAAATAAATATATAATGAATATATAAGATATTTATATAACATTTTAAATCACGTAAATAATTAAATCATGATCTATGTAAGAGTATTAAGAATAAGAAGCCAAATATTATACAAAAAAGGTGATATTACCCTAAACATAACAATAACACTGAGTAGTTAACAAGAGGGAAATATAAAGTCATAACAAAAACATATATAGTTTGAGATATAATAATACGGTTTTTCATTATATTTATAAATAATTTATATTTATTATACATTAGTTATTAATGTGTATGAAGAATGTCAAGTCTTAAGGTAAAGGTTTTACCATCTCACATTTATTTTCCGTGAGACACATGCCTTGTTCACATCCTATTTCATATATAGGTTGTGTATACTACCCATGGATGTGTTATAAGATTATTAAAATAAGATTTATGTGTATATACATATCCATTTTATTATATTTGATTCATGTGGTTTATTTTTCAAATGATACAAAATCAGAAATGTAATTTTGTCTCAATTTTCCTTATTTGAGAAACATTCCATGTTATGCACCTGAATTTTTATATAAGGCATATATAACTCCATTGAAATGTTATAAAATGAATATAATTATTATAATGATATTATAAAATTCTTGTAACTTTATTATCTTAAATTTTTTATGATTCAATGTTACAATAGTTATAATGGTTTTTTTCTATAATCTCAACATTTTTTTCGACTATATATGGATATGCTTCTATTGAAGAATTCTTGTGATCCATATCTCAAAAAATCACCAAAATTTTATTACCCTTTGGATACCCATGTTATGTAAATGTAATCTTAATATTTTCCACTCTTTTTTACTTAATATAATTTACAAAATGTTTTTATGAAAATCTTACTTTATTTCTCATTTAAATCAGAAATATGTGTTTTGTCAAAATCATGGTTTCTAAAAACATTTTATAATTTTCAACATTTATTTTATGTTGCATAAATGAAATTTTTAACCATTTATTACATTTTTACATAACATTTTTAAATTTAATATTCATGTCATTTATTGATCAATGCACTTTTAAAAACATGTATGGTAAAAAATGAATATTTCTCATGTACATACATACCTACCATCATGACCATAATTTACTTGATGATTCATTTTTTTTATGTTTACAATGATTTTTTAATGAAACTGTTTTTCCATATTTTATAGAAAATTTTTTATTCTAATTTTTTTTAAATTAACAAGTGTTTACAAAAATTGTTTTATGTTTAAAATGTTTAATAAATTTATATATAACTTATTTTATATGTTTAAAAAAAATTGAATGAAATATATTTTAATGATATCTAATATTGTATTATATGTCCTTAATGTATTTTAATTGAACCTTATTTTGAAAATTTTACTATGTTTTGTTATAAATTTCCATGAAAAAATGTTTTCAAAATGATTTCAATCCTTCATTATATGTTTTCAAATTACTTTCATTTAATATCATATCCAATATATTTTATGTTTTAAAAATAAATTTTTATATAAAAAATGTTTTTTCCTCAAGAAAAGTTTTTTAAATAAATTTCAAAATCATTTTCTATATAAGATGACATTCATTTATTTTACCCATGCCTTTATCGGAAATGATCTTAGGTTCCATTCATGTTCATTTTGTGAATAGTTCTTGTTTTGATAGAATAATGTTTATTGAAACTTGTATCTCATTAATGGGATAAATGTTTATAAAACACATTTACATTTTGTGGGTTATATTTTTATTAAAGCTGATTCTTTTCCTGGGTTATTCTTTGATGAAATGATTTTGAAACTTGTCTCTTTTCCAAGTGTTGTGTTATGATTACATTTTTATAAAAGACATTTCATTTCATGGGTTATGATACAGCTATTTTTGTTCTTATGAAACACACATTTATGATTTAATTATGAAATAATTGAGAGTTATATATCTATATATATTTAATAAGGTTGCGATTTATATCTCATGTGTATGACAGGGATGGAATGAGGAGGTAAATCAGTTAAGTATGATAGTGCTAGAATGATGTGTGAAATCGATTTAGTATGATAGGGTTAGAAAGATGTATGAAATAATATTTTAATGAAAGGGTATTATTATGGAGTGATCATGGTATAATAATATTTGGCTATAATTAGAAGGGAACCTCGATCAGTAATACAAGGTTGGAATGGGGAGTTAACCTAGTTTAGTAAAGGGATTTGTCCACTAAGATTGTTTTTGAAGTGAACCATGACTACTAAGACGATTTGGGGAGTGAAACCATTCCACTAAGATGTCCATAAAATTAATCCTTAAATAATATGAATATAATTTTATATTCCTATGTATCTTCCATACATTCTATGTCTTATGATAATTTTATGATCTCATGGATTATGCTTTTGATTTCCTTATGATTCATGAATTATGAACTAATAGTAATTATGCAATGACTATATTAATATCCTAAATATTCTGGGTATGATCTTATAATGATAATAGCATGTTCTCAAACACATTTTCTCCTCACATTCGTACATATCTCTCTTTTGTTTCCTTACTGAGCATCTGAGCTCATCCCTATCTTATGTTTCAATTCTCTAGGTTATGAAGAATGTTTTTAGTGGGATTGCTAAAGGGGAATATCTTTAAGGGATATATTTAATATCATTTAACATGTTAGAATATTGTATTTAATTTTTTTTTCAAGGACACTAAACTATTCTGGGCCTCAAGAATGTTTTTTAATGAGATGAATATTCAGCTAAAGTGATGTAATGTCCATTAATGTTAGGACAAGCTCGCAATATTTGTTATCAAAGGAGTGGTTTATTCAACCACTGGAAACATGGTTGAGAATACTTTATATATTTCCCCAATGTTATTTCTAAGTATATTTCCAGATACTTATCTAAGGATAATCCAAAGGCTTCATATATTTAAGAGTATGCAACTTGATTTTGGGATCTTAGAAGTTAATTTTCCGGATTATGTGGTTATATGCTGTTATTAGTGTTTCTCACCAAATGTTTTCTTGTTTTATTCAATGGAGGGAACTCGAATGAATAAAGTTTAAATTAAAATTTTCAGATATATATATTATGGGAATTAAAAATATCAACTTCATAGGTAGAAATCTATTAAAGATAATTTGGATCGTGATATGAGTATTGTAAATACTATTAAGGAAATAGGGACTGAAAGTGACATATGAAATGTCTGGGATATTATTCAGGTATAGTTTATTTTAAATGTAAGAATCATGATTAGATTGAGGTTAATAACATTAATACATGATTCTTATTTCGAATTATATGAATGAGGTATTATTGAATATGGTGATGAAGCATGAGTAATGGTTTAAGAATAAATTTAGATAATTAAAGAGTATATGTTTTGAAATTCAAATATTAGGTTATATAAATAATGAAGTATATAAGGACTATTTGTAGATTTTTTTCTTTATGTATTTTCATGAATATGTTAAACGATAATGATGTCATATAAAATTGATTTAATAGAAATGTTTCATTAAGTAAAGGTAACCCTTAACATGTTCCCTAGGATTATAAAATTATATTTTTATATGGATAATGAGACGATGAATTGGATAAACTAAATTTGATATAATTTTTAACATTAGAACTGATAAAAGATTTTTTGAAAAGGTGTTCTATTTTATCTTTTAAGAAATTTAAAACTTTCTGGATTTATGGATTATGTCCAATAATAATTTTAATAGGGAATAATTCATGTTTCTTATTAAAATTTATGATAATTTATATTATTACAATGTTTCAAGAGAATATATGATGAGGGTAGTCACATGATTAGAATGTGTTAACAAAGAGATAACATATGATATATGGGGTATTAATTTTATGAAAATATAGTTAACTTCATTGTAATGTTTTGAATTTTCATATTTTGGAAGGGAAATAAGGTAAACCATTTATGGAATGTTTTAAGTTAAACATTAGATGATGTTTGTGAGAATAAAGTATTATGTCACTATATGAGTATTTATGCAAGTTGGATAACCTACACTATCCATTTTTATCTGATGATAAAAAAGATATATGTAATGAATTATCATTTTATTTATAGATCTGAGGGCATAATAATTATTCATGAATGAATAATTCACATTCTTTTATTTGAAAACGAGACGAAGCTGAAATTGACCAGGGCACAAGGAAGGGTGGGATTGTGCTAAAATCAAGTTATTATATCTTCTAATGAAACATAATCAATTCTATAATAGTATACTTGAAATATATTTTTTTCATTTTATCATCATTTTTTTCAATTATAATTTTCAAGACTATTAGTTTTATGATTTTTTGATTGTTAACTTTATACTGACCACTTTCACTATTACTCTACATTAGAACCTGATAGCAATATTTCGAATTCGTGTCCATTTTTTCACTTCCCACCTATGTTCTCCTATTTTTAATCATAGTCATGTGTTACATTAGAAAACAATATTGGTTATAACCTTCCCTTTTAAAAGGATGTTTTACTACACATTTTTATGGTCTGGGTTTCTATGAAAGGAAATTTCAAATAATAAAATTTTGAAAACGTAGATCAATTTCAAGGGTGAAATTAATTTTAAGGGGGGTATAAGGTAACACCCTGATTATTTTTTAATATTTATTTTCTGAATAGTGTTATGTTTTTTATATTTTTCTTATCACATATCCCAGATGTATATTTTTTTTATAAAATCACTAAGGTTGGCTTGTGTTGTACACAACACTCTATTAATTTTGTGTTATAAGAAACACATAGATTAGCTTGTGGTATATGAAACATTATGTTTGAATTTTGTTACAACTTATACTGAGTCCCATCAATATCTTGTATTACACATAAGAACATGTTTTACCAAACTACAATATATTATTAATAATTTTACCAAAATATTATTATAGGAACCACCAATTAATTGGAATGGATCTGAAAATAATATTAAATAAAATATTAAAATAATATTTAATATTGAATATAAAATGAATCATTTCATTATCAATATTAGTTAATGTAAACCATTTTAAAATAATTAAATTAATTTTTATGTAAATAAATTTTAATTGTACAAACACAATTTTAGCTCAATAAATTAATTTTTTTTATTAATTTGATTTATATATTATATATTAAATAAATATTTTTTAATACTCATTCAATATATTTTATTAGTATAAGATTATAATATAAACAATTTTATAATAAAAATATGTATTTTTCTAAAAGATAATTTTTACGCTTTTTAATGGAGAACCCATTTTAAATATAATTTTTGAAACATTAATAAATTTTTTTTGAAAAAATAATCATAATTTTTTAAATTATTATATCAAAAATAAATTTGAGTTTACTGTTTTTATTTTTCTATGAACATTCGTATTTTGATGAATTGTGAATAATAAAGAATATTAGTTCAAAACTACAATTTCATCCAATTTTTTTATATAGATAAATAATGTTATTAATTGGTTTTAAAGTAAAAGTAGATCAATATTATCTCATTAAAACTAATATATGTAATTTTAAACAATTTCACATTAAAAATATAAATATTAAGTTTCTAATCATTTTATCTTTTTTACTTTAAATCCAAACATTGTCATCTCATCTGCGGGATTAGTTTTAAATTAATTAATGGAACTTACGTGATTGGACATTCAGAAAATTGTTTCCATATTTGGAATAAGAATATTTTTAATGTATAATAACATAAAATTATTTTTTCAACAAAAATATTAGTGAATGTAATGAATATTAATTACATTGATTAAGAAAAAAATGTATCATAACAAATGACTATGCCCTACACATAAGGCACAAAATGACCTATAAACCTATCCAAAATTCATTTAATGTTTTTATATTTACCCTATACTCAATTTAATCAAAATTATTTCATTATGTGATGCAATATATATGTAAATAATGTTGGTGTAATTCCCTTTTGGGAAATTCAGAAGAATTCCACTCCTCCTCCACTATAAAAAGGAACTCACACATACCACTTATTCACAACTATAAATAACCTTTTACTACAAACAAATATTCTCAAATAACATCCCAAGATACCTATATATATCATAAAAACCTCCCTTCATGCCAAAATCCTACCAAGGAATCCATTTGGTGCAAAGAAAACCGAGTAACCCAAAGAAGTCGTAACATCCTTCCTCAAGCTCCTTTGTTTTATTTTCATTTTCCTCCACATACACTCCTCTTGTTTAATTATTATATTACAACCATAGAATCATAAATATACTAATATTTTATTATTCAATGGTTTCAACCTGCAATTAGACAAACTTCCATTTAATGGTCAATGAACTTACCGTTCTTGTGTATAATAAACTACGGCCTCACAAAACGTTGATGTTCGTTTTCCCTTTACTACCTATCATGGATTCAGTATTTTATGGAAAATTTATTTTTATATGATATATATGATATTAATGATTTATTTATTATTCTTTAATATTTATTTAAAAAATTCTTTATGCATTCCATTTTCTGTAAATATGATAAATTCATTCGTGGGTGTGTGGGCTACCACCACTTCCAAGAAGTTTGATTAGTTCAAACATTTCATGGAATGTATTATGAATGGGTTTTTTGAAAATATAATATATATATTAAATAATAATTCAAATGGAATTATATTATATATACATATACATATATGTATTTTACTATCATTCATTGAATAATATAATAAAATAGAAATAATATTGATGTTTACAAATGACCTACCGTCTCCACGAATAGTGTATTCCATTCCATATTTATATTTTTTATAGATTATTATGAATAAGTATATAATAAATATATATGATATTTATATAATTTTTTCAATTTTGAAATAATTAAATAATTTTATAAATAATAATATCACGAATAATAATAAAAATCATTTAAGAAAAAGAATATAGATATTACCCAAAACGTAACATTAAAATAGAGTTGTTAATAAAGTCTCAATATAATTTCATAAACAAATCAGAAAGGATATTTAATATAATAAAATTTTTCTTTGGAAGATTTATAATAAAATTATATTTATTATACAAGAGATTTTATCTTTTTTGATGAACGTCAAGTCTTAAGGTATGGTTTTTCTCGTCTCACATGTATTTTCCGTGAGACGTAGGACATATTAACATCATAATGCTTATATGTGGGGTGAATACTGACCATTTATGACTTATAATATTATTATATTTATATTTATGAATATTCACATTTCCATTTTATGATATTTATTTCATCGGTATTTTTTTATAATGTTACCAAATTAGTGAAGTAATTTTATCTCTATTTTCTATCTTTGAGAAACATGTAATTATGTGGACATATATTTTCTTAATAGTTATATATACTACCATTGAAATGTTATATCTTGAATATAATTATTTTCATGATATTTTAATCTTCATTTAATTTTATTCCATATATTTTTTTATTATTCAATGTAAACAAGGTGGTATCATTTTTATTCTACAATCTCATCGTTTAAAGAGATTGTTAATGATTATGCTTCCATTCAAAAAATATTATGATCTATACTAAATAAATCTCATGAAATGAATTAACCCATGTTTATTAATTTCATATAAAAGTAATGGTATCATTTTTACACTATTTGTTACATAATATAGCGGTGAATTGTTTTATGAAAATCCGGGTTTATTTTTCATTCAGGTTGGAAATTAGTGTTATTTCAAAACAATGTTTTCAAAAAATGATTTCAAAAATAGTTTCCATATTTTTATATTATGTTAAATTTAATTTTTATTCATTTAAAAAATTATAAAAAGAAATTTTAAAAGGAATATTCCAATCATTTTTTGATCATTGATCCCTTCAAAAGTATTACGGCGGAAAAAGAAGGTTTGGCTTGTACAAACTTACTTGCCATCCAGACCATCATTTACCTAGTAATTTTTTATAAGTTTAATGGTTTATTTAATTTAGAAGAAAATTTATTTAAAAATATTCAGGAATTTGTTTTATTTTAAAATGTTTTTCAATGAAAAATTGATTTCAAATGTATTTTAGGTTAAAAAAGTGTTTTAAATTATTTCTAATGATCCTTTTGTAAGTTATCAAATTGAGTTTTTTCAAAGAAAAAAATTTCAGTGATCCCAAAGATTCTTCAATAATATTTAAAATTAATTTCAATGAAAAGGATTTTTATCATTTTTTGAATATTATTTTATACATTTTCATGGAAAAGGTTTTAGAGATGATTTCAATCCTTCGTTATATGTTTTTAAATTATTTTCAATGAAATTGTTATTCAAAATGTTTGTGGTTCTAAAAAACCTTTCTCAAGGAATAACAATTATTTTTCATAAGAAATTTTTGAAATGATATTTAAAAAATATTTTCCATATATAATGAAATCCACTGAAGATTCTCATGCCTTTCTAGAAAATGATCCAATGTTTCCATTCATATTCATTATCTGAATGGTTTATTTTTTTGATGGAATGATGTTTTTTAAAACCCATTTCTATTTCTTGGGTTATATTTTTATGAAACATGTTTATATTTCATGGGTTAAATGTTTAACAAACCCAATTCTTTTAACTTATTTTGATTTTATGAATTGATTATGAAACCTATCCCTTTTTTATTATTTATTCTATGATTACATGTTTTTGACCCCGATTTAATTTCATGGGTTATGATGTGACTATTTATATTATTACAAAACATGTCTATAGGATTTTCTTATGATCTAGGTGGGAACTATATCTCACTTAAATTCATTGATTAATGTTTTACATATCATGATTATTATAGGGATGGAATAAGGAGTGAACTCAGTTCAGTATGACATGGTTATAATAAGGCATGGACCTAATTCAGTATGACAGGGATAGAATGAGGCATGACCATTTTTCAGTATGAAATATCTATAACGATGATAGAACTATGTTCTATAATACATGTCTAGAATGGGTTGTGATCCTTGTTTAGTATTATAGGGCTAGATCTAGTATTTAACCTCGTTTTTTAGAATACAAAGTCCACTAATATGTTCTTGGGAGTTAACCTTGATGACTAGGATGGTTTGGGGAGTGATCACATTCCTCTAATTTTTCCTTGTAATTATGACCTTTCAACTACAGAAATAATTTTATATGGTTATGTGACCATTATAGATTCAATGCCTTATGATTATGTTATAATATCATGAATTATTCTCTTGATTTATTCAAGATTCCAGTCTTACGAACCACTAAATTGATGCCATAGATATTGATTCTGATCTTTGAATGTATGGTATGATCTTCTAATGTTAGGATCATGTTATCATACCATTATGATCATGTTATTCTTATATATGTACCTTGTTTACCCTTAGTGGGAATCTAATCTCACACCTTTTATTATTTCCTTTGCCCAGGTTATGAAGAATGGTTTAAATTATGAGTAACAAAGTGGATGATCATTAAGGGAGATTTTAAATATCTTTCAACATGTTAGAAGATTGTGTTTCCATGTTTCTAAAGACACTAAACTATTATAGTCTTCATGAATTAATTTTGGTGATGTGTTGAATATTAATCTAAAATGATTTAATATCCATGTATGTTATGATTTAGGCACAATATTCCTATATTCATAATTCACGCATCCATGTGTAGTGAGATTGATTAACTGTTATTAACTGTTTCTCACAACAAGAATTTCTGAAATGGGATTATGGATTTTGAATGATCATATCATTCACATCTTGAATCACCACTTTCTCGGGAAAACACATTATATTCTCCTTAATCAGTGACATGATACTCCTTCTCCCATACAAGGGCATCCATATTTGGAATGACCATGGGAATATTCGAACTATGATACATATGACTCATTCCACTTGTAGGATATGTTTGATGCATTTCGGAGGCTCAATATCAATACATGATACTTATGTTCCCACATATATGTCCTTTACTCATGATGTTAAATTTAATAACTAAAATAAACTATGTGGGCATTGATTTATTCTATAAGAAGGATATCTAGGAAAACTTATAATGGATCAATCCCATCATCAAAATATTAGTCACTTCTGTGGATGGAATCAAACTTCTAAGAGCCCAACTATATTGCTTAAAAATATAAGAATCTACCCATTAATGGGAAATGGATGAATAAACTGTAATATATATATATATATATATATATATCCATTAATATAACACCTTTACACATGGAAATATCCATAACATGATCATTTTTAGGGTAATCGGTCCAATGTCAGGATTAAGAAGATATACTAAAACATAGAGTAAATCTCTAAGAGAGACATAGAGTTGGAAAAATTCCCCCCAAAAGGGTATCATGAGCCTGAAATACCATCTTCTCAACCAATTTTAGTTCCCATGTGCCATTTGGTATTGTCCCCAATTTATTTTTGGCCTTTGAAAGTAGGTCTATTCTTAGTTTCATAAATTGAAACCATTAAGTGTTTTTATAGAAGATTAAAAAATTATGAACCATACATGATTGATTTTAGAATACACTGAACCCCCCACAATCAATTTTTCAGATTGGCTATCCACATATATCCCAAAAAAATATGGTGAACCCGACTTGAAAATTTCAAATAAAAAATGTTCAGTTTACCATGAATCATGCAATTTGGTTGTAATACTATATGAAAAAATTGATGAACCTGATGTAAATCTATAACTTGAAGAAAATCATTAGCTAAGACCATGTGTCTAGGGTTCTCATGAATAAGTCCCCCCTCACCATGAAAATTCATTATGGTCAAATTTTTCATACTAGGAATAAGAAAATGAAAATTGTGTTGCTCATGAAAATATGATTGAGAACGCATCATGGATACAATGATTAATTGATCAGTGAACTCTCTCTTTATTTTATGCATGGTTGTAGATTTTTTTCTTACAAAAGAACATGGAAATAAACCATGTCTTTGTCTAGAATTTTTTTATGAAAATCATCCATGTAAGAAACCCCTATAGTATATAGAACAACCTCACTTTATTGACACCTTCAAAATCAAGAGGAGCATTTAATGGTTCACGAGTACCATATACATGGTAAGATCCAATCCATTGAGGTTTCATTCAAGTATCTATATATGTATAATCTTATGAGTCTACATAATCCATAGAGTGATTCATAAATTCTAGGGTCACTCGTTTCCATCGGAAACCACTTGGGAATCATATCATCGAATTATGACAATCATCTAATTTAAAATCTAATGAAGTTGGAATAATGATTCAATAATGTTCCCTTTTAGATTCCGGGGTTTCCAAGGGGGGTATTTCAACCACCATCAGTGGTTCCATCCCACTAGTTTTCCACAATCACCTTTTAAGTGTACCATCCAACACATTTCAACCTCTAACACCAATGAAATGGATATAGGAAACAAACATGAGGCATGAAAAGATCTGGATAATCTTGAGTGGGATCATATCCCCCTTTTCACTTACAATTCCAATCGGTATATTTCGGTTGTAACCATAAAGAAGATTCATATCCCTACTCACTCAGAATACATCTATTGGTATATTCTTATAACAAGCATGGGAGAGGCGCATATCCCCACCCCATGTAGGAAGCCCATAGACATATTCTAATGGAACAAGGAGGACATAAGTGGGATCATATCTCCACACAAATTAATGATATATTATAGCATATATTAGATAATGAAAATATTTAGTATTATATTCATTGAAAAAAATTTCAAAAGTGACACTACATCTTCAAATATTGGAAAAACTTCTTCGGAATATTCCATCACTAGTAAAAATAGTGGGGCATGAGTATGATCTTATCCCTATATCCAAGCAAGTAAAACACACAATTCAGTATAAACAAGTTGTTTCCCTAAGGTATTTACACATTCCTAGTCCCATATATAAATATTTCTAATATATTTTGGTAAACTGTGAGGAATCAAACCGGGATCATATTCCCATTCTAATTGGTGATCACTAATTTATAGAGACACATATAATGGGATAGGTGAACATTCTAATTGAAAAAAATTATAGAAATACTCCAAAGCCTCAGTATCAGTCTCATATCCCCCTCTTGACTTGGTATCATAAGATGAGAGTGGTATATTCCTCATGATAAGCTCAAATTCCAATAGAAAAATATTGGAATCATACTCCAAAGGCTATGGATTATTCTCATATCACCTTTTTGATGGGATCTCACCAAGTGATAGTGGTACATTCCTCAGGATATGTTCATATTCCTATAAGTGATTATATATGGAATATTCTAATAGATCATGTATTCTATGATAATACCCCTACTTCAATCAATTAATGATAACACTAACATCCTTCAGGGGCCATATATGAGGAGGTTCACATCCCATCTTTCATTCTAGACCGTAGTCTGTATGATGGAGGATAGACTGTAGGGGAAATTAGAGTAAATGGAATACATTCAAATCTTATGGGGCATAGTGATAATGTCCAAAAGTGATGAAAACATCTACTCCTATCCATACAATCCATATCAGTTTTACCAGTAGTAAAAATACATCAATAAACTGAAAAAGAGTGTTTATATGGTGTTCTATGTGGAGTAGCTTCCATGTATCCTTTCTCAGTTGTGGTGGAAGATCATTTCTAGTGGATCATGGGATACCATCACTCAACTATTGAACAATATGAATGTTTCCTATCGCATAATTAGGATAGAAATTGAGTAGTAGTGTACCAGAGAATGACATTGAATCAATACATAAAGGCGATCATGCTAGTGAGTTAAGTTCCAACTCAGTAAGGAGGCACATGAACTACTATTTGAGAGAGGGTCAAAATGTCATTGGAATCTGGAGATGAATAAATATTAGTTTCGTTTCATGGTGTTGTCATAGATTCTCTTACTCGGATGGAGTGACTTCCCCAGAAGTGGTCATTGGAGGAGAAATTGGGATAGTAGGTCGAAACTAGCGATGCCAGGGAGGATTCCATATAAAATATCATGTATCTCTTAAATCCAACAACTTAGGTTGTGTTCCCAACCCATTATGTAACATGGGGAATTATAAGGATGAACATTATAGCGATGGATCTATGAAGGATGCTGACACGGGATGGGATCAAGCTTCTAGAGGGGGGGGGACACCTATATCACTTCCAAAGTGCAAATACACAAGATGTTTGAATACATAATGGAAAATTCAGGACACTATATTATCCTCTAAACCTAGTGTGGATATTTTTTTTTGTGGTTATCCAGAATTAAAAAAGATTCCACATATTTTAAAATGAGGATTCAGTCGATGATAGTGCACAACAATCAAATGATGGGGAATCCAAAGAATCAATTTCAATGTAGGTGAGTCCTGAATAGAGTATAAATTTCACTCTTATAGATGAATTTTTCTTCGTATACATCCTTATGAAAGGTTTGTTAACTTAGTTGTCTTTTCAGTACCTACCTGCTTTTGTTCAATTTCACTAAATGAAAATTTTTTATAGGATAAAGATGAACATTCGTAATGTTCCCCGAATAGAGGGGTTAAATACGATCCATTCAGATATAAAACTCATTCTATAGGGCATATACATGATGTTTCCACAATTTGGGGGCCGATCCAGGAGGTCGATGCAGCCACCTTAAGTCCCCATGTCCCCTTGGCCTCCTACGAGGGACCACACCCTGTCAACCAAAAAATGACATATACTATTGGTGAGATGGGTCTCTTAGTGAGGATCATAATCTAGATCTTTATACATCAATTTAAGTATGAACCTAAATCCAAAAATACATTTTTTAAACTTTCATTGATATTTTGTGTCAACATGTTTTATTTTTCTTATCCATCTCCTCCTCAACCATTATTCGGGGTCTAGAAACAACAGTTGAGGTGTTTACTAGTTTTGAGTGTTCTCATGTAGTAGATCTCCTTGTTAAGACATTGAGACAATGGATCATCCAAAATATTGACCATTTTAATACATTCTCCCATATGTGGAATATGTCTATCATGTTTATTATCATTAATTAAATTGAATAACATTGTCTTGATTGAAGTAGTGATTGAGAGGGAGTACACCCAAAATTTGTTTGTTTTCTTGAAATCTAGGAAACATTATCTCAATGACACACCATCTCTTCAGGATATAGTCATTCATGTTGACCCGACATTGGTATCATGGGTTAATCCAACTTTATTTGTGGGTGGTGCCACTGGAGGGGTTGAGATCTATGTCGGAGGAGGTGATGCTACTGAGGAAGGGTCAGATAAAGATGGTCAACCTCATGGAATGGAGACATACCCCACATAGAGGATCCTAGAGGAGTATATTTCTACTACTATAATCATGTATTTACAATAATATATATCTTGACTGGTTGTATAGGTAGATGAAAATGAGTCCAAAACTACTAAAAAGTACATTGTGCAGTTCAATGCATGGTGGATCGTGCACCATTTCATCTCCCTGACCTTGGATCTATATATAGTGAGTTGGATGGGGTCCCTTCATCCCTGGATGTGGAACCTCAATTTTGGAGGGGTGGACACTTTCTCTCTCTTTTTATTTATCTGTGACTACCTCAAAATGTGGGTTCATGCAGAGATTCAACATTTGGACGTCTCTTGAAATATGGAGACATTTGATATCACCCAGAATCAATAGATGTCCAATAGAGAAACACATCTTCTGAGGATTATGTAAATGAGCATGAAACATTCCTCAATTATAATTAATAAGTAATTATCCAATTAAATGTTCAAATATCAGTGGTCGGGGGTCATTGAGATGGTGGAAGTGTCTCATATCTCTATTTACCATGATAATAAGGACCAGGTGCAGATATTTTCTTATGAGCTTTTTCATGTTGCATAGGAAGAAGAATCAGATAATTTGAGGCTTCAATTAGATCTAGAGGCCACACAGTAGAGTATTTTTAGATAGGATCCTTCAATTTATGTGGTAGATCTATATAGTGATATTTTTTTAAGGAACTAATAGAGGATCTAGTGTGTGGATGACCATAACCAACTCCTAAAACTCCTTTTTTTTAAAACCTATCACATTTATAGAAATATTTATTTCCATGAATTTTTATAATTTTAGGTCAATAATAAATGTGAGACAACCAACATATAATCCATAATATCACATTATTCATACTCAGTGTGGGAAATAATAGGTTATCATATGATATGTTATTTATATGAGAGCGTTAGGAAATCGTCATTAAATTGGAGTCAGAATTTTCAAAATTACCACAAGGACTGTTCACTCCAAGAAAATGAATGGATAAATAATAGGGATCTCATGATAGTTGACATTCCTCTCCATAGCACAGTAGTGCACAAATATGGAAACACCAAGGATGTTGAATTATATTTGAGAAAAGTAGAGTGAAGAGTATGAAACAAAATGGAAAATATCTAGATTACAATGGGATTTGTGCGGGGATGGTGTACAATTTTGCACCATGTTCTAAACATAACTCCATTATAATTTTTCCATGTATTAAGGAAATAAAATGAAGGTATAATAATGTCCAAGATTGAAACATGGGACCTATATCAACATTTCATCCTAAGACCATCAAGGCATACTCCCAGGTCGGTAGGTGATTATTTGAAACTTGGAACCATTTTCCATTATCAGGGTTCATTTAGATGTTGATGAGGATGATGATCTAAATAATGGGATTCTAAAACCATGGATATGAAGTGACAAAATATTTAAATGGATTCCAACATTCCTATAATTATACCACCATGAATTTTATCTCATTATGTAGGTGTATCAATCTTATTAACTATCTAAATAAATATCCCATGGGAGAATCATTTCAAATTCAAATTGATTATTTGAAGGATAATAATGATGTTGTAGGTGACTGGAATAAGTGAATGGGATATCTGAGGTGGGGGGATAAGATTATCATAGGTTATACATAATGGAATTGATGATATACACACTATTTAACATCATATGATGAGGAAGTTGGACATGCATGTTCACATCATATGGTGAGAATGATGTATTCCATAGTTTGAAATAAATTGTTTAGGAAGCATGAACCGACGTGAATGGTACCTGACCAGCTGAGTTGGTAGGAGTCATGAAATGGTAGAACCATAGAACATATAAGACAATTATTTAAGAGAATAATGATGGGTCTATCTACATATATTTTATGTACATGATTTCTATAATAATAATCTAAATTGTATGTTCACAAAGTTTGGAAAATTGGATATCATATCTTAGTATAGTGTCATAGTGTTTTGACCATGAGATCATGGCTCTTAGTTTATTTTCAAGAGTTCAAACCAAAGTTTTCTTCAATATTAATTTATGCCTGTCTATTTTAGACTAAAGTTAACATGGATCTTAGATTTTGGTCATAGAGTTTGGACCAATGTTTTCTCTATAGCATTTGGCATTGCATGGTAGAGTAATAACCTTATGTTAATAGAGTTATATATGAGTCCACGTTCAATACAAATTATAAGGGAAATATTTTAAATTGTATATGTTTATGACTCTTGGATCTGGGTTCTTAGATTAAGGTCATAGGGTTCATAAAAAATTAAAATCGCTATCGTCATAATGATTAATCTAATGGTATTTTGTGTTTCAAATGGCTCTATGTAGTGTGGTGTAGTGGAAACACTGAAATTAATTAAGGTTCAAGATGGGATAACCCTATAGGAAAAATTCTTATGGGGGACCCATACACAATTTGAACTCATAATGATTGGAAATGGACTCTAATTTTATTTTCAATGCATTTGAACTAGATGATAACAGTTTAGGGTAATAATGAATGGACCAATGGGGATGTTGAGTGTCTCAAAATTTTTTAATGGAACCCCACTAACAACTCCTAAGCATGCATAAGACATGATTGGTGTGAGAAACATGAAACAATATGGAGTTCCAATTTCTTTCAGGGGAGAACACGAGAGGAGAATATGACTGAACAATCCCCAGAGGGTGACTTCGACTTTCATGACCCAAATCATGAGGTAGGAGACTAACTAATGGATGGGGAACAATTGTTTACCATGTTAACAAATAAATTTAATTCCCACATTGGAAAAATATGGTGTCAAAAAATGTTGGATCAACTATTTTAGGATTTAGAAACAGGGGATATGTTTTTTTCAGTCAAATATCTTTTAATGAGTATGATCTTAATGCTAAGTGATCCATTGTGTCTAGGAACCATTCTATTAGGTATGCTACTATGATTTGGAAGTTGATGATTTTACAAATTGTAGTACGTTATAAGAACACAAATGGAGGTCGAGGGTTTTCTTGAACTGAGTTTATGGTAGGGAAGGGCCTGAGTAGAAATATTAGTGTGTCACTACATATCACATGGGGGAGGAAATCAATACTTGCATAGTTATGGAACACAAAATTATAGGAAACTGATGCTGGTGGAGTGATGTATTCTCCAATGAGGATATGAAATCATCTCCTATTAAGAGGCATCTCAGTTTTTATTTGGGGTAATGAATGGTTCTTCTCATTCTTATGACATGAGAATTATTGGATTTGTGTGGGGGTAATTACTGAAATACAATTATTATCGTATGAGGCAGCCTAATTATACATGGGGTTAGGGTTTAGTTTAACATCATACATTGAGAAAATTGGACTTGGAATTTTAAATTCATACAACATGGACTGCAGCTGCTAGTACATTATAGTCATAGAGCATAGACAATAGGGGACACTAGTGTCCCAATTAGGCTTTTGTGAAATTAAATAGTGATAAACTGATAAAAATGGAGGGGAAAAAGTTCCATATTCCAAAAAAACATTACAAACCATACCCTAGGTCAATATGACATCATTGAGGGATAGAAATAACAATAAAGGGTCAATGAATGGAATGGACCCAGAGAAACAAATTAAGGCATCACAATGTATCCCATGTGGATAGAAATTAGGACACACATAGTTCTGGAATATAGAATAACAGAAGAAAAACACCACAGGGATGTCTTCTAAAGAGTGGATAACGAATCATTCCATATTAGAATATAAGGCATCTAAAATTTATATTGGGTGAGGTTATAGTTTTACAATGTGTGATGAGGTCATTGGTTATTTTTCATCCCATACATATCATATGTTTTATCACACTATTTTATAATGTAAATAATCTCGAACAAAGAGGATCACTAGTTTTATATGGTGTAAAATCATTGTATAATTTCATGTACTGAGGACATTAGCAGGGTTTATGAATTGAGCCTCCCATTCCTTTCATACTCATATCAGGATATGAGAGCATATTGGCCCACTGATGGATCAAGGAAAATAAATGAGGATTATACCAATCAAATGGACATTGGGAGAACTCCAAGGTGAATGGTCCATAAGTAATGGATGGGTTTTTAGAGAATATATGTCTATGAAAAGATATAGAATGTCTAGGATTCACTATATATCCCATGGGGACATGATTGAAGCTGCATGTAGTTATGGAAGAGGGTGGAGGCATAGGCTTGTTAAAAGTCTAGGGATGAGTAAAACCCTGTCAATGAGGAGTTAGGGGGAATTTTTTAGGGTCAAAATTCAATGAATAATTATAAAAAGTTTAATGATATATTTTGTAAACCATGGGGGTGCATCAAGGAATCTCATATGGTAAAAGTGTTATAACCCGGCGTGAAATGATCTAAATAGGCCCTACACCAAATTAAGAGATCCTGAATCTATTTTCACATATTTTAGGCTCACATAACCTAGAACATGGAAAAATGTTTAAATTATCTAACTTTTCACAACTATCAACTGGTTTAAATTCATGATGCATATATGTGGGAAGTGTTTTCATTAATCATATTTTTATGGAATGAATGAGATTGAACTAGATGTTAATAGAAACTATGATTCATACATTCCATATATGTATTAGGAAACAAAAAAACATAGTTTATAGTCATATTTCATAGACTATGGTAATTGTTGAAAATATTTTTAATTCATAACACTTGGACATGGGAATGTTTTTCTGAAGGGTATCTATGTGGCATAGAAGAGGTTTGACCTAATATAATGTGATTTAAGGGGGCTCTTATATCACATGAACACCATCATTTGAACTTAATATAGTTTATGGTTTTATGGATCACACTTTAAATGGGTCTATCTTTCTGAAGGGTTGATATATTTGTTGATGATCCCATATATTACCTGTCTAGTTGTCTCTATGTATCCATTGAGGATGGGAATTGGGAAACTCAAAGTTATAGAATGCAATTTGTTTGGTGAAAATCAACAGAAGTGGGGGAAATCCTATTGGACAATGTAATTGAGTTTTCCCATGATTTTTTGTTTGAATCACATTCTTATGAAATGATGTAAAGCTATAGTGTAACATTGTGATATAAGGAGGAATCATTTTTTCTACTCAAATCATATGAGGAGTCACGATTTTATATGGGAGAAGACCATATACCATGTTTATTACATGAGGCATCACAATTTTATACTGGGTAAGATCATCTCTCATTAAGTGGATTCCTAGTTTTATATGCGATAAGACAATCTCTCATTAACAGGATTCTATCTTTTGTACAGGGAAAATCACATTCCATACATAATGCATGAGGAATCCAAAATTTATATAGTGTATGATAATCTATCATGAAGAGGAATAAAAATTTTATATGGGGTAAAATATTCTCTAATAAAGAGTATTACTTTTCCTGTATGGGGTAATTCTACAACTTAATGTCATGTTGTAAGGACTTTGGGATTTTTAGTCTTAATTTATCAATCTCGTACAATGTATATTGTTAGATTAAATTGATAATGAACATTCTATTCACGATTCAAATAGTTTATGTTCATAATGATTATCCAATTGAAAACATTTCAATTTGACACCTCCCAGACCCTTGAAAATATTTTAATTTCATATTTAATGGGCCATGGAAAAAGTTTAAGGTTTTTTGGACTATACCAATTGAAAAGAGTTTAAGGTATTATTTCCTAGAACAATTAAGAATGGTTAAAGGTAATAATACATGGACATTAGGTTTCTATTAATTTAATGTCTTAAATCATAGACCAGTGTGACTCCTCATGTGAAGTACAACTTCATAAACATGGTGTTCGTGGGTGGTGTGACAACACATTCCACTCATGGGATTAAAGAGTATACTATATTGGAATAGAACTTATTAATTATTTAATTTCATTCAGAATTGGGCTTGAACTATTCTGGATTTTTATCTGGTATCATAAATTTTATGACATCGATTACCATGTATCCATGGCAGAAGGAACACGATAGAACATTATTGTTGAATGCTCTTACTATCCATTCATGGTTCCTATCTAGAATGTTCATGGAATGATTCCTATTCTCTTTGATGGATACCAATCTAGATAGATGGACTTCTTCCATTATTTATGGGACCATCTGGTCATAATAATCTATTCAATGTGATGAAAAATAAACCATGATAGGCAGGACATTGTTTGTTCCATAGAATAGGGAATATGGTGTCACCTAGTTGGAATTAGGATTCATCATTCAAATTTCCTAGATAGTTTTGGAGAGCTGGTTAGGATAACTATTATTGTTCTATCCCACTATATTCTATAATATTTTAGATAGGGTGTTATAGAACACCTCAATTATCCCATTTTCATGGGCATGGAAGTGGGATTTGTGGTTAGACAAGATGTTTTATTTTTCATAAAATATCATCAAGTAGATATCTTGGAAGTTAGATCAAATATTTTTTAGAATATATTGATGAACTAAAAATCAATGGATGATGTGGGAATTCATAAATGAAATCATGGACCAAGACATGGATTCTTTGAGGGAAATCACTTATATACACTTAGAGAATATTATTTTAGTCAGAATAGACATTTATTAGTGAGATATTTTTTGTGGGTATGTTCCAACAAAATCGACTCCCCATACTACAAAGTGACAAGAAAACTTGGTGTTGTGGAGGAGCTCCATTGATCAATGCACAATGTTTTTATGGTTCTAAAACTCAATAAACCTCTTGGAAAACAGAATGTGGTTATAGAACATGGTTTTCTAAAAGCACCCTAACCTCTGAATCTGGTGAGAGAGCTTTAACCCTTCCTAATGGACACCATTGGATCTGACATATAATTATTATATAACTTGATGGATCCCATCACCTTATATTCAATGAAGTATAATTCCATAAAACCCACATATGTTGAGTTTCTAATAAATGATAGTCCCACTATGGATATTTGAATTTTTGGTATGATGACACTTTCACTCATGCTCAGGTCATTCTGATGAGTGAATTCTATGTCAGATACACCCAACAAAGAGACAGGTTCAATAAATATTTTTTCTACTGTTGGCGGGGGGGGGGGGGGGCTATGGATCATTGAATTGATGAAAATAATAAAAAATGATTAAATATTTCTTATTATCATCTAAAATGGAGGGGGGAAATGATCCTACAATGCTCCACGTGAATGAACAGTTCATCCTAGTCATTCTCTATGGGGGATGGAATCAGGCTCACCAGGGATTCTAATCGACCGTTATGTGGTCAAGGAACATGAATCACCTTCAGATGTGTAATAAACATATCCATAAACTAACAAGTATAGTTAAATATGTGCAATATCTCTCTCATACTAATTATTTACTCACCATTGATTTGTTTGATGACAATATTGATGTAATATTTCACATGAAAGAGGGGGATATAAATCATAAGGTCAAACTTGAGACCATTAATGAGTTCTTCATAGTCTGTATCTGTGCTGGTGTGACTTATGAGTGTAGAAATGTGTACAGATTTCTGGAATGTGAATGAGTGAAAAATTAAATTAATGTGACCACTCTGTTGGGATTGGGATTATTGATCCTTATACCAGTCGGGATATGGGAGTTACCATAGAAAATGAATCTTCCAGTGTGAAATGTCTTAATCTAATTATAGGGTAACCTCATCTGGTATATTATCTTATAGGGGATGTTGTTCAGGGGATGGAGGGCTTCCATGAAATCTACCAGTTCCTAGACATTGATGACTTTCTGTGGAGTGAACCAGATGTAGAAATAGTGGAGGGTCACTTCCCAATGTTCCAATTATCCCATCGACATGGGGTTATTGAGAATATAATTTATCATATCCCCTTATGAAACCATATATATATATCATAATTCTATAGATAATTCCACAACTTCTACACTGTGAAAACTAGTACAATACATTACTTCTTGATAGGGGAATATATAGTCTCTATGTCGAGTAGCATGAGATTGATATATCATAATATTTTTTCAATTATTTTATCTTTTTTTTGGGTGATAAGGTCATCAAGAGACCATTCTAGGGTGGTCACATAGAGGAACAATTACATTATTTAAATGGGTAATTATAACTGATGTTTTTAGTAGGAACTTTATGATATCCTCAAACCATGTCTGGAATTCCTCATCCAACTAGTAAATTGTTTATTTCTCCATTAACATCATGAAGGTATTAAAATTAACTTCCATATATTCAATAAATCAGCATATGTAGCATATGTGGCCATGGACGCCTCAATACTCATGGAGGATTCATGAGGGAGTCATTTGCATGATGGAATTCATCTTGTATGGGTTGAACTCGATACCTATGTATCTTATGAAGAATCATTGAGACATCCCTGATGTAACCTTGAATTGAAACATAAATGGGTTTATCTTCATGTTTCTGTAATGTAGTAATCCAAACACTTTATCATGATCCTTGTGGTGGTCATGATGCTGGGAATAGTTTCCTACTAGATATTCCATGTAGCATTCCACCAATGTCCCAAGGATTGGTTCGTGGATGTGGAGCATGGACTCATGTTGTGTGGATCCTATATTTTTCAATATAATTTGAATAACGTGATATTAGAATGTACTGTATATGGCCATAAATTTGATGGATTCCTCATCCTTGGGGGATATCCAAATCTTGTTGTATCTAGAGTATCCATCCATGAAAGAGAGCGCATAGAACCCTATTGTAGAATCAATCAATAGTTTTTTCTTGGGAAGGGGAAAATAATTTCCAAGAAATGGAAATTTATATATGGCCCTAGCCTTAAACATTTTATTACTTTGAATCATGTTAATAATTCAAATTGAGGATATTTTTAGTATTATATATTTAGAGAATTAGGTCATAACATTTAAAAAACAACTTGAATATTATATGTTGACACTTCTACTCAGTATCATTTTTTAATAAAATAAGAACTCTTAAAAGAAAATAAACATATTTAGTTCTATGTATGAAATGGAATGAATTTTCCTTAATCCCATCCTTAAGACTATTCCACCTTAAGTCCAATGAAAAACATTTCAGAAACATGGTAGGAGGGTAGAAAGCTCTGTAAGGGATGCACAAATAAGAAAAAATGTTAGTTTTCAAAACAACATTTAAACCATGAATAATTTGTCCAAAAGTAATAATTTTCACCTTAAATAGGTAGAAAAAAACACATAACTTAATATAAGTTTATTACTTACCCTTATTTTGTAACCTAAATAGTATCATAAAACCTATAGAAGGAAACATATATTATATAAAAGGTAAACTTGGGACATAATCATACATAAATTGAATAAAAATACGACTGGCTTCTACAAATAATTTTCATAAAATTAAATAGTCTTACAAATGAATTACATACCCAATATATTTAAGGTTATTACATAAAAACCCATCCTTGGTTTATCATGGAACCATCCATCATTGTTTTATAACGTAACCACCCATCAGTTGTCAAAGTTACAATATATAATCATAACACATTGTATTTTGCAAATATCATTGTTTCAGTAATAACATTTAATTTTTAACCACAACAAATTATTTCATGATATTGAAATAATCAATAAATTTAAAAAACAATTTCAATAAAAAAACAACTATAAAGGGAATAAGGGATTTCAATTCTTTTAAAAAACCTGAAGGCTTATAGAGGACGCCAAATAACAGATAACGATTATGGTAGTGGAGAGGTCATTATATCCAAAAATCATTAAGAACATTGATTTTTTCATTTGATAAAATTCTTCATAGATAAAATCTTCTGTTTTAAGGAATTTAAAATTCAAATGGTTTTATTATACACCATATCAAAACATACTTCAATGAATGGAGATTGAAACAAAGTCCCTTATATCTTTTCTGAATTGCCTTGTATGTTCCTTGTTCTTCCAGATTAATAAATTAGCCTTAATTTATACAAGCATTATAACCTATTTTTAAGATTATTATTCCATTTATATCACTTATTACGTTGCTATAAAAATTAGTTAATTATTTTAGTTCATATCATACATTTTTACGATGTTCGGAACAGGAGTCAAAAATGAACTTGTTATAATTATAAATTGCCTATATAGTCAAAATTCCATTTTCTACAGAATTATACTCATCATTTAGATATCATATATATAATATATATATAGTATATATGTATTTATAATATTCCATAGCATTTGGATATAAGAAATGAAATGCACTGTTCATGGAGACGGTAAGTCGTACGTACGCATGAACGCTACATTCATTTATTTTTCATATTTAAAGAAATGAAAACTAAATAATCCATAGTTATATTATAATTAAACTATAATATATATGTTATATATGTTTTCTATGTTCATTAATTCCATCCTATATACATTTCATGTACACCATGAAATAATCATATCACATTGAGGGGGTGGTAGTCCGCACATCCAAAAAATGAAATTATCATATTAATACAACATGAAAAGTGTAACAGTATATTCCAAATGAGAATTTAAGTATAATATAAAATAAATAAATAAAATAAATAAAATAAATAATTATATTTCCATCATAATTTTCACCATAAGAGGTGGTAGGAGAATATTGAACAATCATCATTTCTTGAGGCAGTACCTCATCATCTAGAGAAATTGTATATTTTATACCCATTAGATGGAGATGTGTGTAAGTGTATTTGGAATCCTTCATAAAACAATAACCTATTATATTGAGGATATTTGCATTGTAATATAAAAAAATAATAATAAGAGCATAGGGAGTGGATAAGGAAAAATAATGGAAAGGAACATGAGAGAAGATGTTACCTCAAATCTGGTAACTTCTTTTGATTTGAGCCAAAGGGCCCTCTTGAATTTCCTTTTACCTAGAAGAAGGAATCTAGGAGGAAGGAAGAGATGTTGGGAGATTATTGGGGTAGATTTTTGACGATCCAAGGGGTCTTTAAGTGTGTGAGAAAGGGTTAGAGGTGGTGTCCTTTTATAAGAGGGAGGAGGAGCACTTTGGGAAATATTGAAAGTATTTTTTTATAATTTATTTTCAAATTAACATAAAACAAACATGATATATTTAGAATATAGGATGAGGATGTGTCGAAATTCTGTCATAAAATTGGTTTTATACAAGTTTATGTCACAAAATTAACTTTATCTTTTATCATTAACCCTTAGAATACTTATTTACCTTTTACCATGTCTTCTTGTATATTCATAACATATGGTTACCATAGTTAATATAAAAAAATAGACCCAAAAATGGAACATTAATGAAATTACTAAAATCATATATGTTATATGGATGGATATTAAATTTTTAGGACTATTAAATCCTTTAATAAAATATTAATTCATTTTAAAACTCATTTTGGTCAATTTTTATACAATTCATATCACAACTTTTTAACAATATATAACTATTTGATTGATTAAAAAACACATTAATAAAAATAAAACACATTACTATCATCTTGGTAATTCATGGAAGACATAAAAAAACCAAATTACAATTATTTTAACATTAATAATATCATTTATTTGAATCCTTTATTAATGAAGCAATCACTGCATCATCATTGTGTATTAATTACATTTATTTATTTAATATCTAAAAATTATTAATAAAAAACCATGATTTAGGAACTCTTTATAGTTTTATAAATAATATTTATAGTTTAAGATATAACATATATAACTCCACATAAAAATTGTATTACTAAGAGATAGATGTTTAGGTTATATTTTTCTTAACATTAAATTAACAGTCATTAGTTGTCAATTTAACACACGTGGCTCCATGAGGTCCTAAAATCAACCCAAGGATTCGAATCATCATAAATATCTCATAAAATACGGTTAGGACAATTATTAGGGTAATTTAATATTATTATAATATTATTTTTTACCCTTATTTTTCTGATTTATCCTTTAACTATTGTAAATAAAATACTTACAGAAGTTTTTATTCATAATGTATAAAAATAAGATTTACCTATTTACCCAATTTGGATCTATTTATTACTAATATGGAATCCATTTTTTCACATATAAAATACAGAAGTTGCAAAAATTAATTTAAAATTAATTCCAGTTGTCAAAACCAAAACACATGTTTCTAATAAACAATAACTATCAAAAGATTGACATGTGTTTATGTGTAATTAAATGGTGAAATTACATTCAATGAAAAAAATTGATACAATGGTAAAATCAAAATCTAATTACACTTTAAAACTAATTAAAAATGTAATCTTACCATATAAATAAATCAGATGAAATGGCCGTTTTTACTTAAAATATAGAACATTTCACTATTCATTAAAAAATTAACATTATAAGAAAAATACCAAACATTTACCCAACATAAATTTTTAGGTCCCATTTCTAAATAAGTTGTTAGTTTTTTCAAATGGATCATATAAAAGTGATAAAAAAATATTTAAAAGGGGTTCTCTATCAATAGGTGGTAAAACTACCTTTTAATAATATCAGAGTATTTTTTCTTAAAATTGGTTTAATTCTCATTTTAAGCCTCTAAATTTTATTGGATAAATGAAAAAACACTAAATAATCATGTTTAATCATAATATAGTTAATTCAATTCATTTCATCCAAAACAACAACTATACGTTAACTAAAATTTTAAATAATAATATTATATTATTATTTTCTAGTATCCCTCAGCCTTGTTTACAAAATGAGATTTTAGAGAAACTAATTGTTTTGTGTCGAGTAAGAAATCGAACATAACATAACCTTTAAAATATAACTAATATTTAATTCAAAAATATTGATAAATCTGAAAATTTTGTATTCTTTATTTACCTGGGATAAAAAATCCATCCCACCTTTTGTAAATTGTGTCCTCACAATTTTTATTTACTTATAAAATAAATTGGAGTATTTATCCCTCATAGAATTTTCAGATTCCCATGATGCCTCCTCAACCATATGGGTTTTCCACAGATCCTTTTCTTGATGAACTACATTATTCTACCACACTTTATCTCTTCTGTCAAGAATCTAGACTGGTTGTTCCTCATAAGAATGATTCCCTTAGAACTGATCTACTTATGGACTCAAAACAATATATGGCTCTATCATATACTTTCTTAACATTGAAACATGAAAAAAAATTTGTACTTGGGATAAATTTGGAGGTAAAGCCACTCGATAATCAACTGATCTAACTTAATCCAAAATTTTATAAGGTCCAATGAACTGTGGAATAAACATCCCATTCTTACCAAAATGCATCACACTTTTCCATGGTGAAACTTTGAGAAAGACATGATCACCTAACATAAAAGAAATATACTTCCTTCGGTTATACACAAGTCTTTTCTGCCCTCTCTGAGCTATCCCAATGTTTTTTATATCAACTAAACTTTATATTCCATCTCTTCTACCAATTCCTGACACATCAGTTTCCTTTCACTAACATTATCCCAAAAAGTTGGAGTTCGACACTACTTCCCATATAATACCTCAAATGGAGCCATATCTATGCAGGAATGAAAACTGTTATTTTATGAAAACTCAACCATAGAAATATGTTGGTGCTAACTTCCCAGGTAATTCATTGAGCAATCACGTAGCATATTTTCCAATGTATGAATTGTTCATTCTGACTGCCTATCTAATTTAGGATGAAAATATATACTAAATTCTAATTCAGTACCAAATTACTTTTGAAGGGCTTTAAAAATGATATAATTAAACCTAGGATCAGAATCTGATACAATGAAAATGGTTACTCCATAAAACCTGACTATCTCTTTATCATACAACCGAGAAGTTGATCTGGAGATAGAGTATCTCGAATAAGAAGGAAATGAGTAGATTTAGTAAATTGATCAAGAATAACAGAAATTGCATTATTACCTCGAGGTGTCTTTAGTAATCCCACAATGAAGACCATGGATGTATTTTCCCATTTTCACTCTAGCATAGGTAATGGATGAATCATATCTTTAGGTGACTGCTACTTTACTTTAACCTCTTGACATGTCATACACTTCACAATATAGTCAGTAATATCTATTTTCATTCCATACCACCAGTAATACTCTTGAAGATCTCTTTATATCTTATTACTATGGGGATGTACTGAAAATGGAGAATTATGAGCATCACATAACAAATATTTATCAAACTATTATTCACAAGGCATACATAATCCCTTCCCAAATGTTAAATTCAGGAAAAATTCCCTTTTAAACCAACTCTACCTTTTTCTGCAACAAACTATCTTCCTTCATTTCTTGCTTAATTTTGTTTGATAGAGATGATTTCACTTACACCTGAAACTAAATAGTGAAATTTTCTGTACCAAAAACTATTACTCCCAAGATCATCAAATTGTTAATAAAATGGTCTTCTTCATAATGTAACATGGTTAATGTATCATTAATTTGTCGACTCAAAGTACCATTCAATTTATTTTCATTTCTTGGATTATAATGAATTGTGAAATAATAATCCTTCATTAAATATAGACATATCCTATATCTCCTGATCAATTCTTTCTGAGTGAATATATACATCATAATTTTGGGGTTAGTATATATTTCAAATTTTCCTCAATACAAATGATCCCTCCAAATTTTTAATGAAGTAAACAATAACAGCTAATAAAAATCATGTGCAGGGTAATTTAACTCATGAGGTTTCAATTGAGGTGAGGCATAAACAACTACCTGATCATTATGCATTATGAAACAACCAAGTCCCTTAAATTAAGCATCGCTTTAGATAACAAATTCACCATCTCTGGATAGTAATGAAAAAATTTGATCATTCACTAATCCTCTTTTCAATTCCTAAAATCAGTCATCACATTCTTTTTTATAGATGAACGTAACACACTTTCGAGTTAACTCTGTTTGAGGGCTAGATAACAGTGAAAAAGTATCAACAAACTTTCTGTAATAGCCTACCAAACAATGGAAACTATGAATCTAAGTTATTTTTTGGGTCTTGGTCTTTCTTCAACATCTTTTGTTTTAGTAGGATCAACAGTTATTACATTTTTTTAAAATGAGACCAAGGAATGAAATGTGCTGCTACCAAAACTCACAATTGCTAAATTTCCTATACAATATCTTTTCTTTTAAGGTTTTAAAAACAATACATAAATGAAATTCATGTTACACTTTACTTTTGGAATATACTAAACAATCATCAATAAACAAAACCACAAACTAATCATTGGAAGAACAGAAAATTTTATTCATAAGGTCCATGATTATAGTAGGTGAATTGGTTAACCCAAAAGGAATAACTAAAAATTCATAATGGCCATATCTAGTATGAAACATGGTCTTCAAAACATTATTTTACTTTCAACCAACATTACCCCGACCTCAAGTCAATCTTTAAAAAATACCGAGCTCCTCGGAGCTGATAAAAAAAATCATCGATATGAGGAAAATGATACTTGTTCTCTATTATGATTTTATTCAAGGCTCTATAATAAATGCAATATATCATTAAGCCATCATTCTTTTTAATAATCAAGACTATAACACCCCATGATGATGTGAAAGTTTTAATGAATACATTATCTAACAATTCCTACAATTGATTCTTGAAATATAAAAGTTCAATTTGAGCCATTTGATAAGGGGTTTTGAAATTATATTAGCATCAGGAACTAAGAGAACCAAAAATTCCACTTCCTGGCCAGGTAATACTAGGGAACTCATTAGGAAAACATCAAGATACTCAACTAATACTATCACATCATTTATCTAAATAGTTCCTTTGTTTTAAAAATATGTTCAAGGTAACATTCATTTCCATATTTCACTAGATTATCATCATCATGATATGTTATCATAGATGAGAGTTCATTCTTGTACAAAAACTGAAAATGTGTCTAAAAATAATCCCATTTACCTCTACAATCAATTTTAACATGATAAAAAGAAGGCCAATCCATTCCCAAAATAACATCAACCTATACTATAGGAAAACAATAAGGTTTTCAGGTAAATTCTCTCCACACATATGGATATGAGGACTGTTATGATTTATTTTTTCCTCAAAATTTCCCCAAGGGGTTTTTACCATATATTCTGGATTCATTTATTTAGGTGGAATTCTAAATTTACCTAAATATTTTTGAGAAATAAAATACTGTTTAGATCATGAATCAAACAACACATTGGGATAATCTAACAAAACATGCAATGTACGTGATACCACTTCATTTGAGTTTCCCACATTAATCGTATTAGTAGAAAAAGATTTTCCCCCGCCCTTCTAATTGTGATCTAACTGGTGTCTACCCTAGGTAATCAATATTTGACAAACAATGGAATAATGCCTGATATAATTTCAACTAAAACATCTTGCCATTAGCTTTTCATTGCCTACATGATCATCTTCCTTATAGTTATGAGAAATATAAATAGTCTTAACACACCAGAAGCACTTCCCATACTCTGATAAACATTCTATAGGATTCCTTTTACCACAATTCTCACAAGATGGAAATTTAATTATCTTACCTCCATGATTCTTTGATAAATTCATTCCATTTTCCTTAAAATTGGATTTCTTCTTTTACTTTCTCTCTTGGAACACTTGATCATTAAAATTCTCCATTTCTACCTCATGGCACATCTGAAGAGTTTCTCATAGCTTTTGAATTCATGAGAGGCTAATGATCTTCGATATCACAGCTTCAAGCCTGAGTAAATATGATTTATCATAAAATCAATATCTCAGATGAAATTTGGAGCATACATTGTCTGTCAAGTGAACTTTTCTTCATAAGAATCCACTGAGTCATCCTCCTACCTCAATTACTTGAATTTATTTTCCATCCCAAGTCGAACCACCTTAGTAAAATATTTCTAAAGAAACATACTACTCTATTATTCCCAAAAAAGAGAATCAATCTCCTCACCCTCCCTAATATTTTCAAATATAGGCTTCCACTAATCTTCTTCACATTCAATTTTATAAATACCAAGACTAACCTTTTGATTGTTTGTACAACCCATGACATCAAAAATATTTTCTAGTGATTTGATCCACCCTTTATTGTGAATAAGGTCAAATCATCCTTTTAATGATGGTGGATGTTTCCTCATGAAATTATCCACTATTGAAATTTTCCCCTATGTTTGATCTGGAAGATCTTGTACATGGATACAACCACCATTTATATCTTGAGTCAATTGATCCATCACTGCAAAAAACATTTCACTTCTAATTCCGAACATCTCAGGTTGTTGATTTGGAAGGCACATTTCTTCTTGATGTCGTTCCATCAATGATTCCCTATTTCATATGTGAAAACCATTCTAAACATTGAAAGAACATAGGAAAATAAAATTGTTAATCCTCAAATTATATATCATTTCAATCTTACCATAAAGAAAAAATAATTTTTTGGTATTATATTAACAAAATTCTAACTCCTATTGTTTTCTAAACCGACCTATGATCAAATCTATAAGTCCCCATCCTTAAACATTACTTATTTTTGTCTTAAGTTAATAATTCTAATTTTGGATCATTTCAGGTTTATAGCCTAATATAATTAGGACATAACATACACAAAACCACATGAATATTATATGTATATAATTCTACTCAGTATCTATTTTTTCATAAAATAAAAACTCATAAAATAAAATAAACATGATTAGTTCCTTGTTTTAAATAGAATTACTTTTCCTTGATCCCATCATGACCCTATTACACATTATGTCCTTTGAAAAACATTTCAAAACCTTGGGATCAGAATAAAAAACTCCGAAAGTGATACCCAAAGAAGGAAAACTGTTAGTTTTCAAAACAACATGTAAATTAGGAATACATTATAATAAACAAAAATTTTCACCATAAAGAAGTATAAAAAAACGTCACTGGATATAACCTCATGGATTACCCTTCTTTTGTAAACAATAGATTACCATAAAACCCTTATAAAGCAACATATAGTATATAAGTGGTAAACATGGGGCATAATCATACTTAAATAAAATAACCATAAGCTTGACATCGATAAATTAATTTTACAAATGGAATAGAAATACAACTAACTTACATTACTAATGCAATTAAGGTTATAACCTAACCACCCGTCCTTGGTTTATCATGGAACCACCTGCTATTTGGTTTAACACGTAACCCCCCATCACTAGTTTATCATGTAACCACTCGTCAAATGTCCAAGTGCCAATATATAATCATAACACATAAAATATTGCAAATATAAAAATTTTAGTAATAACATTTCATTTGGAATCAAAAGGAATCATTTTAAAATAATGAAATAATAAATCCATTTGAAAACCCATTTTCAATACCAAAACAACCTAAAAGGGAATATTGGATTTTTTTTCCTTTTAAAAACAAGAAGTCTTATAGATAAATCCAATTATAAAATAACTATTATAAAGGCGGGGAGGTGATTATTATAGAAAATTGTTAAACAAATTCATTTTTTTGTTTATTAAAGTGATTCATAGATAAAATATTCCATTTTATTGAATGTAACAGTCAAATGGTTTTTTTATACACTGTATCAAAACTTTCCTCAATGGAGAATGAGACTAATTCCCTTTCCACATGTCGAACTTGTCTGGTATGTTCCTTATTATTCCTATATAATAATCATAAGTTAATTTATACTTGTTTTAGAACAACTTTCATTTTTATTATTCCATTTATATCACTTATTACCTTTCTATAACAATTATTTAATTATTTTTGTTCATATCAGACAATTTTTCTATGTTCGGAATAGGTTTTAAAAAAGTACTTGTTATAATTATAAATTGACCATGTGTTAAAAATTACATTATCTCCATAATTAAATTTATGATATAGATATAATATATATAATATATATCTAGTATATATATATTTATAATTTTCCATAGCATTTGGATATATGAAATGAAATGCACTGTTCCTGGAGATAGTAAACCTTACGTACACATGAAGGCTACTTTCATTTATTTTTCATTTTTAAAATAATGAAAACTAAATTACACATAGGTATTTTATAATTAAATTATAATATATATTTTAAATATGTTACATAAGATCATTAATTCAATCCTTTATACATTTCATGTATAGAATGAACGTGTCATATCACTTTGAGGGGGCGGTAGTCTGCACTTCCTCAAATGAAATTATCATATTTATACCACTTAAAAAGAAAAATGGTTTGTACTAAATGAGAATTTTATTAGAATAGAGATAAAATAAATATGATATATATAATATTTAATTATAGTTCCATCATAATGGCCACTATAAGAGGTGGTCGGAGAACAATGAACAATTATTGTTTCGTGAGGCAGTAGTTCGTCATCCATAGAAATAGGATGTTCTATACTCATTAGACGGAGGTATGAGTTAGTTTAGTTCCAATAATTCACATTAAAACAACCTATTATATTTAGTACTATAGTGTGGTTATATATACAATGAATAATATGAGAATATGGAGTGGAGAAGGAAAAATAATGGAAAAGAACATTAGAGAAGACATTACCTCCAATCGAGTAACTTCTTTTGATTTGATCCAAATGGCCCTATTGAATTTACTTCTACCTTGGGAAATCATTCTAGCAGGAAGGGATGGATGTTAGGATCTTATTTGAGAAGTTTTTGAATGATCCAAGGGGGATTGAGAGGTGTGAGTAAGGGTTGTAGGTGGTATCCTTCTATAAGGGGGATGATAGGCACTTTAGGAATGTTTGAAAGTATTATTTTATTATTAATTTATTTTAGAATTATAAAAACACCAATGTGATCTATTTATAAGATGAGATGAGGATGGATCTAAATCCTTTAATACAATTGGTTTTAGAAAATCCTAGTTAACAAAATTAAATTTATCATTTAGCTATAACCCTTAGTAAACTTATTTAACTTTTACCATTTCTTCTTGTATATTCATAAAAAATGGTTACCATAGTTACTATAAAAATCCACGTGACCAAAAAATGGATCATTAATTATATTTTAAACATTATATATGAATGTTGTCTGAATCATTGATTTTTGAGACGATAATATTTTTTAATAAAATATTAATTGATTTAAAAACTCATTTATGTCAAATTGTATACTATTCATAGCATGACTTTTTAAAAATCCATAATAACTTGATTCATTTGAAAAAACACCATTAATAAAAATATAAAATGTAAGTATAATCCATAAAATTCATGTATTACCTCAAAATAACCAAATATCATTTATTTTTACATTTATAATAACATTTATTTGAATCCTTTGTTTATGAAGTAATCAATACATCATCATTGTGTCATACTTCAATTTATTTATATAATATCTTGAAATTATAAATAAAAAACAATGATTTATGAAATATTTTTATATTTCAAATTGATATTGATAGTCTAAAATATAACTTAAATTACCCCATATAAAAATTATTTTACTAAAAGATACATGTTTAGGTTTTTATTTTCCTTAACTATAAATTAAAAGTAATTAAATTTCATTTTCATACAAAGGTGGCTCCATGGGTTCAAAAATCAACCCAAGGAAAACCATGGTCTTAAATATCTCATTTAATTGGGATATTACATTTGTTAGGCTGATTTAATAATATTTTAATATAACTTTTTACCCTTATTTACTAGATTTACCCTTTAACCATGGTAAATAAAATATTTACTGAAGTTACTATTCATATTGTATAGAAATAAAAGTTTCCTTTTTACACAATTTTTATATTTTGATTCAAAATATTGATTCAAGTTTTCTAAATTCAAAACAAAGTAGTTGATTAAATTAATTCAAAATTAATTCCTGTTTTCAAATCCAATAATCATGTTTTTATGAAATAATAACTATCAGAATATTGACATGTGTTTATGTCTAATAGAAAAGTTAAATTACATCAAATGAACAAAATTGGATTAAATAGTAATAAAAAATCTAATTACACTTTAAATCCAATTAAGAATAATATGTCTATAAAAATAAATAAGAGGAAAATACAGTTTTGACTTAAAAGGTATTATTTTTCTCTAATAATTAAAAAAATAACTTTATAAAAAAATACCAACAATTTACCCAAAGTAAATTTTGATTTACAAATTATTAAGAAGAAGTTCATCTTTTCATGTGGAACATATAAAAGTGACAAAAAATAGATTTTAAATTGGTTCTCCATCAAAATGTGATAAAACTACCTTTTAAAAACATTAGAGTATTGATGCTTAAAATTGGATTCATTCTCATTTTAAGCCTCTAAATTTAATTAGATAAATATAAAAACATTTGACAAACATGTATAATCATAATATGTTTAGTTCTGTTTATTTCTACCAACAAAATGACAAGGCATTAACTACCAATTAAAATTGTAATATTATATTATTATTTTTCAGTATGACTCATCCTTGTGTGAAATATTATATTTTGGAGAAAACCATTATTGCATGTAAGGTACACAAACAAACATATCATACCCATTAAAGTAAAACTAATATTTAAATCACAAAAATTAATAAATATTAAAATGACATATTCTTTAATTACCAAGGATGTTACAGTAGATGTCTCAATAGATGATAAATAATCCAATATACCAATTATTCGACCAAGTAGAGATGATGTTAGCAAGGAATCAGTGGTGTTGGACTTCCCCAATGATGTTGGATTTGAAAATTTTGTCAAAATTAGCCTTGACCATAGTACCATGAGTTGAGTAAATCGTTCTGGGAGGATGATTAAAATCATGATGAAACACTGGGAGGCTAAGAAAATGAATAGAAATCAAAGGGACTATCCCTGAAAACTCATAATAGATCAAGACATAGATGGCATGGTGTATTTATGGAAGGACACACACTATTTCTGCACTTTTGGTTACTTGTTTTCCCTGATCAATGATGGCATTGTTCTTCATCATTACCAAGGTTCACTTTGGTCAACTCATCAATTGTGGTAGATACACTGACTATAAATTCATGAGGGGAATCTTGCAGATCCAATTCTTCATCTAAACTAGGATAATCAGTGGAAGGAGGAATTCCTTCTATAATGACTGACTCCTGTGAAGCACTGGTTCCTACTTGGGAGGATACCGAATCATCATTAATGGATTCACACGCTATTGAAACATTGGGGATATAAACCGTCAGGACAATCACATTTTATCTTAAATCGCATGTTCTGTTTTGATGTCAGAGAAAAAAATGATAAGTTCACTTACATTGATTCAGTCCTACTCTATGGATAGGTGGGAATGATGTGAACTGGTTGTCATAGTTAAAACTTAGTGTTAGTTTATAAGGTTATGGGAATCTATTTTTAACTGACCCTATCCTATGTAAGAGTATTTGTTAATCTATATGATCTAATTCTTCATATGGGAGAAAATAACCTTTTTCTTGGTCCAAAGAATAAACCCACAAGGTCTGGAATTATGTCAAATAATCGATGAATCGATAGAATGAAATTACTATCTATTTATTCAAACAGATTAATTCCAATGGCTATCAAATAATTGAGAACATTTATATTGTCAAACCCATCTTTCTGAGCCTATATAAACTTTTTATTGTAGAAGGTGACATCTATATAGGTGTATTTAAAGGAGTCAAAGGGTGTTAATCCCCCCTGAAGAACCCCTAGTCAACTATTGGGGAGTATTTAAGGAACCAATAATATATGGATGGGACCTATTTTGGCAAATGAATCTGAGCTCTACCATATCGCATTATGTATTTAGTATCATGTGAGACTAACATTAATCTAGTACTAGAAATTAGCCACACAACTGGGTCTTTAGATGAACATTTCTAGGTGGGATCATCTTTCACCTATCATAACCTTATATTTTTTAGTTTGCGGGAGTTAGATCTACTTCTTCCAGTATCAAGCTGTGAATTATCTATGTTGGGATGTGGATGAACCCAGAACCAGTGTCCACCATGGAGTGGAAGATCTCTATACCACTGAACTATACTATTATATACAATGGAAATATTTTCCCTTTTGTGATGAATCCCTCTTAAACCTTAGAAAATAATATTATGGATTGAAACATTTCTTACTCGAAATCCTCTATATATTATACTGCAATGGAAGGCTCATATTCTTCAATATGGACGGGTTGTCGAACCTTATTCAAGTTACTCCCTCATATAAATTGATAAGGGTTGGTCCTTAATGATTTAAATCCTTACTGGTATGCTGTAATAGTTCCCCAACACATTTCACATCTACACAAAGGGATTATTTTTTATAAAAATGTTTTATCCTTGGTTGGCGATGCTATAGATGATATGAGTTGCGTAGCAATTTTTTGAGAAGTACTCGAATTACTTTGCCTCTAAATAGATAACCCACCCTGATCGACTGCGGGGAAATTATTTGTTTTATAAGCTCTATCTTTTTATGGATGCATCTAATCATAGAATGGTCATCGATGAGATTCTTAATAAACTAAAAATATCATTTTTGGATGCCTACTTGACATATCATACATCAATAATTGTTCAAATTGAGCTATTTGAAAAACTTATTCGAGATCTCAATATCATGAATGAACATGTTGGGGGAACCAGACCATACGTTACAGAGGCTTTCATTCCCTGTTCCTTTCCATCGATAACATTGATCGGAGACACCTAAGATAGTTTCTTGGAATTCCTCATTATAAGGTGTGTGAAGGAGTCCACATGCTCAATGTTGTTCCTATAGTCGTAATATGGTTTCTTATCCATGAAATAACCTATAACATGATTTTGATGGGTTAATATTCTAATATTGGTTGAATGAATATTCTATGAGTATGACATGGCTTTAGTATTATAAAGGGACTCTAATTTCCCTTATATTGAAAGGTCATGTTCTATTGAGACATAAAAGGTCAAGATACAGATGTAGAAGGAGTAGTTGAAGGATGCACGATAACCAAAGGGGTTCTAGATTTCCCATGTGGGGATGGATGACACCATGGACATTGTGAAAAGATTTGTGTGACATCCATTCATCATAGTTTTATGTCCCACTACATAGTGATTTCTTCCATTCACTAGAGCCTTCACTTTCATTTTTGTTCATAGTAAAGACATGTGTCACATATTCCATAATGTCACCCAATATTTCTAGTCTAGGTTCCCCTTGGTCTTATAGTCAATATCTGAACAGACAAAACTCTATTATGGTGGTCCCATGGATCCTATGGTAATGGTAATTGTAAGAAAGTCTAGTGAGTCTAGCCTCTTGGGGCCTCTTGCACTCTGGAAATTTCTAGATTCCCTTCTCTAGAAAATATAAGATATCGTGAGAAACCCATGTATCAATGGAATAATAGGACTGTTAATTCATTTCTAGAAATGGAATTCTGGAAAAATGGCCATCATAGGGTCTAAATCCACATTTACTCATCTATATGAATTCTCTTAGTGAGGTGGAGTTTAATGCTTAGCTAAGTGGTGCTTTATAGGGATATTCTTTGTAGGGATCTTTCAGTACAGGGTCCTGTCGGTGAACCATCTATGGAACATATTCCTTCAATGAAGTGGAAGTCTCTACTTATGGAGGTTTTATTTTATAAGGTCGAAGGTGAAAGAGGAATGATTATTCTGTAGTCAGCTGTAAGGTGTCCTACAAATGCCGAGCCTTTTAGGTGAACTCATAGAATCTTTGTAGAATGTCATGGGTGATGTGTGTAGTTACCATATCACACATAATATTACCAATTAACATCATTAACAGCTTTTGATTGGAAATTAGCATGTTGAGTGAATACATAAGGCCTTACCACGAGGAAAAAAAGACCATGAATCACTCATTAGGCCTCTTCTTCCACCAGAAGATGTCAGTAATACTTTTCTAGCATATTATAGAGATGAACTGGTAGAAGAAAGTTTTTTGGAGATCCCCCCAGAGTTAAATGAACCATATGGTAAAATTAATATACCAGAAAAATGATTATCTCTCCAGTGTATAAATAATTAATTACTGTTTAACATTCTCATATTGTTTGAGGGTCCCCATGTTAGGAATAAACCTTAAAATAGAGTGGGATAGGGTTTGCATAAGGACACCCATACCTTTGAATGTGGATAATATAGGGAATCCAATATCAAGGTATTCTAATAAACTATCAAACCACACTGGGTACAGATTTTAATTATGATGGAATTTAACATTCTCTGTCTCCAGGGCTTAAAGACGAGCTTTTAGAGCACTATCATGCCATATTGGCATGTATATCTTCCCATTAATGAATTTATAGTCTCATCAAGCCTCAAAGATATCCCATCAACTGAGGGAGTAGCACAAACTAGACACTAATGAAGATAATTAATATTATTGAGTGCGGTCAGAGATCCATACCTCAGTAACCTTCCATATAAACAGGGTTCGGCTCTCAAGTGATTTGTAGGATTACAAAGTTGAAATTGGGGTATCTAAAGAAGGATGGCTGGGTTCCCTTCTATAAGAGAGATATTATTCCATATTAGAATTTACATAATCCATGTCCCACAAAAAAATGAGCATATTTGTGATCCTTTTTTGTTTATAAAGATTCTAGAGAAGGTAATATAATGTTAGTTTCCTCTTAGTTTGTAGCATAGAAGAAAATGGGTTAGAAGGCTCACATATTACTTACCATTGTTAAGATTCCAATGGATAGGTATCAATTACTCATCTATTGGATTTATGAGGAGAATTTCCTACCTCTTTTAATGAGTAAAGATTCATAACAAAGGGTTTATTGAGTACTACATCACTGGTTGAGGTAGATCATCCCATTCATAACATGCCTTAGTGCCTCTATTCCTTCAAACCTTGGGAAATTCAATAAAAATCATATTAAAACATGTGATAGCCTTAGGGGGAACTCTCCAAATCGGCAGATAGGCCATATTATTATAGGATATGGCTGAAATGGAGAGCATCATATTGTTTCTATCATATGATCTGTATATGTCAGGAATCTTCATACATAACTCAATGGAGCACTATGAGGCTCTTGAGTCAGGTTTATTAAAGGGTATGAATATATCCATACAACTCAGGGCACTATGCTATTAGAGGCTCTACAATCTCATCATTTCTACAATATTAGTCAATGACGTTGAGGTTCTCTTGACTCCCCATTTTGGTAAAATAATTATTATAAAGGTGATAAATGTCAGATATATATTTTGATAGAAATACGCTACATTTTTCTTTTTTTTTGGATTATGGGATATCCATGTATAATGCTATAGGAATCTAGATAACCACAAGAAACTAATCAAGATCCAAAGACACTGTCATTTCCTCATTCATAGAGTAAGGGTCCTACTCTAGGTCGGCCCAGACCGTGATTAGTACTCGTAGGGATATGAGTTTCAGGGGTGATTTAAACTAGTCCTTGACATATCTCCAACTTCTTTTTAAGAATTATAGAGAATGGAATCTTTTGGAAGAAAATATGTTTGTAGTATGATCCCAAATAAGGGATTGATAACATCCTTCACACAGGTGTATCTATGGAGGGATTGGAGGATCCTATTTACCTCAGTCCTAGGGAACAAAAATATCATATTTTGGGCTCCTACCCTAGGATCTAGTAAGTGCTATGAAGGATCCATTATAAAATCATCCATCACCATTAAAATTTTATTGTTCAAAGATCTCAATGATTAATATGCACATCCTAGAGTTCTCCCTCCAATGGAGGGTATTCTAACTATCATCATTGGATGGGTATTCAGTGATGGGAATGCATTCGACATAGTAAGGACATCCAAACTCATTGGTGTTAATGTGGGGAGGACCACTACTTGGGTAGGTTAAAATTTTTGGAGATCCTCCATGATGACTATTGACATATTATGGTTGGACTATACTCTAATTAGAAGGATAACCGTAGGACCACAATGTTGGTTGGTTCTAGAGAGAGTTGGAGATCTAATGTAAATTTTAGAAACACATGGAAGACTATGGTATTAGTTATTGAGGGAGAATTTACGACCTATTCTCTGTGTGCTGATGGGTCAGGTGGGAACCATTTTATAGTTGTAATTATTATTGAGTGGCCTGTATTGTCTGTTAATGGTGCTAACATCTAAGTGGTTCATCCCAGTTTTCTTATGATGAATATTCGTTCAATATCCCAATCGAGAAATGATGGATTTGTGTTTACATGATACGAGTATTTGGGGAGAGACACTGGTTGTGTATTAATCCACATGAGATTTAGATTATACCCCTTTTTGAGAATTACCCATCGTGTTCCCCTGATGTCTATGTTGGGAGATTCTAACCAGGGTGGCTATAGTGGGGGTGAAGACCACTTGCTCTTCCTATGATGGGACTGATTGATTCTAGCATTTGTGAGGTTTGGTGGGAGCTCTCCTAAGGAGTTCTGGGGTGGTAGTCATTGTCAAGGTGGCTTAAACACCCCCTCCCTCCTTGGTTCATAGGAGTGAGTCATCAGATCACTCAGGGAAGAGTATACCACATCATTTTTTTAATTTTAAAACAAGGTGGTTTCTATATGTGTGGACCTCTAATGAATTGTCTTCATTGATATACGGATTCCTCTAGGTCTTGAAGGGAAATGTCTTGGGCGGGAATGAGCCATTCCTGCTCATAATTGTGTATGAGTGTGTAGATCACCTTTTTATTATTATCTCAATGAGTGATTAGGGTTGTGTTCTCAAGGTAGATTAAGATGAGGTTCATACCATGGAGGTGGTGTAGTTGTGTAGGGTTTCATCAATAAGGATTCTTGATACCCCAGTGCTTTTGAGAACTTGAGTATATTGAATATATTTTAAATAGAGTAAATCCATTTTCATGTGAGTAGTGGAAAATAAGATCCACTAAGAAATGGAGGCCTTTTTCACAGGAGGAATTTGATGTGAAAATTTACTTTATTAAGAGAATAATGTTGTTCCACATGATTTAAGTTATTATTCATTACTTTATCCAGCTTTATAGGTATTGTGATGAATATTTGTATCCTTTTCCCATCATATTTATAATTTTAATAGATATATTATCACATTTCCTATCATATATATTGTTGCAAAGTGTTATTCTATTAACATCAACTAACTATGAAAAATAAAGTACAATTAGGGGGGATTGAATACACAGTTAATAATCATGTAAGAAGAAACATTGAACATAAAAGGATAAAATATTAAAGGAAAATCACATCCTAACTTATGATTCCTAGGTCTTAATCTAGGTTATCTAATATATATTTCAAAGCATGTAATCTAATTGAATTGTTTTCCATAATAATGGTTTATAATTAGCTTATGAATTTATCAATGCATATCTTTAGGGAGTGTCAAACCAGGTGTGTTGTAAGGCCCCTTGTCATGTACCCAACAACCTCGAGTGAAGAAAAAATAAATTGTTAGAGTTGGTACCCCTAGGTATAATTGTTCAAGAATCACGTCCACATGTAGTATCGAAATAGAGATGTATTTTCATGATTAACCACTTACACTATACTTAAAAAATAGAGGGATGTTTCCTTATACATAAACTTATCACTAAGGATTTCACTAGAGTTTTGTAATTTGAATCCGAAAGATAACCGAACTTTTCCATTGATGCAAAATATAGAGAACCAAGACTTTTACACATATAATTGCACGGTTTCTAGCATAATTAACCATAAAATAAAACCTACGATCAGAAACTATTGTGTCTTTGGAAGATTTGGTACATAATTTGAAAATACGAAACCAATAAAAAAATCATTTATTTAATATTAATAATGAGCCCATAACTTCTATTAAGCTCTTACATATGTATAGGATAACCTAGGGAATACATGAAAAAAGGGTATCTAAAAATCCTAGTAAGGAAATAAGTATATTAATAAACAATAGCATGTGGGTTAAAAGGCATAACACAATGGAATAAGAAGACAAGGAAAATGAATAAACATAAGGAAAAACAATATATATTGAATGATATCGTGTAATCATGGAAAATAATAATTTTGGAAATGAAATAACACATTACATAGTCATGATTCAAGGCTCATTGAATATAGAGCAAGAGATAATGCAAACAACAAAGAATGTCGCACATGGAGCATGAGTTAAGGTTATCCACCATGACCACTGTAGATGATGTCTGATGAGGCCAAAAATTACCCAATGAATTGGATCAATCGTTGGAAACACCCATCAAAACATGTTCATGAATATGTGTTCCACATGGAAAATAAACATAAGTTTCTACCATGGAATAAAATTGGTATCCTAACCATGTAATAATGAATAAAAAATTGGTGTGCCATAATAATTTTCATGAAATATTGAATTTTAATAATTCATGGAAATAAAAAATGTAAAATTTAAATATATCACAATAAATCATGTCCAATATAAGTGGAGTCATGTAAAATGAGTGTTTTAGAAACTCTAGTAATGAAATATTTTGGTGGATTTTTATGAAAATAGTAAAAAGAATTTAAAACATAAAAAGAATAATTATTTTTATAAAACCAAAAATGAAACAAGATTTTATTTAAAAATAAAAAGTGTGAATTTATAAAACTAATAGCATCTTAAAACATATTATGGATTTTTCAATGAGAATGTTTAAAAAATTGATATGTTCTCTTTAATTGGTCTTACTTATCATGAATATTTGACAGGGGAACCTTTTTAAAACATGAATTACCCCCATCAAAAAGGATGGTATGATCTAGATATATGTATTTGGAATATAAGAAAAACATTTATAATAATTAATCAAAAACAAAGAATCATTACATTGGAGTCAAGAGAGATAAAGGGTAACTCAAATGAAAAAATGGGGGTAATGGTAGAATCCCTTAACTTATGTTTGAAACGGGTCTGAACATTCCCTAAATTTCATGAATAATAAAATTAGATTCATTAATGAATAAGTATTAAATATTTTACACTTGTAATTGATTTATTATTATTTTATTCAGTTCATTTATGTCATTTTTTATGAGTTATTGTGTACAATTTCATCATTCATGGTGTTCGTTTTCTTAGTTTTCTTGGTTGGTTCGCTTGTATAAGAGTATGAAAGATCATATAAAATAGAAATAGAAATCCCAAATTGAATTTATATGTTATTAATGAATATACAGATTTTAAATAATTATATAATTCATTCTGTAAGTTTGGGAAAGGATGGATTATTAGATAATACGTTAGTGATAATCGTTTGGATGATTTTTGGAGGTTTTCACTTATAAAAAATATATTTTGTTTTATTATATAACATCAAAGGTATATAATAATTATGAAAATTAAATTTTTATAACAATTAAATTTTAATTTTTTAAGAATTAAAATGGTTTTATGACTATCATTGAAGGAATTAGTGGAAAATGAAAATTTGAATCCCTTAAAGGTGATAAATTAATACCTCACATTTGACATTTTCATTTTTAGAATAAAAGGGAAATGAGAGGGGTTTAGTGAAGTATTATTCCATTCGAGTAATAAAAGTATAGTATATGTGAGTTCCAAAAGATACCATACCATTTTTATGAGGGTATGTGAGAAGAGAAAAATAAAATAACATGAAAAGTAATTAAAAGGATAAGAAAATGTAATTTACCTCTTGAATTTCTCCTCAACGAAAAAACTCCTAAGGAAATAGGTTTTGATCTTGTGATGATTCCATGCGATCATTTATGCAGGGCATGGTCTTTGGATGAAATTTTATTATAATTTGGACAAGTATCAAATCTTGGCAGGTTTGAGGAGAAAAGATGTTGACGTGCGTTATTTATAGTGGAGAAGAGGGGTGTTTTCTCATTATTTGATTCATTAGTTTATTATTTTTACTCAATATTATGAATATTATGATCATCATAAAAAAATATTAAAATATGTAAGGATAGTTTGATTTTATGTTCTCATATTAGCTATATATCATATATAACTCAATAAGTCAAGTATTTAGCTTATACCTTAAATTATTGTATTTTACTATTCACTAAAATAGGAAGTCCTTAAGAAAAGTCTTAGAAAATCTACCTAACCATTTTTTGACATGAATAAATAAAAAATGATCAACATTTTATGAAAATAATTTTCTAAATTGGAGAAATTATGTTTTAATTAAAATCCTTATTTACATGGAAAGTAGAAATTTAAAAAATATAACATGTTTTGTAACACATTGAAAAGTTAATTAAGGTCTCATAAAATTATATTATAATCATTAGATAAAAAAATATTAATTTATGAGTACATTTTATAGAAATAATTATTCATTTAATACTTTATATCCATTATATAATTGATAATAAATACTTATGTTTTATAAAAATATCATCACTTAATTATCAATTTATAGTACATTTATTTACATATAATATGATATAATTATATAATATTAAAATTTATAAGATGCTTAAATGTTATTTATACATTCCTAACTGAGTTTATTATTTAATTTTCTACGTTACAATTCAATAGGGTCACATAACTATTCCAAAAGTAAATTTACCATTTCATCAGTATAATTTACTTAACTTCTACAAATAATTCTTATTTCATTAATTATTCATTTATAAAGTCTGTGTTATATTATTTATGTGATTTAATGTGATTTATACTATATAAAATAATTATAAGAATAGTATCACCATTGATAATTTTTTTTGGGTAATTACATGATCCTTACTAGAGTCCAAACAAACCAACCACCACATCCACCCATACCACAACGGAGAAAATATATAGTAATCCTGAAATCCATCAGCAAGAATTACAAGTTCCTGACCTAAGAGGATCTAATCGATACTTCCAAGAAAAATTTAAAATTTCAGGATCTGAATTATGAGATATCTTTTATTCAACGATTTAGTTTCAAAATTAGTGTTACCCTTTTTGTTTATATTGATTTTAATATCCATTTATTCATTGAATTTTTCACTTCAGTACTTCAAATATATGGTGAAAATTACATTCATTGTAGTGGAGAATACAAGGGAAAAGAAACAATAACTTTATATTTAACTTTTTATGGATAGAATCAACTATTTCAATAGTATCATTAAGTTTATAGTGTATCATTGGATCCATGGAAACCAAAATAAAGGACTTATAATTACTAAGTTTCTTCATAAAAATAATGTTTCCTAAAGATATAATATATTTTGGTTTATGAATTCATGGTTGAATGTTTTTCATTTTATGATGTATATTGGGAGGATTTATCAACATCATTGTTAGTGTCGATGATTTCATTAAATTCAACTAACTTGGTTCCATTTTTATGTTATGAAAATGAATTTTTAGGCAACATTGATGTTTTTTCAATTTATACTCTTAGAAAATTTGTTCCATGTACAATAACTATGATACCATCAAACTATAAACCTAGAGTGGTAGTGCCATCCCTTCCAAAACAATCATGTACTATAATAATAATTACGAGATTGATGGATAATATAATTTCATTATAAAATGTGAAATCTTGTTTAAATGGGGATAAAATATAAGAACTATGTATATAAGGATTTATCCATCCATCATGGGAAATAAGAAAAACTATGAAAAATAAGAAGTATGATAAATACTAGAAATTATACAGAGAAACAAAATGAAACTCATTCTTCAGTAACAATTACAAATTAGCATCAATTTCCTTATATAGGATGATATGAAACATATAGATAAACATTCTCATTGGGATGAATACACATTAACTTGGTGATATTCCTCTACTTATTCCAGTATCATATTCAAGGACATCCAACATTTTTTTCTTACTGAAAATAAGTCAAAGATAATTTCTTAGGAACTAGTAGTTTATAAATCCTATGATGAATGCCATATTTACCACTAACTATGATCCTCAACTAAATACAAACTTATGGACAAGTTTATATTCTCACTGCGGCCATGCAAAATTGTGTTCATCTTGAAGACCTCATTTTGATATTCATTAATCTTCCAATGTTATTAGGAGACAACAATGACTATATGTGAGTTGTATATAAAGATATAATCATTTCTTTTGAAATTAGCATTAAAATTTAATTATTATTTTCATGGTTTATAAATTTCATTTAGATATGGGTAATTCATCAATGGACCACAAGTGATTTGAGTTGTGATTTAGTAGACACATGCTCACTTGGAAGGGTGGCTGGAAATCCCTTTGATGATCATGGGTAGTGGTAGTTGGCTCAAGCTAGTACATTGATTTTGAATTTTATTTCTTGGTTAAAGTATGAAATGATTACAAAAACTATTTATTAGATCTATTGACTACATGTAACTTTGGTAGGGATGCACTATAAAGGAAAATATATGGGGACCACTCATTTGAAATTGATGGTGGATCATTCATTATGTAAATCACTTTTCTAGACTAATGTTGTATTGTTGGGTGAGTCAAGATCGATGCTTGATGAATTGTTAAATACTAGTAGAATTTTTGGGAACAATCCGAATAAAAGGATTCAATTTTGGAGGATTATTGTATTGGAGAAGTATTTTGTCTAGATAGAACCAATATAGGAGTAATATCATAGTTAAGAATTAACATGGACACAATAGTGGATGTTTTTCGCTGATTATTTTTGGTAAATGAATCACAAAAATTATAATCTTGAATTTTGTGACTTTTTTATCTATAGAATATGGTATTATTATCACCTAATATGCAATCTCCAATCCTTTTATGATTTACCCATATAATATGAATAAATAATTTGGAAAATTCTTCTACAGGCATAGAAATAACTTCCTAAACCTCCATTTAAGATTTATCTAACGATGAGAAATAAAATGGTCAACTTCCTTATCCAATATGCGTTATCATAATAGGATGTACCATTTAGTTACTTAAATTTTTTCTATTTTTCATTCATGTTTGTGTGAATTTTGATGTGTGTGGTTCTTCCTACAAAAAAGTGGTATCAATGTCACCAATTTCAAAGTAGAAAAGCATAGAGGATATTTCATAGTGGTCATATAATTTAATTTTTTTTGGAATTAATTTTTGAATCAACATTCTAAAATATCTAATATAGATGATTATAATGGTCAAAATGAAGTTAAAAATGATGATAATACAATATTTCAATTAGAGGTAAAACCATTGGTGAACTTTCTGTTGTTATAGTACCCCTTTCTAGATAATACAACAATGATCATGCCAAAAATGAATTTTTGGTGACTTTTCATAAAATTGGTATAGTGGGCCTCAGAAATGAAACAAAATTGGTCAATCTAAAATATTGATTTTTATTTGATCATATATTATTTAATAATAGTCTCTTTATATCAATCTATTTGTTCTTTACCACTATTTTTTCCATGAATGATGCATCCATAGAGTATGATTTATGAAACACAAACAGTTTAAATAATGGAAAATATACGTAACATGATTAAGATTACTCCATTTAATTATGTCATCTTGAAATCCAAAATGAAAAATCATTTGTATATTAATTATTCATGGTATCCCATGGTGAAAACTACTATTCACATTGCAGTACTAGTGGATTAAACAGCCACATGTGAATAATTTGGGGTGAAATCATCTATGTGTACTCCACTAACTGATGCAGAGCAGTTTGAGAATAATAGGATGTGCATGAATCAATTACAGATTAGGATTGACTTGAGTATAATGAAATAATTTTTTTAATGAAAATGATGCTTCTGTTTTTTAGAATAAATTATAAATGATCTATGTGAAGACAATAACACAAAATAAAACAGACCTAATATAACATCATTTCAACATATTGTATTGGGATTAGAACAATATATAAATGTTTAGGAACATATTACAAGATACTTTTGATAAATTAAATTCTATTAAAAATATGAATGATGGTTATTTTTGGACACTCTTGTAGGTTATACATATGTAAAATGGCAGGAGTGGTGGTGGTTAATTAATCTTTTCAAATCTAAATGGAAATAACCATGATTAAAAAAAATCATTAGAAAATGAATGCAGAAATAGAGAAAATAATTAATGTGAAAGAAAAAGAATACATTTATATATAATAATAATTGACGATGAATAAAAAATAGTGAATTTATGATAGAATTATTAATTGATAAATAATTAAAAATGATGAAATTAGTTGTGACAATAGATTTGGAAATAAAGTTTGACAATAGTAATTTAAGGTACCCATTTTACCACCACCTCAAAAAGTTGAGGGTTTAATGTATTTATCTCTTGACATAAATGGTTTCCAAGAATATAATACTCTCCCTTTTTTGTGATATAATAGGAAACTATATGTAATGTATAGTATCTCTTTAATAGTAAAGCTAAAAACATCAAGTAGAAATTGTCACATGATATTTTAAATGAAGTCGAAATAAAACCATGGTCCCTTTTACTATTATTAATAATAAAAAATAAATGAAAGAAGAAGAAATGATATTTGTAACAAATTCTCTAATCTCTCAAGGGAATATTACCGAACAATAGAAGAGATTTAGAAAATAAAGAGATTGAAAATGATATATAATTTTGACACACACTCTAGAAATGATAGGGAGGGAGAGTAAAGTTGAATAAAGAATTGCGATCGATTAAACAATTGAGCACATTGATGATTGTTTGAGAAACATATTATAGATTTACAAGTCCTCCCATGGTATATATTTATAGCTTCCAAATCATTTAGGAATTTTCTGGCATTCTTTATTGGTTTTAATGGTGAAGACAAACATGATTTATTGTATTTTGACTGTAATTTCTCAATCCCTTAAAACTAACTCAACATAACCAATAAAATAGATATGAAATTCAAATTCAAAAATTTAATTACAATATTAAAAAATATCAAGTTTATTGGGAGACAGAGATAAATTATTGAAAATACTAACATTTTAAATTTCATACCATTTTGAAAAATTAAAACTAATTTAAGATATTAGTTTAATGAATTAAAAGAAAATAAATAATAATAGGTTAACCATAACACATAATACATACACAGATTGATTCTATAAAAATAAAAATATTAATTTGAAATATGTTCCAGCATTTATACACGTGATAATATCAATAATTAAATAAATTTCATTAACAATATTTTTTTAATTACTTCCTTTAGATTAAATAAGAATTTATAAAAAATAAAATCAACATAAATTAATCAAAACAATAAATTTGAATATATTGAGATGTTTAATTCATGTATGTGTAGATGATGAAAAAAATTGATATTCATAAAAAATTATTAGATAATTTAGAAACACTAAAAAAATGTTCAAAATCCTTTATAGTAATTGATATAATCCTCATAGATTTAAAATCTTCTAAAAAAATGTAAAAAATTAGAAAATAAATAGATTCATGAAAACAATGTAAACATGAAATCAAAATTTAGATAAGGTTAAGTTGAATCGATATATTCAAACTATATTTTTCAGTATCTCAGTAATGTGAAACTATATTTTTTATATGATTTGAAAATGTAAACATGCAATTATATACCTAGCATGATAGTACATCTGTTAATTTATAATGGTGATAAATAAATATACCGGTTATATAAATGTAAAACATTCATTGTGTAAGGGTATCTAGGCACATTTTAAAATGATTACAAGTCAAGCTTCATAAGGGTAATATAAACATTAACACAATGTTAAGGGTAAGCTAAACATTCAACTATATACATAATCATACACGAGTAGTTGTGTTAGGTTTTATTTAAACCATGTTAGGGTGCATAAAAATAATTATAAGGGAATGAAAAATATTATAAGACATATTTATAGGTAAAATGAAACATATTATTCTCGTATTATGGAAGAAAAAAATATAAAATCTCATGTAAGTTTAAAACTAGACATGTGAATGTGTGAATAAAACTCATATAAGGGTAAAACAAAGATTACAAATAAGTATTACGTAAGGTTAAGAGAAAAACATTAAAAAATAAATATTTCATATGAAATAATTAAATATAATTATAAATAAAAATATAAATATTAAAAATACATGATCAATAAATACAAATTTAAGAACAAAAAAATAATAATAAAATGCATTAAAAATGAAAATATAATTATCTATAAATGAAGATATGAAATATGTAATATTCTGACTATCAAAAAATGAAATAATTAATGTGGATAGAAACCACTATAATAATATCTACTTTTTCGATGAATCCATAAATATTAATTTAAATACTTCTCTTCCTTTTTTAATAGATAAAAAATTTGTTATACATATCACTAAACAATAAATAGATAAAATTTGAAATATATATTTATCATTATCAGTCTAGAGAAATTAAATTAATGATTAAAAATTTTAAAATTTGAAAACATTAAAATATTTTAAATGTACTATTTCAAAAAATGTTTAAGGTAATAGAAAATAATCATTTTTAGGAATTTTTTTAAAATATATAAAATAATGAAAATGTGTTATTTAAGGATATACAAGGTTTAAAAAAAATTATTTTGTAAATTTTGTTTGTAAGTAAAAAATGACTCTACTAGGATAATTTTACCATTAACAAGATTTTATCCCCCTTAATTAATTTATCTGAAGAGTTCAAGAGATCATAACCATTAAATAAGAATAAAACAAAATTATAAAAGACATAATTATTTTGACAACCCATTTTAATTATTAACAATTAGAAATTATTGTATTACTAAAGTATAATGATATTACCTAGAGTGTCAAACCAGTTGTGTAGTAAATTCCCACACATTGTTCCTAGGAAGGATAATGTTTTAAAAAATAGTATCAACACTTTTAGAGATAAATCAATTGGATAATATGTTCTAATGCTACGTCCACTTTTTTGAATCCATACATGAATGATTTGAATGGAGTATCATACTCACATAACATTTTTATTATTATGAAAAAATTTAGAAATAGTTTTTATGAAATTAAAAATGATATTTATTTTTGGAAAATAATTTTTTAATAAAATATAAATAAGAAAAAATTCAGAATACTTCCATGATATTAGAAGATAACAGTAACAATCTAATCACACCCAACTCACCTTTGATAAATTCATTCGGATCATGTGTAAGGGGTATTGTGAAGATATCATAATGTTGAATATTTTTAAAATGTAATGAATGATATAGGAATTCGGAATTTGAACTCATAAGAAAATAGTTTCCTAAGTCAATGAGTATAGTGCTAGATATCTAGATATGTTTTTTTGACATACTGATCACACTATTGTTGTCACACTTGGTAAGGATAGAATAATATGTTTCCCCAAAGTCAAAAGAGTTTGTTTTGTCCATGTAAAATGGCTGAAAAACTCTTAGGTGTAAAAACATATCAAACATTTGAACATCTTTACTTTAAAACCCGCCTTTTTGTCTCGTCTGTGATATTAATTTTAAATTAATTTCTTCCACATATGTGAGTTGAATTTGGTAAAATTAAATAAATATTTTTCATAATAAAAAATTAAAATTTTTAATAATGAAATCTTTGTTTTTGAACAAAATATTAAGAAATGTAATTATTATTAATTACCACAATTAAGATAAAACTTATATTTACAAAAGACAATGCCATAAACGTAAAGCCCAAAATGACTTAGAAACTGGTAAAAAAGTAATTTATTGTTATTATATAAACCATTTCTACAATTTTGTCTAATTTTTACTATTTTTATACCCAACTTACATGGGATAAAATATGGTGGAATTCCCTTTTCAAAAATATACAAGAATGCCACTCCTCGGCCACTATAAAAAATGAACTCAACCCTCCCACTTATTCACCTATATATAGCCATTTAAATATCCAAAAATATACTCATATAATCACCCTAATTCCTCCCTTCATCAAATAACCCTTCCATTATGATGAAATCTATCTATGAAATCCTTATTATGCAAACAAAAAGGAGTTACCCAAAGAAGAGGTAACATCCTTCGTCAAGCTCCTTTATTTTATTTTTATTATCCACAACCTAAACTCTAAATATTACATGTTCATATAATAAAATAACATTTCTAAATATACTTATATGTTTAAATTATATGTTATACACACACACACACTAACAAACACATCAATCAAATGGGTAATGAACTTATTGTTCTTTTGTATGGTGAACTATTGCATCAAGAAAAGATGTTGATCATTTTTTCTTTACCACCACTCTGGGTTAGGAATTATGATGAGAACTATATTTTTATATTAATTATATGATATTATTTATTTAGTTATTATTATATAATTATTATATAATATAAACCTTAATTATTTATATTTTATGTAAATATGATCACTTAATTTGTGGTCATGTGGGCTACGACACACTCAAAGTGATGTGAGTAGTTTACACTTTACATAGAGTTTATGATGGATATATTTTGGAAAAAAATTAAATATATTAAATGATAAATATAATTTAATGTTATTATATATATACATATAAGTATTTTACATTATTTTTATACAATTATAAAATGGTAACCTCATTCATGCGTTCAAACGACCTACCCTCCCCATGAAAGGGGTATTCTATTTCATTTTTTATAAATATTATAGAGTGTTATAAATAAATATATAATGAATATATAAGATATTTATATAACATTTTAAATCACGTAAATAATTAAATCATGATCTATGTAAGAGTATTAAGAATAAGAAGCCAAATATTATACAAAAAAGGTGATATTACCCTAAACATAACAATAACACTGAGTAGTTAACAAGAGGGAAATATAAAGTCATAACAAAAACATATATAGTTTGAGATATAATAATACGGTTTTTCATTATATTTATAAATAATTTATATTTATTATACATTAGTTATTAATGTGTATGAAGAATGTCAAGTCTTAAGGTAAAGGTTTTACCATCTCACATTTATTTTCCGTGAGACACATGCCTTGTTCACATCCTATTTCATATATAGGTTGTGTATACTACCCATGGATGTGTTATAAGATTATTAAAATAAGATTTATGTGTATATACATATCCATTTTATTATATTTGATTCATGTGGTTTATTTTTCAAATGATACAAAATCAGAAATGTAATTTTGTCTCAATTTTCCTTATTTGAGAAACATTCCATGTTATGCACCTGAATTTTTATATAAGGCATATATAACTCCATTGAAATGTTATAAAATGAATATAATTATTATAATGATATTATAAAATTCTTGTAACTTTATTATCTTAAATTTTTTATGATTCAATGTTACAATAGTTATAATGGTTTTTTTCTATAATCTCAACATTTTTTTCGACTATATATGGATATGCTTCTATTGAAGAATTCTTGTGATCCATATCTCAAAAAATCACCAAAATTTTATTACCCTTTGGATACCCATGTTATGTAAATGTAATCTTAATATTTTTCCACTCTTTTTTACTTAATATAATTTACAAAATGTTTTTATGAAAATCTTACTTTATTTCTCATTTAAATCAGAAATATGTGTTTTGTCAAAATCATGGTTTCTAAAAACATTTTATAATTTTCAACATTTATTTTATGTTGCATAAATGAAATTTTTAACCATTTATTACATTTTTACATAACATTTTTAAATTTAATATTCATGTCATTTATTGATCAATGCACTTTTAAAAACATGTATGGTAAAAAATGAATATTTCTCATGTACATACATACCTACCATCATGACCATAATTTACTTGATGATTCATTTTTTTTATGTTTACAATGATTTTTTAATGAAACTGTTTTTCCATATTTTATAGAAAATTTTTTATTCTAATTTTTTTAAATTAACAAGTGTTTACAAAAATTGTTTTATGTTTAAAATGTTTAATAAATTTATATATAACTTATTTTATATGTTAAAAAAAAATTGAATGAAATATATTTTAATGATATCTAATATTGTATTATATGTCCTTAATGTATTTTAATTGAACCTTATTTTGAAAATTTTACTATGTTTTGTTATAAATTTCCATGAAAAAATGTTTTCAAAATGATTTCAATCCTTCATTATATGTTTTCAAATTACTTTCATTTAATATCATATCCAATATATTTTATGTTTTAAAAATAAATTTTTATATAAAAAATGTTTTTTCCTCAAGAAAAGTTTTTTAAATAAATTTCAAAATCATTTTCTATATAAGATGACATTCATTTATTTTACCCATGCCTTTATCGGAAATGATCTTAGGTTCCATTCATGTTCATTTTGTGAATAGTTCTTGTTTTGATAGAATAATGTTTATTGAAACTTGTATCTCATTAATGGGATAAATGTTTATAAAACACATTTACATTTTGTGGGTTATATTTTTATTAAAGCTGATTCTTTTCCTGGGTTATTCTTTGATGAAATGATTTTGAAACTTGTCTCTTTTCCAAGTGTTGTGTTATGATTACATTTTTATAAAAGACATTTCATTTCATGGGTTATGATACAGCTATTTTTGTTCTTATGAAACACACATTTATGATTTAATTATGAAATAATTGAGAGTTATATATCTATATATATTTAATAAGGTTGCGATTTATATCTCATGTGTATGACAGGGATGGAATTAGGAGGTAAATCAGTTAAGTATGATAGTGCTAGAATGATGTGTGAAATCGATTTAGTATGATAGGGTTAGAAAGATGTATGAAATAATATTTTAATGAAAGGGTATTATTATGGAGTGATCATGGTATAATAATATTTGGCTATAATTAGAAGGGAACCTCGATCAGTAATACAAGGTTGGAATGGGGAGTTAACCTAGTTTAGTAAAGGGATTTGTCCACTAAGATTGTTTTTGAAGTGAACCATGACTACTAAGACGATTTGGGGAGTGAAACCATTCCACTAAGATGTCCATAAAATTAATCCTTAAATAATATGAATATAATTTTATATTCCTATGTATCTTCCATACATTCTATGTCTTATGATAATTTTATGATCTCATGGATTATGCTTTTGATTTCCTTATGATTCATGAATTATGAACTAATAGTAATTATGCAATGACTATATTAATATCCTAAATATTCTGGGTATGATCTTATAATGATAATAGCATGTTCTCAAACACATTTTCTCCTCACATTCGTACATATCTCTCTTTTGTTTCCTTACTGAGCATCTGAGCTCATCCCTATCTTATGTTTCAATTCTCTAGGTTATGAAGAATGTTTTTAGTGGGATTGCTAAAGGGGAATATCTTTAAGGGATATATTTAATATCATTTAACATGTTAGAATATTGTATTTAATTTTTTTTTCAAGGACACTAAACTATTCTGGGCCTCAAGAATGTTTTTTAATGAGATGAATATTCAGCTAAAGTGATGTAATGTCCATTAATGTTAGGACAAGCTCGCAATATTTGTTATCAAAGGAGTGGTTTATTCAACCACTGGAAACATGGTTGAGAATACTTTATATATTTCCCCAATGTTATTTCTAAGTATATTTCCAGATACTTATCTAAGGATAATCCAAAGGCTTCATATATTTAAGAGTATGCAACTTGATTTTGGGATCTTAGAAGTTAATTTTCCGGATTATGTGGTTATATGCTGTTATTAGTGTTTCTCACCAAATGTTTTCTTGTTTTATTCAATGGAGGGAACTCGAATGAATAAAGTTTAAATTAAAATTTTCAGATATATATATTATGGGAATTAAAAATATCAACTTCATAGGTAGAAATCTATTAAAGATAATTTGGATCGTGATATGAGTATTGTAAATACTATTAAGGAAATAGGGACTGAAAGTGACATATGAAATGTCTGGGATATTATTCAGGTATAGTTTATTTTAAATGTAAGAATCATGATTAGATTGAGGTTAATAACATTAATACATGATTCTTATTTCGAATTATATGAATGAGGTATTATTGAATATGGTGATGAAGCATGAGTAATGGTTTAAGAATAAATTTAGATAATTAAAGAGTATATGTTTTGAAATTCAAATATTAGGTTATATAAATAATGAAGTATATAAGGACTATTTGTAGATTTTTTTCTTTATGTATTTTCATGAATATGTTAAACGATAATGATGTCATATAAAATTGATTTAATAGAAATGTTTCATTAAGTAAAGGTAACCCTTAACATGTTCCCTAGGATTATAAAATTATATTTTTATATGGATAATGAGACGATGAATTGGATAAACTAAATTTGATATAATTTTTAACATTAGAACTGATAAAAGATTTTTTGAAAAGGTGTTCTATTTTATCTTTTAAGAAATTTAAAACTTTCTGGATTTATGGATTATGTCCAATAATAATTTTAATAGGGAATAATTCATGTTTCTTATTAAAATTTATGATAATTTATATTATTACAATGTTTCAAGAGAATATATGATGAGGGTAGTCACATGATTAGAATGTGTTAACAAAGAGATAACATATGATATATGGGGTATTAATTTTATGAAAATATAGTTAACTTCATTGTAATGTTTTGAATTTTCATATTTTGGAAGGGAAATAAGGTAAACCATTTATGGAATGTTTTAAGTTAAACATTAGATGATGTTTGTGAGAATAAAGTATTATGTCACTATATGAGTATTTATGCAAGTTGGATAACCTACACTATCCATTTTTATCTGATGATAAAAAAGATATATGTAATGAATTATCATTTTATTTATAGATCTGAGGGCATAATAATTATTCAGGAATGAATAATTCACATTCTTTTATTTGAAAACGAGACGAAGCTGAAATTGACCAGGGCACAAGGAAGGGTGGGATTGTGCTAAAATCAAGTTATTATATCTTCTAATGAAACATAATCAATTCTATAATAGTATACTTGAAATATATTTTTTTCATTTTATCATCATTTTTTTCAATTATAATTTTCAAGACTATTAGTTTTATGATTTTTTGATTGTTAACTTTATACTGACCACTTTCACTATTACTCTACATTAGAACCTGATAGCAATATTTCGAATTCGTGTCCATTTTTTCACTTCCCACCTATGTTCTCCTATTTTTAATCATAGTCATGTGTTACATTAGAAAACAATATTGGTTATAACCTTCCCTTTTAAAAGGATGTTTTACTACACATTTTTATGGTCTGGGTTTCTATGAAAGGAAATTTCAAATAATAAAATTTTGAAAACGTAGATCAATTTCAAGGGTGAAATTAATTTTAAGGGGGGTATAAGGTAACACCCTGATTATTTTTTAATATTTATTTTCTGAATAGTGTTATGTTTTTTATATTTTTCTTATCACATATCCCGGATGTATATTTTTTTTATAAAATCACTAAGGTTGGCTTGTGTTGTACACAACACTCTATTAATTTTGTGTTATAAGAAACACATAGATTAGCTTGTGGTATATGAAACATTATGTTTGAATTTTGTTACAACTTATACTGAGTCCCATCAATATCTTGTATTACACATAAGAACATGTTTTACCAAACTACAATATATTATTAATAATTTTACCAAAATATTATTATAGGAACCACCAATTAATTGGAATGGATCTGAAAATAATATTAAATAAAATATTAAAATAATATTTAATATTGAATATAAAATGAATCATTTCATTATCAATATTAGTTAATGTAAACCATTTTAAAATAATTAAATTAATTTTTATGTAAATAAATTTTAATTGTACAAACACAATTTTAGCTCAATAAATTAATTTTTTTTATTAATTTGATTTATATATTATATATTAAATAAATATTTTTTAATACTCATTCAATATATTTTATTAGTATAAGATTATAATATAAACAATTTTATAATAAAAATATGTATTTTTCTAAAAGATAATTTTTACGCTTTTTAATGGAGAACCCATTTTAAATATAATTTTTGAAACATTAATAAATTTTTTTTGAAAAAATAATCATAATTTTTTAAATTATTATATCAAAATTAAATTTGAGTTTACTGTTTTTATTTTTCTATGAACATTCGTATTTTGATGAATTGTGAATAATAAAGAATATTAGTTCAAAACTACAATTTCATCCAATTTTTTTATATAGATAAATAATGTTATTAATTGGTTTTAAAGTAAAAGTAGATCAATATTATCTCATTAAAACTAATATATGTAATTTTAAACAATTTCACATTAAAAATATAAATATTAAGTTTCTAATCATTTTATCTTTTTTACTTTAAATCCAAACATTGTCATCTCATCTGCGGGATTAGTTTTAAATTAATTAATGGAACTTACGTGATTGGACATTCAGAAAATTGTTTCCATATTTGGAATAAGAATATTTTTAATGTATAATAACATAAAATTATTTTTTCAACAAAAATATTAGTGAATGTAATGAATATTAATTACATTGATTAAGAAAAAAATGTATCATAACAAATGACTATGCCCTACACATAAGGCACAAAATGACCTATAAACCTATCCAAAATTCATTTAATGTTTTTATATTTACCCTATACTCAATTTAATCAAAATTATTTCATTATGTGATGCAATATATATGTAAATAATGTTGGTGTAATTCCCTTTTGGGAAATTCAGAAGAATTCCACTCCTCCTCCACTATAAAAAGGAACTCACACATACCACTTATTCACAACTATAAATAACCTTTTACTACAAACAAATATTCTCAAATAACATCCCAAGATACCTATATATATCATAAAAACCTCCCTTCATGCCAAAATCCTACCAAGGAATCCATTTGGTGCAAAGAAAACCGAGTAACCCAAAGAAGTCGTAACATCCTTCCTCAAGCTCCTTTGTTTTATTTTCATTTTCCTCCACATACACTCCTCTTGTTTAATTATTATATTACAACCATAGAATCATAAATATACTAATATTTTATTATTCAATGGTTTCAACCTGCAATTAGACAAACTTCCATTTAATGGTCAATGAACTTACCGTTCTTGTGTATAATAAACTACGGCCTCACAAAACGTTGATGTTCGTTTTCCCTTTACTACCTATCATGGATTCAGTATTTTATGGAAAATTTATTTTTATATGATATATATGATATTAATGATTTATTTATTATTCTTTAATATTTATTTAAAAAATTCTTTATGCATTCCATTTTCTGTAAATATGATAAATTCATTCGTGGGTGTGTGGGCTACCACCACTTCCAAGAAGTTTGATTAGTTCAAACATTTCATGGAATGTATTATGAATGGGTTTTTTGAAAATATAATATATATATTAAATAATAATTCAAATGGAATTATATTATATATACATATACATATATGTATTTTACTATCATTCATTGAATAATATAATAAAATAGAAATAATATTGATGTTTACAAATGACCTACCGTCTCCACGAATAGTGTATTCCATTCCATATTTATATTTTTTATAGATTATTATGAATAAGTATATAATAAATATATATGATATTTATATAATTTTTTCAATTTTGAAATAATTAAATAATTTTATAAATAATAATATCACGAATAATAATAAAAATCATTTAAGAAAAAGAATATAGATATTACCCAAAACGTAACATTAAAATAGAGTTGTTAATAAAGTCTCAATATAATTTCATAAACAAATCAGAAAGGATATTTAATATAATAAAATTTTTCTTTGGAAGATTTATAATAAAATTATATTTATTATACAAGAGATTTTATCTTTTTTGATGAACGTCAAGTCTTAAGGTATGGTTTTTCTCGTCTCACATGTATTTTCCGTGAGACGTAGGACATATTAACATCATAATGCTTATATGTGGGGTGAATACTGACCATTTATGACTTATAATATTATTATATTTATATTTATGAATATTCACATTTCCATTTTATGATATTTATTTCATCGGTATTTTTTTATAATGTTACCAAATTAGTGAAGTAATTTTATCTCTATTTTCTATCTTTGAGAAACATGTAATTATGTGCACATATATTTTCTTAATAGTTATATATACTACCATTGAAATGTTATATCTTGAATATAATTATTTTCATGATATTTTAATCTTCATTTAATTTTATTCCATATATTTTTTTATTATTCAATGTAAACAAGGTGGTATCATTTTTATTCCACAATCTCATCGTTTAAAGAGATTGTTAATGATTATGCTTCCATTCAAAAAATATTATGATCTATACTAAATAAATCTCATGAAATGAATTAACCCATGTTTATTAATTTCATATAAAAGTAATGGTATCATTTTTACACTATTTGTTACATAATATAGCGGTGAATTGTTTTATGAAAATCCGGGTTTATTTTTCATTCAGGTTGGAAATTAGTGTTATTTCAAAACAATGTTTTCAAAAAATGATTTCAAAAATAGTTTCCATATTTTTATATTATGTTAAATTTAATTTTTATTCATTTAAAAAATTATAAAAAGAAATTTTAAAAGGAATATTCCAATCATTTTTTGATCATTGATCCCTTCAAAAGTATTACGGCGGAAAAAGAAGGTTTGGCTTGTACAAACTTACTTGCCATCCAGACCATCATTTACCTAGTAATTTTTTATAAGTTTAATGGTTTATTTAATTTAGAAGAAAATTTATTTAAAAATATTCAGGAATTTGTTTTATTTTAAAATGTTTTTCAATGAAAAATTGATTTCAAATGTATTTTAGGTTAAAAAAGTGTTTTAAATTATTTCTAATGATCCCTTTGTAAGTTATCAAATTGAGTTTTTTCAAAGAAAAAAATTTCAGTGATCCCAAAGATTCTTCAATAATATTTAAAATTAATTTCAATGAAAAGGATTTTTATCATTTTTTGAATATTATTTTATACATTTTCATGGAAAAGGTTTTAGAGATGATTTCAATCCTTCGTTATATGTTTTTAAATTATTTTCAATGAAATTGTTATTCAAAATGTTTGTGGTTCTAAAAAACCTTTCTCAAGGAATAACAATTATTTTTCATAAGAAATTTTTGAAATGATATTTAAAAAATATTTTCCATATATAATGAAATCCACTGAAGATTCTCATGCCTTTCTAGAAAATGATCCAATGTTTCCATTCATATTCATTATCTGAATGGTTTATTTTTTTGATGGAATGATGTTTTTTAAAACCCATTTCTATTTCTTGGGTTATATTTTTATGAAACATGTTTATATTTCATGGGTTAAATGTTTAACAAACCCAATTCTTTTAACTTATTTTGATTTTATGAATTGATTATGAAACCTATCCCTTTTTTATTATTTATTCTATGATTACATGTTTTTGACCCCGATTTAATTTCATGGGTTATGATGTGACTATTTATATTATTACAAAACATGTCTATAGGATTTTCTTATGATCTAGGTGGGAACTATATCTCACTTAAATTCATTGATTAATGTTTTACATATCATGATTATTATAGGGATGGAATAAGGAGTGAACTCAGTTCAGTATGACATGGTTATAATAAGGCATGGACCTAATTCAGTATGACAGGGATAGAATGAGGCATGACCATTTTTCAGTATGAAATATCTATAACGATGATAGAACTATGTTCTATAATACATGTCTAGAATGGGTTGTGATCCTTGTTTAGTATTATAGGGCTAGATCTAGTATTTAACCTCGTTTTTTAGAATACAAAGTCCACTAATATGTTCTTGGGAGTTAACCTTGATGACTAGGATGGTTTGGGGAGTGATCACATTCCTCTAATTTTTCCTTGTAATTATGACCTTTCAACTACAGAAATAATTTTATATGGTTATGTGACCATTATAGATTCAATGCCTTATGATTATGTTATAATATCATGAATTATTCTCTTGATTTATTCAAGATTCCAGTCTTACGAACCACTAAATTGATGCCATAGATATTGATTCTGATCTTTGAATGTATGGTATGATCTTCTAATGTTAGGATCATGTTATCATACCATTATGATCATGTTATTCTTATATATGTACCTTGTTTACCCTTAGTGGGAATCTAATCTCACACCTTTTATTATTTCCTTTGCCCAGGTTATGAAGAATGGTTTAAATTATGAGTAACAAAGTGGATGATCATTAAGGGAGATTTTAAATATCTTTCAACATGTTAGAAGATTGTGTTTCCATGTTTCTAAAGACACTAAACTATTATAGTCTTCATGAATTAATTTTGGTGATGTGTTGAATATTAATCTAAAATGATTTAATATCCATGTATGTTATGATTTAGGCACAATATTCCTATATTCATAATTCACGCATCCATGTGTAGTGAGATTGATTAACTGTTATTAACTGTTTCTCACAACAAGAATTTCTGAAGTGGGATTATGGATTTTGAATGATCATATCATTCACATCTTGAATCACCACTTTCTCGGGAAAACACATTATATTCTCCTTAATCAGTGACATGATACTCCTTCTCCCATACAAGGGCATCCATATTTGGAATGACCATGGGAATATTCGAACTATGATACATATGACTCATTCCACTTGTAGGATATGTTTGATGCATTTCGGAGGCTCAATATCAATACATGATACTTATGTTCCCACATATATGTCCTTTACTCATGATGTTAAATTTAATAACTAAAATAAACTATGTGGGCATTGATTTATTCTATAAGAAGGATATCTAGGAAAACTTATAATGGATCAATCCCATCATCAAAATATTAGTCACTTCTGTGGATGGAATCAAACTTCTAAGAGCCCAACTATATTGCTTAAAAATATAAGAATCTACCCATTAATGGGAAATGGATGAATAAACTGTAATATATATATATATATATATATATCCATTAATATAACACCTTTACACATGGAAATATCCATAACATGATCATTTTTAGGGTAATCGGTCCAATGTCAGGATTAAGAAGATATACTAAAACATAGAGTAAATCTCTAAGAGAGACATAGAGTTGGAAAAATTCCCCCCAAAAGGGTATCATGAGCCTGAAATACCATCTTCTCAACCAATTTTAGTTCCCATGTGCCATTTGGTATTGTCCCCAATTTATTTTTGGCCTTTGAAAGTAGGTCTATTCTTAGTTTCATAAATTGAAACCATTAAGTGTTTTTATAGAAGATTAAAAAATTATGAACCATACATGATTGATTTTAGAATACACTGAACCCCCCACAATCAATTTTTCAGATTGGCTATCCACATATATCCCAAAAAAATATGGTGAACCCGACTTGAAAATTTCAAATAAAAAATGTTCAGTTTACCATGAATCATGCAATTTGGTTGTAATACTATATGAAAAAATTGATGAACCTGATGTAAATCTATAACTTGAAGAAAATCATTAGCTAAGACCATGTGTCTAGGGTTCTCATGAATAAGTCCCCCCTCACCATGAAAATTCATTATGGTCAAATTTTTCATACTAGGAATAAGAAAATGAAAATTGTGTTGCTCATGAAAATATGATTGAGAACGCATCATGGATACAATGATTAATTGATCAGTGAACTCTCTCTTTATTTTATGCATGGTTGTAGATTTTTTTCTTACAAAAGAACATGGAAATAAACCATGTCTTTGTCTAGAATTTTTTTATGAAAATCATCCATGTAAGAAACCCCTATAGTATATAGAACAACCTCACTTTATTGACACCTTCAAAATCAAGAGGAGCATTTAATGGTTCACGAGTACCATATACATGGTAAGATCCAATCCATTGAGGTTTCATTCAAGTATCTATATATGTATAATCTTATGAGTCTACATAATCCATAGAGTGATTCATAAATTCTAGGGTCACTCGTTTCCATCGGAAACCACTTGGGAATCATATCATCGAATTATGACAATCATCTAATTTAAAATCTAATGAAGTTGGAATAATGATTCAATAATGTTCCCTTTTAGATTCCGGGGTTTCCAAGGGGGGTATTTCAACCACCATCAGTGGTTCCATCCCACTAGTTTTCCACAATCACCTTTTAAGTGTACCATCCAACACATTTCAACCTCTAACACCAATGAAATGGATATAGGAAACAAACATGAGGCATGAAAAGATCTGGATAATCTTGAGTGGGATCATATCCCCCTTTTCACTTACAATTCCAATCGGTATATTTCGGTTGTAACCATAAAGAAGATTCATATCCCTACTCACTCAGAATACATCTATTGGTATATTCTTATAACAAGCATGGGAGAGGCGCATATCCCCACCCCATGTAGGAAGCCCATAGACATATTCTAATGGAACAAGGAGGACATAAGTGGGATCATATCTCCACACAAATTAATGATATATTATAGCATATATTAGATAATGAAAATATTTAGTATTATATTCATTGAAAAAAATTTCAAAAGTGACACTACATCTTCAAATATTGGAAAAACTTCTTCGGAATATTCCATCACTAGTAAAAATAGTGGGGCATGAGTATGATCTTATCCCTATATCCAAGCAAGTAAAACACACAATTCAGTATAAACAAGTTGTTTCCCTAAGGTATTTACACATTCCTAGTCCCATATATAAATATTTCTAATATATTTTGGTAAACTGTGAGGAATCAAACCGGGATCATATTCCCATTCTAATTGGTGATCACTAATTTATAGAGACACATATAATGGGATAGGTGAACATTCTAATTGAAAAAAATTATAGAAATACTCCAAAGCCTCAGTATCAGTCTCATATCCCCCTCTTGACTTGGTATCATAAGATGAGAGTGGTATATTCCTCATGATAAGCTCAAATTCCAATAGAAAAATATTGGAATCATACTCCAAAGGCTATGGATTATTCTCATATCACCTTTTTGATGGGATCTCACCAAGTGATAGTGGTACATTCCTCAGGATATGTTCATATTCCTATAAGTGATTATATATGGAATATTCTAATAGATCATGTATTCTATGATAATACCCCTACTTCAATCAATTAATGATAACACTAACATCCTTCAGGGGCCATATATGAGGAGGTTCACATCCCATCTTTCATTCTAGACCGTAGTCTGTATGATGGAGGATAGACTGTAGGGGAAATTAGAGTAAATGGAATACATTCAAATCTTATGGGGCATAGTGATAATGTCCAAAAGTGATGAAAACATCTACTCCTATCCATACAATCCATATCAGTTTTACCAGTAGTAAAAATACATCAATAAACTGAAAAAGAGTGTTTATATGGTGTTCTATGTGGAGTAGCTTCCATGTATCCTTTCTCAGTTGTGGTGGAAGATCATTTCTAGTGGATCATGGGATACCATCACTCAACTATTGAACAATATGAATGTTTCCTATCGCATAATTAGGATAGAAATTGAGTAGTAGTGTACCAGAGAATGATATTGAATCAATACATAAAGGCGATCATGCTAGTGAGTTAAGTTCCAACTCAGTAAGGAGGCACATGAACTACTATTTGAGAGAGGGTCAAAATGTCATTGGAATCTGGAGATGAATAAATATTAGTTTCGTTTCATGGTGTTGTCATAGATTCTCTTACTCGGATGGAGTGACTTCCCCAGAAGTGGTCATTGGAGGAGAAATTGGGATAGTAGGTCGAAACTAGCGATGCCAGGGAGGATTCCATATAAAATATCATGTATCTCTTAAATCCAACAACTTAGGTTGTGTTCCCAACCCATTATGTAACATGGGGAATTATAAGGATGAACATTATAGCGATGGATCTATGAAGGATGCTGACACGGGATGGGATCAAGCTTCTAGAGGGGGGGGGGACACCTATATCACTTCCAAAGTGCAAATACACAAGATGTTTGAATACATAATGGAAAATTCAGGACACTATATTATCCTCTAAACCTAGTGTGGATATTTTTTTTTGTGGTTATCCAGAATTAAAAAAGATTCCACATATTTTAAAATGAGGATTCAGTCGATGATAGTGCACAACAATCAAATGATGGGGAATCCAAAGAATCAATTTCAATGTAGGTGAGTCCTGAATAGAGTATAAATTTCACTCTTATAGATGAATTTTTCTTCGTATACATCCTTATGAAAGGTTTGTTAACTTAGTTGTCTTTTCAGTACCTACCTGCTTTTGTTCAATTTCACTAAATGAAAATTTTTTATAGGATAAAGATGAACATTCGTAATGTTCCCCGAATAGAGGGGTTAAATACGATCCATTCAGATATAAAACTCATTCTATAGGGCATATACATGATGTTTCCACAATTTGGGGGCCGATCCAGGAGGTCGATGCAGCCACCTTAAGTCCCCATGTCCCCTTGGCCTCCTACGAGGGACCACACCCTGTCAACCAAAAAATGACATATACTATTGGTGAGATGGGTCTCTTAGTGAGGATCATAATCTAGATCTTTATACATCAATTTAAGTATGAACCTAAATCCAAAAATACATTTTTTAAACTTTCATTGATATTTTGTGTCAACATGTTTTATTTTTCTTATCCATCTCCTCCTCAACCATTATTCGGGGTCTAGAAACAACAGTTGAGGTGTTTACTAGTTTTGAGTGTTCTCATGTAGTAGATCTCCTTGTTAAGACATTGAGACAATGGATCATCCAAAATATTGACCATTTTAATACATTCTCCCATATGTGGAATATGTCTATCATGTTTATTATCATTAATTAAATTGAATAACATTGTCTTGATTGAAGTAGTGATTGAGAGGGAGTACACCCAAAATTTGTTTGTTTTCTTGAAATCTAGGAAACATTATCTCAATGACACACCATCTCTTCAGGATATAGTCATTCATGTTGACCCGACATTGGTATCATGGGTTAATCCAACTTTATTTGTGGGTGGTGCCACTGGAGGGGTTGAGATCTATGTCGGAGGAGGTGATGCTACTGAGGAAGGGTCAGATAAAGATGGTCAACCTCATGGAATGGAGACATACCCCACATAGAGGATCCTAGAGGAGTATATTTCTACTACTATAATCATGTATTTACAATAATATATATCTTGACTGGTTGTATAGGTAGATGAAAATGAGTCCAAAACTACTAAAAAGTACATTGTGCAGTTCAATGCATGGTGGATCGTGCACCATTTCATCTCCCTGACCTTGGATCTATATATAGTGAGTTGGATGGGGTCCCTTCATCCCTGGATGTGGAACCTCAATTTTGGAGGGGTGGACACTTTCTCTCTCTTTTTATTTATCTGTGACTACCTCAAAATGTGGGTTCATGCAGAGATTCAACATTTGGACGTCTCTTGAAATATGGAGACATTTGATATCACCCAGAATCAATAGATGTCCAATAGAGAAACACATCTTCTGAGGATTATGTAAATGAGCATGAAACATTCCTCAATTATAATTAATAAGTAATTATCCAATTAAATGTTCAAATATCAGTGGTCGGGGGTCATTGAGATGGTGGAAGTGTCTCATATCTCTATTTACCATGATAATAAGGACCAGGTGCAGATATTTTCTTATGAGCTTTTTCATGTTGCATAGGAAGAAGAATCAGATAATTTGAGGCTTCAATTAGATCTAGAGGCCACACAGTAGAGTATTTTTAGATAGGATCCTTCAATTTATGTGGTAGATCTATATAGTGATATTTTTTTAAGGAACTAATAGAGGATCTAGTGTGTGGATGACCATAACCAACTCCTAAAACTCCTTTTTTTTAAAACCTATCACATTTATAGAAATATTTATTTCCATGAATTTTTATAATTTTAGGTCAATAATAAATGTGAGACAACCAACATATAATCCATAATATCACATTATTCATACTCAGTGTGGGAAATAATAGGTTATCATATGATATGTTATTTATATGAGAGCGTTAGGAAATCGTCATTAAATTGGAGTCAGAATTTTCAAAATTACCACAAGGACTGTTCACTCCAAGAAAATGAATGGATAAATAATAGGGATCTCATGATAGTTGACATTCCTCTCCATAGCACAGTAGTGCACAAATATGGAAACACCAAGGATGTTGAATTATATTTGAGAAAAGTAGAGTGAAGAGTATGAAACAAAATGGAAAATATCTAGATTACAATGGGATTTGTGCGGGGATGGTGTACAATTTTGCACCATGTTCTAAACATAACTCCATTATAATTTTTCCATGTATTAAGGAAATAAAATGAAGGTATAATAATGTCCAAGATTGAAACATGGGACCTATATCAACATTTCATCCTAAGACCATCAAGGCATACTCCCAGGTCGGTAGGTGATTATTTGAAACTTGGAACCATTTTCCATTATCAGGGTTCATTTAGATGTTGATGAGGATGATGATCTAAATAATGGGATTCTAAAACCATGGATATGAAGTGACAAAATATTTAAATGGATTCCAACATTCCTATAATTATACCACAATGAATTTTATCTCATTATGTAGGTGTATCAATCTTATTAACTATCTAAATAAATATCCCATGGGAGAATCATTTCAAATTCAAATTGATTATTTGAAGGATAATAATGATGTTGTAGGTGACTGGAATAAGTGAATGGGATATCTGAGGTGGGGGGATAAGATTATCATAGGTTATACATAATGGAATTGATGATATACACACTATTTAACATCATATGATGAGGAAGTTGGACATGCATGTTCACATCATATGGTGAGAATGATGTATTCCATAGTTTGAAATAAATTGTTTAGGAAGCATGAACCGACGTGAATGGTACCTGACCAGCTGAGTTGGTAGGAGTCATGAAATGGTAGAACCATAGAACATATAAGACAATTATTTAAGAGAATAATGATGGGTCTATCTACATATATTTTATGTACATGATTTCTATAATAATAATCTAAATTGTATGTTCACAAAGTTTGGAAAATTGGATATCATATCTTAGTATAGTGTCATAGTGTTTTGACCATGAGATCATGGCTCTTAGTTTATTTTCAAGATTTCAAACCAAAGTTTTCTTCAATATTAATTTATGCCTGTCTATTTTAGACTAAAGTTAACATGGATCTTAGATTTTGGTCATAGAGTTTGGACCAATGTTTTCTCTATAGCATTTGGCATTGCATGGTAGAGTAATAACCTTATGTTAATAGAGTTATATATGAGTCCACGTTCAATACAAATTATAAGGGAAATATTTTAAATTGTATATGTTTATGACTCTTGGATCTGGGTTCTTAGATTAAGGTCATAGGGTTCATAAAAAATTAAAATCGCTATCGTCATAATGATTAATCTAATGGTATTTTGTGTTTCAAATGGCTCTATGTAGTGTGGTGTAGTGGAAACACTGAAATTAATTAAGGTTCAAGATGGGATAACCCTATAGGAAAAATTCTTATGGGGGACCCATACACAATTTGAACTCATAATGATTGGAAATGGACTCTAATTTTATTTTCAATGCATTTGAACTAGATGATAACAGTTTAGGGTAATAATGAATGGACCAATGGGGATGTTGAGTGTCTCAAATTTTTTTAATGGAACCCCACTAACAACTCCTAACCATGCATAAGACATGATTGGTGTGAGAAACATGAAACAATATGGAGTTCCAATTTCTTTCAGGGGAGAACACGAGAGGAGAATATGACTGAACAATCCCCAGAGGGTGACTTCGACTTTCATGACCCAAATCATGAGGTAGGAGACTAACTAATGGATGGGGAACAATTTTTTACCATGTTAACAAATAAATTTAATTCCCACATTGGAAAAATATGGTGTCAAAAAATGTTGGATCTACTATTTTAGGATTTAGAAACAGGGGATATGTTTTTTTCAGTCAAATATCTTTTAATGAGTATGATCTTAATGCTAAGTGATCCATTGTGTCTAGGAACCATTCTATTAGGTATGCTACTATGATTTGGAAGTTGATGATTTTACAAATTGTAGTACGTTATAAGAACACAAATGGAGGTCGAGGGTTTTCTTGAACTGAGTTTATGGTAGGGAAGGGCCTGAGTAGAAATATTAGTGTGTCACTACATATCACATGGGGGAGGAAATCAATACTTGCATAGTTATGGAACACAAAATTATAGGAAACTGATGCTGGTGGAGTGATGTATTCTCCAATGAGGATATGAAATCATCTCCTATTAAGAGGCATCTCAGTTTTTATTTGGGGTAATGAATGGTTCTTCTCATTCTTATGACATGAGAATTATTGGATTTGTGTGGGGGTAATTACTGAAATACAATTATTATCGTATGAGGCAGCCTAATTATACATGGGGTTAGGGTTTAGTTTAACATAATACATTGAGAAAATTGGACTTGGAATTTTAAATTCATACAACATGGACTGCAGCTGCTAGTACATTATAGTCATAGAGCATAGACAATAGGGGACACTAGTGTCCCAATTAGGCTTTTGTGAAATTAAATAGTGATAAACTGATAAAAATGGAGGGGAAAAAGTTCCATATTCCAAAAAAACATTACAAACCATACCCTAGGTCAATATGACATCATTGAGGGATAGAAATAACAATAAAGGGTCAATGAATGGAATGGACCCAGAGAAACAAATTAAGGCATCACAATGTATCCCATGTGGATAGAAATTAGGACACACATAGTTCTGGAATATAGAATAACAGAAGAAAAACACCACAGGGATGTCTTCTAAAGAGTGGATAACGAATCATTCCATATTAGAATATAAGGCATCTAAAATTTATATTGGGTGAGGTTATAGTTTTACAATGTGTGATGAGGTCATTGGTTATTTTTCATCCCATACATATCATATGTTTTATCACACTGTTTTATAATGTAAATAATCTCGAACAAAGAGGATCACTAGTTTTATATGGTGTAAAATCATTGTATAATTTCATGTACTGAGGACATTAGCAGGGTTTATGAATTGAGCCTCCCATTCCTTTCATACTCATATCAGGATATGAGAGCATATTGGCCCACTGATGGATCAAGGAAAATAAATGAGGATTATACCAATCAAATGGACATTGGGATAACTCCAAGGTGAATGGTCCATAAGTAATGGATGGGTTTTTAGATAATATATGTCTATGAAAAGATATAGAATGTCTAGGATTCACTATATATCCCATGGGGACATGATTGAAGCTGCATGTAGTTATGGAAGAGGGTGGAGGCATAGGCTTGTTAAAAGTCTAGGGATGAGTAAAACCCTGTCAATGAGGAGTTAGGGGGAATTTTTTAGGGTCAAAATTCAATGAATAATTATAAAAAGTTTAATGATATATTTTGTAAACCATGGGGGTGCATCAAGGAATCTCATATGGTAAAAGTGTTATAACCCGGCGTGAAATGATCTAAATAGGCCCTACACCAAATTAAGAGATCCTGAATCTATTTTCACATATTTTAGGCTCACATAACCTAGAACATGGAAAAATGTTTAAATTATCTAACTTTTCACAACTATCAACTGGTTTAAATTCATGATGCATATATGTGGGAAGTGTTTTCATTAATCATATTTTTATGGAATGAATGAGATTGAACTAGATGTTAATAGAAACTATGATTCATACATTCCATATATGTATTAGGAAACAAAAAAAACATAGTTTATAGTCATATTTCATAGACTATGGTAATTGTTGAAAATATTTTTAATTCATAACACTTGGACATGGGAATGTTTTTCTGAAGGGTATCTATGTGGCATAGAAGAGGTTTGACCTAATATAATGTGATTTAAGGGGGCTCTTATATCACATGAACACCATCATTTGAACTTAATATAGTTTATGGTTTTATGGATCACACTTTAAATGGGTCTATCTTTCTGAAGGGTTGATATATTTGTTGATGATCCCATATATTACCTGTCTAGTTGTCTCTATGTATCCATTGAGGATGGGAATTGGGAAACTCAAAGTTATAGAATGCAATTTGTTTGGTGAAAATCAACAGAAGTGGGGGAAATCCTATTGGACAATGTAATTGAGTTTTCCCATGATTTTTTGTTTGAATCACATTCTTATGAAATGATGTAAAGCTATAGTGTAACATTGTGATATAAGGAGGAATCATTTTTTCTACTCAAATCATATGAGGAGTCACGATTTTATATGGGAGAAGACCATATACCATGTTTATTACATGAGGCATCACAATTTTATACTGGGTAAGATCATCTCTCATTAAGTGGATTCCTAGTTTTATATGCGATAAGACAATCTCTCATTAACAGGATTCTATCTTTTGTACAGGGAAAATCACATTCCATACATAATGCATGAGGAATCCAAAATTTATATAGTGTATGATAATCTATCATGAAGAGGAATAAAAATTTTATATGGGGTAAAATATTCTCTAATAAAGAGTATTACTTTTCCTGTATGGGGTAATTCTACAACTTAATGTCATGTTGTAAGGACTTTGGGATTTTTAGTCTTAATTTATCAATCTCGTACAATGTATATTGTTAGATTAAATTGATAATGAACATTCTATTCACGATTCAAATAGTTTATGTTCATAATGATTATCCAATTGAAAACATTTCAATTTGACACCTCCCAGACCCTTGAAAATATTTTAATTTCATATTTAATGGGCCATGGAAAAAGTTTAAGGTTTTTTGGACTATACCAATTGAAAAGAGTTTAAGGTATTATTTCCTAGAACAATTAAGAATGGTTAAAGGTAATAATACATGGACATTAGGTTTCTATTAATTTAATGTCTTAAATCATAGACCAGTGTGACTCCTCATGTGAAGTACAACTTCATAAACATGGTGTTCGTGGGTGGTGTGACAACACATTCCACTCATGGGATTAAAGAGTATACTATATTGGAATAGAACTTATTAATTATTTAATTTCATTCAGAATTGGGCTTGAACTATTCTGGATTTTTATCTGGTATCATAAATTTTATGACATCGATTACCTTGTATCCATGGCAGAAGGAACACGATAGAACATTATTGTTGAATTCTCTTACTATCCATTCATGGTTCCTATCTAGATTGTTCATGGAATGATTCCTATTCTCTTTGATGGATACCAATCTAGATAGATGGACTTCTTCCATTATTTATGGGACCATCTGGTCATAATAATCTATTCAATGTGATGAAAAATAAACCATGATAGGCAGGACATTGTTTGTTCCATAGAATAGGGAATATGGTGTCACCTAGTTGGAATTAGGATTCATCATTCAAATTTCCTAGATAGTTTTGGAGAGCTGGTTAGGATAACTATTATTGTTCTATCCCACTATATTCTATAATATTTTAGATAGGGTGTTATAGAACACCTCAATTATCCCATTTTCATGGGCATGGAAGTGGGATTTGTGGTTAGACAAGATGTTTTATTTTTCATAAAATATCATCAAGTAGATATCTTGGAAGTTAGATCAAATATTTTTTAGAATATATTGATGAACTAAAAATCAATGGATGATGTGGGAATTCATAAATGAAATCATGGACCAAGACATGGATTCTTTGAGGGAAATCACTTATATACACTTAGAGAATATTATTTTAGTCAGAATAGACATTTATTAGTGAGATATTTTTTGTGGGTATGTTCCAACAAAATCGACTCCCCATACTACAAAGTGACAAGAAAACTTGGTGTTGTGGAGGAGCTCCATTGATCAATGCACAATGTTTTTATGGTTCTAAAACTCAATAAACCTCTTGGAAAACAGAATGTGGTTATAGAACATGGTTTTCTAAAAGCACCCTAACCTCTGAATCTGGTGAGAGAGCTTTAACCCTTCCTAATGGACACCATTGGATCTGACATATAATTATTATATAACTTGATGGATCCCATCACCTTATATTCAATGAAGTATAATTCCATAAAACCCACATATGTTGAGTTTCTAATAAATGATAGTCCCACTATGGATATTTGAATTTTTGGTATGATGACACTTTCACTCATGCTCAGGTCATTCTGATGAGTGAATTCTATGTCAGATACACCCAACAAAGAGACAGGTTCAATAAATATTTTTTCTACTGTTGGCGGGGGGGGGGGGGGGGCTATGGATCATTGAATTGATGAAAATAATAAAAAATGATTAAATATTTCTTATTATCATCTAAAATGGAGGGGGGAAATGATCCTACAATGCTCCACGTGAATGAACAGTTCATCCTAGTCATTCTCTATGGGGGATGGAATCAGGCTCACCAGGGATTCTAATCGACCGTTATGTGGTCAAGGAACATGAATCACCTTCAGATGTGTAATAAACATATCCATAAACTAACAAGTATAGTTAAATATGTGCAATATCTCTCTCATACTAATTATTTACTCACCATTGATTTGTTTGATGACAATATTGATGTAATATTTCACATGAAAGAGGGGGATATAAATCATAAGGTCAAACTTGAGACCATTAATGAGTTCTTCATAGTCTGTATCTGTGCTGGTGTGACTTATGAGTGTAGAAATGTGTACAGATTTCTGGAATGTGAATGAGTGAAAAATTAAATTAATGTGACCACTCTGTTGGGATTGGGATTATTGATCCTTATACCAGTCGGGATATGGGAGTTACCATAGAAAATGAATCTTCCAGTGTGAAATGTCTTAATCTAATTATAGGGTAACCTCATCTGGTATATTATCTTATAGGGGATGTTGTTCAGGGGATGGAGGGCTTCCATGAAATCTACCAGTTCCTAGACATTGATGACTTTCTGTGGAGTGAACCAGATGTAGAAATAGTGGAGGGTCACTTCCCAATGTTCCAATTATCCCATCGACATGGGGTTATTGAGAATATAATTTATCATATCCCCTTATGAAACCATATATATATATCATAATTCTATAGATAATTCCACAACTTCTACACTGTGAAAACTAGTACAATACATTACTTCTTGATAGGGGAATATATAGTCTCTATGTCGAGTAGCATGAGATTGATATATCATAATATTTTTTCAATTATTTTATCTTTTTTTTGGGTGATAAGGTCATCAAGAGACCATTCTAGGGTGGTCACATAGAGGAACAATTACATTATTTAAATGGGTAATTATAACTGATGTTTTTAGTAGGAACTTTATGATATCCTCAAACCATGTCTGGAATTCCTCATCCAACTAGTAAATTGTTTATTTCTCCATTAACATCATGAAGGTATTAAAATTAACTTCCATATATTCAATAAATCAGCATATGTAGCATATGTGGCCATGGATGCCTCAATACTCATGGAGGATTCATGAGGGAGTCATTTGCATGATGGAATTCATCTTGTATGGGTTGAACTCGATACCTATGTATCTTATGAAGAATCATTGAGACATCCCTGATGTAACCTTGAATTGAAACATAAATGGGTTTATCTTCATGTTTCTATAATGTAGTAATCCAAACACTTTATCATGATCCTTGTGGTGGTCATGATGCTGGGAATAGTTTCCTACTAGATATTCCATGTAGCATTCCACCAATGTCCCAAGGATTGGTTCGTGGATGTGGAGCATGGACTCATGTTGTGTGGATCCTATATTTTTCAATATAATTTGAATAACGTGATATTAGAATGTACTGTATATGGACCTAAATTTGATGGATTCCTCATCCTTGGGGGATATCCAAATCTTGTTGTATCTAGAGTATCCATCCATGAAAGAGAGCGCATAGAACCCTATTGTAGAATCAATCAATAGTTTTTTCTTGGGAAGGGGAAAATAATTTCCAAGAAATGGAAATTTATATATGGCCCTAGCCTTAAACATTTTATTACTTTGAATCATGTTAATAATTCAAATTGAGGATATTTTTAGTATTATATATTTAGAGAATTAGGTCATAACATTTAAAAAACAACTTGAATATTATATGTTGACACTTCTACTCAGTATCATTTTTTAATAAAATAAGAACTCTTAAAAGAAAATAAACATATTTAGTTCTATGTATGAAATGGAATGAATTTTCCTTAATCCCATCCTTAAGACTATTCCACCTTAAGTCCAATGAAAAACATTTCAGAAACATGGTAGGAGGGTAGAAAGCTCTGTAAGGGATGCACAAATAAGAAAAAATGTTAGTTTTCAAAACAACATTTAAACCATGAATAATTTGTCCAAAAGTAATAATTTTCACCTTAAATAGGTAGAAAAAAACACATAACTTAATATAAGTTTATTACTTACCCTTATTTTGTAACCTAAATAGTATCATAAAACCTATAGAAGGAAACATATATTATATAAAAGGTAAACTTGGGACATAATCATACATAAATTGAATAAAAATACGACTGGCTTCTACAAATAATTTTCATAAAATTAAATAGTCTTACAAATGAATTACATACCCAATATATTTAAGGTTATTACATAACAACCCATCCTTGGTTTATCATGGAACCATCCATCATTGTTTTATAACGTAACCACCCATCAGTTGTCAAAGTTACAATATATAATCATAACACATTGTATTTTGCAAATATCATTGTTTCAGTAATAACATTTAATTTTTAACCACAACAAATTATTTCATGATATTGAAATAATCAATAAATTTAAAAAACAATTTCAATAAAAAAACAACTATAAAGGGAATAAGGGATTTCAATTCTTTTAAAAAACCTGAAGGCTTATAGAGGACGCCAAATAACAGATAACGATTATGGTAGTGGAGAGGTCATTATATCCAAAAATCATTAAGAACATTGATTTTTTCATTTGATAAAATTCTTCATAGATAAAATCTTCTGTTTTAAGGAATTTAAAATTCAAATGGTTTTATTATACACCATATCAAAACATACTTCAATGAATGGAGATTGAAACAAAGTCCCTTATATCTTTTCTGAATTGCCTTGTATGTTCCTTGTTCTTCCAGATTAATAAATTAGCCTTAATTTATACAAGCATTATAACCTATTTTTAAGATTATTATTCCATTTATATCACTTATTACATTGCTATAAAAATTAGTTAATTATTTTAGTTCATATCATACATTTTTACGATGTTCGGAACAGGAGTCAAAAATGAACTTGTTATAATTATAAATTGCCTATATAGTCAAAATTCCATTTTCTACAGAATTATACTCATCATTTAGATATCATATATATAATATATATATAGTATATATGTATTTATAATATTCCATAGCATTTGGATATAAGAAATGAAATGCACTGTTCATGGAGACGGTAAGTCGTACGTACGCATGAACGCTACATTCATTTATTTTTCATATTTAAAGAAATGAAAACTAAATAATCCATAGTTATATTATAATTAAACTATAATATATATGTTATATATGTTTTCTATGTTCATTAATTCCATCCTATATACATTTCATGTACACCATGAAATAATCATATCACATTGAGGGGGTGGTAGTCCGCACATCCAAAAAATGAAATTATCATATTAATACAACATGAAAAGTGTAACAGTATATTCCAAATGAGAATTTAAGTATAATATAAAATAAATAAATAAAATAAATAAAATAAATAATTATATTTCCATCATAATTTTCACCATAAGAGGTGGTAGGAGAATATTGAACAATCATCATTTCTTGAGGCAGTACCTCATCATCTAGAGAAATTGTATATTTTATACCCATTAGATGGAGATGTGTGTAAGTGTATTTGGAATCCTTCATAAAACAATAACCTATTATATTGAGGATATTTGCATTGTAATATAAAAAAATAATAATAAGAGCATAGGGAGTGGATAAGGAAAAATAATGGAAAGGAACATGAGAGAAGATGTTACCTCAAATCTGGTAACTTCTTTTGATTTGAGCCAAAGGGCCCTCTTGAATTTCCTTTTACCTAGAAGAAGGAATCTAGGAGGAAGGAAGAGATGTTGGGAGATTATTGGGGTAGATTTTTGACGATCCAAGGGGTCTTTAAGTGTGTGAGAAAGGGTTAGAGGTGGTGTCCTTTTATAAGAGGGAGGAGGAGCACTTTGGGAAATATTGAAAGTATTTTTTTATAATTTATTTTCAAATTAACATAAAACAAACATGATATATTTAGAATATAGGATGAGGATGTGTCGAAATTCTGTCATAAAATTGGTTTTATACAAGTTTATGTCACAAAATTAACTTTATCTTTTATCATTAACCCTTAGAATACTTATTTACCTTTTACCATGTCTTCTTGTATATTCATAACATATGGTTACCATAGTTAATATAAAAAAATAGACCCAAAAATGGAACATTAATGAAATTACTAAAATCATATATGTTATATGGATGGATATTAAATTTTTAGGACTATTAAATCCTTTAATAAAATATTAATTCATTTTAAAACTCATTTTGGTCAATTTTTATACAATTCATATCACAACTTTTTAACAATATATAACTATTTGATTGATTAAAAAACACATTAATAAAAATAAAACACATTACTATCATCTTGGTAATTCATGGAAGACATAAAAAAACCAAATTACAATTATTTTAACATTAATAATATCATTTATTTGAATCCTTTATTAATGAAGCAATCACTGCATCATCATTGTGTATTAATTACATTTATTTATTTAATATCTAAAAATTATTAATAAAAAACCATGATTTAGGAACTCTTTATAGTTTTATAAATAATATTTATAGTTTAAGATATAACATATATAACTCCACATAAAAATTGTATTACTAAGAGATAGATGTTTAGGTTATATTTTTCTTAACATTAAATTAACAGTCATTAGTTGTCAATTTAACACACGTGGCTCCATGAGGTCCTAAAATCAACCCAAGGATTCGAATCATCATAAATATCTCATAAAATACGGTTAGGACAATTATTAGGGTAATTTAATATTATTATAATATTATTTTTTACCCTTATTTTTCTGATTTATCCTTTAACTATTGTAAATAAAATACTTACAGAAGTTTTTATTCATAATGTATAAAAATAAGATTTACCTATTTACCCAATTTGGATCTATTTATTACTAATATGGAATCCATTTTTTCACATATAAAATACAGAAGTTGCAAAAATTAATTTAAAATTAATTCCAGTTGTCAAAACCAAAACACATGTTTCTAATAAACAATAACTATCAAAAGATTGACATGTGTTTATGTGTAATTAAATGGTGAAATTACATTCAATGAAAAAAATTGATACAATGGTAAAATCAAAATCTAATTACACTTTAAAACTAATTAAAAATGTAATCTTACCATATAAATAAATCAGATGAAATGGCCGTTTTTACTTAAAATATAGAACATTTCACTATTCATTAAAAAATTAACATTATAAGAAAAATACCAAACATTTACCCAACATAAATTTTTAGGTCCCATTTCTAAATAAGTTGTTAGTTTTTTCAAATGGATCATATAAAAGTGATAAAAAAATATTTAAAAGGGGTTCTCTATCAATAGGTGGTAAAACTACCTTTTAATAATATCAGAGTATTTTTTCTTAAAATTGGTTTAATTCTCATTTTAAGCCTCTAAATTTTATTGGATAAATGAAAAAACACTAAATAATCATGTTTAATCATAATATAGTTAATTCAATTCATTTCATCCAAAACAACAACTATACGTTAACTAAAATTTTAAATAATAATATTATATTATTATTTTCTAGTATCCCTCAGCCTTGTTTACAAAATGAGATTTTAGAGAAACTAATTGTTTTGTGTCGAGTAAGAAATCGAACATAACATAACCTTTAAAATATAACTAATATTTAATTCAAAAATATTGATAAATCTGAAAATTTTGTATTCTTTATTTACCTGGGATAAAAAATCCATCCCACCTTTTGTAAATTGTGTCCTCACAATTTTTATTTACTTATAAAATAAATTGGAGTATTTATCCCTCATAGAATTTTCAGATTCCCATGATGACTCCTCAACCATATGGGTTTTCCACAGATCCTTTTCTTGATGAACTACATTATTCTACCACACTTTATCTCTTCTGTCAAGAATCTAGACTGGTTGTTCCTCATAAGAATGATTCCCTTAGAACTGATCTACTTATGGACTCAAAACAATATATGGCTCTATCATATACTTTCTTAACATTGAAACATGAAAAAAAATTTGTACTTGGGATAAATTTGGAGGTAAAGCCACTCGATAATCAACTGATCTAACTTAATCCAAAATTTTATAAGGTCCAATGAACTGTGGAATAAACATCCCATTCTTACCAAAATGCATCACACTTTTCCATGGTGAAACTTTGAGAAAGACATGATCACCTAACATAAAAGAAATATACTTCCTTCGGTTATACACAAGTCTTTTCTGCCCTCTCTGAGCTATCCCAATGTTTTTTATATCAACTAAACTTTATATTCCATCTCTTCTACCAATTCCTGACACATCAGTTTCCTTTCACTAACATTATCCCAAAAAGTTGGAGTTCGACACTACTTCCCATATAATACCTCAAATGGAGCCATATCTATGCAGGAATGAAAACTGTTATTTTATGAAAACTCAACCATAGAAATATGTTGGTGCTAACTTCCCAGGTAATTCATTGAGCAATCACGTAGCATATTTTCCAATGTATGAATTGTTCATTCTGACTGCCTATCTAATTTAGGATGAAAATATATACTAAATTCTAATTCAGTACCAAATTACTTTTGAAGGGCTTTAAAAATGATATAATTAAACCTAGGATCAGAATCTGATACAATGAAAATGGTTACTCCATAAAACCTGACTATCTCTTTATCATACAACCGAGAAGTTGATCTGGAGATAGAGTATCTCGAATAAGAAGGAAATGAGTAGATTTAGTAAATTGATCAAGAATAACAGAAATTGCATTATTACCTCGAGGTGTCTTTAGTAATCCCACAATGAAGACCATGGATGTATTTTCCCATTTTCACTCTAGCATAGGTAATGGATGAATCATATCTTTAGGTGACTGCTACTTTACTTTAACCTCTTGACATGTCATACACTTCACAATATAGTCAGTAATATATATTTTCATTCCATACCACCAGTAATACTCTTGAAGATCTCTTTATATCTTATTACTATGGGGATGTACTGAAAATGGAGAATTATGAGCATCACATAACAAATATTTATCAAACTATTATTCACAAGGCATACATAATCCCTTCCCAAATGTTAAATTCAGGAAAAATTCCCTTTTAAACCAACTCTACTATTTTCTGCAACAAACTATCTTCCTTCATTTCTTGCTTAATTTTGTTTGATAGAGATGATTTCACTTACACCTGAAACTAAATAGTGAAATTTTCTGTACCAAAAACTATTACTCCAAAGATCATCAAATTGTTAATAAAATGGTCTTCTTCATAATGTAACATGGTTAATGTATCATTAATTTGTCGACTCAAAGTACCATTCAATTTATTTTCATTTCTTGGATTATAATGAATTGTGAAATAATAATCCTTCATTAACTATAGACATATCCTCTATCTCCTGATCAATTCTTTCTGAGTGAATATATACATCATAATTTTGGGGTTAGTATATATTTCAAATTTTCCTCAATACAAATGATCCCTCCAAATTTTTAATGAAGTAAACAATAACAGCTAATAAAAATCATGTGCAGGGTAATTTAACTCATGAGGTTTCAATTGAGGTGAGGCATAAACAACTACCTGATCATTATGCATTATGAAACAACCAAGTCCCTTAAATTAAGCATCGCTTTAGATAACAAATTCACCATCTCTGGATAGTAATGAAAAAATTTGATCATTCACTAATCCTCTTTTCAATTCCTAAAATCAGTCATCACATTCTTTTTTATAGATGAACGTAACACACTTTCGAGTTAACTCTGTTTGAGGGCTAGATAACAGTGAAAAAGTATCAACAAACTTTCTGTAATAGCCTACCAAACAATGGAAACTATGAATCTAAGTTATTTTTTGGGTCTTGGTCTTTCTTCAACATCTTTTGTTTTAGTAGGATCAACAGTTATTACATTTTTTTAAAATGAGACCAAGGAATGAAATGTGCTGCTACCAAAACTCACAATTGCTAAATTTCCTATACAATATCTTTTCTTTTAAGGTTTTAAAAACAATACATAAATGAAATTCATGTTACACTTTACTTTTGGAATATACTAAACAATCATCAATAAACAAAACCACAAACTAATCCTTGGAAGAACAGAAAATTTTATTCATAAGGTCCATGATTATAGTAGGTGAATTGGTTAACCCAAAAGGAATAACTAAAAATTCATAATGGCCATATCTAGTATGAAACATGGTCTTCAAAACATTATTTTACTTTCAACCAACATTACCCCGACCTCAAGTCAATCTTTAAAAAATACCGAGCTCCTCGGAGCTGATAAAAAAAATCATCGATATGAGGAAAATGATACTTGTTCTCTATTATGATTTTATTCAAGGCTCTATAATAAATGCAATATATCATTAAGCCATCATTCTTTTTAATAATCAAGACTATAACACCCCATGATGATGTGAAAGTTTTAATGAATACATTATCTAACAATTCCTACAATTGATTCTTGAAATATAAAAGTTCAATTTGAGCCATTTGATAAGGGGTTTTGAAATTATATTAGCATCAGGAACTAAGAGAACCAAAAATTCCACTTCCTGGCCAGGTAATACTAGGGAACTCATTAGGAAAACATCAAGATACTCAACTAATACTATCACATCATTTATCTAAATAGTTCCTTTGTTTTAAAAATATGTTCAAGGTAACATTCATTTCCATATTTCACTAGATTATCATCATCATGATATGTTATCATAGATGAGAGTTCATTCTTGTACAAAAACTGAAAATGTGTCTAAAAATAATCCCATTTACCTCTACAATCAATTTTAACATGATAAAAAGAAGGCCAATCCATTCCCAAAATAACATCAACCTATACTATAGGAAAACAATAAGGTTTTCAGGTAAATGCTCTCCACACATATGGATATGAGGACTGTTATGATTTATTTTTTCCTCAAAATTTCCCCAAGGGGTTTTTACCATATATTCTGGATTCATTTATTTAGGTGGAATTCTAAATTTACCTAAATATTTTTGAGAAATAAAATACTGTTTAGATCATGAATCAAACAACACATTGGGATAATCTAACAAAACATGCAATGTACGTGATACCACTTCATTTGAGTTTCCCACATTAATCGTATTAGTAGAAAAAGATTTTCCCCCGCCCTTCTAATTGTGATCTAACTGGTGTCTACCCTAGGTAATCAATATTTGACAAACAATGGAATAATGCCTGATATAATTTCAACTAAAACATCTTGCCATTAGCTTTTCATTGCCTACATGATCATCTTCCTTATAGTTATGAGAAATATAAATAGTCTTAACACACCAGAAGCACTTCCCATACTCTGATAAACATTCTATAGGATTCCTTTTACCACAATTCTCACAAGATGGAAATTTAATTATCTTACCTCCATGATTCTTTGATAAATTCATTCCATTTTCCTTAAAATTGGATTTCTTCTTTTACTTTCTCTCTTGGAACACTTGATCATTAAAATTCTCCATTTCTACCTCATGGCACATCTGAAGAGTTTCTCATAGCTTTTGAATTCATGAGAGGCTAATGATCTTCGATATCACAGCTTCAAGCCTGAGTAAATATGATTTATCATAAAATCAATATCTCAGATGAAATTTGGAGCATACATTGTCTGTCAAGTGAACTTTTCTTCATAAGAATCCACTGAGTCATCCTCCTACCTCAATTACTTGAATTTATTTTCCATCCCAAGTCGAACCACCTTAGTAAAATATTTCTAAAGAAACATACTACTCTATTATTCCCAAAAAAGAGAATCAATCTCCTCACCCTCCCTAATATTTTCAAATATAGGCTTCCACTAATCTTCTTCACATTCAATTTTATAAATACCAAGACTAACCTTTTGATTGTTTGTACAACCCATGACATCAAAAATATTTTCTAGTGATTTGATCCACCCTTTATTGTGAATAAGGTCAAATCATCCTTTTAATGATGGTGGATGTTTCCTCATGAAATTATCCACTATTGAAATTTTCCCCTATGTTTGATCTGGAAGATCTTGTACATGGATACAACCACCATTTATATCTTGAGTCAATTGATCCATCACTGCAAAAAACATTTCACTTCTAATTCTGAACATCTCAGGTTGTTGATTTGGAAGGCACATTTCTTCTTGATGTCGTTCCATCAATGTTTCCCTATTTCATATGTGAAAACCATTCTAAACATTGAAAGAACATAGGAAAATAAAATTGTTAATCCTCAAATTATATATCATTTCAATCTTACCATAAAGAAAAAATAATTTTTTGGTATTATATTAACAAAATTCTAACTCCTATTGTTTTCTAAACCGACCTATGATCAAATCTATAAGTCCCCATCCTTAAACATTACTTATTTTTGTCTTAAGTTAATAATTCTAATTTTGGATCATTTCAGGTTTATAGCCTAATATAATTAGGACATAACATACACAAAACCACATGAATATTATATGTATATAATTCTACTCAGTATCTATTTTTTCATAAAATAAAAACTCATAAAATAAAATAAACATGATTAGTTCCTTGTTTTAAATAGAATTACTTTTCCTTGATCCCATCATGACCCTATTACACATTATGTCCTTTGAAAAACATTTCAAAACCTTGGGATCAGAATAAAAAACTCCGAAAGTGATACCCAAAGAAGGAAAACTGTTAGTTTTCAAAACAACATGTAAATTAGGAATACATTATAATAAACAAAAATTTTCACCATAAAGAAGTATAAAAAAACGTCACTGGATATAACCTCATGGATTACCCTTCTTTTGTAAACAATAGATTACCATAAAACCCTTATAAAGCAACATATAGTATATAAGTGGTAAACATGGGGCATAATCATACTTAAATAAAATAACCATAAGCTTGACATCGATAAATTAATTTTACAAATGGAATAGAAATACAACTAACTTACATTACTAATGCAATTAAGGTTATAACCTAACCACCCGTCCTTGGTTTATCATGGAACCACCTGCTATTTGGTTTAACACGTAACCCCCCATCACTAGTTTATCATGTAACCACTCGTCAAATGTCCAAGTGCCAATATATAATCATAACACATAAAATATTGCAAATATAAAAATTTTAGTAATAACATTTCATTTGGAATCAAAAGGAATCATTTTAAAATAATGAAATAATAAATCCATTTGAAAACCCATTTTCAATACCAAAACAACCTAAAAGGGAATATTGGATTTTTTTTCCTTTTAAAAACAAGAAGTCTTATAGATAAATCCAATTATAAAATAACTATTATAAAGGCGGGGAGGTGATTATTATAGAAAATTGTTAAACAAATTCATTTTTTTGTTTATTAAAGTGATTCATAGATAAAATATTCCATTTTATTGAATGTAACAGTCAAATGGTTTTTTTATACACTGTATCAAAACTTTCCTCAATGGAGAATGAGACTAATTCCCTTTCCACATGTCGAACTTGTCTGGTATGTTCCTTATTATTCCTATATAATAATCATAAGTTAATTTATACTTGTTTTAGAACAACTTTCATTTTTATTATTCCATTTATATCACTTATTACCTTTCTATAACAATTATTTAATTATTTTTGTTCATATCAGACAATTTTTCTATGTTCGGAATAGGTTTTAAAAAAGTACTTGTTATAATTATAAATTGACCATGTGTTAAAAATTACATTATCTCCATAATTAAATTTATGATATAGATATAATATATATAATATATATCTAGTATATATATATTTATAATTTTCCATAGCATTTGGATATATGAAATGAAATGCACTGTTCCTGGAGATAGTAAACCTTACGTACACATGAAGGCTACTTTCATTTATTTTTCATTTTTAAAATAATGAAAACTAAATTACACATAGGTATTTTATAATTAAATTATAATATATATTTTAAATATGTTACATAAGATCATTAATTCAATCCTTTATACATTTCATGTATAGAATGAACGTGTCATATCACTTTGAGGGGGCGGTAGTCTGCACTTCCTCAAATGAAATTATCATATTTATACCACTTAAAAAGAAAAATGGTTTGTACTAAATGAGAATTTTATTAGAATAGAGATAAAATAAATATGATATATATAATATTTAATTATAGTTCCATCATAATGGCCACTATAAGAGGTGGTCGGAGAACAATGAACAATTATTGTTTCGTGAGGCAGTAGTTCGTCATCCATAGAAATAGGATGTTCTATACTCATTAGACGGAGGTATGAGTTAGTTTAGTTCCAATAATTCACATTAAAACAACCTATTATATTTAGTACTATAGTGTGGTTATATATACAATGAATAATATGAGAATATGGAGTGGAGAAGGAAAAATAATGGAAAAGAACATTAGAGAAGACATTACCTCCAATCGAGTAACTTCTTTTGATTTGATCCAAATGGCCCTATTGAATTTACTTCTACCTTGGGAAATCATTCTAGCAGGAAGGGATGGATGTTAGGATCTTATTTGAGAAGTTTTTGAATGATCCAAGGGGGATTGAGAGGTGTGAGTAAGGGTTGTAGGTGGTATCCTTCTATAAGGGGGATGATAGGCACTTTAGGAATGTTTGAAAGTATTATTTTATTATTAATTTATTTTAGAATTATAAAAACACCAATGTGATCTATTTATAAGATGAGATGAGGATGGATCTAAATCCTTTAATACAATTGGTTTTAGAAAATCCTAGTTAACAAAATTAAATTTATCATTTAGCTATAACCCTTAGTAAACTTATTTAACTTTTACCATTTCTTCTTGTATATTCATAAAAAATGGTTACCATATTTACTATAAAAATCCACGTGACCAAAAAATGGATCATTAATTATATTTTAAACATTATATATGAATGTTGTCTGAATCATTGATTTTTGAGACGATAATATTTTTTAATAAAATATTAATTGATTTAAAAACTCATTTATGTCAAATTGTATACTATTCATAGCATGACTTTTTAAAAATCCATAATAACTTGATTCATTTGAAAAAACACCATTAATAAAAATATAAAATGTAAGTATAATCCATAAAATTCATGTATTACCTCAAAATAACCAAATATCATTTATTTTTACATTTATAATAACATTTATTTGAATCCTTTGTTTATGAAGTAATCAATACATCATCATTGTGTCATACTTCAATTTATTTATATAATATCTTGAAATTATAAATAAAAAACAATGATTTATGAAATATTTTTATATTTCAAATTGATATTGATAGTCTAAAATATAACTTAAATTACCCCATATAAAAATTATTTTACTAAAAGATACATGTTTAGGTTTTTATTTTCCTTAACTATAAATTAAAAGTAATTAAATTTCATTTTCATACAAAGGTGGCTCCATGGGTTCAAAAATCAACCCAAGGAAAACCATGGTCTTAAATATCTCATTTAATTGGGATATTACATTTGTTAGGCTGATTTAATAATATTTTAATATAACTTTTTACCCTTATTTACTAGATTTACCCTTTAACCATGGTAAATAAAATATTTACTGAAGTTACTATTCATATTGTATAGAAATAAAAGTTTCCTTTTTACACAATTTTTATATTTTGATTCAAAATATTGATTCAAGTTTTCTAAATTCAAAACAAAGTAGTTGATTAAATTAATTCAAAATTAATTCCTGTTTTCAAATCCAATAATCATGTTTTTATGAAATAATAACTATCAGAATATTGACATGTGTTTATGTCTAATAGAAAAGTTAAATTACATCAAATGAACAAAATTGGATTAAATAGTAATAAAAAATCTAATTACACTTTAAATCCAATTAAGAATAATATGTCTATAAAAATAAATAAGAGGAAAATACAGTTTTGACTTAAAAGGTATTATTTTTCTCTAATAATTAAAAAAATAACTTTATAAAAAAATACCAACAATTTACCCAAAGTAAATTTTGATTTACAAATTATTAAGAAGAAGTTCATCTTTTCATGTGGAACATATAAAAGTGACAAAAAATAGATTTTAAATTGGTTCTCCATCAAAATGTGATAAAACTACCTTTTAAAAACATTAGAGTATTGATGCTTAAAATTGGATTCATTCTCATTTTAAGCCTCTAAATTTAATTAGATAAATATAAAAACATTTGACAAACATGTATAATCATAATATGTTTAGTTCTGTTTATTTCTACCAACAAAATGACAAGGCATTAACTACCAATTAAAATTGTAATATTATATTATTATTTTTCAGTATGACTCATCCTTGTGTGAAATATTATATTTTGGAGAAAACCATTATTGCATGTAAGGTACACAAACAAACATATCATACCCATTAAAGTAAAACTAATATTTAAATCACAAAAATTAATAAATATTAAAATGACATATTCTTTAATTACCAAGGATGTTACAGTAGATGTCTCAATAGATGATAAATACTCCAATATACCAATTATTCGACCAAGTAGAGATGATGTTAGCAAGGAATCAGTGGTGTTGGACTTCCCCAATGATGTTGGATTTGAAAATTTTGTCAAAATTAGCCTTGACCATAGTACCATGAGTTGAGTAAATCGTTCTGGGAGGATGATTAAAATCATGATGAAACACTGGGAGGCTAAGAAAATGAATAGAAATCAAAGGGACTATCCCTGAAAACTCATAATAGATCAAGACATAGATGGCATGGTGTATTTATGGAAGGACACACACTATTTCGGCACTTTTGGTTACTTGTTTTCCCTGATCAATGATGGCATTGTTCTTCATCATTACCAAGGTTCACTTTGGTCAACTCATCAATTGTGGTAGATACACTGACTATAAATTCATGAGGGGAATCTTGCAGATCCAATTCTTCATCTAAACTAGGATAATCAGTGGAAGGAGGAATTCCTTCTATAATGACTGACTCCTGTGAAGCACTGGTTCCTACTTGGGAGGATACCGAATCATCATTAATGGATTCACACGCTATTGAAACATTGGGGATATAAACCGTCAGGACAATCACATTTTATCTTAAATCGCATGTTCTGTTTTGATGTCAGAGAAAAAAATGATAAGTTCACTTACATTGATTCAGTCCTACTCTATGGATAGGTGGGAATGATGTGAACTGGTTGTCATAGTTAAAACTTAGTGTTAGTTTATAAGGTTATGGGAATCTATTTTTAACTGACCCTATCCTATGTAAGAGTATTTGTTAATCTATATGATCTAATTCTTCATATGGGAGAAAATAACCTTTTTCTTGGTCCAAAGAATAAACCCACAAGGTCTGGAATTATGTCAAATAATCGATGAATCGATAGAATGAAATTACTATCTATTTATTCAAACAGATTAATTCCAATGGCTATCAAATAATTGAGAACATTTATATTGTCAAACCCATCTTTCTGAGCCTATATAAACTTTTTATTGTAGAAGGTGACATCTATATAGGTGTATTTAAAGGAGTCAAAGGGTGTTAATCCCCCTGAAGAACCCCTAGTCAACTATTGGGGAGTATTTAAGGAACCAATAATATATGGATGGGACCTATTTTGGCAAATGAATCTGAGCTCTACCATATCGCATTATGTATTTAGTATCATGTGAGACTAACATTAATCTAGTACTAGAAATTAGCCACACAACTGGGTCTTTAGATGAACATTTCTAGGTGGGATCATCTTTCACCTATCATAACCTTATATTTTTTAGTTTGCGGGAGTTAGATCTACTTCTTCCAGTATCAAGCTGTGAATTATCTATGTTGGGATGTGGATGAACCCAGAACCAGTGTCCACCATGGAGTGGAAGATCTCTATACCACTGAACTATACTATTATATACAATGGAAATATTTTCCCTTTTGTGATGAATCCCTCTTAAACCTTAGAAAATAATATTATGGATTGAAACATTTCTTACTCGAAATCCTCTATATATTATACTGCAATGGAAGGCTCATATTCTTCAATATGGACGGGTTGTCGAACCTTATTCAAGTTACTCCCTCATATAAATTGATAAGGGTTGGTCCTTAATGATTTAAATCCTTACTGGTATGCTGTAATAGTTCCCCAACACATTTCACATCTACACAAAGGGATTATTTTTTATAAAAATGTTTTATCCTTGGTTGGCGATGCTATAGATGATATGAGTTGCGTAGCAATTTTTTGAGAAGTACTCGAATTACTTTGCCTCTAAATAGATAACCCACCCTGATCGACTGCGGGGAAATTATTTGTTTTATAAGCTCTATCTTTTTATGGATGCATCTAATCATAGAATGGTCATTGATGAGATGCTTAATAAACTAAAAATATCATTTTTGGATGCCTACTTGACATATCATACATCAATAATTGTTCAAATTGAGCTATTTGAAAAACTTATTCGAGATCTCAATATCATGAATGAACATGTTGGGGGAACCAGACCATACGTTACAGAGGCTTTCATTCCCTGTTCCTTTCCATCGATAACATTGATCGGAGACACCTAAGATAGTTTCTTGGAATTCCTCATTATAAGGTGTGTGAAGGAGTCCACATGCTCAATGCTGTTCCTATAGTCGTAATATGGTTTCTTATCCATGAAATAACCTATAACATGATTTTGATGGGTTAATATTCTAATCTTGGTTGAATGAATATTCTATGAGTATGACATGGCTTTAGTATTATAAAGGGACTCTAATTTCCCTTATATTGAAAGGTCATGTTCTATTGAGACATAAAAGGTCAAGATACAGATGTAGAAGGAGTAGTTGAAGGATGCACGATAACCAAAGGGGTTCTAGATTTCCCATGTGGGGATGGATGACACCATGGACATTGTGAAAAGATTTGTGTGACATCCATTCATCATAGTTTTATGTCCCACTACATAGTGATTTCTTCCATTCACTAGAGCCTTCACTTTCATTTTTGTTCATAGTAAAGACATGTGTCACATATTCCATAATGTCACCCAATATTTCTAGTCTAGGTTCCCCTTGGTCTTATAGTCAATATCTGAACAGACAAAACTCTATTATGGTGGTCCCATGGATCCTATGGTAATGGTAATTGTAAGAAAGTCTAGTGAGTCTAGCCTCTTGGGGCCTCTTGCACTCTGGAAATTTCTAGATTCCCTTCTCTAGAAAATATAAGATATCGTGAGAAACCCATGTATCAATGGAATAATAGGACTGTTAATTCATTTCTAGAAATGGAATTCTGGAAAAATGGCCATCATAGGGTCTAAATCCACATTTACTCATCTATATGAATTCTCTTAGTGAGGTGGAGTTTAATGCTTAGCTAAGTGGTGCTTTATAGGGATATTCTTTGTAGGGATCTTTCAGTACAGGGTCCTGTCGGTGAACCATCTATGGAACATATTCCTTCAATGAAGTGGAAGTCTCTACTTATGGAGGTTTTATTTTATAAGGTCGAAGGTGAAAGAGGAATGATTATTCTGTAGTCAGCTGTAAGGTGTCCTACAAATGCCGAGCCTTTTAGGTGAACTCATAGAATCTTTGTAGAATGTCATGGGTGATGTGTGTAGTTACCATATCACACATAATATTACCAATTAACATCATTAACAGCTTTTGATTGGAAATTAGCATGTTGAGTGAATACATAAGGCCTTACCACGAGGAAAAAAAGACCATGAATCACTCATTAGGCCTCTTCTTCCACCAGAAGATGTCAGTAATACTTTTCTAGCATATTATAGAGATGAACTGGTAGAAGAAAGTTTTTTGGAGATCCCCCCAGAGTTAAATGAACCATATGGTAAAATTAATATACCAGAAAAATGATTATCTCTCCAGTGTATAAATAATTAATTACTGTTTAACATTCTCATATTGTTTGAGGGTCCCCATGTTAGGAATAAACCTTAAAATAGAGTGGGATAGGGTTTGCATAAGGACACCCATACCTTTGAATGTGGATAATATAGGGAATCCAATATCAAGGTATTCTAATAAACTATCAAACCACACTGGGTACAGATTTTAATTATGATGGAATTTAACATTCTCTGTCTCCAGGGCTTAAAGACGAGCTTTTAGAGCACTATCATGCCATATTGGCATGTATATCTTCCCATTAATGAATTTATAGTCTCATCAAGCCTCAAAGATATCCCATCAACTGAGGGAGTAGCACAAACTAGACACTAATGAAGATAATTAATATTATTGAGTGCGGTCAGAGATCCATACCTCAGTAACCTTCCATATAAACAGGGTTCGGCTCTCAAGTGATTTGTAGGATTACAAAGTTGAAATTGGGGTATCTAAAGAAGGATGGCTGGGTTCCCTTCTATAAGAGAGATATTATTCCATATTAGAATTTACATAATCCATGTCCCACAAAAAAATGAGCATATTTGTGATCCTTTTTTGTTTATAAAGATTCTAGAGAAGGTAATATAATGTTAGTTTCCTCTTAGTTTGTAGCATAGAAGAAAATGGGTTAGAAGGCTCACATATTACTTACCATTGTTAAGATTCCAATGGATAGGTATCAATTACTCATCTAGGGGATTTATGAGGAGAATTTCCTACCTCTTTTAATGAGTAAAGATTCATAACAAAGGGTTTATTGAGTACTACATCACTGGTTGAGGTAGATCATCCCATTCATAACATGCCTTAGTGCCTCTATTCCTTCAAACCTTGGGAAATTCAATAAAAATCATATTAAAACATGTGATAGCCTTAGGGGGAACTCTCCAAATCGGCAGATAGGCCATATTATTATAGGATATGGCTGAAATGGAGAGCATCATATTGTTTCTATCATATGATCTGTATATGTCAGGAATCTTCATACATAACTCAATGGAGCACTATGAGGCTCTTGAGTCAGGTTTATTAAAGGGTATGAATATATCCATACAACTCAGGGCACTATGCTATTAGAGGCTCTACAATCTCATCATTTCTACAATATTAGTCAATGACGTTGAGGTTCTCTTGACTCCCCATTTTGGTAAAATAATTATTATAAAGGTGATAAATGTCAGATATATATTTTGATAGAAATACGCTACATTTTTCTTTTTTTTGGATTATGGGATATCCATGTATAATGCTATAGGAATCTAGATAACCACAAGAAACTAATCAAGATCCAAAGACACTGTCATTTCCTCATTCATAGAGTAAGGGTCCTACTCTAGGTCGGCCCAGACCGTGATTAGTACTCGTAGGGATATGAGTTTCAGGGGTGATTTAAACTAGTCCTTGACATATCTCCAACTTCTTTTTAAGAATTATAGAGAATGGAATCTTTTGGAAGAAAATATGTTTGTAGTATGATCCCAAATAAGGGATTGATAACATCCTTCACACAGGTGTATCTATGGAGGGATTGGAGGATCCTATTTACCTCAGTCCTAGGGAACAAAAATATCATATTTTGGGCTCCTACCCTAGGATCTAGTAAGTGCTATGAAGGATCCATTATAAAATCATCCATCACCATTAAAATTTTATTGTTCAAAGATCTCAATGATTAATATGCACATCCTAGAGTTCTCCCTCCAATGGAGGGTATTCTAACTATCATCATTGGATGGGTATTCAGTGATGGGAATGCATTCGACATAGTAAGGACATCCAAACTCATTGGTGTTAATGTGGGGAGGACCACTACTTGGGTAGGTTAAAATTTTTGGAGATCCTCCATGATGACTATTGACATATTATGGTTGGACTATACTCTAATTAGAAGGATAACCGTAGGACCACAATGTTGGTTGGTTCTAGAGAGAGTTGGAGATCTAATGTAAATTTTAGAAACACATGGAAGACTATGGTATTAGTTATTGAGGGAGAATTTACGACCTATTCTCTGTGTGCTGATGGGTCAGGTGGGAACCATTTTATAGTTGTAATTATTATTGAGTGGCCTGTATTGTCTGTTAATGGTGCTAACATCTAAGTGGTTCATCCCAGTTTTCTTATGATGAATATTCGTTCAATATCCCAATCGAGAAATGATGGATTTGTGTTTACATGATACGAGTATTTGGGGAGAGACACTGGTTGTGTATTAATCCACATGAGATTTAGATTATACCCCTTTTTGAGAATTACCCATCGTGTTCCCCTGATGTCTATGTTGGGAGATTCTAACCAGGGTGGCTATAGTGGGGGTGAAGACCACTTGCTCTTCCTATGATGGGACTGATTGATTCTAGCATTTGTGAGGTTTGGTGGGAGCTCTCCTAAGGAGTTCTGGGGTGGTAGTCATTGTCAAGGTGGCTTAAACACCCCCTCCCTCCTTGGTGCATAGGAGTGAGTCATCAGATCACTCAGGGAAGAGTATACCACATCATTTTTTTAATTTTAAAACAAGGTGGTTTCTATATGTGTGGACCTCTAATGAATTGTCTTCATTGATATACAGATTCCTCTAGGTCTTGAAGGGAAATGTCTTGGGCGGGAATGAGCCATTCCTGCTCATAATTGTGTATGAGTGTGTAGATCACCTTTTTATTATTATCTCAATGAGTGATTAGGGTTGTGTTCTCAAGGTAGATTAAGATGAGGTTCATACCATGGAGGTGGTGTAGTTGTGTAGGGTTTCATCAATAAGGATTCTTGATACCCCAGTGCTTTTGAGTTCTAGGTTTCTAGCTTCAAGAATCTTGAGTCATGTAAGGCATGTGGTGTCATCGAATATTATAGGTATAAGAAAATTTATTCATAGTAAACCAATGTATTCCAACCATCCAAGGTTGTAGAGGGATCCACATTGATGATGTCTTAGTTCAACAAATTCCAATTCTAACTCCCCCAATTCGTATGTGAGTTTTAGTAGGCCCCAAAATTTTCATGTTGGGTCATAGAGTGAAATGATAGAATTTGGTAACATGATAATCCATTGATTCCCCAGATTCTATGTTTCTATATGGTTGAGGAGAATATTTTCATTTTAGGTTCACCATTTCTTTTTCTAAAACATATTACGAGGCTCTCCAGGAGTATCACTTCACGTTGGGTTATGTTTCCCAATATTCCCACAATCCAAAGTTGGGTTTCTTTCCTCACATTCATTAAAAATTACTAATCCTTGAAAAAGTGGGATGATGGTATGTCAATTCCACTTTACATGTATTCATACATGGAGCATGTTTTCTTTTTCTGTGGATGTATCAAAAATTAAATCATGTTTCTGGAACTCATTTCTAGTGCCATCTCTACATGGAAAACAATTATTTATGCTTCTTATATCTCAACAGGGTATCAAAATGGGGTTATTAGAGTATTTTCATTGGGAATCTCTAGGCATGTTTGTAAATTACTTATGTTTGGAATATAAAAATATTCATATCACTAATAATAATAGGGCTTCTAATAGTGCTAAAAACATCCTTTAACAATGCTAATAAAGAACTGTTAATCCCAGTGAAGATAAAGGGTGTCCCCTTTATCAACGTTCAAAATATCACTGATAAAGGGTGACCTTTATCCACACTAAAATGAGTGTTAATAAGGGTTCCCCTTTATCAACGAATTTTTAGCAAGGATAAAGGGCCATCTTTATCAGTTCTAATTTGAGCGCTGATAAATTTCCCTTTATCAAAGCTATTTTGAGTGCTGATAAATGTATAATATATCACCGCTAAAAATAGCTATGTTAAATACCAACTTTAACAGCACCAAACAAGCGAAGATATATTATACATTTATCACTGCATAATTATCACTAATAAAGTCCAAGTTGCCTAAACATACCCAACACCTGCACTGCACCTGCATAATTGAGGCAGCACCAACACACACAACACAAACAACACCAACACAAAAAGCACAGAAGAAATAAAATGCTATAAAAATTTTCCTGAAATCATGAATACAAAAATAATTCTATATAAATTTCAAACAATGTTTAATATGGTTACAATTAAAATTATCCAACAAAAATTTAAAAATATTTATATTTAATCCTTTTTGCATCTGTGATCCACTTTGGAAAATTTTTGTCCATGTTATTAGTTTACGAAAAAAGCATTCGAACGCAAGAAAAATATTTCACCTAAATAAGTAAATAAATATTATGTTAGTAATACAATAATGCAATAAATTAAACATTAATATGAAAGAATACGTTAATAAAATATCAATTAGTACTTATTACAACCATTACATGTCCACATTTCCTTGGATTGAATTAATATTTTAGAAGAGCCTCAACATGGTTCATTGAAATATAAATATTTTTTGGTTAAGATTACATGGATGAGAAAAGAAGAGAATTAAATGTCAACAACAACATGGAATCCAAAAGATTTCATTTATTGACAATAAAAAGGGAGGAATATCCACAGGTTATACAATATGACACATACATGATGGTGTATTCAATTTCACAAGAGTATTCAATTTTACAGTAAATTATAACATTTTTTAGTGATACCACCATAATATATAGGTAATAATCCTAATAGATACATATATCAAGAGCCTCTAAGAGTGTACTCTCCCATGCTAGGTCAAATAGAGTGAGTGCTAGCACGTTCGCATCAGACATTGGGTCCAACCTTTCTTAGACCCTATCCACTTATTCCTCTCTATGGACCCCATAAATATCTAAGGTCCTGTTGAAGGTATGGAAGGAATGTATTTCTTATTTTTAGATAGGGCCTGATTAGAACCTACACAATTAGATATTCCAAGACCATATCAACTCACTTTTCTCTTGATCCCTAGTTCTTTAGTGTGATTAGCCAAACCCCCTACCGTCCCCGAGACTACCCCTGGACATCCCCCTCCCTACCCCAAGACAACCCCCCCCCCACTCCAAATGCAGCCCACTCCCTTCTCCTGAAAAATTCCCTCCCTCCCCTGCAACCCCTCCGTTTCCCTAGAATGCCCCTTCCCAACCCCTAGAAAGCCCCCTCCCCTCTTGGACAACCCCCCCTCCTGGAAACCCCCCTCCACACCTGGACACCCCCTCCCTCCTGGGAAACCCCCTCCCTCCGCCTGCATCCCCTCCCTTTCCCTGTACAGCCCCCTTCCCACCCCATCGATAGCCCCTCCCCTCTTGGACACCCACCACTCTATTACACCCCCAACTCCTGGACACCCCCTCCCTCCTGGACATCCCCTCTTTCCTAGACACCCCCACCCACCCTCCTCAACACCCCTCCATCCTAGTTCTTTAGTGTATGACCATTAATAACCTTTTCATACAACTATATTTTCATCATCTATTTGATTATGGAAAAAATATTATTCATACTCCATAATCCACTAATATTAAATATAATAGCATATATATTTTGAAGAGATACAGTTCACAAAATGAAGTAAAAACACCCAAAAAATGGATTTGAGGAATAAGAACGAAATTTCACATAACATTATCAAAAATATATTTTAGATATACATAAATCAGATACATAAAGATCCTATGACACAGCTGACGAATTCCAATCCTATGGAATGTAGGAGAAGGTATATATATATATATATATATATATAATTAGTTGGAATACATCTTATGGAATTCAGTTTCTGGTAAAAAAACATCTCATTCCATATATATCATTCACATTCAAAGATTGATGGTAAAACTTGATTTATTTGAGAGTGTCCACACAACACTTCTTGATTAGAAATTATTCTTTCCATCAAACTCATATATCATCAGTAATTTTTCTAGAAGATGTATTCTACTACAACAATGGTGTATAGAAAAATTGTGTTTCTTAGAAATTTAATGTGAGAAAGGTAAATGATGCATATGTTGGATCTTTAGGAAATTAAATAAGATACATTAGAACTCGAAATGAACTGTAATATAATTCGTGGCCCTTTACATGGCTATGTAATTGGTTTAGTTGGTTGGAACTTTTGATTCCTCACTACGATCCCGCATCAGGCTACATTAGATGTGATCTACCCATTGTATATTATCAGTATTGAATGGAATTTAATGGATATCTACCTGGAAACCACCTACCTTTTGGAAACACCCCCTCCATCCCCTCATGGACACCCCACATAAGGACACCCCCTCCCTTTTGGACACCACCCCACTCCTCAACACCCCCTGGACACCCCCTCCCTCATGGACTCCCCCTCTTTCCTGGACACCATCCACCCACCTAGAGACCCCCACCCACATAGAGACCCCTCCCTCCTGGACACCCCCTCCCTCTTGGACACCTCCCTCCCCTCTTGGACACCCCCACTCCTTTCAACCCCCAACCACCCTCACACCAAGACACACCCTCTCACCTGGGCACCCCTCCCTTCTTGACACACCCCTCTCTCCACTCTCGACACTCCACTCATGGACAACTCCATGGACACCCCTCCCTTTTGGAAACCCCCCACTCATGGAAACCCCCTGGACACCCCTCCCTCCTAGAAAACCCCTCCCCCACCCACCTATAGACCACCTTCCTTCTAGGACACCCCCCCTTGGACACCTCATCCACCCTCTTGGACACTCCCCACTCTTGGAAGCCCACACTGACCCTCAAAACTGGATACCCCCTCCCTCCTGGAAACCCCCTCCCATCTGAACACATCCCCTCCCTCCACTCCTAGACTCCCCACTCATGGACACCCCCCTGGACACCCCATCCTTCTTGGGAAACTCCCTCCCCTTGTGGACACCCCCACTCATAGACACCCCCTACCTCCTAGACACCCCACCCAAATTTAAGGGAATCAAATTAGAAAATTTAAAATACAATATATTGGTTCCCATCATGCTTTTATGATGCTTGTGAGTGGACTGAATGACTGTGCATTGGTCGACTTCCACAATATCGACAATTGTAGTACAGTGAACTACATCCACCTCATCTTCAATTCTTGAATTCATTTGTATCATAAGAAAGAAAATTTTGATTAATTATGAAAATGGATGGTTTGGGTTAAAAATGGACTTGAGTAAGAAAGGGAATCATGACTAAATTGAAATATCATATTAAGTTCATGACTTGTAAAAATACATGTGAACACATTACCATAAGAGGATCACATGATCAAATAAACCTAGGAGATTTATACGATGACATGACCCTTCATGCTTTATGAGGTCAACTAAAAAGGCATGAATACATGAATCAGTGTTCATATTAATTACCTTAATTGATTATGTGATTTGTTTATGTGATTCGATCATGTGATGAGATCACATGATCAGTTCACATGAAGCATTCATACAAAAGATCTTATGTGACATGATCACATGAAGAGGATTATGTGAATTAGGGAAAAAATCTAAGAGTCCTCGTAGAGGTATAAAATATTTATTCATTAGTGTAATAGATTTCCCATTACCTCTGTGATTGAGCAGACACAACTTCATTTCTCTTCCTACAAAGGCATGCCACATGGACATAAATCTTCTAAAAAAACAAACCTTTTAATAAATAATGAAAATAAAATCAACGTTTCATTATATAATTTTTCATTAAAATAGACATATTATATCATAACATTACCTTTACATGTTTCCAAATGGTTTCTTTTGACCATATATAAAGAAATAACAAAACTAATGATTCTTTGTGCACTTTACTACTATTTGTAAACTACCACAAACCATAATGGGTGTAGAAAGATATAAAAAAGTGAATGAAAAATGATGATATCATAGAGATGGTGTCAGATGAGAGCATCTCCGGGACGCCGGATCGATTTTTATGATTATATGCTATGCTATGCAGTATTTATCCAACAGTAGTGAATAATCCTTAGTTATTTTATTAAATTTTTTAGTGATGAACTACTAATATTCTTCCAACACACTACATCAGTAGAAACAGCTATATAAATGACCAAAATACAGAATATAAATGATACATTCCATAAAATTTTATGTTTAGTGATTTTGGAAACATAGAAACATAATGAACATTGTTCATAAGAGTATATCATTAACTTATGTTTTACTAGAAAGACAAATTATTTATAAAACAATTATTCATAACATAAATATATAAAACATAATAAAGGGTGATCATATATTCTCAATACTCGTAAACAAGGGAGATATCAATGATCATATAAAGATACCATAAGTAGTAGAAATTCACCTTCATCCTATTTATGTACAATATTCAAGCAGGAATGCTTCCCATTCATATTTAAACACATCTAAGTCATATTGTGAATATTCATTTTTGTGATAGTCATTGAAGTAATGAAAAAATATAAATAAAAAATGATTAATAAATATTTTAAATGAACTCGTAACTATTTTCTACAATACCTCTTCAAGGATGATAGATTTTTGATTAAATACGATCTCTTTCACAATGTTACAATCATAATAGCCAGAGTCCTTTCCATTTGATTGTTTTTGAAACTACAAAAAACATCAAGAAAAATAAGTAATTTGTTTTTATATGTGTTTGGATAGTGCAATGTTATTGTATATAGTAGGATAATTTTCCAGTTGTAGATCTTGTAGGTGTTCTTTTACTTAGGCCCCAGATTCCTTCCATGAAGTAGACAATATTGATACACCTCCCTATCATAATAGAATCCCCATTAAAATATAAGATAAATTATATAACTAGATTTTTAGTTCAAATTATATTGGATATAGTTTATTAAAAATTAACAAACTCCATCATGCGTTGTCAGTTTGTTTCATATACATGCATTGAATCTAGAAAAAAATCATTCGAGTATAAAAATTGACGGCAATCAGCATCCAATACTGCCTAAAAACACAAAAAGGAATAAAACATGAATGAAATGAAAATATAGTTTATATGATTAAATTTTAGATTTTTAACCCTACATAATTGGTATTAAAAAGAGTCTATCATATGTAATTTTTTCCAAACAATTTTCTCAGGGATGACATTATTGCATCCAATTTATCAGAATCTATTTCATCTTTTAAAGAGGTGATTTGAGGACTAACGAGTCCAACATTTTGATCATGGGGAAATCCCATAAATTGTTTTCATATATACGCATGTGAAAAATATGAAATGTATTTAGTCATAATTATCAGAGTATATCAGCTTTAATAAATCAAATCAGGAAAACATACCTCATGTATACATTTACAACTAAGGCGCCTATACGTTCATACATTAGGATTTCATTTACATTTTCAGCACTAATGAAATATTATTCTTACTCTATGTACATAATTTTTTCAAAATCAATTTTGAGAGAATTGTCATCTATAAACATCATATCCACATGATCCGAAAATGATATTAACATTGGATATAGAACATGAAGGATGAAGGTGCTCTTAGTAGACCGTTATAATCAGTTTTTTGATCCTTGAGATATTTTTGAGCTGATATTTTGTTCCACTCCCCTCTCTATGTCGTTATGTAATGACATTCATCGGTTCAGACCTTTTTCATTAAATGTTAAATGTCCATCATGAAAAATAAATTGGAAACTGATACCTCGTTGTCGACATGTTTTTTACAAGAATTGACGGCCATGCGATGAATGTTCCAACAACTTGTTCAATTGTATGATTGTCTTCATCATCATTTAGAATAGGTATCTCGAAACTCAGCTAATTAGCAACGCTAATTGACACAATGAAATGATATATTTGAAAATGTATGTTTTGTAGTATGTCGTTCTTCATATTGAACATCGTAGCCCTCACTATAAAGATTTATATGGGAGTTGATAGATATAAATCACCGTAATTTTCACACTATAGAATATTAGTACATGAATGGTATCAATGTTTATATTATTCAAATTTCATAGAAAAAATTATTAGAACATTCATTACCTCATCTAAGTTATGATTTTTTGGGGAATGGGTCACGCCAAAGATGGTGGGGGGTGATCTTCACGCATGGGTTGTTTTTGAGTAGTTTATTATCTTTTCCACTCCCCCATCAAACATTCTATCATCTCTCTCTGGAATTGTAAATCATCTTGAAAAATAGATAAAATTCTAGACTCTATTTCATTTACTCAGTTTGATCCTCCCTTTATTTTTGTTTTTGAAAATATTTTCGGGGTAACACCCCAAAACCCACAGCTCTCACAAATCCATACTGTGTTGGCTGCTTCAAGGAGGATGAAATTATTTATACATCTTTTGCGGGTGTTGTTGATTGTTGTGACTATTTCAGATAGAAAATATAGGAAAATAAGTATTTATTGTTATGTAATAGTGATTTATTGAAAATAAAATTTTTATTTTGTCATACTTACACAAGTTTTCAACACTTTCTATGTGTTTCAAACTATCAGTATCCCTTATTTATTTACACGAGCCTCGTACCATAGAGCATGGTGTGGGATGGATACAGATTATGATTTCGATTCATCAATCACCATTTAAATAGAGAAACATGGTTATAGTGTATTTTATGTCACATAAAAGTAGCATGGAACATTTAAAGGATGTACCAATTTTTTCTCAAGTCAAGTGCACCCCATCCATGATTTATGGTAGGGGTATGCTGGTTTTGATGCACGTTCTTTATTTTCAACAATCTGTTACTATTTCATAAATAAAAAACTGTAAATCAATGTGATGAATACAAGAAACATCAAACAACATATTTCCAAATGTAATGTACCTAAAAATGTCTACTTCGCATGATGGTTTCTAAACGCATCCCACACTCCTTGGGATATCATGTTTGCATAATGTGGAGGTGGGTGTGGCTTGATTTTCCCTTCAGCATCTTTAAGATGATATTTGATTAATATTGTGAAGAAGTCTCTATGAATATTTCTTTAAACTCTTAATACATATTCATTGTGTGAGGAATCTACTATAAATGCACTCTATAATGGATGTTGAAGAGTTATTCAATGTTTTAGAATTTTATTTTATTTTAATAAATTAAAAAATGATATCATAATGATACCATAATATCTTCCCACATTAGAGTCTTAAGCCCTATGAAAATATGGTGCTATGATTGTACATCAATCGGCATGCATTGTCGAGTGAAAATTCGAATGTAGCTACTAAATATGGCTTTTTTGGGGTTAACATGTTTGCCTCGCTTATTCCATCCCACCTCAAATTTGATGCCTTTTTCTTTTACCTTTAAGATTTAGGAAAACACTATCAAACTATGGTGGTCTAGTTTTTTTGTGCTTTAAGGGTTTCATTTCCTACCATTTCTTCAGAAGCATTATAATTATGTTCATCCAGAGTTCTATAATTGGCACTAGGACAAGAAGAAACAAGTTGAGAAACCTGTGGTACCTCAGCACTGTGACCAATAAAAATTGGTTGAGAAACCCGTTATTGTTCACCACTCGGACCTGCAGTAGTTAGTGGAGAGACCTATTTTGCCTCTAGATTGGGTTCATTAGTAGGTCCAACAGTCATTATGTGCAAAAGTGGTTTAACATTTAATTTAGATTACATAAAAGAAACAAAAAATAGATAATAACGTAACATAACACAATGTATATTACAATAAAAAAATATCCTTGTTATTGAAAACTCTTTTTTTTCAAGGATTAAGAGATTGTATCCCTCTATCGACTATATAAATACCTTCATTGTGGTCCCCTCTATCATAGAAAACACCATCTAAATTGGACCACTGTAAAATTATTGTGATGTCTCTATGAAATGGGCATCCTCCATTGAAATTTCTTCACACCATTCAGTTGTTTTGGATGAAAACAGATCAATTGACTAGTTTCAGGTTGTAGGGTCTGGAACAAAAAATACTTTTAATTCCTGAGATTCCATTATAAATTATTCATCTTTATCCCCTTGCTTACTGAAATCCACTTTCATGAATCCCAATTCATCTATTTTAACATCACTACTATTATTTACCCACATTCATTGAAAAATCGGCACATTGAATTTCGTATAATCCAACTCCAATATTTATTTGATGATGCCAAAGAATGACATATTCACATAAGTTGGATTTCTGTCATTAGCACCAGAAACATGCATCACTTCTGCCAGAAGTGTAACCCCACTATTCTGTATGGTACTGTCTTCATCATGTTCATTAGTATAGAATATATAACCATTAACTGTATAATCATGGTAATATAATCCATACACACTTGCTCCTTCAGGTATCCATCGAAGTCGATCTAAAATTCACTAGTGCAGAAAACGTTTTTTACGTCACCATTTTTTACGTCGGTTATATAAAACCGACGTCATAATATGTAAAACGAGGTTTTTTACGTCGGTTATTTAATAACTGACCTAAAAACCTGTGTTCGGTACACCTTTAACGTCGGTTATAAAAATAACCGACGTTATTAATCGCGCGGATTCGTTTTTTACGTCGGTTATACATTAACCGCCGTAAAAAACAGAAGCGGGGGGTGTTTGTTACGTCGGTTATTCAATAACCGACGAAAAAAACGCGGTTTTTGGAGGCCTTTTTACGTCGGTTATACAATAACCGACGTAACAAAAGAATCCGCAGATGTTTTTGACGTCGGTTATGGAATAACCGACGTAAAAAAACGCGGTTTTTGAGCCCTTTATAACGTCGGTTATAAAATAACCGACGTAAAAAAAGAATCGGAGGAAGGTTTTTATGTCGGTTATTGAATAACCGACGTTATAAATGTTTTTAAAAAAATTATAATGTCGGTTATTGAATAACTGACGTGATAACTCATTTAAAAATTTACCCAGACCCGTGGATTGTCATTCACGAGTTTACCTTCGACAGTCGCGACTCGTCTCTCTCGCGCGTAAACCTGAATCGGCTCATCCATTTCGTTGGTTTAGATTCATTTTGCGATCATCGTTTCTCATATTTAATCTCCTCGGATCAATCATCTAAACTCGCAGCACTCAGGTAATCCTCCCACTCGTTCGTTTTTCTTCGCGGATAGTATATATATATGTGTTGTGATTTTTTTGTTGAAACTAGCTAAGATTCTTCGATTGCGAACCCTTTTAACTCGTTTTGGCACCATAATCTTATTTATCATCCCTAGATCTATTAGTTCGACTTGCAATATTGACTAATTTTATGATTTCACTAATTTTTCATCATTTTCTATAAATCCCCGAGAGGGTTGGGGCATGTCCATTTGGATGGGTTGCCCTTTTACAGTTGTTACTACTTTATTCACACACAACCATGGCATAGGTGCATGGATTTGGGATCACATCACCATTTTCACCCCCTGCAAACAAAGTTTCACGAGGAGGACTCGCCAGATTTCCCCTCGGCATGTTAAAATTTTTAGATACCCTCTTTTCAGCAAGTAAAAAATTAACTAGTTTTTTCTTCACTACTTATCCTAAACAAATAAAACCACCATTCTTTCTAGAACCTCTACTAGATCCATTGCATCCATCAACATACATATTTGGATCTGAAAGCATCCCTTAAGCCTTATGTTCGATGCTAACATCCTTTACTGATCTATAGAAAATATGATGGTCTGCTAAGCTCTCCATTTAAAAGTCAAACCCCACCAATTATTCATCCTCATCATTAGAAAATGGCACAACATCTGAATTTCTGATTCAATATCTTGGGTCACTGAACAAACATTAACTCCTTCAAATCCACACCTGGAATAGACAACCTAATGTCGAGTTCCTTCTCTATCTATTGAAACTCAGTTCTTCCTCCACACCTAAAAACATTCTTTGAATGGCCCAACTTCTTGTTATGGTAAATTTTCAGTGATTCCAGGGGGGGTGGGAGGGCTATCAAGAGGGTTGGGGGTGTCCAGGGGGGTGTCCAAGGGGGTAGGGTGTGGGGGGTGGTGTCCAGGAGGGGTGGGGGGCTGTCGAGAGGGGTCGGGGGGTGTCCAGGGGGGTTTACAAGGGGGTGGGTGGGTGTGGGGGGCTGTCCAAGGGTGTGGGTGGGTGTTGGGGGGTGTCCAGGGGGGTGTCCAAGGGGGTAGGGGGTTGGGGGTGGTGTTTAGGAGGGGTGGGGGGGGGGGGCTGTCCAGAGGGTTGGGGGTGTCCAGGGGGGTGACCAAGCAGGTCGGGGGTGGGGGGTTGTGTCCAGGAGGGGTGGGGGTGCTTTCTAGAGGGGTCAGGGGCTGTCCAGAGGGGTTGGGGGGTGTCCAGGGTGGTGTCCAAGGGGATGGGTGGGTGTGGGGGGCTGTCCAAGGGGGTGGGGGCCTGTCCAAAGGGGTCGGTGGGGTGTCCAGGGGGGGTGTCCAAGGGGATGGATGGGTGTGGGGGGCTGTCCAAGTGGGTGGCGGCCTCTCCAGAGGGTATTTGGGGTTGTCCGGGTGGGGGGGGGGGGTGCTGCCCAGAGGGTTGGGGGATGTCCAGGGGGTGTCCAAGGGGGTAGGGGGTGGGGGGTGGTGTCCAGGAGGGGTGGGGGGCTGTCCAGAGGGGTCGGGGGGTGTCCAGGGGGTTTACAAGGGGGTGGGTGGGTGTGGGGGGCTGTCCAAGGGTGTGGGTGGGTGTTGGGGGGTTTCCAGGGGGTGTCCAAGGGGGTAGGGGGTGGGGGTGGTGTTTAGGAGGGGTGGGGGGGCTGTCCAGAGGGTTGGGGGGTGTCCAGGGGGGTGTCCAAGCAGGTCGCGGGTGGGGGGTTGTGTCCAGGAGGGGTGGGGGTGCTTTCTAGAGGGGTCGAGGGCTGTCCAGAGGGGTCGGGGGGTGTCTAGGGTGGTGTCCAAGGGGATGGGTGGGTGTGGGGGGCTGTCCAAGGGGGTGGCGGCCTATCCAGAGGGGTCGGTGGGGTGTCCAGGGGGGTGTCTAAGGGGGTGGATGGGTGTGGGGGGCTGTCCAAGTGGGTGGCGGCCTCTCCAGAGGGTATTTGGGGTTGTCCGGGTGGGTGGGGGGGGGGCTGTCCAGAGGGTTGGGGGATGTCCAGGGGGTGTCCAAGGGGGTAGGGGGTGGGGGGTGGTGTCTAGGAGGGGCGGGGGGCTGTCCAGAGGGGTCAGGGGGTGTCCAGAGAGGAAGGCTCTCTGTCTGGTCCACCGGCCGGCCGGTGGTGATCCAGCGGCTGGCCGGTGGTCCAAACAGAGGAAGGCTCTCTGGCTGGTCCACCGGCCGGCCGGTGGTGAGCCAGCGGCCAGCCGGTGGCCCAGGCAGAGCAAGGATGGCTCACCACCGGCCGGCCGGCGACACCAGGCAGTGGGCAAGTCTACTAGGACAGTTCTGAGTTTTGACCTTGTAAGATTTCCTCTTTCTCATAATATTTCAATTTTATTTATTCATTATACATGTTGACTACTATCCTTTTCCTTTGTAGCTTTTTGATGACCCTCAACCCTTTACTGCTGAAGATATCAAAAACTTACAAGTGGAGTTGTCAAATTATTTTACAGGTTTGATTGACTTTTAGTTGTTTGTAATGTAAAATGTAATTTTGAATATTGTCAATGTAATTGTGTATTTCGTAGTCGTTTAGGTTGGATTTAGTTTTTTTTTGAAGTTGACAGTGTAAGTTTTGAATGTTATATAAGTGAATGTTTAATTTTTCTCTACTTCTTGTTTTGGTCTACTGTTGATGGTTTTTCTGGTCTGGATTTTGGTATGGGGGGAGAGGTTCCAAGGGGGTGGGTGGGTGTTTGGGGGGTGTCCAAGGGATATGGGAGGGGTGTCCAAGGTGTGTTTGGGGATGTCCTAGGGGTCGTGGGGGTGTAAATGAGGGTGGGGGGTGTCCAAGGGGTGGGGGTGTCCAAGGGATATGTGAGGGGTGTCCAAGGTGTGTTTGGGGCTGTCCAAGGGGTCGGTTGGGTGTAAATGAGGGTGGGGTGGGGGGGGGGGGGCTGTCCAAGGGGTGGGGGGGTGTCCAAGTGGTTGGGGGTGTCCAAGGGATATAGGAGGGGTGTCCAAGGGGTGTTTGGGGCTGTCCAAGGGGATGGGGGGGTTTCCAAGGGGTCGGGGGGGGGTGTCCAGGGGGTGGGGGGGCTGTCCAAGGGTTATGGGGGTGTCCAAGGGATATGGGAGGGGTGTCCAAGGGGTGTTTGTGGATGTCCTAGTGTTTGGTTGGGTGTAAATGAGGGTGGGGGGGCTGTCCAAGGGGTGGGGTGTCCAAGGGGTGGGGGGTGTCCAAGGGATATGGGAGGGGTGTCCAAGGGGTGTTTGGGGATGTCCAAGGGCTCGGGGGGGGGGGGGGGGTGTCCAGGGGTCAGGGGGGGGTGTCCAAGGGGTCTGGGAGGGCTGTCAAGGTGTGGGGGGGTGTCCAATGGGTGTTTGAGGCTGTACTAGGGGTCTTGGGGGTGTAAATGAGGGTGGGGGGCTGTCCAAGGGGTGGGGGGTGTCCAAGGGATATGGGAGGGGTGTCCATGGGGTGTTTGGGACTGTCCAAGGGCTCGGGGGGGTGTCCAGGGGTCGGGGGGGGGGTGTCTAAGGGGTCTGGGAGGGCTGTCAAGGTGTGGGGGGTGTCCAATGGGTGTTTGAGGCTGTACTAGGGGTCTTGGGGGTGTAAATGAGGGTGCGGGGGCTGTCCAAGGGGTGGGGGTGACCAAGGGATATGGGAGGGGTGTCCAAGGGGTGTTTGGGGCTGTCCAAGGACTCGGGGGGTGAACAGGGGTCGAGGGGGGGGGGGTGTCCAAGGGGTCTGGGAGGGCTGTCAGGGTGTGTGGGGGGGGGGGTGTCCAATGGCTGTTTGAGGCTGTACTAGGGGTCTTGGGGGTGTAAATGAGGGTGGGGGGGGGGGGGGGGCTGTCCAAGGGGTGGGGGGTGTCCAAGGGGTGGGGGGTGTCCAAGGGATATGGGAGGGGTTTCCAATGGGTGTTTGAGGCTGTACTAGGGGTTGTGGGGGTGTAAATGTGGGTGGGGGGGGGGGGGCTGTCCAAGGGGTGGGGGGTGTCCAAGGCTTGTGGTGGGGCTCCAATGTGGTGGGGGAGGGCTGGCCAGGTTGTTAGGTGGGTATAGATGAGGGTGGGGTTCAGTTGGGGCTTGGGGGAGGGCTGGCATGGTTATTTTTGTTGTTTGGTTTCTGGTTGCTTTTTGGTGAGAGCAGTGCAATTATTTTAAAAAAATATATATCGCTTTCACGTCGGTTATTTTATAACCGACGTGGTAAATAAATCGGTAGGGGTTTATCACGTCGGTTTTTTCAAGAACCGACGTGATAAACCATTCCCGGGCCTTTTATCACGTCGGTTCTTAATATAACCGACGTGCTAAAAGGCTTGGGAATCGATTTACCACGTCGGTTATTGGATAACCGACGTGCTAAAACGTTTCCCATGCCTTTTTATCACGTCCGTTATTTAAGAAACCGACCTGATAATAGGCCCGGGGAAGGGTTAATCACATCGGTTATTAATGAACCGACGTGATAAACACCGTGATGTTAGGGATGTTATGTAGGGTTTTAAATAACCGACGTAAAAAACGTTATTTATAATGTCGTCTGTATTAACGTCGCCTAAAAAACGACATAAATAATGAAAAATAACCGACGTAAAAAATGTTTTCTGCACTAGTGATTGAGTCCATATTTTCATTTAACTTCCTAAAAATATAGTCCTGAAACCATCATATAAACTGTCAATTATGATTATCTGATGTCAATTTTTTATCCCTAGATGGATTCAAATGACTAAGAATTTTTTTGTTGGTTTGAACATATAGGTCAATGTAGAAACTGTTATATAAAACATAAAGGTGGGCCTTCTCCTGAACTGTAATATTCATTGTGACAACCTCTCATCCAGAAATTCCTTCACCCTCAAGCAGCCCAGTGAGACAAGATTTCAATAGGACAAAATTTTCCACACCAAACAGGTATTCAGTATAGAATTCAACAGCTTCCTCAACAATATATTGATCCGAAATACAACCCTCTATCCGACTTCGATTTTTGACATACCTTTCCAAAATCTTCGTATACCCTTCAATGGGGTACATCAACCTATAATGTAAAGAACCACAATGTCAAATATCTCTTCCCAAATGAACCATCAAATGAACCATCATATCGAAAAATGTCAGCAGGAAGGCAATTTTCAATACAAATAATATAACATTAATTTCACTTTCCATAGTTGACAATTTCTTTGGGTTTATAACTTTTATACATATTGTTTTGAAGAAGAAACAGAGCTTTGTTAACGTCTGACGGACATTTTGGAAAAAATAAAATTCAAAGCAATAAGAATTAGATTTTTAATCAAAACCTGAAAGTCAAGTGAATTCATACCCTTTAATTTTAAATCTCTCATTGACATGATGTTCTTGATATTTTATGAATACCCCTCTAGAAAATTTATGTCATTAAATAAGTTTCAAAATTGATATCTCTCTTTCTTGGAAAGAGTTTAAGAAGTAGGAGGAAGAAATGTTTGTTTTTAACCCTTCACTGCTTCCAAATATTCATGTATTCCCATATAAACCATGTTCAATCTGTCCTTAATTGCATCCTTTGTTTTTCCAGGTGCATTGTGTAATGTGCCGATGAAACTATAACATACATTGTTTTCAACATGCATCACATCAAGAAAATATCTGAAATACAGAAAATTCATGTATGGTAATTAAAAAAACAGATCTCCTTTTCAAACTAGTTTTGTTAGGTTTTTTGAAAATGGTTTACCAAAATTATTGTCCACTTATTTTACTTTCTCCAAAAATTTCACACCTATTAGTGGAGACAGTGATGTATGTTCTTCTAAACATCCATCGAATGATGTTATCTAGGATCAGTACATATGCTGTCAGGGTAGAAATCTGTGATGTCCCATAAAGAGAGTTTTCAATGAATGTTTCAACATAATTAACTGTGTACCTTTATCACAAATGGAACACCCTTAAAGTTCATTAATGTTATATCCTGAAAAATTTCCATAAGCAAGAAAGTCATTTATCATCCCATACAACATGGATTTTAAAATGAAATCTTAATATTTGTAAGAATCATACAATGTAACACCTGAATCCCACAATAATTTCAAATCATCGATCAATTGAGCCAAATAAACATCAATATCATTACTCAGTTGTTATGGTCTGGATGTATAAATAGATAACTTGAGGTATTTTCATTTCATGCTTATCCATGGCAAGAAGTTATAATTTTCCAACATAGTCGCCCATGTACTGTGACTGATGCTTTGAAAACTGAAAGGATTCACCCCAATTATATATAAAACAATACAATCTTTTCTCCACTTATTTCCAAATTCAGGATACTCATGATCAATTCTCTTCCACTAAGGAGAGTCTTCCAGGTTACGTAGTTTACCATATTTAATTCGTGTATCTGAATTCCATGACAATTGTCCTGTAGTATCCTCACTTATAAATAAGAACATAATCCTTGGAATGATTGGGAAGTACCATACAACATTCATAGGATTAGAATCCTCTTTCTTTTATCGAGAAGAACCAAACATTAGTCATTATTTATGTGATTTTTGGTCCTTGCAAAACAATATTCAGTCATTCAAGCAAGTGTGTATTCTTTCAAATATCACACCCATCAAGCGTAAAATTTGATTGGAATTGTATGTTTGGATTGGGAGGTAATTATCTTCCGAGAGCATTTCATTAATGAGAGAATTTAATTCTATAAAACAGGTGCCACTCCAACCATTGCCTGATTTCAAATTATACAGCTTCATTACAGATAACAATGTTGTATATTTAGTGCAACCAGCATACAATGGTGTTTTTGCACAAATATTTAACATCTCAAACAATTTTGGGAAATCATGAAGTTCATCTTAATATATCTTTTTCATTTTCTCAATATGATCTTCATGATCATTCACATCTATAATCACATCCTCCATATGATTGTCTTCATTGTTCATGCATTTAATAATATCATACGTTCCATAAAACGTCGTGTTATCCGAGCCACTTCTTACATTTGTTTTCCCCAGGTTTATTACAACATGTATAACATCGATCTATTCCATGACAGATAAGGTGTTCTTCCAACTCCTCTAGATTAATTTTTCATGAATAACAATAGTGTAAACACATACTAAGGATTTAAAAACGGTCACATCCATGATCTTTTTCAAACATGATAAACACTTTCACGCCATCTTCATACTCTTTTGTCAACCAATTGGAATTAATCCATTATTTAATCATATTTATCATATTTAATAAAGTAATATTATTATATAAAAAAATAATTACACAAAATATGTTCAACAAGTTATGATAATCCCTTGCACTAGAATGTTTTTTTATCCCTCATGTGATCTATATACATTGTTCTAAACTAGTTTTTTAGTGATTATCTTGAAACATAATGTCTCTAGTCAAGAACTATGGTACTAATCTAGTATATGGAATGATTTTCAATAGATTTCTTATGGCTAGAATGATTCATTACATGTTTTGTTATGGTTATTTGACTAGGGTGTCCATAAAGTGTCTCATTGAGTCCTCTACTGAAGTGGTGATCTACGATTCTTATTGAATTGCACTTCGAGTTGAGGGCAGGGATGGGGACGCGGCGTGTCAGTCTCGTACTCCCCAAATGGAAGATCCGTATGATTCCCTCCTCCCTTCAACGGTATATCCAGGAGGACAAGGACATGGCATACCGCCAGGGATCAAGCCCGCAGTTTCCAATGGCCTCCTCGGAAGCACTTCCCGCCCCTATTAGGGAGGGTGGGGAACTATTCTGGGGACCGATGGAAGAGTCGCGAGGCGACACACCTTCAGCGAGTACCGATGCTATGAAAGGAGGCCCATTCGCCGACCCATCATATCGTGACATGCGAGCCAGGGCACTGCAACCCCAGGAAGATGACCCAGGGATCGGCGGCCAATCGGCATTTTCGCTGTATTCCCCGCCGGCCAGCCCACCGGCCCGACGGCCTGCCTCGGCGCCATTGCCAGTTCCCCGACAACCCTTTGTGGATGAGCAGGGGCGGCAAGGTCCGGACCACGAACCGGAGCCGTGGAGCTTCTGGACCTTTCTCGCAGCGGGCCACTTCCCTGAGAAGTTTTGGCCGGTCACAGAATCAGATTTTGATGTGCCAGAGTCACTCACTCCGGGAGAGTTTGAGTGCTTCCTCCAGATTCTTCGGGTGACTCACTCCCACCTTCACCATCAGCTAGTGCCTTATCCCAGGATCCAAGAGCATCTCGAGGAGATCGGTGAGAAGTGCCATCGGGTCGACCTTGCAGTGCTCCCTGCTGTTCGGCACCTCGAGTCGCTGGACCACCACGATGCCCTCCAGCAACAATGCGTCCAAAGTTTTGAAGTAATCCTTAGAGTTATTGAGGAAGTCGCCCCCCACGCGCACATCCGTGGATGGGGGTAGTACGCTGCTCTCCTCTTCTGTGCGATCCGCCGACAGCTCGATCCACTGGACGGCCCTGAGTGAACGTTGCCAAGGGTAGTGGCAGTCAACATGGATGACCTTTCAGATGAGGGAAACGTTGTGGATCCCCTTGACGGGGAATCTCCTCCTGAGGACTGGCCACTACTGGACCCATCTGGGAGGATTTCTCACCAACAAAGAAGCCTCTTAGGTCTTCCTATACCCACGGAGGCACTGACACTGGGATGAAACATCGGCAAGGGTAAAGAGCATGTTGGGTCTGTCAAACTTGCCAACCCATCTGCCTCAGTGGAGGAGGTAGAGGAAGATCCAGAGAAGACCACTCTGTGCCAACAACTAACTGAGAAAAAGAGGCTGGTTGATGAGCTCTTGGCCGAACACATTGTAGAGCGGCGACTTGACTACGGTGACCCTAGACCTGGACAACAGGGGTATGAGCATCTACCCCTTGCTGAGATCCCCCCGGGAAACCATGACCGTGTTGTGTTCGCCGATAGGGGAGACACTAGGACCCATGGCAAGAGGTCGCGATATGTTTCGCCGAACGCTCCTGAGCGGCGAGACCACCTGGGGACCCTTCTCGGTTTTCTCCTGTCGCCCCGAGAGGCGCTCCGCCAGCTGCCCCGTAAGCCGCGGAGCGCGACTACTATATTGAAGAGCCTGGAAACCTGCTTGTGGTTAGAGATCCCCGTCAGGACAAGAATCCACATCCGGATGATCTGATGGAAAGAGTCATCGCCCGCTTGGAGGCCCTGGAAACTCGGCAGGTGGTAATCCCACCGGATGACAAGCCATACCCAGCATGGGTGGATGACATGTCGGCCCCGCCGAGATTTGAGAACCCCACTTTATCCCCCTTTAACGGGACCAGAGACCCTCCACAACACTTGGCCCACTTCAACTCAAGGTGCGGGCCTATGTTAGGGACTCCAGCGCAGCAGGAGGCTGCCAAGCTCTGGTGCTTCGTTCAGACACTGGAAGGACCAGCATTCGTCTGGTACAGCCAGCTCCCTATTGGATCTGTGACTAGCTGGGAGGACCTTCACCGGCAATTCCTCTACCCGTTCAACTCCACAACTTGGAAGATGAACATTGTATACCTCTTTAGGTGCAAGCAAAGGCCCAACAAGCGAGTCGTGGACTTCGTCACCCGGTTGAAGGAGATCACGTACTCCCTTGACATGCCACTGACTCAGAAGAAATTACTAACGATGTGTGTAGGGAACGTCATGGTGGATTTGGTTCCATCTCTGATCATGCAGGACTACCCTGGAGGGTTCCGAGACTTCTCGGACAAGGCTCAACACCTCGAAGAAGCCCTGCAACAGGCTGGTCAGGCACACCCGCTGCCTCCTGTAATATTTGCAAAGAGAGCCGCCAGAGGCGAGCCCGTTGTTGTTGCCCAGATAGAGGCCCCCAGACAGTTTGAGTTGCTGCCAGTGAGGCTAGCTCAGCAGGCTCATAAGGGTCCACCCCCACGAGCCCAGCCTCCGGCCCAGCAGCGACCACCTCAAAATCGGCAGGCGCCTCTGCGTAACGCACCACCACCACCTAGGCGAGGCAATCCGACTCCGCCTCCTCGGCCTGCTCCTCCGGCACCTGGTCATGGTCAGCCCCCAAGAACCCCCTTTCCAGACAGAAGGAATCAGACTTACTCGTTTGGTGAGGCCCAGGTCCCCAGATATTTCCGTAGCGCCTTAGAGCAGAGGATCGTGCGGCTGCCTGAGTGCCAGAAGCCAGAAGAGGCGTGTCTCACTGATCACTCTAACTACTTACCTTATCACTGAATCATTGGACACACTATCCAGCAATTCTATGTGTTCAAGGACTAGCTCCAAGACCAGATTGGAAACAACATAGTCAGGCTGGGCCCTGCCCCGACACAGGTGGCAGGTGTCTTCGTGGGATCGGATGGCAGTAGTGACAATGGTGATGGGTGAGAATAGTTTTCCGACCGTGGGTCCCAGAAGTATAATGACTGGATGGCCCACAAGATGGTCGCCCATGCCCATGGCATCATTCGTGCCTGTCTGAGTCAGCTAGAGCCCTCGGAGTCTCCGAGTGCCGCATTGGCATCGTCGTCCCAACCCACTTCTTCACAGAAGAGCATGCGGCGATGCAAGAAGAAAGAACGTGCCCTGCCATTGTCGTCATCTTCCCGCACGCTTGGAGATTTCATGCCCCTGGAAATGGGGATCCATCCGAGACCCCGTCCGGTAGTGGATGACTCCTCGAGTGAAAGTCCGGGGTACGCTTCGGTTAACACAGTAGAGTTGGTAAATTCCTTTTTGACTCCCGACGATGAGGAGCGCCAGGTGGACCTCCCCAATATCCCCAGCTGCCGCCAACGTCGATGGAGCCGTGGCTACATGAATCGCCAGGGCACGGAAGTCGTCACCTCCAGTTAGGCCATGCACACTACCAAGACCAGACAGCATGCCCGGAACAGAGAGCAGCACTCGCGGCTCCCTCACCCGGTGACAACGGGTTTTCTTCCACCACCGTTTGGGTTGCTGGATCGGGCGGAACCACCTTGCACGCATCACAACCACCCCAGCCCTGCCACTGGCCGACTATGGCCTTCCGGTTCTAGCACGACAGTCACCTCCCGGGCTTCAGCTAGTGAACAATAGGATGTGCCTAGTACCTGTCAGTCACCGGTCTCGCCGGCAGGGCCCGTCATGCCCCTAATCGTAGAGCGACCTCCTGTAAGCAAAAGCTCGCATTTGGCATGAAAGTATGATGTCCTGAAGAATCTGTATGGCATTCCGGCAAGGCTTTCCATCCTTGAGGCCCTTCTCCTGCCGTCTAAAATGCGTGAGGCGCTCGCTGAGGCTCTAAGGAGCCCCATCCAGTTTGAAATAGAGGTAGAGGCCGCAGAATCCTTCCACACCGAGGTGATTGAGGACGCTGAATATCAGGAGGTTATCTCGTTCTCCCATAAAGATAAAGACCTTCCCATACAAGGGCACATCCGCCAGCTGTACATCACCGGCCAATTCCATGGCGTGGAAGTCCATCGCTGTCTTGTCGACACGGGTTCTGGGATTAACTTGATACCAACTTGAACACTGTGAAAAATGGGGTTGTCCGAGGATGATTTAACTCCCTTCGACCTCAGAATGTAGGGGTATGATAGGACCGAGAAAATTACACTCGGCAAGATTCTTCTGAAGACCCAATTCGACAGCTTAATTTCTAATACCGAATTCATGGTTGTCTCTTAGGACACCGCCTACAACGCGTTGGTCGGAAGGTCGTGGCTCCATCTTCAAGCAGCGGTTCCCTCATCGTACCATCAGTTCCTCAAATACTCCCTTAAAGGTCGAGTGGGCATGCTCCACGGAGATGCGTCTCCATTTGCCTCTTGTGAAGCTCGTTACCTGGGCAGTGACTATTACAAGAGCAATGACAATAAAATCATGGCAGGTGAGGTTGAGCTCGTCGCTGTCACGAGTGATCCCTGGGCAGGTTTGGATGACGCATATGTCTTCCCAATCCATTGGTTGGAGGCCACGACTCCCGATATGGGAGAGTGCTTTGTTGTCTCGGCTACTAGAGGAAGGCCTATTTTGGGGTCTAAGTGACGGTGGGAAATCACCTCGTACTCTTACAACAACCAGGCTCAAGTGATCCCCAAGCCTCCTACCCATGTACGATATCGGGACATTGGGCTCATCGCAACGAAAGTACATCATACGTGTCTGTTTCGTCGGGCCGGAATCGACCGGCTCAAGCCAACGCGTCACCACTACATTGATGTCATAATGCGTGGCCCCATTGGGCTGAAGGCCGGATGGGATTGGATCAACCGCCTTCATCGCCATGGTCTCCGCGGTGCATGAGTCTCCCGCCGTGACGACCTCTGCCGCCCAAGCCGGTGCCAGCTCCCCATCAGGGTCGAGCAGCCCCAAAACGGCTCCCCCATGGACGATTCTTCCACAAGAAGATAAAGAGACATGGAAGATGCTCCTCCTGCCTTTGAGGAGGGCGTCTACATCACGATCGACGAGCTAGTACAGGTGAACCTCGATAGCGAGGTGGACCCGAGACCCACATTGGTCAGTGCCGTTATGCCTCTCGAGGAGCGCAACATTACATAGACTTCCTCAGCCAGCACCCTGATGTGTTTACCTAGAGTTATGATGAGATGCCGGGACTAGATCCCCAGGTAGCCGTCCACTACCTTGGCCTCCCAGCAAACCATCGTGGGTTCAAGCAGCCTCCTAAAAAAATGAACCCCTTTCATGGTGCCATGGTTGAGGCTGAAGATGATAAGATCATTAAGGACAACTTCATCAAGGAAGTCCAATACCCCAGGTGGCTAGCCAACATTGTGCCCATCCGGAAGAAGAACGGGTAGATCAGGGTCTGCATCGACTTCCGTAATCTTAATCGCCACTATCCGAAGGATAACTTTCCCCTTCCCATGACAGAGCTGTTGATTGATGCAACGGCCGGGTTCCAAGCCCTCTCCTTCATGGATGGGTACTCTGGGTACAACCAGATCAAGATGGCCCCCGGCGATGAAGAGTTCACTGCCTTCAGGCCCCCCCAGGGCACTTTCTGCTACCAGGTTATGCCCTTCGGTCTGAAGAATGTGGGTTCCACCTATAAATGGGCTATGCACTGCATATTCAAGTCGATCCTCGGGACACTGGTGGAGTGCTACGTAGATGACCAGGTGGTTAAATCTCATCAGTGACAGGACCATCTCAAAGACCATGAGAAAGTGTTCAGTTTCCTCCTTTCTCGCCACTTGAAGTTGAACCCATTGAAGTGTGTCGTCGGGGTCACCTTCGGAATGTTTCTTGGCTTCATTGTTAGGTATCGAGGTATCAAGATCGACCCCGAGAAGATTAAGGCCATCAGTTAGATGCCTCCCCCGAATAATATTCGGGAGCTTCGAGGCCTCCAAGGCCACATAGCCTATATATGCCATTTCATTGCGAATATGGCCGGCTAGTGTAAGCCCTTTTCTCGAATCATGAAGAAAGGCGCCACCTATGGGTGGGATGAAGAGTGTCAGACCGCTTTTGAGGAAATGAAGCAGTATCTGCTTCAACCTCCGATCCTGATGCCACCCGTTCCGAGAAATCCGCTGGTCCTTTACGTGACCGCCCTAGAGCGATCCCTCGACACCCTTCTCGCCCAAAATAATAACGAGGGAACAAGGAATAACCTCTAATACCTCAGCCGCATGCTCCTTGACGCGGAAATTAGATATTCTCCCATCGAGAAGAGCTGTCGGGCGCTCGTATTCGCCTTCCAGAAATTGCGGCACTACATGCAGCACCACGAGGTACAGCTGGTCTCTCGTGTAGACCCATTGAAATACATCTTGAGCTGGCCTATGTTGACCGGACGATTGGCACGCTGGGTGGTGATCCTCCAGCAGTTCGACATTAGGTTTGTACCTCAAAAGGTCGTCAAAGGACTGACATTGGTAGACTTCTTAGCTGCCCAACCAACCTCTGCAGACCAGCCACTGGATTTGGGCTTTCCTGATGATGCAATCCTCTCAGTCGATCATGCCACCCCATGCTGGCAGATTCACTTTGACGATGCCTCCCGAAGCCCTACCAGTAGAAGGCTCAACGATCCTAGGCTTAACAGAGTGGGCTTGGGTATCGTTTTTATCACCCCAGAGCAAGACGTTCTGCCATATTCATTCTTGTTGTCATAAGGATACACCAACAATGAGGCAGAATATCATGCCCTCACCACTGGCCTCGAGTTGGCTCTGGAGGTTAACGTACCCCACCTGTATGTAAAACGGGACTCTGAACTAGTCATCAAGCAGGTTAATGGTGACTATGCTGTCAGGAATCTAGAACTCATGCCATTGCTGGAATGCCCCCTCCATCAAATGGCTAAGTTCCCCTCCCGACCAGATGTCTTTCACGTTCCGCGGTCGCAGAACAGTCAAGCAGATGCTTTGGCCAGCCTGGCCGCATCAATCGCGTAGCCTGAATAGAATGACCTTATCATCCACATGGCGCACCAGAGAGTCATTGAACCTGTTATCCCAGAGGGAGGTCGTGGCCCGTGAGTGAACCATCTCACCACTGGTTCCCCTACATCAGGACCCTCCGGGGCTTCAAGCATGGTGATCGAGACAGTTCCTGACTAGAGGACACCCTTGATTTAATATCTCTGGTATATCAATCTTCCGATGGACCGAGCAGAGCGGGAACGAACCCAGCGCCGCGCGCCACAGTTCACCCTTCAAAGCGGTCCCAGTCGTGAGCAGCTCCTTTACAGTCACGAGTTTGACAGTGTTCTCCTCCATTGTCTTCAAGGATTCGAGATACCACAGGTCATGCAAGAAGTGCATGCTGGTTCCTGTGGCACCCAGAAGGCCGGGTCGAAGTTGTTCCACCAGATTTGGAGGATGGGATACTTCTGGCCCTCCATGATCCACGACTGCATCGAGCATGCCAAGAAGTGTCATGCGTTCCAAGTTTATGCTAACTTTGTGCATCATCCACCGGAACCTCTCCATACTACTAAGTATTCTTGGCCCTTTGCAGTCTGGGGGTTGGATGTCGTAGGGCCCTACCTGCCGGCGACGACCAGCCAGTGCCGGTTCATCTTAACCGCTACAGATTTCCTCTCAATGTGGGCAGAGGAAGCCCCGCTCAGGGAAGTCAAGGCTTTTTCCATCTCCGTCTTCGTGAGCTCTAATATCATCTACCGGTTTGGAATACCTCATGCTATCCTTGTGGATAATGGAACCAACTTCCGAGAGGCCGAGCTGAAGAAATTGTACGCCAAGTACAACATTCGCTCCAACCACACCTCCCGCTATCATGCGCAGGCAAATGGAAAGATTGAGGCATTTAACAAAAACCTCTCTAACATTCTGCAAAAAATGGTTGGTCAGAACAAGAAAAGTTGGCCAGACAAGCTCCCCAACGCCCTCTGGGCTTATAGGACGACGACTCGTAACACCACCCAGGTGAATCCATATTCACTGGTATACGGAGCTGAGGCCGTCCTTCCCATCGAGGTCCAGCTACCCTTATTGCGCACGGCGGTCTACGACCAACAAGCGCCAGATAGAGTTTCCGAGATCCATCTAGCCGAATTGGAATCACTGGACGGAAGTAGGCTTCGTGCTTTACATAACATGGAAAGGCATCAGAGCAGGATGGCTCGAGCTTTCAATAAGCAGGTTCTCCTCCACTCCTTCCTGCAAGGTGACTTGGTGCTGGCTCTTAGAGCGCCAATGATTCCCAGCAGGAAACCACCCAAGTTGGAGCCCATGTGGGAGGGGCATTTTAATGTCCACAAGGTCTATACCAATGGCGCGTATTCACGGGTGACTATGGATGGTGAGTGTATCACTCCTCCCACCAACACCAGGTTCCTCAAGAAGTAATTTGCCTAAACCATCCTTGGTCCGACATGACCTTAAACTGTACGGTCCAGTATGACCTTAAACTTCATTTTTCCTACATCTAGGCATCCTTGGTCCTGCATGACCTTAAACTGTATGGTCCCGCACGACCCTAAACTGCACTTTGGTTCGAGTTCTAAGACCTAAAACTAAGATCCATATTTCATCCAACATGACGTTAAACTGTGTTTCAAGAACTACGTATGGCTTGATTCCTGTCCTTATGGGATTCGTAGGACCTCCTGAACACCTAGATGTCAGGTCCAACCCTGTCTCTTAGGAGATCCCACGATCTCCCGGTTCCTAGGGTGTTTGGCATTATTCCCCCTCTTTTGCCCGGGGATCTGCCATCTTTTGGCCGCTCTCGGACTGAGCCCTATGACCCTTTCTAGTGGTCTGCTGATGTGCTCAGGGTACTCTGGTCTAGGAAAAATATCCCGTCTGACCAGCAATGATGCCTCATCCAGCTTCCGACCTCGTCTCGGGAACAGCACCGCTGATGTCCGCTGCCCAATTTTCATCAATTGTCGGGGCCAACTCAGTACAGGGAGAATGTTCTGAATGAGGTGGTATGTCCACCGCTGGTCCACTCACGGACGGCCCGGGCTCCTCAGCCTAGCGTGCCTCAAGTGTTGAGATCACTACGCAAGGCATACACTGGTCAGACGGGATGTTTTTCCACCAAGTGCCAGTAGTGAAGCATGGGACTTACAGGAATCCAGAACGTCGGTCCCCAGTGTTTCGGCCACTGCAGGAGCCTCCGTAAGGGGAGACCCCTCCGCGCTTGTCAATTCAATGATGGGTGTCGGATCCCCATCATGTTCCACCGGTTCCTCTCCTCCCTCCTCTAGTGGGGATGCCCGTCTAACGCTCAACTGCTTCTGAGTAGGACGGAGAAGTGGTTTAGAAGTTGGAAAGAAGAATGGATGAATAAGGGAAATGAATGAAGGCAGAGACAAACCTCGAGAATCTCAGTTATGTCAAGATCAGAGCCGGAAATCTCACCGCTCTCTCGGAGACTCCCTTGGTAGGTCGCCCCTTGCGACCCCTCACCTTCGGGCTCTTATTCTTTGTCTTCTCCCTCGCTTTCGTCCTCTCTGGTTTCCTCCTCCCCCTCCGACTCCTCGTCACTATCGCCTTCTCCCAGCAGCATCGCTTCCAGATCATGATCTTGGCCGAGTATCACTTTCTCTAGGAAAGGTGGCTCCGCACGCCGCCCCCTTCGGAGTGCGTATGCGTCCATGGCCATCAGATAAGCATGCCACCGATGGAATTTTACTCAGTTGGCAATTCGAACGAGCACGACCTCTGGCAGTTGGATCCCGTTTTGTATTATCTTCTGCCAAATGTCTTCGATGCTCAGTGATTGCCGTAGGGTCATCCAAGCCGACCACAGTTCCAGGAGAATTGCATCTTGGGAAGGTTCGACCAGGAATCTTATCTGCTTCCCGGGCAGTTCCCTAGCCGCCTCATGTGACCCTCCTGTGGGTAATGAGGACGTGGCCGCACCATGTGATGTTCCCGCTGCCGATGTCCTGGCCTGCGCAGGCCTCGCTGCCTGACGCGCCCTTGGTTCCCCCCTTCTGACGACACTGTGCCTTATTCCCTGTTGCCCTGTTTCTGCATGAGTAACCTCGAGTTACCGGACGCACTTGCGTAATAGCCCCTCAGGGTACTCAATGGTCCAGTGTTTGGCGTATTCGGTTTCTAGGCCAGCATCGACCCCGGCAGGGGGAAGAGTGACGGCATCGCCAGAGCCGAAGGTGGTAAACATCAACCACATCTGGCGCAAGACGCATGGATTCTTCTCCTGCCAGATAGCCATGAATACCTTCTTCTGCATTTGTTGGAGGCACCCAAACTGCCTGGAAAATTGGGATGGTACGTAAGGCTCGCAGATCACCTTCCTGTCGATCCGAGCCACGAGCACCCCGCCCCGAAGGCTCTGGAAGTATTCCTGCTGTTCCAGAGAGCCTCGAACATTGTCCACCAGTTGGCCGACTGGGGTGGGGAATGGGAAGAAGTTGAAGTTGGAATGGTTGTCGATGCGGATCCTCGCGCCCTCCTCATTGAGTGTCATCGGCGCCACTCCTGCGATGTTTAGCAAGGACGGTCGCAGAATGTTTCCCAGAGGACGGACGGTGTTTGGGAAAGTGTACCCGCTGAGATGAGCCACCACCCAGCCATGGAAGATCTGGAAGGGACCAGATACTCTCCGAGGCAACCCCCCTCGTGAGATGCGCCCCAGGATGGCATACAGCTTGGCCAGTATGGGGATGCCCAAGTTGAACCATTTGTTGGCGGCCATGGCGCCCGCCATCACCAATGTTGCTAGGCGGACGCCCATCCTCGCGTCCCGCACCGGCAGGAGCCACCCGCCCAGGAAAGCAGCAAGGAACCCAGCATACCGGATGTTCGGGTCCCGAGCCTCAATGATGTGGTAGCCCCATGATTGGTATTGCCCCGCCTCCAGGGTCCTCTAGTATGACCCATCCATTCTCCTCTAAGTCGCGGTTGGGCAACGTTTGCCCCATCCCGACATCTTGACAGCTGGATCCTTCTCGAGGAACAGGCTGAACCAGCCCTTGAAGGAAACGTCCTTCAGGAGGTCCTTGACACCCAGCCTCTCTTTGGCCAACTCCAACAGGTGACACGTCTGCATAGGCGTCCGCGACCTGTCTCCCTAGATGCTCTTTGGAGGAACGTACTCGTTGTATTGGTAACCCTCTAGTGGGATACCTCCGATGCAGTGAATGTCCCAGAGACTGATGCCGACTTCCCCATTATGATGGTGGAATGTGTTGGTGTCAGAAGACCACCAGGTGAATAGCTTCGGTCCGAGTTCAGGCTGGCGGTGGAAGTGGAACTGCGATGTCCATACCGCCTCGAACATGCCGATATACCACAGTTCGTCCACGAACTGGTCATGGGTATGGCGGACCCAGAACGCACAGGCCCATTCGCTGGTGAAGTTGCCCCCGGACCGCAGGTCCCAATCCTTCAGCCAGCCCTTCGTATCATCCGTGATGCTCTGACGGAACGTGCTCACATAGAGGGACGGAGAATCCTCTGCCCCAGGCTCGTCCCCGGTAATGGTCCTCGTCCTCGAGTTCAGGACATATACGTCTATATGTCTGGTTTCCCTGGCAGGATGGCTGTTTTTGTTGATGTTGTAGAGAGGAAGTCCATCCTCCCGAGTCACCCAAGACCGCGGCGTGTCCACCTCAAAGCCCGGCAGCAGCACCTCCTCCAGGATGCCAAAATTCCAGAGTGGGAGGCTGTCAGATAAGGGATACGTCTTCTGAGCTGGAGTCAGTAGATTGAAGAATGTCAGATTGTTTGAGACGATCACCTTGGCGCTATAAACCTCCCCGTTCTCCACCATTTCTGTCCTATGGGTAGCGGCTTCCCCCTCATCTACTCGGTTTTCCGCCATCTCGAATTTTTCAGGAGTTGGGAAAAATCAGGATGCAGTGCACGGAATCGGAGAGTTTTGCGCGAAATCTGAAGGAGTTGCACGAAATCCTGGAGATGAGCGCGCAATCGGCACGTGAAGCGCGGAATATCACGAACATGCGCGAAATCACGGCCGAATTTCAGATGGAATTCCGCGATGCCAGAGCATTTTTACGCGCAGCTGTGGAAGAGATTTCGTGCATGAGAAGATGAGATTATCGTGCAGATAAAGCAGAAGTACAGATCTGGGACCCAGGGCCCCTTTTTATAGGCAAGGCCAGGGTTCCGCGCCATGCGGAAAGAGGATTCTGCACGCGTCTGTAGTTTTTCACGCCCCGTCGGAATTTTGCGCGCAACTTGACCAGGAGACTCAGTGCTTCGACGTTTCAGAGTTTGAATTGGAATCCTATCGTTGCGACCTCTCGCCGATCCAATTCCAAGGGGGGCATTTTTTGAGGCCGAAAAAAAAGTCCGTAACTTTCGGAGGAATTTTCGAAATGACGAAGTGAAGTCATATTCGGAATCAGAGCCCCGATCCGGAGGCCCGGGATGTGGTGCGTGAAATAATGGAGGATCCGCACGAAAAATTGTTCTGCGCACGTATTATCCATGGGATTATCGAAATTGAGCCGATGAGGAGCGCAATCTTTGCGTGCCCCGGTTCTGCGCAGAGAGTTTTTGTACGCCGGCTGCGCTCGGCGGGAAAGATTTCGCGCGCCGCCTGGATTCCACGCCGGACGTCACCTATAAATAGAAGGTGACCTCGAACGGTTTGGGGGTTTCGGAATTCGAAGGGACTCTCGTGCGCGCAATTCGGCTCTCCCCGCGCGCAAGATGACTTCCAGGTAATCCCTCATTTTACGCAACCTTGCCCCGGAGTTCGCCTTTGCGCGAAACTCTACTGGATTAAGTGAATTTTCTCCCTTCCCCGGGTTCCAACCCTGCGCGAAATCCGTGTCTCATGCGCGCAATACACTGCGCGTAATTTCCTCTCCGCGTGCAATTCCCTTGCTCTAATTGCGCGTCGTCCCGGTGTTTTGTGCTCAAACCTTCTATTTTGCGCGCAAAGCCTAGGACCCCTCACCTTGACGCCCCTAGGCTGCCCCCCTACACCAGCACCTAATGTTCCCCTACCGGGCATGCACGCCATGCGTTGTTTTCCCGTACGGCCTTCCAGGCTCGTGCGAAGTAACGTCAAGGTCCCTTGGGCCCTGTTTCTCGTTGCGTTGCTTTTCCTTATGCTTCTCCGCATAGGCACGCAAACCGATATTGCTTCTTCACATAGCCACGCTAACGTGGACCCCCCAGTGGTTTTCCCTGCAGACCCCCTTCACTATGTCCTTGCCGATGCCTTCCCTCCCACAAGGGGTAGAGGGAGTTGGGCATGTAAGCCCTAGGGGTGTGGAGTGAACCCACCTCGTCCAAGATGTCGGACGTTAAACTGCTAAGCACCTCATCCTTAACACATGACGTTAAACTGTGGTCCGACCCCGTGCTTCCCACGCAGGGTCCCCCCATCTCGGGCATTCTTTACAGCCACTCGTCTCCACGGGAATGGATTCTTCCTCACATGGAATGAGATACTCCTTGTCGGAGTGGAGTTTGTCTGTGGGGGAATGGATGCCTCAAAGCGTAAGCCCCTATCTTCTCTTACGGAAGGTTGCACCCGTGAATCTCCGTACTTCCCCCTGCCAAGGCCAGTGGAGTCCTTTTTCCACTGTGAATTGTCGCACCACGGGCATCCACCCTAGAGTAAGCCCCGTCACGAAGGGCCACTAACCACAGGTAAGCCCCTATTTCCTCTTTGGGCCGCTCAACGCATAAGACCTATTCCACTTCTCACGGACGCACCCTTCGCGACGTGATTGTCTAGTCCCTATTGCCTCTTGTTTCTCACATCAAGCATGACTCACGTGGGCTTAGAGCGTGCATCGACCATGACATCCTCTTATGGGCCAGCTCAGAGTGTAAACCCCATCCCAGCAAACTACGTGGACTTTGATCCGTGCTAATGCACGGTACGTAGGAAGCCTCCATGAGGTTCAAGCCCACCACCCAGTTATCCCGACCTCTCCACGTCGGTTCCTTGACCACATTGGGCCACCTAAGAGCGTAATCCCCAAACACCTCATCTCGCATGACGTTAAACTATATCACGTCCCGCATGACGTTAAACTGTATCCCTTCCCGCATTACCTTAAACTGTATATCGTCCCGCATGACGTTAAAATGTATCCTATCTCCGCAAGACGTTAAACTCGTGACATACCCCGTGTTAAACACGGGAAGCTGAGGAAAAGCTCAGATGGTACACATTCCCCGCGTTTGATGTGGGATGCCTCGGGCTTCCGCGCCCTCGAGAAGCCCTTTGATTAGGGACCAAAGACAGACATGCCAACGACACCCCAACATGACCATTCTCCTCAACGAAGGTCGCTGCCCCAACAAGACCCCTTGGAGTATCTTGACGGAAGTAGCGTAATTAACTGGCGTCCATGTTGATATGGCACCGAGAATGAGCTTCACGAACCCGTCTTAAATCTATGAGGGAGACCCGGACTAGGTGATGAGCTCTGTGGAGGAATCCACGGAAGGAAGAACCTACATCCCATCATCCCAGTTTCGATCAAGGAGCAGACGTCCCTGAACAAGGAACGGATGCCGCCCACCTTTGGAAAGCAGGAATGCGGGGTAACAAGCAGTGCGTCCTCCCCACAGATGGATGTGCACGCCCCAGTGAAGGCATCAGAGCAACACACTCCCCACTACATTTTTACCTTATACCAGTTTTCTTGGATCTCCTCAACATGTGCTATCACATAATGTGTGTTACTTCTTTTGATCCATGATCATTTATTATAAGAAACACCAGTCTGGGATTAACACTCGGATCAAACATGGCTCCATATTTGATCCATTTTTTACATATCCTCCACCATAGATTGAAATTTTCTATTTCATTCAAAACCACAAAAAATTGAGTCTAAAATAATTTCTTCAAATACATTGGTCCTCGTCTCACAATTTACATCTCACTGGCATAAAATTTAAATGGGTACCATGCATAACCGGCGTGTACCATTCTCACCTCATCTAATATAATGGGTGCACAATATTGTACCACACGGTCAAATTACATGACTCATGATCCCACAAGTCAATTTTTTTTGTTAAACTAAAATACTATCTATTTGAGATACTCTAATAAACCTAATCTATAAACATACTGTAGTACACCCCATGAAACTGCACGAGCCAGTCTCCAGAAAAGTTATCAACAACCCTTGTTATCAAAATAATGCATGTCTAGACATGTGTAAATCTCGGTGATACCCTAAATTATCAACCATCATAGACAAAACTGAGTCATATATAATATATATTAGTATCACATTCCTAAACCCATGACCATGCTCCATGGTATGTCAATAATCAAAATAAATAACCCCCATGCTAATTTCCAACAATATTAACATTATTAAAATTTTCATGAAAACCGCACTAATGCCATTCAACCGGCATAATCTCAAAATCACATGCGTCCATCCATAATCTAATAATTACTCCAATAAGAAACACATCAATAAAAATAAATGGCTATGAATCACATTAATCTTACCCTTGAAATAAACCTCGATTCCAAAAACATCATCACTCAAAGAGCCCTTCTCAAAAATATTCCATGGAATCTCAATGCCTATACAATCTCATGTCAAGGAAATTACCCATACCATCCAAATTCCCAATGTCTAAGGCATCACCATGCATATATCCCAAACATGGTATGAAACCACTTATTCTAATCACAACTCCAAGCATATTCTCTTTCTTAATGTTTCTAAATAATTTACAAGGCTAGGATAACCCCTAATATATTTAAACTTCAGAAAAAAAATTTAATCTCATCCATAATACCTCAAACACTCAAAGCATATATCATTGCAGTAAAGGAAGTGGTGGTGAAGGCAGTGTCGATGGAGGCAGAAACAACTGAGGCAGCGTTGGCAGAGCCAATAGCCTAGAAGGCAGCGGTGGAGGCAGCAACAACAAAGCAAGAGGATGGGGCCGGTAGAGGAGGAGGAAAAGGAAGCAGCATCGGAGGAGGTGGAGGAGGAGGAGGAGGGGTCGCGATGAGGGGGGGAGGGGGTTCAGCTTCTGTGATGGATTGAACGCATGAGATAAAGGAGGGGAATGATAAGGATATTTTATAAAAACTGTTAGAACCTTTATTAGCATTAGTTAAAAGTGCTCATAATGTTATGTTTTATTAACTCTAAAATAAAATCACAGATAAAACATACCTTTATCAGCACTTTTTTAGCACTGTTAAGAATTGACTTTTATCAGTGCTAAAAAAGCACTGATAAGGTAGCTATTTATCAGCGCTATAACTTTAGTGCTGAAAAATATATGTTTTATCAGTGCTTTTTTAGCACTGATAAATGTATATCTATATCAGTGCTAAAAAATATATGATAAATCATCTATTTATCAACACTAAAATTATAGCACTGATATATACTTATTTTATAAATATATAATTTTATTAATTTATTTATATTCTTATATATTTATTTAAAAGGATATATATGTTTAATATATAATAATATATTAAAAATTTTATCTATAAACAGTATATATTTATAAATATTGGTATATAATTATTAATGTATACAAAAACATTATTTTTCAATTTAAATATAATAATAAAACATTTTATCATGGGTAATAATTGCACTGATAAATTTACCCTTTAACATCGCTAAAATCAGTGTTGATAAAGGGTAGACATTTATCAACTCTTGTTTTAGCACTAATAAAAGGACACCCCTGTATCAGTGCTTTCTGTTTAGCACTGATAAAGGACAGTGCTTCCCTTTCCCTATTATTTAGAAGTGTATCTTAAGGGATTCTCATATGAGGCATCTTAGGTTCGGATCCCAATTCATCTTCTATAGATCATGTGGTAATTGAAACCAAGGGTGTATGTTTTCCAAGTATTTTTACCTTAGTAATTTTATTTTTATTGCATGGGGTAGGTATTATGGAATGGTTCATGAGTTTACATTCTTGTGAGATGTTACAAGGGTTTATGTATTGTGAGGAAAACATGTGTGGAGGTTAAATGTATTGTCGATACATGATGGATGTGGGATTAATGTCTTGTGGAGAAAATATGGATGAAGTCTTAACAACTTATAGGGAAATTTTTATTATATTGTGGGGACTAGATGGGAGAGTGTTTATTGTCATGATGGGACATGTTGTGAACACATCATCGAGGAAGATCAAGGAGGTTTTTCCCTCAAATGGAAGACATTGCACCTATGTTTGGATGGAACAGACTTCCCAATTGAGTAAGATACAATTTTTAATCCCTTGGTGGGAAGAATTCACAGCTCATTTTATTGATGGATCAAAATGACCTATTAAGAAAGATCCATAGGTGCATCCCTTTTGGGGAATATGTCTCACCAGAGTTTAAAAAGGGATCAAAATTCCATATTGAAGTAGACTCAAAGGTGCATCCCTATGAGGGGAGATGTCACAGTAGAGTTTACCGATGAATCAGAATTCTTTATTGAGGTAGATCTGGTGGAGAGTCCCTTGAAGGGAATATGTCAAACCTAGTAATAATAATGTATTAGAATGTAAAATTGATTTTTTTATATAGGTTCATAAATATGAGGCTAGATGTCACAAGTGAGTTTTATAATGGGTTATAATTCCTCATTGAGAAGGATACTGAGGAACATCCTTCGATTTCTCACCATAGTGTACCAATGTGTTCAAATTTCATATTGAGGTGGATTTGGAGGTGTGAATCAAGGAGGGAAGACATCACATCATAGTTTGATGTTGGTATTGGACCTTAAGGATAAATCCTATGTGCATTTCTTAAGAGATAGTGTTAAAACCCCATTTAGTTTTATTCTTTAATTTATTTTAATGTGAGATTCTAGATCTATGCTGTTTAAACTCATGTTGTATGATTGATAATGTTGTAGATGGGGAGTTGATGAGGGTTGGTGTAGGGATTACATGTGGAAGCTTACCAATGAAGAAGTTCATCCCATGTGATATATACATGGTGAATCTTGTGTTTGTTACACATGGTGGGTGTGACATCATTCTATGTAAATCGTACATGGGGAATATGGTGTTTTCACATGGGTTGAAGATACTATTTATTATCTTGTGATGAGGATGTGGTCGTGAATATTAACATCATATGAGTATGACATGGATCTGGGAAAATTTTTGTGATTAAAATAGGATGTGGAAGGTATCACTATTTAAGGGGGACCATGATAGGTTCAAAATTTCACTAGATGATTCGACCTCTAGGACACACATGACCACTTATCAAGAACCTATGGGAAGAACATGTCATTGGAACTCCCATGGAGTAGTGGAAATCAAAAGGTATGATGATACAATCACAATTAATAGGTGGGTTACCTATTATTTGGATTACCATGGATGTTAATGGATTCACTAAAGGCATAAGTACTTTTAGGTAGGTGTCCAAGAAGTTGTTATGCACAGCATTAGTATGTTACACATAAGTGGTGTGTGAGAAAATACCTCTATCATAAGAAAAAATAGGGATTCAAGAGGCATATATTCACACAATATTTTGAGTTTCACAAAGACCAGGGTTTCACGTAGGAAGATTCTCTTTTTACATTTCCAACCAACCATAGGAGTAGTTGTGTGAGGATCCCACCACTAGAAGCCAAGTCATATTTTGGCCAATATGAGGTTAGTCAAATGAATTATCTACCTTTTAGGGTCCATGTAAACTAATGTTGTGAACTTTAATTAAAGAGAGGAGTATTACACAGAATTGATTTGGATAATCTTCTAGATAGCCTCTTCCACGGATTGGGTGAGCATTTATTTATATATAGAAACATTGGCTATGGACGCACAAAATCATGGGTGCGAAACACTGTTTCATTCAATTCAATCCTTTTCCACTAGAGCTTGTGATCTGAAATATTTTCATTTGAAAAATCTTCTTTGAAAAAACTAGATGGTTCCATGTCGTGGTTGTGTGTAACAAGCATCTTTTCACACACAATGCATTTCTTGCACGCATGGGACTTAGACACACATTAATATGGTGGGGAATCTATGGAAATTATCATCACATTTGGCATGCATAGATTTTGTGAGCATAACATTATATTTTCAGTAAACCATGGAAACTTTTGTGCAAGATGGTCATTATCCATGGAATGATTTTTCATAGTGGTTCACTTTTTTTTGACCATATGAAACTATCTATTTTAGTCTCGAGATGAGGTATTGGTTCAATCAAGGTTAATAAGTAAAATAAAAGGAATAATAAATTTAAAAATGGTTCTCAATAAATTTAATAATTGACACGAGTTTATTATATGGGATGATAAGTAATATACACAATAAGTAAGACTCAGGGTGAGGGAATTCATCTCAATTTTATTTCATTGATGAATAGTTTTATGTTATGAAGCTATCTTATTTTTTGAGTTTTATATATTTCCACATATAATCTACTATAAAATGAATTCCTCTAATCTTATGATATTTATTGTTTTGTTTAATTTTATTCATTCATGGGTTATAGGATTAAAATGTATCCAAAGTGGTAAGGTGTTTATCTAATTAAAAAAATATTATAATGTATTCCTTCAAACTATATTTTTCATCCAAATATAATTTTTTTAAAATGATTTTATATATGTAATGATATGTAAATTGGTTTTTTCCATGGTTAATTGTTTCTATTCTATCAATGTTTTTAAAAATGATTCTTTTTATGAAATGTTCATATTTGTTAAAAGGGAAGAAATGAATTTTCAATTTTAATGACATGAAATCCAATAATGGAAAAAAATAGAAAAACGCCTTAGGGTAAATGAGATGGGTTCATTTTAATTAAAAATGACCTTTTTAATGAAAAGTGTATTTTTATATCCTAATGGGTTTTATATACGAGTTTCAAATACTCTATCATAAATTTTATTATGAAAAAGTATACAAATAAACTAGTTGATTATTTAAATTTAAATTGATAGTGACATGAGAAATGAGTGACATTTATACATGGAATTTAATTGATTAAGACCCATTAAATAAAAATTGTGAGACTAATATATCTTATATGATGGGTTCACCCATATAGCATTGGGTGAGGGAAGATTTAGTTTATATGATGGGTGCACCCAGATAACCATGGGTGGGACTGATACAGATTATATGATGGTTGCACCAAAATCATGGTCCAATGCATTGGGTAATGTTTTATGTCACTATAAGAGAGATGAGTAGAGTTATTATAGGTTTTCTCATACAAATTTAACTAGGCACTAGTTAATTTTAATATGGTTTTAAAATGAGTAAATAATGTGATGCTCTATGTATCCAAAAAAGTTTTTTATCTTTATTATAAGGGGTTTAAATGAATGTGTTGATAAAAATGTTGTTTGTTTATTAGGTTGAAATTTTTATTTTCTAAATTAAAATACCATTTATAATAAATTTAATCCTTACATGGGTTTTCATGTTTTTTGATAGAATAAATTATTTCTTCTTTTTTCTGTCTCTTGCTAATCATTTTTGTTCTAACCAACTTTTAAATGATTTTTCACAATATTTAAGTTTGGCTAATGGAAAGAGATATGTTGAGTTTAAATTGATGAATATTTTACATGAATCAAAAAATGTATTATTTTAAATGTTTTATATTAATGGAAAATTGGTATTGATTAGATCCATCACCTTTGTATATATATGGGTATTAATAAAATAATAATGACTAATCTCTCAAAAAACCGAAAACTAAAAAATATTAATGAATTGAATAAAGTGATTTATATTCTAAAGACACAATAATATATAATGCTCAATGTCATGTTCTTACTGAGTGAACGAAAAAGATATACAATTTTGGCTCATGATCTATAAATAAGAGCTATAGTTAAGATGAATAAATCATTGAGATCGATTGATAATTTTATCAGGTTGGAAATTAGATGAGCAATATATAGTAGATTTTTTAGGCAAAAAAGGTATCAATTTAAACTCAACAGATCCCTTGAAAATGATATGTAATCCTTTAAGGGGTTTTAATTCAAATATAACCATGTCCACCGTATTTCTCGAATCATTTCATGATCCGAATAAATTAACTCCACACATACAAGAAATTCAATGCAAAATTCAAATTAAAAACAATTAATAGTAATTTTATTTAATTTTAATGGAGATATATAAAGATAAATAGATTTTTGGAAATTCTATCATTTAAAATTTAATAAAATTTGAACAATTAAAAATAATTTAAATACTATTTCAAGTATGGGGTAAAAAACCCATTACAGGCTTGTACTATAACAACATTATTGTGGTAATATACAAGATAGTAGTGGTGGTGGAACTGTAGCACCGATGAAACTGTAGAGACTGTTGATGTGGTGTCAGGAGCTATAGAGGTAGTAGTACTGTTGTAAGTACTGTTGTATCTTAGGTATTGAAGCAATATTATTCCCCATGTGGCCTTTATGCCAAAAATATGGGCCCTCTGTGCCATGTAATGAGATTTAATTCCAACAGGTCATATGGGCTATATAATGGGCCTCCTCTACCAAAAAAGAGGACATTTTCAAACTATAAATAAATCTTCAACCAAGAATTTTTTAAAAAAGATTTCAAAACTATTCCCTTATAACATGTAAAATATAACACACAAGAAACACATAGATACAACTAATAATATTCAAAATTTTAATTTCAATATGTTTTCATATTTATACATGTGACAATATAAAAAATTAAAGATGATCTATTAAAAACTATAAAACAAGTTTGAATAACTTGTTTTGTAATAGAATAATTATTTTATTAATATTTAAATTTAATTAAAAAGAATAAAAATAATACATTATAATTTAATAATACATTTAATAGTTGTTCATTAATGAATCAAGAAAAAAATTAATCATCTTAATAATTATTTTAAAAATGTAGAAACACATCACAATGTTTTGAAACCATTCATATGAATTCATAGAATCATAAAATTAATTTTGAACACTTGTTAACAACCGGAAAAAAATAAATATATCAATAAAATTGAAAAAAAGAGTAAATTGGAAAAAACAGATTTAAATAAGGCTAACTTACAAGCATGTAGAATGTAAAACATATTTTTCATAGGCTGTTTAAAGGAAAAATACATATTTTACATGATCTGTAATGGATATAATGAATTTATTAAGATGATATAATATCAAATGTTAGCTAGTAATGTTTTATTTGGTTAGAAAGTCATGATTTTCAATGGTAAGATAAACATTCAAGTGTTGTGTAAGGGTTTGCAAGAAATCCAACTCACAATTTAATGGTACAAGAGAAGTTGGGTAAGGGTATATAAAATATATGAATGCATACATGGAAATATATATAAGGGTAAGAAATAAATTTTAAATTTTAGGTAAAGGGGTAAAAGAAATATATAAGGCTGGTATAAGGGCATAAAAAATTTAATGCTCATGTAAGGTTATAAATAATAATGTTTAAGTGTAAACAAAACTCATGAAAGGGTAAAAAATTGATTTAAAAAAGGCTTATATAAGTGTATTGAAAAAATAGTAGACAAAAAAATTAACAATAATGAATCCAAAATAATTATATAGAATAATATGAATAATAAAAATAATATATTAATAATAAATTTTTTTAAAAAATATAATAAAATCCAATAAACAATTTTATTAGACTTTTCCAAAAAATAAAATAATGAAATATAGAATAGTTTAATTTTCAAAAAATGAAATAATAAAATTGTAGAGAAACCATTCTAATAACTCTTAAAATGTAATTATTTCCAAAGACATGATACACATTAGTCTTGTAGCAATTGAACACAATATGGAAATATCATCATGGAAATGGTAAAAAAATGATGAAGTATGAAAAAAATAAATCAGGAGGTATTTAACATTGAATTAGACTATCTTATCACTAAAATAAATGAGAAATATAAATTAAAGGGAAGAAATAGGGAAAAATAACCTCATGATAAAATTTTAAAAAATAAGGATGCAACGAAATTTTTATTCTAGATATGACATGAAGTTCCACGATCATGGAAATCTTTGAAACGTCAATCATGAGTGTTAAAACTGAATACATAATAGAGGATTCAAGAATTGAAACCCCAAAAAATGATGATACATTCATCAATGATGTTATCCTTATTTTTTATTAATTGATTTTCAAACATGAAATCCAAAACTCGATAGGATTAATTTATTTTGGAGCCTCTCAGTGCATTATATCCAGATTATATTTTTTCTCATACTATATTTTTGATAGTTTTAGATAGGTGATGATGAGAAATTATAGTGCATCCAACATTACTAGAATGGGTAAAAAATTTCTAGAGACTAATATTTGGTTTATGTTACCAATGAAGCATGTGATCCATGTTCTTAGAAATTTCTTCCATATTACATCCACTGGAAGGATAAATGAGTATGGATACCTTAGTTCATTTTATGATGGAAAGAGGAATCATACTAAAGGTAATATGTTAAATTCTGATAAGATTAATGATACTAATTTTTACTTTACAGATTCTAGACAATGTGGAGGAGAAATAAATGTTGTTGAAAAATAGATTCCAACAAAAGTGTGACACAAGTGTCCTAGTTACATGAGTGAAGTAGGAATGGGAATGAATTTCATGAAGGATCAATTATCATGGCCCAAAGGAATAAATATTAATACTTATTTTGATTTCATCATAGGAAAAAAATACCACATATCATTTCATGGTTATTTACCATCTCGGAAAATATATTTTTTAGATATGATACACTGATGTCTGTATGATGAGAACCATCTCATTGAGATGTGATATTAATTTCATCACATTCATTGATAATCATTCAAGTTTTTTTATATTTTCAAATGGATGAAGAATATAGGTGTATGATATTATTTTGTAGTTTCATGTGATGGTGGAAGTAGAAATAGATACTCAATTGTAGTGTGTATCTGTGTAAACAAATGAAGAGAGTAACATCATATATTTGAGGATAACAACACTACTTTGAACATCAACCTAGAAAAACTAGTACTTAAGATTCCTCAACATAATGCATTTTTTGAGAGGATAAAAAAAATAATCCATTGGATATTTTTTTATTTAATATTGATTGAAATGATTCCAAAAATACTTTTGGGATGAGGTAATAAGGAATTATATTGATCTAATTAGCCATTCTCCAAATGTTCCACTGAATTTGGACATTCCAGGAAGGGTTTTGATACATTAAGACGTTTCATACAAAGACATGAGAGAATTTAGTAGCATAAATTATCAAAACATCTAGAATCATCAAAGGAAAAAATTGAATGGAAATTAAAATCCATGAATATTTTTAGGATACACTGACATGGAGTTTCGATATCGACTCATGGATCCTACTATAAAAAGTATCATTAGAGTCATAGATACACTATTTCAATAATATCATAAGGTTTTTGATTTGATAGATCTATAAAATCTATATATTTTGTGGTATAAGAAAATAAAATTCAATATGGATCTATACTCATCAAAATGGGTTTCATATTTTAGAACAGATATTCTATAAATTGATAATACATCAACACCAGGTAATATTTCTCTATATATAGATTTGTATCCACCATATAATATTCTAGATTAGATCCTACCTGAATCACAATTGGGGAGATCCACTAGATAATAGCTATGAGTCAGAGATATTCCAAACATGTGTGACTCTCACTAATGGGGACTATGGGGCATATGGTTCTCCTGATTTGATAATGAGTTAGGAAAATATGGATTGAAAAAATACCATGTAATAGGATATGTGATCCCTACTAAACAAAATAATACAATTGACCTAGTATAGTTGCCACATGGAAAAATCCAATTAAGATATAATGAGTATACAAAATCAAAGGTTAAAACTCACATCCATGCATATGAGCTAGTATAGTTGTGAAGGGGTTCAGTCATAAGAATTTTATTAACCTTTATGATTTTTTTTATATTCTTGGTTAAAATTAATTCTATCATTTTTCTTGGATTAGTGAAAATTCTCAACTAGGATGTTCAATAATTATATGTTACAACAACATTTTTACATGGTGTTGTTAATGAGAAAATATACATGGAGTAGCTAGAGGTATTTTAGATGAATGGTAAAGATAAAATGGTATATGAACATAGCAAATGTTTACATGTAATAATGTAGAAATTAAGGAAATGGTATAAGAATCTTGACTCTTTCATGGAGAAAAATTAGTATTGAAGAATTACTGTTGATCTCTATATTATCATCAAACATTTTTATAATGGTGATTTAATAATTCTCATACATTATGTTGATTGAATGATAATTACTAGAAAATATATAAAAAATATTACCTGGTTGAATAAGGAGTTCAAAAAGTCTTTTTGGAATGATGGACATGGGTGATTCTACTTTGGTTTTGGGTATAATTAATTCCTTTGACAATAGGAATCATAGGATTTGAAAACATTTGGAATGGTACATTGAGATGGTTTATGAATTATTTGGCATGAATAAATTGAATCAAATATGTATTCCACATAAGATTAATTTTAGACTCAAACCAAACAATATTCCACCAATTGAAGATGAGAAATATGATATTATGAGCGTAAATAATTAGGGTGTAGATAGAAGTCTTGTGTATTCCACTATGTGAAAAAACCAGATATTAATCTCAATGTTGATGTTTTGAGAGTATTACTACAAAATACCTGAAAGGACCATTGAACAAAATTTGAATGGATATTTATTTCACTTTTATGTTCATCCATTCATTATTTGTGTTATAAATGTGATGCAGTTATTTTGGAAGGATATAAATAAGAAAGTATGGTAGGAGATATAGACATGAGGAAATCCATATCTAGATACTTGATATATTATAAAGAATAAAGACTCTGAATAAAATTAGTACTACCAAAGTGTGTTTCATTTTCAACATAAAAATATTAATATTTTTAAATAATTGATATTTGAAAGTATATCTCATGGATTAATACTTTTATATAGGTGTTGGGACAGACTCTGGAGTATTATACACTATATTTTTACAGTCTGAGTGTTATTATTCCCATAAATAACCTGATATTTCAAAAAGATTCAAACACAACAGTTTTTTAATAGCACGTGATATTCAATGTGTTAAAAGATCAATTTTTTAAAATTTAAAAATCTTTTCCAAGGATATTGGGGAAGATGTGATGAAAAATGTTCTTCCAAAAGAGAAACCGGAAGCCAGTGAGGAGACTGTTGGTCTAGATTATATCCCAATATTGAAATGAAGGGGATATTTGCAGGGCCACACTCAGGTAGTAGAATTATTTAAGAATGAGAATAATTTTAGAAGGATCTTTTTTCTGGAAAAACATATATAATAGAAATTACTTTTTTAATAATAAATCTAGAGACTCTAGTTGGTGAATAAATAATATGTCCTCCCATAAATAAACCACCCAAACAATACTGTGATATCTTCATTATAAATACTAAAATCCTTATACCATAATATGTAATCTATAATCCTCTTATGATTTATCCTAAGAGGATAAATACAATATTCACCCCTTATTTCATGGATTTATGCATAACATAATGAACCATGAAATTCCTTGTGTTATATATATTTTAAATTCTAATTCTTATGAGTATACATGTTTATTAATTATGTTTCCCCAAAACAAATTTCCATATGTTGAAAAATTTATGGGTTTATATTCTATCATGTTGGAAGAATTTCATTCTTATTATATCAGACATTAAAAAAATATTCTTATTGTGAAGGATATTCATGATTTATTATATGAAATTTATATAATGATTTAGGATGTTGTTGTTGGGGATATATCTGTTTGAAATGGATATAGTAATTACATTTCACGGAAGTAGATGGAGCTCATTGAGGCTTGTTATGTTGTTTCTCTCCCAAAAAAAGAGTTCCCCTTACCAAATACATAGTATTATGGGTTAGTAGAGAATTCTATTAATGATACATTAGTGACTCAATACAAAAAAAAATTACATAATAAAGTGCATCCCATGAAGATAATTTTAAAATGAATGAGTAATATAAGTATTAAAGTGAATTCACCAAAATAATCCCTTTGATGTTTTTAATACATTTTGATGAATATCAATCTACAAGATGGATTGAAGTTATTATGAATTCTTGGAATTATTTTTTACATAAAATAGGGAATCTATTTTGTAGGAATGGAAGCACCCATTTAGATAATGTATTAAAACCCTTGTAATTGAGTTGATTACTTTTCTAGGAAGACAAGTTATTCATGATTTATTCACATCTAATGGATTCCACCTGATCATACATGTGGATAAAATCACACCTAAGAGATAACAAACCTATCATTTAGAGAAAAAATGTGTCCATTCAAACCAATGTATCAATGAGAGATTCAATAAATAACCAACACATTTTAAAATTTTAAAATAAAGAATTTAAATATTTTAAATTCATTAAAATACAATATCCTAAACCATTTTAAAATATTTTAAATATTATTTTTGAAATAAAGCATAATACTCTCTTGGATGTATCGTGTATAAATAAATGTATCCCTCAATTTGAATATTTATACCATAGATACCATTAAAACGTAATAAATAAACGTGTTCACATTTTCTTGAACATGTAACTATTTTTATCTACTAGATTCATTTGGTAAATGTCTATCCAAATTCATTAGTTCTTCATCTACTCATAGACACAATTAGCCCCATGTTTCACTTATCCTTTCTGTAAAGTTTATGAGATAAAGTAAAATGATATTTGGAGTATCCCCAATCTTATATTTACATTTGTAAACCAAAAGGTGGTCCCATGTTTCAACACATGATTTAAATATTTGGTTCATTATGAATTTTAAAATCCCCCAATTTTTTCAAAAGGGAACCAAAAACAATGTTCATGTGGTTTAATATACCATTGGTATTTCCTTCACGCATATAATATAATTTATTACATTGAACTTATACATGAAAATTTATCACAGGTTATATTGATATCCCCCCATGAGATAATTTTTTAGAAATACTATAAACCCATCAGTAAGGAATTGTTTTATTCCATATCCCATGAAAGTACATTTTTTAGTGCGTTAGAAAATATTTTGGATCGATCTAACAATGTCAAAAACAATGATACCATCGTATATCAACCTCGTCACATAGTTATGCCTATGAAAAATGTGTCTCAATATCCCATTATAAGTATTATATTATGTTCTAAACAATGTTTCTTTATTATCAAAATGTAGAAAAATAATAGATATCCGGATAAGACATGATTATAGTCTTCATAAAATAGATCTAATCCATTATGCTTCATTTATACATGATACTAAAGAAACAAACTCAGAATGAATTTTGGATTATTTTTTGTTAGATTGTTTCTATAAAACCTACGATAGTTTTCCACCAACAAGTGTAAAAACCCAACCACATGTATAAGAATGATCCTCAATATTAGTTATCCAGATCTCATTGAAAAAAACCTTCCAATACCCCTAGGTTTCCACTATAACTATAGAGAAATTCATATTTCCCATATGATTATTAATAATATTATTAACTAGATCCCATTTTAAATAACCTTGATTACTCATAAACCTCCTCAACGTTCAAAAAAAATGTCTAATGTGGGGTTTTGTACATTTCATCGAATAAATGATACCCCTTATCACCCTTGGATATTCCAATTTGGAAAATACCATAAATAGATTAGGTAGAATCATACTAAAATAAAAATATGGGGTATAAATTGGTCAATAAATAAAATTTTCAAATATCATTATGAATTTTTTAGTATAACTTGATTGATAAACAAGAATGAAATTTTTATTTCTAAAAGTTTTTATTCAAATAATAACATTATATTTTTCCTAATACTTTTATTTTAATATCTCTTTATAAAATAAAATTATCCTATTTATTTTATTCATATAAGTTCAAAATATAAGAATTCCATCAATATATACTCAAATAACAACAACATGTTCATAATTTAACAAACTATAAACACATTTATAATATTGGTTAACTAAAAACCACTTGTAAAATTACATTATTAAATTTATCATTCAATTTACATAGATCTTTTTGTAAACCATATAGTGACTGTACAAATTTTCAAATATTAGTTTATTTACTATGTACTATTAATCCTTTTGGTTGTTCCATATATTTTTAATCATCCAATTCACCAATTAAGAATGTTTTCTTATCATTCATTTGATTAATAACCAAATTTAATATGGAAGCTATAGAAAGAAGAATTATAATTCAATCAATACAATCCTTGGGATAATAGGTATTAAAATAATTCATTCCTTCATTTTGAGAAAACCTATTTGATACCATTCAATATTTATATTATTAAATTGTACTACTAACTTATCGTTTTTTATAAATACCATCCTATATCCTAAAAAGTTTAAAACATAAGTAATCTAAACTTATGTAAATTTATTTTCCTCTCTTACAGAGTCCATTCCATCATTTATAGCCTCTTTCTAGAGTGATGGTTCATATGATACCAAAACCTCTTTGAAATATTTAATTTCAAACTCTATTGTAAGGAAAATATGTGTTTCTATAACAATATAATCATTGGTTTCATCCCAAAAGTACATATAGATAGTATATCCATCTATCATAGGTTTTCGAATTTGTTTACTATTATGAAAATAATCGACCGTATCTTCATGAGATAATATTTTAATTAATTAATGAAATAATATTTATCTTAATAATAAATAATGAATAATAAATTATTGCTAACTAGGCTTACTTCTTCATATTTGTTTCATGTGTATTACCATTAATGAGATTTACCAAGACCCTAATATTTGATAGGTTAATATAATTTAATACATGGTTTTTCAATTAATAATATATAAATTAAATGGATGGCTTGTATGTCACCCCCTCCATATTTATGTACGAACTACATGTCCCTGGTTGTTTATATAATCCAATTAAACATTTCACTGGTTCCCCTCACCTACACGTTATTAATAAATACTTGTAATGAATGGAGTATTCCAAGGCTCATAGAGGAGGATCAATATGGAGCTAATACATTGCCAAACCAAGTGATACATAGGTGGATTTGTGGGATTTTGTGACTCATTCCATGACCAGAATAATGAGTTATTTCATGATGGTCAGATACTAATTTTATCCTCTCAATAAATCAATAATTATATATTATCATGACAATTGTAATTAATTAATTATTATTTTTATGTCTTATGATTTAATTATTTTATGGATGGAATACTATGATCACATATATAAATGAATTAATTTGAAAACATGGTTTATAAATATATCATCTAGGAGTAAATGAATTTTTCAGACATGTGTAATCACTTATGTAAATTCCAATTAAAAATAAAAATTTCTATAAATTAAAAAATTTATATAATTTTATTCATAATATATACAATCCCTCGAGAATATAATAAGTGAGATATAGAATTCAATTTCTTTTTTTGGAATGAATTTAATAGAACAATGTGTCGGACCAACCAATGATTGGACACATACCTGTATAACATGTTTTCTTATGAAGGTACTAGGTTGAATTAACCCTTTTATATCAAGAGGAGTACCCATCAATATACTTGTTGTAATTTTGAGGCAAGTTTTGGGGATATCCATATCAGTATTTATGTATTGGCGAATTCAATGAATTGATCAAAGAGATGCAATCTCATAGTTAACTAATACATTCCTACCAAAATACCTTTATTTAGCTTCACCAAACCTTATTTTGTTTATGAAAAGCGGTATATGGATGCCTTCCCTCTAATATCCAAGGGAATTGACATTCGGATTTCAATGGAGATGGCTATTTTGACCTGATATTATATTGTGATATTAATAAAAATTGAATTATTGTTATTTTTTCACAAAATTTATTGTAAAAAATAAACTGATAATCAACTCTTCTAAAATTAAAAAAGAAAGGGGATGCTCATTATCCAAAATATACCTCTAATTAATCAGGGAGAAAGACAATCACTTTTCTAGCTATAACTTCTCAGAGTGGTATATATGCCTTCATCTTATGTTGTTCCATGAATACAATTATTAAATGCTAGAATCCTAAATTCCTAGTCATCCATCTAAGTATGTGAGTGATGAAGATTTCTAGGTCTATGAAAAACATATGAATGATGAATCTGATGTTTATTGTTTTATTCTATCATATATGTCTTGTGATATCATGATCCTCATGAAAAAATGGATTCTTATTGAAATCATGGACATATTTTGTGAATTTTCTAGGTTAGAGAAAAACAGGAAAAAATTGATATTTTCAAATCACACTTTCAAAGTAATCATGTGAATGGAATTCCAGGTAGGATTCATATAGTCAAGCTCAAAAGCTATTTTGAGAATGTATAAGTTATAGGGTTTAAAATCTCTGATGAAAAATAATCATATATCATTCTTGAATCACCCCCTTAGAGATTTTCTATCTTTTTTTAAAAAAAAATTAATATGAAAAATAGTGACATGTCCCTCCTAGATATCATCACTCATTGTCACCAAGTAAATAGGGATTTGATCTATTGAAATCCTATTTTCCATATAGATAAAAGATGTAAAGTGAAAGCGATATGATTAAATTAAAATTCATCTTCATTATCATCAAATAAGAGAATCATCAAGGGGAAAGAAAGGCAGTAGGATACATTTTTCCTTGCTTGTGGATAGAAGTGATAATTCAAGAAACATTTCTCCCAACATAAGAAGAAAGCGGAAAATTTAGGTTCAACATTAGTCAGGTGAATTTTATTTAAAAATAATTTTTTTTATTAGATACATCATGTGGCTGTTATATATGTATTATTACATAGGAAACAAGAATATTTATAATTATTCACTGAGGGTAGGTAGATCTACAAGCATCAAATATAGATAATGTTAGTACTGTAGAAATATGTGACTATAACATCACTTTCCCAACATGAATGCCCTATGTTTTTAAATGTTATTATATTCCATCCATTATGGAAAAAAATATATTTATACATACTTAATATGGATGTATTTCTTTTCAAATTTTTTCATAAATGATTAATGTTTTTAAAAGGATATCATTTTTCTAGTAATTTACATTTAAATCATGATATCTATGTGTTGAACAACATATACGAGTTAATTATAGTCATTAACAATACTACTTCACATTAATCATACCACACCAAACATTGGGATCATCAGTTATGTCATGTAAATGAAAATTATTGAATACATTTAACCATAATTGATGTTTATATTATTTTGAACTAAAACCCCTTGGAGTATGTAAATTATGATTACAAGGTGAAAATACTAGAACCCCATTTAGTGGGAATTGTGAATGGGCCTAAGAGATTATTGAATTAGTTCATATTAATCGGTGTGAACTATTTCATATTGTATTAAGGAGTGGGTACACATACTTCATAAATGTTATTGATGAATTTTATAAATTTGGATATTACTACCTAATAAGGTATAAGTCAGATTCCATTGAAAAATTCATGGAATAAAAGATTGATGTTGAGAACCAGTTTGATAAGAATTTAAAAAAACTCCACTAAGACCATGGTTCATAATATCATAATCAATAATAAATTTGTAATTTATGGGAGTCTGGGTTTTTTTCTTGACTCACTCCTCCTTAAAAACATCAGTTCCACGATTTATTTAAATGGAGGAATTTTTACATCATAGACATAGTGAAAATAATGATGAGTCATGTGAATCTTCCATTAACCTTTTGGGGGTACACATTACAAATAACAATAAAAATAGAAAATCATAAACCATCTAAATGGATAAATGGAATTCAATGTGAATATTTTATTACAATAAAGGCCATGTAATTGTATTTATATTTTTTGGGTGGTGATGTGTTTGTTAAGGGATCTTCAGGGGCCAAACTAGAACATTGAGGCATAGAGTGTACCATTATAGGATACCCTAAGAAAATAAGGGTATATTACCAACACAAACCCTAAAAGGGTAAGAGTCTATCGAAATTCTATATTCTAGTTGATGGATAACATCTCTAAAAGAAATAGCGGGGGTGGGATAGATTTTTTTGAATTTTGAGCACAAGATACACAAGAGAATCTAATGTATTAGATTCCAAAATCCATATGGAATAAAAAGCTACTACAGAAACACAAACACTATATATTTGTACTAGAGATATTAGTAAAAAATAATATTTTGGTTTTCTAGTAACTGAGAATGGTGAATCATCATTTTTTGATAGAAATGAAACTATATCCTATATGGAAGTAGTAAGTGCTAAATATGATTCCAATTTGGAAAGAATGTATAAATTTTGTGATGGATTTATTATACCTAAACCAAATATGAATTTTAGTTGATCAGGTAATGAAAATAGAGACCATTGGTTATAAAATTGGAATTCAATAAAAATATTTAAATGGATGTAAAATTCTGTAACTATAAGGCACAACTGGGTGAAAAGTGTTAAAATAGTATCAAGGAAATTGATTATGATGAAACATTTTCATCTATATCTTTGTTGAATCCGTCATAATTCTACATTCCATTATAGCCTTCCATGATTATGAGATTTATAATATTTTTTCCAAAATATCCTTCCTCAATTGTAATCATTAATAAGTTTCCTAGATCACACAACCTGATGTGTTTGTGACTCTAATGGATACAAAAAGAGTTTGAAAATTTCTAAGATTCATTTGTGGATTAAATAATTATTCCACATCTTTGCAACATTCAATTTCATGATTCCATAACATTTTTTGGATTCATAAAGAATGATTGTGATCCCTGTGTCTATAAATTGTTTAGTGGGAGTGGTCATTTTCGTAATAGTTTTTTTTCGATGACATGTAACTTACTGGAAATGGGATACCAATATTATAGTATATTAAATAATGGTTGAATAAATACATAACCATACAGTGAATGAGAGATGAAGCATATATTCTTTAGATTATTAACAATCATGGTAGATTAACAAGACATATCAACAATAGTCAGGGTACGTATATTGAAAAGATACTAAAGAGATTTAGTGTAGGAAAATTCAAGAGGAGATTGTTTTTAATGAAAAATAGAATTCATATTTCCAAGATAATGAATCATTATAAACATGGGAAATAAAAATAATGGCATGTATTTAATATGAATCAGTTATTGGAAAAATCAAGCATGTTTTTCTATGTACTTGGATAGAGGTTTCCAATTCCATGAGTGTGGTAGGTAGATATGATGATTACCCGGATGTCACTATTATAAAATAAATCTATAGCCACAGACCTATAACTACTGTTTTATTGGTCTGTGTCTATATATTCCTAATTTCCATGGTTTAATTCCATAACTATAGATATACAGCGTGTTTTCCAATTAGTTATCATGGTCCACCGATTCGCTACTCTCACACTTCTCTTGACTTCTTCTTCTCCCGTCTTTTTCTCCTTATATTGATTTCTCCTCCCCGACCTCACCTGATTGTGTCACCCTCCTCCTTGACCTTGCCAGATTGTGGCACCCTACTCCCCTGATGACTTTTCCTCCCTGACGTTTTCTCCTCAATGTGGCACCCTCCTCCCTGCTGACTTCTCCTTCCCAACCTATCCTCCCTGTCCTCTCCTCACTGCGGTGCCCTCATCTCCTACAAACTCTCTCACCATGATACCCCCTCTCGATGACCTCTCTCACAGTAGCACCCACATCCCTAGAGACATCTCTCACCACATCCCCCTCATCTCTGACGACCTGTCACTGTGGTGCCCTCCTTCTATCTTCCAATAAACACTAGTATTTTATACCATATTATTTCATAAATGTTCTGATTTTAAGGTTATAATGTGATCTTAATTTCATGTGATGGTTATTTATATCTCCCTTCCTCTTGTATTTATAGAACACATGGGTAGATTATGAGTAGAAATTGAAGGCATATTGATGTGATGATGTTGAACATATATGGGAACCATACACAATGATTTTGATATACGAATTATTGATAATAAAATACATGTGTTTCTTGTGTTCATATAGAGGGATTCCAGTTAATAAAAATCTTCCAACATAACTATACATAGTAATATGATTAATGGGAATCAAATTTAAACCCTCATTATGATGTGTTCTCTTCCAACAATGATTCTAAAGGGATTATACCTCATGAACATAAGAGATATCCCCTATTACACGAAATTTATTTTAATGGATTTGGTATACTAGATGATGTTTACACTCCTTCACATGGTTATAATCTTACATCTTACTGACTGTCATATCCCATTGATATTATTTGAACAATGATTTCTAAAGACACTCAATTTTTTGTACCACACCTCCATGGGTTATCCTACATGTTGGTTAAATCCCCTCGAGATCTAGAAGGTTTAAATATTTTCCCCCAACCAAATGATCAATTTTTTTTGAGCACACTCATCTCCTCCTTGTATTGTCTTAGAAGTGGTTGGATCTCTATATGGGTCTTATGACCTAAGGGTAACATATCCGATGAATGTGCATGAACTTTTGAGGATAGGAATAGATGATCATAATTCTTTGACCAGATAATCATTATCTATCTTTTTGAGGTTGTGTGGACTTCTCATTTCACCATGTATCATAAATCCAAACTTAAAGAGCTAATTATACATTAGTTTCCTAGAACTAATTCTTTCCTTTTATCACATGGAAAAGTAGGGATTGATGTTTGGTATTTTTATTGATTGGGTGGAATACCTCCTCTTTGGGAGATATATGAAGAAAATATTCCAGTTAAAGATGTTTGGGATGACACCTCACGTGATTTGATATTGGAACAGGATGTTCTCACCATTGTTAAGAATAAGTAAAGGAAGGATTTCAACCTACATTCACTTGTTTTTTAAGGGTTAGATTAATATATTTCTCTACAATAATAGGTCTTGACCAACTACTGTACACCCTAATAGATTCTCTTCCTCATAGGTTCATTATAGAACATTATTTTAATGGGACATACTTGAAGCTAAGGAGTATACAACATGTGGCTAATGACTAAGACTATATGTATCCCCAAGCCTTATGTTGGAGGGGATTATAAAAACATTTTCGAATATATGGATTTTCCTACATGGGGACACATTATTGGGAATTCAACTAATAATATTGGTGTTGGTAGCCCAATTGGGATATGGATGCCTTCTTAATCTAGCAATGATGACTCTTGGATGCCTTTATCAAATCCACATTCATATGAGGTAAGTCAACATCCCTTACCTGATTGGAGGACCCTTCATATTATTATTTGGATAGATAAGAGAGCATTTCAGGTCTTACAAATATCATAACAGCAAACTAATCCTATATGATTTGTTCTATTCTATGATGTTGAATGTTTCAAGGGTTCGGGTGATGCCAATAGGTCCTTATGAGGTTATTGGAATGTTGATACAACATTATCATTTCAACTTCATGCCCTATCATGTACCTTCTAGAATAATTTTCGATAACGGAAGGGGATCTCTGGATGAGTGGTCATACAATATTTATCTATAGGATGGTGTTCTTATGGCCCCTTAGAAGAGATAACTATATAAAATGCATATTCCCATATCAGTTTTCTCCCCAGTCTGATTGCATTCAAAGAGATTCTCATCTCCCTTAAGATGCCATGAGAGTCTAACAACATCCTGGACATATCCACCAAATTATTCTTATATTGGCATGTGAAGAAAAAAATGTTGTATTATTCTTCCTCTAGTCGATTCAACTATCTTTATGTATTATGACAATGCCCAAGTTTTGGTGGAAGAATATCTGGGTGACTTATTGAATCGACTGATCCATTAGGTAGACAAGACCCGTGCTTCACTAAACCCCTTATTTGTAGTAGCAATGGAGTTTACATAGGACTTAGGTGAGCCACCAAGGAAGTATTATCATCATATTAATGAACATCCCATTAGTGGGAAAAATTTGAGGGGGAAGGTCCATTAATATTAGTGATGGATGATGTGTCAATTGTGAGGATAGAACATCAAACTTGTTCTCCTGCTTGTTCCGCTTTTCAAATTACCATTCCTACTTTTTGCATACCCACCCAAGTGGTTACGGAAACCCATGTATCATGAAGGAATATCTGGAATAAAATCCATGCAAATATTACTGAGACTCCCTTGGAGGAGTTATTCGGCCAATAAGAACACCTACACCATTACTTTTACGATATGGGGGCAGGTGGATTTGATTACCAACCATTGTATGATATGAAGAGAATTTTTTTCCTAACCATACAAAAATTGGTTTGAAATGATGGGGACGTTCATAGTTTTGATGATAGGACTCCCCTGGCCCAATTAATAAGGGAATCTTCAAATTTTGTTTAATAGATACATTAGATAATCTATCAGATGCATGCCCGTATAGATGATTTTACCACTCAGATAACAAAATAAGAGGACATCGTATCCTGCTTAAATTATAATATTTTGACTTCATTATCATTATTAGGGACTAATCTAAATAAATATTAAGAGATTTAATCTTTTATCAAGACTCTGTATTTATATGATTGTTTTGATTCCATCCCTATTTGGAGTAAATCATATTATATTTGATTTAATAGTATAAGATGATATTAAATTTTTAATAGTAGAGATGATAATTCATTCCCATATTTATATCATTAGTTTTATTATCAATAAAGGTTATATGGAATCATTGAATTTTGAAATGAAATAGGTACTGACAACAAATATGAAGTGGGAGATTGAAGAACCCAATTGATTTGTTGAATTTTAATTTTATATTAATAATTTTAAACAATAAAAATTTAGGTATTTGTAATTATGATTAGTTTTGAACCATTTATTATGTCAAAGTCATTGTCTAATTACACTAAGATAAGTTCACATTGTTTTAAACATTTTAAAATGGAATATTAATATTATAGATGATCATATTTATGTTTTTCTGTATTTGATGGTGAAAATGGATTGAGATTGTACTCAATATTTAGAATATGATTTAAAACAAAGTAGTGAACGATTATTAGAAAATGGGGTCAACCATTTTCCATCCAAGGATGACCACTTCTTAGGAAGGAAATAATGTTTAATCACCCAGCCCATTGTAGTCAGTGAGAGTGCATAACACTCACATGGAGTGCCTAAGTATTGTGGGATTAATAGTTCCAGCATGCATGTGCTTTGATTTGATCACATATGAGGAGGGATTTATCTTATATATGAGATGTTTATGTGAGAATAATTAATATTGAAGACCACATGGTTGACCCCTTGACTAAATCCTTAACTCAAAAGAAACAAGATTGTTGTGTGATGTCTAGTGGTGAATGATATAGATAGTTGGCTCTAGTCCAAGTTGGATTTTTATGGTGTTTGTGTCCTAGGTCCTACAATTTTTACAATTATTACATGAATATTTTAATATCAGTAAAACATTATATTACATATTGTTAATTTTTCTTCATTACACTTATGTAATAATATAATAGGCTATTTGTTTCAATGATATGGTCATTGCAGTTCCTTGATTAGACGACTACCTTGAATTTCCCTAATGATATTCATAAATATTTTTTTTGTTTATAGATAACATACTATGATTGGGGAACGCATTATATAGATTATCAGATGCAAGTACTTATAAGTTCTGTGAGTATTTTACATTTGATTTTCTCAATTGGTAGTCTCAAATACTAAATATTATGAGAGAAAACCCACTAGTATCAATTCCAAATATTTTTTTTTCATCAGATATTCTGATCCATGCACATATATAATAGCTATAGGCTTTAATATTATCATTAATACATTTCAATAATCGAGTTAATATATTTACTGACGAAAACTATCATGTCATATGTTGGAGGGAAGTTGGGTGGGTTGGGTATCTTATGAATGTCTTATTATTAATGGATAACATGAGTGATGATTTATCCCTTACATATTTATATAATTTGATATCTCAGCTATTCTATTAGAATCAAACCATCTCATTAAATTATATATCCATGTGGTTATTGAAGTTTTTATTTTGAAAATTCAAATAATGATATATCAAGCATATATGTTAATGATACATATTTGCATCGTGTTTGATTAGATATTGAGACAAAGGGATTATATTATGCAGCGGGAATTTGTATATAGTTTCAATTTTGACTAATGAGATATTATTTCCCATGGGTTCCTTGACCCATTAAGAGATAGTAATGTGGGGATTTAGGAATGCTTGTTTAATTCTAATAAGAAAAAATCCTATATTTTTACACACTATGTGTTTCTATTGTTCTTGATTAAATTATATTTGAATTTATTTCTTTGAATAAATATTATATTATATACCAATGAATAATATTATTCATGTTTTACATATTGAAAATATTTATTGATGAAGGAAATATTGAATTATGTATGTGTTTGTGTATTAAATAAATATCTGGGATGATGAATGGACAAAGAAAATTATTAATGATTAATATTAATTTACCACCTCGTAAAAATATATTTATTATTGTGAAAGCTAGTGCATGCCATAAAATAATAATACTATTATTATAAGGAATGGGTTTTCTTAATGATTATATGTTATTTAAGGGTTGGTATGAAATTAAATAATATTTTAGCATAGACCATATGTATAGATATAGATGGATATATTTTTTCTAGTGGGTTAATAAAATATTGAGAATTGAGTACCATTTTACATAATAAATATCTCTATAAAATTATTATTCTCTCCTCCTCTCAAGAAAAAGATGAATTACTTCAAGCCTAATAATCATAGAGAGATCAATATGAACAATAAAAGTAGATTGATTGAAAACATTGGCACCGCAAAATCAATTGGAAATTCATGAATATGAAAGGAGAACTTGTGGATCAATGATAGAAGCATTCAACAATATAAAACTTATATCTAAAAGATGATAATCATAAATGATTTATTGTAATATCAATAATGTCACTAATGAACAGATCCTAATATGATGTAATCATTTCTTCAGCTCAAAATAAATTAATTATAAAGATAATATGAATGATCCTTTATTTTGGTTTTAGGAAACTCTATATTAAAATAGTTTTTAATATAAAACCCACAAATGTTTCATCAAATTTTTATAGAACCTTGAGGTATTATTATAGTGGTCACATTTTAAATTTATAACTATGTTTCTCATTTCTGATCCATATGCTTAATTGTTTTCAGATTTAAATTTCAGGAATTATTTTTTCTTTAATATGATTATAATAAAATTATTGTATACATAATAACCATCATCACTTAGTTTCTAAATTTCACGAAGGACTATGAGTAGATTAAGAATAACCATATATTCTATTGGGAAGTGAAAAATAGTTTTGCTGGATTTCATAATATTACACGGAATATAGCCAAAGTACACACCAAGTACCCAACTGCACTACACCTAAATTTGTTGCAGTATACACAATGTTCCATTATGTAAATATATATATTGAATTATTTCACATAGTTTATAGACAGATAAAAAATAGGAAATGACATGTCAGATTACATGGTGTGTCGCTGGCATACACATCATGTTGTCTACATGGTTTAGTGGAAATATTCACGCAAACTGTGTTGTAAAATACATGGTTATAACTATTTGAGGCTGAAATCCTAGAGAATTAAAAATGTACATGACATGTTGTCAGCATACATTGTGTGTAGTTAATTAATTATCATATATGTGATACATGAAAAGTTCTTCAGTGAGTTATGCGAACACTCAACATGTGAGACACATTTTGTGTAGCTAGATTATACAATTCGTGTAGTCTATAATTCTATTAACATGTCGAGTCTTTCATCCATTTTCACATACATATGAAAAGAGTGATGCACAACATGTATCTATCTTATACACTTTTTATTTTCCTGTCAAGATACTCATGAAAACCATAGGTATATATCCTATGTACATGAAAATAGAGCTAAAATTTCGGTATCTCATAAGTATACATAGTGTAGTCTTCCAACAAAGGAATGAATTAAAATACATTAAATTTCTAATTAGCATATTAAAAACTTATTATATTGAATGTCACCTACTCTATGTAAAAATAATATAATGGGTTTAAAGAGTTATTCATTTCTCAAATAATATATTTTAGTTATCTGTAATTTTTAGTTATACTATTTATTTTCTTTTAATTCCATTAATAATGGGTATGTCCATGAAAATATGGACCACCATTAAGATGAAAGTGAATTAATTAATTATTTAATTCAGGAATTTTTATCTTATTGATAAAAAATAATATGAAATGAATGTTAAACAATTTTACATTTCCATATTGTTTTTATGTGTATTACCAGTAATGAACATGATAATGGCTTGTGTGTGTGTCGTATTTATTTCAGTGGATTTATTTCATGGTTTTATAATTATTAATTTTAAAATATTAATGATGTCATATGCATCACCCCATTCATTATTATCAAGCACCAACATATCTAAGGATATTTATCTAATCCCCTTAACTAATATTTTTCATCCCCTCACCTATGTGTGTGTTATAAATATAAGGAATGAATAGAGTGTCTTGCAGTTCATGGAGGTGGTTCCAGATATAACGAAGATGATTCCAACCACAGTGTTACATCAACAGATTGGTGGGATGTTGAAACTCTTGCAAAAACTATCATAATGAGTTATGTCCCCTAGTTCAATCTTTGATTTACCGACTGCTAAATAAATTAAATGTTATAGAAGCTAAAGATTATGTAAAATATTTATTTATTTATTTCTATCTTATGCAATATCTATTTTATTGATAGAAGATTTTAATCACAAAAAATAAATTATTTAACTTGAAAATATGGAATATAAATAAATGGTTTATGCGTATGTGTTTTTTAAAACATTATTTATCACTTATTAAATGTCAACATAATATTAACAGGTCACATAAAATACAATTCAAAATAATTTTATGCATAACAAATAAAATTTCTCAAATAAATATTATGTAATATTTTTCCATGCATTACTTGATTAGTTATAAAACAACTTGAACTAAGTGTCTGACCAAACCTTGTTAGGTCACATACTTTTATGTGGGGGTTATTAATATTTTTGTTTTGACATAACCATTTGACATGAAGAAGAGTATCTATTTATAGACTTGGTGGCATTTAGATGCATGTGTTGAGGCAATACATATTATGATTTTTGGATTGGGTAATCTAGTCAATGGATCAAGGAGTTGCAATCCACCAATTGGGATATACATTCCAAACTAACTATATTTAAATAGATTGACCAACCATTTTTGGTATATTTGAAAGATCATATAGATCCATTCTACTATAATTTACATGAAATTATATATTTAACATTTATTGGGGAGGTCTCTTGGTACTTGATAATATAGTGGGAGATTTAATAAAAATTTAATTTTTATTATTTCTCTTATATTATTTAATCATAGAAATTACTAAAAACATTCTATTGTAAAATTTTAGAAGAAATGGAATGTTCATCATCTACACTATCCATATCATTGATATTGGAAGAATTTGGTCTCTTTATGGGAGGTAACATCCATTAGCAGTTTAGATTCCTTCAGATTGTGTTGTTCAATGAAAGAGAATATTATGTGCGAGAATCCTCAATTCCTGATCCACTTATCATGGAAAAAATTTCTAAATTGTCCCTTTTTATGAAAATATAATATTGATTTGGCCTATGTTAAATTTTTTGTGTAATCATATATGACTATTGAAATCCTAAAGTGTCATGAAAACATGGATTCTTATAGTATGCTCGAGTATCTCTGCAGTATTTACTATGTGAAAGAAAGATAGGAAATGTTTGTGATTTCCATATAACTCATTCATTGTATGGTTGGAGAGTGTTCCCTAGTTGGGCTTCATGTAGATAAGCTCATTGGATATATTGATCACCTATACGATATTGGCATTAAACTCCATGATTAACTATGCATTGATCTCATTCTTTCATCCCTCCTTCAACGAATCCCAATTTTCAGTAAATTTTTTAATTTAAATAACATTTATAAGTGTCCCTCGAATATCATCCATATTCTTCACAATGTATATAAGTAGAATATGTGTAAAAATCCATTCAACCTTATGGCCACCAAAAAATGGAATGAAAATAGCTCTTAACCTAAATATTCTTCACACGCTTCAATGAAGAGAATGATAAAGGGGAATGAAAGGGTTTAGGATGCTATTTGTAACGAACCAAATTTGGTCAACTAGACAAGTCCACAATGTTTGTCTTTCACATGGTGAAGTATAACAACGAAAATGGAAACAAGTCATGAATATTTTTAAAATTCCAAAAAAAGAGAGTACAATAAATAATCAATAGATACGAAAATATCTATACAACCAAACAAAAAGAGTTCAATACACAATGATATGAATAGAAAAGACTAAAGAGTTTCCATTTTACCAATAGAAACATCCAAACCATCATGATATTATGGAATCAAAGGACAAGGTAACATAGCATGCTACCTTATTCTCTATCCTTACCCCGAGTCCTGAAAGAAAGGTCTACAACCACAAAAAAAAAATATGGGTTGATATAATATCATATTATTATACCACCAATGAATTTATACAATATCTAATATCATGAATTACAAAGTTCTAGATTCTTTAAATATATCCAAATTATTAATATTTTCCTAAATAAATCTAATTGAAAAAAAGTCCTTTCTTTCCAAAAAAACATTCTATATCAAAAAAATGATAATATATTATGAATAATTGAAAAAAATGTAAATTAAACATGTGGGAAAATCCATGAAAAAACCCATCATGATATAATCATGGTATAAATGGAAGGGAACTCCATTTGGGCTCTAGCCAATGGGAATACATACTAGAAAAAAATAAATCGTAAACCTAGTATATTTTGTTTCTAATTGATATAGATTCATTCCATAGAATTTTGATATCATAAAATTAACCCCTTTTTTTGCCCGATACATTATTGTTACCCATGTCTATTTCCAAATGCAACCAAGCTTCCCAATGTTCCATTTTTCTTCTTAAACCATGTTAATAATTAATTAAAACCCTTTTTATGTCAAATAAATTCCATATAAATGGACAACGAAAATAGATCATCAAGAACAAATAAAAATTCATTTTTTAGAAATAATACTTTAGACACAACCAACTTTGAAATAATGGAAACCTATCCTCCATCGACAATGGTTATTAAAAGACCGCAGATCAACCATAGAAATACATGTTATGATAAGAAACTATAAATGATAAATAGAAAATACCAACCAATAAGGAATATGAAACAAAATAGAATCCAACACTTCTACCACGACTAACAAAAATGAATATGTAGAAAGAATTCTTAGTAAGGTTATGCGATGTAACTACCACATGATTCAAATGTCAAACATAGAGATTCTGAATGAGGGATACCTCCAAGAATCTCGCAATATTACTATATATTTTTATAGAAAAATAATTATAAAGAATGAAAAAGATTTATGTGTTCGTCATGTTAAAAAATAGTGGACCTAAGGAATTCAGGTCTTTAATCCATTTCAAGATGGGAAATCCAATGAAAAAATGATTTTAATGAACGCATCACCTTGGATTAAATTTAAATCTGATATACATTTTTAATTTTAATTAATGTTTTCATGGTTTTAAAAAATTTCACTCCCTACACAAGGTTCATGGAATCTTCTCTATAACATATTCACTTAATGTAACCCATTCGCGATGTCAATGTGTCCTGAAGGTGTTACTCAACCCAATTATCTATAGAAAACCTCTGAACCAAAACGTACAGCTCCCAAGCCCTAATGAGAACCTTCTAAATCCAATTACATTTTGGTAAAAATAATTACATTAATAAAAAAATATAAATCCTTGGAAATTAGTTCATTTTCAAATCAATGTTTCTCCATTATTGATAATTCCACAATGTACCCAAAGAAAAGGGAATTCAAAAAAAAAGTCAAATTATACACGACAGAAGGTATCTTGGTGTTATAATCTCCCCACCATAAATTATATCTATCCCTTAGAATGTTCTAATGATCCTAGACTCTAATAAATTGAATTCCACTGCTAACTTATCAATAATTCCCACTCCCATGTCTCATGGATATCATGTCTATATTATAACATTACATAGACCAAAGGAATAATTTTACCATGAAACACCATCTCTAGAAAAGATGTCATCTAAAATGGTTACTCAAACATAGTGATTTTAGGCTCAATATCAATATCCTCCCACTAAATCACATGGGAAGGATCCAATTGATACCTACATAGTTTAAAAAATGAATCATTTCATGAATAGAAGTCAAAAAAATATGTGCAGTCTAACTAATAGACCAATTTTCCCAGCAATCCAACAAAATCATAGGGTCCCACAAACCTCGATACGAACATACCATATTTACCCAAAAAATGATTTCCTAATAAAGGTGGAAATCTAATAAATAAATGATCACTAACCTCAAACTCTATCTATCAATGAACCTTCCACTTAATATTTATGGTGAATATATACCATGATCATCCTCATTCGGTAAAACTACACCATCTCCATCATCTACAAAGCATTAATTGGTCTAACCATGGACCACTCTCTTAAATATACCAAAAAAGTAATATCTTCAACGAATACATTAAAATTCCTTATAGGGTTCAATATTTATCAAAACCATGTTACATTTTTAAGAGGAAAATTTGACTATAGGAAAATTCATTTCCCAAGAACCTCAAATATCAAGCACACAAGCCTCCAACATATCATTATGAACCTCATTATATCACTACATATATCCATACTTTTTAAATTATATTATGATCTCAATTTAGAATATGAACTCATCCACTCTGATAAAACATTCCAAAACCGAGATTTTAAAATTAGGTAACTTTCAAAAACAACATTTGAGGGAGTACCATGATGTCTCAAAATCTCACAAAATACTTGTCCACAAGTTGTTCCACCTTCATAATATCCTTTATAGGGGGAAATGTCCCATTTTAGTGTTTCTATCAATGATCACCCAAATCTAATCCTTCATACTATGAGCCTATAGTAAATCTATGAAGAAATATATGGACATATCATCCAATTTTCATATTGGAATTGGTAAGGTCTATAATAAATTAGTAGGACTCTGGTGTTTGTCATTAATTCTAAGACATGTAAGACACCATGATACACAATTTAGAATCGACCATATCATCCTTATCCACAATTACCGACATCTCAAATCATTATACATATTGTAGAACCTGGTTTCACATACATTCAATAATGGTTTCCAATATCCATTATATCCAACCCCAAGAAAAAACATCAACCAGACTATATTAAAAATATTAAGAGACTCTTGGATATCAAGATCACTCCCCCAAGATATTAATACCATAATGGATTTTACTATATTCTAGAACTCATGGTAAAACATATTCTCAAGATAGACCTACTCCTTAAACAATGAGTTAGCCTTCATCGATTCCATACATACCTACCTACAAGCTTCTTCCATTCCAAGGATCATTGCATAAAAATAAATCCAAGTCCATTCTTCCACTAATTCCCCCACTTTTATTTTTTGAAATTTTATGATTAGTGCATTAGAATCTACATTCCCTTATATAGGAGTATAAGATATATCAAAATAAAAATTTTGTAGACACACCACCTAGTGTCTCTACCAAAATTTTATATCAATCTATGTGAAAATATAACATAGGATCTTATGATCTAAATATACCATAAATCAATCATCAAATAGGTTGTGAAAACACCATTTGGGTCCATTCAAAAAAATTGGAAACTCAGGATCATGCTTAGGGCAGTTCTTCAAATTTGGGAGTAACTATTGAGAGACATATGCTACCACATATCTCCCCTAAATCAACAAACAAATAAAATCCATTCCATAAGCATTATAGAAATAATATTTACCCAAACCATGATATAGATGTATGAAAAATAGATATAAAAACAATCTCCACATTAGTTCCAAAAAATATCACAAAAAATTATTATTTTACACAAACATTAAAACCTAATGGGTTAATGCTGTTATTAAAGAACCAATATTTGAGTGGTCTCGAAAAACCTGCATGTAATAAATATTCATACCTAATAATTTTTATATCTAAAACAAATTTATATTTCTAATAAAAGGAAATAACTAGAAATAAATTTTTTGGATCCACTTGGATTCTCTCTCACACATAACATTCATGAAAAACATTACTTCATGAATCTAAAAACAAAATTTGAAAATATTACCATACATATAATGTTCTGATAATGTTATAAGAATTATATCCAAATAGTCCATGTGATCCTCCTATGACAAGGATTAAACCAACTATCATCCACATACACCACATCAAAAGAATCTAATAATTGATGAATGATATGGTTCATCAATTGCAAAAACACAAAAAGATAAATAGTTTGTTTGAATCACATAAACAGGAACAAAAAATGACCATACATTCTCATAGACGTTATCTTAGGTATATACACATCTCAAATAATGAAATCGTGGTACCCTTACCATTGGTCAGTCATTGAAAATAATTAATGCCCTCTAAATTGATCAGAGAGATCATAAATCCCTAAAATGGGATATATGTTATTGATGACTACCTAATTTAGCTTATGATATTCAATAGAAAGTATGAGGATCCCATATTCCTTCATAGAAAATGGGATAGGTGAAACAATGTAGACATTCTATCATGAGTAAATCTATTAATCTCTATATCCAAATGTTGGGCCTCAACTTATAATAAGGAAATCAGAGCCATAATGTAATATAACATAGAAATGGGAATCGTACCAGGTAGTAAACATTGATAAAAATAACCTCTCTCTAGAGAGGTAATCCATAATAATAATCCGTAAAGACCATGGGGTATGCCAATGTCACTAAAAGTATAATAATTCACAAAAAAATGTCAGAAAAAATTATAAGAGTTGATAAAAACAAGCATGTTATTACTCTACTATAAAGAAAAATAGGTCATTCCCTTCCGGACATAGAGTCCCAGTCACTTTGAAAAAGATGAGTGGCCACTAAGGGAGATGATAAGTGAACCTGAAAGTGATAAAATTATGCATGTGTCTTTAAACCAATCATCTAATCTATACAAAAAATCATTTCAAATATTTAATAATCGATGACTACGAAGTCCCACTCCACCTCATGGTGCTCGGTCATTACTAGATATGCTTGGAACATGAATCCTTGTTTGGACCTATTTCATACAAGCATATAAAGATCCAACAAAAAATTTATCTTAATGAAATCATTACACAATTATTATAATTGATTATATTAATGATTTATTAGCACTTGTATCAAAAAAAATGTATCACCAATGAAGAGAAAATAAACATCATACCTCCTATTGGGGCTAGTCCAACTTCAAATTCCTCTTCTGCGTAGTCAATCACAAAACATCATATGGTATCACCATATCCCTAAAATTAAATAGAAACATGATTTCCCAACATAACATGTGGATAATATCCACCACTCTAGGAAGTATTAATATGAATCCAAGATACCTTGATGAATGTGGAACTATCCATACTTTCTTAGGACATTCTGTGTGACAAAAAAAGATTTTCATATTACCCAGAACGATGAACTGTATAGGGAGACTCTGTATATTTGGACTTATATAACTATTTAAACTACAATTTAAAAAACAATGAAAATATTTCACGTAAAATCATAGGAAACTGGTCCTAAATAAAATAGGATACCTTTCCACTACTTTTTTGGATAGAAGGTACACCCAGGCTAAGAAAAGTACCAAATGAAGCTCCTCCAAAAACTATTTTCCATATATTTCATCATCTTCTAGGACATCATTATCAACTACCTCTACAACGATCAGATAGAATATGAGAATCGGAATATACTGAATATGAACACTCAATCCAAACTCAAACCTCGTAAACATTAGGTGATCATTAATGACTAGTTTAAGTGCATAGTTCCCAATCTAAAAAAAATATAGAATAATCCATAAAGGTATAATCTCCATACAATAAGGTCAAAATTTTTTGGGTTGTTTCCACTATGTAATGTATAAGGAAAAAAGTTGTTGGGTCTTAGATTAGTGGAAAACATGCCATAATAATACATAAAAATTGGGGGTTTGAAAAAAATTGGGGAGAAGTACAGTAGAAGTATTGTAGCATACAGTGGAAGTAGTGAAACTATTGACTGGCAACAATAGAGTGGTGGTAGACATTGTATTGGTGGATGCACTATAGAAGTCAGGGTACTATCAATGAACTATTCACCTGGGGGCCGTTGATTATAAAATTTGGGCCTACGTGGCAATATAATGGGATTTCCTACCCACTACGCCTACGGGCCATGTATTGATTCAACAAGGCTTGATGTATCAGGATAAAATTACTCATTGAAAATTTTATTAAATGAATACCATTTATTATTGTCATGTAACATAGCATGAAAAATATATTCCAACCATCTCATTATTGATCCTTCTGGAATATACATGAAAATCCAACATTACATTCATTAAGAGTCTTTAAAAATTTGAAGATCCTCTCAATCCTAACAGGAAACTCTTCAACTTCATGCAGTCCATTTTCACCATTGAATGTAGTTGAATGAAGCTTTGTAAATTTTAATCTATTATCCACTTATTTCCCCAGTTTCCTAAACATGATTGACGTAGAGAATAAATAGTACATATTAAAGCTTCTACCAAAGAAGGGTATACTAGGGAATTATCTTATTGATCCTATCTCATTGGTTAATCACCTGAATTTTTGAAGATTTCTAATAGGTGGAATTATATTATACATGAATATTCAAAATTATATTACCAACATAAGGTATTGATATTAGTGATTTAAAATAATATTATTTTAGTAAATTTAAATTCTACTAATGAAAATCAATAGTTTAAAATTGTACGGGTTCATTTAAATAAACACAAAATATAGTTCATTAAAATAAACTCAAACTCCAAGTCTCAATCATGGGAAAGAACTTCTCACTACAAATTGTAACTTAATTTTAGACACGAATTTGATTCGGATAGTCCCCCTTCCATCACTTACTACTCAAATTCCAACGTTACAAAATCAAATCTACCCAAGACCCCAAAAAACACTCTGGAAATATTAACACACCTTAGGTTTAGTATCATATCTAAATGATCATAGTCCACACAAGGTATCTTGATACTATTTATTTCACATGTGGAAATAAAGGACACTGTAATAAAAATAGCAACCAAAATGGGAAGTACGATGAAGCTTGAGGGTTTTTTTCAGTATATTTTAATTTAGTTATTTCCAAAAAACAATTATTAGATACATCTTTTATTCTAAAATATGAATTTGAAAACACGATCAATATATATTATGAAATAATTATTAAGGAGAGTTAGATCAATATAATGATAATAGAGGTAAAATTTCCACTATAACTATTGGTGGATACCACCTCACATTTCTAATATAAATTATCATGGATTTTAATTGCTATTTTTATTTCCCATAGGATACAAACAACCATATATCTTTATCTGGACATGATACAAATGGAATTGTTTTAAAATTTGGTAATAATTGTAGATTCTTTTATAAAGATATAATTTGTTATGTTAAGACACATTTAAATAATTTTTTTTATTATTGGACTATATAAATCAAGTAATGAAAGTAGAAAATGAAACTACTTCACCCGACTCACCCCATACCCAACATTGACATCACAAGTTAGGTGATGTAAGGAAAAATTTTTGAAAAAAAATACCCCAAGGTGGTTATTTTGATTATTTTGACCTAGAACCACATACTGTATTTCATTCATGTTTACATGGTAAAATAGACAAATCCCCATTTTGTGGGAATAGTGGAACAGGTAAATGGATTCTTCAATTTGTTTATACTGATATGAATATACATTTTTTAATTTATGAAAGGGGTGGGTACTCATTCATCATAAAATTTTAATAATTATTTTTGTATATATTGATATTTAAAAATAATGAGTTATAATATAAATTCATTTCATAAATTCAAAAAATAGATGAAGTAATTTTAAAACCAAATTAGTAAGTAGATTAAGAAACATAAATCAAACCATAATAGGTAATATCTTAATCAATACATCATTTCTTATTTATGGGATTTTGGTTCTTTATCTCAAATCAATCCTCCCTATACACCTCATGGTAATAGTGTATGTGAATAGATGAAACATGCTTTTTTAGACATGGTGATATCATTTATGATTCATGTGAATATTCCATTATAATTTTGGGTATATGTGTTATAGACCAAAGCACACATACTAGACTATGTAAAGACTAAATTCGTAAATAGTATTTCGTAAAAACATTAGAGTAGAAGAAAAAAATGTTTTCAATTTACATATGTGAGTTAGTGAAACGTTTTTTATATACTCATTAGGCATGTAAATAGTACACGGAGGAAAAAATATTACCACTATTGGGCCCAATAAAGAGATCAGAATATACTACCAATATGACCCATAAGACATATGAGTAATATTTGAAAGAAATTCTATATTCCATGATATGAGTCAGTTATAAAAAGTGATACTTGTAGACATATATAATTTTATGAAGTCCAAGATCAAGATACAAAATATTTGGTATTGGATCAAATTCCACAAATCCCTTTGAAATAATAATTTGTTCTATAAAACCAAATTCTATATAAGAGTACAAGGATGGATAGATAACCAAAATGGAATCCCATTTTTACCAAGGATGTAGACACGTTATTAGTAGACAACAATGATTCTCTAACCTAAATTTAATAATAATGTTGCGTAATTGTTTTCTAGTTGTTGTAATCATTTAATTATGATATCGATTACATATAATAAAACAGAGTCTACATTTTGGTAGACTGTCCACTAAATATAATGACAATTGGTTATAAATGAGTATTCCTGTAAAAATATACATGGATTCAAATGTGAGGCCAAATAAGGCATGAACGGTTAAAAAAAGGTTTCAACAATGTTAGGGCTTTGAAAATGATTAAACCTTTTCCCATGATTAAATGCTAAAATAGATTATAATTATACTACCTATTATGACCATCCATGAATATGATATTCAGAAAATGGATGTGAGAAAAATATCCTCAATGGGAATATTCATGTATATTTTTTTTGTGACATAGAATGATGGGTTTTTAAATCCTATCAATGATAATAATTTTTTAAAATTTCAATAAACCATTAATGGATTAATGCAAGTATCCATGTTAAGGGGAATTTGTTTTGATGAGGCCATAATAGAATTTTGTTTCATAAATGTGATCTTTGATTCTATAAATGGTTTAGTGGGAATATGATTATTTCATAATAGTTTATCCTGATGAAATTTTACATATTGGAAACGATGTTATGCTCATATATTATATCATTGAATAGATTGATAAATACTTATCCATAAAGAAGATAGGGGAAGTATCATATATTAATGGGATCAAGATAAATTATTATTGATCAACGATATAGATTTTCCTAAGTCAATGTAATTATGTTGGAAATATACTGAATATATTCAACATTGAGCAGACCAAGAGTTGAATGGTTCCAATGAAAATTAACATTAATATTTCTAGGAAGATGTGTCCTCAAACACACGTGGAATAAAATATAATTTAAATCATTCCATACATGTTGGTGATTGGGTCAGTCTTGTTTTCTATTATATGAATTCAGATTGATGTTTAATATACATTTAGTGTGATACCTAGATATCAAGATGACCTAGGTAACATTCATTGGATATAATTTAAGAATATCCATATGTATCTAATTATTATTAGGTAAAATTTTCATTTCTATAAATTATATGATTAACTAGTCATCATATGACACGCATATTCGTGTTCCAGAAAAAATAAAAGTGATATGAAATTGAGGAAAAGATACATATTCACTTTCAGTGAAGGTTATATGAGTTATAATATCACAAATAAGGATATGTTCATTTATTTTATATTAGTGTATTAGTATATTGTGACTTATATGTTAGCTAATGGTTCATTATTGATTGAAATATTTATTCAATATCCTTACGTGGTACCTGACTATAAAGTTACTATTACACTCTAGTGTGATAATACTATAGTGGTGGATCATTTGTATGATCCATGGTCATATTAATGGATATAGAATATAATTAATAAGAATTATATCTTGATGTATTTTTGTCAGTGTGGTTATGTTTGAGTGAGTAAAATTTCCAAGGAAATCAATTTGGTTGACGCCTTAACTAAAGCCTTAGCTCATTAAAAACTTGATTATCATGTGAGGTCTAGATGTTTGAATGGAGTATGCAGTTATCTCTAGCCCAAGTGGCTATTTTTCGGATTATTTAATTGGACCAACTATTTTTATTTTAATTACATGTATATAATTATATTAATAAAATAACTTATTACACTATGCTCATTGTTCTGATTTTCTCATATGTAATAATCTCCTCATTTGTGTACCACATTGATAAAGCCGTTAAAGTTCCATGATATGATGAAACAATTAACGTGAAATGATGATATTATTAAATATAGTTCTATATAGGGATAAAATAATATGAGTGGGGAACATTATATATAGTCTATCGAGTGTGAGTACTCATAATTGGACTATTATTCTTCTTATAAAAGTTCTCACATGTAAATATCTATGATGAGAGATTATGAGTATAGACCCTACAGTTGGAAATTTTAATGTCTTTGTGTCATCATATATTCTTATTTGGGAGCATTTATAATGGATTATATACATCAAGATTATCTTTAATACAAGTCTTGAATTTTTCAGTTATATTTAATAAAGAAAACTATCATGGCCTATATTGAATGAAAGTAGGGTATGTTGGGTGCATTGGGTGAATCAAAAATTAAATGTTACTAATAGATAATTAATGGAAGGATTTTCCCTTTAATATTTATAGAATTTAACACCTCGTATGTAGAGACCCGAAGCTTGACGTATATGGACATTACATTACTTTTGCAGAATAATTAGTACATAACAAAAACACACACACAAGGATCGTAATAGTTTAGTGTCTTTGGAAACTCGGAATATAATCTTCTATTCGTGGTGAAAGATCTTCAACATCTCCCATAAAGATCTTCCAATTTTTTACATAAAAACTTTCTTTATATCCTGGGGAAAAGAAATCATAAAAGGGTGAGCTCAAATGCTCAGTAAGGGTAAACAAAACAAATATCAATCACATCATATTCATAAGAACATAACATTTTGGAAATCTTAACCTGCAAAAGAGAGCATAATTTAATAACATGGGATAAATCATAGTAGTGAAATGAAATCCCAATAATCATAACTTAAAACATGAAACTTTGTGGCATACAGACATAATCATAGATAATCATATCTTATTAGTCAAGACTCATTGCCAAGACTATCTTAGTGGACAACGTCCATTTCTGAACCGAGTCACCCTCGTTTCAGTCCTGTTTCACTGAACCGGTATAACCCACCATTCCAGCCATGTCTATCTCATGAGATATAAAATCTTTACCCAATTCATTGGAGGGAGATATAGGTCCCACCCATCTCATAATGATACCATTCTTATGTGTTCCACAAAATCATAAACCATACATCATAGCATAACCCATGAAATAAAAATCGGAATCTTAAACATTGTGTCATCATAAAAAAATTCATATAAGATAAAGGAATTCATAAAAATAATTCCATAAAAACATAATTAAATAAATTTAATAATAGGGATAGAAACATAACCCTTTATTATCTTATATGGAAAATAATTTTGATAAAACACTTGAACTCCATTCTTGAGGAAAATATCCTTTCTTATTCGAAAACACTTTCTCTTTCTTAACATGTCGTACAATTATAAACTAAAAGAAGTTTATTAAAAATAAACTTGAAAACTTGTAAATGAAGATTCTTGGAAATAATGTTTTAAAAATCCATTCATGCCGTATAAGTTAAAAAAACATTCTTCTCGTACTTTTTTCGGAAAAGTCAAAAAGTACCTCGTATGAAAACCGACAAAAGATTCCATTCATATCTTTTACTAAAAAAATCAACGAAGGGTAAAATTGGATTTAAAAACTTTTAGGTGGATGGAAATAATATTACATATTGAGGAAACATGGATGTGGATAATAAAATACACCCCAGTAACTTTCAAAGTATAAACAATCTCGGATAAAAATGAGATTGTGATATTTCCCTTACCTTAGTTCCGACATGCTTTGTAAGTGTCCGAACCTCCTATATAATGATTTAAATAATGTTATTTACTTATTACAGAATCATACCCATTGTTATGATATCATATATGGTTCACTTATGACTTTATTTTACCCGTTCTTTTGTAAATTCCATGTTAAAGAGCGTTTTGGGTAAAATCGTTTCATTTGTCGTCCTTGTTTTGACTTGTAATTATTCATATGTTTACTTAGATAAAAATTACTTAATTACAGAATATATAACATTATTTATATATAATATATATATTCAGAATATACATATATATAATAGATCAGTAAATGGAATGAAATACACCGTTCATAGAGACGTAGGCCGTACGTACGCATGAACGCTGTTTTCGTTTCCTTCTTGAGTTGAACGGAGTTAAGTAGACGACATAAATATATATACACATAAATAAAGTATCATTATTGTGTCATATATTTCATGATTACTTATTATATATACTTTATAATCATTCATGAATGGTAAATGTGGAGAATGAATCTCATCGCGTTGTGGAGACGGTAGTCCGTACGTACGCACGAGCGATGATATCATTCTCGTGATCATGGAATTGTATTGTAGTATATGTATACTATTTCAGAATCAATATCACTTTAAAATAATAAAATATCGTTATTATGTACACCATTATACCCATCCAAGTAAGGTGGTGGTGGAAAATAGATTACACCACGTCGTGGAGACGGTATTCCGTACGTACACACGTGCGGTGATTTCTTTTTCTGTAGGATGGATAGATGGTGAAATAGGGTTGTTTCATACTTATAATAAATATCAGTATATGAGTGATACTGATTTTATTACTTCATAATGAATCAACTAAAGAAGAAGAAGTGGAAGAAGAAATAAAGATGAAAGAATCGGTAACAGACATTACCTCTTCTTTGAAGTGCTTCTTTGAGATCTCCTTTTAGGGCACTAAAATTGGTCTTTTAGGAATACCAGAACCTCTAGGATGTTTCTAAGGAAGTGTAGAAGAGAATTTGGCAGGGGTTGGCCTAGCTTGAAGGCTCATATTGGTGTGAGAAAGAGGGGGAGGAGGTGCCATTTTATAAGGGAGGAGAGGGGCACCTTTGGAATAACAAAAAATATTATTTTATTATAAAGTCAAATTCGGTTTTAAATATCTCCAAATTGATTTATTTAGAATATAAGGTGGGGAAGGGTCGAAAGTATCTCATCCAATATAATTTAGACAAGTTTAGGTTCCTATTGTAACCGTATCATTCAGATTTAACATTAAGTTAAATAATTTTACTTTTACCGTGTCTTCTTGTGTTCTTATACTATAAGGTTGATAAACTTACTATAAGAAGCCAAACGAACCTAAAGTTGTTTATTATTAATATATATAACGTTATATAATTCATTTGGCCCAACCTAAGATTTTTAGGAATAAAATAACAATTAATAATATAATATGTTTTTTAAAAACTATTTTATTTCAATTTTGACATTATTTAGTAATTGATTTTTTTGAAAATCATAACAGAATTATTAGTTCGAATAAAGTTGATTAAATAAATAATAACATGTCATATTAACCTATAAAATTAGTGGAATGCATAAAAAGTCTCAAATTATATTTATTTGGGTATTTATAAAATCAATTATGTCAATATTTCATTAATAAGATAATTAATGCATCATCTTTGTGTCATAAATAAATTATCTTATTTAAAGTATAAAAATTACAAATAAAATATAATTATGTAGGAAATCTTGTTATATTTCTAATGAATATTTATAGTAGAATTTATATTATGTATAACCATATATTAAAAATGATTTAGTTATTACACTCTGATTTTAACTATTTTAACCCTTCTTTAAATAAATTAATAATAAATGTCCTAATCTAATACAAGTGGGCCTAAATGGTCATATTTTATTCCTAAGGTTGTTTTCGGTCGAATTACACTTATCCAATAGAATTAGGACATGTGTTAGGGTAATAATAATATCATTTTTACCCTTAATTACCCTATTTACTTTTAACCGTGGTAAAAAAAGTAAAAAGTTACTATTCACCAAAAATTATTTTCATCTCATTGAACCACATTTTACTTACTGACATCAACCGTGTCTCTCTGATTTTTTAAAATCTACTCAAAGAAGCGGTAAAATTAAGTTTTATGAAAAATTCAGCTTTTTAACTACAACTTAGTGGTTTCACTATTCATCAAAAAATGAAAGTTTCCAGAAAAATACCAAAAATTAGACCTAAGCTATATTTGATATTATGAATTAAAAAATGATTTCTATTTTATCAAATTCAAACCATATCAGCTACATTAACTAATTTAAAAATTAATTCCCGTCGTCAAAAAAAATAGTGTGTTTTTAAGAGATAATAACTATCAAAAGATTGGCACTTGTTTATAACTGGTATAAATGTAAAATTACATCCAATGACCAACATTGTATTAAATTGTAAAAATATATTCTAAATATACTTTAAAACCACTCAAATTAATAATTTATCACTATTAATTATTTCGATTATAAAATTTGTTTTTAATTAAAATTTAGTAATTTTCACTATTCATCAGAAAATGAAAGTTATCCGAAAAGTACCAAAATTTCACCCCAAGATAATTTTGATATTCTGAATCCAAAAATTAAGTCCATTTTGAAAAATAAAATTTACAAAATTTCAAAAAGTGGTTATTACTATTCATAACGGCTCGTTTTAATAATATTTTAATAGCATATTGTTGTTTAGTGAAACTCGTTATTGTGTACTACACACGCTATCGAGGAAGGTCGCGATTGCGTGTAATGAAAGACAAGTCAAGGATGCGTGTTTTGCAAGCTCCTTTTGGTGTAGCGTACGACAGAAGACATTAATAAAATTAAAAAGAATATTTTTCGTAAAATTTCAGGGTGTTACATTCTACCCCCCTTAAAATGAATTTCGCCCTCAAAATTTGTCGGGGTTATAAATGGTTTACTCCTCGAATGATTCTTTAATAGAAACCCACATCGTAAAAAAGAATACCCAAACCAATCTTTAAAAACCAAAGTATGAAACGTAATGGTAACCCAAATAAACTAATCACTGGGTTTCCACATAGATGAAAATATGGATATGGAAGAGAAATCTAACCATCATGTTATGATGGAGAGTGGCAGAGAACATGGCTATGGAAAAGCCAGCAATCACAAATCCATAGATTTGTGATGATCCATGGTACCATCTGATTCATCGGATATAAGGGAACTAGGATAACATTTTTGTTTTTCAATATCATTTCCCTAAAGTTGAAAAATTTGAATTAGAATAAATACTTAATTTATTTTGGTACAATCTCACTGCTGTTCGTGCCTTAAACAATTTACACTTCATCTCTTAAAGAAATGAAGTTGAATTTGTTATTCGTGATGTGTTAGAAGATCATGTGATAGAATGACGGGTCATTCCATCTATCTCAAACAAAAGGTTAGAAAAAGTTATTAAATATATATAAGTCGACCTATAGTGAGATTAATCATATATGGTTCCTAAAATGGACTTATACTTCATATATCATACTGCTTAATATAATAAAACTAGTTTCTACTAAACAGGGACTTCTTGTAGGCCAGTGGTAGGTGATAAAGGCCAGTCGCATTTCGGTTGTGGGTTCGATTCCCACAGCCTTGTCCGACGCGATGGGCTGTCGCTCATCCTACAGGTTGTCCTTTTTCTAAAACTACATTACTATAACATCACATAAATAATATCAAAAAAAAGTTCTATGATTAAACAATACTAACTTATGGTTAACATAATCCATTCCAATCTTTAGGCTTATCCCAAATACTTCGGTCCAAACTCATAGTATAAAGAAAACGATTACTTGAAATGTCATCAACCAAGCATGTGAATACCATCATTTATCCCCCCATATATCTTGTTGGTCACATTCCAATCATGTGAATACCATAATCATGTATTCTCTTGAAAAATGAATACCCATTAAAACTTAGTAAAAACATGAATGCTGTCAAAAGTTAACTCTTTCCACATACAAAAATCCAAAAATTCTATATACTCAAACCATGATATAACCTTCTCGTTATATCAGTCATGAGCTCATGATTACTATCAAACATTTAATTTTCTCATTATCCCTTCATTTTGTGCATATCATCTACATTCCAAAAATATCTGAATAACCATTCATGGATACTGGTACCATTAATCATACTCTTTCAAAACACAAGGAAAGACAACAGTGCAATAATCCTTAGATGTCTCTTTATTCCATAGTACCATGAGATTACTTATACAACATTACACTTGATAAACATGGAATCATTCCACTACCTTATTAAACAATTGACTGAGATTCAACAATTCATTCATCTCACATATCATTTGTAGTCTCTTCATCATCATCAACATAAATACTACCCATACGACAGTACTGATTCTCTTCATGAGACTTTACCTTAGGGAATTGGTTTGCATAATGCCCGTACATTCCACATTTAAAACATTTAACCATTGTTGATGTCATATAATTACCATTATCCTCATCCATGGTGTTAACTGAACCTTTTCCTTTGCACTTACTGGCTTTGTGTCCTTCTTTTCCACACCCAAAGCATCTTCCAGTTCCTTTAAAACATTCTCCTTGATGCCTCTTCCCACATGATTTACATAGGGGAAATTGAACTTTCTTTCCACTATGATCATCATGAAACTCCATCTTTCTCTTATTAGCCGAGTCAAGAAACTTACCAAATTTTACTTTATTGATCATATTTTGAGATTGCTGATTCGGCATAATAATGATGTTTGGACTTCCAAATCCCATTTCATTTGGTTGCTCATGAAGAATATCATTCCATTGTCCATCGTATCCTCCATTATCGTGAATCATCTTGTTTCCAGCCATTTTCTAAAACCCAAAAAGAATAGTGTGAGAGGCAAAAATCATAATAAAGGGGGAGTAACTTCAATATCTAACATCTTTAGTTTAATCTAATATCGTTACCATAGTTCTAGGACTATATCCTATATGTATACTTATCCTTAGGGACATCCCTAGACATACCTTAGTAATATCTCTAGGGATCTCACTAATTTTTTCGCATCCTAGTTTCCAAAGGTTGACTAAACCTTTCCTCTGATACCAACTGTAGAGACCTGAATCTTGACGTACATGGACATTACATTACTTTTGTGGAATACTTAGTACAAAACTAAAACACACACACAAGGATCGTAATAGTTTAATGTCTTTGGAAACTTGGAATATAATCTTCTAATCATGGTAAAAGATCTTCAACATCTCCCATAAAGATCTTCCTTTTTTTTACCAAAAACCTTTCTTTATATCCTGGGGAAAAGAAAACATAAAAGGGTGAGCTCAAATTCTCAGTAAGGGTAAACAAAAGAAATATCAATAACATCATATTCATAAGAACATAACATTTTGGAAATCATAACCTGCAAAAGAGAGCATAATTTCATAACATGGTATAAATCATAGTAGTGAAAAGAAATCCCAATAATCATAACTTAAAACATGAAACTTTGTGTCATACACACATAATCATATGGAATCATATCTTATTAGTCAAGACTGATTGCCAAGACTATCTTAGTGGACAACGTCCATTTCTGAACCGAGTCACCCTCGTTTCAGTCCTGTTTCACTGAACCGATATAACCTACCGTTCCAGCCATGTCTATCTCATGAGATATAAAATCATTACCCAATGCATTGTTGGGAGATATAGGTCCCACCCATCTCATCATGATACCATTCTTATGTGTGCCACAAAATCATAAACCATACATCCTAGCATAACCCATGAAATAAAAATTGGAATCTTAAACATTGTGTCATCATAAAACAATTCAAATAAGATAAAGGAATTCATAAAAATAATTCCATCACAATATAATCAAATAAATGTAATAATAGGGATAGAAACAGAACCCTTTATTATCTTAGATGGAAAATAATTTTGATAAAACACTTGAACTCCATTCTTGAGGAAAATATCCTTTCTTCTTCAAAAACACTTTTCCTTTCTTAACATGTCGTACAATTATAAACTAAAAGAAGTTGATTAAAAATAAACTTGAAAACTTGTAAAGGAAGCTTCTTGGAAAGAATGTTTAAAAATCCATTCATGCCGTATAAGTTAAAAAAACATTCTTCTCATACTTTTGTCGGAAAAGTCAAAACGTACCTCGTATGAAAAATGACAAAAGATTTCTTTCATATCTTTTACTAGAAAACTCAACGAAGGGTAAAATTGGATTTAAACAATTTTAGGTGGATGGAAATAATATTACATATTGAGGAAACATGGATGTGGATGATAAAATACACCCCAGTAACTTTTAAAGTATAAACAATCTCAGATAAAAATGAGATTGTGATATTTCCCTTACCTTAGGTCTGACTTGCTTTGTAAGTGTCCGAACCTCCTGTATAATGATTTAAATAATGTTATTGACTTATTACAGAATCATACTCATTGTTATGATATCATATATGGTTCACTTATGACTTTATTTTACCCGTTCTTTTGTAAATTCCATGTTAAAGAGCGTTTTGGGTAAAATCGTTTCATTTGTCGTCCGTGTTTTGACTTGTAATTGTTCATATGATTACTTAGATCATGATTAATTAATTTCAGAATATAAAACATGATTTATATATAATATATATTCAGAATATACATATATATAATAGACCAGTAAATGGAAATAAATACACTGTTCATGGAGACGGTAGGCCGTACGTACGCATGAACGCTGTTTTCGTTTCCTTATTGAGTTGAATGGAATTAAGTAGACAACATACATATATATACACATAAATCCAGTATCATTATTGTGTCATATATTTCATGATTACTTATTATATATACTTTATAATCATTCATGAATGGTTAATGTGGAGAATGAATCTCATCGCGTCGTGGAGACGGTAGTCCGTACGTACGCACGAGCGATGATATCGTTATCATGATCGTGGAATTATATTTGAGTATATGTATACTATTTCAGAATCAATATCACTTTACAATAATCATATATAGTTATTATGTACTCCATTATACCGATCCAAGTAAGGTGCTGGTGGAAAATAGATTACACCACGGCGTGGAGACGGTATTCCGTACGTACGCACGCGCGGTGATTTCTTTTTCCGTAGGATGGATAAATGGTGAAATAGGGTTGTTTAATACTTATAATAACATATCAGTATATGAGTGATACTAATGTTATTACTTCATTGTGAAACATCTAAAGAAGAAGAAGGGGAAGAAGAAATAAATATGAAAGAATCGGTAACAGACATTACCTCTTCTTTGAAGTGCTTCTTTGAGATCTCCTTTTAGGGCACTAAAATTGGTCATTGAGGAAGACCCGAACCTCTAGGATGTTTCTAAGGAATTGGAGAAGAGAATTTGGCAGGGGTTGGCCGAGCATGAAGGCTCAAATTGGTGTGAGAAAGGGAGGGAGGAGGTGCCCTTTTATAAGGGAGGAGAGGGGCACCATTGGAATAACAAAAAATATTATTTTATTATAAAGCCAAATTCGGTTTTAAATAGCTCCAAATTGATTTATTTCGAAGATAAGGTGGGGATGGGTCTAAAGCCTCTCATCAAATAGAATTTAGACAAGTTTAGGTTCCTATTTTAACATTATCATTTAGATTTAACATTAAGTTAAATAATTTTACTTTTACTGTGTCTTCTTGTGTTCTTATACTATAAGGTTGATAAACATACAATAAGAAGCCAAAATAATCTCAAGTTGTTTATTATTAATATATATAACCTTATATAAGTAATTTTTCCGAACCATAGATTTTTAGGAATAAAATAACAATTAATAATATAATATTTGTTTTAAAAACTATTTTATGTCAATTTTGACACTTTTTAGTAATTGATTTTTTGAAAATCATAATAGAATTATTAGTTCGAAAAAAGTTTATTAAATCAATACTAACATGTCATATTAACCTAGATAATTAGTGGAATTCATAAAAAGTCTCAAATTATATTTATTTGGGTATTTATAACATCAATTATGTCAATATTTTATTAATAAGATAATTACTGCATCATCTTTGTGTCATAAATAAATTAACTTATTTAAAGTCTAAAAATTACAAATAAAATATCATTATGTAGGAAATATTTTTATCTTTATAATTAATATTTATAGTAGAATTTATATTATGTATAAACCTATATTAAAAATTATTTAGTTATTAAACTTTGATTTTAACTATTTTAACCCTTCTTTAAATAAATTAATAATAAATGTCCTAATCTAATCCAAGTGGGCCTAAATTGTCATAGATTATTCCTAAGGTTGTTTTTGGTCGAACTACACTTATCCAATAGAATTAGGACATGTTTTAGGGTAATAATAATATCATTGTTACCCTTAATTACCCTATTTACTTTTAACCGTGGTAAAAAAAGTAAAACGTTACTATTCACCAAAAATTATTTTCATCTCATTGAACCACATTTTACATACTGACATCAACCGTGACTCTCGGATTTCTGAATATTATACTCACAGAAGTGGTAAAATTATGTTTTATGAAAAATTCAGTTTTTTAACTACCACTTAGTGGTTTCACTATTCATCAAAAAATGAAAGTTTCCAGAAAAATATCAAAAATTAGACCTAAGCTATATTTGATATTATGAATTCAAAAATGATGTCTATTTTATCAAATTCAAAACATATCAGCTATATTAACTAACTTAAAAATTAATTCCCATCGTCAAAACAAATAGCGTGTTTTTAAGAGATAATAACTATCAAAAGATTGACACTTGTTTATAACTGGTTTAAATGTGAAATTACATCAAAGGACCAAAATTTTATTAAATTGTAAAAATATATTCTAAATATACTTTAAAACCACTCAAATTAATAATTTATCACTATTAATTATTTCGATTAAAAAAGTTTTTTTAATTAAAATTTAGTAATTTTCATTATTCATCAGAAAATGAAAGTTATCCGAAAAGTACCAAAATTTCACCCAAAGCTAATTTCGATATTACGAATCCAAAAATGAAGTCCATTTTGAAAAATAAAATTTACAAAATTTAAAAAATTGGTTATTACTATTAATAACGGCTTGTTCTAATAATATTTTAATAGCATATTGTTGTTTAGTGAAACTCGTTATTGCGTACTACACACGCTATCGAGGAAGGTCGCGATTGCGTGTAATGCGCGGGAAGTCAAGAATGCATGTTGTGAAAGCTCCTTTTGGTGTAGCGTACGACAAAAGACATTAATGAAATTAAAAAAAATATTTTTCATAAAATTTCAGGGTGTTACATCGTCATTTTTATTTTAATTGAGTTATCACATTAATTTTTTTCCATTGTGTATTGATATGTTTATATTAGATATTCATGGAAATACATATCAGTCACATTGGTTGATGACCCATATGTGAAATCTTCTTGATGAGATATTGAGAAATATTTATTATTTGACAAAATGAGAATTCTTATGTGGTATTCAATGTTTTGACATTGGTTTATTTGATTTATGTGACGTGACCCATTGAAAGATAGTAATCCTAAACATTATGAAATACCAACTAATTCCAAAGAGAAGGAATGCTAGAGGGTCACACACTATATGTTTCCATTTATCTCAATTATATTGAATTTTAATTTAATTATTATAATAAATATTATACTCAGGATCAAGAAATAATTTTCTTAATATTTTATCTATAAAAAATATTTATTGATGAATCAAATATTAATCCATGTATTTTATAAATGATGAGGAGGATAAATGGGATAAAACTCAATCAGTTGATAAAATATAAATTTACCAACCGATAAAAATATATTTTTCATTACACAATTTAGATGAAACAATAAAATAATAATAATATTTTTATTATATGTTAATTGGGTCTTATAAATATTATTATAATATTTAATGTTGGGTATGAAATTAAAAATTCATTTACCTAAACCCTAGCTCAATAAATATATGGTAATATCTATTTAGTAATGTTAATAAAAAAATTAGGAATTTAGATCCATTGTGAACAACATACTTACATATAAATTGTCCACATATATACCTCTTAATAATGTGTATAATTTCATCAAAATCAAAGGGTCATAGAGTTCTCTAGATGAATAAATCAAATATTGGATTCACTGCACTAACACCTGGAAATCAGTTAAAATCTCTGGGAGATTAATGAAGCACATGTGGATCACTGTTATAGAGATTCTACACTGGAATCCTCATACTAAAATTAAGGTAATACAAGACGAGTTTTCATAAAATCAACAACATCATTAGAGGATCATTTCTAATTTTAGTAAATCAACTATTTAGATATAAATAAATTAATTATAAATTTATTGTTGGAGAACCTCTACTAGGGTTTCAAGAAAGTCTATATTAAAATAAATTTTAATATAACACCCGCCATAAGATCTTTTGTTGTGCTTGGAATGTTCACTTTTGATATCCCATTATGTCAACACTTGAGCATTAAGAATCAGATATAATAAAGTGATTTATGAAAATAATGGAAGAACCGAACATTTTCTGGTATAATATTTAACATGCATGGTTGATCATAGGATATGAATATATCCATGAGTAATTTATATACCAATTTATCTCAATTATGTGAAATAAAACGATCCTAAACCTCTCAAATTACAATCTAAAAAATAATTATAGATTTTGAAATCACATACCTGGGAAGAATTATAGAATATTAGTCTTAACATTCATAAATATTCCATCATTTTTTTATAAATATTTTCAACGTTATATAAGAACTTGCTTAATATTTTTAATAGTGGAGTGTATTTAGAGTCTTGGTAATATATACACTCATATGTTAGTAAGATAAATGTTTCCCCACAATTTTTTTTAAAACTATAACCTTTCTTAGACATACCGTATATAATACATATCTTCATGACCTAGGGAAATTAAACATAAGAATGGGTGAGATCATTTTCCTAGTAATTAATAAATAGATATAAATGTATGTATAATATGAACATAAGTGTGGTATAACATGAGAATAAAATTTGAAAACTCTACCCTATATATAAGAGATTGTATGAACGAGTCAAGAAAAAAAATATTTCTAGTTAATAACACATGAATTATAATATAATAAAATAACATTATCCATAAGAGCATACCATAAGAAAATTTCATTGAATCTGTTTCATACAGATAGAAATATAAAATTATTTCCATATTGGTAAAGGCTCACTATAACACATTTCATTTATAAAACCATTTTTATGTGTGTTACGATATCATAAATATTTACCATGTCATAACCCAATAAATTAAATGTGTATCAAAAGGATTTAATAAATTTATAAGTTATGGAAAAGAGACAGGTTTCATAAGCATTTTAGAATAGTATAGATAGTGAAACGAGGTGGGTTTCAAAATAATTTCATTTTGTTATAACTTGTTGAAGAAAAATGGGTTTCATAAACATCATAATATCAAAACATAAATAATTTAGAGAAATAGTATGAATGGTATCCTGGGATTGTATCCCCAATAAAGCATATGTATCACTAATAATTATTATCATATATGGAAAATAATATTGAAAGATCATTTAAAAAATATATTGAGGAAATAATCCTTTCCACTTTGAAAAACTATTTTTAATGAATTAATGATTTTTGGAAACGTTTTATTTCATAAAAACATTGAATACTTATAAACGAATCATTGAAAATCATTTAAATCACTTTTTATACGTAACACCTTTTTGGAATCCTTTTTCCTTGAAAATATCTTTTGAATGTAACAATGGTCAATTTCAAAATAATTTTCAACAATTTTTATAAACTAAAAAATCAAAAAATTATTTTATAGGATAATGAGATTAATATGAAATCTATAAACCTTTTTAGAAAAAAATATTTTTGAATGAAAACAGATTTCCGAATGAAGTTAAAAATATAGTAAGATTTAATTAATAAAATAATTATTAATTATAATTATTGAAAAATTGGTGAAAATGGTACCATTAAATGGATATATAATGAATAAATATAGAATAATAAAAATATTTCTAATTATTGAGATTAATATAATTATATTTCAATATGGGAGACATAATCATTATGAATCCCGATATATTATGCGTTTGTAACATAAATTTATACCAATTTGGAAGCATTGAATCATTATACCCATGAAATATTTACATAAAATGAAAATTAAAATATCATGAGGATTAATAATTTAATGAAATTAAATGTTAAATGGGATTTATATACACCTCATGGAAGAATATAGTGTCATAACATAATAAATGCCTCAAAGATGGTAAATTGAGGAACATTCCCTTACGGGTATGGAAACTATTGAACCAAATTCCCCATGAAAGGGAGATACTCAAATGGATTTTAAAATACCAATAATTGTATGTATAATAATCATAATATAAATACATAGGTATTATATACACAACATTCACAAAATAGGTGGTGAATCTGACATGTGTCTCCCAAAAGTAAAAAGTGAGATAAAAATCCCATAATGCTTGAGTAACATTTGAATCATAATTCCCATGAAAGTATAACATCAATGGAAACATTAATTATGATTAGATATGATATATTCAGGATATATCTTGTCATATATAATTATATACACCACATGAATGAAATAAGTGATGAATACGAAATAAGTTTCTCAAAAATAAAAGTGAGAGAAGAGATTCCCTTAACTTAGGTCTTGAAAATTTTTATACTCATTAAAATTTAATTTATAACAAATATAGTTTTATTATACATATATAACATAACAATATTCATATATACCATACAATACATGATATTATTATGACTTGATATTACCCATTCATTAATATCTCCATGTTAATGTTATTTTGGGGTAATTACTACATTGATTTTGTATAGTTTTGACTTGTTATTTTTGAAATTAATATGTATATCAACATTTCATCATTACATAATCAAAATTAATATACAAATATAATATATATTTATTATATATGTATTTATATTAATCTAAAAAAATTTAGTACTTGGAAATGAAAAGCACTATTCTTGGGGACAGTAGGTCGTACGTACACATTAGTGTTGTATTTCATTTTCAACTCAGTTTTAATGACATAAATGTAATTTATATAATATAGTTATAGAATAAATTTTATTTATTATATATCAAATATCTTAATTAAATACATCCTTAATATATTACATGTAATCAGGGAATAAATCACATCACATAATGATGTTATAATATGTTGTACACATGAACGAAATTTTCATATTCCCACAAAATGGAAAGAATGTATATTTGTGTGATATAGAAATTATATGATAATAATAATAAAATCATTAATATAATAAACAAAAAAAATAAACATTATTTCAATAATTATTCCCAACCATGATAGGTGGTAATGGAAAAACAAACAACATCGGTTTGCGAGGTGGTAGTCCACCGTACACATGAACGATGACTTCTTATCCAACTTGATACAATTGTTTTTGGTTTTTTATAGTAACCCTAACGCAAAAAAATTCAGCATATTTAAGAAAATGATTTTATTATATAATCATTATAAAAAAATAATTTAGTTTTTTTGAGGAAGAAATAAAAACTTTTGTTGATGAACGTTATATATTCTTTGGGTATCATGCTTAGGGTTTCAATAAAACCCATACATAGTTCGATTTATGTCTAAAATAAGGATTTATGATTCGGTTAGGGGTGTGGGGAAGTGATTTGGGGGGGTATTGTCTGACCCAAAATGGTTTGAAGTGGTGATGATGATATAAAAGATGTTGGATTTTTAAAAGTGGGGTGAGTGGAAAACATCTAAAATTTTGAAAGAGTGATTTCCACCGGTGTTTTTTATAAGTCACAAGGATAAAAAAAGAATCATTATTGAACCTTATAGGTTTAATAGACTAAATATGGGTTTAATATTTTTTATACATGTTTATAGTTTATATTAACGCATATCATATTATTTTATCCCCTGATAAACATAATTTTACCTTAATTGCGATAATTAATTTTTATACATCCTGTGTTCATTTTGGTCAGAAATTAAATCAACATTATTAAAAAAATAAATAATTATGATTCAAAATATTAAATCCAATTTTGGAAATTCAATTTAAATAATTGGGAAAAATTAAATTAATAATAATCCCACTAGCAGGATGAGCAAGCGGGTTATTAATGCCAAAATGATCAAAAGTTTCAAAGTTTTTATATTCGATTTTTCGGATTAAATTTATCAAAATGTCCTAAATTGAATTAAAATATTTATAATTGAACTAATTAAATGTTTATAAAAACTAATATATAATGTAATATTATAAGTAAATAAAATTAAAAGTCAGTTTTCAGTTAAAACTCATTATTTTTCACTATTCATAAAAATGATACATTTTAGAAACATCCTGAAAATTAAAAAAATTATTTGATAATTTTTAATTAAAAATTGATTTATATTTTAGGAAATTAATTTTCTAATAGTTTCAAAAAAAATTATTATTTTTCAAAAAATAAAAAAAATTCATTTCTTTGGGAAATTATTATTTTCAAACATATAATGGATTTAAATAAAATTATGTATTTTATTATTAGTTAGATTCATTTATATAAAAACATTATAATTAGTATTTAAAAAGAAGTTTGTAATATTCATTTTTCAAAGTCTAATTTCTATGTTAAAATAGTCAATTTTGGAAGACAATATTAACAATAAGTAGTCGTTTTTTTAAAACTCAGGGTTGTGTGTTATGAAAGCTAACCTAGTGATGAGTGCAGTGATAGATAACCTAGTTATGTTTGTTACTCAATCATGAAATGTTGTTTCATGTAACTTGATCCATTAAAAAATTAAATTATTTAATGAAAAATTAATACATAAAACATGGCGTGTTACATTCTACCCCCTTCAAATGAATATTTCCCGTTAAATACATCACTCTGATACAAATAAATGGGGAAAATTTTACATCATCATATCTTATTATTCCCATGTATCCACCCAAAACTAGTGATTTTGGCATAAATCCATGACCATGTGAGGGTAATTGTTTAGTAGAACATTTTCTATAGGATCTAGAATCCGTACTAGCAGTTCCTCATAAGAATGTTCATGCTCTATGGGGTTGACCTACGAGTTTTGAAAATGTGAAGGGTCAAGTATGTACTTACTCATTACAGATACATAGAATTCATCATGGACGTAATATTTATTTGGTAGAATCTCCATGTGATAATATATGGTCTTGATATGATCATGAATTTCAATGGGACCATTATACACGTCGCTTAGTTTAATTTTCTTCTTGAATATCATAACATTATTCCATGGAGAAATTATTAGAAACATGTTTTCACCAACAATAAATTATATAATATTCCAAAAATTACCAGCATAACGTATCTACTGACCCTGAGAAACCTTGATGAGCTACAGAATGGATCTGACCTTATATATCATTTCATCAGCTATTTAGGTCCCAATTCCTTTCTTTCTCCAACATCATATTAGCACATTAAATATAAACATTTCATTCCAAAGCATGCTTCATAAGGATACATATGAATAATTGTGTGAATAATATTGTTATAAGAAAACTCAACTGGAGAAATGCGTTGATTTGAACAACCATCGAAATCCAAAGAACATGATATCAACATATATTATTGGGTTTAAATTGTTCTTTCAAATTGAAAATCTATTTTTAAAGGACACATATAATTGAATCTCTACTTCATATCAAGAACATGCTAATGAATTCTCCATAATATTGAGGTAAACCATAGATCCTAACTAGATATAATGGAATGTGGTACTCCATGAAACCCAACATCTTCCTTAAGTGTCTCTCATAAAAATGAAAACCAAAGACAACTATTCTTTCATAAATATTAAATGTGTTGAATTAGTATGGAGATTGACTATATTATATATAGAAGTATTCCATTTAATGGTTTTAGTGAGTCTTAAAAAAATATATTGTGATGTTATCTCATTTTCTAATCTAGTTAGGATAAGGGATTCTACATCCCTATATGATATTTTCTTTCATCTATAACTTATTTTCATACCAAGAACCAAGGTAAAAACTCTAAGATATATTTATTCATGCCATCGGAATAGAATTACTCTTTTATATCTCTATACATATTCATACTTCTTGGATGAATAGAAAATAATTAAATATGAGCTTCCATAAATAAAAAATTTATGTACGGTACGAACAGAATACATACACTATTCCCAAACCATATCCATCCATAATAATCATGAATCAAATCAAGATAATTTCTATCATTATATTGTAATTATACACCCTCCTTATTCACCTCTTAAAACTTCACATGGATAGATGGTTGAACATTTAATTGAGAAATACAATAGTTTTTCCCTTCCTTTAAGATTTCTAGATACATACATTTCAAAACTAGAAATATGAAAAAACAATTAATCCTCATCATGTATATGGAAACATGACCCTTTAAACTCAAAGAATCAACCTATTTGTTCACTTTCATAGGTTGTTAAAGAATTTAGTAATCATAATCATTAATTATCTATAATAATACTCGTTCTCGTATATTCACCTCTTTTGGTGTTAATATATACTTCAATAATTAATGATGGATATATATATATATCAATGTTTTCTCCATATTTATAATACCACTATACCATTATTGAAAAATTTATTGTAGGTAACTCGAAATCATGGATTGTATATTTCTTCTCATGAATTTAAAATTATCATGATGAATAATCTATAACCATGAAATTATACATATGAACACATCCCACTCACTTATTGTATTCGTAACTATATATTACAAACCCTTTTAAACTACATGTTAATGTAAGAACATGTGAACTAACTAATATTCTCTTATTTTACTTGAAATTTTCATCACATTAATCTTTCTAATGGAACACAGATCCCTTATGAGTTAACATGGGATGAGGCTTAGTTAGTTGTGAGAAATCTTCTACCAACCATTCACAATATCCATTTATAAAAAGGTAACAATGGATCTCAATCACCATTGTTTTTTGGTACATCATTCAACAACCTTAATATATGATTGACATTTTTATATACCCTATTTCAAGATTATATGGCCAAAAAATGAATACTTTTTCTCAAAAAATTCATACTTTTTAAATTATTTAGATATTTTATATTTCCTTTGGTTTTTTAGTATAATTATCCAGTGGTCTTAAATCACTTCCTTTCTTATTGAGTAAATATGAATGTATTATATAAACACTATCAAAAAATTATCATGGCAATATCTAAAGAGTATATTCACTAATTTCATGAATATATAAGGGTAACTATTATTATCCAAAAGAATAACTATATTTTCATAGTGTCTATACCTTGTAAAGATTGTGGTATTGGGAATGTCATTCATAACCCTCAATTGATTTTATCTAGAATGAAGGAAAATTGTGGAAATGAATTAACCTCCATGAAGTTATTTAAAGAAATCATGAATATGGGGAAGAAGATAAAAGTTATTCCTCATGATATTGTTCAAATCCCTATAATCATTGAGAAGTATCAATGAACCAAATTTAATTTTCACAAATAGAACATGTGCACCCCATGGTTACAAACATGAAAAAATGAATACCATGCCATTTTTTCCATTATTTCATCTTCAATTTCTAAAACTCAATAAAGGCCATTCTGTTATGAGTTTTTGAAATTTGTGTGGAATCATGTTTGAGTATTATTGAAATATCAACATCACATTTTGGTATAATAAAAAGAAATTATTCTAGAAATACCTCAAAAAATCCATGAATAATTGGAATATAATTTATTCCATGTTTACCGCCAACCATATGAGATGAACACCCCTTTTGAATGGTAATTATTCCCACAAATGGGTGAAATATCCATATAAATACCATACTTATCATCACATTGATTGGTGATCATATGATATATTTTAATATCAAACAATACCTCCATTACATGATAATTTATATGGTATTTTTATAGATAAAGTTAGTATATGCCTAATACGACATCAAATTCATCTTGATTAAGAATGAAACGATTTATATGATTCTCATTACATCAAATGTTAGCCAAATAGGAATGATAAAAAATTGAAGGGATCATCATACCGATTGGGGGTTGTACTACTAATTCCACATATAATCATTTCATTGGAATCATAATACCCTCATAAAATAGTTTAGATATGAAATAATGGGTAGATGTGGATTCAAATAAGAGATTAGGAGTTCAAGAGTGGATGGTAAGTACACCTTTCTCCATGTCGTTATCTCAGCACTCATCAAAAATATTCATCACGTGAGATTTCCCCTTTTCCGTCAACTTAATATTTTGATGATATTGATCATTTCAATTAAACATTGGGTTTGGGTATTGGTATGAAATTTTTTTATTCTCCTTAAACAAGAAACATTGAAGTGGGGGAGGTTCATTTTGTGAAGATTTCCATCAATTAACATTTTTAACTAACTTCTTCACATAGAATTTGAAATCCATTCACCAATGACCTTCCCTTCCAAACTTAAAACATTTTTTAGTCCCTTTAATACAATTTCCTCCATTTTTAATCTCAGAATTTGATCATAATGTAATGATAAACTTCCACTCTCTATGTTTTTTATATTTTTTGTATTAAATTCGTTATTCTTTTAATTTTCAAAACAATGAGATTTATATGTAATTGCAACCTCCATTTCCACCTTGAATGAACATAGAAAATTTTATTTATAGTTAATGAAGTCTCTTATAACCAACTACCTTTAGAGAATTGTTTCAATGTAACTAAATAATTAATGATCCATACACTCATGTAGGATAATAATGCTAAATGTTTACCAAAACACTCATGTAAAACTATCTTTTTATGTACCAAATAATTCCTCACCGGTTTCATTTAACTAATTGAAATATGTATCCATCTTCCTAAAAAGAACACGACGAAGGAAATTATTGTAATGTATTTTCTTTAACTCATCTCAATCCAAGGATTTAATTTCATAATATTGCATCTTATTCTTAATTAGAGTCTAATATTGATATGATTCACTACACAAAAAAAGATATCCAAAATGGACATTTCATGTTCTGAACAATTGAGAATGGAAAATATCTTTAAATATATAATAATCCATTATTCAGAAACTAGTGTATCAACTATTCCACTGAAGTAAAGGGGATGTTTCCTCATGAAGGACTCAAATGAATGGTTTCCCTACTATTTTCATTTGTAATTCCACCATGATTCATAGCCTAAGAATGTTGTGTGAACATAAAAACATGTTTTTTCATTCCAACTCCCATAAAATTAGGATTCTCATGGGGAAAACCATTTAAATTTACATCACATTCATTATTAACATGGTTGTAATGTGTTTCTTCTATTTACTAAAACCAAAAAACATTGAGTAATAAATAGTAATTATAATGGGGAACCAAAATATTATTTAAAATTACATCTTGGATGTCAAAATAATGATTCTTTATTTAATATACAACTATTTAGGATTATCATAGGTTATTCATAGTTCTGTCATATTTAAATCCTTTATGATGGTTTGTATAGTGTTTGTGAATTTCCAATGCATATCCCATGGGATTTTTAAACTCATTATGTAACAGAGCCCTTTAACGTGTACAAGTTTGCGATCAAGTCTATCTCAAAATGGTGTTTTATGTGTAATTATCCAAATATACTTATATTCGTAAGCCACACCCACATGTAGTATCTAATCATGGATTTAATTTATTTTAATCATCTCACTATAGCCTTTAAAAAAATTCAAGTACATTTTCTCATAAATTGATATGTCTAATGAAATATCCTTATGAATTTCATTAGGGATTTAACTATTTTTTTCAATTCATAGTTTAATAAGGTTATTTAAATATATCCTCTAATCCCATATATAGAGACATTATCATAACAAACATAGGTGTTCAATAAATATTTTTAAAATTCTTTACATAACAAAACCACACGCTTGAGGACCATAATAGTTATTGACATTGGAAACATGAAAAAAAAACACTAGATGATAAATGAGCTACATCATCACCCAAAACATTAATCACCACTTTAACCCCAATTTTACATTATGGGGTCCCAAAAAGTTCTCAAAGGTAATGAAAATATTCCCGCAGGTTGGGTGGAGCAAGGAAATACATTTTATATAAACATTTTGAGAAGAAATTTAAATAAATAAAACTTTGAAATGGGATTTGGCCTGACTGTGATCTGATTACCGAGAAAGGATCATGAAAGTCATAAACCCTGAAACACTGGTATGTGGATGGCCAATGATGCACTGGCCCATGAGGAATTATCTAGTGAATGAAGCTGTTCATGGTGAATTTCCACCCATGAACCAAAGCCGTTGTGAACTATTTTCACAGGAGAAAATTCATCGGAAGTATGCCCTATATTCCATCATCACAGACTATGTATTTTATGTATGAATTATAGTATGTGGTTCCCTTCGAATTTCATATCCAGAAATTGCAATTGATCGATTCATCCTTGTTCGAAATTTTCTATGAATGATTTTGCAATAGGTCTCTCATGAATATTAAATACATCTTCCATAGTACTATATAAAATAACCACAAGGGGACCAGATAAAAGGACGTAATAGGGAAGATAAATTCCTCCAGAATGGAGAAGAGCGGTGGGATGGTTGAAAAAGGGATGATGAACAGAGATTGTGTGTGAGAAATTGCTATTTCTCATGAAACAGTTCATGGGACTCCATCCCACACTTGAAGTATTTCACGAGACACCATTCCCCACATGACCTAATTTGTAGACTCCATCCTGCGAACCATATGGAGAATGAAGTTAATAAAATTCCTCGATATGGATCATATTTGTGTGAACCTCTACAACCAAACTAAAAAAAATATTAAAATATAAAATAAAAATTCTTCAAGGATTCTCCTATGTGGAATGCTGTGCACAGACACCCCATTGAAGAAAATATATCATGAAAAACTATTATCCAGCCAATAGTTCATGAATGATCCTAAGAAAAAAATAGTTTGGTTACCATATTAGTTAGATATATCCTTTGAAAATTTCATTCTTATAATACAGTACATGACAAGCTCCTATGAGAATTCTCCTACGCAACTAGCTCCTATGGGAACAGACCTCCGAGCCGGTCCCTTTTCTATGTCCACTGACCCTAATGAAAAATGGATAGTAACACCACAAACATTTTAGGAAAGGTCGATGACATTTTCCATTGACTCTTAATTCCATCCAAACATATTTCTGTCCAATACTAAGAGTTTAACCACTCCCCATGAGACTCTTAAAACCCTATCACCTTCCTTTGATGCCAAGTTGACTGAGTAATCCATGGAAAATCAAAGCCTGAATGTTTCTAAATTCCTATCATATCCTTTGCATTCGTCAAAATATGTGTTTTTAGTTATTCTGGATCCTTATAGAACTCCATGGCCATCGTAAATGGACTACAAATGTCATACATATACCTCTTCTTGATTATTCAGAAAATTCCCTCACAAATATTCATATGATTCCTACAAAACATCCTATCAAATAAAAGAAAATTCATCCTCAAGATATGATTTTCTTACTTCTGTATTCCAAAGGGTTTCCATTCCCCATCTAATTTTACATGATCTAAAAATCCCCAAAGTCACGTTTTACCCTATCCTTCCCTCTCATGTTTGAGGTATGTCAGCACAACCCATCTTTATTATCATACAGTTAACAATCGTTCCTAAAAAAATGGCCCGAAATTCTATAACCACAAATTATGTGTTTTTGTCCTAACCACATGATGTTAAACTATATGGTATTATTCAATGAAACATGACATTAAACTATGATTCCATCGTCCATGCTATATGACTTCAAACTATTTTATGTTGTGATATTTTGGATCTTCATAAATGTCCCCGACCATCCAAAATGAATTTTTAGTGTCATGAAGATTCTTCTACACAACTATGCACACAATTCCCCAATGGCCTCTATATGTTGCCTAAAATAACGGCATGTTAACCAAAAAAATCGTTATCAATATTGGCCACTCAAACATCTGTATGCCCAAATGGATTCTATGCCTCATATCATTTCTCTTGATCTAAAATCCTTCATAATTGTGGATTACACATTCTGACCCTTTTATGTTTGAGGCACGTCAGAACATCCAATCAAGATTTTTCTCTAGTTAATCTTGTTTTCTATAATAATTGGTTCTAATCGTTTGACCCTAAACTACAAGACACAAAATAGTTCCATCCACATGATGTTAAACCTTATGGAACTCATGCCTAAAAGAAGATAATAAACTATAATGCCATCATTCAAGATATATGACATTAAACTATAGCATACCCCATATGAAATTTAAAGGGCAATCCTCTTGAGGTAAGCCACTAGAATTTTGTGAGAGGTGTCACTCGTCACCCTACTTTCCTCATCTCGGTACTATCCTAGATATCAACATGGGTGAGAGTCATCATATTCAATGTCCCCCTTTCCCTCTCACATTGGGCTCATATCCATGGATTTTTCCACCATAACCCTCCTCATTTTCCATTAGTGGATAAGGGATATATAATGGCTTTCCTGATCAGCTGCTACCATTTGTTTCTCCCACCGAGCATGACTCAAATGCGAGTAGAGTGTAAGGGTGATCATAGAATCTGTATCGACAATGTACAATGAGAACACTGATTCCCACTATAATTAGTGTATATGGGATTCCTATGTAAGGCCTGAGATCATAGAGGAAACCTTTTTCAAAAGGACCACCCCAATAATTGTCCCCATCAAAGTTAATCCTCTTTGTTACTAATCCCTAATATGATTCTCTCAAACGAGAAGATCTATTGTGTATGACCCAATCAATTCATAACCATAAATGAATTTTGGGAACTCTGATTACTTCTCAAACTAGGATATATAGGATTCCTATCCAAGGCTTGACCACAATGGATGTTCTCCTCAAAAGTCAATACTGATAAAATGTTCCTCCAAATTCAAATGTGCTCCCTTCTTGGTGTAATTCCTGAAAATAGAATTACATGGACTATGGATTCCATTTGACCGGGATACATATGAAACATTACCGAGGTCCAAATCCAACCCTCAAATAAAACTTAATGTTCCCTAGGCTATATCTATGGTAAGTTCATGTTTACCCAGAAGAGCATATCTTTCATGGGACCCTCAGGCCACTTCAGCATAAACCCCACACCAAGTCTTGACTAGGAATCATTCACCTGTGTGTCCTTTCTACAAGATTCTAATCTACATGGATGGGTTGCCATCATATGAAATTAAACAGTGATTTGTCCACATCAGCAACACCGAACTATGTGGGCACTGATTCCTCTCACAAGGAAACATAAGAATCCAATATTATGGGCCCAACCCCAATATCAAACAACCTTCCATCCATCCTGGATGACAATAAACCCTAGAGCGCCTCGCTGCATGGCTTATGTCAACATTTTTTATTTCACATCAATTACATGTACGTTCATGGTTATCCTACAACCTGGGGGTAACTCATGGATACACTCATCAGGAATTAACTAAGGATTCACAAACATATGAACATGGCTTAAATCAATAAGTGTGTCCCTATGTATTTAATAATTCCCCCAATAGAGTGTGATGAGCCTGAACTCCCATCCTCTTGACCAATGGAATCATCAAGTGTTGTTGGCCAAACCATCCAACAATAATATGTAGTTCAAAATCAGGTATGTGAATCATGTATTGAAGCACTAGTGGGTGTTTTTGGCTCCATGAATGAACGCATTAGAGACCATTCAATGGAAGCATATCCTAAGGGGACATATTGTAAAAATACATAACCCCCTACAATCACATGTCCAGAACAATTGATTTTTGACCCTCCTTCATAAATAAAATAGGATAAAATACCCATTACTAATAGGGTAAATACAATCCACCCTAAAGTATAGTTACATGAATCAGGTCGAAACAAAAAAGGTGAACCCCACATGAAATTCTCTATAACAACAAACAAATGTGTCTCACATGTCAGACCATTTGGTTTTCCATAAACATTCACCTCGGATCGAAAAAATCATATCATACATAGTTAATACCTTCATAACATAGGGATAAGAACCATAATAATGGGTGAGAAAATATGCACAATGAGGGAATATAATGGAGATATATAAGAATAACATGAACAAATGGGTATGATGACATGTGTATAAAAATTTAAAATAATAGCTTGTTAATTAATTATCAAATAAATGAGATAAGGAATAAATATTGGATGATAATAAGAAGGGAGTACTAAGATAATAAAAGAAGATGATCCATAAGAGAATAATAGTGGAATAAGCCATGGAATATCTTTCAAACATATAAGCATATAAAATCATTTCCATATTGGTCAAGACATACATCATGGTCCATCATTTTGGAAAATGTCATCTACTATCCCCACCTCACTCCTCATTCCTGTCATTTCATAATGAACTAGTTTCACTCCCCATTCTAGCCGTGTCTTACTATACTGGACTCACACCCCGTTCTAGCACTGTATAACTAACGCGATATAGGAATCTTTACCCAGTGTATTGGAGGGAGATATAGGTCTCACCCTTCTCATAATAAAACCCATATATATGCGTTCCAAAATATCATAATAATTAATCATATCATTACCCATGAAATTAAATGGGTATCATAAATATTCCATCATATAATAACATGTGGAAGAGATAAAGGTTTCCGAATTATTTTCTTATAGAATAAAATTTAAAAATATGTGGGGTTCATAATCAGTTTCTCTTAGAATAAATTATGGAATAGTAATGAGTTTCACAAATAGCATGCAATAAAAACAAAAACTATTCATAAACATAATATGAATGATATCCTTGGATCAAATCCCCCACAAAGAATATGTAACAACAATGAATGTAATCTTATATTGAAAATAATTTTGAAATATTATTTAAAATATTTCTTGATTAAAATATAGATTCCTATTTTAAAATTCTCATTAAAACATAAAACCTCTTGAAAAACATCTTATTTAAAAATAACCTTGAAAACATAAAAGGGAAGCTTTAAAAATAATTTAAAACATATTTTAAACAAGAAAATTTTATAAAACTACCTTATTTGAAAATAACTTTTGAATCATATAATGGACTCTTTAAAAATTATTTAAAATATTTATTATAAGACAAAATATTTTAAAAATATTTTTTTAAATTAGTAGAAAATGACCTTAAAATGTTTTTAAAAATATTATTTGAAAACATTATTTTGGTGGTTTCTTCCCTTTCCCCCCTATATGATCCCCTGATCTCTCTCTTATTATTCCACTTCTTCCTATGGATTCACCCCGAGCAATGAAGCTTCCTTATTCTTCTTCATATGATTTCTTCCCCCTGATGTGTTTCCTTTTATTTAGGGTTTCATCCTCAGTTCCCCCTTTCAGTTTATCCATTTCTATTTTAATATTAGGGTTTTAGTCATGTTTTCTTCTACCTAGTTCCATGGTATTTTTATGTTGTCAATCCAATTCTGTTGGGTTATTTCAATGGTGTTCTTTATTTTTTCAGTGACGGTTTGACATTGAGGTTTTATAGATCGACATTGAGGTTTTATGGTGTGGTGAAGAATCCTGCTTGACCATGGCTTGTTTTGGAGGCCCTTTACACTCGTACTCCTCTCTGGACTCCGTGTCCTCTGATCCCTTCTTGTTCGGTTGGGTGTGACGGTCTCCAGGTGTTTTTGGGTTTTGTTTTGTGATGTGGAGGGGGGTTCCAGGTGGTGCAGCCAGCTGAGACTGTGAGGATTCTGTTTTGTTGGGTGATGTGGCAGCGGTAACAGGTAGATTTAGTGAATGAGAAGATGAAATCCGTGATGGTGTAGAGGAAATTGGATGGAGGTGAAGATGGAAATGTCATCTGGACATGTCCTTGATGAAGGTTCTTAGAATAGCTCACATGTTTTTGTGGGGTGCGCGGTTTTCTTAGGCAGGGGAGTTCTTTTCCCGTTGGTCATGAAGAGTTATTGTGGTTCCGTCATGGGTGCTCACCAATGTTGGATGGTTGGGGATGTTGGTGATGGAAGCATCAGAGTATGCTGGACAAGGATGTTTGAAATCTATTGTTTTATATGCTCTGTTTATCTTTACCGGTTTTCGTGGCTGGCCATGTGGATTTCTTGACTTGAGGAAATGTTTCAACAGGGAGGTGGAAGTTACTTTTGAATTTGAATTTGGTTTTTGAATTTTGAAGGTTGTAAGTCATAGGTTGTAATGTGAGGTATGTGGTATTTTTGTAAAGGATGTGGATATCGATTTTTGGTTCCCACATGACCAAAAAATTTCTTTTAATAATACAAAATAAAAGGTTTTTGTAACATACATCTCAAAGATGGAAAATTGAGACAAATATACGTTACAAATTTGGTTATAATTGAACTATAGACCTCATGAAAGGGAGACCCAAAAATGGATTTAAAAATACAAATATTTTTAATTGGTAGTGTCATAAAATTAATTAATGGAATTATATACACCACATAAATGAAATAGGTGGTGAATATGAAATGTGCCTCACAAAAGAAAATCTTTATATGAAAATCCCTTAATACTTGAGTAAATTCTGAATCGCAATACCAGCGAAAGAATAACATAATCGGAATCATTATTTATAATTAAATGAGGTATGTTAATGATATATCATTTAATAGGAAAATATATACACTTAAAAAAATATATGAGTGGTGAATATGGAATAAGTTTCTAGAAATAAATGTTAGAGTAGAAATACCCTTACAATACGTCTTGACATCCATCATAATCATTGAACAATTTTGTAAAATAAATATAATTTTATTATAAACCAATAATAGAAAAATATTAATATATATAATATCATATATTATTTAATTATATATTTTTATGAACATTTTATTAATAATTTTATGTTAATGATATGTTCATAGTAATAACAGCTTTGTTTTTCATATATGTTTTGAATTGTTATCAATAGTTCCCTTACTTAGATAATGATTTCATTATTTCCATAATTTAAACCATGATATAAATTTTATATATATTAAATATATATTTATTTATTTTAATTGATAAAATTTAGTCATAGGAAATTATATGTACCGTTTATAGAGCTAGTAGGTCATACATATGCATGAACATTGTTTCCATTTGTATATTAGTTTCAAATAAATAAATGGTAAATAAAAAATTACCATTTTAGAATAATTTTTAATTTATATAAATATTATATTTTTATTTAAAACTTCATTAATACATTCTAAGTATGTCATGAATGAATCACATCGCTTCATGAGGCGGTAGTCTTCCGTACGCATGAACAACATTATCATATTCACAAAAAATGGAAGGAATGATTGTATTTGTTATATAATAGATAAATGTGAATTATTAAATAATTAATAACATAAATTTCATATATAATTTTAATTTCCATCATTATACCCAACCCTGAGAGGTCGTACTGAAAAAATGAACAAGATCGGTTCGCATGGTGGTAGTCCACTGTACAAAAGAGCGATGATTTACTAACCCATTTTGATTTATGTGTGTCTGGTTTTAGGTCAGAAAAGTAACATAATAATAATTATTTCTATTTATGAGGTTATTATATAATAATTATTTAAAAATAATTTAAGGTGTTTTTGGATTAAACAAAAAAATGTTTACTGATGAATGTTTCTTATTTTTCAGGTATCCTCCTTAGGTTTTCACTAAAATACATTCTTGGTCGATTTTTTTTCTAACTAATGATTATATAATGAGGTGAGGGATTTGGTAAGTTTATTTTATATGTATTTTTTTATCAAATGATATTTTATGGCTTGATTAATACATTTAAGGTGTTGGCCTTTTAAAATTTGGTTGAGTGGAAAATATGTATGGTTTTGAAAGAGAGAATTATGTCCACATTATTAATTTGTAAAAATAGACAAATGGACAATTTGAAATAATAAGATATTAAATAGTATAAAAATAGAAATAAAATATATTTTAGATAAGTTCATGGGTTAATTTATCACTTATAATATTAGTTTATTCCCTGATACATCAATATTTACGTTAACCGTGATAATGAATATTTAATGCATTTAGTATAAATTTTGGTCAAAAAATTTTGGCCTAATTATAAATTATAAATTATTTTTATTTTAAATATTTAATACATTTTCCAAATTAAAATATTATAATGGAATGAAATTAATTTTGAATTAATCCCTCAGACATGATGAGAAAGTGGGGTTTTAAAGATAAAATGATCAAATGTTTACAATGATTATTATATTAATTTTCAATACTAAATTTATTAAACAGACATACATTTAAATAATATATGTCTGGTTACACTAATAAAATTTTTAAGAAAATAAAAAATAAATTATTTTTATATATAAATTAAATTAAAGGGTATTTTTGAATTAAAACTCATTACTTTTTCACTATTCATCAAAAAATGAAAATTTTCAGAAAAATCACAGAATCCCACTGTAAGATATTTTCAAAATTATGAAATATAATATGATGTTTATTTTATCAATTTAATTTTATAAATGTATCAAAATTTAATTTTCATATTGTTTAAATATGAAATTAAATGAATTTCATTGTGAATATTGAATTTTCACTCATGTTACGAATTTACAGAAAAATATGTATTTTATTATCAATATATTCCCATTATTCAAAACAATTAAATATAATATTTATAATTAGATATTATTATTCATTTATTATTTCTAATATATTGGTCATAATGGTCTAATTTAAATGAAAATATTATTAATATATCATTCTTTTATTAGAACCCGGTGTCATTTGTCATAAAAGATAATTGAGTTTTTATTATATTCAAGGATAACCCCAGTTTAATGTAATGTAAGATCTACATGGTATTGTGTGTAATGAAATAAATCTACGAAATTAAATTTATTTAAAAAAATTTAGTTCATCAAATGATATGATGTTACAAGAATGGTTTGAATTAATCTAAAAAATTATAGCTTCTTCTAGAAGAGTTTTGGATATCTATAAAGAGAAACTCAATGATGAGTTAGAAACACCAACCATTACTTTGAAATATTTTTGTGGGTTTTTGGAACATTCCCTAGTTACCCAATGATGGGAATACTTTATTTTGAAAACCACATCCAAGCCCCAAACAATCATGACAGTACAGGGAAAGAGAACATGTAAATTAGAAACTACAACCATCACCCTATGCCTACTCCTACACTGGCACAAGTTCAATATCCTATACCCTATCTTCTGATTCATCTTTTTGAATATCGAGAATAATAATTTTCAATAATTTATGATATCATGAAAAAATGATTAAATGAATTTTAGGAATGAAATAATATGGTTATTTCAATTAAAGATTAACATGTTTCAGGAACCTTTATAGAATTCATGACAAAAAAAATCTTTTCATTTCCAGAACATGAGAGGCATGATCATGTTTTTAATTACTACCTTCTAATATATATCCCCATTAACCCAAATTTCGGCCATACCATATATGTTTTCTTTGTTTTTATGACATTTGTTTTAAACATGGTTGATTCGGGGTTGGTAAAATTAGGTAAATAACATTTAAATGTTGAATAATTTTCCATGTCCATCATAGGGGGATAAGTTGATCAATAAAAAGATTTATGATAGTGTTCAAAAATGTATAGTAGTAATTTGATGACAATATAGATGATCAATAATGAACAAAAAAACCTTAAGGACGAGTTGTTCCAACCAACCATGCCACCAGTATCTTATACCATGATGTGACTATCTTCATCATCACTATATTACATTGAGACCTAATTATCCATGAAATAGAATAACAGTAGAAAATATTAATATGATTTTGTGTTTGTGAAAAATCCAAATTTAATCCTATCCATCTCAAACATCATGCCACAAGTCAAAAGAAAGTGGCCACAATCCCATCAAATGGTACCATGGTCACTACCCCATCAAACATAATCTTTTTTAGATGAAGAGATTCTCCTTGGGTTTATTATCCCAAATCATCTAATTAATCATTTTCAATGATGTTTATGTTTATGATATTGAGTTTCTATGTGTTATTTGGGATCTAAGGTAGAGTTAGTGATATCCAAGGCATACAGGGAAGGAATGGTTTTGGATGAACACTGTATTCTAGCCACATCCTTGCAATATCTATTTATGCCACTAACACATGTGGGGGAGCCCTTCTAAAATCCCAAATATACCATTAAAATCCAAACACACTCAAAAAGTGTCTTTTATACCATATTATTATGGAATATAGATAGGAGGGGGTGAAACTATCCAATTACCCTCAGTGAGTATGTTGAACAAGTCATCCTAACCCACTAATGATAGTAGTTCCTTGAACCCCTATTCAATGACCTGACTATATTACATTAATAACTTAGACCCCAAATGTTCCTTCTATGGAATAGTCTCAAGCTAGGTACCTTATACCTTGTCCTACAAAATATTTAATCTTGAAATTATTATCACTAGTGATGGGAAATTTTTCAATACTGAATTCTCTCATCTAATGAGAAGACCTCTAGGAATCTCTCATAGAGGACACGATAAAAAATAAAGAATTTGAAGAAGAGGACACCACTAATAATGTATATCATGTAGTGATCGATGTTGTGGAATTCCAAACACTAATACATTTCATAAAGTAGGACATGGATGAAGTTATGTATGGTCACATAAGACTCTTGTATGTGTCTGGAAGGCCAGACGATAAAGGAATCTAATGGTACTTCATTGATAATGTCACATATTAAACCAAAATCTTGTTTGATTTTTTTAAATTTACATATAGAGAATGTAATTTATCCCCATCAACCCTGACATATTAGGGTAAATAAAAAAGTGAACAATATCTCCTTGTGTGAATCAAACTCAGGGGTCAAATTAGGGTCCTTATATTTGAATCTAAATTAATGGTTATTTTGTATGATACTGGTTTCAATGTCCATATATGGAGGGTCTGGTTTCCTAAACATGTGTTAATCCCTTCATCATACCAACAATGTCTTAAATACATTATCAATAGATATATCAGAAAATTTCAGGATGACAATAATCTATTTTTGCCTTGGAATATCAATATATAGATGCAATATTTTACTATATGGAAGGGAAATAACTCATGATTGATGATATTTCTCACACTATTACACCAAACATTGAGATAATAACCTAAAATAGACACATTAAGTAACTTGGTGATGAATATGTATTGTCCATATACCAAATCAAAGTTGTGAGTTAATATTTGACATTTTATACCTCATTTTTGATGATATCTATTGCCTTATCTAATCCAAAAAACATTATAGAAGTTTATAACCTCCAATGTGATGTAATTATCATAAGTGAAAATAATATCATTTTTTTCCGCATTGGTCTACAATACCCATATATTATCAACCACGGTCAGGATAAGCTTTCATAACTTTGATAGAGAATGAAGATACCCTCACCCAATATTTCGAGGGTTAATAATGTATATTCTGATCCAAACATGGAAAATTTCACTTCATCTCCTATTACCCATGATTTTAGTGTTGACAAAATAAGATGAAGAAGAAGGGGAACTCAAAGATACCCCTATAGTATTTTCGAATGTTTTCCAACCACCATCGATGAACTTAATCCAGTAAAAATGGCTACAAAGGAGATCTAAAACCTATACTAATTAGGATAACAATTTCACTCAATGAACTAGGGGCATATACCTCTTGTATAATGTATAATTGGGACTTGTTTTCATTATCGAAATTGAAAATTATAGGCCTTTATCACTATTTATAAACCGAACACATGGGTTTTTCATAAGATCACCATGGATACATGTAGGCTACCATGATAATTTATCCAACTGATGATTCCAATGTAAATGATGATTTTTATAAAATCATAATGGATAAAATCATTCAAAATTCCCAATAATGAATTTCTATTTCCAAAATTCTATTGAGCACAAATAACAATGGGATGATTTGAGTTTTATTTGTATTTTGAGATATCAAACAACATTATCCAAAAGATGATTTCCCGATCACAATTATAGAAAAAAGGATCATTGAAATGACTTGATATAACTGTATTTATTTTATGGGTGGATATCTAATATAAATATATAATTATAATTTGGAACTATAGATTAATAGGACCATTCATTTATGTCATCCCAAAGAACATATTTTTATCGGGTGATGCCTTTCAGTATGAATAACACCAACACTAGATTCCAATAATCCAGGAACTGTATTTTCAATTCCTTCTTGGGAATATCTACAAAATAATAGGTTAATGATTTTGTGGTGAATTGTTTTTATAATCCCAACAATTTCACTGATCTTGAGATCATTTTTGAAAAGTTACAAAAACATAACCTAAAAATGAATCCATTGAAATAAACATTCTATGTAACATGGGTATAGTTTCTTAGCAACACATTATGACATCATGGAATCAATTTTTACCCAAAAGAAAACTAAAGAAAACCTATATATGTCACCACCTCTAACCATAAATAGTTATTAGTACTACAACAGATATTATTCTACATTGAAAAAATTAAATAAAAACAAGTAGGAAAATACATACATTTCACAAAAATAATGAATAATAGAGTAATATGTTAGGGGGATGATAACAGTAAATAATATTTTAATATTCACAAGAAGCTTCTTTCAGTCCTCCATTAATAATTACGACCATTGAAGAATGACAACTGATTTTATATAGGATAGACTTAGAGTGATCCCTAGGTTCTTTCCTCATGAAAAATAATGATTCTAGAAGTGAGAACATCTAGTTTTATATCAGTTGAACAATGTTTTACAATGACACATGATATTATGAAATTTTGAATAGATTTTCTTAATTATTTTTAGTTCAAAATCTATGAAACAACTTTCAAAATCATGATAAATATATTATATCCTCTGAAAATCCTCTCAAATAAATCTTCAACTGACCTTTACTTATTGGGTGTTTGGATCAATGAGAATTCATATTATTGCATCTTTATTCTATGCTTGTAAAAAAAAATTATTAAAAGTATAATACACTAGAATACATACTTGATGAATATATCTATATAGAAACAACACCATTAAATAATGAATTATTAGATAAAGAGATTTTATCTTTGCAAAATGGACCCTAGACATGGGACATTGACTTTGATGGTGTATCCAAAATACCAAAATGAAAGGTAATATAATACCTAAAATAAACAAATTCATTTAAGGGGTGAAAGAATAACACATTTAGCGGAAGCCCCAAATAGGTGGTATTTTAAAAAATTTCCACTGACAATCAATGCAATGTTGTCGAATTTGGCGAAACGATTCCTGGTAAAAGATGAGGATCACGTGACAATATTTTTAAGCAGAAAATAAAAATCGAATAATACATAGTTTAGATCCAAAGTCTCACATGAAATATTCTTGTCGTTAGAGATCAGTGAAAAAATAATCCGAAGAAAAATTCCTCTAGATCATCCATACATTTTTCAAGAAATTCCCAGGAGTGCTGATCGTCAAATTCTATGTGCTAGCATAGAGATCCGATAATCCATTTGACACTCCAACAATCGTTGTATCACTTCGCTTGTGATTCCGGAGAGAGAGATTGATCCAAGCTCCTTGAATCCAAATAATATCTCTCTATAACATTGGAGAGTGGAGAGTAGAGGGTATTCCCATGAACTGTTATTTTTTAATGCCCCTCCTCCTCTATTTATCGTCTGTTATTTGTTTATCTGGAAATTCCAACCTGACCCCCAATTAATCTACTTGCTATTAACAACATTTTATGACTACCAATATGAGTGCAAAATATTTTTATCACTCACTTAAAATATGTTAAAATATATTATGAGATAATAATAGATTCGAAAACATGACTCGTCATACCTATAAATATTAATGGAACCTTGAATATTTTTTAATATTCATCTATTAATATTTTTTATGTATTAACATAAAACACATAAATACTTTTAATAAATAAATTCAATGCACATTATACTAAACTTTAATAGTATGATTTTAATTATCTCATTGTAAATATTTTTTCCGTGGACAAATCCCGAACCCCAGTGGTGGGGCCCACCATATCCAAATCTCCTTTTCAATTGAATAGGTCGGTTTCTCAAATATTCTATTGTGTGTGACCCTCCGAGCCCACATCGTGATAGTCGTGAATATTATTCATAGACTAAGAGTGATATCTAGAAACCCATCATGGCCCCTAAAGAGATAAGTATTGTCACAACAATGACAACCAACCTACGAACACGCACAGTGTAATATAATCTCATTGTCTGTAATATCTCATAAAGAAGGATGCACTAACGTGTCAACACTATTTTCTTACTTTATTATTTGTTGATCTGACTGGATGGATTTACCCTTTACAACCAAGGAAATGGTATTACAAAGGTACTTCCATCCTTATCAATGTGTCCTATGATATATTAAATCCATAACCCAAAAGAGACAAATCCTTTATTTATCATTCAACCAATGTCATGTCATCAATGATGCACCCAACAAAATCTAACTCACCATTACTTCATTTACATGGTTTTAATCATGCATCATAGAACAAAATTAAATGATATACAATGGTAATGATCTCAATTCAAAAGACCACTACACATGATCATAGATAAGAACATCCAATCTCAACTGAAACATCTGGTGTTCCTATCGGTGGGTCTATTCTCATGATCTCACTAGTAGAGATCACCATGTGAGAACTTAAAGGGATGAAGTATCAATCCTTATGAGCCTCCAGAACCTTATATTCAATCATCTACTGTGTCCAATCTATAATATGTATCAACACCATTGAACATATATTTAAGATTAATTTCATAGTATCTAAAGGTTCCCATTATAACCTAGGAACTACTATAAAATTTCGATATGAAAATTAATCATTGGATATTAATATTTAAATAGTGGACATAAAATATTATACTCTATAATGGTAGGATGTCATCATGTATAGATAAATGTATACTCGATATGGTAATAAAAATCACTAAATAGTTGGGTCTAGGGAACCCACCTTTTTAACACTCCCACATTCACTTGATCTGACATTCTAACAAAACCTTTTAGCTACTCACATGACGAAAAACATGTTTCTGATGAGTAACAAATTTAGCTATTGGGTCCTCCACAGTTCTGCCACATGGTTATTCTACTATTATTACTTTGTCTCATTGAGTAAAACTTATCAAAAGATGGTATCCCAAGTATATCCCCATTTTAAACTATTATAAGATGACATCTTGTCTAGTAAGAATATCAGAATTTACAATATGATAATACATTTCATACCATGTGTGATTCCAAGAACTAGAAGAGATTGTTTCATTTATCTACTTTTATCTTCTTTAAAAGCTACAACGTACTCAGTCTTTTTAGGTATGTCTACCACTGGATGATATGATCTTTACTCACTCATCATATTTAGTCTAACTATTATCTTAGATAGAATTCATTTATAGAATAGTAGTTTGTATCCCAAAAAACAAGTAAACTTATTTTCAGTTACAAGGTACATATATTTTGTACTTGCTGAAGTACTGTTACATAGTTCTGATTTCATCCCTTGTAGTGCACTTGAATATATCTAATTTTTTTCTACTATAAAATATACCTTGTCAATATTCGTACCTATAAATTTCATTTCATACCTGATTAATTCATCGCTTCAATGTATGGTTTTAACCCATCACATTTATCTCCTTCAATGTTATGGACGAGTCAACCAGGAGAGATTATTCCTTGTGACATAGGCAACAATTCATGTCCTAAACTGTTCCAACTTGTATTTTTCAATAAAATTTCATTATATGTACGATTGACTATGTCCAGGAAAGCTATAGATACACCTCAGTAGCTCCAGTTCCCTATAACTTAGGTTTCTACTTTAAGTCAATCAGTGGAGAAAATATTTCATTCTGATCTGGAATAACTGTAAGACCAATGTATTTTTTCCATATGCTTCCAAACAAAATTTTCTTGGAACACGTTAGAGCTCCCACTAGCCTTCGTAGAGAAATGGAAATAATTTGTTAAAAATGTTTATGTGATGATCATGATACTTACATTAATCCTAAACCGGATTACCTAAACATGCAACCTTTATTAGAATTTTATTACATGATCATCCCTTTCTAGTTGTATCGTATAGACGCCATCCCTAATTAGTGGTCATGACATCCAATGGTAAAATAATTTGACCATAGATATTAGCTGTGATAAGTAAAATTCTATCAAATTTAGGCATAAAAACTTTATGAAACCAATCAATTCTTATTTATACTACAATTTTACCATCCATGTATCAACTCACTTGAATACCCACAACAATAGTCAATATAATAAGCCCCTTTTCTCTTTTATACACTGAATCCATTAATTGGTTTTTAGTTGGTCATATCAATTTTAGATAATTTCCACGCACTACTTACTTGTAGGAAATATTATTCACATTGAATAATAGATACCTGGCCATGGTGGAAATAAAAACCATCACCATGGTTTTATCCATCATATGTAGTATGTGACTCTGGAACGTACCTTATTCCACATGTGCTTTGGGAACTAGTACCTATTCCAACTATTTGTAGTTATGAAGCATTGACTAAATCCAAGTCAATTTATCTCCCACTATCTCAAAATAGATGTGCACCCTCTTATAGAAACACATTTTATTACTTGACTTTATATTTTATATCATAGGGATGTACGTAATATCCTAAGAAACAATTAGGATGATTACAAAAGATGCACAATGAGTTTGTTCCTGATGAATGTTTTTATGTCCTAACAAACTATTTGCACCCAAACACGTGTCAATATGACATAATTGATTTATCATCATACTATGACACATATTAGATCCATTTTTCTTTTAATTTGGCATATGATTATGGGATTACACCATTATTTTCAATACATCTAATAAAATGTATTGGATGTTTCGAAAGTTGCAACATTGGCACAATGTACATCAATAATTTGATGTATAAAATGTGTATTTAAATATTAATCAATGATTAATTTTTTATCAATGTCAAAATATAAGACTTCATAATAAATAATCCTCATTATCACCAATTCCCTAATGTGGATATGGTAACGTGAATTTAGGAATTACTCCATGCTACATTATCAGGATTGACGATTGAATATTCAAGATATTCTTCGGCAAGCCGGATTGAATAAAATCATATCTTATGACCATAAAATTACTTCATTTTACCATTTCATAAATACTAAAGGAATATTATGAATTATATATATATATAACTCTAGCTTATTCTTGTAATAGTTCAGGTTCACTTGTTGAACAATTTCCAAAATCTTTGTGACATACCTTTATTTGAAAGGTTCCTTTGTCCAAACTAAAGACGTAGATAATACCAAAGGTATTTAGATGTGATGATCCTAAATACCATACATAGTATATTAATGACATAAACATTGAGTATTAATTGAAAAAGTATTATCTTTCCAAAATTGGGTATAAGCCTTACATTTATATTCCTCACTCATTGACAATGATTCATGTATTATTGAACTAGTGATTGAGTTTTAAATACCATAAACAATATTCATTCTAAAACCAAGAATAATTTATTATTATTTACATGTACACATTATATTAGTGTTTGTGGTTATACTCAGTAATATTTCCATGTGAATCTTCAACTTCTAATTTAAGAAGTCAAGTACTTCCCACCACTGGCCTAGGTATCACCCTTTCGAAACCACATGGAGAATACACCTGACTTCTAGTAAGGTTTATATAGCTACTTGGTTAAAATATTATAATAAATATTTCCGCAATATAATGTATTTAATACCCATGTAGTAAAACTGAAACATTACATTTGATGAATATTTTTGAAGAAAAAGTGGGTAACATTATTCTTTAATTTATTTTATTTCTATGAAACAATTATTATTTTATTTTATAATATGAAATGAAAACAAACTTTTTATTACGTCATTAATTGAAGGATCTCGCAAATGTGACATTCACATTACTTTCATTTCTTCCTTTTCGAAATATCATTCAATTTTTTTACCATAAGAATTAATGATGAAGCTTTGTTTAATTAACTTGGTGATCATTACCTCAACTGGTAATGAGGCTTTACTCAATCATTTTGTAACAAAAAACAAAACATGAGTAAAGCGGTGAAAATGAAATCTGAAAGGGATCCATTTAATTATCATGATCCATCATTCAATTTACACATTCCGGTCTAACATTCACCTTATTCATATCGTTGATTTTCTTTCACCTTGCAATCATCTCAAAGATGAGAATTCATGTAATATCATCTATTTCATGGTGTAGCGACTATAACTGTAACTAGATGTTTATAAAAGAATAATGATATAAATATAAAATGCTATGTACATTAGTATCCTATATACAATTTCACACTTGGTTATGGAGGTAGTTTAACAGTATAGGGGCCACTAGCACCTTGAGTTTCCTATATCATATTACTATGTGCAAGCTCTCATATTATCCTTGGAAACTCCCCCCATTGGGGACATTTATTATGTTCAATATAATACCACAGTTTTTAAACTTGTGGTATAACATGTTTTTTATAAAAAAATATAAATTATAGCTGATTAGTACTGTTTCTTTGTGTTACTAATTTATACATTGTGATTAATTACTTAAATCATTTAGTAGCTCCTACTATTTTATCAGATTCTTGTAACCCCCTATGCTTCAATCCAAATACTATGTCGCTAAAGTATTCTTGTACAATGTATCCCAATACCACCCCCATATTCTACAATATATGGCTATTCACACTACATGGGGGTTCAATGTTGGCTTTCGGCTGGCCAACCACTTTAACTTGCAGTTCCTTGATCTATTGAGTGATGTCCCAGCTTCTAAAATGAGAACATGATTTAGTCAAATCTTGCCTCTAATATTATATAATGTTATATATGGATAATCCTTACTAGCAGTATAGTTATGTTGAACAATAATTCTTATAAGGACTCCCCAGTAGTAAGAGGCACCCATAGTTATGTGATGACGAACACCTCAAAGAGCTAGTTTTTTCCAAATTTGAATAACAGAAGGCTGTTATGACTTAATATATATTTAAGGGTTTCATTATTTTAAATGTGATGAATCAAATCATTTTCTATTTTATATGCACATACTATGTGATCACACTCACAACTGATCATGCAATAAATATAAATTTAATCGCGTCACATGTTCATTTTATCTTGCATACTTGTTTATTATTCTTATATGTTATCGCACATTAACTACACATTCACAATATTAATAAACCATGAAGAAAAAAGTGAATATATGATCATGAGATAGTACTATAGGTTGATCCGTTGAGTGAATAACGGCCCACCTGAAACCCTATGGGTAAGTGTCTAATGTTGCATGGCATGAAACTCAAATTGTTTTGTATGTCCATCCAATGTATAAAACTGTTGTCTGGTGTGTCTCCAAGACTCAACACGAAGTGCGTCACACCTCATTTGATCATTATACAATGATACATGCACACAGACGAGGGGCTCACAAGAGTAAAATGTATAATTCATAGAAGTGGGCACATATTCCCTTATACATATAATGACTTAGAGATTATGTAAAAATCACCTTTTAAATAAAATAATTAAACAAATTATTATAGAACCATGCATTAAATAAATAAATAAATTTGAATAAATAATTCAAAAATCAACAGACATACATTTGTCGGTTTTAGGCTCATGATCAGTCATATATGCAATAATATACATATATTAGATAAATTCATAATAAAATTAAACAAACATTAAAATAATACTGTAGGGCATCAGATTGAATTAAAAATATCACTCTAATTTTTAGTTAAATATTTTAACATCATTTGGTCTCAATTAATATATTTAATTTTAAAACTAATAATTATATTAATTATTTTATTTAATTATTCACCAAATTAAATTAATTACATCGTATTAAATTTTAATAACAAAAAATAAATTTTCATTTATTTTAATTCTGGATTGAAATTAAAAAATTATTTTAATTATTTTATTATTATATTAGATCACCCAGGAGAATAAAACATTGGGCAGGGGCTGTGCGTGTCAGAGCGAACCAGCGCAGGCCCAATCCGGGCTATATCAACCATGTGCAGGGGCGTTCTGGACCAGCATGGTTAGCCCCAAACAATTTTTAGCTGGGTTGACCTACCCGAGGAATGTTTTAGGGCAGTGCAACTTACTTGCCCGGTACGAGTTGGTGCAGGCTAGCGGAACTGGATCAATCTAGAGGTTAGATCTCGGACTAGATTTGGATGAGGAAAAAGGCATCTGTTCATCCATAATTGACCGTGCAGGGCGATGTGGGTACGGCTGGTGAAGGGTGATGGATACCCTTGGGACAGAGAGGCCCAATTAGGGGGTTCTTGTGTGGCATCCATGCAGTAAAGCCCAAAGGGGGGAAATGCCTGATTGCAGGAGGGTGGAGGCGGCCGACCCTGGGTAGCATCGGTGAGGAGGAGGCTAGACTAGCGGGGTGGCAACACATAGTTTGTCCGGGAGGGGCTGCACTGGTGAGAGTGGGACTATGTCAAGGGGGCATGGAGGGGCGGCTGGCCAGGTTCTGGTGTAGGCAGGAGGAGAGGCAGCTCAGGGATGGGTGGAACCTACTGTAGGGGGAAGTGCAGTGTGGTTGGTCGGCTTTGATGGGGCATGAGGGGGGGGGGGGCTGGCATGCCTGTGCAGAGGCAGATGCTACCTGATGCGGAATGGGGTCCCTCGCGGCAACCTGGGTGAGGTAGATCCAACGACCGGTGGGAATCTAAGAAGCTAGTGGAGACTGCCTTGTTTTTCCCTGGCACCACTTCGCCTATAGCAAAGAAGATGTAGCCCCGGTTGGGGCCACCACACCCTACACGTGAACATGGGGCCGCTCAACCCCCCAAACCCATCACCTTCAAAAAATTATGTCAATCCAACATAGAATTTTGGCCCCATTTTTTTAAATTACAGTATGAAATACCACAAAAAATCGTTTAGTGTTTTGATGGTCCCCTCTATCTACCTATTTTACTAAGGGTGGAAAAAATGAAATTGTGAAACTAGTAGCCAAATCATGCTACAATCCCTTCTAGACGTATGAGGTGGAATCGGGATCATGGTCAAATTTTATAGTATTTTGTGCCCCATGAATCATAACATCATCATCAATATACCACCATTTTATGAAATATATGAAACATATCTTATAGATCACCAAAAAATGAGTTTTCTTCATTATTCGGTCCAATATGAAACAAACAACATCATATCATCTCTAAGCCTAGGGTATCCCAGTGCAATATTCCAACAACATATCCTCTAATTTCGTATTTATATGAACCAATGGCAGAAACAAACATCCATTATCATGGCTTTCCACCTTCACCTATTGTATAAAGAGAATCTTTTCTACAAAATCTTACATTGATAGATTTTTTCCATGCCACCAAGGATTCCTCCTCAAGCCATAATACATATTTGTTACAATGAGAAGCACCAATAAAGGTGTGATGTGTAACTACCCTAGAACATATTTACACACATTGAATATAAGAAATAGCCTACCCAAAAACAACACATGGTCCAAACCATCCACTTACCATTCTTCTGGAATGTCACCATAGCCAACACGACCACGCATCACCTATACCTCTACGTCTCCACACTGTGACTCATCTACCCAATACTCCAAAAAAGATCTATTTTCCACATGATGAATGAAAACTAAAAAACCTCTCCAATCCCTAAAATTTCCTAAAATCATTTCAAATCATCAAGAGACTCCTGAACCACTTCTCAGTGGGATGTCTGGCGTAGTTCATAGACAAACCATCCACTAAAGTGGTCACCGATGAATTCATGAAGCTATTTCATTAGCACTAACAAAACATCCACTAAATGTAGATCGTTGGTTGAATAGATACACTGGGGGATATGTAAAAACCTATAAAAATAATATATCACTCTCTCAACTACATAAAGAAACATCCTAATCCCAGATGGTATGCTTCGTTGAAAACCACAATAATCATACCAGATTAGGTAACTAATGTAGTAGTGCACCGACCATATTCTCTTTTAGATTTTTGAATGCCCCATTCAAATGATTCGTCCACACAATGGAAGAGTCCTTTTTATTCAATAATGTCATAGGAGATACAAATATAGATAAATTAAATATAAAACTTTGATAATATCTATCTAGATAAATTGGAACATCGAACTCTTCCAGGTTGTTTGGTGTTTCCGCGGAATCAACTACCTTGATCAATAACGGGACTATGGAATCACCATAGTGATAAGACATGCCCAATGAAATAGACTTATTTCATCTTGAACATACACTTGGTGAATATTCCCTAGAGATGGTGGTGTCAACGGACGAGCAGGAAAACTCTATGAAGATCAACATACTTCTTCCTAGACATCAGGTAGATCAATATATAATTGATGAACATAATGATGAGCCGATATAAGAAATCATAGAATATGGAGTTCATGTTCCCTACAAACATAGATAGTGTGTTCATGAAACTGAGAAAATACGACCAAGAATATGGTGTTCTCATACCTGCACTAGAATTTATTATTCAATATATCTTAATATTTTACCCTAATCTATTTATATCAAGACTATAGGTCATCCTCCAAAACAAACCGGAACCCTTCATCTTGTTAAAAAGTTCAACGATCCTATAAAGTGGTTAATGGTTCTTAACAATTATTTGATTCAACCTCATGTTGTCTACAAAAACCCTCAAATTACGATCCTCCATCTAAGATAACATCATTTGATCGCACAAAGGAGTCACGCTTGTCCAAATGAAACCTCTTTTCATTAGATCTTCCCATAACAACCTCAAATATTGTATCTTAATATTCTTTATTTGATAGTGAGCCATTGAATTCAAAGACATTTCTGGTTAGAACTGTATCAAAAACAAAAAATTTTATCATATGGGTAGGTTAAAATCATCATTCTGGAAAACAAAAAATAACTCCTCCAAAACCCTAGGACGATCCTCAACATAAACATCCACTAATTGCTCAAAAAAATGAGAAAAAATAGGCTCTACTTTCTTTTCACCCATCCAATAACCTATCTATCCAAATAAGGCTAAATAGAAGACACAAAGTTGTATAATTAAACTTTATGATAGAAAAAATTAACGAATTCCTATAAAAATCCAAAAAGTACATTCCAAGGATAACATTGTACATGTTTATCCATAGAAAGTAGAAATATTCAACTGACTGGGGCTACCACATCACCCGCGACATCAATAGCATACATAAAAATATTTGTCTCACCTCCAAGAGGCATATAAAAAACTAGGGGACTAGAATACTAACCACATATATTGTATGGAACGTAAAAAAGTAGGAAAAACAAGAAAACGATGATCCTATAGAAGAAAATGAACAAACAAGAGTAGATGATAAACAGACCATACCTCTAACAACCTCTAGCCCTTATGGGGAAACTACATCCAAAACGTACCTATGAAAATATTTTATAATATTGGAATCTATTACTATTATATGAAGTTTTTACCTATATACTGGGACCATAATATTGCTATCACCTACCCACACCATCTTTCATTGGGTGTGGTACAAGCATCAGTGGACTCTACAAACTGAAAATTCTTCGAATGTAATTGTTGCTACCACTAAAAGTGTGCAGAAAAACACATATAAAAGGGTCATACAAGATTATTTAGGCACTGATCATTGATTTTCTTTCCCCCCCTGAAAACATAGCATAAACATCAGAATATCCAAGTAGGTTCTTTGAAGAAACCTATCCAAAAAGTATGAGAAATTTTCTACAATGATCGGATCCCCACTGGTTAAAACCATGACTGCCAGGACATTTTTGGAACACTTACTAATTTTAAAATCATTTATATTCCCTAGAAGACACTCTCTCAAGGCTTAAAAACAAATTAAATAATATCTTTAACATCCTCCACCTTTCTCATCTCCTCTAGGTATATTAAAACGTTAAACATGATTGATGCATACTTAATCCATGGGTGAAACGTATCCTACAAACATTGTGTTATAGACTCATCATACAAAAATATATCAATGGAAAAGAAAAAAAATTTTCCTTGAAAATCATCTCAAGATCCTACACCCTTACGATTCTATTATGAAGGAATACATGTCCTTCAACTTTCATTCCTTGTTGGTTGATTATAGGAATTGTGAATAGGAATCTTTCTGGAAATTTTTCCATGAAACATCTACTACCCTATAGTCCCTAAGACAAAACATCCATCCTTGATTCTTATATCACCACAAATAACTAACTAAAAGTGGACACTAGATCTCAAAACAAACCCGAATCATAACTAAAGTGATCTTGTGCACCTAAAAAAAATGCTCCATTTACAAATTTAAAATTACCCCCTCATGCATCCCAAAACATTTATACTAAAAGTCTCACAAATCCATCTAACATGCCTTATACTCTACTATTGAATCTATCCATCAATTATAAACCATATCATCATATTGATCCTTATCCACTTGAGATACTCATGGATGATAACCAAGATTCATTCTTGAAAATAAATGAGGAATCCTAAGACCAATAACATATAATTTTATCAAAATCTTTTTTAATTAATTAATTTTATCAACATAATACCCATGATCACCCAATTTATACATGAATATTATAAATCATGATACATTTACCTCAATTAGATCTCTACCTTGTATGCTGGTAAACATCACATGATCATTTTATTAGCTCAGATTTCTTGCATAGAATCATTTGGAGCCCTTAAATACCATTTTCTAGATATTATCTATAGCCCATGACACATAATATTTTAACCTTGCATCATTTTCCTACCAAACCATGAAATATTTATAGTTACTAACTTAAAACTATACCATATGTGTCAACCCAAACATATGATATTCCTATGTCATGACTCCATCCTTCCAAATTTACCCCTCATGGGCCAATAATGATGAAAGAGATACTGAACCCTGATTCCCACCACTAGTAGGACATAGGTTTCTGACAAGCACCATGTGTGTAAACATCTTGAATATGGAAGGAATTACCCAAAATACTAATATAGGATCATTATAGAGGATAAAAACACAAAATAACTCTAGAATATAAAATAAATGTAATCCCAAAACTATCCAAAATTCATGATCAATTTCAAAAGATAATTAAAAACCTCAAAGAAAACACTGAAAGACAAGTCCTATAGAAAATTTTCGATAAAAACACAAGTCCACAAGATAGAAATATCTATCTTAGTCCTCATATTATTCCTAAATACCAGAAAAATATTTTATATAAATAGAATAGGAGAACATGTATACTCATTCATATCATATGAAATGTTTCTACTGCACAGGTGAAAATAAATTACTTATGTTCCAATGAATAAATTGTAGAACCAAGAAGAACCTTCGATATAAAACAAGCCAATCTGATCATCACCATAGATCTATAACGAAATCATGCTTCTAATAGAGTAATATAAAATAAAAATCATAACTAAGGAACCCCTCTACTACTTCCGCGTTGATTTTACATTCTCATACCCCAACACTGAAAATCTTATGCTCTCATCCCAACAATTAAATAACATAACTCAATCATGAATCAATGATGTGTGTTGGGAAACATCCCTACATACCCCTCCCTCGTATGGTATAGAATCTGGTGCTAGTATCATGTTTTCCCACATCACATCTCAACTGAAGACACTTGGTCCGTCACCTCTCATATCTCATGAATAAAACTAGGAAATCTAAAAACATATCACACAAAGAATCCTAGGACATCAAATCATATTTAACATGAATATACCCAAGTCGTCACACTACTTCTCAACACATAACCATTGTATTAAGGTATCACGAATGTGAATTACATCAATTTTATGACCTCCTTAAACCACACATGACCACCACTACATATACAACACACCACTATTGAGTAGTATTCCACACCAACCTATATCACCACTGCTGTTGAACTAATAGAAGGGAGGGGGGTTATCATCCATTTATAAAACATTCATCCAAGACGTAAACGAATACACCAGGAACATAAAACCTTTTGTAATTGTAATGTCTATCGAAATTAGTTTGGGTGTTTGTAGAAATAATAATAAAAATGATATTTTGATATCACAAAATACGCAATCTACAGGTTCACAATAGTAGCACTAGGATGTACCTCTAGATAAATTTTCACCATAGGTGAGCCATTAAAATTGATACCAACCCTACCTAGAACACTCTATAAACCCACTACAGGAAGCCATAAATTTTCACGTTCAATTATATAACCCACCATTTTATAGATTTTGGAAGATGATACAATATTTTATTTATAAACTGTTTAATTTAAAATTTTCACAACCCATTCAGTTATCATTAATATTATTTAAATGATTTACAGAAATTAGTTTTCATCCCCTTATTATTCATTAACCAACTAATGAAATTTGGATTCAACATTATAATTTATTCCATAGATAATCAAGAAACCAACCCAACCACACCACATAACAGCTCACACGTCTCACGTCAAACATTTCCAAAATTCAACATCATCCGTACCAACTCACCCTAACACCCATACATCACAACTATCATACTACACTATCCACACACCATAATGACCACATAGGTACCCATATCAACCACCACACATCAAAATGACATCACAACCATCAAATTCACATATCTTGCCCACACTATCACATTAATACCCCACAACTCTCACAACCCATTAAATTATAACCATTACCGTTCAACATCCAAAATTATATAAGGCAACATAACTGACACAACCAGACATAACATCATTTCTCAACTTCGAAAATTATCATTTAGGGACTTACATTAATTCATGTAATTATATAAATGGGTAATATCAAACAAACTAGATCTATTTGGGAAACCAAATTTATAATACATTTACACATTATTGGCCTTTTCATTCAGGGTTATATCAAAAATAATTAAAAAATGGCAATATAATCACATGTTGGGTGGCACATGAGTGGTAAACCCCATAATAATGCATCCAAATGGAAAAGGTTATAAACTTGGAAAGACCCTTTGGGGATTCATGACACAAGTGGTGATGATGTTATGACCCTTGGCCTTGGGCCTACAGGCTATGTAACGGGTTTCCATATAACCAGATAGAAAAAGGTATTTAATTTCATAATAAAAAGAGGATTTATCTCCAATTTTTGAAAAACACAATAAGACAGTCATCTACAGATCAACTACAATATATAAAAGTTTTTCACACCCAAAATGTTCAAAAATACAAATAAGCATGTATAATCTCATCAAAAATATCATCAAAGTAGTAAAAACACGTGATTACTCCTTATCCCAATCAATTTTAGATTTACTAATTAATTATATTTATTATGTTGGCACAAATTAGCCTCCCAGTGGATGGAAAATCCATCGAATCCCCAATCATCTACTTAAATAGGAAATGAATGATTATCCCCCACCTTAATGAAGTCTTCTGATTTTATGCGCATAATATAGTGAAGTATAAACAACTCGGAAACATTAATCATGATAGGAAACCACAACTCAGACCAAACCAAACATAGGGATCATGAAAACATATCAAAATCACACCCTTAACCAAAACATCAACACCATTATGGATACCCATAGGAATAACAGAATGAAAAAAGAGAATATAGAGAAGAACTAAACATAAATATCCAACACACTACCTAAAGAAACCATGTATCCATATAGGTGGGGAGGGGATGGAAGATACTCATAAGGCACAAAAGATTCTCCCAAAACCTATGAGAAGGAGGATTCAGGTGAATGATTTTATCAGAATCAAAAATTTATGAGCAATAAAGAAACTATTTTTTTCATGCCCAGCATTTTTTCACAACCTCCAATTACAATTGATGAACCAGGTTCAAGGCATGAATTTCACATATCCCACACTTCCACTCAAATTCACGGTAGATCAACCAAAATTAATACATGTTGTGAATTTTCCTTTTTGACCTGAATCTATTTTACCCAAACAATATTCTCAAACATTATTCATTAATCGAAATCGACACAATCCTCGAAACACAAACATACATCATAAATTTCACATTCATTCTGTGAATCTCTTGTTTCATGTCTATAGAAACTACAACCTACATCAATCCCTCCTTAATCCCCCTCAGAACACATAAAAAACCCAAATGGAAATCTAATTGAATGTTAAGGCATGGACCATCACAATGGAATTATGTTGAAGTATATCAAGATGAATATGAGGAAAATCAGGAATTACACTATTTGGGTAATGTTAAAAGTAGTATCTTATAAAAATTATTTCTATTATAAAATCCTTTTAAATGGTAACTATTTGATATTGGAACAATGTAATGCTCATAAAAAGGATAAAAAAAGTTGGGTCAAGAAATTTACATTTTATGTAAAAATAAATATCAAATTCAATGGTGTATTTATTGGTAACTCATATTTTACATATGGTACATAATAGTAATCTCTACTCCTATTAAAGGTAATGCTGAAGAAAATATAGTTTTATAAGCGTAGAATTAATCTAGATAAAGTTAATATAAATATGTTTCATCCTATATAAATGATGTCTACACACGAATATGGGGAAGGTTCAATCCTAGAGGTATATTCAAGGGTCATTGTAAATCTATTTAAAGGTAACTCAAATTTTTTGGAATCTATATAAATGTAAAATCCTACTATGTAAGGGTAGTATGAATGCCATACATGATATATAATAGTAATATCAACATTCATAAAAATCATTACAATAATACAAAGGTGATTCGAATGAATACAAGGAATTCATAGAATGATTTTTTTTTCCGAAATTAAAAGTGAATTTGAGAATAAAAAATTATTATATAATGTAGAAGCTGATAAATTAGTTGATGAATATTTATTCCGAATTGATCAAATATCTATTAAATTTCTGAATTTTTAATTATTTATGTAATAGAATTTAGTTGTGGAGAATAAATATCGATGATATAGTTGTATGAGAAGAGCCCACACCAAAGGAGATGAGGTCACATCATCGATAATTTTGTGGTCCCTATAAAATTGAGAGATTTATTTTTCCTCATCTTAGAGGAAATCATGGTGGTATAAAATTCTAATATGAGTGTATGAATTTAACAATCATATAAATTTTGGTGAATAATATAATATTCATTTGATCAATTTTTTAATCATATGACCATATGATATCTTCATAATGTGAAATCATACTTCATGTAATGCATGTATTTGAGAAGATTAATTTGGTTTTTATGTCTTTAGAGGATTCAAGTTTCATGATTTTGAACATTTTTAGCAACAAATTCGAATTAAATTTATCAAAAAGATCAATTCAAAACATGATTCATGAAGAATAATGAAATGAGAAATTTTTAGAGAGACTTGTTTTGTATGTGTAGGATAACCCATTTGTAAAACCCCAAGCTTCTACGGTACACTTCTCTTTGAATAATGCGATAGAGTGTGTTGTACGCAACATCGAGTTCTAACACACCACAACCAATCAAACTAGCCGTTATGAATAGTAATACATAATTTTTGAAATTTAATTAAATTTTATCTCTCAAAATGGACTTCATTTTTGGATTCAGAATATCAAATTTAGCCTAGGGTGAAATTTTGGAACTTTCCGGATAACATTTACAGTTTGATGAATAGTGAAAATTACTAAATTTTGATTAAAAACATCTTTTTTAATCGAAATAATTTATAATGATAAATTATGAATTTTAGTTGTTTTAAATTATATTTAGAATATATTTTTACCATTTAATACAATGTTGGTCATTGTACATCATTTTACAATTAAACCGGACATAAACAGGTGTCAATCTTTTGATAGTTATTATCTCTTAAAAACACGCTTTTGGTTTTAACAACGGGAATTAATTTTAAATAAATTTCTGCCACTTCTATGTTTTGAATTTTGAAAAATATATTCCATATTTGGAATCAGGATGTTAATATTGTGTAAATATATAACTTTTATTTTTAGATATTTTGAATAATTACTGCGGTAAATATTTTATTTGCCATGGTTAAGGGTAAATCCGGTAAATAAGGGTTAAAATATAATATTATAATAATTTTAAATTACACTAAAACTTGTCCAAACCTTATTGGAGAATACAGTTCCGACCATGGGAATCTTTGGGTCGATTTTGGGACCCCATGGAGCCACTTGTAGGTGATAGGGACACTTTATTTTAATTAAGTTAAAATAAATACAAATATTACACAAGCATATATCTTTTAGAAAAACAATTTTTACATAGGATTATATGTGTTGGATTTTATACAATAAATATTCATTAGAAATATAAAATGATTTTCTACATAATGATATTTTATGTATAATTTTAGACATTATTTATGTTAATTTATTTATGACACAATGATGATGCAATAATTTCCATAATAGTGAAAAATTAAAATAATTGATATTATAAATACCAAATAAATATAATTTGAGACCTTTTATGAATTAAACTAATTTTATAGGTTAATATGACATGTTAGGTTTTATTTAATTAAAATTATGCAAAGTAATAATTCTGTTATGAGTTTTACAAAAACCAATTGTTGAATAGTGTCAAAATTGACATAAAAGAGTTTTTAAAATAAATATTATATTATTAATTGATATTAAATTCCTAAAAACATAAGGGTTATCCAAGAGACTTATATCATGATATGTGTATCATTAATGGACCACTTGGAGGTCGCTTTAATGTATATAGTATGTTAATTAACCATATAATAGAAAAATACAAATAGACATTGTAAAAGTGAAACTAATTAACTAAGAGTTAATACTTAAAGATAAGGTTAATATAGTAACCCAAACCTGTATAAATCCTATTGGTTTAGTGGTTTTCGACCTATCCCCACCTTAACCTTTAAATAATCTACTTTGGAGCCATTATAAACCTAATATGAATTTATTATAAAATAATATTTCTAGCTTTTCCAAAGGTTCCTTTCACCCCTCTTATAAAAGGGCACCCCCCTTCTTAATAACTCACACCTTAAAAGCCTTTTGGTTCGGACAACCCCTACCCCAATACTCTCTAAAATACCTAACTTAATCCTAGAGGCCTTCCTTTAGTCAGAAAGCCAACTTAAGGAGCCCTTTTGATCAAATCAAAAGGAAGAACCCGAAGAAGAGGTAATTATTTCAACACCCATTTTCAAGTTCCTTTCTTCCTCCACCTCTTTTTTCTTTTTTATTACCATTATAAAATAATACCTCCAGTATCTTATATATACTGTGATGTTTTTATAAATATGGTACAACCATATTCAGTATTCTATCTACCATTTGAAGGGCATGTCACCATATGTGCGTACGTACGACTTACCGTCTCCACGTCGTGGTGTAATTGTTATTCCATAACTTTTTATTTGGATGGATATAATAATGATGTGTAATTAATTTAAATAATAAATATAACATGGTAATTATTCTGTATATATGATATACCATCCAATTATATATTATTTTAACATCAAAAGAATGATATTGTCGCTCATGCGTACGTACGGACTACTGTCTCCACGAACGCGATGAGATTCATCCTCCATCATATCCATTGAAGTATAATTATTATTTGATGATTAAAAATAATGTTTAAGGACCTGATTTAATTCTGGATATGAATAAGATACAACCTATCCATAACAAACAGGGCTTACGTGACAAAGAATATAAAGGAAGACGAGTAAGTTAACACCTGAAATGACGATAATACTAAGATATTATTAACAAATCAATGTTAAAAGACCATATATGATATCATATTAATGTAAATTATTCTTGTATAATTCAATAACAATTATTTAACCATTATAATGGAGTTTAATATACCTTCAACCGTGGAAAAAGTACAAAGGAAGGGGTTTCTTATCTCACTCTAAATTTCATGAGAATTCCATTTTCACCACTTATTTATTGCATGTGGTGTATGTGTACTACCCATGATTGTATTCATTGTGTAATATAATTTAATTTATGGGTATTTACATCATAATTTTATGATCCTTCTTTCTTGGTTTTATGTTTCAGAAGTTACCTAATCGATAAGGGAATTTGAAATTTCAATTTCCATTTATTCGGTTTTACGCAAACTTCCTTTGATTGTTTTACACTGAATATCCAATCAAATTTATTGTATTTATATTTTTCAAACATAAATATGTCGTTGAAGTATCCTTAACCTAAGGGTACAACCTTTATGAGAGAATTCATCTCAATTTACATTCCATTGAGTCTTCTTTGTTGTTATACACCAAATCACTTTTATGTGGTGTATATAATGTACTTTGACATAGTATATCATGAATCCCTTTATTCACATGATATTACAATGTTTTGATTAACTAAATTATTTGTATTCAAGTGTCTCTCTTTTGGTCAACAACTCTAACTAAAATACCATTTTTAAATGTTTTTAAAGACTTATTCTTCTAAATACTGGTCATTAATGTCCATGTTTTCAAAAAATGGTTTTAAGGATTTATATATATGGACATCAAATTATTAAAATTAAAACTCCTTTTAAATGTTTCAATGTTGTATGGGACACTTTGATTCAAAAATCTATTTAAAACGGCTTCTTGACAGATAATGTGACTTTTACATGTTTTCATGAAAAGGGGGATATTTCTCTCAAATAGTTTTGGTGGTTATTTTCTCTATGTCAATATCATTCATTACTACAGATTGAGGTTAATGTGATACAATAAAATTTTCCATATTGTATTGAATGAGTTATGTTTGACTGTGGATGTTCTATTTTTATACCATTCATGGTTTGTTGTTAATGTATTGACATTTCGTATGCTATTTTGAATACGAATGTTTATGTTATGTTTAAACATGTTAATATGAGGAATGCATTGGACTTAGCAAGTGACAGGTGGAGCCCGCTATAGCTCTTCGATGCACTGGAAGGTCTCATGAGACAAACTAGTGTCTTGGCACAAGGCCTTGACAAAATCTAAATTGTAGTCTTTGAACGAGGCCTTGTCTATGTGGTTATGATAGTCTGGCATTATGCATTCCATCATTATGAAAGTGAATATTTATATTGCATGTGATTATCCAATTAGTATAATATCTATGTAAATATGTAAATGGCGTTATTTCATTTTATTTTTTCCATACTATGTTGAAGTTCATTTTTAAAAGGCTTTTGTTTTAGTTATACATTGCCTTAAATGTTTATTCTTATTTATGAACGTTTTCTCTATATTGTTATCCTTACTGGGCGTTTGAGCTCACCACTTTTCTATGTTGTATTTTTCCTAGGATGTGAAGTAGTAATTTATGAATGAAGTGCAGGGATAGTATGTGGGGATATGAGTGTGGACTATGAAAAAAAATATGTTTTTGTAGTTTTAATTTTTATGATGTAATGTAAGACTTATGAATATATCTAGTGTTTCCAAGGCTACTAAACTAATCGGTCTTTTGAGACTTGATCTTTCTTGTGATCATGCCAATGTTATGTAATAATGCACTGACTCTGGGTAACTGGGGTCGAGATGTTATAGTTGGTATTAGAGGAAGTTTAGTACAAACATTCGAATGTAGATTTAGATTAACTCTCATTAGAGCACATAGATTTAAGATGGACTTTGAGGATTAGTATAGACGAACTTCCTAGAATTTTGGTATTGTAGATATTTTGTGAGTTTTCCAAGCAATACATCCCTATCTGGATACGAGCAGGTAGCGGTGGCTCAGGAAAAGATGCACCTAGGGGTAAAACTTGAAAACACTGCTTTGATATAGACTCGAACGGGAACTGGTTCACGACAATGGTCCTTGCTGCACTCTTGGTTACAACACTCCCAGGGGATATTCTTAGGATAATTTACCTTTTATTTACAAACCGATTTGAAGTATTATATATATAAGATGAGAGTAAATGACTTGGTTAATCCTAATGTGTTTCAAATTGAGAATATGATGACATATTAATCTCTAAATGATTTTATGACTACAGTTACTCACACAATGCTTTCTGGTTTTAGTCAATGGATGGATTCCAAGGAAGTCATACTGACATTGAGAATGATGTACAAGGTGGGAACAGTGGTGGAAATGAGAAACAAAATGGAATGTTGATAGGCATAAAAGATGTCTTCTTTATGCCAAATCAATTTTACAAAAATATGATCAAGAATATATATATTAACAAATTCCCGGACTCAACAAAGCAGAGAAAGGTGAAGAATGATAAGAGCTCCAGTAGTGGAGACCATGGAGAAAGAAATCCTCAATTTCCATCATGCAGGAAATGTGGAAGGAGATGCCCAGGAAAGTGTTTCAATGGGACAACGAAATGCTATATGTGTGGGAAGGAAGGACATAAATTGAAAAATTGCCGAAGAAAAAGGAAGAGTACTATGGATGAAGATAAAAATGGTCCCAAGAATCCATTTATAGTCATTTTTCGTAAATGTAGGGGACCTGGCCATTACCCGAGTGAATTCCCTATTCTATAGGATATTTTCTTGGACAAAGAAGAAGCTATATGGAAATAAATGGTTGGAGAAATGTTTAAAAAGTATTAGTGAACCTTGTTTATGGGTTTACTTTGGAATAATTTTCTCTTGTATTTGTAACCCTACAGTTTTCCATGTGAGAATGATATTTTATGAAGAATTATCTTTTCTCTTGTGAATATAGTTATAAATAAACATTTGGTTTTATATGATCCTTGGGTTTGAGGCAATTATAAGTTATTATAATTTGGGATGAAAATTCAAGGTATGAGATACCATTTGTGGTTAAATTATGTTATGGTTATTTTGAGGAATTTATCTCATTTTGGAAATGTAGTAAAATATTGTTTTTGAAAAAGGACAACACGCAGACCGTGTGACAACCTGTCACGTCGGACAAAGCTATGGGAATCGAACCCACAACCAAAGTGCGATTGGGATTTATCGCCTACCACTGGACTATGTGAAGTCCCTGGTTAATGTGACTAATATTTTTAGTTAAATGATTTTATTGATCAATAATAATTTGATTTGGGATCTTATTTCTTATCAAGTGAATACCATTTGTATAGGAAAATGATTTGGTGATTAAGTGATAAATGTTATTTTGGAAGATGTTCTCTTTGTTGGGGACACTATATGGCCAAGGAAAATAGAATACTATGGGATTTCATTTGAGGAGTAATGGTGGATTTTTATGTATGTTTTTATTTTTGACTTATAGTGATTTGGGTTATTTATGGAAATGATTAACCTATAATAGAGAATATGTGATTAGGTTAATAACTTTTAAGTATGTGACATTAGGAGTAATTTATGTCATTTGGAGATAACATTTAATGTGAATGACTACATAACCAAAATCTTATAAGTTTTGAGTTTCAATATTTTTTTGGATTTTATTAAAGGATTTTAAGGACAATTATTTATTTAATGCTATTTATTTATCTTTGGGGTATTTTTGGTTTAATTTTACAAATTAAGATAAGTGTTTTTTTCTCTAATGGAAAATCCTTTTGGGGTTCATCAGATATTACAGTAACCATTTTGGTTTTGATTAATTTCTAAAGACAAGGTAAATATATATCTTATCCTTCGTGGATCATGTGATTCTATAAGAAGTTTCTTCTATCTCTTCCAGTGTGACCAAGTCTTCTTGAATACTCATCGTTTAAAAATGAGTTAGTAATAAGAATTTATTAAAGAATGAAACTTTACAAAAAAATGTATATCTCTGTATGTTTTTAGTCAATATCAGAAATGAATTCTTTATATTTATGTAATTTATCTTAAAAAAATGATAAAAATGTTGTCCATTCACATTTCCTACTGGGAAACTAATGACTGTTTGTCCCATCACAAGTTTCTGGTTTTCTTATTGTTAACTTTCTCTTGATCATGTTTTCTATCCCTCTCCCTAAGAACTTAACACTTATTTTATCGTCCATATCCATGTTTTCTTACATCGCATCCTAGTATGGGTTATCTTGGGTGACCTTTATACCTCTCTTCCTTTCTATTAAAGTGATAGTTTTATTGACTCTTTTTCCAATGTGGGACTTTCCATTATATTCTCAAGCCCAATTTTAAAAAAACTTGTGAGGACGTAATTTATTGCACTAGGGGAGAATGAAACACCCCAATATTCTACGATACACTTCTCTTTGAATAATGCGATAGCATGTGTTGTACGCAATATCGGGTTCTAACACACCACAACCAATCAATCTAGCCGTAATGAATAGTAATACCTATTTTTTTTAAAATTTTATAAATTTTATCTCTCAAAACGGACTTCCTTTTTGGATTCAGAATATCGAATATTGACTAGGGTGAAATTTTGGAACTTTTCGGATAACATTTATATTTTGATGAATAGTGAAAATTACAAAATTTTAATTAAAAACATCTTTTTTAATCGAAATAATTTATATTGATACATTATGAATTTGAGTGGTTTTAAAGTATATTTAGAATATATTTTTACCATTTAATACAATGTTGGTCATTGTACATAATTTTACAATTATACAGGACATAAACAACTGTCAATCTTTTGATAGTTATTATCTCTTAAAAACACGCTTTTTGTTTTAACAACAGGAATTAATTTTAAATTAATTTCTGCCACGTCTGTGTTTTGAATTTGGAATAAATGGATTCCATATTTGGAATCAGGATGTTCATATATTTTAAATAGGTAACTTTTATTTTTAGAAATTTTGAATAATTACTACGGTACATATTTTATTTACCATGGTTAAGGGTAAATCCGGTAAATAAGGGATAAAAAATAATATTATAATAATACTAAATTACCCGAAAACGTGTCTTAACCTTATTTGTGGATACATGTCCGACCATGGGCATCTTTGGGTCAATTTTGGGACCCCATGGATCCACTTGTAGTAGATAGGGACACTTTATTTTAATTAAGTTAAAATAAATACAAAAATGACATAAGCATATATCATTTATAAAAACAATTTTTACATAGGGTTATATATGTTGGATTTTCGAATATAAAAATTCATTAGAAATCTAAAACTATTTCCTACATAATGATATTTTATTTATTATTTTTATACATTAAATAAGTTAATTTATTTATGAAACAATGATAATGCATAATTCCCATAATAGTAAAAAATTAAAATAATTGATATTATAAATACTGAAAAAAATATAATATGAGACTTTTTATGAATTAAACTAATTTTATAGGTTAATATGACATGTTAGGATTGATTTAATTAACTTTATTCGAAGTAAAAATTCTTTTATGTGTTTTACAAAATCAATTGTTGAATAGTGTTGAAATTGACATAAAAGGGTTTTTAAAATAAATATTATATTATTAATTGATATTAAATTCCTAAAAATCTAAGGTTAGGCAAAGAGACTTATATAATGATATGTGTATCATTATTGGACCACATGGGGGTCTCTTGGATGTATATAGTATGTTTATTAACCATATAATATAAAAATACAATGAGACATTGTAAAAGTGAATCTAATTAACTAAGAGTTAATACTCAAAGATAAGGTTAATATAGTAACCCAAATCTGTATAAAATCTTATTGGTTGAGTGGTTTTCGACCTATCCCCACATTAAACATTACATAATCTACTTTGGAGCCATTATAATCCGAATATGAATTTATTATAAAATAATATTTATAGCTTTTCCAAAGGTGCCCCTACCCCTCTTATAAAAGGAAACTCACCCTTTTCATTAACTCACATGTTAAAAGCCTTTTGGTTCAGCCACACCCTGCCCAAATACTCTCTCAACCTCACTCAATTAATCCTAGAGGCCTTCCTTTAGTCAGAAAGCCAACTTAAAAATCCCTTTTTATCAAATGAAAAGGAAGAACTCGAAGAAGAGGTAATGATTTCACCACCATTTTTCAAGTTCCTTTCTTCTTCCACTTCTTCTTTATTTGTTATTACCATTATAAAATAATAAATATAGTGTCTTATATATACATTAATGTTATTATAAATATGGTACAACCATATTCAGTATTCTATCCACCCTTTGAAGGGCATGTCATCATACGTGCGCACGTACGACTTACTGTCACCACGTCGTGGTGTAATTGTCATTCAATAAATTTTTATTTGGATGGGTATAATAATGATGTGTAATTCAAGTAAATAATAAATATAACATGGTAGTTATTGTTTATATATGATATACCATCCAGTTATATATTATTTTTACATCAAAAGAATGATATTGTCGCTCGTGCGTACGTACAGACTACCATCTCCACGAATGCGATGAGATTCATCCTCCATTGTATCCATTCAATTATAATTCTCATTTGATGATTAAAAATACTTTTTAAGTACTTTATGTAATTCTGTATATGAATAATATACAACCTATCCATAACAAACACGGCTTACGTGACAAAGAATATAAAGGAAAACGAGCAAGTTAACACCCGAAATGACGATAATACTAAGATATTATTAACAAATCAATGTTAAAAGACCATATATGATATCATATTATTGTAAATTATTCTTTTATAATTCAATAACAATTATTTCACCATTATAATGGAGTTTAAACTACCTTCAACCGAGGAAAATGTACAAAGTAAGGGGTTTCTTATCTCACTCTTAATTTCGTTAGAATTCCATTGTTCACCACTTATTTATTGCATGTGGTTTATGTGTACCGCACATGATTGTATTCATTGTGTAATATAATTTAATTTTTGGGTATTTACATCATCAGTGTATGATACTTCTTTCATGGTTGTATGTTTCATAAGTTACATAATCGATAAGGGAATTTGAAATTTCAATTTCCATTTATTCGTCTTTACGCAAACTTCATTGATTATTTTACATCGAGATTATGTGTGGAATCACTATTCATTTGCATATATCATAATTTCCACTCCCCTTTTCAGTGGATATACGTTTGATACACATAATCACTCCATTGATAATCTCTCAAGTCATCGATATGAATTTGATAAGAGTAATTTTAACTCATTCTCCATTTGTTGAGTTAAACATCCAATTCATTGGTGTTGTTTTTACAAGATTATGTGTGAATGTACTTTGATTATTTTTCACTGAATATTGAATCAAATTTAGTGTATGTAAATTTGTCACACATAAATATGTCATTTAGTTACCTTGACCTAAGGATACGACCTTTATGAGAGAATTCATCTCAATTTACATTCCATTAAGACTTCATTGTTGTTATACACCAAATCACTTTTATGTGGTGTATATAATGTACTTTGAAATAGTATATCATGAATACCTTTATTCTCATGATATTATAATGTTTTGATTACCTCAATTATTTGTATTCAAGTGTCTCTCTTTTGGTTAGAAACTCTAAATAAAATACAATTTTTAAATGTTTTAAAGACTTATTCTTCTAAATCTTTATCATTAATGTCCTTGTTTAAAAAAAACGGTTTTAAGGATTTATTTTTATGAACATAAAAGTTTTAAAATTAAAACTCCTTTTAAAAGTTTCAAAGTGGTATGGGACTCTTTGATTCAAAAATATATTTTAAACGACTTCTTGACAAATAGCGTGACTTTTAAATGTTTTCAATAAAAGGGGGATATTTCTCTAAAATAGTATTGATGGTTATTTTCATCTATGTCAATATCATTCATTACTACTGATTGAGGTTAATTGGATACAATACAATATTTCATATTGTATCGAATGAGTTATGTTTGACTGTGGATGTGCTTTTTTATACCATTCATGGTTTGTGGTTAAATTATTGACATTTCGTATGCTAGTATTTATACGAATGTTTATGTTATGTTTAAACACGTTCATATGAGGAATGCATTGGACTTGGAAAGTGATGGGTGGAGCCTGCTATAGCTTCTCGATGCATCGATAGGTCTCATGAGACAAACTAGTGTCTTGGAACAAGGCCTTGACAAAATCATATTTGTAGTATTGGCATGAGGCCTTGGCTATGTGGTTATGATAGTCTGGCATTATGCATTCCATCATTATGAATGTGAATATTGACATTTCATGTGCTTATTCGATTAGTAGAATATCCATGTGAATAAGTAAATGACATTATTTCATTTTATTTTTTTCCATACTATGTTGAAGTTCAAGTTTAAAAGGATTTTGTTTTAGTTATACATTTCCTTAAATGTTTATTCTTATTTATGAAATATTCCGCTGTATTGTTATCATTACTGGGCATTTGAGCTCACCCCTTTTCTATGTTGTATTTTTCCCAGGATGTGAAGAAGTAATTTAAGAATGACCTGCAGGGATAATATGCTGGGATATGAGTGTGGACTATGAAGAAAATATGTTGTTGTAGTTTTCATTTTTATGATGTAATGTAATACTTATGAATATATCTAGTTTTTCCAAGTCTACTAAACTAATCGGTCTTATGAGACTTGATATTTCTTGTGATCATGCCAATGTTATGAAATAATGCACCAACTCTGGGTAACTGGGGTCAGGATGTTACTGTAACATTCCAGGTAAATAAAGAATAAATAATTTTCATATTTATTAATATTTACGAATTAAATATTAATTTTATTTTAAAGGGGTTGCAATGTTCGATAGCGTACCCGATACGCAACGATGAGTTTCTTTGAAACTTACGTAGCACACTAGTAATAAAATAATATTATTTTAAATGTTAGTTAACAAGTAGCCGTTGTACTGGCGGGAATGGATATAAATAACTAAAATATGATTAGATATGTTTTTAAAGGTTTATACATTTACCCAATAAAAGATAAAAGCTTAAAATACGGAAAGAGTTCAATTTTACGGGTATATATGCCCTAGTTTTCACTAAAGGTTCACTTATCACCTTTTGACGGAGAAACGTCATTAAATATAGTTTTTTTCACTCTTAAACATTCTTTTGGACCAAATAAAACTCTTATTAAGAATCGGGACATCAAAATTTACTTTGTGTAAATTTTTGGTATCATTCCGATAAAGTTCATTTTTTTAATGAATAGTGTAAAATGTTGTATTTTAATTCAAAACCACTTTTTAATATAATATATTTATATGATTAGATTATATTTTGAATTGGTTTTAAAGTGAAATTAGAAAATATTTTTACCATTAAATCCAATAGTGGGCGTTGGAATCAATTTCACTTTGAAATCAGACTTAAACTAGTGTCAATCTTTTGATACTTATTATTTCATAAAACACGCTATTTGTCATGACAGCGGGAATTAATTATTAAATTAATTAATGTGACTTATATGTTTTGAATTTTGTAAAACAGACTTCATTTTTGAATTCAGAATATCAAATATAGCTTAGGGTGAATTTTTGGGATTTTTCTGAAAAACTTCAATTTTTGATGAATAGTGAAACCACTAAGTGGTACTTATAAAAACTGATTTTCCGTTTAAATGAAATTTTGCCATCATTGTGTTTTGCTTTTTCAAAAATCCGACATACATGGTTGTCATTAAGAAGTAAAATGTGGTTCAATGAGATTAAAATAATTTTTTTGGTGAATAGTAACTTATTAAGTTTTTAATCGCGATTAGAGGTAATTTGTGTAGTTTAAGGTAAAAATGATATTATAAGAATGTGAAAACACAATGACACGTGTCCTACACCTATTGGTTGTATCATGGCCGACCAAGACAAGCCATGGGTAAACTTGGGGACCCCATGGATCTACTTTGTTTGGGAATGACATAAATAACATTTTGTTTAATGTAAAAGTAAAATTGACACAAACATGATATGTTTTACTAAAACAATTTTTAAGTGGGGTTATACAAGTCATCTTTTTGATTATAAATATTTATTGGAAAGATAAAAAGATTTACTACATCATAGTATTTTTTTTTATAATTTTTAGACATTAAATAAATTAAATTAGTTATGACATAATAATGATGCAGCGATGACATCATTATTTGACGATTTAAGTAAAATGGAAAGATAATGTAAAATCTATGAACTAAACATGTCCAAAACTTATTGGATGAGTGGATTTAGAAGCCTTATCACCTTATCCACTAATTATATCAATTTGGGACCTTTTGAAGCCGAAACACATTTTCAAATAAAGTAATATTTCTTTACTTTCCAAAAGTACCCCTCCTCCCCTCTTATAAAAGGCCCCCACCTCTACCTCATTTAAAACACTCCTCAAGACTTTGGCTCGGCCAAACCCTTTCCCATTTACTCTCTAAACATCCCTATCCTCATCCTAGAGGATTTCCTTTGGGCAGAATCCTTTAAAAGGAAGCCTTTAGTCTCAAATCAAAAGGAGTTACACTTTTAAAGGTAATTCATTCTCTCATGTTCATTTGTTTTATCTTGCTTCTCCAACCCCCTAAACTCTTTTTATTTACTTCTTTTGTAAAAACACCAGTATCTTAAATATACTAGGATGTTGTTATAAGATTTATTCGAGCTACACTCTCACACAACTACATCAAATGGTTAGAGAACATACGGTTTCTGTGGATTGTGAAATTCTGCCTCCCGAAACGATGATTGTTCAATACTCATTTAACACCTTCAAAGGTGGCCATTATGATGTAACTATTTTTATATATGATATATAATATGTTTATTTTTTATTTATGCTTATGTATTTTTAATTTTTGTCTTACCTTTATGGCTTCCATTATGGGTATACGCGATATCTTCATTTAAGGAAGTGCGGACTACCGCCCCCTCAAAGTGATTTGATTCGTTAAATACCATATGTGGGATGTATAAAGGATGGAAATATGATATTATATATGATATTATACTGGAATTATAATATAACTTTATATCATTATTATTCCATTCTATAAAATATGAAATAGAAATGAAAGTAGCGTTCATGCGTACGTACGGCTTACCGTCTCCATGAACGGTGCATTTCATTTATTACCTCTAAATGATTATGTAATGTTATAAATGCATTAATGTACTGGATATATATGAAATATATTATATATACATAATGAATACAATTCTGGATATAATAAACATTTGTCCACATGAACAACATGTAATTGTAAGAAGTCCACTTTCGACTTAAGAACCAAATATCTGCAAAACAAATATTATTAACTTAAATGATTACATAATGTTTATGACATGGTAATAAGTGGTATAAAAGTAATAATGAACTTGAAAAAGGTTATTAAGGAATTATAAATTAACTCAAGTTTATTATTCAGGAGATTAAAGAACGATCGAGTCAAGTCGGACCCGAGGTAAGGGATCCTACTCCTCTATTTCTTTTTAAGTACACACTTTTATGTCATTCCTTTTAAAGCTCATCTTTCTTGTTATTGGGATGATATTTTATATTACATTTACTGTAATTTTTATGTTCATGTGATGAGAGACCCTATTCTCTCTCATCAATGCATTTTGGAAGTTTTGAGTGGCGCAGTTAGGCTGATGAACTTTCGTAAGGGATCCCACTCCTCTCTTTCTTTTTAAGTATACACTTTTATGTAATTCCTTTTAAAGCTCATATTTCTTGTTATTGGGATGATATTTTATATTACACATACTTTAATTTTTATGTTCATGTGATGAGAGACCCTATTCTCTCTCATCAATCCATTTTGGAAGTTTTATGTGGCGCCGTTAGGCTGCCGTGTTTTCGTAACGGATTTTTCATCTCACTTTTATTCTCGTGAGATTTATGCTACATTCGCCACAAATTCCATTGAGTGGTGTATGTACTGCCCATTATTCTACTCTTTGTGTAATATACTTTTCTTTATGAGTATTTACATCAATGACCTATTGTCTTTCTTTCATGGGGTGTATGTTTTGAAAGATACCCAAGTCGGTAAGGGAACCTTTCACCCTCCTCTTTTTTAAAAGACTTCTTTTATTGGGTCTTTTAATTTACATATTTTTATGTTGGGATATGTTCTCATACATCCTTATTGATGTAAATTTTATGTACAAGTGATGAGATACACTTTTTATCTCTCATCAACTCATTTTGATGTGATGCCGTTAGGCTGTCAAGGGAGCTTTTTAACCAAATTTCGATTTCTTTGGGTTCAACATGTAGTCATTGAATATGTCATACATTGAATATGTGTGATTGACCTTTTATTGTTTTAAACTTAATATCGACTTATATTGGGTGTATATATATTTTTCACACATATTTTTGAGATTTATTTGTCCTTAATTTAAGGATACCTTCTTTATAAGGGATTTCAACACATTTGACATTTCAATTGGGGGTTCATTGTTGTTATGCACCAATTCACTCTTATATGGTGTATATACTGTCCTTTGGAGTATTATATCATGAATCCTTTTATTCTCATGATATAATAAAGTTCTGACTAAATGTTATTCCTCGATTATTGTATTCAAGTGTCTCTAATTTTTGTAAAACCCCTTTAACCAAAATATCGTTTTAAATGTTTTAATTATTTGTTCTTATTAATATCCATGTTTTCAAAATGTTTTTAAGGATTTATTTATATGGATATTAATGGTTTAAAATGTTTAAAGCTTCAAGGTGGTATGAGACACTTTGATTCAAAAATCTCTTTATTAAATGTTTTAAATGGTTTTGGAAATGGTTTCTTTTTGAATGGATTCATTATTTCAATATCCTAAAATGTTATATTGTGATTGAAATGTGGAAATGTTATGTTTCCTTTATTCATGTTTATGTGATACGATTATGTTATGGTTCTTGGGAATTGTTATGAAGAACAGGTGGCTCCGTGATAAACTAAGGGCGGGTGAGCCCGATATAGCTCTCCAATGCATTGGGTAACGCGAAGGAGTGAAACGTTAAGGTTTCTACGAAGAGATTTAGGGAATATACTGTGATGGGTATTCCAAACGTAACCAAGAGGGTTACTCCCTACGTAAGAATGTTATGAATGCCTCAAGTTACCTTTATGTCTTATATTTTCTATGATTTATTCATGGTTTGATGAGGTATGTTAAAGTGCCTATGTTTTATGGGTAAAGTATGATTTCATTATCATTTATATATGAACTCATGTTTCCTTTCCATATTTTTTTGTAACCCTTACTGAGATTTTTATGCTCATCCCAAGTTTTTGAAATGTTTTTCACAGGTCAAGGGAAAGGTACATGATGTGATGATAGTGTCAAGGATGTGTCAAGAAATAATCCGTGTTATATTTTAAATATGTTTCCGTGATGGGAAGAATGAACACTGTCTTTTATGTAACCACTTTGTTTAAATGTGGAATGTAATGAAAGTTTCATGATCTAATTCTCTAAAACTCTAAACCTGAAAAGATCCTCAATGTGTAATCTTGTAATAACTCAAGATTAAGTAAGGTTTAAGGCTGGGGCCTTATAGTTGGTATCAAAGGTCGGTTTAGACAACTTTAGGAGTTAGAAAAGTGTTAAATTATAATATGATTGAAATGATATAGCATTTACGGATTACCATGTTGCTTCGCCTAAGATATTTCTGTGTTCAGAATGGTTTTCCGTAGAGGAAAAAAAGTATCTATGTTGGGATGACATCCGGAGGAAGATAACCTTCCAAATCAGCAACCTGAGATGGTCGGAATCGGAACTGAACAGTTTGTTGCAGTGATGGCACAGTTGACTCAGGCTATAAATGGTCGTGGTATCCATGCACGAGATCAGCTAGATCAACCGCAGAGGAACATGTCAGTGGTGGAACATTTCATGAGGCAACATCCCCCATCATTCAGAGGATCATCTGACCCTGTGCAAGATGAAGGGTGGATTAAAGCACTGGAGAAGATTTGTGATGTCATGGGGTGTTCAGAACATCAAAAGGTTAGTCTTGCTGTTTACTGTTTTGAAGGTGAAGCTGATCAGTGGTGGTCGATGGTGAAAAATATAAGGGATAGTGATGAGATTGAGGATCATCACTGGGACGAATTCAAAGGTATGTTTATTGAGAAATATTTTCCTAAGGTGGTTCGTCTTAGGATGGAAAAACAGTTCCTAGAATTGAGGCAGGAGGATGATTCAGTGGCTACTTATGAAGAAAAGTTCTCTCGATTGGCAAGGTATGCTCCAAACTTCATACGAGATCTTGATAGTAAAATAAACAGTTTTTACTCAGGGTTAAAGCCAAAGTATCGAAGGGATTTAACTTATCGTGAGTTCAAAAGTTATGAAAAACTTGTTCGATGTGCGGAGAAGGTGGAAATGGAGTTTGCCGATGATCAGGTGTTCTATGACAAACAACAGAATAAGAGGTCTAGTTGGCAGGCAAAGGGGAAGAATTCATCAAAGAAGCAAGGAGGTAAGAAAACCAAATATCCATCCTGTGAGAAGTGTGGTAAAATGCATCCTGGAGAATGTTTATCCAAGTCTGGGAAGTGCTTTTGGTGTGGTAAGTCTGGTCATATTGCTCGTAACTGTAAGGAATATGATCAAGCAGGCAATGAAAAGCCAACAGTAAGATGTTTTAAGTGTAATGAAATGGGTCATTACGCAAACGACTATCCAACGATGAACTCAACTGGGGGAATGCAGCTAGACTACAAGCAGAAAGGGGTGCTAAAATCATTTGTAACAACTTCAGCAGATGTTGGGCCATCGAATGAAGTGGTATCAGCTCCAGGGAGCTCAGTATTTTTCGAAGATTGACTTGAGGTCGGGGTACCATCAGTTGAAAGTAAAAGAAGCAGACGTTCTGATGACTGCGTTCTGTACTAGATATGGCCATTATGAATTTGTAGTTATGCCTTTTGGGTCAACCAATTCACCTACTGTATTCATGGACCTTATGAATAAAATTTTCCATGAGTTCTTGGATAAGTTTGTGTTTTTGTTTTGAGGTTTGGGAAGAGGTTATGTGTGCCTTGTGATTCACAGTTGAAGAATGAGTTGTTATGTGAGGCTCATAGTTCCCCGTTTTCAGTTCATCCTGGAAGTACTATGATGTACAGAGATCTGCGAGAGTATTACTGGTGGGATGGAATGAAAAGAGACATTGCTGATTTTACTGTTAAGTGTTTGACATGTCAACAGGTTAAAGCAGAGCAGCAGTTACCGAAAGGGATGCTTCAGCCTTTACCAGTGCCAGAGTGGAAATGGGAAAACATATCCATGGACTTTTTTGTGGGATTACCGAGGACATCTCGATGTAATAATGCAATCTGGGTTATTGATGATCGCTTGACCAAATCTTCTCATTTCTTTTCTATACGATATACTTTCTATCTAGATCAACTTTCCCGTTTGTATCTTAAAGAGATAGTAACGTTACATGGAGTTCCTCTCTCCATTGTATCGGATCGTGATCCCAGGTTTACTTCTAACTTTTGGAAAGGCCTTCAGAAGTCATTGGGTACTGAATTAAATTTTAGTACATCTTTTCATCCTCAATCAGATGGGCAGTCAGAACAAAAAATCCAGACATTGGAGGATATTCTACGAGCTTGTTCTATGGATTATCAGGGAAGTTGGGACCAACATCATTCTTTGGTTTAATTTTCTTATAATAACAGTTTTCATTCCAGTATACAGATGGCACCATTTGAGGCATTATATGGGAAGCGGTGTCGAACTCCAGCATTTTGGGATGAAGTGGGTGAAAGGAAACTGATGGGACTAGAATTGGTAGAAGAGATGATAGAAAAAGTTCAGTTGATTCAGAAGCACATGAGAACAGCTCAGAGCAGGCAGAAGAGTTATGCGGATAACCGGAGGAAGGATCTATCTTTCAAGGTAGGTGATCATATTTTTCTCATGGTTTCTCCATGTAAAAGTGTGATGAGATTTGGTAAGAAAGGAAAGTTGAGTCCATGGTTGGTTGGACCATACGAAATTCTGGAAAGAGTTGGATCAGTTGCATACCGAGTGGCTTTACCTCCGAGTTTATCTCAGGTACACAATGTTTTTCACGTTTCGATGTTGAGAAAGTATATGCCAGATCCATCTCATGTTTTGAGCCCAGAGGTAGTTCAGCTGGAAGAGAACCTATCATATGAGGAACAACCGGTCCAGATTCTTGACCACAGGGAGCAAGTGTTACGGAATAAGGTGATTCATCAGGTAAAGGTTTTGTGGAAAAACCATGTGATTGAAGAGGCAACGTGGGAATCTGAAAATGCTATGAGGGATAAATACCCCCACTTATTTTGATAAGTGAATAAAATTGCGAGGACGCAATTCTCAAAAGGGGGGAAGGATGTAACATCCCAGGTAAATAAAGAATAAATAATTTTCATATTTATTAATATTTACGAATTAAATATTAATTTTATTTTAAAGGGGTTTCTATGTTCGATAGCGTACCCGATACGCAACGATGAGTTTCTTTGAAACTTACATAGCACACTAGTAATAAAATAATATTATTTTAAATGTTAGTTAACAAGTAGCCGTTGTACTGGCAGGAATGGATAGAAATAACTAAAATATGATTAGATATGTTTTTAAATGTTTATACATTTACCCAATAAAAGATAAAAGCATAAAATACGGAAAGAGTTCAATTTTACGTGTATATATGCCCTAGTTTTCACTAAAGGTTCACTTATCACCTTTTGATGGAGAACCGTCATTAAATATAGTTTTTTTCACTCTTAAACATTCTTTTGGACCAAATAAAACTCTTATTAAGAATCGGGACATCAAAATTTACTTTGTGTAAATTTTAGGTATCTTTCCGATAAAGTTCATTTTTTTAATGAATAGTGTAAAATGTTGTATTTTAATTCAAAACCACTTTTTAATATAATTTATTTATATGATTAGATTATATTTTTAATTGGTTTTAAAGTGAAATTAGAAAATATTTTTACCATTAAATCCAATAGTGGGCGTTGGAATCAATTTCACTTTGAAATCAGACTTAAACTAGTGTCAATCTTTTGATACTTATTATTTCATAAAACAATCTATTTGTCATGACAGTGGGAATTAATTATTAAATTAATTAATGTGACTTATATGTTTTCAATTTTTTAAAACGGAATTCATTTTTGAATTCAGAATATCAAATATAGCTTAGGGTGAATTTTTGGGATTTTTCTGAAAAACTTCAATTTTTGATGAATAGTGAAACCACTAAGTGGTACTTATAAAAACTGATTTTCCGTTTAAATGAAATTTTGCCATCATTGTGTTTTGATTTTCAAAAATCCGACATACATGGTTGTCATTAAGAAGTAAAATGTGGTTCAATGAGAATAAATTTTTTTTGGTGAATAGTAACTTATTAAGTTTTTAATCGCGATTAGAGGTAATTAGTGTAGTTTAAGGTAAAAATGATATTATAAGATTGTGAAAACACCTTGAAACTTGTCCAAACCATATTGGTTGTATCATGGCCGACCAAGACAAGCCATGGGTAAACTTGGGCACCCCATGGATCTACTTTGGTTGGGAAATGACATAAATAACATTTTGTTTAATGTAAAAGTAAAATTGACACAAACATGAAATGTTTTACTAAAACAATTTTTAAGTGGGGTTATACAAGTCATCTTTTTTATTATAAATATTCATTGGAAATCTAAAAAGATTTCCTACATCATAGTATTTGTTTTATAATTTTTGGACATTAAATAAATTAAATTAGTTATGACATAATAATGATGCAGCGATGACATCATTATTTGACGATTTAGGTAAAATGGAAAGATAATGTAAACTCTATGAACTACGCATGTCCAAAACTTATTGTATGAGTGGATTTCGAAGCCTTATCACCTTATCCACGAATTATATCAATGTGGGACCTTCTGAAACCGAAACACATTTTCAAATAAAGTAATATTTCTTTACTTTCCAAAAGTACCCCTCCTCTCCTCTTATAAAAGGCCCCCACCTCTACCTCATTTAACACACTCCTCAAGCCTTTGGCTCGGCCAACCCCTGCCCATTTACTCTCTCCACATCCCTCTCCTAATCCTAGAGGATTCCCTTTGGGCTGAATCCTTTCAAAGGAAGCCTTTAGTCTCAAATCAAAAGGAGTTACACTTTTAAAGGTAATTCATTCTCTCATGTTCATTTGTTTTATCTTGCTTCTCCAACCCCCAAAAATCTTTTTATTTACTTCTTTTGTAACAACACCAGTATCTTCAATATACTAGGTTGTTGTTATAAGATTTATTCGAGCTACACTCTCACACAACTACATCAAATGGTTAAAGAACATATAGTTTCCGTGGATGGTGAAATTCTGCCTCCCGAAACGATGATTGTTCAATACTCATTTAACACCTTAAAAGGTGGCCATTATGATGTCACTGTTTTTATATATTATATATAAAATGTTTATGTTTTATTTATGCTTCTGTATTTTTAATTTTTGTCTTACCTTTATGGCTTCCATTATGGGTATACTTGATATCTTCATTTAAGGAAGTGCGGACTACCGCCCCCTCAAAGTGATTTGATTCGTTAAATACCATATGTGGGATGTATAAAGGATGGAAATATGATATTATATATGATATTATACTGGAATTATAATATACCTTTATATCATTATTATTCCATTCTATAAAATATGAAATAGAAATTAAAGTAGCGTTCATGCGTACGTACGGCTTACCGTCTCCATGAACGGTGCATTTCATTTCTTACCTCTAAATGATTATGTAATGTTATAAATGCATGAATGTACTGGATATATATGAAATATATGATATCTACATAATTAATACAATTCTGGATATAATAAACATTTGGCCACACGAACAACATGTAATTATAAGAAGTCCACTTTCGACTTAAGAACCAAATATCGGCAAAACAAATATTATTAACTTAAATGATTACATAATGTTTATGACATGGTAATAAGTGGTACAAAAGTAATAATTAACTTTAAAAATGTTCTTAAGGAATTATAAATTAACTCAAGTTTATTATTCAGGAGATTAAAGAACGATCGAGTCAAGTCGGACCCGAGGTAAGGGATCCTACTCCTCTCTTTCTTTTTAAGTACACACTTTTATGTCATTCCTTTTAAAGATCGTCTTTCTTGTTATTGGGATGATATTTTATATTACATTTACTTTAATTTTTATGTTCATGTGATGAGAGACCCTATTCTCTCTCATCAATCCATTTTGGAAGTTTTGAGTGGCGCAGTTAGGCTGCCGAACATTCGTATGGGATCCTACTCCTCTCTTTGTTTTTAAGTATACACTTTTATGTAATTCCTTTTAATGCTCATATTTCTTCTTATTGGGATGATCTTTTATATTACACATACTTTAATTTTTATGTTCATGTGATGAGAGACCCTATTCTCTCTCATCAATCCATTTTGGATGTTTTATGTGGCGCCGTTAGGCTGCCGAGTTTTCGTAAGGGATTTTTCATCTCACTTTTATTCCCGTGAGATTTATGCTACATTCGCCACAAATTCCATTGAGTGGTGTATGTACTGCCCATTATTCTACTCTTTGTGTAATATACTTTTGTTTATGAGTATTTACATCAATTACCTATTGACTTTCTTTCATGGGGTGTATGTTTTGAAAGATACCCAAGTCGGTAAGGGAACCTTTCACCCTCCTCTTTTTTAAAAGACTTCTTTTATTGGGTCTTTTAATTTACATATTTTTTATGTTGGGATATGTTCTCATACATCCTTATTGATGTAAATTTTATGTCCAAGTGATGAGATACACTTTTTATCTCTCATCAACTCATTTTAATGTGATGCCGTTAGGCTGTCAAGGGAGCTTTTTAACCCAATTTCGATTTCATTGGGTTCAACTTGTAGTCATTGAATATGTCATCCATTGAATATGTGTGATTGACCTTTTATTGTTTTACACTTAATATCCACTTATATTGGGTGTATATGTATTTGTCACACATCTTTTTGAGATTTATTTGTCCTTAATTTAAGGATACCTTCTTTATAAGGGATTTCATCACATTTGACATTTCTATTGGGGGTTCATTGTTGTTATGCACCAATTCACTCTTATATGGTGTATATACTGTCCTTTGGAGTATTATATCATGAATCCTTTTATTCTCATGATATTATAAAGTTATGACTAAATGTTATTCCTCGATTATTGTATTCAAGTGTCTCTAATTTTGGAAAAACCCCTTTAACCAAAATATCGTTTTAAATGTTTTAATTATTTGTTCTTATTAATATCCATGTTTTCAAAATGGTTTTAAGGATTTATTTATATGGATATTAATTGTTTAAAATGTTAAAAGCTTCAAGGTGGTATGGGACACTTTGATTCAAAAATCTCTTTATTAAATGTTTTAAATGGTTTTGGAAATGGTTTCTTTTTGAATGGATTCATTATTTCAATATCCTAAAATGTTATATTGTGATTGAAATGTGGAAATGTTATGTTTCCTTTATTCATGTTTATGTGATACGATTATGTTATGGTTCTTGGGCATTGTTATGAAGAACGGGTGGTTCCGTGATAAACTAAGGGCGGGTGATCCCGATATAGCTCTCCAATGCATTGGGTAATGCGAAGGAGTGAAACGTTAAGGTTTCTCCGAAAAGATTTAGGGAATATACTGTGATGGGTATTCCAAACGTAACCAAGAGGGTTAGTCCCTACGTAAGAATGTTATGAATGCCTCAAGTTACCTTTATGTCTTATGTTTTCTATGATTTATTCATGGTTTGATGAGGTATGTTAAAGTGCCTATGTTTTATGGGTAAAGTATGATTTCATTATCATGTATATATGAACTCATGTTTCCTTTCCATATTTTTTTGTAACCCTTACTGAGCTTTTTATGCTCATCCCAAGTTTTTGAAATGTTTTTCACAGGTCAAGGGAAAGGTACATGATGTGATGATAGGGTCAAGGATGTGTCAATAAAGAATCTGTGTTATATTTTAAATATGTTTCCGTGATGGGAAGAATGAATACTGTCTTTTATGTAACCACTTTGTTTAAATGTGGAATGTAATGCAAGTTTCATGATCTAATTATCTAAAACTCTAAACCTGAAAAGATCCTCAATGTGTAATCTTGTAATAACTCAAGATTAAGTAAGGTTTAAGGCTGGGGCCTTATAGTTACACCACTTCTATAAAAACATCAGATCCTAGAGAGATGTGGATTTAAAACAAATAGATTCAATAGAGAAAATAAAATAAAATGAGTCTAACTATTATGATTTCATGAAATAATTGAATGAGGAGAATTATGAAAAACTATGTTTTGATTCATCAATCAAATTAATCAAATTTTTTAAATAAGATAAGTACAAATGATTAATTATTTTTGGAAATTATGGGAATTAAGGAGTTTTAGAATATCGAGTCTTCAAGAAGAATGAATGTGAATTTGATTTGAATTCAAATTCATGAGTAGATTTAATGTAGGATAATTATATAAGAAAATTATTCATATAGTATAGTGAATATATATATCATAAAAGAGAGGCAAATAGAGGGTTCTATCTGTATTCCTATGAAAATCAAAAAATTAAGAGAGAGAGAGAGGGAGAAGAATTAGACATTGGATGAATTTTCTCATATTGTAATGTTGATAACAATATGAAGGAGATCTAATTAAATTGAGAGGCAATATATAATATTAATTATAAAGTGAGAAGTGTTATATATCTATACTAATGATGATCATATGTTGGTGGTGGAAGTAGAGAAAACCATCCAAAAACACTCTATTATAAAGGTATTATTAATTATTATAGAACATATAAGAGTTTTGTATCATATGGAATCAAATCTGATTGTTATGGTCAAGGAAGGAGATCTCCTATAATGTCCAGGAGGGACAACAATATTCAATGTTGATCAAACTAAATAGGATCAGGAAGTTCTAGTATTCTACATAGATCAAAGGTATAGTACATAATTTTATTCATTATTCAATATTGGAGTTATTATAACGAGTTTAAGGTCATAACCATGATCATTAATTCATTAATGATATGAAAGAATTTTTCCATGTGGTAAAATAATCTGGATGCATTAAGGAAGTAATCATCCTTAAAGAGGGGAACCTTGTTGACACACCCTGATGATGTCTTTTGTCTCTTTATTATTATGTAGCTTTATACCAAACAAATAAGTGATAATTAATGATTGTTCTTGTAATTTAATAATTAATGTGGTGAAATAGTAAAAAGGTAAAATTAATGTGAAATTATAGGAACACTAATTCAAACCAACCCCAAATGTTATACCCATCCATCTTTTATCCTAAAAATTGGTTTCAAAGTAGGTCACAACTCTACTAGACTCTCCACTTTGACATTTTTTTGGAATTTATTTTATATTTAAAATATTTTGACAAATTATGTAATTAATTAAGATATTGAATTCCCCATCAAATAAACCACAAAAGATATTTATTCCGAGATAATAAATGACAAAATTAAATGATAAGGAATAAAATTCAGAAATACCTCATATACGAAATTTGAGAACAAAGACTCCAAACTAGTTTATGGAAATCACTGTATATTGTTCCAAACTAATTTTTTTGATAATCTATCACTGAATGATTTTTTATGAGAGGCTATCCCTAATGATTAAAGAGGAATAAGAATCAGTTTCCTATTTTGAAATCTCAAAATAAGAAAATTGAGTATAGAATGGGGGAACATATTGGTGACATTAACCACCATGGAAATGGACCATTGTTTTTTTCCACATGTAATTCATCATCACTTCATGAATTTGAGGTAACTAATAACTCTTGTCAAAAACATTCTCTAGATGAACTATGAAATAATAAATAACATCAAAATGATGAGGATTAAAAAGTTAAATCACTTTATTATTTGAAATAAATAATATATAACATCAATAAGTAAATAATATCACATGATTGTGGAATCTTTATAATTATGATAGTGGTGAGCACCAAAAAAGAGTATCTGAATGGAAGGATGGAGAATGATTTGAATCAAAGTATACAATCCTATTTTGAGAACCCTGAATAATTTGGTTCTTTAAATATCCTAAAATACAAACATAAATAAATATGGTTGGATATTTAAAAATAAAGGATTACTAAAATTTATTGTATAGAAGAAGACAAGAAATTTCATGAAGAAAAAACCAATTATTTGGAGTAATTTTATACTATAAATAATGTTAAAATAAAAATAGAAAACAATTGAATAGAGGTACTTGATATTTCATTTCATGAAATTAACCAAATGTTTTAAGGTTAACATAAGAAGATCCATAAGGGTTGTTATGATGAAATATTATCAAGGGAGAATGAGAAATAAATTCTCAAATATAAAATTCTTAGTGATGGAGGTTAAATTAAACTATCTAGATGTAACTCAAGTCATATTCTCCCAATAATTTGAAATGATATATGCTTCTAAAAAAATATATGAGATGGATTAAAATGAAAAAAGTATTCTATGTATTGGTAACTACATATTGATATTATCTAATGATCATTATATAACCATATTAAATGGAATGGTACCATCTATCTCTAAATCTGATAATAGTTTGAAAATATTTTCTATTTATAGATAGGGACTAAAATTAAAATATATGAAATTACGGATGAATGAAAATGATGGGGATCCCACCACTACTTCTAGTTTTTTTGAACACTTGTGTATAAGGATTTCACCCCAATTTATCTCATCCAGTGAATAAAAAATAACCAAAATATAATGCATCTCATCATAGTATTCCTAAAAAAATAGAACAAGGTTTATTGGAAAATATTTTTTTCATTGATACATTCCAGCATATGGATACTTAATTTTTGAATAATGTGTCACTGAATAAAAGAAATCCAGATATTACTTTAATATTGTAAAATTGTGAACGAAGAAAACCCTATAGAAAGAGGAAAATTTTTATTACACCGCAAATATATTTGAAACTATTAGAGATATGTGTAATTTGTAATGGACCAAGAAACATTAAAGGAAAATAAAAGTATAAATTATTCAGTACCTAAACTAAAAAAATGGGATGTAAAGTACCAAGAAACCAAATAATGGAGATAATACTTTTTGGGGATGCATAGTGATAAAAATTATGGAAAAATAATTCCCCATGAAGCATATGAAAAGTGATGGTGTGTTATCCTTCAACAATAATCATAGGTAAAAAATATAAATGTTGAACATACAAAAAAATAATGGGGGATATAAAACCGAAAGAGGAATTTTTTTTATTTTTTATAAAATAAGTTCTCATCATGGACACATATAAAAAATACATGAATGTGGATATTTATATATTAAATAATGAAGAAACTATAAGGTTGGTATGAGAATATAACAATAGTACTTACATGGTGAAAGCAATTCTAGAGGAACTATTTGTAAAAATAAGGGTGGTTGAGAACACACTCATGGAATATTTAATCATTTTCCTATATGATCAAAAAAAATTAAGATAATATAAGAGTCATTAGTAAATATATGCTCTAAAGGGAAACACATTTATCATAAGAAGGATCCAAATTTCATGACAGGTTATCAAGAGACAAAATCCATGGATCTGATGAGAAACTATGTGGGATGTTAAATATAGAAAGACACAATATGAATGATTGTATAATAATTATTCCACCGTGAGAATAATTATAAATGAACATGAATTATATACTTTGTGGTATGTATTCCTTTATGGATCATGTTAAAAGAAGAGTCAACATATAGACTGAAGAAACGATCCCACACTACCCAATGAAGAACTAGTATTTAAAAATATGGGTGCAAGCATGATTCGTCAACCTGAAATTATAGTGAATTAGGATTATCATACCTAGATATTAAGTCATTTTTATGAATATTCATAACATAAACAAACAAACACCTCCAGATAAAAAATATTTTTTCCCTTTTGAGACATTGAATCATAAACACGAGTCCATAAGATAGATACAAAATCTCCTAAAGCATGGTTCCCAACTATAACCCTTTTTTTGAATATCATTAATAACACACATCTTCATATCTTTGGGAAATGAAACATAAGAAATGGTGATATCAGATTCTAAGAAAGGATAAAAAAGGGAGATATTTTGGAATAACATGAATAAATGTCTATGGGAACATGACCATAACATTTGGAAACCATACCCTTCATATCAAAGATCATAATCTTGAGTCATGGTATAATGATTGAAATTTCATAAGAGTGTAATCAAAAGTGAAACAAAGAACATAATCCATGAGAGAATACTATTAGAATAAGACCTATAATTTTTTGAATACATGTAATGATATATAATATTTTCGATATTAGTTAAGGCTCACTACCAAGACAATCATAGTAACCAAAGTCCTTTACTAAACGATGTTCATTCCCTGGTCTAGCCTTGTCATACTAAAACATTTTGAATCCCCATTATAGAACTCCCCTATTTATCTAAGTTAATTCCTAGTTAAATTCATGTACTACTGAATCTATTTCACTCCCTCCTCTATTCTATCTTATCCCATTATATATAAATATTTACCAATGAATTTTTGGAGATATTGGTCCCACCCTTCATAAAATAAAATCCACGTTTTTGTATACCAAAAGATAATAAAACATCACTATATGATAACTAATGAAATGAAATGGTTCACATAAATATTTAATCATATCATAAATCATATAAAATAAATATGTTTTATAAACATTTCATCATAGAATAACCAATAAAAATAAGTGTGTATCAATAACATTTCCTCTTTGTCAAACCTATTAAGGTTAAATCAGTTTTATAAAAATCAAGACATAAAAAGATAAACCATTAAAATAAATAATATGAATTATATCCTTTGAAAATATATTGTTTAAGTCATATAAAACAAAAATGGATTGGATGGAAAATAATTTTGAAATAAAATTTAAAACATTTTATATGGGAAATATCCTATTCATTTTGAAAAACTAATTTTTAAATATAAAACATTTTGAAAAAATTTTATTTTAAAATATAATTGAAACATTAAATTTTAATATTTTATGAAATGATTGTTCATGAATTTGGATTATTCTTATCAGGTCGTACACATTAAAATGATGGTTCCTTTAAATTTATTTAAAAATCCAATCAAGAATTGTTTTGGAAATGAAATGAAAATTGCATTTTTAATATTTAAAAAAAATTAAAATGTGGGTTACAATATATTTTAAAACTAATAAGGGAGTAAAAAAATCATTAAAACATTTTTATAAAACATGTTTTCGGAAGAAAATAAATATTCGATAGATGATAAAAATAAATTCATATTTTCTTAAAAACATTTTCTCAAATATTTTCCATAAAACTATGTTGGAAAAGGGTAAAAACACTTAATGATATCATGAATTTACATAATATTTATATATTCATTATAATTATTGAGATATGGATTATAATATTTTTTCATTTGATGCATAATCATAAAAACTCTAGATATTTGATGAGATTGTAAGCTAAAATCATTAACACATTGGTAAAATTAATTCAAAAGGCCCATGATTGAATAATATAAAATGTAACATTAAAAAAGGAGTGTGAATAAATTAATGATATTAAATTTCAAATGGGATGTATTTACACATCATTAATGAATATATGTTCATAAAATAAAGTACATCTCAAAGATGGAAAATAGAGACAGAAATCCCTTAACAGATGTCTTGACATATGTTATAGTCATTCAAACATCCTGTATAATAAATATATATATATATATAAATTAAATAACCATATTCATATATATAACATCATATTTTATTTTCTTATGTTCTTTTATTACACGTTTATGATCAATTCTACATTAAATTTCTATTTCGTGTAATAATCGTTTTGGTTTTCATATATGTTGTGATTTGTTATTTTTTTGTCATATTACATTGATCATGGTTAAATTATCTATTAAAACATTACATTGATATATATATATATATATTCATTACATACATATATATTTTAATCCAAAATATTTAGTGACGGGAATAGAAATTCAGAGTTTATGGAGATGGTAGACCATATGTATGAAAGAACAATGTTATTAATTTTCTTATTGGGTTATATGAATTAAAATTAAGAGAGATCTAGTATCATTCAAGGATAATGGTTATGTAATATATATGAGAAACATTTATTTATCTAATCCTTAATAAATTCCATGGAAGTTGTGGTTAAATCACATTGCTTCATGAGGCTATAGTCTGTCGTACACATGATCAACATTATCGTATTCTGAAAACATAGGACCTGTGAAGGTATTAATGATATTCAAATTTCAGATTCATAATAACATGATAAAATACATAAATATCATACATAAATGTTATATTCATCATTATGTCCAACCTTGAGAGGCGGTAATGGAAAAATGAACGACATCATTTTTCGAGGAGATAATCCACCGTACACAAAAGCAATGATTTGGTAACCCGTTTGAGGGAAGGGGAGATAGTTTTAGTTCATTATATTAAAATAATAATATCATATAATGTAACACCTCGAACCCAGAAGCCCATATCTAGTGCTTTATTTTAATACATTGGCATGATTACACGGAATCAAGTCCCAAAGGACCAATCAATTAGTAGTTTGGGACACAAGATACATACATAAAATGAAAATTACAACATAAAAATAAATAAAACACTAATTTGTTCCATTGAATCATCCAATCCACCTATATTATTTCTTCAAATCACTCATAACTAACTTCTTTATATCCTTGAAAAATTAAACAAAAGAAAGGGGTGAGCTTAAACGCTTAGTAAGAGTGAACAACACAATGAAATATAACATAAAAATTAGGCTTGGATATTAATTAAAAACACATGCCTTTACAAATAATAAACATGAACACTTTATGGTAGAAATATGATCTGAGTAAATAATGACATAACAAAACATTGTCAGGTCTATTCTATTAGTCAAATAACAGCATTAACTATCAATATTATTTTCATAATGAGGGGATGTATAATGAAAGACATTCTAAAACATCTTTTCAACGCCTCGACCAATATGTCTAAAATTGATTGAGGCCTTAGCCAAACCATATATCAAACTGAGAAAGGCATCATCCAATTCCATGTCTAATTGTCTCATGAGACCTACCGATGCACCGAGGAGCCATTACAGGCTCCATCCGTCACATACTAAGTCCAATACATTCTTTAAATGAAACGATTGAATCATAACATTAACATTCATATTAAAACTAGCATTCTAAATGACAATACATTAACCATAAACAATGGTATGAAAAAAAATATTCACAGTCAAACATATCACAAAATATTCAATACAATATGAAATATTTGTATCATAATAAAGAAACAGAACAAGTTTGAAATACATCAAAGGATGTTTACATAGATGAAATGAAAACTATTTGAATGAAATACCCCATTATATTTTGAAACAATTTAAGAGTCACATAATTATAAAAGTAAAGATTTATTTTTAAAATATTCTTCTAAGATTGAAAGGGAAGCTTCAATGATGTTATAATTACAGAAAATATCCGCACCCATCGTATTAGTTAAAAAAAACATTGTCACCTTAATTTTTCCAAAAAGCTAATCAAGTAACTTGTTTGGAAAACGAGAGAAAGATTTCTTTCAAAAAATATAAGGTCAAAAAATGGTATAAATTACTTTAAACCATTGTCTAGTAAGTTTTAAAAAAGTCTTGAAATACATTTTTATAAAAACATGGATGTGGATGATAAAGTGGTCCTAGTAGATATTTAGGTAAAAACAACCTCGAATAATAAAGAGATTGTAAAATTAACCCTAACATGTACTTTTCCATTGTCGAGGGTTTGTTAACCTCGTGTTTAATAGTTAAATCATTTTTATTAAATTATACGAGAACTATATACATAAATAGGATATCATATATTATTTTATAATATTTCTTTGTTAATAAAATTTCAGTAGTATCCTCGTTTCGGTGTTAACTGATACATTTTCCATTATATTATTGGTTACATATGCCATGTTTATTATGGATAGGATTTATTTGATTAATATATAGAATGATATTTATGTCACAAAAACTATTTTTATTCATCAAATGAAAATTATTCTAGAATAGTTACGATGGGGAAATGAATCTCATTGTGTTCGTGGAGACGGTAATCCGTACGTACGTACGAGCGACAATATAATAATTTTGATGTAAAAATAATTTGTAATTAGATGGTATATCATATATAAAGAATCATTAACATGTTATATATATATTATTTACATCAATTATACTCATTATTATACCCATCCAAATAGTGAAATGTTGAATAACAAACTGCCCCACGACTTAGAGATGGTAATCCGTACGTACGCACGTATGTTGACTTTGTCATTTATATGATATATCAAATATATAATATATTTTTACCATATCTATAATAAAATCATAGTATATTGATGATACTGGAGTTATTATTTTATAATGAAAACAAGAAAAAAAGAAGTGGAAGAAAAAATGAACCTGAAAGTGGTGGTGAAATATTTACCTCGTTTTCGGGTTCTCCTTTTTGATTTGATCTAAAGGGCTCCATAAATTATCTTTATGACCAATTGAAGGCCTCTTAGATTATTGTAGGATAGTTGGGAGGATATTTGGGTTGGGTTTGATAGAGCTAAACGTATTTAGAGGTGTGAAATTAAGAGAATAGAAAGTGCCCTTTTATAATAGAGGTGAGGGTCACTTTAGAAAATGGTTGAAGTATTTTTTTATAATAAAATAATTTTCAGTTTATAATGGAACCAAAATTATTTATTTCAAGGATAATGTTGTTGTGGGTCTAAAACCTTTCAACCAATATGTTTTAGACAGGTTTAGGTCACTATATTAACATTATCTTTTATATTTAACTCTTATTTAAATAGTTTGTCATTTATCTTGTCTCTTTGTATTTTTATATTATATGGTTAATAAACATACTATAAAAATCCAAGAGAACCCCAAGTGGTTCATTAATGATATAAAAAATATTATAAATTCCTTTTTTATGATCCTTATATTTTTATGAATATTATATCAATTAATAATAAAATATTTTTTATAAAAAACTCTTTTTTCAATTTTGACACTATTTGGTATTTTGTTTTTGTTAAAGTCATAACAGAATTATTACTTATAAAACATTCATTTAATCAAACCTAAAACGTCATATTAACCTATAAAATTATTTTAATTCTTCAAAAGACTAATATTAGATATATTTGGATATTTATAATATAAATTATTTTAATCATTCATTAATATGGAAATTTCGGCATCATCATTGTAACATAAATAAATTTAATTATTTAATGTCTAAATTTTATAAATAAAATACCATTACATAGGAAATATTTTTAGATTTATAATTAATATTTATAGACGAATTTATCTTATTTATAACCCTATATTAAAAATGTTTTCGTTACAAAAACATGAATTTAACACTTTTGACTCTTCTTTGAATTAAATAATAATAAATGTCCTAATAAAAAACTAGTGAACCAAAGGGGGTCATATTTTATTCCAATGGTAATTTTGGGTCTAATTATACTTATACATTAGAATTAGGACATGTGTTCGGGTAATTATGATTTCATTTTTACCATTAATTTCCCTATATACTTCTAATCGTGGTAAATAAAAGTCAGAAGTTACTATTCACTAAAAATTATTTTTATCTTATTGGACCAAATTTTACTTACTGATATCAACCATGTCTCTAAGATTTTTGAAATTGAACTCACAGAAGTGGCAAAATTAAATTTAATTCAAATTTGTAATTGCTCATATGAGGTGGGTAATAGATGGAAAAAAGGTCAATAAAAATTTTTATATATCTAAACTTATTATAAAATGACTCCAATTAATTATGTTGAACTTATATAGGTATTATGTATCTATTTTGACCAAAAATAAATTTAACTAAAATAAATAATTATTTAAATAAAAAGTCATATTTAAACAATAATGTAGTGTTTTTTACTATTCATAAAAAATTTAATGTTTTCAGAAAAATACCAAAAAATCACCCTCAGCTAATTTTGATATTACGAATCCCAAAATGAAGTTTATATTCAATGATAAAATTTATAAAATTTTAAAAAGTAGGTATTACTATTGATAACAGATAGTTTGATTGGTTGTGGTGTGTTTGAACTCAAAGTTTCATACAACAAAAGCTATTGTATTATTCAAAGATAAGGGTACCGTGGAAGTTTGGGGTGTTAAATTCTCCCCTCATTAAAATAATTCATTCCTTGAAATTTCTATAATATCACTTCATAAAAAGACTCGGGTGGTTCTACATCATATGTTCCTCGGGTTCCCATGTAGCCTCTTCATTTATATGGTTTCTCCATAGAACCTTTACCAGATGAGTCATCCGGTTTCTAAACACTTGTTCTCTAGTATCCAGAATCTTGAGAGGCTCTTCACAATAAGACATATCAAGTTCCAGTCCTATTTCCCCATAGGTGAGTACATGCATTGGGTCACGCATTTATTTTCTCAAAAATGATATGTGGAACACATCATGAACTTTTAATAAACATGGCAGCAGAACCAAATGTTAAGCTACATATCCAATTCGTTCTAGAATTTCTAAATGTCTGATGTACCTAGGAATGAATTTACCCTTCATAAAAAAACATATAACACACTTCCATGGAGATACCTTCAAGAAAACATGACCATGTACTTGAAATTACAAATTGGTTCTTCAGTTATCATCATTTCTCTTTTGTCTACATTAAGCTACTTTGATGTGGGTTTGGATAAACATCACCTTTTCCATTGTTTCCTCAACACATTCAGGGCCTACAAGTATTCATTCACCAACATCATCCCAACATGTTGGTGCGCGACATCTCTTTACATATATCTCTACATATGGTTCCATCTGAATACTTGAATGTAAGCTATTGTTATCAGAAAATTCAACAATAGTTAAATATTGATCCCAAATACCTTTAAATTCAAGTGAGAAAGATCAAAACAAGTCTTATAAGGTTCTAAAAGTCCGTCCTAATTTTCCATCAGTTTGAGGGTGGTAGACTGGGCTGAAATGAAGTTCAATAATAAGGGCATTCATAAGACTTTTCTAGATTCTTGATGTAAAATGGGGATCAAGATTAGAAACAATAGACAGATTTTCTCTATGAAGTCTTATAACTTCATTAATATATAGTCTTTCTAGACATTCAAGTGACAAATCTTCTCTTATAGCAAGAAAATGTGTCAAATTTGAAAGATGATCAACAATGACCCAAATTGTATCATTTCATCTAGGGGTATTTGGTAGTCTAATGACAATGTCCATCGTAATATAATGTTCTTTCGAATCATTATACATATTGGTGCTACTTGGGTATATAGAGAAATTGGAGGTATGAGAATCATCCAACAATTTTGTTTTTCATATCAGGTATATCAGGAACATAAATTATCTTCCCAACCATCAAAATTCCATCTTCATATAAGATGTCACTTGATCTACCATCATTAAAAACCCTAATCTTATTTTGAAACTCCTCACTGTCAGTATGGGAACTCTTTATCATTTCTAGTAAAGGTGGTTTGACATCCATTTGAAAAAGAATTGATGTTTCACCTTCCATGGTTTTTTACATATCCATCATTACTAGATTCATGTATATATGATATATTTCAACTCTCAACTTGTTCAAAACTCTATGATCCTTTTCGCTCAAAGAATCCTCCACATTATATTCCTTCCTCGTGTGGTTGGGTATAGTTAAATAATAATACTTGAGTAGGTTAAGCCATCTTCTTTACCTCATGTTGAGTTCTTTCTGTGAGAAAATATACATCAAACTCTTGTGATCATTATAAATATCACATTTTTCACCGTAAGGATAGTAACTCTATATTTTTGGATAAAAGAATACAACTAATAACTAAAGATCATGATTAGGATTGTTTTGATAATGAATTTTAAGCTATTGTGATGCATATGAAATAACTCTATCATTCTGTATAAGGACATAACCATGTCCTTTCATTGCAGCATCACTATAAATAACAAAACAATCGTTCCCTGATTGTAAATTCAAGATAAGAGCATTGAATAATCTTCTCTATAGTTCTTCAAAACATTCTTTGCACTATTTTGTATAAACAAATTTAACCCCTTTACTTGTTAGCTATATAAATATGTTATCCAATTAGGAAAAATTATGGAAAAAACATTGATAATAACCTATATAACAAATAAAACTATGTACCTCAGTTATACTAATTGGTGCTTTACATTCATGGATTTCCATGGTCTTAGAAACATCAACACAGATTCCTTCCATAGTGAAAATTTGACCAAGAAAAGAAATATCTTGATGCCAGTATTCAAATTTGGTTAACTTCTTATATAATTGATTTCTTCTAAGAGTCCTTAGGATAATGCGCAAATAATTTTCATTAACTTCATAGATTTTGGAATATACTAAATATCGTCAATAAATACCACTACAAAGTTATCAATATATTCCTTGAAAAATATGTTTATTAGATCCATGAAGACATATGGTTCCTTAGTCAATCCAAAATGCATTATTTTATACTCATAATGCCCGTACCTGGATTGAAATGTTATTTTTGGACTATCTTCCTTCATCACACACAACTGATGATATCGTGATCGGATGTCAATCTTTTAAAAATATAAAGCTCCATGAAGTTGGTACAATAAATCATCAATGTGAGCTATGGTATACTTTTTCATTATTGTTATAGCATTGATCTCCCTGTAGTAAATAGACAACTTCATAGATCTATCATTCTTCTTAACAAAAAGGATAGGGGATCCCAAAGGAGGAACACTATGAGGAATACATCCCTTATCACTCAATTCCACTTGTTTTTTATTTAGTTCCACTAATTCCATAGTGTCCATTTTATAATGGGACTTCGATATGGGACTTGAACAAGGAATTAAATCAATGGAAAACTCAATTTCTCATTCTGGAGGATGTCCTGGTAATTCCTCTGGAAACACATCAACATATTCTTGCACAATAGGTACATATACTATTTGGACATTCTTTTCCTCAGCCATAGTTATTTCACTCTCTTCCTACCAAATAATTGATTTTTTTAGAGCTACAGGGGATGGATCTAGATAAGAATTAGATGGTGATGTTTCTTCTCTAAAGATAAGGTACCCCTTATAATCACGAGATTTCTATCCTCATTCTTCTTACAATAAATTTTCGCATCAAGGTCTGAAAGATAATCTATACCTAGGACTATATCATATTCAATCATGGGTATGATGATTAGATCAGTAGATGAATATCTTTTATATTCCTTAATGGGGACTGATTCACAAAACTTTGTTGCAAGGATACTTCCCTTAGGGGTTTTGACTGAAAACTCCCTTGTTAAATAAAATTGGAAATATCTAATTTTCATAGAAAACTAGGAAGATATAAAATAATGTGATGATCTGGAATCAAATAATGCATTAGCTAAACTTGATGAAAACCATTAAATTACCTCCCACCACATCTTTCAGAGATTCAACCTCAGTAGTAGTGATCACATAATATTGGACTTGATCCCTTGGCCATTTCTAAGGTAATTTTCCTTGATTCTTAGGACATTCATTTTAATAATGTCCTATCTCCCTACAATTGTAGCATTGAACATCGGTAGCTTTATTCTTCCCCTTAAAATATCTATCAAGATGGCCTTTCTTTATACATTTGTAGAATACTCCTTTTACTTTTAGATAGGCACTAGGGTTCTTCCTTCTACAATTATCACAAGTTGGAAATTCAACTCTTCCCTTCTTTTATGTTTCCTTATTTCCTTTCCTAGAGTTTTCAGTAGATCTCTTCTTTTCATGCTTTGCTTTAATGTCATAAGACAAAGAGAATTCTTTTTCTTTCTTGATAGCACATGAGACAATATCTTCATATGATGAGAAGGATTACGAGACTAATGCTCGATGGAGAAATGGTTTTAAACCATTAATGAAACAATAAATCTTACTTCTCGGGTTATGTATATAATCTGTAGCATGCCATGCTAACCTTTTACAGTTAGCTTCATACTTTGCGACATTCTCATCCTCGTTTTGCCTCAAACTGTGAAATTCTCATTCCATATCCACTCGATGGGCATGAGAAAACTATTATTCTAATAAAATCTCATTAAACTCCTTCGATCCCATTTTTGATACTTCTTCATCTTCGTTTGTGTTTTGAATCAATGACCACCATTAATCGGCATCTCCTGTGAGGTGATAAACTGTAATGAATGATTTTTCCCTTTATCTACTCCCATAGAAGGAAATATTATCTCTAAGGAACTTATCCATTTATCAGCTACTAATAGATTTTTAGTCCCATTCAATGTTGCTGGTGTTTTCCTCATGAAGCAGTCTAACATTGATCCTCCGTGTTGTGGATCAGGGTGCTGCATACGGGTAAGGTTATTATTCATAACCAGAGTGAGTTGTCCCAGTATGGTGATAAGATGATCATCTCTAGTTGAATCACTAGTTCAACTATATTTATATTGAGTGGGAGGGAAATCCCACCATGGATTTTGTGCATCGATACAGTTTCCATTTCTTCCACTAGATACCATTTTCTAAACATTGACATACACATGATTAGTTTATGAATCTCAATAAGTAATTCCAATCTTGAAAACCACTTAACATAAATTGAATAGTTTATTGATATAATCCATAATAATTGTTTTTCATTAAACTGGTATATACTCATACATTCTTCATAATGGTTTGTATAGAATATTTAAATTATCCTAGGCATATCCCCCGAGAGTTTTCTAACTAAGAGTGCAGAAAGGCCCATTGTCGTACACCAGTTCCTGTTCAAGTATAGCTCAATGTGGTGTTTTTGGGTTTTACCCCTAGGTACATATGTGCCAGAGCCACCTCTACCTGCTCGTATCTAGAGAAGGCAGTAGTTTTTGGAAAAATCACAAAATATTTTCATTAACATAATTCTAGGAAGTTATTATATACTAATCCTCAAAGACTATCTTAGGGTAGTGGTCTCTAATCGGAGTTTTTTTAAATCTTGCATCCACGGTTTTTACTAGACATTCTCTGATAAAAACTGTAATGCCCTGACCCTAGAAGCCTGAAGGCGGTGGTTTATTTTAATACATTGGTGTGATTACAAGGAATTAGGTCCCAAAGGACCGATCGGTTTAGTATTATTGGAAACCAGAAACATTCAAAAGTTCAAGATTACAATTTTAAAATAAACACAACACGAATTTGTTCCATTATAATCATCCAATCCTCCTAGATTATGCCTGCAAGTCAATCTTAACTAAATTCTTCATGTCCTAGGAAAATCAAATATAATAATGGGGTGATCTTAAACTCTTAGTAAGGGTAATAAATACAACTGAAGATAACATAAACATTATCAATTGTGAATAATTAAAAACACACACCTTTACAAATAATTCTCATGAAAAATTTATGGAAGGAATATGAGCTGAGTAAATAATGCCACAATAAATAATTATCATGGGTATTCTTCTAGTCAAATAACCACCTGAACTACAAATATTATTTTTATAATGAGGTAATGTATAATGTTGGATATTCTGAATCATCTTGTCAAAGCCTCTGCCAAGATGTCTAAAAATGAAATAGGCCTCGGCCAAAACCGTATATCAAATTGGGAAAGGCCCCAGCCAATTCCATGTCTAATAGAATCATGAAACCTAATGATTCAACGAGGAGCTATAGCGGGCTCCACCCATCACATACTAAGTCCAATACATTCTTCATATAGAAAGGATGAAACATAACATAAAAATGCATATTTAAACTAGCAAGAAAAAAGTCAATACTTTAACCATAAACCATGAATGATATAAAAATAACACATCCATAGTCAAACATATCACAAAATAATCAAGACAATACTTAATATTTTTATCATAATATATCAACTTTAAAAAAGTTTAAAATCCACCAAAGAATGTTGACATAGATGAAATAAAAACTATTTGAATGAAATACCTCTTTATATTTAAAAACTATTTAAGAGTAAAATAAATTTAAAATAAAATATTTATTTTGAAAATATTCTTATAATCTCATATGGGGGGATTTGATGATGTTATAATGGTAGAAAATAGCCACACCCTCCGTATAAGTTTAAAAAACATTCTTACATTAATTTTGTCAAAAAGGTCATAAAGTACCTTGTGTGGAAAACGAAAGAAATATTCATTTCAAGAAATATATGTTCAAATAAGGGTATAAATGAATTTAACCCATAGTCTAGTAAATAGTAAAAAAAATTTAAATACATTTTTAAGAGAACATGTATGTGGATGATAAAGAGGTCCCAGTAGATACTTTGGTAAAAATAACCTCGGATAAAAAAGTGATTGTGAAATTAACCATTACCCTGTACATTTCCTTGGTAGAGGGTAACTTAACCTCCTATATAATATAAAAATCATTGTTATTAACTTATTAAATAATTATATAAATAAATATGATATCATATATGATCCTCTAATATAGCATTGTTAATAATATTTCAGTTGTATCATCATTTTGATGTTAAATGATTCGTTTTCCTTTATATGCTTGGTTACACAAGAGATGTTTGTTATGTATAAGATGTATTTGATTCGTATAAAAAATGATATAATGTTCATAAACATTATTTTTAGTCATCAAATGAATATTATTCTTGAATGGTTACGATGGGGAAATGAATCTCATTACGTTCATGGAGATTGTAATCCGTACGTACACACAAGTGATGATGTCATTATATTGATAGAAACATCATATATAATTGGGTGGTATATAATATATAAAGAATCATTAACTTGTTATATTTATTATTTTCATCGATTATACTCATTATTATACATATCAAAATAGTGATGTGTTGAATGAAAAACTACACCATGACGTGGAGACTGTTAGTCGTACGTACGCACGTGTGTTGACTTTTTCATTTATAGGATGGATTGAATAACGAATATGGTTGTAGCATATTTATAATAAAATCATAGTATATAGATGATACTGGAGTTAATATTTTAGAATGGATACAACAAATAATGAAGAAGTGGAAGAAGAAAAGTTCTTGAAAGATGTGGGGAAATATTTATCTCTTCTTCGGGTTCTTCCTTGTGATTTGATCAAAAGAAATCCTTGAGATTTATTTCTGACCAATGGAAGGCCTCTAAGATAAATATAGGATAGTGGGTAGCATATTCGGGTAGTGTTTGGCCGAGCCAAAAGTATCTGGAGGTGTGAAATTGAGAGAAGTGGATGTTCCCTTTTATAAGAGAGGTGATGTTCACTTTATGATAAGCATGAAATATTATTTTATAATAAAATCATTTTCGGTTTCTAATGGCTAAAAAATAATTTATTTTTATTATAAGGTGGTGATGGGTATAAAATCTCTCAACCAAAAGGTACTATATATGTTTAGGTCACCAGATTAACCTTATTTTTTAGAATTAACTCTTAGTTAAACAGTTTGTCATTTTACCATTTTCTCTGACTATTTTTATATAATATAGTAAATAAACTTACAATAAAATTCCATGAAAATGAAAAGTGGTTAATTAATGATATTAATATTATTATAAAATTCCTTTGGCCGAAAATTAGATTTTTAGGAATATTATATCAATTAATAATATAGTATTTGTTTTAAAAAACAATTTTATGTCAATTTTTACACTCTTTGGTTTTTTGTTTTTGTTAATGTCATAACAACATTATTACTTCAAAAAAATTAATTTAACCAATTATAACATGTCTTATTAACATAGAAAATTATTGTAATTAATAAAAAGTTTCAAATTAGATTTATTTGTTTCTTTATAATATTAATTATTTTAATATTTCATTATTAAGGTAATTACTGCATCATCATTACATCAAAAATATATTTAATTATTTAATGTATAAAAATTATAAATATAATACAGTTATGTAGGAAATATTTTTTTTCATTCTAATGAATATTTATAGTTTAATTTATCTTCTGTATATCCCTATATTAAAAATGTGTTAGCTATGAAAACTTGAATTTAACACTTTTAAATATTCTTTAAATTAAATTATAATAAATGTCCTAATCTAATCCTAGTGGACCAAAGGGGGTCCTATTTTATTCCTAAGGATGTCTTTGGTCGAATTATACTTATTCAATAGAATTGGGACATGTGTTAGGGTAATTATGATATCATTTTTACCCTTAATTACCCTATTTACTTTTAATCGTGTTAAATAAAAGTCAAAAGATACTATTCAAAAAAAATTATTTTTACCATATTGAAACACATTTTATGTACTTATATCAACTGTGTCTCTCATATTTTCTATATTCTATTCATTGAAGTGGTAATTGTATGTTTTAAGAAAAATTGTAATTGCTCCTACGAGTTTGGTAAAAGACGGTAAAAGGATCAACAAAATTTTTATATATCTAAATTTATTATAAAATAACCCTAATGAATTACATTGAAATTATATAGATATTATTTATCTATTTTTACCTAAAATAAATATAAATATAAATAAATAATTATTTAAATAAAAAGTTGGTTTTAAACAACAATGTAGTGTTTTTCACTATTCATAAAAAATTGAATGTTTTCAGAAAGATACCAAAAATTCTCCTTAAGATAATTTTGATACTATGAATCCAAAAATAAAGTCCATTTTGAAGCTTAAAATTAATAATATTTCAAAAACTGGGTATTACTATTCAAGATGGCTAGTTTGATTGGTTGTAGTGTGTCTGACCTTGAAGTTGCATATAATACAAGCTATTGTATTATTCAAAGAGAAGTGTACCATGGAATATCAAGGTGTTATATAGTATATTAAATATACTAATTATTTTTTATAATCTGGATATAATAAAATAATATGGGGGTATAAGAAAAAATAAAACAAAAACCCTCATTGATTAATTATACATCTTCTTTTGGTATCCTCCATAGGTTTTTACTAAAAGACTCATTAAGATGCCATTAAATCAAAACATAGGCTTCTACGATGTGGTTATGGATGTTGGGTAGTGATTTTGGTAGGTATTTGGTGGACCATAGAGTTTTAAATGATTGATGTAGGGAGGAGTGGGGGCATTATAAGTGGGGGAGAGGGCCGACTTAGTATTTTAAAATAAAATTGAGTTATCCAACATTTTTCAAATATAAAAAGTATCAAACTTATGAAATTATGAAACTATAGAGGTGCACATGTCTAACAGTGTACATATACTAGTTTTTAGAAAAGTTAATATTTTATATTTACCCTTAACTTATTATTTTAACCTCATGTAAACATGTTTTTACCTTAATCATGATAGTTAATTTTTACTATATTCATTGATTATTTTCATCAAAAATCAAGTAAGAATTATTATAAATTATTAATTATTGTCATTCCAAATATATAAACATCTTTTAAAAATTCTATTCAATGATGTGGAAAAATTAATTTAAGATTAGTCCTACGGACATGACAAGAAATTAGCTTTTTATAACCAAACTGGTTTATTGTTTACAATGATTTTATTTCCAATTTCAAAAAAAAATGATTATAATTACATAAACTGGATGAATATAAGTATAACTGAAGTAATTATCCTTTAAAACCAATTTAAAATATAATTGAATTTATAAATAATATTAATGAAAATTTAATATTCAATTAAAATTAAGTATATTTAACTACTCATAAAAAATATACATTTTAGAAAAATTAAATGAATTCATCATCATTTAATTTTGAAAATATGAATTAAAAAATTAACTCTATTAAATCAAATTAGTTTTTCGAAAGTTGAAGAAATAATTTTGTTTCTTTTCACAAAAACAAATCAAAGAATTGTTTTCGAGAAAATAGTATTTTTAAAACATATAATAGATTTATTAAAAAAATCTGTACTTTTTTAGTAATTTTATTTATTTATATAAACCAATTATACATAGTATTTTTAATTTTGTTATTAATATATATATTTTCTTGTTTAAGGGATTTTTTTTAAAGGATGTGTATAAATATCAAAAGTAGTAATATATTATGGTTCTGATAAGACTCTTGGTTGCATGTAACGCAAGATAAACTAGTGTTATGTATATCAAAATCCTAATTTTGTGTTTCATATAATATGAGTCATCAAATAAAATTTAATTTATTTGAAAAAATAATTATTATAAAAATATTTTATTGTCACATTCTACCCCCTTAAAATAATTCTTTCCCATGAAAATTTTCACTCACATACAAACAATTGAGGATACTCTTACCTTATCATATCCTCAAGTTTCTATGTAGCTTGCTCAAACTAGTGGTTTTTTATAAAACCATGATCATGTGAGTGGTTTTATTTCATTGAACATTCTCTATATGATCCTGAATCTCCATTGTTTACTCCTCATAAGGAATACCTTTATCCAGATGTATGACCACTTAGTTCAGAACATGGGATTGGTCAAGTATTTACATCCTTAGCAGAGATAAATGAACCCATCAAGGATTTTGGAGTAGTACTTTAGAAGATCGAAGTAATAGGATACTATCCTAATACAATAAATAATATCAAATAAACCAATATATCTATGGATTAGTTTCCCTATTTTACTGAATCTCATATCCTTTTTCTATAGTGAAATTCATAAAAATACCTTATCCCCAAAATCAAATTATAGATCATTCTTATGATTATCAGCATAACTATTATTCTATATTTGAGATTCCATAATGTGTTTCTGAATGGATTTTTCATTCTCTACTATTATTTCATCTATATAAGGTCCCAATAGCCATATTTTTCTATCTTCATTCTATAAATATTGATCTATGACTCAATATTATAATTTTATTATAAAATAAAGAATAAAACACATCATAGGGGAAGAATATGGTGAAGATCAAATCTTTCCCCTTAGTGAAAATCATACAATCCTTTGGAAGAGAACCATTACAAAACTAGATCATATTGGGATAATTTAGGGTCGCATATCCTTCCAACATGTCAGCAACGAAACTACCTTTTCTCCATGTGTGTTTAATATCCACACCCTGATTGATTATAATACTTCTATTTCTGATAATATAAAACAAATCCCAAGAGGGATTGGGTCTCCCATGGATGATTTTCACCAACACATTGGAGTCAGATTCCACCTAAGAGATATTGATGTTGAACTACCTTCACATCATAAGTTTTCTGATCATTAGCCACTCTCTAACTTCCTAAGAGGTACATAAACCATTAATGAAACAAAATTTTAAGATAACAGATCCTCTTCCATATTTAATAGGGAATCTACCTTTCAAAACACAAGAAATACATGATCTTTAATCATTTAATTTGAGACCCACTCTTGTTATGTTCCACCTAACCCATTCCCCTTCAATTGGTCCTTCTATACTTTCATTCTACAAAGAAACCCTTGGAATCAGATTCATAAGAGATAGTGATAATGATCTGTTGATAATAAGGACACTTAATTTATCAACAATAACTATAACATAGATCTAACTGAAATGTTGGTAGATGCAATTATCTTCCCTGGATTTGTTTATGGACTCCCATAAAACCCAACAAGCAGCTTCAAAAACAATGTTTTATTCCATCTGTTCCACTGAGTTTTCCGCTTTTTTTGAATCCAGTAAACAATAGCTTCCAAGATCATATCTCCCTAAATAGAAATCCCCATATGATACTCAATGGATTTTCAAATACCATTAGCCCGATTTTCCTTTGATGAATAAGTGTCCAGTTATTCTGTTATAAAGGACAATGCAGAACCATCATTGATATTCTAAATGCACTCCCTCTTCTGAATGTTAACGTTTATACGAATGAACTGATTTCATATCCTTCTCAACATAACATTCATCTTCAAAGGTATCACATTGCACCACAGGCTTGTATCACATGCTTCCAAGCCATTACATCTATGAACCATGTCCCAGATGACCTTTCTATTGAACTGTCCCTAGATCATTAAATGTAATATTAGGTACTATTAATCCTCAATGGTATATAATATATCCATCCTAGTAGTTTTCCAAAAAACAAATCTCCCAAAAAACAACAACCCACCTAGTTTTCTCTCTCATATCCTCCTGATTCTAAACATTTTTATTACGTCCCTGAAAATTTACTAGTGGTATTATCCCACTGAAATCAATCCTTACCATTTCTGTTTCACACAAAAAGATCCAAAAGTGACTTACCATCAATGATATCCAAAAAAGTTTATTCTTCCTTATGTATTCATAGATGATCCATATGAATGATTAAGAGAAATCTATTGTTGTTTTAAAACTCAATTATAGGAAGATGTTGATCCCAACCACCATTTAAATTCAAGGAACATGATCTCAACATATCCTTCAGAATTGGAATTTTCTTCCAGACATACAATATTTATGATGATGACACACAGTGCTAGATCTCAAGTCTCTAGCAAGATCATGCAGAAGTCTTTTCCAAAAAATTGAGGTAATCCATGAATCATTATAAGACACCCTGGAATGTGTTACTCCATTCAACCTAACCAATACCATTATATATATCTTCATAATATGATCCAAAAATAAGTCTTAACAGGTAGCGATGAAGTGTGTTGTCCACATATGGTGATCAAATACTACCCATATATCATTATCCCTTTTAATAATTTTTGGGAGTCCAATGATAAAATCCATGTTCATTTTATCCCATTTCAATTATTGTATGGGTAATAGATTCAATATCGTCATAAAATATTATCTCTTGGATTGAACATGCCATCATTCCAATCATCAAGATCCAATATCTTCAATATCTCTCTTTATTCTATCCCACTAGAAGTATTAATTTTAGTCTCATTAAATAATTTTACTTCCAAAATGAATAGGGAATTATGAACTATGATCTTCCTCTAAAAAAGCATTCTTCAATTCTGGTATGAAAGGAACACATACACAGTCGCAAAACATTTTCATTCCATCATGATCAAGGTTAAACATAAGTCAATTTCTTAATAACATTTACAATAATACATCTTCATTATGTTCCCCTTTAATCATCACATGGATCGATAGTTTAAAATTAAATTTATCAAAAGGTGATTTCCCCTCCCATCAGTATTTCTGTAAAAATCCCTTACAAATCCAAAAAAAAATTGTAACTTTTTTTTATTCTCAACATGGACAATGTAACATTATCTTTTCAACTCCAATAAATCTCCACCTTACTTACTTTTCCAAGGTGGTAATTTATTAAGAAGTCATAATAATTAATCATGTCTAACCATAAAGTTGGGATTATATTCAACTATATCTACAAGAATATATATTTTATTCTTTTGAGAGATGTATATATATCACACATTTCTATATAATGGTAATTCCTCCACATATTTAATGAAAAATTTATCATAGATAACTCTTTATCATGAATTGGGAAATATTTTACCTGAACAATAAATTATTATAACACAAAAGCTATAACCATTTCATTATTCATAAGAAAAATTCATTCCCTTTTTGGATGAATCAGTGTATATTACAACATCTTCTGCACTATATGGTACTGTGAGGACATGTGTGATGACTAACATTATCCTTAGTTCATTAAAAGTTTCATCATATTCATCTATCTAGTGAAACTTGGATCCCTTTATGGTTAATTTAGTTATAGGATTAGTTATCCATGATAAATTCTCCACAAACCATAAAAAAATATCTCAAAATACAAGAAAATTATGGATCTCAATCACCGTGTTAGGTCCAGGCTGACATTCAACAGTGTCGTCTTTGATGGATATACTAATATACCATCTCATTAAAATATATAACCAAAAAATGAAACAATACACAACCAAAATTCACAATTTTTAAATTTTACATATATTTTATACTTAGGCTCTTTATTACATTTATAACATGGTCTCCATGATCTTCCTTACTCTTTTAGTAGATAATAATATCTTCAATAAAGAATACCTGAAACTGATCAAAGTATTCTAAAAAGAATATATTCATTAAATCCATAAATATAGTCTAGGAATCAGTAATACCAAATGGAATAACTACATATCCATTTTGTTCATACCTTTTAAAGAATGTTGTCTTGGATATTTCCTCATTATTGATCCCCAGTTGATGATATATATAATAAAAGACAAACCTAGTAAGGTATTGACCTTTAAATAGTTTATCAAACAAGTAATCAATACAAGTAAGAGGATATTTGATTATAATTTTTATCTTATTCTTCTCCTGATAATAAATTCATAATCAAATTGATTAATATTTTTTTAACAAAAATAAAAGGTACACCCCAAAGTGACACACATGGACAAATAAATCCATTTTCTTGGTTTTAATATAGTTTCTTATTTAATTAAGAATTCTTAATCATGGATCTTCTATAGTGTTTATTTGAAAATGGTCTCCAATTGGGTATGAGTTATATTGAGAAATTAACTTCACGTTTTGGTGGATGGCTAGGAAACTCTTCTAAAAAGACATCAAACAATTCCCAAAAAAAATCTGGATCATTGATGCTGAGTTTCTCCTTAAATATTTGAGATAAATAAACCTTGTCAATTGTAATTAATAAAAATATAATGGATGTAATATTAAATGTATGTTTATACATATCATCACATTAATATACAATCGTTGATCGGAATGAAATATCAAACGTTACATCCCTTCTTCGAAAATTGATGTGGTATTTATTTTGTGAATGAAAATCCATGCTTAATATGATATCTAATTCCACCAGCGGAACAATGAAAAGATTTTTTTGGAAGAAAATTATAAAAAACCAACCAAATATGAATCATAGACATGAAATTCTTCCATCAAACCATTATGTTTTTTCACTACTAAATCCACATCTAATAATTTAGGTGGAATAATGATACACTTATTAAAATAATTCTATATGAATTAAATGATAAATATATTGTCAAATAATACTTGAGTAGTTCTAGAGGGGATGTTATGTGTAACTTTAACCACATAATCTTCAAAACCCTCGTCAAAATTTATGATCACATGAGACTTTCCATTTTCACTAAACATAATAGGTTTCAAACATTGATCATCATCATTAACCCTCAGGTTTTGGAACTGTTTAACATAAATACCATTATTATTATACTTGTATACCTATAGTGGGGGATGTTCATTCTATTAATCATTCACCCTTTACCTACTGTTAGATAATTTTTTTTTCATAAATTGGAAGTATATAACATGATGATATTCCCTTTCCCACAAAAAACTTTTACTATTACCCATTAGGAAATTTCGCCCATGCTTCTTCCCACACCTTTATCAAGAAGAAATATCATATTCTTCTTTCCTTGATTTTTACATTTTTCATTGAGCTCCATCTTTATTTTCATGTCAATACCATGAAATTGATATGTAATTATAACCTAAATTTGTACCTTAATAATACATATAAAAATCAATTCAGGGATACTAAAGTCTCTTTTGGAAAACTCCATTCAGATACTAGGTATTAAGTGACCAAATAATTGATCAACCTTACATTCAGGATGGATGATAATACCATAAACATACCTCACATGTCTTGTAAAATTTTCCTCATAGGTACTAATGGATTCATCATCAATTTTGTTGATGTTAAGATACTCATTATCCACTATTGAATATGGAATACAAGGAAATAAGATATTGAAAAATTATATCTTGAACTCATAAAAATCGATGGAATTAATTTCATCATCTTTCCACATATTCTTGGTATGATTCCACCATTTATCCTCTCCACCTTTCAAATAGTAGATATCAAAAATGACTTTTTCGTTTTCCAGGCACTGAGTAATGGGAAAAATATTTCCAATGGAATTAATCCATTATTCTGAAAATTGTGCATTGGAAGACCCACTAAAGTAAGGTATAAAATGCCTTGTTAATGTCTCAATTGATTTTTTCTTTCATTTTTTTCTTGGATGTCTAGCATGATTCATGGTTGGAGAATGTAGTGTGAGTATATCAATGGGATTTTTCATTTCATATGCTATAAAAATGTGATTCTAAGGAGGATAATCATTACATTGTCTATCAAAATTATTATGAATGTGTTTCCTTTGGTTTCTATCCATTGAATAAAACAAAAAGTAATTGTGATAGAAAAAATAACCACAATGAGAAACCACATATTCATGAAAAATAACTTATAGGATGTATAAATAATAACACATTATTCTTATCTATGATACCATAGGTTTATCGTAGGACTTTCATAGTCATATTCTATTTAAATCCTTCATGATGGTTCATAAATAGTTTGTGAATTTCAAAAGTAGAGCCTTTGGGAGTGTCCACCTCAGTGTGTAACAAGGATAATTTTCTTGCACTAGGTGATTATAGAATATATATCAATGCACCATTTTCTAATTTATTACTACTATGAACCATTTTGAAAGAACAATATCCTCGTTAAGTTTCCAGATAGAGATTCAATTTCTTCAAAACCTATCACTCTACCATTTACCAAAATTCTATGATATTTCATATATGTTGTCTTATCCTTAGATATATCCTTATGCAGTTATTAGGGATATCACTATTAATTTATCATCATTGATTCCAAAGGTTAACTAAACATATCCATTGATACCAACTATATTGTCCGAAAATTTCCATACATAGATATTACATATTTTTTAGGAATATTCCTAAAGTTATAGAAAGACATGAATCATTACTTAATAGTTTAGTGACTTTTAAAAAATGGAAACATAAAAAATAGTACATTAGTGATCTACATAATATCCTATTATGTTCTTCAGAAAAATAATCCTTAATAGAAATATCGTAGGAAAAAAATATCATCATAACCCAGGGGAAAAGAATCATAAGAAAGGGGGAGATGAGATTATCATTAAGAGGATACAAGGGAGATACGTATAAAAAAAATTAAAATAAGTGGATGAGAACATGATAATAAAATTCTAAAACCATATATTTCATATATAATATTATAATCATGAGTCGGGTAATAAGTATTTTCATTTCATAAGAATGAATCATAAGAGAAAAAAGATCGTCTTCCATTAGAGTATAAAATTGAAATAAGAAAATGAATTTTTTTTGAATACACAAAAACATACAGAATAATTAACATATTATTTATGGATCACCAGAAACAACATTATAGTAGATAAATTCTATTATTGAACCAGTTTCACTCCCCATTCCATCAATTTCATACTAAACTAGGTTATCTCTAAATTCAAGCCTTATCATGCTTAACAAATTTCATTCCCTATTATTGTCTTGTCTCTATGATCTAAATTCATTTCTCATTCTAGTAATATCTATGTAGTGAGATATAAATATTCCACCAATGAATTACATGTATATATAGGTACCACCCATCACATACTGAAAACAATATCTATTTGTCCCACAAGATCGATTTTTTTTTCATATCATAACACATTAAATGAAATTGGTAGAATAAAAAATTAGTTAAATAATAATGTATGGAAATGATAAAAGTTTCATAATCATTTTAACATTTAATAACTCATTAAATAAAGTAGTTATCATAATAATTTCCACAGGGTGTAACTTATAGAAGAAAAATTGTTTTCATAGAACCCATTTGATCAAAACATAAACCATTCAAGGAAATATTATGAAAGGTATCCATGGATCATATCCCTATAATTGATTAAGTATCACCAATTTATTTCATATTATATGGAAAATAATTTTAAAATATCATTTAAAACAAATTTTTAGGAAAATATCCCTTGTACTTTTAGAACCACATTTTAATACATAATTTTTTTGAAAGAATTTTTGATTGAAAATAACCTCAAAATCGCCTAATTAAATCTTCATATAAATTATTTATCATGGTGTTTTAAGATTCCATTCATGTTTTACATGTTAAAATGATGTTTCCTTTCACGTTTTTGGTAAATTCCAAATTGGTGTTCATAGAAAAACAATATTAGATTCATTTTAGATTTTTTTTAAAAAAAGTTAAAAATGATTTGAAATATAATTTACAAATAATTACCATTTAATAAAACAACTTTTAGAACAATTTTATAAATCAATGTATAGGAAGGAAATTTATTTCCAACCGAATAGAGGAATAAAGTAGAATTATTTAAAAAAATATGAATTAGTTTAAGTTCCAATGAGTGGGAGAATGGTTCTAATAAAAAATTAAATCATTAATAACAATAAGATAAGATATCTAATGATAAAACATGACAGATGTATAATTATATTTCATCATTTGAGACTTACTCATAAAAAATCCCAATAAATGATGAGATTGTAACATTAAATCATTCCCACTTTGGTAACATTGAATCACAATCTTCATTAATGAATAACATAAATGGAACATAAAATAATATGAGGATGAATAAATTCCGGATATGACATTTAAATTGGTATTTATATACACCTCATGGATGAATATTGTGGAATAACATAACTTATGTTTCAATAAAGCAAAATTGAGACAAAAATCCATTACCTTAAATCTTAACATCCCTCATTATTCTTATAACCTCATATTTAATAAATATCAGTTTATTATAAAAATTTTATATAACCATATTAATATATATAATAGAATATATGATTTTATTAATACTTTTTCTATTAACCGTTTATGAAGAATTCCATGTTAATGTTGCATTTCTAGTAATAATAACATTTTTATTATATATGTTTTGGTTTGTTACTTTTTTGTTCCTCTAAAAACGATCATTGTTCCATAATCTCCAGAATTATAACCAAGATATAATTTTCATATTTATATATATATATTCACTATATATGTATTTATATTAATTAATAAAATTTAATGATTGGAAATGAAATACACCATTCATGGAGGTACGTCATATGTACACATGAATAATTTGTTCATTTTCCTGTTTGGTTAAAAGAGCGAAAAGTAAATGGTATATATTATCATCATATAATAATTTTTATGTATTTAATATCAAATATTATTATTAATTCCATCTTAAAATCATGTTATGTAATGCGCTGTCAAATTATATTACTTCGTGAGGTTGTAGGCTTATATACACAAAAACAACATTATCATATTCCCCAAAATTTTTTGTGGATGGTGTTATGTGTTAAAAAATATTAATTAATTATAAAAAATAATAACATATATCATATATAAATAATATATTCATTATAATTTCCTTCCTCATTATGTGTTAACGTAAAAATGAACTACATCAGTTCACGAAGTGGTTGTTGACCATACACATAAATGATTATTTTGTAACATATTTGACCAAAGTGTAGAAACATATAGGTCTTGACCATAACATAACAAAATATAAATATATATAATATAATAATGTTATTATATAATCATGATATTATAATAAAGTATGGTCTTTGAATAATAATTAGAATAAAACACTCCTTAATTAATGTTACTTCTTCATCACATATCCCCCTTAGGATTGCACAAAAAGCCTTCAGAGGATGCCTTTATTCCAAAAATAAGGATTCTAAAATCAGTTAAGGAAGTATGGGAATTTATTTAAATAGGTATTGGCTAAACCAAATTGGTTTGAAGGTGTGACAAAGGGATAAGTGTGGTGGCTTGTATAAGTTGGGGACATGATACACGTGTTATTTTAAAAAAGAATTGAATTATCCATTGTTTTTCAAATAGGATAAGGTAAAAATTATAACATTTTATAACATTTGATGTTTTATGATCTAAATATTTCCATTCAAACATTTTTTCCTATAAGTCTATCTGTTATTTTAATACTTTGTATTTTTTTGACAGATCGATAAACTAATTTTTCCCTTAAGCATAGTATTTAATTTTTACTAAATTCACAATTAATTTTCATAAAAAATTAATTTAGATTTATTATAAATTTTTAATTAATAAGATTATCAATATGGGAATTTTTTTTACAAATTCTATTCACTAAATTGGAAAAAATTAATTTCAAATTAATCACATAAACAAGATTATAAAACATGTTTGTAATGCGAAAATGATTAAGGGATTACAATGTTTTTATATCAAATTTCATTATGTAATTTATTACAGTGACTTAAATTGGATTAATAGATGTATAATTTAATTAATTATACTTTATACCCAATTTAAAATACAATTTATCTTTATAAATAAATTAAACATAATGGTGTTTTTTATTAAAATTTATTATTTTACAACATTCAAAAAATAATTAAACTTTTCAGAAAAATCCATAAAATATTCCTTATATAACTTTGAAATAAAAAATTATTAAATAAAGATTATTTTCTAAAAATATATTTCAAAAAATTTTAGAACTTAATTTTATTATTGTATAAAAATGACATAAAATGAATAGTTTCTTTTAGAAAATAGTATTTTAGAAACATATGAAATCTATTCAAAAACTATGTACTTTCTTATTAATATGTTTTACTAACTTTAAAACATTATAAATAATATTTGATAATTATTTGTTTATATTCATATAAAAAAGGTTAATGGATGGTATTTAATGGTGACGTTTAAATAACTAAATTAATAATATATCGTAGTTTTGTTAAACGTAGTGTTGGTTGTAACATAAGCTAAGTTATTTTTGTCTATAGAACAATACTAACATGGTGTTTCTTGAAACATAATACATCAAAGAAAGTTTATTTTTTTCATAAAATTATAATTCATAAAAACTATGGGTGTTTTATTAAATAGAGCTATATAACGAGGGGAAATTGGTTTTAAAGTAATTTTATAGATATTTATTCATAGTAAAGGGTAAGGATGTTCCACCTTATTTTCATATCATTTATACTGTACTTTTTTTAAACATAGATGTAATTGAACATGATTCCCCTTCACAAATTCAGAACTAGAAAAATAGAGTAAGAATGAATAACTATTCTATACCTAAATATGTCACCAACATTGTATTAGTTATCAATTAATACTCTAAATTACACCTACAAAAAAATATACCATGAAGAAGTGACGTTAGAGTTAATTCCCTAAGGGTGTGTCTATTTCGATAAGATACTAGAACATTATATCTCATGAAAATATTGAATATATTAATATATATCGTAAATGGTCATTGATAAGACAGTAATTTTTATTATCACATCGTTGCAATCTCAACAACAAATTTTTTATTAAGGGTATCAAATTTTATAAATAAATGATATGAAATAAAATAGCATTGTTGATATCTCATGGATGATTTCGAAAATATTTCATGTGTACGTGATTATTTTTGACCTTTATGTTCAAATTAGTGTATGATATCATGTTATTATTCTCAAATGAATAAAGTTTTGAAGTGGAATTATCTTTATTTATCTTGAATAAATATGGGCATCGCCTAGAAGAGATAAGGTATTCGATTTTAGTTTTTTTCAATATTAGTTGTTAAATAGATAATATTTTTTTCTAAATATAGGACACATATTTTCCATAATAGGGATGGATCAAGAAGACTATGAGTTGAATTTTATATGTAACATTGGTTTGAATGAATTCTTATCATTATCTATTTTATTTAAAATTGAATTTGGAATACATAATTGGTAGAGAAGAATATAATAATATAAATGAACATTGGGGTAATATTAATCCAATTCGGAAATGGGTTGATCGTATTAACCTATCATTTTTAGGTTGGTATTGATAAAAAATAAAAAGGGGGAGATTATTGACCCCACTATGTGTTGTGTTTTTATTTTTTTTAAATGGGTATTAATATATAAATAAGAAGAAGAAGATATTGGAAGTAAGTTTATATACCCCGAATTGATAGAGAATCAAACAGAGTTCCAATGAAAGGAAATATTATATGTTTTGAAATTTGAATAAAACATTAAAATCAAAGGTCTTACTTGAATCTTATATGTGATGCATGTTTCCCATTTCTATTTATTTCAAAATCAAATTTGGGGAAAATGGAACTTTTAGTAAAGAAACCATCCAAAGCATCTGGACTATTGAAGTTGATGTGAATTACAAAACAAACCCTGGGGATGATGAATCCAGACTTATCTATTTGATTGCTAAGACCTAGAGATATCATGATGATGTTCTAAAAGCATGTGTGAAAAATATAGAACTAAATCATCAGTTTTAAGGTAAATTATCACTTTTCTAAGACTAATTTTATTTATAAAAAGTTATATTAGTATATGTATTTAAAAATGGAGAAATTAAACAGTCACCTTTAGGATGCGTAATGGTAGGATAAAAAATATCTCGATTATATGAAGTTAAACCCAAAATTACACCATTTACATAAAGGAAAATATTCACTTCTATAATTTATATAAATATAAACATGACATTATGTGATGGTAATGCTATGGAGAAGTGAGATACGTAAGGGTTGTAGTATTTTTCATAAAGGTAATCTCAATATTATGCATCCTATGTAAATTTGATATATAAATTTGTTATTATAGTGATAAAACCTAAATTGATATGTAATGGTCATCTGGAATCAACATCAATGTAACTCACAATTTCTAAAATCATTTTAAATTTGAAATCACAATGGGTAAGGGAATCATGGAAACAAACAAAGATATATTAGGGTAAATATTACTTAAAAAATAGAAATAAAAACTACATATATGTGATGGGAATGTTTATAGGGATGTCATATAAGGATTATGTAGAAAATTTAAAATATAATTCAAAAATGTAGAATTATTATATATTGAATAAGGTGATACATCAAGAGATGCAATGTTATTCATAATTGTTCAAATATCACAATTCTATTGCGATTTATCCATGATTCATGGTACGAAAGTTTTTAGTGATGAATGAATATGGAAGATATATCTGGTGGAGATGGTATAGTTTCTTGGGGAGATATCACAAAAAATGAGTGTAGAACACATCATAGATTAGTTCATGGTCTCTATAAAAATTATTAGAAGGATTTCACCCCATTATAGAGGAAATTTGTGGTGGGGAAAAAGGTAGATACACTCATATGAGATAGATGACATTATAAAATTGGTGAATAATAATGTTTTTCTTTGATCGTATTACTTTTCATCATATAAATCAAATCTACTGTCAGACATTGAGATTTTATTACCTGAAATGTATATCTTTTAGTATATGGATTTAGTTCATATTTCATTAAAAGGATTAAGATATATGAATATGATGTTGTTAATATATTCATTTAGATTCAATATATCAAAGAATTTTGGTTAAAATTATTATCCAATAAATATTTGAAAAGAATATATTTGTGAATAGTCTTTTACGACAATTCATGGAGAAAATGAAAATATAACTACATGAGATACCTTGAATACGTGGATATAGAAGAAGTAGATTCTATGGGAAAATGTAATTAAACCATTCTAAAGGATAATATTTTATGAAATATTTGAAAGACAAGAATGATGGATAACTTTGTAATGATTATTATCTAGGATTAAAATGATAGTTAATATAAGATAAAGACCGAAGATACAGAGTTTTATGAAATTTTGTGAATGGAATAGCTTTATTATGCCATGTATTTTGGAAGTATAAGTATAAAGATTCTTAAAGTGAGATATTTGAGTGGATTTAATGTATGATGATTATGAGGGAAAATAATCCCATAATATAGGGAAAGTAAATGAGACAAAAATAGAGAGAGTGGTAAAGAGGGTTTATATTATCTGATAATGAATATTTTTTAGTCAAAAATACATATTGATGGGAATATAATTAAGTATGTACATCTTGTTTTTTAAATTTAGGAAAACGAAGAAGGTGTCACAATTCTATTTCAATGCACTATACAATATATAAAAAAGAAGGTGGGAATAGTTAAAGGCCTATACTAAGAATGATTATATTCATGTTGCAGTAATTGAAAACTCTATCCTAAGACACTCTAATATAACATTTGGAATAATGATGAGACAATACTAGTATTTTTGATGATTGGGGCAACCAACTTGATTAATGTGGTTGAGTAAGAAGATCATATATTATTTTCATGAGGAACATAAAGAATCGTTATTAATCAACTTCAAGAGGAGGAATATGATTCGTACATTATTGAAAGAGTTACAGACCATTATTTAAATTATTTCATTGTACCTGAATACTTATAGGATAATAAGTCAATTGACATAAACTTGCATGTGCATTCTAGAAAATAAAAAGGTTGTTTTTCTAGTGGGATTATAATAACAATGTACCAGGGACATAGTCCTCCATAGGCAGGTGAACATAATCAAAATACCCAGGCATTCTCTAATTTTTCTTTCATATTCTATATCTCTATTTAAACCAAAGCGCAGATATATAAAAGAATATCTAATAACTGAATAAGTTATGTGGTGAAAATGAATGGGGAGGAAAATTATTGCAAATGTATAAAAACATTGATTCACCCTCCCTCCTTCTCAACATTTAACACATTCTGATATCATCTTAACACCAAACTTTTGTATTCCCAAGCATAACCAAGAGGTGGAACCATGTTCTATAAATAATCTTTCTTCGTGACACATTTAATGGTGTTCTAAATATGATTATTTATACCCAAAATAAATCCATTAATATTTTCCCTAATCATTAAAATTTGGTTTAACTATCTTCCCCAAAATTCTTTTAACATCATTTTTAAGTACCAAAACATGCAGGGTCTCTTACATATTACATTGTTTTACGGTTTTATGATTAATTGTATATCTTATCCCTATTATCTATATTTTGATATTATAAAAATGTGATCTATGTTATATTATAATGAAACAAGTTAAATTTAATACATATAATTTATTTTCCATTAAAAAATAAACAACTTTCTAATTACTAATTTATGTAGCCTTTACCATGACAGCTTTAGAAGCATATTAAAATTAACAAAAAAATGAAAACTAAACTAAAATTCATTAGAAAATGCCATATAAATTCTTTCTGTCAAAAATCAAAGATCACAAAAAATCTCATTATTTGTTGGGAATTTCATGTCCCTTGGAAATTATTCTAGAAATAGATATTTGTTAAAATTATTTCAAAACAAAGGTGAATCTCTACCCTGATTAGGCCATCATAATCCCAAATTATTCACCTTTCTAGGTGAATGTTAGAGACCAAAATCCAACCACGTAAATGTATATTGAAAAAATTTACGATGGAATATTTCTCACTCTTAATAACACACAACCTAATGACCTATTCACTAATATTTCCCACAAATTTAGAATCCTCCCAATTAAAATATATCATATTATATTATAAATTTTATTTTTTTTATTTTTTACATAAATAGACGATGAATAACATGTTAGAAATTTTTGTGTATCAATTATTTTATCCTGAATCCAAATAAATATGTCAAAAAAACATTATTATGTAATAGTGGCTCATATGGGGTGTCCACCTCTATTGTATCATTAAATCTAGACATGTGGTCAGCTACTAGGTTCACAAACCCCTTTATGTTCTTGATTTCAATCTTAAACAAATTAAATGGGATCACACATCCCAATAACATTGTTTTCACATAAATTTTCATTAATAGTTATCATAATACATATTTATTATAATAAAGAATAACATTATTCCTAAAAAATTTATGAGAAAATCTTTTCATGAGAGAACACTATGGAAAAAACACTTTCTATTTTGATTTATAATATGTTCAATGTAATCCAATGTTTATAATTTTTATGAAATTAAATTAAATCTACCCTCTATATTATGTGAAAAACTACTAAATTAGCATGATTAGAGTCATCATGTAATGGCACAAACAGTATCTCCTTACATGGGAAAATAATGGGAATTGTTGTAAGTCTTCTATTCTGCTGGAAAAATTTTATTATTACTGAGTTAAGAAAAATGATATATGTTACCTTATAAAGAAATTTAGGTAATGGTCACGTAATAATGTTAAAATCCATAATAAACATTCAATAAAATATCATATGGAATAAAGGGATTAAAAATGCATACCAATGTATAATATGAAAAAAGAGGAAATTATGTTAAATTTAGATATTTAAATAATAATTTCTTATTTTGAAATCTCATAACACCAAAAAATAAACCTTTCAAACAAAAATTGATAAGTATAAATAATATAAAGTTAATTTTTTCATTGTACTTTTTGAAAATATCATTTTCTTTCATCTGGGGTGTAAATGATCAATTAAGGTGTTTGAAATAATGATGTCATCATCAAATACCTATAATTATTACTCTGTGAGTTTTAAGCATAGACTCACCATGATCTTTTGAAATGATCCTAGTGCATTGGAGAACACATCTATCATCCTCATATATTTGACATAACTATGGGAATGTGAATGTTGTTCTACTGATTAGCCGAATCGGGGGATTCAACGACCAGAAAAACAAAATTATTATTCATCATTTTCATTCAATGGATTCTTGTATTTTTATTCTAGATAAATTTTCATAAAAATTTCTGAAAAAACCAAGGGATCATGTAGTGAGTGGAAACAATTATATCTATCTTCTACCAACAGGTTACATGGCCGACCCAATATAATACCATAGAATGAATAGTGGTATATGAAAATAACACTAGTTCTATCAAGGAGACACTAACTATTTGGTGGGATATCGACAATCACAAAAAACTATCCATTTGTAGATAAACTCACAGGCATTAATTTGAATCCTAATAAATCTCTACCACTCTCAAATTCTATAGAATGTTATTAAATCCATTTTAGGATATTAATATACCCAATGAATCATTTTTTGGTACCATTTACCATGAATATTTATTATATATATATATATATTATGTCACTTTTCTCTTGTCCTATGACTCTTACATTTTTTATTCTTCCTCGTACTCTATTATTGTTGTAATTAGATTTTGGGTTAGAGAGTGTGCTTAATAAGGTTTTCATTGAAAACACTCTTTTTTCCCTCTGTGGAAGCTCACTAAAATTGGTCGTGAATGGGAACTATTCTTACTAACTTAAAAGTTATGGGATGTGGATTAATGGTGATGCCCACTAAAAGGATCATTGTGTAATTATGTTTATTCATGAAACCACTAAAAACCAAGGGGCATACACTTATAGATGGGTTTCTGGATAGAACTACTAAAATTAATGGGATATTAGTTTTCATAATACTAGAATTTATAAGAATATGATTAATCGAAAATATCTCATAGATCATGAGGGGAAGATACAGGGGGATCCCACTATAGATTATTGTTAAAATCATTTATCAAAATAATTTTACTTTTCTATAATTTTTTATTTTTGAATACAATTACCTCTGTTAACTTTTCTGTATAGCATTAATTGTTTATGTCAATTAAATTTTAGTTTTAATTCCTAAAATGTGTTTATATGGTAATTCATTCCCCATCTTGTCATCTGAACTATGTCCAATAATTTTTATCATGGTTACATTTAATTTTTAACCTTAAACGGTTTGAACAAATGGTCATTTAAATTTGGGCTCTACCTCTAATATCCAAGTTTCTAATGAGGTACATTCTATGGTAAGAAATCAATACCTTAATGTACTGGAATATGCTTATTAGGAAACTAACATATCTACATTTATTATATGAATAGAATACAATCTTTTCATAACTATAATTCATAGATATACCCCCACTAAGTAAACAAAGGAAAAAATTAACTCTGAGTGATATAATTTTTTTTCATGATGGGAATGAAATGAATAATATAAATTTCTTATTAGATACTAATGAATTTAATAGAGTTTCCATGTATAAAACTAATCATGAAATTTTGAATTTATTAGTAGTTATGCATGAAGGTAATAACAATGTAAATGATACCGAACTTGATATGTACCAACATGTTTTTGAATTCGTTTCCATGACTAATAACATGATTATAACTAAATTTTATTCAGTTTTTATTGATATATGTTGTTGAAAAATGTTTTTAGGTGATGATAATATCATGAAGAATCTTTTTATGGACATCATTTGGTTCTTTCCTATTTTTTGTGTACCCAATGTGACAACAATAAAAGATGAAATGTATATAAAGAATATTATAGATGATGTGATAATTGGGTATCTCATGTCCTATGATATTATAATTTAATATAAGAGGATAAGTAATATAACAAGATAATAGATTAAAATACCATTTCCATCAAGGATAACAATGATTAATCTTCCACGGTGAACAATATATTTCTTATATTTAGCATAATATGAACAATCTCTTAAGTAAAAAAATGGATTCCACTATGAAAATAAATAAAATATGAAAAAATAGTCCATGGGTTGGATTATATGAATCCAAAAAACATTAACCCATAAATTTGGAGTACCCCATTATCAAGTATAAAACAATTGAGAAATAAGAGATAATCAAGTATTTTATGGTATCAATATGTAATGCATGTGACAACTCAATCTACTCATCATACAAAAGTAATGGAGGCCCCATATTCCTGATGCACATCATTGAGGTGAGTTAAATGTAAGATTATTATTCTATTTATTTCTCTTATATCTATTTATGTTTTGAAAATATTACATAATATAGAGATAGATTACAAGAAGGTTTTTTTGAACATACCCCAAAATTCAAATATCTTAAAAATTAAATCAATCATTTTGATTTTAATAAATAAAAAATTATCAATGGAAAATAAAATATAACAGATTTATTTTAAAAAAGAAAAATTTCAAGATAGATGATTTAATTTATTAGTGGAGAGATATGGAGGCATGAAAAATGAACTGAATAAAGTGAAAGTAAGAAGGGGTTGATTAGAAAAAAATCCCAATATGGAATAATAGGAAAATATAATTAAAATCTTAATGATTCTCTTTCAATGTTCATAATAGGTGATTAGAATTATAATTTGACATTTTTTTCCAATTTAATGGTAATTTTACGTAATATATTATTCAGTAAAAACAAGGAAGTACCTCTTGAAATTCAAAAATTATTACTTTTTCTGAAGGTATATCTAAATATATGTTTTTTAGTTAACGAGGAAACATAGAGAACATGATTAATGAATGAAATTGGAAAATTACTCATTATTTAATTCCCCAATACATTCATATTTCATCGAATTTTAATCTTATAATAACATTTTTAATGAATTATGGGATCCAAATTCCCTTTTTCCTTACATTTGTTGACCCATATTTTGGGTACCAAAACTTTAGTCTCTTAATAACATAGTATGAAACATTTCTAAATAGAAATTCTTATGTATATAAATAGTACAAGTATAGTGTTTTATCAAGGAAAAAGTGCTCTAACTACGTTGAGTTCAGGAACCATGATGATCATGATGGGGGGAGTTTCACCTTTGGAAACATATCAATGAGTAAGATCGTTGGTATAGGAACTGTAGGATTTTAAAACTACTCTATTATTAAAATATTTAATATGCTATATTATTTTAGAATAATTTACATAGAATTAGCTAATTATAGTGGCCATAATGTTCAATTTGAAATGTTTTTTGAAATGTTTTTTATTACCAATGAAATCTTATATCATCCCCCTCAAGATTTTTTTATGTTATTGATTTCTAATCCATTTCAATCTAAAATAATTAATTTTTCAGTGAAAAATATAGTGAATCTTATACATGGCCTAGCATCACTGGTAATTATAGCTCTCAAAAACATATAGAACAAAACCTAAATTGTCTGCTACATGATTTAGCAAAATTATTTTCCTAAAATGACAATGTCTGTGAACCAGGAATTCATGGAAAATAGAAAAGGTGATCCATTATTTATAAGAAAGAACTTACATTCAAAAATTCTCTTAAACATATACCCCGATATGTTTTTGGACCAACTTATGTGGCCAGAACAAGATATAATTTTATACATTTGAAATTGTTGATGATTATAAACAATTCACATGGGTTTACTTCTTAGCACATAAAAAATAATCTTGTAATGTATATATTAAATATTCTAAGATGTTCAAAAAATGAAAAAGTTTATATGAACATTTCCCTTCAAAGTGATAATTGGGGGGTGTTTGAAAATAATGACTTGGATTATTGTTTTCTTTATAAAGTTATCACCCTTATTTTTCTACTCTATGAACAACTCAAAATAATGGGGTTGTTGAAATAAGGAATATAACATTGAATTAAATTTCTTGAACACACTTTAGATAATTCAAGAGATCTCAAAATTTTTAGGTCGAGGAGGTTAATATCAGATGTAATATCACCAAATTTGTACTCATAAGACTCATTCATATAAATACTCCATAGAATATTTGGAATTCTAAATCATGTAATGTTTGATAGTTTAATCGGTTTTGGTAAATATATTATTCTTAAATTCAAATATAATCTCGGTTAATTTGACCCTAAATCGGACGAATGAATTTTTCTCAAGTATTTCAACTCCATTAAATCCTATATGTTTTTAATAAATGGACTAAGACCATTAAAGATTATATTCACATATAATTTGAGGACCTTTTTACACAAAATGATCTAGAAATTGATTATATTGAGTTATAACTAAAAAATGTTTCTTTAAATGATCTTCTACCTCATGATGAAATTGATGTTGAAAAACTACCTTTCCCTTAACCCATGGCATGGGAAAAATCTAAATATCATAGTTTTGAAAATTTTACAAATTACTTGAAAATTGTAACTCATAATAGGAGGTCCATTTTACATAAAGATGAAAATATATATTTTGTGTCACACATCTATCCAAAAATATTTTATTATACCATTAATGATGAATATTTTGTTCTTGTTATACAAGTGAAATTAAATCAATTTAATGGCAATAATGATTGGAATCTTGGAGAAAAACCCAATGATAATCCAATTATCAGAGTCAAATGGTTCATTCGAAAAAAATTGGATGAAAAATGTAATAACAGTAATAATAAATACTGAATTTTAGCTATAGGAAATAACAATGTGTAGATCATTGATTATGGTGAGACCGTTTTCCTGAATTATAGGGTAGAATTCAATATAATATTTTTGGAATTTTTATCTATTATAAATTTTAATCTTTTTAAAATGTATGTTAAAAGAAAATTTTAAATGGGTTTAATTTTGAAATGGTTTTTTTGGAGTGACCACCTAGTAAGGAGGAATAAAAATTTCCTGATCATTTTTTCATGTTAACCAAATAACTTTATGGATTTGAACAATCCCAATTGGCATAATATGAGAGTATAATGATATTAATTTTTGAAAATGATTTCAAGATACTAAAAGATGACTCTATTACTTTTTATAGACATATTTCAGAGTTTATTTTGATTGTTCAAATTTATATTGAAGATTTCATTTTGGGTTTGTCTTGAGAATCACTTTAGAATGAACTTTCTGGTTTGATGTAAAATTTTTTTAAATGAATTTGATAGGGGAAATAAAATTTTTGGTGGTTTTATAATTTCATAAAATGTGGATGGTACTCTTCATAGCCCAAGAAAATACAGTAATGATATTTTAATTTTTTTGGAGTTATCATGTTAGGATGATTATTTCCCTAATGTTTACTTCTTGTATACTTACTTTCAAAAAAGCTTATAAAATGGAGGATAAAAGACATTATATACGTATCCATGGGAGTTTTCTATATCTTATCATGGCCCAAATATGAATCATATTTAGTGTATTCTTTTATGCTCAATTTTCTTCCAATCCGAAGGAATCCCATTCAAAATATCTAAAATGAAATTTTATGTATTTAAAATGAACTTGACATCTTGGGGTTTTTATCAAAAATGAACCTCCTTTGAACTAAATATTTTTTCCTTTGTATAATTGTTTGGTTGTAAAATAGATAAGAAAAGTAAAAGTGGGATATTCCACCTATCTCATAAAACCCTAATTTCATGGAGTAGTGAGGAGAAATATTTAGTCTGACATTCTCAGATTGATGTTGAATATATTATCAGGAGGTGTTTTTCCAACCAAATAATTTGGGTGTAACACAATATTCGAGATTATGGATTAAATTATGACCTTGTTACAATTAATTGTTAAAACACTAGTGAAAATTTTATGTCAAAGAATACAATTCAACACTCTCCCACAAGGTTCGTTGACTATAAGTACAATTTTATTATAGTATATTTTCCAAAGGCAATATATTATTTGATGTTTTTAATAATATTATATTATCCATCATCTTCTCATGAACCATTATCATTGATCATTTTATATTTTATTAAAGGGTGTTAGGAATGGATTTCATGTAAATATTTCATTTTTATTTAAAATGCATAAGTATTTCTCCTTTATTTTTACCATTCACATTATTGAATTAAATACTTTACATTATATCATGAATTTTGTTCATATAACTTATTTTATTTAATTCTTATGCTGATTGATTGATTATTATCAATCTCATAGGTTTTTTTTCATTATTTAACTCTTGAATTTAATTTTTGTTCCCCTTATACTATTGAAATTATCTATTAAATGACAGGTAGCTAATCAGTTTTAAATTGGAAATGTTGCAAGAGAAATGCTATTTTTAATATTATTATTTATATTTTTGAGGATAAATGACCTATCTCTATATGAAATAACATATGGTATCCTTATTGTTTTCGTCAAATTTCTAATTCGAAGAGTTTAAATATTTTACATTTTGATTTTTTTCCAAAATCTACATTCATTGAAATCCTTGTTTTATTTATAATAAAAGGATAATTATTGGAATATCTCAAAAGAAATTTGATGATAGAAATAATATAACTCAAAATTTATTTATTTCCCATATATTTATCTCCTATCATGAATGAATTATAACTTTTTTATTCCATTTTCTAGGATATTGTTGATATTCATACATAGGGAGCAGACTTTGATGGTATTAAAGGTATGTTTATGGTAAGATTCATGCCATTGGAGGACTAAATATTATTATTATTATTTTAATGTATTTAATATATTTTTCCAACAAAAAGTGGTTTCATAGAAGGTTTCATAGTTATTATGAAATTTTTATTATCACCATGGGGGAGAAGATATTATTAACTTTCATTAAAGGTACATTGATTATGAAAATGGGGGAGAAAGATTTCAAATTGTGAAAACATTTCTTTTTTTAACATAAATTGCTATTCTATTAATTATTGAAATATTTATAATATATCTTTTTAAATTTAATTTGAAATACCATTAAATATATTTTTGATGATTTAAACATTCTTATCTTTGTATTATTAAATTTTTAAGTGTTTTTTATATTAAAATTGATGTATAATGTTGTAAATATCACTCTCTTATTCTAATATAATGATTAAAGATAGAAAATTATGTTTCTAAATATTTCCTTTCATGGATTTCATTCATTTAATTTTCCAAAAAAATTCCAAGATGTCTTCGGACCAAACATTGTGATCCAGATGATATTAGATGATATTTTTAGATTCTTCCACCTATATGTGTTATTTAAAACCTAGTGGGATACCATTTTAGGTCTGATGATTCAAGGATTGAGAACTTGGTTTTTTTAAGGGGCCACCATGGGGATAATGATTCCCATCAACAATCTGGTGGCACCCAGATAAACTCAAAAACCAACCATTGATGAAAGAAAAGACATGACTCAGTGTGACTTCTAATAACTCACTACAATAATAAATGCCTCGTTTACCATTATAAAATCCATTGTAGGTTAAATTTGTACCCCAAAGGGTTATTGGATGGTACCAATTACATTGGAGATTTATTTTATATCTGAATTGTGTCACTTTTACCTCCTCTGTTTTCTCTCTATGTTTTTTCATTATTCCTCCGTTTAATCCATGCCCATATCTATTACCGTTTTCATGTTCTATAAGGAATTAAAAACTTATGTCTCTTTAATGGTCATTGAAAGAGACATCCAGAACTTCTAAACCTATTTATTCACTAGTGTAACATCAATTATTGAGACCACAAAACCATATTGTGAGTGGGGTAGTGGGGTTATGGATTATGCAGTTTTGATTAATTGGAAGCATAGAGGGAGGGACAATATAGTGGAGAACGACATCACATTACATTCAGTGACAATGCTTATAGAAATTCTAGGAATTTTGATGAAGAATAGGAAACTCTTAGTGGAGAAATAGAGTTCTGTCATTGATTTTATGGGAGAAAATTGTATGTTGTATGTCTTTTAATGGATGTGGAATACATGGGTCATGACAAGGGAGTTTCACACTAGGAGAGGAGGAAGGTATTGTAAAATGAAATTGGGTGTTGGTTGTGTGAATTTATGTTAAATAAGGAAATTATTATTTGTTTGGATGAAGATATTACCAGCACTGTAGAACTGTATGAAATTACTAAAAGTGTAATGCCATAGTTTTTTATTGAAAAATTATGTGGTTATATAATAGCATTGTAAAAATGTTTTTTAAATTTCACATGATTTCCCAGATACAGAATTTATTTACCATTGAAGGTAGATTATTTTAAGACATCGGTAACACTGTGAAAATGAAATATAAAGGGGGAATATTATGGATATTTTATTGGGGAGATATAATGAACATACATGTAATATCCATCCCCAAGATAGTGAATGAAATTTAAAAAAAGGGTCTTCTATACAGGCATGTGTTGATGAGTCTAGATCATATGATTTTCTCTTGGAATCATGACCCTGAAGACTACAATTCTACATTATTTTGGATCACAAAGGGGCATTCATACATTTTCTTGGTTTTTGTCTCCAGGATTATGGAACTATTGGAGGGGATGTATGTGGATCCTGGTATTAAACATAAAACCATGGTATTCCGGCTGGTGTCATCAAGGGATGTTTCATGATAGTATCACCTCAATGGGTGGGATTCATATTATTATAAATTCTTTTAAAATTATTTGGTCATGATTTGTACAAATGAACATTTAACTAGTAAGGGTTATGTTTTGAATGAGGTTGATGTATTTTTTTATCTATAAAATTTGAATGAAATGTGAGTCTATTTATTGAAAATAGAATTTACTGACACCTTCAATAAACTCGTTTTAATGTGCTACTTCATGAAATATATTATCTAATTATTTTAAAAATAGAATTGAATACTTGTTTTTTCGTGATAATTACCTTTATATTTCTCCACGTTAATGATATAAATGTATGATGGAAAAAATCCTAGCATTAACATTACTAAAACATCCTCCAACACCCAAACTAGAAATAATATTTCTCTTTCAGAAAAATAAACCAATACTCTTATAGGCTTATGATACACAATTTATATATAAGTGTAGATATAGTGAGCCATGAATATTATATATTCCCAAATATACCTAAATTACTATTACTAAAAATGCATTTGAATCATAACGCCTTGGGAATTGGAGTAAATATTAAGGTTGAGAAATTTTTTCATAAACATACGTTTAAATTTTCAATAAATATCTTCATCTAGATCCTAATAGCATTAATATTTGTTTTTTACCTTGCAATATTCATTATAGAATCAAAAATGGGATTTTGATATATATATATTAATGTGTGATGAAAAATATTCTATATATACTTCTTAGTTGACCTCTTAGGTTGTGTCATTCTTGCTCAAAATGGATGTTGAATCAAAGTAGGTTCTCCATATTCTACATACCTTTCACCTCCCTTGATTGAAACATCCCTGAAGTGTTTCCTTCCTCATGAGTTTTCATGTAAATTATTTCATCATTCATTTCTTGTTGAATTTCATTACCACTACCAAATGAAATAAAACCCACATTTGTGATTTAGATATACTGAAATTAAATTAATTATAACCCCTGGTTCATTAATATATTAATAGATATAATATGATTTTCCCAAATCGGTTTTTCTTCTCCATGAGCTCAGTTTTTGGATTACCCTATTTCTACACATCATGGTTTCCAAAATAATTCATTAATGGTTCCTATTTAACATGAAAATTACTTAATACTGATAAATAGAATATTTTTTAAAAAATTAATAGAATCTAAGGAAATCCATGAGATTGGAATGTCTACTCTATAAATTGAAAAAATGGTCCACGCATTGGGAAGAATCAGTTTCACCACAAGGGTAGGGGAACTATGTTTTTTCTCAATTTATAAGAAAGGGAATTTAGTGTGCATTATAAGGGTATATTTTTTGTTTCGTGATGTTCTCATATGAGTACTTGGGTTGAAGATCCAAGGGGTGATATCACGTGATTTGAGTATTTATGTTGCCTCCTCATTTCCAACATAGTATTCCTACATTCCTCTATTAATATACTACTCAGAGGATCATATTACATAACACATGGTCTAAAATTCTCCACTATTAGGAATCATTTATTTGATATCTTCTCTCTCCCTTAGAGACTCATAATTAGTATCATGTGGAATGTATTGAGCAATGTATGGGTTGCATCAAACTATCTCTGTTAGATTTATCCTTGATAGTCAAGGGTCTTCAATAAGGGTTTTAATAGATCTGTCTATATGAATGGTAGTGGGATCATGATCTCATAGAGAACAGTGATTATTGAAAAATCATTATTTTGAAAAACTAAAAACAACCACAACTCATTGATCATATTCCTCTAGGGGATTTCACCGGCAATATGGGACATATGGGATATCACCCATTCCAAACACTCTTGGGATGTGATCCCACATTTGATGCCTCTTAATTATACCATGATCCATGCCCTAGAAGATTACAGGTTTAGATATATTACTGACTAGGGGAGGGGTGAATCATTGATGTAATTTTTACTATTTCTTATTTTAAAATGAACCCCTTTAATATGATAATATATTGATACCTCTTTGTTTAGAGTTTCACTTCTCCCATATAAAAACAAAGGAATGAACTAAAAATAACACAAGGTTTCTATATGGTTCCACCCCAATGTTGGTGACTACGTCCTTGATGTTTTTTGGATATTTTTATATACACATTCTACAATAGTAATAAGAATTTTTATTACAAGAATAAATAATATAATGATATTATTGATAGAAAACCCCCTGTAAGTCCTGATAACTAATTATTACAATATTTTGTCACCTAATTGGATAATTAGACTAATATCTTAAAAGTGTTATTTATATTATTTGTGGCCTTTTGATATATCACCAAAAAATATACGGTTGTTTGTACTCTTATCCCTCAAGTTCGTCATTGATATTCACTACATCTTGTGAATGTGACATCAACTCCCATAGAGATATCGTGTAGTGATTTGTTTGACTTGTTATGATTCAATTCCACTTATTAAAATCATCCAATTAACAATATTCCTTTATAACAAAATTCAATATTCATATGACATGCATAAAATTTCTACTTTACATAACTCAATTATATCCCATGCATAAATTTTCTCACATTCATGTGTATTCCCTACATGTACTTAGAAAATCATTTAGATGAGAGTTTGGGTAACACACTGCCATCATCTTTTTTTCATCACACACAACATAACACTATACAATATATTAACCTTAATATGTATATATAAAACTTATACAATCACATGTACAATATGATTAATATAATCATTATCCTTTTCACTAAATAGAAAGTTCATTTTCTACTATTATCAGTGTATGTATGAATCTTAAAAATAACACTATACAGAAGAACATATACACAATTATTTGTTCTAAAATTACTTCAAACATTCCATATATTCATTTCTAAAATAACTTATTGTTTTCATTCACACCAACAAAATCATTCATTACATTACATGCATATAGATCATCATACGCAATTCACATTGTGTAAGTATACATAGTCTTACAATGGAAAATTTCATGCAAACTAGGGAGGGGAATATTTTGGTATCCTATAATAATTCATGGAATATCAGTTACTTTCAAATATGTAAAGATATATCTAGGCATAATTATAATCTTTGGGGCATTCTTCGTATTCACAGTAGTAGTAGCATCTAAAAAACTCTTTTCCTTGGGGAAACAGTGCGCATTTGAGAATATTCATTGCTCAGGACTCTCAATATAATCTTTATGATATTTTTTCATCCTATTCTCAAAATGGGAAAAAAATCAAGGTTTTTATAAGTAGCATTCCACCAACTCTACTTGAGTTCACCAACATTCATGAAGCACACAATACCTCAGCTAATGAAACATGATTACAGGAATCACTGTCACTAAAAATGAATTTAGCATATTTCAATTTTTCCTTAGTTTTTTCTTAACTTTATCATGAAAATGAAGATACTAGTGATTTGTATCTTGTAAAAATAATTATTATGTTCAAAGAAGATTAGAAGTATCATATTGATCATCGTTTGATGTTACATAGAGATCTCAGCGAGCAGAAGCCCTCCGAAGAGGTTTCATGAAGAAGATGACACAGTTGGGTGATTGAAAGGATGGATTAATATGATCAGATGAAAGATGTTGTATATAAATTATTAATACAATGATATAGTACCCTGATCCATGTAATCCCACATCAATATTTATTTCTATTCTAGACCCCTTATATGACATGGTGTCGCATCTTCCATCAAAAATTCATTACCGAATGCTACCAAGACTCGATGGTATTACCCACGAAATAACTATGATCCAACACTATTTTTTCCAACAGGGTGGTTTGTTTCATCTCTAATGAACCTCCGTAGTATGACCATTTATTCCTCTCACCTAATCCATTCTAACCAGCTTATTCCAGTGTCGATCCTAGTTCCCACCTCAACAGTGGCTGCACCTGGATCTCATTGTTGTAGGTTGACATGACCATTTTTTTAGTTGAGGCCAACATGAAATTTTTGTCCAAACAAAAAGAAAATTCCTATTCAAGTGAAAATGATTAATTTAACTCCAAAACTCAAATGGTGGAAAGAATGTGTCATCTTAACATAACCAACACAGGTCTTCAAACATGAGCCCATCAAAACAGTCATCACAATCGATGTTGATTCAATTGAAGAATATATTCTAATAAAATCATCATGATTAATGTATGAATATTTATCTAGATTAATTAAATGTAAAAACTCCACACTTCAATCAATATAACGTCCATTTCATAGAACAAAAACACATTTACCATAATTAAATTTTTTTTACTTTAATAAATTTTGGTTCTTTAATCTCCCCCTTTGTATTTTGTGTCAATACCCATTTCTTTCTGAAGTCAATATTTTATTCTCCCACATACAATAAAATAAAACCAATGATTAGTGGGGAATATTTATTAGCTGATTTTACTTCTAAAAACATGATCATCAATTTTATATGAAATTTCCTTAATCACATTTAAACGAGAAGAATTATCTCACATAGTTTTCATAATATTGAGTCTTTTGATAACCAACTAAATGCAAATATTGGAAAACCCTGTGTAGAAAATATGAGATATAAAACCAATGTTATTTATATTGTCCATAAAATCCCATGTTTGTGAAATCATGATCATAATGTCTCATGTCTCATTCAATGGGTTGAAAAAATCATAATTATCAATGAAATCATAAATCCTAATCATACTTTATCGAACACATCATAAAGTTCAAGAGTAAAAGGTAAAACTCTCCATTTGTTATCTTGTTTCATCAACCAAACTCACCCCCTTAGTTGACAACATAATACAAATAAGAATAAGGGTTGAAAGTGTGATTGATATATGATTATCATTAGTTGTAATACCATCTATTTCAAGGTAATTACATTCATTCTCAATGGGGTTTCCTCTATAAGGTTTTAAAACAATTCATTTATTTAATGAAAATAATTATTCTCCATGAAGTGAAATATCATCATGTTTTCATCAAGTGAATGACTAAAACACATCAATAAATTCTCTATATTATTAGTTCCAAACACATAAAAATGTGGAATAATGAGAGGCCTCTTGGTTTTTCAAAAATAAAATTCAAAATGAGTGTTTTCTCTCAATTCAAGACATTCATTTCTTCAAATCACAACATTGTAATATTTCTTTGAACTCTTCATTTTGGATTGAGTCTCAATGATTTTACAATCATTTTCTCCCCTTATTCTTAACTGAGTCAAAAAAAAATTCTCCATAATGTTTTCATATCACTTTTTTCCATTTGATTTAAAAATATTATCATCTTCCTATATTTTTTTAAAAAATAAACTAATTACTCAAAATAACAAGGATATAATTATTTGAAATCTCATTCATCTTAAAATTTCACTTCTGAAAATAATTGTTTCAAATAAAATTTCACTTCTGAAAAAAAAATTTCAAATAAAATTTCAATGGCTATTTTTTCTGTGAACGTTATTTGATTTAGAAAATTGTAATAATTGTATTGAAAGTGTTGTCTTGAATTAATTACCACAATGACCTATTTGGTCACATTTATTGTAGATTTCTTTAAGAAAATATAAATTATTATGAGAATAGAGACTTAATGACTTCCTATCAAAAAACAACTCTATTCTAATATTGTTACTAATTCTAAATGTCATAATTCCTTTTTTAAGAATTTTTTAATGTACTCATGATATATATGTTCTTATTTATCATCACTAATTCATGATTCCTTATGTATATTAACTTGTTATATAGTGGTTTTATGATATTTAGTTTAATTATCTTCTTACGATTTATTCCATTACAAAGAGTATTAATTATCTATGATAATCATTATATTTTACTTTTACATGCATGAGAATATTTTTCATCTTTACACTATCACCATTTATAAATTTTTAAGATCTCATTTTAATATAGTATTATTCTTCAACATCAATCTTATAATCATCAGATAATTTCATCAAAAAAATAGAAAAATGTCAAATTTTACCACAATTAAAGAACATTAATGGAAGAACACCTTTAAATTTTATTTTTTGCTCTTCTAACCTTTTTTGGAAGTAATTTAAATTCCAATTTTATAAACATCACCACTTACATCATCCACATAAGTATCTAATAATGGTTCATCATTCATTTCCATTATCATGATACTTTACATTTATTTGAAATCTATTTCGTCCTTAGGTTTCTTTTTTGAAAATTAGAGATTTTCTTATCTCGCAATTCATAAGGATATGATGAAATTGTGAAATACATAAGTATCCAAACTTATTACAAGGAAAAAATAATTGGATAAATGTTTCAAGAATGTTACACATCATTGTTTTGAAAGTGTTTAATCTTCCAACGTATCCCCAAAACACCTAATACGACTTGAATTATCTTTAACCCTAGTAAAGTAGTCATAAAAAATATCATCATCATCCATTAAAGTGTCTTCAGATGTTTCTCCCCATATTTGATGTTCGGATTAATTGATATTTATATCCCCTTCATAAATATTCTCGAGTTTATCCCACATTTCCTTGGTTGTTTTTAGTCCCAACAATTATTTGAACACTTTTTTCACATGGTTGACAATATAGAAATACTTGATTTTCCATCTACTAAATTATTCTCTCATCATCATGTTTCATTAGTGAATATATTCCTAGTAGGATAAAACTAATAATTAAAGCATCAACAGCTTCAAGGACTTATAAATGAAGATATAAAATAATATGGATCTTCCATCCATAATAACTGTTTACATTGAATAGAGGAACACGTCTATTGTTGATTTAATTTAAACTCAACATCATTAGATATTCACTTAAGGTTGGATCCCTATAGAGGGAATATCATACTATAATACGACATTGTGTGTCTAGGATTTTAAATAGTAGTGAGAGGGGTATGAGAGAATCTATGATGTAATTTTCAAAATTTACTCTTTTAAAATCATCCTGTTTGATCAGTTAATTTCTCAACCCCTCATTCTTTAGTGTTTTAATTCTTCTTTATGTAAACAATTAAAGGATATTTTATAACCACATAAGTATTTTTATAAGGTTCCCCCAAATGTGGTTTTCTAAGTCATTTCTATATTTATGGAATCCAAGACACATATTCTCCACTAGAAATATGAAATGTTATTATAAGGAAAAACAATATTAAAAAATACAAGGCATAAAAACACCCTTACTTATTGATCACTAATGATTATTGTAGGCCATATTCCAATCAAATAATTATAGTATCCTCCCACCATGGTTATTTATATTTAATCTCTGTATTTTAGATATCTCTAAAAAAGAATCAATTTTTTATGCATGAATCCATCCCGTTGTTCAAGGATCATCACTACCTCTAGTGAACAGGTCTTAAACTCCCACTGAGTTATGATGTATTGATTTGTTAGACTTATTATTATTTTTTCCACTCATGGAAATATTCTAATTAACTTTTAACCTTTTACACAATATTTAATATTAATATCACATACATATACTTTCTATATTACACAAAACAAATATATCTCATATAGGCATGTTCTCTCATGCATGTGTATTCCATGCATGTCCCAATAAAATACTTCACATGATGTTGTGTGCATAACATTGTCCACTTATGTTATTCAGCCACAACATATATGAAGACACAATCCACTATATTCTAAACAAAAATTAAATAACACACTATATTTTCTACTCACATATAAAAGAGAATGCAGACATGAATTTTCATTTTGTACAAAAATGGATGTTTATTGTTCTACTCTTAACCATACATGCCTAAAAATAAAACAAACCCTTTATACCAGAACATACACATCATTATATAATTGAAAATTTAATTTTTCTTCCAATGTTTCTTCACAAAAATCTCTTGTCGTTGTGTTTCACTCTAACTCAATCTTGTATTACTTTACATGCATGTAGATATTAATATGCAAGACACACTATGTATGTATAAAAAGTGATATAGTATACATTTTTTGTGAAAAATAGGGAGGAACATAATAATCTATCATAGAATGATTTTTATAATATCATTTCTTTTTCCAAATGAAACAATTTTTCTAGAAATAAGTCAAACTCATTCTATATTCTACTCCATATCACAAGTATTAGCTGCACAAAAATTATAATCCTTATGAAAATAGTGAACTTTATAGTCTCTTTTTTTCTCAAAGATTCTAAAAATAATCTCTCTAATACACATTCGGATCATTCATAAAATGATATCATGTCATGATATTTGTTGGAAACATTCCACCGAATCTACAAGAGTACACGACCTTATTTGAAGCACACAATGTCATGACTAATGCATAATGACTATCATAATCTCTATCACTAAAAAAAATATCTATTTCATTTTAATCATTCCACGGTCTGATCAAATTTTTATAATGACATTAATTTTTTCATGTAATTTCAGACATTGTTGTCTCTAGAAAAATGGGAATCAAAAAATTCAAAAAGAATGAAATACCTAAATATGGCTTTTGTTTTCCCCTAAAAATATATAGAAGAATAATCTGATAGATACCTATTGATCTCATGAGCCTCCAAGGAAATCCTGATTAGATGACCCTTATAAGTTCATGGAAATACACCACATAGTATGCATTCCCTATCACAGATCCCTTTTCACCCCTTTGGAAAAGCCCTCCTAATCTTGTGATGGTGCTCCGGACAACCTATGGTCGCATGGTGGAAGCTAGATAAGTTCCTCCCAGCCGCATGGTTTTTCCTTATAATGTTCATGACATCCCATCCCAAAATCCTTGGAAAATAGGGGAAATTTTCCAAATGGTGGAGGCCTTATGTGTTCATAAGGAATTTGTGTTTCATTACCAATGAGAATGATAATTATCCTCTATAAAATCTTGAAAAACTATCATGAAAACCTAGAAATTTTGGAATAAAACAAATGTAATAAGAGGGAGGAGGAGGACCCTCATGAGGTCTTTTAATATCACCCAACACATCCATATAAATCTACAAGACATCAGGAGTCCCTGGAGGCATGCCCGCATAATCTCTCAAAATCCATTTGACATGACAAACTCATCACACCAAAATCATAATTTATGTCCCATGGTATACACCCTTCTATTTTGTCTCCCCAAGGATATAAATATGGGTTTTCCAAAAAATTATAGTGTATTTCTCATAAGTCCATTGACATGAGACACATCACAAAAAAATAGAGTAATTAATCATGACATAACTCATGAAATCTTGCATGACTCCCAACCATTATAATAAAAAATAATGGTGATAAAATAAAATGTGGATGAAACACTTGTTGTCTTAAAACCCATGTGAATAATTAAGGATGTTCACGAAATGATGTTAGGAGACTCCCATAAAAGTCACCCGAGATCACATGTACCTATTTCAATAAGCATCCAGATATCACGAAGGCCTGTGAACATGTTAATAAGACAATAAAAGAGTATTAGGACTACTCAAAAAATCAATTTATCCTCATTAATTTTAAATAATCCAATAAAGGACACATTTTCACAGGGACTCACAGTCATAACAACTCATGTGACACCCTCGAAAGCGGTCCACAGTAGAGATTTACGAAGACACAAGGTGCTAGATCTCTTTATCGACTCCATCTAAGATTCATGATATATATGTTAAACAAATAATTGGAATAAAAAGGTGTTTATCCCTATAAATATACTACCCCAAAATGAAAGAATATGTTGGAATCTTGAACTATAGTATCTTGTATGTAAGGGATTTATGTCATTCTGATAGGCTATTGAAATAGTGGATTCCTCGGGGTGGCTAATATCATGATTGACATGCCTTCCATCAATAAATAGTCCAAAAAACAACTAGAGAGTTAATTATCTATTTCAAAACACTTATCATGATCACTCATATATCATGATATGTACTTCATGTAGGAAATGCGATGGAAATCCCACACATCTACTAGATCACATTATATTTAAAATATAGTAACACTAAAAAAATATACGGAACCTACAATACTTTTTTGGGGCACTTAAGTTGAAAACTCACAAGAAAACATACCGTATCTCACGAAACCCTCTGGGTTTATCATAATAATCTTGATGTACACTTTGTAAATGTATCATGACTCGTATCATGGTGTAAGTTCAGTTAAACTGAATCTCGCATTAACACTCTGGTATGTTGACTTGCTCTCATGACACCCTCCAGGTAACATAGCTAGGTCCTGTTATTCCTTCTAGATATGTCATCCAAAACATGCGATGATCACTATGGAATGTCACACTAACTCCTGAGACACACACCATATGTGTTAAGAAGCTCTTGTGATAATAACCGCGCATGTCTTTTAAATCATGTGACACCCTCTAGACATGCCATCCATGTCTTGTGATGGGTTCAAGGATAGGACATTTGAGTCATGTGATGTCCTCAAGTAAATTTAGCTTTAATCAAGATAAAACAATTAGATATGAAATAAATTATATGTGATGTCCTCTAGACAACATCAATAGATTATATAATTTCCATTTGATATATCAGGAAAACATTATCTGACATATTAGGTGGAAAACCAAGGCATTTCAAGTGGACAATCGGTGCATATCAGGTAGACTAATAGAGAAAACATTATGTCGACCTTAGAATGTAATCCCAATATAATTCGGAAGCCTCATGGTTTAAGCCCCATACAATAGGGTAACCTCATTGGGTCATCCCTAATTAATAGGGAAACATAATAATGTCAGCCCCAATCAAGTTAACTACGATGACTCTGATTCTTGAAATAACCAAGATATGTATGAAGCCTCTCCATGTACTGAGAATGATATTAAAATACCCCATGGGAGATTCGAACATATATGTCCCACATCCTTATGCAATAAGACTAATCATTTCTAGTCCCCTTTTCGCATACCAAGCATAGCTCATGTGGGATTAGGAAGTTGCAATGATCAAATCATATGCACCCTGAGTATCTATAAGGAAATAGACTATCTCGGTATGCAATCCATGACTGATGGTATGATATGACATTACCCATATATATGAGAAACATTTGAGTGTAAATCCCTATTCAGTGAACTTTTAGGACTCTGATTCCTTCTATAACAAGGATATATAGGACTCATTCATAAGGATCAAGCCCAAATTCTAGTTGGAATCCCCATAAGTATAATCCTCTATATGTCCTAGACATTTTAATCATTAGATCCCAATCATTTACATGTGATGATCAGAACCTTATCCTACATTGGTTTTAGAAAAATGAAACTATGATGAATCTGATTCACACCATAACCCGGATATGTAGGACGTCTCCTTGTGAATCAAGCTCATATATATGGGATCCAACTACCTACACATAAGTAATTTTCACATGACATTAAACAACAAGGAAAAAATTAACAACATGGGTTTTGATTCCTTCATTAACTTGGATACATAATACACCTCACAATAGATCAATCCCCTCCTTGGAATATTAACAACCTCCTTTTGTGGAAGAAAATTATGACGTATTTGTTAATAAGTCTTTAACATAGAGTTGAGCTATTCATTATAATGAAATAGTTGAAGAACCTCATATACATATAGATGTATTCGGTAATGAGACTCTCCATTTTTCTTTGTGAACATTTGAGATTTAAGATATGGTCCTTTTATTAGGGTAACATGTACCATTTCAAGATATGAAAGTGTTTCATGGACATATTTTAAATATATAAGAGAGTCAAAGAGAAGAAAATAATTCCCCTAAAAAGGGTGTGATGAGCCCATCCTCCCATCCACTCAACCAATGAATGTCCCAAAGTGTCACTAGTTATAATACCTCAACTATCCATATTCCTTTGGAAAGTAGGTTTGTACTCAGTTATGTTTGAGGGAAATATTGGGTGTTTTCCATTAGAAGGAAAATGGTACTCAATGTTGATGATTGTGCGAGATATAAACCCCCCATAATCAACCATTTTACTAGAACAAACATGCACAATGGTCATATCTCCCCTATTGTAAGAGAAATGGTGAACATAACATGAAATAACTCTAATAAAAAATTATTGGGTTATATTCCATTGAAACATTCATTATGCCTCTTATCTATAGAAAAAAAATGGAGAACATGACATGAATATCTCTAATAACAAGGTATTGTTTCAAATGTGTGTTTGGAAACATTTTTCTATCCTACACACCAAATGTATTAATACCGCCATGAATATTATAGATGATCCTCTTTGACTGGGGCTCTTATATGTTCTTCCTCAAGATTAAAAGTACACTAGAGTTAAATGGATAAATCAGGATGATCAAAAAATTATGTTACCCATTAATATCTGATAAATAAAATCATTCCTACGATATTTCACTCATTGGTAACCATGTTCCTTATTTTCTTCATGATTATAAATACTTATCTCATTGACAACATCGCAACCTGAGACATTGTCTTCTTCATCCAGAAATCACTCTGGTAAATAAAATATGACAAAAAACCCCGTGGGTTGAAAGATGGCATCAACTACTCGATAGGCCTAATGAAACATAAAAAACATAGTGGTCTGAGAGTACCACCAACATGGTACAATCCCAACCAAGGAAGGTACTGGAAAGGTTTTCTAGGAATGAAAATTAGTGAATATGCATCGCTTGTGGACGACTTATTCTAGGACAACTTCCCTTACCTCTAAAACCATAGAAATCAAGATCTTCTGCCTAGAGAAATGGAACTACCACTTTCATATAGGAGGAAGGTGGACCTGGAAGCAAAATATGGATCTTGCCCAGTTTAGGGGCCACCTTAGAGGGCTTCTATCGACCATTATCACCAGAATCATTCCAATGGAAACCACCAATATCTTACTATTGGTACCATTAGACACACTACCACCTCTAACACCCATGCACATGAAATACGGAAGGCCCATAAAAGGAGGAAGGTGTTTGATATTCAGGAGGGAGATCATATTCCCACTCCTGGTGATGATGCCTGCTGGCATATTTTGGTAGGGACCAACAAGCAGGCTTGTATCCCTGCTTGCTAGGAACAAGTCTATGATCATATTACTGTAGTAGTCATGAATGAGGTAGATATCCCTACCACCATTCATAAAGATCATTGACATATTAATATGGAACAAAGAGTAAGAAATTGGGTGGATATCCTTTCCTGAATTGAATACATATTCCAATTTATTATGGAGAAAAACATGTGGATGCTTATATCCCAACACAAACTTTTCTAAATGCCAATACATTTTAGCAACATCTGAATAAATCCACTGGATAATTCTAAAACTAATTCGGAAAAAGGGACATGATCATATTCATAACTCAATCTCAAAGAAAACTCAACACTCTAATAATCGTGAATAAGTGGTATTATCATAGAAAGCACACACTCTTTCTCCCTTCTTGGAATATTACCAACATAGTAAGATAAATGATGAGGCTTCAGACTGGGATCACACATCGATTCCAACTAGGGCTCACCGTGTGAGAGCAGTATAAATCTCATGATAGGGGAACATGACTGTTGAAAAATTCCATTTTCATATTTAAACGGACTAGAATCAGATGCATATCCAGGTTTAGGATGAGGATTACTACGTAAGAGGGGAAGAATCCTCAATACATTCTCATTTTACTATCAAATAGTTACAAAAAACTCCAAAGGCCCAGGATCTAGCATATATCTCAGTTCTGGATAAGGATGTCCATGTTATAATGTCAAAAGCTTTTGGATGGTTTCATATTCCCATCAAAGAATCTACATGGAATATTCCAAAATATCACGAAAGGAGGGTGGTTATTCCTACTTCTTCAGATGAACATTTTATCCAGTATCATTCCAAGGTAATACATGAGGATTCTAATATTACATATCCAATTACTAAAGTTCATTGGAATATCCTGATAGGGAATTCATATAAAAATGAGGGTCGTATTCTAGTTCCAACTAGGACTCACAATGGGAGAGCATCACAATCCTCAAGGTAGGATCATACCCCTATCTGGAATAATAATTTCATATCCTAAAGGCTCAAGATCATGCACATACTATCATCTTGACTAAGGCACACCAAGGGAGAATGAAACATGGTTTAAGTCATGCTTATATTCCTTTAAATAATGAGACATCTCATCATCATGTGCATGAATATTCTCAGCAGTGGGATCATACTCCTTAACCAGACAATTACATACATATTCTGGAAAGAGTCTTAATATTTTCTCATATCCCTACACAATCCCAAAATGCAGGTCAGCCTATTCCAACCATGACAAATATCAAGGCCTATATTCCTAATCTTATAAATAAAAACTTCATTGATGTTATTCATGATAGATTCTCAATAGCATGTGGGTGATTAAACTCTTCTATCAATGTTGAAGTATAAGACATTCATTTCCATGCTATTCCTCTACATGGTAGTGTATAGATGTATTACACAAACTCTACCTATTACATCCACTATAGTCAACCACCCCATGGTGATATATCCCATAGACATGGAAATACTCCCACTTCTCAGACACCTTTATATATAGGTGTGTCCAAAACCCTAAATCCATCATATTGAAAAGTTCTATTCATATCTGGGTTAACTGTATATGGTTACCCCATAAAATTCTAGTAGCACTCCAATACCATCAGCAAGAAACCAGCAGAGCATTCTTCTATGGTCATACCAGATAGAGGAAAACAATTATGATGAGGAGGGGGCCAACATTGAAATATGTAGAGTCATTACCAAAAATAGACTCTCTATCATGTTCTGGCCCTTCTTTACATATATCTATAAGATCATAGATGATCTATAAATGGATTTCATTATATATAAATACCAAAATATGTGGGATAGTCATCATAAATTGAAGGCCAGACATATCCCCAATCCTGTATATGAGTGTCACCAGGAGACAATCATGATATTGTGTTGGAATATTGGATTTGCTGCTATCTTCATGGCATGATATCCATAATAGGAAAATCAAAAAAATATGCATTACACTTTCCTCCATTGTGTCTTGATGCTTCATTTTCTGATCTTCAATGACACGTCAGGCATCTATATTTGATGATGTAGAGTGTATATATAATTACACATTTCTGATCCCCTGCAATAGTATATCCCCTTAGATATGACATCTTGTAATGTTGTAGCCATTCGAAGAATTAGAGGACTGGGTAATAGTCATTCCATTAGGACCAAAAAAAGAATTATCCCACTTCAACGATGTCCTAACATTCTAAAGGGAGGGATTGTATATCCCATAGAACATCAAATTGGGACCCTCTATTTAATGAGAAAAAATTTCAGACATGGAGAATGAAGTTATGATCATCTCAAAAACATCTAGTGAAGAATAACTATCACCATGGGATGCCATCAAACCCTGCCTCGACACAATCATATCTACACCATGTCAACAGATATGTGTTAGAATATACCATGTTAGCCATCTAGATTAGTATCTAAATCACCAAGACATTAAATATCTACCACCTCCACCACCTCTCACATTTCCAAATCTATAGAGGATTCATGAAACATTAGTAATAGTTTTAAGTAAACCCCGAAAAATAGACTAGGGGCATTTATATATAAATATCCATAACTAGGTTCATCACTCTATATGTGTACCCTAAAGATAGAAAAAGTAATTCCATACCAACCCCATCGTGCTGGGAATGGGGTATTTTTATATGATCATTTGCATTTCAGGATTAATAAAGTCCCCAATGGGAATCATTGTTTCCTCAATAATGAAATCATTCAGTTCCATTATAGCCTCGAATGAGCCACACCAAAAATGACATGGGGCACATTCATCATCATCATCACCAAAAATAGAATCAAGATTCCCTAGGTTGGGTGGAAAATGGCCAGTATCCCACATATTTGTTCCACCACCAGTCAAACCATTACTGTCTAGGGCACTCTAATCAACCAAAACTAGAAATTCCATCAAGGTCAATATTCATAGGATGATGTAGGGGGATGGTATGAAAAAGGAAATTAGAGCCCTCCCAGGTCACAATCCAAAATAGCCCAATATGGTCAAGTGTTTAAATAACAACCCTAATAAATGATGTGCAGAATCAGCCTTTTTCATTGAGAGTAATGGAACAACCAAAAATTCATGATATGCCTCTGTGAAGTTCATCACAGTGATCGTGGCATATTTTGATCAGGATGAAAATTCAGAGGGCCACAACATGGAAATTTTACCCCAACAGTAGAGTGATTTGGATGTACCAAAAGAGGCAGCATGTACCTAGAACCAGAGAAGGATCCAAAATATAGAACGACTGAATAAAAAGCTACCACCTCTCAAGAGAAACCCTCCTAGTGAAAAAGGGAATGGTTTTACTATGTCCAGATCACCATCAATATTAGTTGAGGTTCCTTCCATGGAGGAATGGTAATAAAAATATAAGAGAAAAGTAAAAAATCTCTAACGATGCAATGAGGATCTACTCAGGGGAAATATTCAGGGTGGGTATCATCTTCGAGTAAAGAAGAATATTCTACCTCATACAATTTATTTTCCAACAAGGGATGAATATGAGAATCATGGCCCCAGATGTAGGTATGTAGTCTAGAAAATCTGGTAGTTGAAAATGATAGTGACATCTTTGCATTTCATTAATATCCTCTCCCACTCGAGATTAAACATTCCGTCTCACGATGAATCTAAAAATTGTAGGATATTAATGTTGGGTGAATTAATCACCCCACCCATTACATAAGAATGCAATATGTCTTAGGTTGTAGTACCCCTAGAGGTTCTAAATTTCATCCTATACCTAGATACTTGAATGGAAGACCTAGAATAGTTTTGTGCACCAGTACATACTGAATGGAAGCCATATCTCGATTGGGTGGATGATACATTTCCTCTATGCGATTTTTGAAATCCATCATTATCTACTTTTGACAGTCCAGGTTACCTTAAAAAAATCTCACACACTTCATCTACTGATGCTGGTCAGTGATGTGCCCTCAAAATGAAATGTAGGAAAAAATGTTGAGGTGTTTTTAATAGACTCTAATAGGTCTATCATTTTATTTGGTAATGCAGTCTACATGCATGATCTAGTATAGGATGGCAATACCATCATCACCAATTCCATTAACAATTGAGCTCCATAGTAATAAAAACAAAAATATTCTACCTAAAAACTGTAAAAAAAACTCAAAAACTTAAATGGTGTATGACTTCATATCCTTAGGGAATGGTTTAACTAACTCAATCATCATATGTCTCTCCTACAAGAAACTGCTTGATCTCTATGATAAAAATCAACATGATGAGCTGCAGAAACCTTTGATGCCCATGAATTATCTTGATGGGTTAGGTGAGTTCTATGAAATGGTAAAAATTATAGAATATTCTATTCAAAAAACCTGATCCAAAATTAATCTCATGAACCTAGAACCGAGGAAACTCCCATGAAAATCAGAAGCTGCAGTTGTCTCCCATTAAACCTAATGTGATGCCCATCCAAGAACCCCTGTATATCCCAAAATTCCCAACAACTAATGTCAAGTAGAAAAAACCAAAAAATCAATATTATTGAGAATCACCAAGAAATCAATTTCTCCTATTATTTTATGAATTTATGAACAAGGAATACTTCTTCTGGAATGACATGTCCCTAATTATTTGTAAAAATTTGTGGAAAACAACATTCTCAAACATCTGTAGCCTAGAAATCTCGATTAGGTCAACCTCACCGACCATCCAAATTATTTCCCTTTCCAAAAAAGGTTGTGTAATAATATCTAGGATTCTGGCATCTCCAAATAAGTCCCTCATGGCATGATCAGTTTTGGATAGGTGGTGTTAGATAACTCTTAATAGAAATTTTGTACACAACTATTTCACATTCATAAGAATAAGGTAATTTGTAGAAAGTGCTATCCAAGCATCAGTAGATTTTCAACAATTGGATGACATGAAAAACAATTGATTGATACTATGAAACCATGATATAACAACTATATAGACCAGTAATATCCCCACCACCTAAGGAGAAAAGATCGTATATTACTCCCATGGGTGAGAATTAAAACCAGAAGTGTGAAAAAAGAATTGAAGAAGAGTCATATTATACTCCACATATATCCATAAATTTGGAATACTCCATCCCTAAAACATATTTAGAATTGGTACAACACTACCAAATGGAATCATCATCATATTTAGTGATAATATTTTGGTTTTTGATTACAATACACATGTAATACCCTTTCTCTAATGATGAATATTCTCCCAAATTTGAGTTTCCCACATAAAACTGGGTAACAGGAGCCTACATTCTTTGATCCTGATTATACAGTGGAGAACACAGACATGTATAGACACAATATTATGGTCATTTCCCCATGGAAAACATATCTACATTAGTGAATCATGGTAATATTCTCCAGAAGACTCAAATGAGGTGGGTAGGTGTCTCATAACCCTCAATCAGTCGTATGCACAAAATTGTATTGCATGAACGCCTAGAGGGGGTTCAATTATCCAATCAACCTAGCCAACTAGGAAGGATTGTGAGACCAAAATCGATGGCAGTAGATATTCCATCAAATTTAGTGTAATCAATAGTCCCATCAACCTCAGATTCCTCTTCTCATGATCCACATATCCTATAGCAACCCCATATCCGAAATCACCAACATCTCTTTGAAAAATTACAAAATTTTGAAATCCATGATTTTTGTCCCATCCAAGCTCTCAATCCACCATGCAATGTGTCTTTTGAAAGAACTCAAAAATGAACTATTTTAATACCTCTAAATCCCATTGGATTTTGAGATAAAATTCTCTTCAGTTAAAGTCTATCGAGTGGATACTAGGTCCTTAGAATGTCACATTTGCATCTCATTCATTAATCAAGATCAAGAAGATGACATCCAGGGGAACATTTGATCCCTATATTCCATGGGTAGACACAATAATGTCAAATTAAAATGGGTTATGATTTATAATGGTTCTAGGATCAATCTCAACCTAGTTTGAACACTTTGAAATTTGGGATATATCTAAGGGGAAATGCCTCGCACAAAGCTGACCATTCAAGGGTATGATAAGTATGAAAAATGTATCTCAGGAAGATCAAACCTGAAGCCCATTTTTGGTAACTCATATCTGACACTTAGTTTATGGTTATTCCACAAAATACCACATATAATGTCTTCCTTGAGAGGCCCTATATCGATAGACACATGTTGGAACCATCAACATTCTATAAGTATCTAGATTTCCCCATCAATGGAATGGTTGGAATACCTCATGGTGAAAAATTCCATCTTTGAATACTTTGGATCTACATATGCTAATGTAGATTTCTATAAAAAGGGAATCAAGCAACCAATGGTGGATGATTATATATATATATTTTCCCATAATGTCTTGAGAACCTCCTATATGAATCCCTGGAGTATTCTCGACAATGACTATAAGGACCCATACATTACATACATTGTTATTACTTCAAAATTTAAGCACACTTATTACAATATATAATAAAACCATGAATGTACCATATAAGTATAGTGTCTTTAGAAATTGGGAAACATAAACAACTGGTCCATAAATCATCTACACAATCTCCCTTTTATTTTATCATATTGAGAGTCTCATTTAAAATTTCTTAATTAATACCCTTCTTCCTGACCTGGGGAAAAGAAATCATATAGAAGGGCGAGCACAAATTTTCAGTAAGGGTAAAATAAAGAAATATCAATCATATCATATTCATAAGAACATAACATTTTGAAAATCCTAACCTGCAAAAGAGATCATAATATCATAACACGGGATAAATCATTGTAGTGAAATGTAATCCCAATAATCATAACATAAAAATGAAATTTTATTTCATACACACTTAATCATAGAGAATCTTTTCTCAGTAGTCAAGACTCATTACCATGACTATCCTAAAGGACAGAGTCTATTTATGAACTGAGTTCACTCCTCGTTTCAGTCCTGTATCACTGAACCAGATTAACCAGTCATTCCATACATGTCTACCTCATGAGATATAAATCATTACCCAATGCATTGGAGGGAGATATAGGTCCCACACATATCATAATGATACCATTCTTATGTGTTCCACATGATCATATATCATACATCATAGCATAACCCATGTAAAAAAAATGGGATTCTTAAACATCATGATATAATAAGATAATCCATATAATATAAAAAGACATCAAAAAATAATTCGATCATAACATAATCAAATCAATATAATAATATGGATAGAAATAGAACCCTATATTATCTTAGATAGAAAATAATTTTGATAAAACTCTTGAACTCCATTCTTGTGGAAAATATCCTTTCTACTTCAAAAACATTTTTCCTTTCTTAACATGTCATTCAATTATAAACTAAAAGAAGTTGATTAAAAATAAACTAGAAAACTTGTTATGGAAGCTTTGTGGAAATAATATTCTATGAAATCATAAAAATCCATTCATGGGATATAAGTTAAAAAAACTTCCTTCTCGTACTTTGGCCGAAAAAGTCAAAAAGTATCTTGTACTGAAAATGACAAAAGATTCGTTTAATATATTTTACTAAAAATTCAAAAATATGTAAAATTGGATTTAAGAAATTTTAGGAAGATAAAAATAATATTACATATTGAGGAAACATGGTTGTGGATGATAAATATTCCCCAGTAAATTTTGACGTATAAAGAATCTTAGATAAAAATGAGATTGTGAGATTTTCTGTAACCTTAGGTCTGATGTGCTTCAAACATATCTGAAACTCCTGTATAATGATTTAAATAATGTCATTTAATAATTAAAGAATCATATTCATTGTCCTGATATTATATATGGTCATATTCTTATCTTCTTATTAATAATATTTCATTTCTACTTGTTTTTCAGGTGTTCATTGCTTTATGTTCTTATGCCTGTTTTGTTGAATCAATTATTATTATTATTATTAGGTTATAGATACATCATTTAAATAATAATATTAGTATAATAAATATCATATTTATTCATTAAATTCATTTATATAATCATTATTAAATGAAGATCATGTAGAACGAGTCACATCACATCGTGGAGACAGTAGGAAGTACATACGCACGAGCGATGATATAATTCCCATGTTTCTGGAATTGTATTGATGCGAATGATATAATTTCTCAGAGAAAGTATCATGTCATAATAACCATATATTTTTATTCATTACACCAATATACACATCCATCTAAGGTGGTCTTGGAAAAATAGATTACAACACAGATTGGAGATAATATTCCTCACATACGCACGCGTGGTGATATTGTTTTTCATAGGATCCATAGAAGATATAATATGGTTGATTCATATTTAAAATAAAATATCAGTATATGAGTGATACTGATGTTATTAATTTATTATGAAAAAAAATAAGAATAAGTAGAAGAAGAAATGAATTTGAAAGAATTGGTAAAGGATATTACATCTTCTTTGACGCACCTCTTCTAAACCTCCTCATAGGGCACTACAGTTGGGCTTCGAAGAAGACCATAACCTATATTATGTTTCTAGGGATTTTTAGAAGGTAAATGGGCAGGATTCAGCTAAGCATGAAGGCTCTAAATTGTGTAAAGTGGAGTGGGAGGAGGTTCCCTTTTATAAGGGATGAAGAAGGCACCTTAGAAAAAACATAAAATATTATTTTATAATAAAGTCATATTCAGATTTTAATAGCTCCAAATTGCTTTATTTCAAATATAAGGTGGGGATGGGTCGAAAACCTCTCAACCAATAGGTTTTAGACATGTTTGGGTTTCTATTTTAGCCTTATTATATTGATTTAACTCTAAGGTAAATAATATAACTTTTATTGTGTCTTCTTGTTTTCTTACACTATATGGTTAATAAACCTACTATAACAATACAAACGAACCCCAAGTGGTTAATTATTAATATATATAACCTTATCTAAGTCATTTGGACAAACATTATATTTTTAGGAACAAAATAAAAATTAACAATATAATATTTGTTTTAAAAACTACTTTATGTCAACTATGACACTATTTGGTAATTGATTTTTGTGAAACTCATAACATAATTATTAGATTTAAAAAATTTAATTAAATCAATAATAACAAGTCATATTAACCTATAATATTAGTTTAATTAATAAAATGTCTAAAATTACATTTATTTGGGTATTTATAATATCAATTAAGTTAATATTTCATTAATAAGGTAATTACTACATCATCATTGTCTCATAAATAAATTAAATTATTTAAAATATAAAAAATAATAATAAAATAAAATTATTTAGTAACACTTTTTATCTTTATAATGAATATTTATAGTCAAATTTTTCTTATGTATAACCCTATATTAAATATGTTTTAGTTATTAAACTTTGATTTTAACTCTTTTAACTCTTCTTTAAATAAAATAATAATAAGTGTCCTAATCTAATCCATGTTCTCCTAAATGGTCATATTTTATTCCTAATGTTGTTTTTGGTCGAATTAAACTTATCCAATATAATTAGGACATGTGTTAGGGTAATAATAATATCATTTTTACCCTTAATTACCCTATTTACTTTTAATTATGGTAAATAAAAGTAAAAAGTTACTATTCACCGAAAATTATTTTTATTTTATTGAACAACATTTTACTCCTTGATATTAACCTGGTGTCTTGTATTTTCTAAATTCAACTCACAGATGCGGTAAAATTATGTTTTATGTACAATTGCATATCTTTCTAGGAGGTGGGTAAAAGACGGTAAAAAGTTCAATTAAAATTTTATGTATCAATATTATTATAAAATTACTCCAATGAATTAAATTTAACTAATATAGGTATTATGTATCTATTTTGACCTAAAATAAATTGAAATAAAAAAATGATTATTTAAATAAAAAATCGGTTTTAACTAATAACTCAGTGTTTTCACTATTCATAAAAAATTGAGTGTTTTCAGAAAAATACCAAACATTCACCCTAGGATAATTTTGATATTACGAATCCAAAAATGAAGTCCATTTTGAAATCTCAAATTTAAAAAATTTCAGAAAGTTTTTATTACAATTAATAACACATTGTTTTTATAATATTTTTATAACATATATTTTTTTAGTGAAACTCGGTATTGTGTACAACACAAGCTATCGAGGAAGGTTTCTCTTGCGTGTAATGCAAGCCGAGACAGTGTTGTGTGTAGTGAAATATTCCTTTGGTAATGCACATAACATAATACATAAAAACAAAATATTTCCCATAAAATCTCGGTGTTACATTCTACCCCCCTAAAAATGAATTTTGCCCTCAAAATTCGTCACTTTGTAACACACAGATTAGCATACCTCTCCCTCATCATATCCTCAAGTTCCAATGTAGCTTCTTCTAATTGGTGGTTCCTCTATAAAACATTAACCAAGTGAGTGGTCTTGTTCTGTAGGACATTTTCCCTACAAATCCAGAATCTCTATCGGCTATTCTTCATAAAAAAGATCTTGCTCCAACGGTACAACTTCTGATCTGAGTACATGTGAAGGATCAGGTATTTACATTCTCAAGAGAGATACATGGAACATATCATGAACTTGAGAGATATTTTTTGTAAACGCCAATCGGTATGCTACCTTCCCAACATGATCCAATATTTCAAAAGGGCCAATATACCTAGGGCTCAGCTTGCTCTTCTTTCCAAATCTCATTACTCTCTTCCAGGGAGATATTCGTAGGAACACATTATCACACAGTTCAAACTCTAGGTATTTTCTTCAGTTATCGGCATAACTTTTTGGTCGACTCCGATATGCTCTTATGTGTTATTGAATAGATCTGACTTTTTCTGCCATCTCATCAACAAGATCAGGTCCTAATAGCATTCATTCACCAACTTCATCCCAACAAGTTGGAGTTCTTCATTTCTTTCCATAGAGAGGTTCATAAGGAGCCATCTTAATACTATAGTGAAAGCTATTATTATATGAAAATTCCACCAAAGGGAGGTGTTGATCCCGACCACCTTTTAAATCTATAGTACAAGCTCTCACCTGTCTTTTAGAGTTTGAAATGTCCTCTTAGACTGACTGTCTCTCAGTGGATGATAAGTTTAGCAGAAACTCAACTCTGTATCTAGAGTATGCTGAAGACTTTACCAAAACTTCAATATAATCCTCGGATCCCAATTAGATATAATGGAAAGAGGTACTATATGCAATCTTACCACATCCTTGACATATATCATGGCTAGCTGATCAAAAGTGAAATATTATCTAATATCAATGAAGTGTGCCGACATCGTAAGACGATCAACTATAAACCAAATAGCATTATTTCCTTTGGATGTTTTAGGAAGTCCAGTGAAAAGACCATAGTGATGTTTTCCCATTTCCATTCTGGTATGGGTAATGGATGTAACATTCCATTAGACTTCTATCTCTCAGCTTTAACTTATTGACAAACCAAGCATCGAGTGATATATTTAGAAACATATATTTTCATGCCATCCCACGAGAAGTACTCCTTCAGGTCCCTATACATCTTCGTGCTTCTAGGGTAAATAGAGAATGAAGAACTATGAGCTTCATCCAATATTTCCTTCTTTAATTATGGAATTGGAGGAACACAAACCCGATTCCTAAACCTTATTATTTCATCACAATCAATGTGGAATTAAGGAACATTTCTCACCTTCTTTTGTGACTCTACATCTTCTTTCTATGCCTCTTTAATCATCACATGTATAGATGGTTGAACATTCAATTGAGAAAGATAATATTTCCCCTTCCATTATAATTCCAAGATCAATCCTTTGTAAATACATAAATATTGTATCTTTTGTGATCCTCATCATGGATAAGTAAGCATGGTCTTGTTGAATTAATGCTTCTTCCACCTTGTTTGATTTCCCAGGGTGGTAATGAATTGAGCAGTCATAATCTTTAATCAGCTCCAACCATCTTCTTTGGCGCATATTCAGCTCCTTTTGTGTGAAAATATATTTCAAATATTTATGATCAGTATAAATGTCTCACCTTTCACCATAAAGATAATTCCTCTAAATATTTAATGAAAATATTACCACAGCTAACTCCAAATCATGAGTTGGGTAATTTTGCTCATGTATTTTCAATTGTCTTGAGGAATAAGCTATCACCATATCGTTTTTCATGAGAACACAACCCAATCCCTTCTTGGATGCATCCCTGTAGATCATAAACCGTTCTCCACTACAAGGCAGTGTGAGAATAGGTGCACTGGATAATCTACTTTGTAACTCCTTGAAATTATCTTCACACTCCTCCGTCCAAACGAACATAAATCCTGTTTGAATCAACATAGTGAGTGGATTAGATAATCGTGAAAAATATTTCACAAAACATCGATAATATCCAGCCAAACCAAGAAAAAATTGGATCTCAGTTACTTTTGTTGGTCTCGACCATCTTTCGATAACCTCTTTTTTGCTGGATCCATAGATATCCCCTCTTTTGAGATTATGTGACCAAAAAATAAAATTTTTAAGACAAAATTCACACATGGTAAATTTGGCATAAATAATCTATTTTCTTATGGTCTTTAATACAATTCTCATGTGATATTCATGTTCTTCCTTTCTCTTTGAATAAACAAGAATATCCTCTATAAAGACTACCAAAAACTGATCAAGATAGTCTTTATAGACTCTATTCATTAGATCCATGAAGATAACAACGGAATTAGTAAGACTAAATGGCATCACTATAAATTCATAGTGTCCAGACCTTGTATAGAAAGCCATCTTTGGTATATCCTCCTTTTTGATCCTTAATTGATGATACCCTGAATGAATATCAATCATGGAAATGTATTTAGCTCCACGTAGTTAGTCAAATAAGTCATCAATCCATGTGAGAGTATACTTTTTCTTGATATTGATCTTTTTATGTTCTCGATAATCAATGCAGAGTATCATTGATCCATCTTTATTCTTAACGAATAGAACAGGTGCTCTCCAAGGTGATTTTCATGGGTGTATGAATCCCTTATCAATATTCTCTTGGAGTTTCTTATTCATTTCCCGTAACTAAATTAGTTCCATTCTATAAGGTATCTCTGAAATGGGCATAGAACGAGGTATGAGTTCTATTGAAAACTCAACTTCACGATTTGGTGGATGACCTGAAAATTACTAAAGAAAGACATCATCAAACTCCTATACAGTGGGTGTATTTTTAATAGTGAGTTTCACTCCAACAATTTGAGATAAATAACCTTCATTTATGGGAATCATGACCCATTATATTGAAGAAATTTCCACTATAAGGTTATATTTATCCTCGCATCGATAGATGATCATTGATTGATCAGGAATATGAAATGTGACTTCCCTTCATTGTCAATCGATATGAGCTCCATATAAATAAATCCAATACATGCCAAGGATCACATAAAATTCCACTATAAGAAGGATCACGATATTTTTAGGAATCACATTCCCACAAAATTCAATCAGAGAAGAACTGTAAACTTTTGACGTAACTGTTTTGCCATTAGGGGTGGTCACATCTTACTCAACATCTAATTTTTGAGGTAATACAGTGATACCCTTTGAACATTATTCAGAAATAAAAGAGTGGGTGGATCCAGAATCAAATAAAAAAATTTCTACATTAGAGTGGATGGAAAGTATACCATTCACCAATTCTAAATCATACTCCAAATCACCGATAGAAAATGCATGTGAATTTCCTTTTTCTTTAGCATTAAGTGTTTGTTGACATCAATCGTCATCAACAACCCTTGGATTACAAAATTGATTAGCATAATGCCCCATTTCCATGCACTTGTAACATTGAAGTGTAAGAGGTGCATTCTATGTAGTATTTTCTTTGTTTTCATCACTTGACATCTTTTTCCTATCATTGCGACATTCAGAAGCCTGATGACCCTCTTTTCCACATTTGAAACATTTACTTGTCCCTTTAAGACAATTCCCTCCATGTTTCTTGCCACACTTTGAGCATAAGGGAAAACTAATATTCTTTTCAGTGTGGTCTTTAGATCTCCCTTTGAATTCCATTTTCCTCTTTTTATCAAACCCATATAACTGATGGGTTACTCCAATTTCCATCTCAACCTTGAGAGCACATCAAACAATTTACTCACAGCTATTGATGTCCCTTATGGAAAATTCCCTTCGAAGACTTGGTTTTAAGCCACTAAAAAAATCTATCGATCTTAATCTCAGGTTGGATAATAATTCCGGAAGCATACCTTGCAAGTCTTGTAAAATTTTCTTCGAAGGTACCAAATGATTCATCATCCTTTTTATTTAGTTCAAGAAACTCCTTCTCCATCTTTGTTTGAAGAATACGAGGGAAGTACTTATTGAAAAACAAGTTTTTGAACTCGTCGCATTCCATGGATTCAATTTCATCATCGGGCATTGTATTCCTGATAAGATTCCACCATTGATCCACTTCACCTTCCAAACGATATACTGATAAGATAACTTTATCATGATCTGAACATTGTAGAACTGAAAATATCTTTTTAGTGGTATTGATCCATTTTTCATCCACTAATGGATTAGTAAACCCACTAAATGTGGGTGGATTCTGCCTCATGAGGGATTCAACAGAATGTTGCTCCTTCCTTTTCTTGTTTGGATGTACTGCTTGATTCATAGCTTGAGAAAGTTGTGTGAGCATGGCTATAAGATTTTTTATTCCATCTCCCATAATTTTTGGTTGCTCAGGGTGACCGTGATTTCATTGCCCATCACATTCCGCATTAACATGGTTCTTTCAAGTTCCATTCATTGACTAAAACCAAGAATAATAGCGTTAGAAACACTAATTATAATAGGAAAACAACATAATAAGTAATAAAATTTCACAATTTAGGTCTTATAATAGGTAAATGAGGTCCATTTCTAAAGCACTAATATTGTGTTCTATTCTTAGACATATCCTTATAGTTTTTATGGAGGCTTTCACATCCTAGTTTCCAAAGGTTGACGATACCTTTCATCTGATACCAACTATAACGACCCATACATCACATACATTATTATTACTTCAAAATTTAAGCACACTTATAATAACATATAACAAAACCAAGAAAGGACCATATAGGTATAATGTCTTTAGAAACTGGGAAACATAAACAACCTGTTCATAAATCATCTACATTTTCTCCATTTTATTTTATTGTATCTAGAGTCCCTTTTGGAATTTCTTACTTAATACCCGTCTTCCTAACCTGGGGAAAAGAATACATACAAAAGGGTGAGCTTAAATGCTCAGTAAGGGTAAACAAACGAAATATCAATCATATCATATTCATAAGAACATAACATTTAGAAAATCTTAACCTGCAAAAGAGATCATAATATCATAACATGGGATAAATTATGGTAGTGAAATGTAATCCCAATAATCATAACATAAAACATTAAACATTGTGGAATACACACAGAATCATAGAAAATTATATCTTAGTAGTCAAGACTCATTCCCAATACTATCGTAGCGGACAAAGTCTATTTCTAAACCGAGTTCACTCCTCATTTCAATCCGGTTTCACTGAACTGGATTAACCTTCCATTCGAGCCATCTCAATCTCATGAGATATAAATATTTACCCAATGCATTGGAGGGAGATATTGGATACACCCATCTCTAATGATACCATTATTATGTGTTCCACAAGATCATAAATCATACATCATATCATAACCCATGTAAAAGAAATGGGATTCATAAACATCATGACATCATAACATAATCCATATAAGATAAAAGGGCATCATAAAAATAATTCCGTCATAACATAATAAAATAAATGTAAAAATAGGTATAGAAATAGAACCCTATAATATTTTAGATGGAAAATAATTTTGATAAAAATCTTAAACTCCATTCTTGAGGAAAATATCCTTTCTACATCAAAATCAGTTTTCCTTTCTTAACATGTCATAAAATTTTAATCTAAAATAAGTTGATTAAAAATAAAATTGAAAACATGTAAAGGAAGCTTCATGTAAATAATGTTTTACTAAATCATAAAAACCCATTCATGTCGTATAAGTTAAAAAAATTCTTCTCATACTTTGGTCAAAAAAGTCAAAAAGTATCTCTTATTGAAAACTACAAAAGATTCCATTCATATCACTTACTAAAAATTCAACTATAGGTAAAATTGGATTTAAAAAATTTTAGGAGGATATAGATAATATTACATATTGTGGAAACATGGATGTGGATGATAAATATTATGTAGAAAATTCTAAAGTATAAACAATCTCGGATAAAAATGAAATTGTAAGATTTTCCCTTACCTTATGTCCGATATACTTCGTACGTATCCAAAACTCTTATATAATGATTTAAATAATGTCATTTACCAACTAAAGAATCATATTAATTGTCATGATATCATATATGGTCATATTCTTATCTTTTTATTAATTATATTTCATTGCTACTTATTATTCGGGTGTTCATTGCTTTATGTTCTTATGCATGTTTTGTCGAATAAATTATTATTATTCTTTTTAGGTTATAGATACATCATTTAAATAATGGTATTACTATAATATATATTGTATTTATTCCTTCAATTCATTTATATAATCATTATTCAATTAATATCATGTAGAACGAGTCGCATCACATCGTGGTGACGTTAGGCCGTATGTACGCACGAGCGATGATATTATTCCCATGTTTGTGGAATTGTATTGAAGTGAATGATATAATATCTCAGAACTAGTATCATGTCTTAATAACATTATATAGTTATTATTTACACCATTATACCCATCCATGTAAGGTGGTGTTGGAAAAACAGATTACACCACAACATAGAGACGATATTCCGTACGTACGCACGTGCGGAGGTTTTGTTTTTCGTAGGATGTAAAAAAAGTGAAATAGGGTTGTTTCATATTTATAATAACATATCAGTATATGATTGAAACTGATGTTATTACTTTATTATGAAAAAACAAAATAATGATAAGTAAATAAGAAATGAATTTGAAAGAATTGGTAAAGGATATTACCGCTTCTTTGGCGCGCCTCTTTTAAAACCCCACTTAGGGAACTAAAGTTGGTCTTTGAAGAGGACCATAACCTCTATTATATTTCTAGGAATGTTTATATGGGAAATGGTTAGGTTTTGGACGAGCCTGAAGGCTCTAAATTTTGTAAAGAGGAGAGGAAGGAGGTTCCCTTTTATAAGGGATGAGAGGGCCACCTTAGGAAAAACTACAAATATTATTTAATAATAAAGTCATATTCGGTTTTTAATAGATCCAAATTAATTTATTACAAATATAAGGTGGGGATGGATCAAAATATTCTCAACAAATATGTTTTAGACAAGTTTAGGTTATTATTTTAACCATATCATTTAGATTTAACTCTTAGTTAAATAATTTATCTTTTACCATGTCTTCTTGTTTTCTAACACTATATGATTAATAAACATACTATAACAAGCCAAAAAAACCCCAATTGGTTAAATATTAATATATATAACCTGATATAATTCATTTGGAATAACCATATATTTTTTTGGAAAAAATAACAATTAATAATATAATATTTGTCTTAAAAACTATTTTTTGTCAATTTAGACACTATTTGGTAATTGATTTTTTTGAAAATCATAAAACCATGATTACTTAAAAATAAGTTAATTAAATCAATAATAACATGTCATATTACCCTATTAAATTACTTTAATTCATAAAAATGTTCAAATTACATTAATTTGGGTATTTATAATATCAATTATGTTAATATTGGATTAATAAGGTAATTACTACTTCATCATTGTGTCATAAATAAATTAAATTATTTAATGTCTAAAAATAATAAATAAAATACCATTATGGAGGAAATATTATTAGTTTTATAATGAATATTTATAGTCAAATTTATCTTAGGTATAACCCTATATTAAAAAAGTTTTAGTTATTAAACTTTGATTTTAACTCTTTTAACTCTTCTTTAAATAAAATAATAATAGGTGTCCTAATCTAATCCAAGTGGATATAAATGGTCATAATTTATTCCTAAGGTTGTTTTTTATCTAATTAAACTTATCAAATAGAATTAGGACACGTGTTAGGGTAATAATAATATCATTTTACCATTAATTACCCTATTTACTTTTAACCATGGTAAATAAAAGTAAAAAGTTACTATTGAAGAAAAATAATTTTTATCTTGTTGAACCACATTTTACTCCTTGATATTAACCGGGTCTCTCTGAGTTTCGAAATTCCACTCACAGAAGTGGTAAAATTATGTTTTATGTACAATTGCAAATGCTCTTAGGAGGTGGGTAAAAGACTATAAAAAGTTCAATAAAATTTTTATGTATCCATATTATTTTAAAATTTCTCCAATGAATTACATTGAAATCATATAGGTATTATATATCAATTTTGAACTAAAATAAATTTAAATAAAAAAATTGATTATTTAAATAAAAATTCGATTTTAACCAATAACACAGTGTTTTCACTATTCATCAAAAATTGAAAGTTTTCAGAAAAATATCAAAACTTTACCCTAGGCTAATATTGATATTCAGAATCCAAAATTGAAGTCAAATATGAAATAAAAAATTAAAATATTTCAAAAAGTGGGTATTACTATTCATAACAGCTTGTTTATATAATATTTTAATAACATATCATTGTTTAGCGAAACTCGGTATTGCGTACAACACAAGATATCGAGGAAGGTTTCTCTTACATGTAACACAAGCCAAGATATTGTTGTGTGTAGTGAAATATTACTTCGGTGATTCACATAACATAATACATAAAAACAAAATATTTCTCATAAAATCTCGGGTGTTAAAATGACTATGTTCATCCTATAAATCTAGTAAAACTAATATATCTGACCCCAGATGTCTCAACCCCTCTTATAACTAATGATAGTGTAAAAGAAAATCATATTTGACATCTCTCTACATCAACTCATCAAATATAGGATGACAATGTCTCTTCTCATGGCCTCTCTCACCCCAATTGTGTTATAGATTCCACCAGGACAACGTATACATATGGAAATTTCCCCACAAACATAGATATGTAAAAATATTTGGATGAACATGGGAAATCCCCTCCCACATTCAAGGAAGCTGTCTTCACCACTATTGATGAGAATTAAGGCTTCAAAGGCGGGTCTATGAAGATGAAACCCTCCCATGACACTAATGTAGATGCGTTAGTTTACAAGATTATAAAATAAAACATTATCAAAGAAGTGAAATACCCAAAATCGCTTTCCAGCATCATCCACATCAAAAAAAATAAGGGGAACAGTATGGTCTCCATTGATTTTAGATACCATAACTGATAATTCCCAAACAGAAGAATTCACATTTCCAATCACAAAACTCTTGATCGATGAAAATGTTGATTTTGAATCCCTTTTCTTTATGGATGGGGTCTCAAGGTACAATACAATTAAGATGGACCTAGAAGATGAATAGGCCACTCTTTAGAGAACCTTAGGGAGACATTTTCTATCAGGTCATGCCCTTTCTCTGGAAGAATTATATATCAACAAATGCATGATCCATGCATCACATATTTTATCCTTTCCATGAAGTATAACTGAATTTTATATCAATGACCAACTTATTAAATACCTATAGGGAAGTGCTCACTTCCTAGCTCTCTAGAAATTTTTTGGTAAGCTTCAAAAACATATTATAATGTTGAAACGTTGAAATTACCTTTTGGGGTAACATCAGGAATGTTACATGGCTTTATGTTGTTCCACCATTGCATTGTGGGCGACCCTAAAAAGACTCATGTTTTCTTAGAAATGTATCTACCCTAAAATATCAATCATCTAAGGGGACTCCAAGGGAACCTTTCCTACATTTGGTTATTCATGGCCGACTTGGCTAGAAAATAACTCCCCTTCACTAGGATAATGTAGAAAGGAATCACCTATCAATGGGATAAATATTGTGAAGAAGCCTTCGAGTGTTTCAAGAAGCTCCTACTATACCCTCTGATCGTGATTCTTCTGGTGGTAGGGCGGACACTCATCGTATATGAGGTTTCTATGGAATGATCACTAGGATCCCTCCTCCAATAGAAAAATGATGCGGGGAGGGATAAGAGTCTCTACTACCTCATTCAAGCAATGCTAGTGAATGATACTAAGTATTATATTATTAAGAAAAACAGCCTTTCATTCATATTCACAGTGAAAAGGATGAGGCAATACTTGAAGCACCAAGATGTTCATCTGGTCTCTTGTATCAATCCACTCAAGTACATGATTCATCGTCCAATGTTCAAAAGGCATCTAAAACGATGGGTAGTCATTCTCCAATTATATGACAATCGTATCATATCAGTGAAATCAGAAAGAGGGAAATCCTAGGCTGACTTTCTTACAACACATATTATCCTAGAAAATACAATGGTGGACATTGACCTTCCATATAAGAAGGTATTTTTTTCCATGACACACCCTACACATGGGAGATGTATCTTGATGGTGCCTCCTGAAGACATGTTACCCAAATAATGAAAACCTAAAATCTCAATTGGGTTGGATTAGGTATTATATTTATCTCTCCAAGGAAGGTAGTTTTTTTCTACTGTTGATAACTATCTAGAGGCTATCTGTATAATGAGGCAAAATATGAGGGCTTGATCACTGTGTCAGAACTAGCACCACAGTTTTACAGAGACTACCATAACATCAAAGAGGACTCATAAGTGGTGATAAAGAAGATGAATGATGAACATTTCATTAAAAAATAATAATTTTTCCCCCTTACTAGTTACATCAGGGGGTTGATGTAAGACTTCAATTTTGATCCAATATTGCATCGTCTTCCTCGATCATAGAATACTCGCATCAATGATCTAGCTCATGTAGCTACCACCCTATAGGAACTTGATCAGGATGATGAAATATTATATACTACACATAGAAGAATATTCTCTAGCATAATCATTAATGATATGGAAAAAATAAATTAGGTCAAAACCTCCCCAAATCATGATGAAAAAAATTTTCCACCCAAGGATTGAGGGAGCATGTCATTAGTTAACATTAAAATGGGACTCATCCAACTGACCGAGATGGAAGAGAACACATATGGAACCATGCTTAATGTATCACATTCATGGATGGTCCAAATGTGAAAAATGTACTCTAAAATTGTGGATTTGATAAAATCCTCCTCAGATTCATAGTAGTTCCCATCAATCTAGAACAATGGTATTCGACAAAATTAATATGCTGAGATATTAATAGAAAACAACGATACATGACTAAGTGGAAATCACCAAAAAAAATCATTCCTTCCATTTTAGTGTAAACTTCATTTATTATCCCTCAAAACTACCTCATACAGATAATTATAACTATCCTTTTTTCATTTGGTGAATGGATGTTGTGGGGCCATACCCCCTAGCCACATATAAGTAGTTCATATACATACTTAATTCTATTGACTCCTTTTCCCAATGGGATGTGATAATACTCCTCAAGGAAGTCGAGATGAATAACATCATCAAATTTATGATGTACCATATCATCACCATGTTTAGGGTCTCTTACATAATATTAATGGAAAAAACACCAATTTATGTTCCACATATTTGAATAAATTGTACTCTGACTAGAAAATTGTGTCCAATATTTCATCTCTATACCGTGAAGTAGAAAATGGATATAGTGATTCCTTTATAAGAAATGGTTAAATATACTTTATAAGATAGTAAACAAGGATAAAAAATTCCTGGACAGAAAATATTCTTCATGATTTATGGGACAACCGTACCACCATGTGTATTTTCACACCAGAAGAACTATACTCATGTGTGTATGGGATCAAGGTTTTTTTACACATATATATATATATATGACTTCACTCACTCCGAATATCCATTTGTGGGAATCCTTCAGCGGATTATCAATTGAACACAAAGTTTGATGAATTAGAACTGTTTGATGAAAATAGGCTGCGCACACTAGACAACCTAGAGGGGGGCCAAAATCAGATTTCATGGTCCATCAATTAAAAATTATTCCTCAAATCATTCCTCCAAGGGGAATTGGTGTTGGTCCTTAGAGACATGATGATACCAAGAATGGATCACTATAATTTTAATAGGAATGGTAATTTTCATGTATAATTCATAAGTTCTATCAAAATGGGGCTTAATCATTTTCCACAATGGATTGGGAATGTGCCAGACCACCCACCAACATGATATTCATGAATAAATACATCACATAGTTTTTAATGGGAATCCAAATCAGTATAATTACAACCATTTTAACTAGTTAAATGACATTAAATAATACAAGTTCATCCTAGTTACATATCTTTAAACTGTAGAAGTTCATCCTGTTTACATGATGTTACCCTATAAAAGTTCATCTTGGTTACATCATGTAAAACTATACATGTTCATTTAAGTTATATGATGTTAAAATATATCTCTACATCATGGCACAATGATGTTAAACTATATGACATCCATAATCCTTACAAAATTACGAAAAACTACACGATCCCATGGAATCCATATTAATTCACATTAGGTGACCCAGGTCCATACCGCATGATGTTAAACTACATAGTTTTGTAATGTTCTCATTATTTTAAATTAGGTGATCAGAGGATGTCCTTTACACATGAAACTAAATTGGTTTCACAGAACTATGTAAAGGTTTATTCTCAATCCTATTGAGATACGTAGGGATATTGTGATCCTATATCTTGGTCCATCCACCGCACAATTAAAAAGTCATATATCATGCTCATAAGTGTCTTTTCATGGTTATAGGAACCCTTTTCATTCATAGTTTCTCACACCGATCATAGATCATGTGGACTTAGTAATCTCGGTAAGAAATTATCTACACAAAAAATGAATAACGACATCTGAAATTCCCATATAAGTCATGGATTATATACCATGAAAATCATAAAATGATTAATCAACATATAATTCTAAAATACATAGTTAATGTCCCTTGTATGACATAAAACTGCGCACTCCTATAGACCTCCTTTGAGAGGACCACTACAGGTGGTGTTGGTATTCTAAAATGCCTCAAGCTACTCAATCCCTCATCATACTGGGGATCCCACATTCTTGAGGCATGATTTTAAACTCAATTTCATCGATAACTATTATTGGCTTGATTTTCATTTGTCACGAGATACATAGTGATGAACAAACTTCCATCCTTGGGACCAGCCAAAACATCACTTCCTTTGAACATCAGTCCATATTTTTCCTTGTAACATTACATTAAACTACATTGTTTATTTAGAACTACATATGGATTGATTCATGTCATCATAGGATAAATAGTGACTCCCTAATCTCCAATCCTAGGCCCATCTACATTGATCAAAAGAAACAATACCCACCTCTATGTACGGTTCAGGCATGCATTAAGGGTTTCCTATTGAATAAGTACATGTGACTTGATTCTTATCCTAATAGGATTCATAGTGTCATTCATACTTCCAACATCGGGCATAATCACAGTAAATCATAATAAATATTCCCGTATCTTGGAATAAGTGTCATACATGCGTATAGAGATTCATTAAGAACTATGCATGTCTTGATTCCCATCAACAATAGATACAGAGTTAAAACCATCACTCTATTTGTGAGCCAAGATAAAATACCACAACTTCACGTTAGGTGATCCATCTCTTTACCACATGATGTTGAATTTCATGGTAATTTTTCCTTAATGCATGATGTTAAATTGTATGAGAATATTTCATTACCTTAGGATGTTAAACTTCCGGAGAATATATCCTTTCCATGTGACATTAGAGTTCATATATAATGTCCCCAATACATTCCATTAAACATTTAAATCCATCACCAATTATCATTCCTTATCAATGGAAAAATAGAGCCTTACCCTGGTCAACATGAATATGGGGTGCCTCCACCATATTTTGAACACCTTTATCCTTAAACCATACTTCATGATTCATGTAACTTAGGCTTCCAAAAAAATTCCAAAGACCATGCTAAGGATTACTAGATTCAAGGGAAATTTTTCTCAACTATGAATTTATGCCGATGTATCATTCATATGCAGATTTGGTCACCATCCAAATTCATCAATTTGAAAAATTACATTTTGATCCATGTAGGACCTAACATCATCGCAGAATCACTCAACAACTCATTATGACTCAAATAAAACTGATATGACTATCCCATAACATTACTAATGATTTGAGGATCTTTATCCATGATTTAAAACATTTTTTTATCCCCCACTCAGTAGGATTATAGTGTAATATTGGCCCAATGTACCATGATTAGGTCCCTATGTATTATTCCCAAATAGACCCATGTGTATCATTACCTCAAACTGAATGCACTTTTTTCAATTCTTAATTACCTTTGGGAAATAGGCAAAAACGCTTCATGTTAAAGACCACATAAAGGGATACTTCTGAAAAAATATTGTCTTAGCTTGGTGAACTCTTTGTCAAAATAGTTTAGACCAAAATAGGGTGACAACAAATAAGGCATAAAAGTTAATAGGGTCTACTCTAAAGCACTATTAAAATCCTCACTGTGATTTCTGGACACCTGGTTCAATAAAAAATAAGTGTAATGATTTTTCATGTCATATCACCATGAGGATATGTTCACTAATAGGTGACACAACCATTATGGGGTTTGAAACATTCTCATATATTACATTTTACATAAATCACACTTCATGATTTAGGGTTCCACATATCACTGTAAACTTCTATGGCTCTTGGAAAAATATAATTGGATTCAAAGGGCCTTTTCATGACTTTTCATATATGCATATGGCTTTGAAATATGTTCCTATGATCACCAACCCAATGTCTCATTCTACAAAGGATATTTTGATCCTTGTGATCCCTAAAATCACTTCAGCAATACCCAACACATCAGTGTGTTAAAACTATTGAGGGTGTGATTTTCCCATATCATCTTCTTGGTCTATGAACATTATGAAATGACATGTTATCTCTATACAAAACTATATGAGTTGATTTTACATCCTCGACATTATTTGAGCATGTTTTATACACTTTATCAAGGAGTGAATGTGACATTACATTCGTAAAACATGTTATGCACCTCAATATCAAAACCAAACGGAGTAAGGCTTGATATTAGTAATTCAAGATCAAGCACCCCAATGGTTCTAGAAACCTTTCTATGTGGCCTTTATCCATACAAAAATTCCGCATTTGAGTGATTGAGTCTTAGAAAACTATTATTTCACTTATATAGGAGTGGAGATCATCTTTTTCATCACCATACTACCAATGCAAAATGGCGTTAACCCACCAACTAAATGTGTATCCACTTTGACATAAAGGAGCTTTAATCCTTTTGAGCCAATGGAAACACCATAGTAGAACTTGGAATCTCAGAATGTCATAGAACATACTTGGTATGTCTACCCCTTCCCATATTTACGAACTCAAACATTTGTGTTATGAATTATATTACCCATAATCCAACTATCTATGTGGACCTTTCATTCCTAGTATTTCTCCTCCATACTGTTATTACCTCCCCAAATCATCCATAGACCATATAAGAGGTTACTGGTTTCAAGGGACCCTTTGATTAGATATTCATGTATAGATATTTCTCATTCATATGTGCCTATGGTCTTCAACCAAATGTGTCCATTTGAGAAATACAATTTTCGTCATTCTGATCCCTAGAAACACTACAACAAGGCTCTACCCCAGTCTGTTTTGGGTCACTCCTATAATGTATGCACCATACTCCATGATCAAAAATTGATTCTGAGCTAGATGAACCTAATGTATATCAAATCAAAGGTCTGACCATGAAAAAATTTAACTACATCACATCAAAGTTCTAACCTAGATGATGCTGAACAATAGCACATCAAAGGTTTGAGTTAGAAGACCCTAAACTGTAGAACATAAATGGTCTGATCTAAAAGACCATAATCTAATGTTGTATCAGGTCTGAGTATAAAAGTTCTTGAAATAATATATATATATATGGTTTGATCTAAATTTTGTTAAACAAAAGTAATATCATGTCTGAACTAAAAGTACTTAAAGTAAAGTATTATCGGGATCAAGATAAATGATTGAAACTAATAAAATATCATGTCAATGAAAAAAGAACATAAACTACAACATATCATTGATTTTTCCTACAAGATATTATAAGGCATATATTATGGCTTTATCCGATATCAAACATATCTAGAAAATTCTATCTTCATTGTAAAAATAAGATCTCTCTCCCTCAAATACATATGTTCTACCCAAATTTCCTTCTCCCAATCAAGTGATCCTAATAAAACTGGAACTAATATTCTACTTAGGGATCTCAAGATGGTGGGAATTCATGAGAAATTATTGAAATGAATATGTTATGGTTAAAACATTAAAATCCATATATTCATGTTTGAAAAATATTTTTAATATGATGGGTATCGTTGGAAATTATCATAATATCATATTAATTATTAATCATTCACATAATGAATTAAATAAAACTAAATGAAATCATATAAAGTTCACCAGATCCATTAAATTATAGTATAATGAATCGGGAATATCCACCTACCATAGACTCTCCTATGAATATATGACCAAAATCAGTTTATTGGAGTAGTTCTCTTTAAAAAGGATTGTAGAAGGTCACATGATCATGCCTCATGGAATGGACTTGCGATGAAGGTATATAAAGGAGGAACATTGAGTGCGATTTAAAAATGAATAACTAATGAAATGAATGTCTATCCTCCCCCTCATTATATAGGAAATTTCTCAGAATAACAACAATATCCTAGAATACAAAACTTTAGATAAGATATTTAATTCAAACGCCTCAAAATACTTATGTAATAATTTACATTCCTTATAACTAAACCCATGTCCCCATAGATGTCACACTTAAGGGGGGGAGGGATTTTTTGATGGCCAACAAGCGAGCATCAAAAAATTCACAAAGAAATAATACATGAATATAGGTATTATTTTCCACTTAATATATAAGAAATTATATGCGGATTGATACCTACAGATCAGGTGATCCTTCAAGGAACTTGTGATTTCATGACCATTGTAAGGTCATGAAAAGACTCCACAGGCAGTGTGTAACCCCTTTTGACAAACCCTCTTACTCTTGAGAAGGAACCCTATACAAATTGTGGTCTCACGGATGATTCCATATATGCTCCCTAAAGTTTCATAGTTCATCTTTGGAGAGTTCCAGACAACCCATACAAAATCCTGAGAACTTAGCGAAAAGCTTCCCAAGGGAGGCCACTTATGGTCTAAATTGTCATGTGATGCATCACCAATGGGAAGGATAATTATTCATAAAAACATCTCAAGATTGTAAAAAGGCCCTTAAGAAGGTGTGTAATAATACAAAGGTAATAAAAAGGAGGAGGTGGAGCCTCACACTATCATTAAAGATCACGTGACGCACCCCCTCGATCAACAAGACACTGGAAGTCCCTGGAGACATGACCAACTCATATCGTGAAATACCATTGACTTATCGGCCTCATCTCATTAAAATAAATTGTTAAGTCCAGGAAAATATGTGTTTTCCTTTTGGATACCCAAGGATAGACAAATGGAACTATCCTTGAAATTATTGTGTATCTTTCATTGGAACTTCTTGGTCTTGCGATGCATCACCAAAAAATAGAGTAATTTTTCATGACATTACTCATGAAATATCACAGGACTCCTAGCCTTTGTGATATAAAAAAGAGAATAAAAGGGAAAGAGGTGAAATCAATCATGGTCATAAAACCCATGTGATGAATCATGGATTTCGATGATACGATCTTAGGAGACTCATAGACAAGTGACCCAATATCGCGTGAAGACTTTTCAATAGTCATCCCGATCTCACGAAGGAACGTGGACGTGTCAATAAGAAAATATAAAATTTTTTAAGCATACCTAAGTGACTCAACATGTCCCCATTATTTTTCAATAATCCAATAAAGGATGAATTTATAGATGGACTTTCGGTTACAAAAAATCATATGACACCCTCAGACAGAGTCCATGGAAGAGATTCATGAAGACGCACCGCACCAAAGCCCTTCACCAACATCGAACAAGATTTGTGCTAGATACGACGTAAAAATAGGTGAACAACTGGGGTGGAAATTCCTTTAAATTCCCTATTAGAACATGATAATATGGGTTGAAATATTTATCTATGGACTCTCAAATGTGAGTGATTTTTTTACATTCCAACATACTAGTGCTAGAGTGGATTTCATGAAATGGATAATCATGCGACTGTAAATCTTTCATCAGGTAAAATACAAGTGAATATCTAGAGCGATCACGTAAAAATAATAGAAACTTCATGCGATCACTCATAAATAATGAGAAGGACTTCTGACAAGTCACACAATGGACGTCCCCCAAACCTACAAGATCACATGAGATTTAAAATAAGACAATATTGAACAAATCTAAGGCACTCCCAATAATTTTGTTTGGTAATTAACATGGTGGGTCACTAACATGCCACCCAGACCTCATGAAACCATATGGGTTTGTTATTATAATTTTATAGTTCTTTTCATTCATGTATCCTAAATCATAAAATCGAACTAGTTCCAGTTTTATAAATCTCATGATCTCACTCCTGAATGTTGACTGGATCTCATGACACCCTCTGGGTAAGCTAGGCCGGTCTCATTATGCCCTCCAAACATGTGGGTCAAAACATGTGATGCACTCTGAGGCCTGTGAATCTGACTCTTGTGAAACCCCCAATATGTTTCATTCATCACCCTCAATGACACCAGGTAATTACTAATGGATCATGCGACACCCTCTAGCCAAACCATCCAGGTCACATGGTGTTTTCCAAGAAAGGTCATCTAATTCATGAAATTTCCATTAGACAAGTTAGACTCTATCATGTGACAATCATTAGATAGACCATAAATGATATGTGAAAACCCTTGGACAAGTCGAATCGATCAAGTGATTTCATTTTGACATATGAAGAAAACATTATATGATATATCAGGTAAACAACCAAGGCCTACTAAGTGGACAATATGCTCATATTAGGCATAATGAAAACAAACAATAAAGAAACCAAAATATGTAAGCCCCATAGAATAGGGCATCCTCAGTGTGTACAACCCAAAAAATAGGGCAGCCTCAATGTGTAATCCCCAATCAATAGGGACACCTCATAGTGTAATCCCTGATCATGTGTACTGTGAGGAATCTGATTCTTGCAATAACCAAGATACATTGGATGCCACTATATGTCCCAAGCTCCATATTAAAATACCCCATGGAAAATTCCAAAAATAATTCCCACATCCATGTGAAATAAGGTCGATCATCTACCATCCCTTCTTTCCTGCACCCACCACAGATCTTGTGGGTTTAGGGGTTTTCCATGATCATATTACCCAAACTATAAGTCTCTAAAAAAATTGGTTATCTCCATGTGTAATCCCCAACCAACAGTATGAAATGAAATTCCCCACATATATGGGAAAATTAGAGTGTAAAGGCATATTCCATGAACTATGAGGAATCTGATTCCTATTATAACAAGGATATGTAGGATGCCTTCCTATGGATCATGTCTAAATTATTGTGGGAATCCACTCTAGTATAATCCCTACTGTGTTTTTTAATTTCCAACCATAAAAACCAAATAATTTCCAAGGGTGAATAAATAACTCTTCATCTAGAAGGTTGAGAAACATCAAACTACAATGACTCCAATTCCTACAATTATTAGGATACGTAGGATTCCTCTTTGAGACTCGAGCTCAACATTCCTGCATCTATATACCCACTCATATGTCCTTTATACATGATATTAATCTTCATGGGTCCAATGAACTACATGGGGTTTTACTCTTCTAGTGACCAGGATATATTGGACACCTCACAATGGAAAAATCAACTCCTCCAAATAATAACAACATGTTTATGTGGATGAAAATTCAGTTTTATTTGGTCATACAACATTATAACCTAAATTTGTTATTCATTAATATTAAATTGATGAAGAACCTCATATACATACATATGTAATTGATAATGAGACTCTCCACATTCCCTTTTAAACATGGGAGATTTAACCTCTTGTTATTTAGTTAGGGTAACCGGTTTCATTTTAGGAATATGAAGAGTTTCATGAACATATATTAAATCTATAAGAGAGTTATGGATAGGAAATAATTCCATTAATTGGTTGTGATGAGCCTGAACTCCCATCCACTTGACTAATGTGAGTCTCTATGTGTAACTTGGTCTAAAACCTCAATTGATCACCATCCTTTGGAATGTATGTCCATACACAGTTACGAATGATGGAACCATTGGGAATTTTTGATAAGAATGAAAATGGAACTCAAAATTGAAGATTTTTTAATAAATAAAACCCCCAAAATCAACCATTGGACAAGACCAGACATGCACTGTGGTCAACTCTTCCTTTTCAAAACATTAATTGTGAACCTAAAAAAATAAAATGAAAAAATGATTGGATTACAACACATAATAAAATTACATGTTCCTCTTATATATATATATATATAAATAAAATCATGATGGATCATTATTATGGTCAAAAGAAGATCATAATTCTTATCATGATATTAAAATGACAGTGTATGGAGATCTTAGAGAGGAATAGCACTCCGAAAAGGATTGATGAAGAAGACAACATAGGTAGTTGATTGAGTGACTGGGATAATCTCATCGCATGGAAGATGTTGTTTCTATGTTTATTAATGTGGATATATAGTACCCCACACCATGGGATCCCACATAAATGTAAAATTCCATTTCACATTCTCTTATAAAACAAGACACCACATTAGCCCTCCAATATTGGCCACCAAATAGTCCCACTCCTCATTGCAACCACCCTCTACCGGTACCATACTCTACCTCCAAGCTACCCCAAATTGTAGTTATTCACTTCTCTAATGTGCCTTAATTTTCACAAAATTCATTCCCCTTGTCATATCTATTCTAGCCATCTCATTCTTGGGTCGATCCTAGTTCCCACCTCAGTAGTGGCTGCACATGGATTCCTTATATTTTTGTTGGAATGGACCTTTTTCTTTAGTATAGGCCATCATATATGTATTTTCAAGCCATAAAGTCTATTACATGACATACCCCACTAGTTATTTCATCTATAAAAGTGAAATGGTTTTGAAAATGTGTCATCTTAACATAACAGAACAATGTCTTCGAACATAAGTCCACAACAAATATTCCCACATTTAATATTGAATTATTTGAATAAAATATTACAATCAAATATTCCATACCAATATATGTATAATCCATTATAATAATTCAATGGAAGAACTACCTACTTCAATCATTGTAACATTTACATATGAATATAAAAACACATCAATAACAATCACATCGAAATTATTACTTTATCTAATTTGGTATCTTCACCCATATAACTCACTGCATGGATTTTCTTAATTTTGATAGATATAATAAAATTGTTTTTCATAAACATGTATAAATATAATTTTTTATTCACTCTACTATAGAATCACTATAGAAACAACTTGAAAATTTTAGTATAGATGGAATTTTAATCCATTGTTTATCTATTCTTTATAAATAATGTTTGTTTTTATCTTGGAATTTTTTAATACATGACATCATTTAAGATTTTAGTGGTATTGAGTTTTTTAATCCTTTCATTTAATTGTAATCACTTCACCAATTGGTAATGTTCAAGAATTTGTCTAGAACTTAGATTATTTGTCTTTTTTACCACCCACATTCTCAAACCACAATATGTTGTATATTTTTACATGGATTCCATGAATACATTCTATCTAGAGTGTTGATTAATAATCTTTATACTGGGATCTATGCCATGAATGTGTCTTGCCTTTTTGAATTTTCACCTCACTGAGAATCCACACAAATCATTTGTGGGAGCCTGATTTCTAGTGATGAACTTAATACGAGCCTCTAGAATCCACCACCCGAGTTGAGTTCCTTATGTATGAAAAATCCCATTATAAAGAATCGCTCTAAACTAAGATAGAGTCCCTCCAAGCATCCCATGTGGGTCAGAAATAAATTGTTTTAGTAATCCATGACATTCAACACTTGGTGACTCAAGAATGGGATGAGAATTAAATGGTGGTGATTAATTTTTTGTGTGTCATACCCTACACCCCTACACATCATTTCAATAATCCAAAAATTTGGATCCTCATTCTAGTGTAGGTAGATTGTGATGTTCAGACAAATGTACTTCAAATGGATGATCCACATTCTTATACAACCTTATAGGAGGTAGAGTTTTAGTTTATTGAGTTTCAACATCTTTATATTGGTCGATTTATCCAACAATATAGCAGGGGTGGGATCACTTTTATGAAAATGGAGAGCTTATTCAGGGTACTCACTATATCTATATTGATCTGTAGTTAATATTTTCATAATTTTATTTCACTGCAATTTATTATAATACTTCTTCTAGATTTATAGCCTACCCACTAGATTAGTATCATGTTGGCGGATGGACATCGACTATGGTCACTAGGTTATGTCCAAAATTAACCTTATTTTTCATTTATTACATATTCATTACATCAAAATATAAATTAAAAACTTTTTTATTGGATTTCATTATGGGAATATCTTGGTAACACAATCTAGGTAAAGTCCATACCAGTTGGCGGACAATGTTACTTGAATTTTGGATTAAGGGTCATGAAAAAAATATACTTGATATAAATCCTATTTCTCATATTACATTATGTTTACCAGGATATGAAAAGAGATCATTAAATTTGGGAAACTTTATTTTACTACTAGGTGGATAGATCAGTTGTTTTTTGTCTTTTATGGGACAATCTATGGTCACACATTTTACACTTGATGAATTAGTTTCCATGCGTCTTCACAGATCCTAGAACACTTTCCCCCAGTTCATATGACATAAAACCATCTTATCATTTTTCATCCATGTGGATGTAGTTGTTTTCCATTACTGGTATCCTCATTTTTGAAAATCATTATTGAACAAATAAATAATATTTCCAATGGACTGACCTATTTGGACACAATTTCAGTGCTTTTTCTCACCTGATTTTATTTTTAAAAGAAATATATTATTACAAAAATATTTGAATTAAAATTAATTATCACAAAAATTAATCCATCCATGGAATATTTATAACTCAAATAGACAAATAATTATTATATGAGCTTTATAGAGCTACATATTTCTCTAAACTCATCCTCGAATCTAGATATCATTAGATTTATATGAAAGTAGTCCATGTAAAAAAGCATCCTTCTAGACTCATTGTGGCCATTATGTGTATTTAATTATGTCTTTTGGCCACACTAATGATCCATATACCATTAAAAATCATGAAATATATTTTCCATCCCCAACTTCTTATGTTTTTACTAATATAGTTTGATGATATTTCATTTTATAGCACCTATTTTCATCAACACTAATCCCACTTAGTCGGTTCCCTATTGTTCTAGATTTAAAATAATTTTTATAACCAATATAAATTTCAATTCACTCAAAATAAAATTGATTATTTGGTCCATGTGATTTCGAGCCACAATGTTTGTATTGATCCAACCAAAATATATGCCATTCATGACTAGACCAGGATTATGATAGTCAAGTGATTATAGTAATCTCTTGGATTTATATGATAATGTTGTCTTTTTAATAAATAATATGTGACTATAACCCAAAAACTAATAGCCCTTGCCCAGAAATAATTGTTCCATTGCACACCTATGACCCATTTATCTTTCTAACACCTCCAATATCTCATAAATTTGACCATTGTCCTCATTCTTCCTGACTTATCCACTATAATTGAATGTAAATGTGATGCATTATAAAATGGAATTAGATATGTCCTCACAAGAAACTATTGAACCATCTATTTCTTTTTAATTTCATATCTCTTCAATATATGGAACATTCTACATATGAAAGTGAACTCAAAGACATTGTTTTATCCATCCAGCTATAGTGAACCAATTTGATGCATCATCTAGTTTTAATCTATTCACGTCAATGGTGATTGGGGTTTACATCTTGAATAGGGTTTCCTAGAGGATTTATTATCGTTTGATTTTGGTATATGTGTTTTACACATGGATATGGGAGCTTAGGAGCCTAGGATTGAGCTTGTGCACAATATTCTCATGGATAGAATCTTTGGTTTTTTGTATATTTCATTAAAAATGTTTATGTATTACCTACTACTTGCCTACCATTATATATTGTATCATGTTCATTCATGATTATTTATTAATTTATACATGATTTTCAGTCATTTCATTCTTAAATTGATTAGTTTTTTATTATCCTTCCACATTATATATTTGTAATCCAAATGGTATAGTGTCCCCACTGTACAAATTTTGGACCCCCACACCTAGCTAGTATCATCCAATGTATACGGAGGGATAGTTGAGGCCATGTAGTGCACCGCCTATATGATCCATTTAATTTTTCCTTTGGTTGATAGATAACAACATATCCTCAAGTGTGCTTCCAGGTACATCCAACCCACAATGATGTCTTGCAAATCTTATCGGCTATAACATTGAGATCAAATTGAAGCATGAAAACCAAAATTCTACTATGGATTATCTGTATCATTTCCTTTATCAAACATAATATGTATCAATCAATCATCCCCTTATGGTTGAATGGTCGGGATCTACGTAACCAGTTTTCCACTAACCCGGACCTCCAAAACCTTATCAGCACCTTACAATAAGTCTTCCACAAAGATATAGACCAAGATGATGGAATGAAATTTTTCATGGAAAATATTTGTAGTACACAAAAATTGACACTACAATTGGTTGTTTGTTATGAAATATCACCATAAAAATTCCATTGAGGGAAAAGGGAAATAATCACAATTTTTCATGGTCATCTATGAGTCTGCATGAATTTATAGTGACACACAATATTAAGATTCATTGAAACAAGAGAGTTGTCAATTGAAAATGTAGTTGGAATATTAGTACACTCTTTATTGATGTTACCAGAAAAGAACTATTAAAGAATAATATAGAAGGAATTGAAGAAGTAGAAGAAGATGAAGATGAAGAAGATGTAAGAGAATACACTAAACAGAAATCCATTGGAGCCAAGGTTTTGGCCTCCACTATAATTACTGTTGAAAATGAAAATATATCATGTCCCCATACACCTGCTACCCTAGATTATGTTTAATATCTCAAAAACACCACACCCATCAACTCTTTTGGATTTTTAATGATTTACCCATGGTAGTTTCCTAATCCACTCCCTCACATGGACAACCCCACATAAACAACCCAACCAACTAACTTCCCTGTCACATGAGCTTCTCTATCATAGAAGATGCCCCTATCCTATTTCCAATCATTGTCATTCCATTGAAAACCCACATTGTTCTCATGGTGATAGACATGATGAGAATCTAGGGTTGTTCGAGTAGTAGCCTTAAGACCACAAAACATGTTTGATGTAAGAACTAAAGCCACATCATTTGAATGGTATTTGAGATGAAATAGAAATGCATGGATAGAAAGTCCCACAATAATATTTTCCAACTTGATTCTAAGGGAGGGAATCCTCTAAAAAACATCACTCCTTGTACATTAGCATAATAAATTGGCCCACTAATAGGAAGAAGACACAAAAATACACAATTAGATATATATCATTATCCAAACATATAAAAATTATTTGATTGAATGACTCCATGATATTTTTATTCAATAAATAGGAATAGAAATTGATATATCTTGATCTGAATGAAGGTTTCATTCAACAACATGGAATTGATGATTTATAAGAAGGGTCTCAGTATGTTTTTCATACAGCCTTTCATCTTAAAAAGAGCTTTCAGAAGCATAGGGGTATATATTCTAAAATTAATATAAAGAACACCCAAATTGATTATAATATATATAGTTAGTAAATAATATTTAGAAACATATGAATAGATATTGAAATAAACATATTTCTCATAATCTTGATTATATTTTGTGGGTCCAAATATAGAAAAGAAATCCCCCTTGGAAACATAGGCCTTCCGTGGCTCAAACACAGAGCATTGAATAAAATCTCATGTTACATCCAAAACAATAATGACTATATCATCAATGTAGAATTTGGTCAATTTTCTACCTTTAATGTATTTATCATAGCATCTTTGTTGAACATGAATCACAATTGAAACCTTCCCATTTTCATTAGATTTAGTAGGAAAAAAATTGTATCACTTTTTTTTATATATCAAATATTTATGTGAAACTGCACAAATAACATAATTTCAATGAAAATGAATCTCCTTGAAAATAATGTCACCACTCTCTCTAATAAAACCCAATTTAGTGGTTGAAATGGAAAACTGGACCTTTTTCAGTTGATAAGACCCAACTATATACTCTCCATGGAGATAGCCTATTAAATAATTAAAAAAATTCATAACAAAACACAAGTAATTCATTGTAAAATTCCTCCCATCATCAATATAAACATGACTCTATCCCCGGATTACTGTACACTTTCAATGCTGTGGAAACCTAAAAATATTCATTTTCAACAAAGGTTTTCTTCAACACCTAAAAATTATTCCCCACATAAATATAATATAACCTCTAATGTTCTTTATAAATAATATTTTTCAATGACACATGGATAACACACATTAGATAAAGAATACATGATTATTTATTTCACCTATATCTATTTCTTTGCATTGGATTTACTATTAATATTTTACTTAGATGTGTAGATTCTCCTTGATTGATGTCTGGGACCTTCCTACAAACACTATACTGAAAGACTTAGTATCCATATTTGATGTACTTTATTGAATAAAATGTCTTCTAGACCAATGAGATGTAAGGCCTTGGAAGATAACATGACTTTAACTACATGGATTGATATGTTTCCTACCCGAATGTATTGATTCAACATTAGTGACATAATTATCATCCACATTTTGATACATCAATGACTGCAACATCATCTTTTCAACTAACCATATCTATTAATCACACATTCAGAATAATTTTTCTCTATTTAATAATATTTCACATCAACAAAACTAGTATCCCATAATCTAATCCTTGAAAAATATTTTAAAAAAAGATTCTACTCTTTTTGGTTCGTGGGATTTTAGTCCCCCATTTTATCTTTCTAACCTAATCATCTGCATCTTATGATAGAAAAATTATTTAGTTCCATAGTCAATAACTTTGAGATGCCCAATCTACAATATCACTTTATCCATATAAATACGAACAAAAAACATGAAAAAGAATTCATCTACATTGATCAACCACATTAGAACTCGACCCAGATTTGACCTCTGTTTGTCTTACCATATTAAAATCAACCAGATCTATGCATAACCCATTTTTCTCATCTGGGAACACAATAATCTCAATGCTTTTTTCTATAGAATAGAATTTTATCATTGTATCTATAGATAAAAGAAATCTATTGAGAAAATCATTCTAGTGACATAAAATAAAATCAATAGAACAATCCCAACCATTGCATAAGTATGTAATTCATCCCAATAACTATCTCTTGAACATTGGACTACCTTATAATGAAAATACAGAGGAATATTTTTGAGAGACCTAGGATGTACTTCATGACTAGATCTTGGTAAATAATTTTCCATATTAAAATGATCAGAAGGGGGAATAATTATTTATTTTTCCAAAATTTTACATCATCTCATATTCATAGGCTAGTTTATTTTATATATATAAGAGGAAAAGAAACAGAAACTACAGGTAGACATGTTAGAGGTATTGAATATTTAGGGAATGAATTTTTCTACAGCTGCACATATCGAGTTGGCACATTTATATCTTATATACTAAAAGATCTATAAGGACATTGTTGAAAATACTACTCATCAAGCTCATTTATATCTTGAAGAACTCATGTGTTCATTTCCGCTACAATAAAAGGCTTCAATGAAGTAATGGGATATTTTTCATTGCAATATTTATCTAGTACTTCTTCTTTTTCTATCTCAAACCATAACATGTCATGTTTCCTATATCCATGATCAAAAACATCAAAGTATGATTGTTTGTTTATCTCAATTCAGTAGGGAATCCAATTTTTTCAATATTTATTGTATAAAACATTATTCTACTATAATATAAAAACAAGAAGATTTTTTCTATATTTATATCCTCTAATTAACTATAGAGAATATTAATCGATGTTGGAGTGGGTTAGGTGAGTCTCTACTCTCTCTAATTTTACACATTTTACATAATTCTCTCATGTGGTCTATCTAAAACTAGAGGACTTGAATATTTATAAACTGGGTGCTATATTGGTAGTAAAATGATATGTATGTGTCATATTCAATTATTGGGACCCATTTTATTGGGGGAGGATCATTAAGAACCAAAACATATATCAGAAATTATCACAACATCTCACGATGTGACTTTCACTTGACGAGATGTTTTTTCACCTTATCCACTTTCATCAAACCATGTTTTCCACACCATTCATGTATAATTTTCATTACATCACAATGTTTCTATAGGAACTCATCATGTATCTTATCATTTTGTTAAACCTCATACTGAAGTAAACCATTCATCATTCTAGACATATTTCACCATTGATCAACCTAAAACTACGATCCTCCCAATGGAATCTACAATTGTTAAGAAACATTGGTACAAGATAGTGATATGTATTTAATTTAGAATAAGAAACCATAAATGATTTATTTTTAGAGAGTAAAGGTACCATTCAAATAGAATAAAATATGTATAAGTAAATTGGAGCCATGGTAGAGACCTACACTATAGTGTAATCTATATACAATAAAATATTAATCACACCCCCAACTAATACCCTAGCTTGTATTTAATATCCCAGCAAAAATAAACATCTCCCAGCCACTATATATAGTAATAACATAACCTCTATTTTGTATTACCTAAACCAATATTCATCTTTAATAGACCCACAAATAAAACCCAATCAACCAACTTCCCTAGCATAGGAAATCCCCCTGCCCCATTTTCTATCACAAATAATTATAAACTCATATATGTTCTTGTTAGGTTCATCACCTATATAACCATAAAAATTATTCAATAATTTAATCGACCCATGTTTATGTTCCTCTTATACCATTATGTTTTTAATTAGTATACATTAAAAAGTTGAGTTGAAAATATTACTCGATCTAGGTCAGAGTTCAAACTAACAAACCCCGACACCACCAAGGAATATAAAGGAAAAACTCAAATGTAATTTGGAATGCCATTAGAAATCATATCGAAATCCCAAAACAATATGGTCTAGTATGTAATTCCAAAAAAATCCAAATATAAAGCTATGGATTGAGATGGATGTTTTTTTTTCAAGACTTAAATTTTCAATTTAGTGTTTTACTTTGGGGTTAGAATAATTTTAATATCCATTTATTCAGGTTTTCACTTGATTAATTAGAAGTGATGCAAAAGATAACATTAATTGTAGTAAAACACTTCACATGTAAAGAAAAAATACCTCTAATATTACCTATTATGCGATTAGACATATCATATAAATAATATAATTGAGTTTGGATTGAATATTAGGCTCCTTGGAAAACGAATATGAATCCACTAAAAAAATGGCACATTTGATAGAATAGTTTTTCATATATATCTAATAACTATTTGATTAGTAATGTCTATTTGATAACATTTTTCTTTTTCTAATGAAAACATGTAGAATTCAAAAAAATATTTTAAAGAGTCAATTCGTCAATTATTTTTCCCTTCATGTGATGTGTTATTATCAAATAAATATAAGGAATACATAGTTTATAACAGATTTGTTACTGGGGAAACTATCCGAATAGTTATTCTAGGTCCAATAACTAATTTATCATTAAACAAAAAATAACTTGTATTATATCCTTACCATCAAAAATAATCATGTTATATAAGAATAATAAATAGAATAAATGATTATATAATTTTAGTAGAAAATTTGAACTACATGTTTAATGGGAGAAACTCCTACAAAAACATATAGAAGGATGCAGAAATCAAACTTAGGTAATAAGAAAACAAAAGAAGAATAAGAAGTATGAAAAATAGTATAAATTATATAGAGAAACATACTAGAACTAAAGATATTTTACACATGAAAATTTGATTTAGTTTCCTTATATTGTCTAATATGAACCTAACATTACCCCTTTGGACCATTCTACAAAGGATGGGTGATATTCCTCTACTAATTCTTTTATAGTATCCATTGAATTACAATATTTTTATTACAACTGAAAAGACTTCACATGTAATTTTTGAGTTTGTAGTTATTTATAAATTATAAGATAAATTTAATATGTCTCTATTACAATCCTCCTTAAAAAATCTATAATTTTATACTATTGTATGTTATCATAGATTCCATGTAGAATTACATTAATTTTAAAGACCACACATTGGTCTTCATGAATCATCCAGAATTATTGTGAGTCTTCCAAGAGATTTTGATATGTTCATGTCATGGGGTGTGACAAAGACAAATATTACTGAAGTTAAAATGTAGTGAATTTGATAACCTAGGTTACCTCTAGAGAGGAGTACACAATAATTGTGTTTGTCGCAAAAATTAACGAAATAATTAGAGAACATTTTTGAAATTGTTTGAGTTAAACATTAAATAAAATAAATAAAAATATATATTGTACACCATTGGATGAAAATAGTGATGGGTTCTGGGTAGTATCACCTTTTTCAATGTCATCATTGTAATACAGATTACTCCTCCTCAATTCATATTGAATGATAAATGAAAGTCTCCTCGATCGAGTCATCAATCACCTTTAGTTGATGAAAGAAATGGAACTCTCTCCTAGGTGAATGTAGGTTCATAAAAATTTCCTAATCAACAGAGGAATGTCCCAATTGAGAATTGTTTCTCCTTATACCTCTTTAAATTTTCACTAGTTCCATACATGTTCCAACAATCACTAGACTCTCACCACCTAACACAATCTTCTCGATCAAGAAAGTTTTCACTATGTAGAGGAATATTAATAGTCTTCAACCAAATCTATTAATGATGAATATACCAAACTCAAAACATGATTGGATAAAGATAATTGGGAATCATTGAGAAATAAAATCATTTAAAATAAAAAGAGGGTTTTACATTTAAGCCAAAAACTCTGGCATTACAAAAGTGAAAATCCCCCTTCCCATATTCACTCAATGGTTTTACCCCACTATGTGAAGTGTAATAGAGTTGAAATGGGAAGAAGAGATCCTGATAAAATAAAGAAAAGATAATATAGAAAATAAAAATTACTTCAAGAACCTAGTCCTCCAGTAGAACCCCTCTTACACCTTCTTCAACTCCACTGAATTGGAGTGAACACTCTTATTTATACACTTGTGGAGTAGAAAAGTTCCCTCCAAAATTACTCAACTAAATGATTGAGTCCGATTATCATAATAAATGGATGAATATCAGGAATGTGTCTTCATAAATGTTGTTCCTCCATTTATTGTTCATGCTTCTTAGAACTACCAGTGAATTTTTACAAGTGTAACAAAATTTATACATGAATTAATAATGACCACTTTTTTGAATAATGTGACTCTTCAACTTCATTTTTTTTGTCGCATGAAATTTCTTCCTTAGTGACCTTATTTATTAATGAAATTTAATGTGAAAATTATTTTTAGAGCCCTATCTCTATTAAAGCTGGATGCACCACATTTGGACATTTTTAGTCTGAGATATGCCTCATTAATTACAGTGGGGTCCATTTTGTTGAACAATGAACATTTTCCTCTTGATGAATTTTTATGGGACATTGTGTGTTGAATTGGAACCTGGTCCAATTAAAATGTTGAATCCCACAGGTAGTAGAATCCTAAAAAGGTATCAATCAATTTGGATCGAAAATGTAAAACATATTCCCAAAATACAGAATCTACAAAAAATTGATAAATATCAATAATTAACCAAATTCCACAATTAAGCACATAATTTTCCAAAACACAAAAACGATACAAAAAAAAATTTCTTATGATTAACGGGATGAGGTTAAATCATTGCAGCACATATGAAAAATAATGAAAATTTTACCTCTATCCATTCCCTCACACATAGCAGTTAGACTCATGGAAAATTCAACATTAGTATCAAATCGAAGAAATTTCAAAACACATGCCAATGAGATCCAACAATTGCATACCATGAAATAAAAGTTATGATGCATCATCCATAACTATTATTCCAAGTTATAAAATCATACCATTAAATATGTTTCCTCTTCCTTTCTCCTCCCATGCACCCAAGACACCTACCACACATGGATTTTCCCTCATCTCATAAATATCAATTTTTAACAATTTTTTTTCTCATCCAATCCAATTAAAGGATCAATATAGGCTTTAAATATCATACTTTACCACCCGAAATAATTCATGTACATGTGTTTATCATGAGGAATTTGAAGGGTTTTTCTGTGGATTTTGGTTATTAGTATTGTTAAGGGAAAAAATATGAGGCTGAATGAGGAGGGCTTGGATCTTTTCAATTCAATATTTCACAACTATAATTTTCACTCAGGTATGGTATCCTCCTCACTCCCCTTAGTAGAAATTCATCCCCATAATCATAAAAGATCAAGAAATGTTCAAAAAGATCAGAATTTTTGTAGAAAAAATTTCAATCTTCCCAAACATTATTTTTCATGAAATCTCCAGAAAAGGACCAACTTTATTTCTCAATTATATGCTCCATAAAAGGCACAAGTTATCTTATCCTGAAATCTCCAAAAAGGAACAACATTTAACAGAATAACTTATTAGTAGAACACACATCTATTCAACACTTTATTTACCACCCAATGTTTCTCCAAATGATGTATCACAATAGAAGACAACTTCCCCCACACTTATGCTTTACTAGATCATGTAATATCACTTCCAGAGTAAGTTGGATAGGGGATTTTTTTTGTAATGTGGATAACCTAATAGGATGTTCATGTATTATAAGGGATATAAGGATTAAATGTACATAGTAGGATATAATGAATGGTATTCTCCCGAATAGTGGGATTTAAAACCAAAGAAATGCCTCAATAATTTAATCCTCATGTACCTTAAACACTAATGTTTTGAAAGAAATAAACCATATTCTTGTAAACAAATCATGGTATGATTCTCTCAAGAATTGTGGTGAATGAAAATAATATAACATCAATGGTTCAAAAGAATCATGATAAAGTGATTTCTAATATAAAGAGAGTATATTGTGGCATGAGATTAAAAAATTATGGTACTTTTCATGAAATTCCCAATGAATTTAACATGAAATAAAGTCATTTTCCACATTCATTTTCGCTCAGTTTCATTGTATAAATTGGTTCAAATAATGAAATGGGTTTAAAAAAAGAATGGATAATCTTTTCATCTCAAAAAATTCAAAAAACTCACCCAACCAAAGAAAAAAGAAAGACACAAAAATTTAAAAAGCACACATTTTTAAATTAAAAAACAGCAAATGAAATTCCAAAACTACAATGGTTCCCTCTCACTCACAGAAATGATTGAGTGTCCTAAATTCATTCATATAGTGATGTGGATGATTGGAATTAATTGGTGTGAGGATTCATGCAAATATTATTCCTCTCCTCGAGAAGAACATCCATCATAAAGCAGATATATGCCATCAAAAAATCAACTAGAGAAACTCTTTACGAGTACTGGGAAATATTTAAAAAGATATGTTCCAGCTACCCACATCAATCCATGAAGTAGCATCACTTTCTTGTCTTCATTTATGAAGTCTTACTGAACACTGATATAAGATTTCTCGATGCATCATCTGGAGGTTCATTGATTGAAAAGTCACCTAAAGAAGCAAGATGTTTTATTGAGAAAATTTCTTAGAAATCACAATAGTTTGGTACATGAGGTACATGAACAAGAGGTATTAATGAGATAAGAACTTCTCAGCCATCTACCTTACTAGAAACTAATATTGAAGAGACAACCGATTTGGTGAGATAGATAGCCTTGAAACAAGTGGGTGACCAACAATAACCAGCTAAGGTATGTTGTTTTTTCTCATCACTTGATCATTTCACTGACCAATGTGCTGAAATACAGAGAACAGAAACTTCTGTATCATATTTTCAACAATGGAAATTAAAAAAGAAATCAAGGATGAATACAACCTAACCATGTCTAATATGAGTTTGGAAATCAGCAGAATCACCATATACCCTCGAACCAGAACCAGTTCCATACAAAACCTTCATTCCAGCAACAATTCCCAAACCCACCACAATTTCAACAAAAGAAATATTATGACTAGCATTCACACCACCAACCACCCACATTCCCTAGACCGTATGAGATTCCATCAACTAGTTCACATCACATAATTCAGAACCAATAGAAGCTATCTAATATTTAGGGGTTTAAAGACACTTTAAAATATTTTTCCAGCTAGTTCTATAGTCTCATGGACTTATTAACCAAAAATAATTGGAAACCTCCTTACCAAAAAATCAAAAACTGAAAACAGAATCTCATTATGATGATAAAAAGAATTGGGAAAGAACTCTCACCACCAAAATCCTATGAACCTACAACAAGACCACCTGATTTAAGGGAGAATGAAGCTGTAAACTCTGAAAATTCTATGAAAAATAATTGTGAAGAAGATATAAAAGAGGAGGAATAAAAGGATACACTATGGAAAAATAGACCCTAAACCCCATTGACAAGTCAATAAATGGATAAGAAATACTTACCCCCCCCCCATTTCCATCAAGGATATTGAATCAATGAAATTTAAAGAGGAATCACTTCAAAATGAAATTATAGACAAATTCAAAAAAGTAAAAATCAATATTCCCCTACTTGAAGAAGTAAAATAAATTCAAAAGTATGCTAAATTATTGAAGGATATTTTCACCAAGAATGGTATACTTCATGGGAACGAAAAAATCAACATGAGAGGAAGTGTCTCAGCCCTTATCACCCACAATTTCCATCCAAATGTCAAGATCCTGGGTCATTTTACATTACATGAACCATTGGTTATTTAAATTTATATAATTATTATTTTTTGATTTAGTTGCCTCAATTAATTTATTACCTCACTCATTATTCAGTTCTTCACATATGGCATAATTGAATCCCATAAGTGTGGTGGTCCAGCTTGCAAACAGATCCACAGTTTTCCCTACAGGGTTTTTGGAGGATGTCCTTGTTAATGTCAATGATTTCTTATTCCCAACATACATCTAAATGATAAATATGGGACAATATAAGATCCTGTCTCATTATCCCATCATTTAGGGGAGGCGTTTCATGAATACAGCCTTGACCATCATCAATGCAAATGAAGGGACACTCCACATGGAGTTTGGTGAGATCACGGTCAAATTCAACATTTTCAAACCCCAAAGACACCCATTAGACGATCACTACCTCTTTTCAGTTTACCATGAAGTTGGTGTAGAGTCCATTAATGAATCAGGTATGTTATATTAATTCTTAGACTTTTTAGTGACATATTCCCTTGAAAATCCCATTGAACATGTTGATGCCCAAAATGAAGGAAATTCTGATTTCATCTGGGCGGAAGAGGTGTAATCTAATTTCATTTATGAGTTGTTAAAAATGAGGAAGATTATATGGTTTCTTGTGTGTAGGAGGTCCAAAATTCTGAAGTTGGAAAATTCCATTTATTTTCATCCCTAGAGCATCTCCCTGATCTGGAACTAAAACCACTCCCCAGAAATTTGAAATATGTATACCTTAAGGAGGGAGAGAATCTACTAGTGATAATTTCTAATAATCACTATAAAACCCAATATATATCATTTTTATATCTTTTGAGAGTTAATATATGAGAAAAAGGGCGGATTTTAGGTTATATTACAGGAATCAACCCATTAATATTCTCAGATAGAATTTTAATTGAGGGAGATTCCAAACCTTTCAGGTAACCCTAAATGAGGATGAATCCCAAAAATAATGAAGGTTGTGAAGAAAAAAATTGATAATTGATAATAATATTAGGTAACTTATCCCATCTCATATTCATAGTGGGTTAGCTAAATTCATGTTGTTTCAAAAAAAAATTGGCCTAACCACTACGAGTAATGTAAAGAATGAAATAATACCTAGGATAATTCAAAGTAGCTGGAGAGTGTGTATTGATTTTAGGAAGTTGAATTAGGTCACTCAGAAAGATCATTTCCACATTTCATTAATTGATCAGATGTTAGAGATATTGGCATGAAGAACTCATTAATGCTTTTTGGATGAATTTTCGGGTTATTTCTAGGAACCCCTTACTCCTGAGGATCAATAAAAGACAACCTTTACATGTCATATTGGAAATTTTCCATATAGAAGGATCCCATTTGGATTAGGTAATTCTCCAGGTAAATTTTAGAGGTGAACAATATGTATATTTTCTAATCACATTGATGATTTATTTTTGTTTTTCATAGATTATTTTACAGTTTTTGTAAACTCTTTTGACCATTGTTTGAAAAATATTGGAAAAGTTTTCAAAATAAGTATCGAAATGAATATTGTTTTAATTTTTTAAAAGGTTCATATAATGGTTTATAGAGGAATTTTACTTGGGGATATCATTTCCAAATAGGGCATTGAAGTTGATAAATCAAAAATTAAAGTAATAAATTCATTCCTTTACCCAACTTGTGAGAATCATGTTAGATCTATTTTTGGTCATGTAGGATTCTATAGGTGGTTTATCAAGGATTTGAGTATGTTTTCTCTTCTTCTCTCTATATTTAATTTCAATGATGCTGATATTTATTTCAATGGCCCATGTACGGAAAAATTTTATGAGATAAAGAGGAGATGGATTGAACTACCTGTGATTAAGCCACTAAATTGGGAAGAACCATTTGAGCTAAATTGTGATGCTTCCAACCAAGTAGTTGGAGCAGTCCTTTCTCAATGAATTGAGGGTAGGTAAAAATTTATTTCATATACTTCAAGATCCTTTTATACTGCTCAATTAAATTATACAACCATAGAAAATGAGTTTTTAGTTTTTTTTTGTTTATAAATATTCAGATCATATCTGTTAGGAACTAATGTCACTCTGTTTTCTGATCATGCATCTCTCAGGTACTTGATGAGGAAGGATGAAGCTAGACCGAGGCTAGTGAGATAGATGTTACAGTTGTGGGAGTTCAATATATAAATCAAGTACAAAAACGGATTTGTGAACCAATTGGATGATCTTTTAAGAAGACATCCCAACACTATAGAAGCTGTAATTCCTAAAAAATAACCATCGAAGGATCACCTTGCAGGAGAAAAGATGTACTTGGTTATATAATATTTACCTTGGTATAATGAAATGTTAAATTTTATGGTATCATCTCAGGTCCCATATCATTTAAATTCTCATAAAATTCACTAACTTAATGCTAAATATTGATATAAAATTTGGGATGATCCATTTATATGTATTTTTTTGAACAAAAAGTGATGAGAAGGTGTTTTACAGAGCATGAAATTGGTTCTGTTGCTGATTTTTGTCACATCGTATCTGGTGGAGGACACATTGGACCTCAAAGGACAGAAAAAAAGATTTTAGAATCTAGACATTATTGGCCAACCAATTTTAAAGATACTCATGAATTTTGAAAAAGTTGTAAAAAATGTCATTATTCTAGAAACATTTCAAAGAGACAAAAAATTCCCCAATATCCACTTATTTTTTCTGAGATTTTTGAGGTTTGGGGGAAATATTTTATGGGCCCTTTCCCAAGGACATTTGGAAATTCATATATCTTTCTTGTTGTTGATTATTTTTCCAAATGGGTTGATGAAAAAGCCACCATGATTGATGATGCTAAAGTTGTATGAAATGTTTTCAGGGTAAACATATTTTTTCGATTTGGAGTTCCTAGATCCATCAACAGTGATCAAGGGACTCAATTTTTCAATAGGAGAATGGAGTATTTACTGAATAATTATGCGGTGCATCATAAAACATTAACTCCCTATCACGCAAAAACAAAAGGCCAAGTTAAAGTGACCAATAGGGAAATTAATGGAATTTTGGAGAAGACTGTTAAAACAAACAAGAAGGATTGGAGAAAAGGGATATAAGACACATTATAGGCTTATTGGAAAGCCTATAAGTCCCTAATAGTAATGAGTCAATATAGGCTGATTTAGGGGAAAAGTTGTCACATATCGGTAGAATTGGAGAATAATGTGTATTGGGTTGTGAGGAAGATGAATTTTGATCTTGAAATAGTTGGTAAATAGAGTAGGATGATGTTACATGTGCTGAAGGAATTTAGATGAGAAGCGTATGAAAATTACGGGATTTAAAAATAGAGAACAAGGGTGTCTCATGGTTAGATGATCCAACTGAAGTCTTCTATCCTAAAGATAATGTGTTTTTATTCAAATCAAGAATCAAGATGATGCCAAGTAAATTTCATTCTATATGGGAGGGTTTAAAAATAATGAAAAAATATTATAAAAAATATAAATATAAAAAAACATAAAAATAATTAAAAAAACAAACAAATGAAAATCCCAAACTACAAAGGATCCCTCCCCCACACATAAATGATTCACTATCCTCACTGAATTCAAATGGAATTTACATCTAAGAAGATTTTAAATTGAATCACACCAGAAATCAAGTGCGGAGGAGAGGTAAAACCGGATGGTTTATTGATAGATATGTTAGAGGAGTGTGATCTCCTCCACTAGATCTGATAGAATGGACTGATGAAATTTCTTCATCCTGTGTCCATTAATAGTGAATGGCTCCTGATCTACAACCTTCACAAATTTCACAGCACCAAAAGGATATACACGAGTAACTATAAATGTTCCCTCCCATCTAGAACGAATTTTACCTAGCATTAGCTTGAGTCTTTAGTTGAATATCAACATTTTATCTACACGAGGGATGTATTTTGGTTGGACCGGCTTCACATGATCCACTCTTGTTCTCTCTGATTAAATTTTCGAATTTTCAAACATATCTTTTCTAATTTCCTCCAACTCCTTCAACTGCAACCTTCTCTCTTTCCCAACACATTCTAGATCCAAATTCATCTTCCTCACAACCCAATACACCATATGCTCTAATTCCATATGTATGTGATAATTTTTCCCATAAATCACCCTATATGGGATCATTCTAATCGGGATCTTATTGGATGTTCTATAAGCCCATAATTTGTCTTCTAAACTTTGTCTCCAATTGTCCCGGTTTGGTTTTTCAGTCTTCTCCAATATTCCATGGATTTCCCTATTGGACACTTCAGCTTGACAATTTGTTTGTGGGTGATAGTGTGTTGATGTTTTATGATGCACCCCATATTTCATCACTAAAGACTCCATTATACTATTCAAACACTAAGTCCATTTATCACTGATTATGGATCTAGGCACACCAAACCTATAAAATATGTCATCCATGACTAAATCACAAACAAATTTAGCATCATCAGACCTCATGGATTTTCCTTCCACCCATTTGGAAATATAATCATCCACATGAATTTTATAATAATTATCAAATGACATTGGAAAAGGGCCCATAAAAATATGTCCCCCAAACATCCAAAATATAACAAAAATTTAGTGGTTGTTTGGGGAATTTCTTATCTCTTTGAAATGATTCCAGAAAACTGACATTTTTGACAAAATTTTCAAAATTCATTAGAATATTTAAAAATGGATAGCCAATAATGTTCGGATTATAAAACGTTCCTTAGTTTCCATTGAGGACCAAAATGTACTTCACAAGCTAATTTGTGACAAAACTCAATGACGTAACCAATTTCACTCTCAAGAAAACAACTTCTCATCACCCGGTCATTGCATGTATTCCAAAGAAATAGATAATCCCAAATGTATTATCTAGATTTATCTTTCTGTTTGTGAATTTGGTGACAATTGAAATGATATGGGACATGATATTTTACCAGAAAATTGACCATGTCTGTATATGAATGAACTTATCCTTTAACCAAGTTCAAATACTCTCATAGAAGGTGATCATTCAATGGTTTATTTTCTAGAATTTCAACTTCAGCATTTTTGGAATTATTCTTAACTAATCAGACACATGGTTCCTAGAACCCTTTTTGTCCATGATTTCTATTTGGAACTCCTGTAGTAGTAACATCCATCTCACTAGCCTCGGTTTATTTATAGCCTTCTTCATCATGTACCTGAGAGCTGCATGATCAGAAAACCTAGTGAATTTAGTTCCAATAATCTATTACCAAAATATTTCTATAAAACAACTTCTAGAAACACCTTTTATGTTGTTGTGTAATATAATTGAGCCGTATCAAAGGTTCTTGAAGCATATGCAATGACTTGTGGCATGTCCTCAATTTTCGTGAAAAGGACTGATCTAATTACTCAGTTGGAAGCATAACAAAGTAGCTCAGATGGTTCTTCCTAACATGGTGGATACATCACTAATGGTTCAATCAATCGTTTCTTCCGCACATCAAAGGATTCCCTACCTGCACCATTGAAATCAGAATCTACATCTTTCAAAAGAAATCTAGTGAGAGGGAGAAAAATCATACTGAAATCGAAGATAAACATCTTGTAGAATCATTCATGTCCTAAAAAATATCTAACATGATTCACTCAAGTTGGGTAAGGAAATGAATTTATCACTTTAGTTTTTGATTTATCAACATCAGTTCCATTTTTGGAAATGATATGCCCATGGACAATTCCCCTATCTACAATGAATTGAGACTATTCAAAATTTAAAACATAATTATTTTAAAAGCTTGTTTTCAAAAAAAAACCCAAATTATTCATAAAATGGTCAAAATATTTTCTACAAACCATGAAATCATCCAAGAAAACCTCCAAGAAATCTTCAATGTCATCAAAAAATATACTTACCATTAACTGATGAATTTTATCTTGTGCATTTCATAATTCAAATTTCATCCTTCTATATGAAAAAGTGCCAAAGGGACATGTAAAGGTTGTCTCCTCTTGATCCTTAGGATAAATGTGTACATGGAAATAACCTAAAAACCCATCCCAAAAAGAAAAAGTAGTTCTGGCTTCCAATATCACTAGAATATGATCAATGAAGGGAATGGGGAAATGATCTTTCCAAGTAACCTGATTAAACTTCCTAAAATCAATACACACTCTCTAGTTATTTTGAATTTTCATTGGGATTAATTCATTTTATTCATTCCATAGAGTGCTTTTTCCAGTTTTTTTGGAACTACATGAATTGGGCTAACCCACTATGAATATGAGATAGGACATATGATCACAACTTCCAATATCTTCTTAACATCCTTCTTAAAAACTTCTATTTAAGTGGGAATTAACCTCCTTTGGGGTTTCGTGATAGGTTTGGAATCTCCCTCAAGAAAAATTCTTTGTGAGCATATTTTTGGGTCGATTATTAGAATATCACCTAAACTCTAAACTATTTCATGGATATTCTTTCTCAAACGATAAATCAATGATTTTTTATTGGTTTCACATAGATTATTTGAATTTATCACATGTAGTTTCTCTCCCTTTCCAATGTAAACATATTTCAAATCTGTGGGGAGTGGTTTTAGTTCCAGATAAGGGAGATGCTAAAGGGTTGAAACTAAATTGATGTTTCCCACTTCCAAATTTTGGTCCTTATTCACACTAGAAATAGTATCATCTTCCTCATTATTTAATAAATCATCAATTCAATCTGATTTTACGTCTTCCCCTTAGATGAAATCAGAATCTCCAACATTTTGGACATCTACATGTTCAATGATATTTTAAATGGAAGAAGCATATCCTTTTTCTATGAATTCATAGAATATACTTGATTTCTAAATGGGTTCTACACCAACTTCAAGGGATTGTGAAATGAGGGAGTGATCATCTGATGGGTTCCTTATTGACTAAAAAATATTGAAGTGGACCGTACTCTCACTAAACCCCATGGTGAGTGTCCCTTCGTGGAAATTGATGACTGTCTTGAAAATCATTAACCAAGGCCTCCAAAAAAATATTGGGTAAAATTGATAGCCTCCTATATTCTTCCATATTTATCATGTAGAAGTCAGGTGGGAATAAAAGATCTTTGACTTTCACCACGTCAACCTCCAAAACTCCTGCTGGGAGAACTGTGGTTCTATTTACAACATGGTCCACCACTCTTGTGGGCTTCAGGTCACCCATTTAAAAAATAGTGTATACTAAGTGACGAAATACATTGATTTAGGCAACTAGATCATACAAATAATTAGAGAAAGTTAAAGAACCATTGGTGCATGGAAGGGAAAATGTCCCTAGATCCTGACATTTGATTATAAATTGTGGTGTGATAAGGGATGAGACACTTCATTCAATGTTTATCCATTAATTACCTTGAATTATCCTCTTATTGGTGAAAAGTTCCTTCAAAATTAACATATTTGGAATTTTTCTGACTGCTTCAGGTAGATTAATATTTATTTCCACTTTTTAGAAGGTGTCCGGAATTTCATTTTAAAGTGATTCCTCTTGAATTATTTTTAATTCAATCATCCTTGATGAAAATGGTTAGGGTATGTATTTCTAATCTCTTTGTTCCCTTTGAAATGGTGTTTCATGTCTCTTGTTCCTTGGCTTATCATTCTCTTAATCGTCTTTTTTTATCTTCACAATGCATTTTCAATAAATTTTCAGAGTATACCACTTCATTCTCCCTCAGCTCAGGTTGTCGTGTTTCAGGTTCTTGGGATTCTGGTGGTGAGTTTTATTTTCCACTTCTTGTTTTTAACATGATGAGATTCTATTTTGGATTTGGGATAGCTTGGGAAGGAAGTTTCCCAGGATATCTGTTTATCAAGTCCATGAGGCTATCAAAAATTCCAGAAAAATCTTTTAATGTGTCTTTTATCCCTTAAATATCAGATATCTTTTGTTGGTTCAAAATTATGGGTAGTGAATTGGTTGATGTATTTTAATAGTGTCTTGGGAGAATAGGTGGTTAGTGGTGTGAAGGCTGGTTATATGATTGATTTTGTTGAAATGGTGGTGGGTTTAGGATTTTTTTCTCAAATGGGATTTAGTTTTGGAACTAGTTTTTATGTGAGGGTCTTACTTGATTCTGTAGATTTTCAAACCCATATTGAACATGGTTAAGCTCTCCACATCATTGATTTTGATGGAATTTAATTTGTTGAAATGTTTCTGTGCAAGTCTCACTTCCATTTATTTCTGAAAAATTGTTCTTTAAATGATTAGGTGATGAGCACAAACCATACACCTTCTTTGGTGGTTGTTGGTCACCCAGTTGTTTCAAGGCCATCTGTCTAACAAAAATGGTTAGCTATTCAATAATACTTTCTATTAAGGGTGATGAGTGAGATGTTTGGACTTAATGAGTACCTATTGTTCTAGTAACTATTGTAATAAACTGTTGCGAGTTCTGAGAAACCTTCTCAGTCAGGCCTTTGGATTCTTCTGGTGACTTATCCATAAATGTACATCCTGATGATTCATTGAGAAGGTTTCTATCATTTTCTTGTAAACCTTGATAGAATAAGACAATAAATTGATTCTCCTCAGTATATTTATGTGGAAAGCAGGAACATATCATTTTAAATATTTCCCAGTACTTGTAACGTGTTTCTCCAAATGAATGTCGGATGGCATAGATCTCCTTTTTGATTGCATTGATTCTAGAGGCGGGGAAGAATCTTTTCATGAAGCATATCACTAAGTCATTCCAATAATTTCAATATCCAGATTTTATACAATTAAACTATTTTTTAGCAAATGCTTCTAATGGGAACATGAATTCATTCCACATTACTTATTCCTTAGTTACCCAACATTGTCTGAAGTTTTAGTAGATATGTGTAAACTCTTTAGTATGTTTTTTGGGATCTTTACATACCATGCCTTGAAACATTGGGTGAAATAGAATCATATTAGGCATCATCTCAAAATCATTTTGTAACAATATCATGGCAAGTTGACTATTTTGGTTATGGAATTGTGGGGCATAAATGTCTCGAAGTGTTGGGATTTGATTTCCAATCCTAATGATAGGCTCAGAGTGAGCACTTGAAGTTTCACCAGATTTTCTAAGATAAATATGCTCATATTCAGATATTAATTTGAGGTTTTTGAGCCTATTCAACAAGTTTCTTTCAATTTCAGGATCTAGGGGGAATGGTTTACTGTTTTAGGTTGTATTCATGTAATATTGGAATGGAAATAAGAATAAAGAAAATAAATTGAGAAAAATTGTTGGCACTACCTCCCTAGAAACGACGCCATGTTTTTACACGTGTAGGTCATGGGGCATGGGAAAAAAATATTACCTATATTAAAATTTAGTAAATTAGTTAAACTAGGTTGTATCCATAGATGATTTAATAATAATTACATTTTTCAATTAAATTAATGAAAGATAAAGAGGCTATTTTTGAAATTGTTGGAGTTAAAAAATGAAGCAAGAAATTAAAAATAAAGATTGAATAAATATGGATGAAGGGTGTGATAGGGTAAGTTCAGGATCACCTTTTTCAATGTAATCATAGTAATAATTATTATTCCCCATCTATTTCTATTTAAAGATAAATTGGTGACTCCTCAATCGAGTTATCAATCACCGTTAGATGAAGAAAGAAATTGAACATAGTTTTAGGTGTATGGAGGTTCATAAAATATTCCTAAACAACTATGGAATGTCCCGACTAGGAATTGTTCCTCCTTAGAACTCTATAAATGATTAGTAGTTCCACACATGTGCCAACGATTGGTGGACACCCATGACCTAACACGATCTAATTGATCAAGAAAAATTTCACTTGGCAAAAAGTGATTAAAATTTTTCAACCAAAGCCATTAACGATGAATACAAAAATTTCAAAACATGATCACATAATTAGAATTGGGTAAAATTGATAATATCATAATTTAAATGAAAAATCACATTTTACATTTAAGCAAAAAACTCCGAAATTACAAAAATGAAACTCACCCTTCCCATATTACTCAAAGGTTTTACCCCGCCATGTGAAGGGTAATAGAGTTGAAAGGGGAAGAAGAGAGCTTAATAAAACCAAAAAAATAGAGAATATAAAATAAAAATAACTTCAAGAAATCAATCTTCATGAATATCCCTTCTTGGACCATCTTAAACTCCTTTTAATGGGAATGAATACTCTTATTTATAGGCATGTGGAGTAGAAACATTCACTCCAATATTACTCCACCAAAAGTTTGAGTCCAGTTATCATATTAAATGGATGATTATCAAGATGGTGTATTCATTACTATTATTACTATATTTCATTTTCATGCTTACAAGAAATATCATTAAATTTGGACAATTTCAACAAACGATATACTCGAATTAATAATGACAACTATTTCTGACTGAGGTGACTCTTAAAATTATTTTTTTTGGTCTCACGAAATAGATGCCATAATGATTGAATTTCTTCCTGAAATTTAATATGAAAATTAATATTAGAGTCCTATATCTATTCTCCATGGAATCCCTACATTTGGACATTTTTAGGCCGATATTGGGCTCATTAATTATGGTTGGTCCATTCTATCAGCCAGCTATCTTTGTCCAGTTGATGAATTTTTTTGGGCCATTTTGTGTTGAATTGGCCCTTGGTCCAAATTAGAAAGTTGAATCCCATAAGAATGGAAAGCCTAAAAAATTTGAATCACTCAATTTGGATAAAAAATTTAAATTATATTACTAAAATAAAAAATCTCTAGAATGTTGATAAATATACAGAATTAACCAATTTCGGAAAATAAGCCCATAATTCTCCAAAACACTAAAATGATACCAATAAGCTTTAAATTGATTAATTATAAGGGGTTCAATTATTGAAAAACACATGAAAAAATGAAAATTGTACCTCTATCAGTAGTTTTTTGTGATTACATGTGATAAAAAGTTCATTTTAATTGATTTTTAGAGATTTTGTTTGGTAGATTATAACATGTAGTTATACTTTATTCATTTAATATTATTGGGATGTAGATTCCTATGCATCGTAGACATCAATATGATAATGTATTTTGATTTTAACATTACAATTTATTTTTATCCTATATGATTGTTGATGGTAATGGGTATATAGGATACTCTATCAATAGACCTCATGATCTATGAGAGGGATTTCTGAATCTCAGGATCACTTGTTTGGGTGGGCTGACATCCCAATTTTGATCTATTTCAACAGTAGATCACCTGAACTAATATGGTTTTTTTGGAATGAATTTTTTTATGAATAATGCAAATTTTTTGTTTTAGATTAAGTGAATCTAGTGATTTCTTGTAAATCTTGTTGGAATTCAATAAAACTATAAAAATAGGGGGTAACATATTTAAAAATGATGTTGGGTCATTTCTTAATTGAATATTTTAACATGACTAATGTAGGTTTTATGGGTGAGTCAGGAATAAATCTTTATGAATATTTAATTTCTAGTGAAAAGTGAAAGGGACACTCAAAAATAAAAGAGTCATTTAAAGAGGAGTATATTATTAGTATTGTATTTATACTAGATGCAACTAAAATAAGAGTATTTCCTCATTCAATAGTTAAGTTGGAGAAATAAATTGGTGGTCGTGGAAGATTTTGGTGGGTATATGAATCCCCAAACTAGCTTCATGACTACTGAGATTTTTTATCTATAAAATACAAGATCCTTATCCTATAAAATGAAATAATTATTACTTTTTTATTAATATAATGAAATGAAAAAATCTTCTATGGGTTTATAAATAACATACCAAACAACCATTGATGATTTTACTTAAGAGTATAAATAATACATTTGAGACCCATCCCCCATTGGAATAAACATTACCTTATAGACCCTGTTATTCCATCCATTCTCTCTATTTTCATTCTTTTTTATGTGAGTTTCGATGTGTGAGATTTTCATTTCCCAAAAAAAAAGTAGTATCAAAGCCACCAATATCTAAGTTGCAGATTGGATTTGAGTTTTTCTTATGTTCTTAAAATTGAAATTGGTTGGAATTTATTTTCATGTGAGATGTTGAATGATCTATTTGAGATGATTCTAGTATTGAAAATGAAATAAAAAACATCATTAAAACAATAAATAAAGAGATGGTTAATGTTTTGGTCACCTCAAGGGTGCTACAGTACACCCTTATCAGATAAATTTTCACTGTCCACACAAAAAATGAATTTTTATTCAATTTCATCATACATATTTTGGTATTCCATGTAATTCTCAATTCATTAATCAATATCTAGTGCTGGTAATTATTTGACTATATATTGGTAAATTATTGTCTATTTTTATCTATCTAAGAGTCTTTTATATAAATTTGGATTGTTCAAGACACATCAATATGACATGTTTTCTGAAATTCATGCCATATTAATGGAGGAAAATATAGGTAACATGATTATTAGTAATATATATATTTATTCAATATTTAAATTCAAAAGTAATTTTATTTTTAATATTAATCATTTATGGAATCCTGTGGTGAAAACCACTAAGTCCATTGTAGTGCATGTTGAGGAAATTTCAACATGCTTTTAATATGGTGAGAAAACAATTTATTTTACACCACAAATTTATGTAGAGTGGGTCATGATTAATAGAAATTGAACTTCCCAAATCAGTCATTAGATCAACATGCATTTCTATGAAAAAAATTCCATTGATTTTTTTCCTATTCTATGGATAAAAATGAAAAATATGTATGTAATGGAAATCATACATAATAAAAAACCTAATACACTATCTTATAAACATGATGTACATGAATGAGAACAATGTGTCATATCACATGAAAAATATCAAAGGTATTTTTTATTAGTTCAATTCCATGAAAATGAAGGTTGATAATGAACTGAAGACACTATTGTAGGACTATGTTATGTAAAATGGATAGAGTTGGGGTTAATTTCCCTTAAAAAATTTATAGGAAACAATCCATGTATAGAAGAACTATTAAAAATTATGAAATATACATTAGAATCAATTTGATATGGGACCGTTATAATAAAATATAAGTGTATAAGTGAAATGAGAAAAAAATATTAATTGGATGTTAAATCTATTTTTTGGTAAATAATTGAAAATGAAAAACATTAATTTGACAATATATTTTGAAATACATTTCATTAGTAGTACCCATGGGTATCAATTTTTCTATGACCTCTGTTGTTTAGGGGTTGAATATATTAGTCTCGTGGCATTATTGGTATCCATGATAAAAAAACCATAAAGTATGTTTTCTGTTATTGTAGGAATCTAGATACAATAGAAAACAACTCTTTAACTATAAATAAAACATCCTCAGGTAGAAATAGTAACCTGTATTTTTAAAAGGAATGGAAAGAAAAATGTTATCCCCATTAATTGTAGGAACAAATAAAAATAATATAAAAAGGTAGAAATGGAATTTGTATCATTGTCTTCAATATCACAAGAGAACATGATGAAACTATACTATAGATTAATTAAATAAAAATACCAAGAAAGATATTATATTTTGGAACACACCCTAGACATTTTATAAAGAGAGAGTTTAGAGGAATAATTATTTTTGAGAAATTAGATTGTTCCAAATGATTAAAATTTGATAGGAATGTTGTTATAGACTTAAAAGGAATTACATTATAACATCTCAATACATTGTGAATGTTCAAGAAACCATCAGTTGTTTTAAAGGTTATGAAAGCCATGATTAATGTATTTTTACCATCTTTGCTCGATCCTATTAAATTAGCTCAACACAGTAGTGAAAATCTATAAGAAATTCAAAATTCAAAAAATCAATAAAAAAATTCCAAAATTATCATGTATATGTAAAATGAAAGTGATCATAAAAATACTATCATTTGATATTTAAAACCATTTGAACAATTAATATTAATTAAAAAACACTCATATATAGAGTTCAAAACAATTCCAAAATAATAGATAAAAGACAACACACAATAATCACACAAATTCATTCAATAATATTAAAATTTTTAATTTTAAATATAATTAAATATTCATAAATTTGATGACATCAAACTTTAAATAACATTCATTAAAAACTATAATTTTTTTTTTATTAATTTCATTTAATTTAAAAATGAATTTTGAAATACTAAAATCAATTATAACAACTCAAAACAATAATTTTAAATTTATTGAGACATTTACTACAAGTATATGTAAATTAATAAAAAATCCAATCTTCTTAAAAATGTGCTTAAAATTGTATAATAACATATTATTGCTTTTAAATATGTGATAACAATTTTTAAAATCATAAAAAAGTTTAAAAAAATGGTAAAAATAGATATAAAATCAATATATCATCAAAATCATGAAAATATATTAATCTAGAAAACCCAATATACCTAAGGGTATGTTTTATTCTTAATGTTAACCCATATATATCATTCATTATATAAATATAACTTCTATTTTATACATGTTTTTTAATGATATAGAAGATAATATATGTCCAACATAATGTTACATCGATGCATGCATAAAGGTACTAATAAAATATAATTTCTTATTAAAATTTAAAACATGTAGTGCATAATGGTATCTATCCATGTTGTGTAAAGGTAGCTGGGAACACTTTGTAAGGGTATGGAAAACTTTCATTCATTATGTAAGGGTAAGAAAAACATGTAACTGGCTATGTATGGGTAAAAAAATATTATGTAATGGTATTTTATAGATATGTATGTGTACATGAAAACATATGTAAGGATATGAATATTTTAAAACACATTTAATGGTAAAAATGAACATATAAGACTCACATAAGAATCAAAAAAATATAAAAATATCACATAAGGGTAAATCAAGGCACGTATAAGGTCAATTATAACCCATGTAATGGTAAAACAATGATTAGAAATAAGGGTTATGTGTGGGTATGTAATCAAGTTAAGAAATTATATTTTTAAGAAGAAATAGTTAAAAGTATTTATATTTAATAATATGAATAAAAAAAATAAATTATAAATAACTAAAAAACAACTAAAAAATTAATTAAATTCAATAAATTACAAAACCATATTTATCCAGAAAATAAAATTATGATAAATAGAATAATGTAATTATCATAACAGTAAATAATTTAAGTGGATATAATATAATCCAATAATCTATATATTTTTTTAATTACACAATTATTAATTTAAGTATTTCTCTAACATTAATTTATTGATCAAAATTTAGTTGTACTTAGGGTTAGATAATAAAGTGAAAAAAATTTAATTCTACATTGATCATGATATTTCGAGAGAAATAAAAATAATGTCTTAAAAAATAAATTTGAAAACATAAAAATAATATAAATGTTTTATTTTCAATAAATATTATATTTAAAGTAAATATGCACTTTTACAAAAAAATTATTATAAAAAATGGTGAAAAAGTGTTTTTTAGAAAATCAATGTACCATTGTTTACAATTAAAAAAACATTGACTTTTTAAATTGATTTTGAAAAAATATTAAAGGTATCTCATAGAATCATTTCTGTATTAACCAGATTATCTCACCCACAATTAATATATCAAGAGAGTTAATGGGATCATATCCCTTAAAAAGGACTAAAACAATGTAATGAAATATACTATATTTTTTTTCATTTTTATCATTTAGAAAATATTATTTTAATAAATAAAAAACAATTTACAAGAATTGTGAAACTAGGTGTGTAGTAAATGAAAACTCACTATTCCTAGTAAAAAGAATGGGTTAAAATAGTCAATAAACACTTTTTGAGATAAATATCTCTAACTATCTTCGTAAAACCACAACAAATTTTTTGAATCCAGACATTATTTTATTTCTTTTATTATCATACACAATTAAAATTTCCAAAATTATTAAAATGTTTGGATAATGATTTTTTAATAAAATTAATTTCGAAATCCATTTTGGAAAACAAATTTGAAAAAAAATAATTTTTTTTTCTAGATTTATATTATAGAAAAATATAATAATGAAAAGTTAATCATATCCAACTCACCTATCATTAAGTAAAATCGATCAAGAGGTAGGATTTTAGTAATGATATCAGAAATTTTGATGAGTTGTGAAATGTTATGAACAACATCACTTTTTTAATGTGATATTGTTGAAAACAACGTCTGATGTAAATGTGTTTTTTGAGAGATTGTTGTATAGGATTTTTAGGAATAATGATAGCACTATAATTGTTACACATGACATGTATAGAATAATATGAAACCTAAAATTCATGAAGCTTGGTTTCATCAATATAACTTTATTGAAATAACTCCTAGTGACTTTTAATTCTACTTCAACTATAAAAAGTACTGTAAATGTTTACTTCTTAATACTCTATGAGAAAAAGGATTTTACTAGTAGATGAAAATTTCCACAAGTACGTTTCTTATCTATTTGGAAACATCTAAAACCAACATAAAAAAATAATAATATTAAATATAGTTTTCTGTATGATAAACTATTTTAACGTTTTTATATCATTTCAAATAATGGAAAGTTATTTTTTAAGCCTTTTTTATGTCATTACTTTTTATTTGATTAAAAATGAACATTAAAACAAACATTGAACATGGTGTCTAGATGGGTCGTAGTAAAGTAATGAATACTTAAAATAATACATAAAAAATATTTTTGTCAACCAACTTTCTATCTTAATCTAATTTTATCATATATGTTTTAATCTGGTAAATTCTAATTTCCCCAGCATGATCCTGGAAAAACTAAATTAAAATTTTGTTCATTTATTAATTTTTGATTAAATGGATTCCATTAGGATTATTGGAAAGATGAAAACCACAGAATAATTTACATTCTCTCATTAAAATATTTTCAATCTATTTTTTAATTAAATAAAAAAATTAAACACTAATAGTTTATATAATAGAGCTGAAGCTAACATTTTCAATATAAATTTTATTGAAAAATAAATCATTAACAGGTTTTGATAAGAATCTTGGAATTTTCTTCTAGTATATTTAAATCAATGGATATAGAAATTTAGTTATCGACACATTATATAACAAAATTTATTGTTTTAAAATTTATTGTTCTTAAGTTAACAAGAAAAACATTTTTTAAAAATTTATGAATTTCTAAACCCAGTGTATGGTCTATCAAATTATTTCCTGAAAAAAAAACTAGAAAAAAATATTGGACATATATATTAACAATTAAATAAAATATTCGGTGACTTTCATGATGATTTTAATGGATTTTATTCACGAAATGGGTGAAATTATCCACTGTAATCAATACATTAATCTTGAATATAGCCATTAACTAAGAGTATATCATTTTAATGGATAAATATATCTTGTTCAACATGTTATGTTTTTCAAAAAAAATAATAATAAAAAGATGATTATTAAGGAATTCAATGAGAGTCCAAAAATTGTTCCTGTGAAATTATCTCCACTTCTCATGCATGTGAGTATGTTATTCTCATCATTAATAGTTCCATAAAGGGAATTATGTTCATGGTGAGATATAAAAGCTTTATGTTCAACCTCATCCATTATTGACCTTCTTGTAAGAGTTCCAAATTTTAATTTTCCATCAACATTCTCAAGGGGAAGGTATTTAGGTCATTTCCATAAGTTGGGTAATGGAAATAATAGAGTTTCTAGATCATCATAAATTTTTTATGAAGATTAAGGTTGATGAAGCTTTGAACTAGGTTGGTCAACATCATCATCACTTTATGGATGTGATTTTGGAAGATTTAGATTTAATTTGATGTGAATTGACTCTTCTAGGGTCTTGGTCCTCTTAGTAGAGACTCAAAATGCATTAAATAAGTTCATGTAGACATGAAATATTACATAATTGTATTTAGGTCACACAATAATAAATTATACTTAGTATTTACATAAAAGTTTTTACAACTGATGTCTCTGAAAAGAAATTTTTTTTCTAATTATTCAATTACAAAGTTCATATGGGGTTTTCCTAAAAGTTGTCTATTAAGTACATGATCATGGATAAATCATGTGATATTTATATCCTCAAAACAAGAAACTTGAGTAAATTAAAACTCATTAAGAAGAGTGTTATCCATTTCTTAGGGAGTCCAATTTTATATTTTGAAAACATAATTGTTTTAGGTGATCTATGTGAGGAATATGAGTAATGATATCCATAAGAATCACATAACTCGTCAATGTATTTGATATAAAATTATAAACTATAGTGAAATATAAGGGAAAAGTGTTTGTATTATTTTTCAATTTTACCTTTCCTTGAAAAGTTTATAAATACAAAACAAGCCTCATTTATAAAATCTTTGATGAAAGCCCACGTAAATATAGTAATGTCATCGATAAATAAAAAGGCATAAATTTTAACTACAATATTAACAACATAATTTTGACAAAAATTCTCATGGTGGACTAGTTCTATTGATTTAAAAGAGGAAAGAATGTTTCTACGTTTCAAGGATAAATAAATATTCCTGCCATGTTATATTGTTTCACAATATTAGTTATATTTAAAATAAAAGACTGGTAAATCTCATAATAGTTGGTTATGGTTGATCATGAAAACAAAATGAATATTATAATGGTCAAGATTAAAATTCTAAAAAAAGATTCATAATATTTTTTCAAATAAACACATAATATTTAGATTTTATTGTTATTTTAAATTAATAATGTAAAAAATTTGAACCTAATTTATGGTAAATAAAATACATATTGTGAAATCAAAAAAATTATGTATTTTTCTAAAAAATTAATATTAAAAGATGTATCACATAATTGACTAAAAAATTTAAAAAAACATTTCATGACTTCAACAAATAAAAAATATTTAATAAGAGTATTTATAGAGAAACCAATCATATAGAAATATTTAATGTTTAATTTTGATTCATCTATAAATTTGACATGTCCACCATTAAAATGTTCGTGGTGATTGAATTCGAAATTATCACCACACATATGACTTAGGAACCCATTATCCATATAATTTGTAGTATCATGGGTTTTTTTTAATTCTAAAAAAATTATGATATTATATGTTTTGAACCCATATTATGGTTTAACATGTTTATCCTAATAAACACAAATATAGTGAAACAATATTGGTTACATGAACATTGGATAATAAATATTTAGAAACAAAGCCATGTTTGGTATGAGATTTTTTTATAACGTATAGTAGAAAGATGGATGTTTTTGTTTATACCATAACAATAATTTCTACAATTTTATTCTTAAATTGGATAAGAAAATTTGTTTAAATAATTATAAAATATATTTTATGATATCCCCTTTACAAAAATAGTCATTTTAGAATTTTTGGAAACAAGGATTGATATGAAAGACCAAAACCATAGTTATTTTTAAATGGTTTTGGTAACCCAAAATCATATTAATTTTTATTCCCCTTTGATAAAATGGAAAATAATTTTTTTATGATCATTTATTTTAAATTTCAATTTTTCAACAATTGGTGGTTCATTAAATTTTAAAATAGAATACTTTTTTTCTTTTATATGATAATATTTTCAGAAAAAATGTAGTTTTTATTTTTAAGATAATTGAATTTATAAAAAATTCCCAAAAAATTGATGTTCAATTTTAAATTTTATAATATCTTTATAAATTAGCGAATATGTAGAATAAGTAAAATAATAATAAGAGGAATGAGAAAGAAAATGTGAAATTGTCTAACTAACCATAATTCCATCAATGACATGTGTTGTTAGACAAATTGGACTTCCCTTGTGTGATATGTATGTACAATTTATTCTTCACCCATGCTTGAATTCAAGACTGATAGATATTTCATACCCACATTCTTGTCTTTCTACTTTTTAATACATGAGGGATAAATAGGTTTTATGTGACCATTCTTATTAAAACAAAAACACTTTACCAGGAATAATTGATTTTTATTTGTTAATTTCCAAGAGGTTATATTCTACCTATTTTACATTTAATACAACCACTGGACATTGTTACGTCCTCTAGGAGAATCAAATTAATGTTTTTATAGTTCCAAACTACTCTACCTTTAATGGAATTTCATAGCGGCAACAACGGGATGCTACCATAGATTGCTAGGAACACCACAACAGAGTTATGAATTATGTTTGGGTCACTCCAATTTAAAATTATTTTATTAATCTAAATTAATTACAAAAATGAAATAAATTTTGTCAAATAGAAAAGGGTGGAAGAGAGGGAAATTGTTTTCCATGGGTAATTTTAACAAAAATAAATTAAAACGATATTATAAAAATAATAATAATCATTTAATTAAGAATAAATAAATTTTAATATATAGTGTAAATATAAATTCCCAATGAATACAGACTAGAATACTATTTCATAGTGTTATGATGAATTAAAAAAACTAGAATGCAATATAATCATTTTGAAATTACAGAAGAATAATCTTATTCATTTTTCATGACAAATATAATTATTTTTTGACTAAATTCTATTTTATTAAATTATCATTGTCCATGATTTAATAATTTATGGGATTAATATAAATCTTAAAATAATATGAATTGAATAAAATCATCAATAAAATGAAAAATGAAAATATTGTTTTTTGTATTTTCCCCATTTGATTGATTATAATCTACCCTATGGGTTTATCCTATCATCATCAGTTGATCACTGATGAAGAATATATATAATAAGATATAAGATAATGTATAATAATGATATTAAAGAAACAAACTTTGAATTAAAATATTAATATTTGGTCTGTAGAGAAAATAGTTAAATAGTAAAGAAGGAAAGAAAATTATATCTATGATGAAAAATCCTAGGTTCAGAACCCTAGCACTGGAGACTCTCCCCAATCGCCTAATGATCCATTCCATAAAGGATTCATACTATTTATAAAGTCTCCCTAAGCTAAGTTAATGGTCCATGGTAAAAAAAAGAGTATATCATTTGAGATTTACCAATATTGAATCTTTAGTTACATTGTTGAATCTATTTTTATGATGTGAATCCATGATTCACATCATGAATGGTGTGGCTTCATCTCCCAAACATTAAATCTTCACAAAATTACATGCTATATTGTGTTTATCATGAAAATCCATTTTTGGTGGATATTTAACAAAATAAAAAATTTGTTGTGAAGCTATCATTCAAATCATATGTAAGCGATGTGATATTTGGATTAACACTACCTATGAAAATCAAACAGTGTAAATTTAATATATTATAAAATAATTAATCTTCCAATATTTATAGTTTTATTATAGGTTTAATCCAAAATCATACATCGGGTGTCATGTTGTGCCACTTCAGTCAGTCTCCAATGAAGAAACATATAAACCCCATTTAAAAAATGTACAAAAAATAGAGTTATCAAATTTTCCATCATCATGGTAATTTTTTTTAATTTCAGAGTCACTCTTATATGATTAATCATTTTTCTATTTGAAATATATTGTTATTTTCGTTTCATTAACCTCCTAATACTCTCTATACTTATGTCGCTTCAGATTAATCTCATATTTAATGAGAGAACCTATATGTTACATGAATAAAATGTTCTTAACATCTTTATCTTCATTTAATGTGGTGAATTTTGGATCCTAATTACTAGGTAAAACCCAAAGGATATTCTTGCACATTTTTTTAAAATATAGTCACCAAGTTATTTATGGCCATAAAAAATGTCAGTAAATCTTCTAAATTTTGTAATGGTATAATCCTTTGTATTTATATTAAAACACTATAAATAATACATTGACATGTCAAGCCTTGTATCATTAACTTTATTTGTACCATCATCCTTAATATCTAATAATTTATATATTTTTCTTCAAGTTTCACATAATAAAAATCATTAAAGACATTATCTTATAAACCATAATTTAACATGTTTATAGAATCACCATGTAGTTCAAAATAATAAATATCATCTGAGGAAAATGTTTATTCTTTACCAGATAAAATAGAATAGGCATTTATAAAAAAATTATAAACATGATAACCAATAAATCTATGAAAAGTAGACAATCAGGATTTCAAATTGGAATAATTCATAAAATCATAAAATTGAGAATGTCCTATTGTATTTCCTTTGGGACAACCATGATTGTTTTAAATATAAATATTAAAAAGTGACTTTTATTTAAATAAATTGGGTACATATTTTCAAATATAATAACATTGACTTTATTTGAAAACAATGAAAGTAAAAAAATTAAAAAAATTCACCATAATGATATATATAGGTCATATATATGTACAATGTCAAGATAGGGTTCCTTTAAAAAATTAATTGAAAAAATCCTTTTTATAAAAAATTATTTAAAAAAATTATTTTTAAACAGGAAAAAGAATGAATTTGAATGAACAATAATATATTTTTAATATACTTATAAAAGTGGATGAATAAAATAATAAGAGAATTACTTATATAATGGTAAAGTGAAAAATAAGTGAAAATGATAAAATTAAAAGAGAAAATGTATTTGGTAAGTATGTTTGACAATACTACTCGATGGTACACCAACATCTACCACCCAAATCACTTGAGGATTTAATATATTTGTCAATTCTCTTTATTAGTATCCAATACACAAAAACATTCCCTTTATTTTCATGTTATTTCATGAAATTAGATACAATAGAAACTAGATATTTAATGGGGAATATATAAACATAATAATGAAATAGAACATTTACTTCAAAAATTAAATTACATGATAACCATCATCCCTTTCTATAATGGTAGTAATCACCAAAAATATATGAATGATGAAGATATGATTATATAACATAGTCTCTAATCTCTCAAAAGAATACAATGAATCACCGTGACAGATTTAGATAATAATTTTTTTTAAACACAACTAATCATAGAATTAAACATTTTCAGGATTATTAATTTAAATTAGATATTTATATTCAATTTAAAAATACCATGATATTTTTTAAATAAAAATGAAAATAGTTTTAATTTTATAAAATTTATTTTATATTCTGATTGAAATATTTAATTTATATTTTTTAGATTTTAAAAATAAAAAAAGTAATTATTTATTAAATTATCATTTAAAATTTAACTTATAGAGACATTTTTTAATTTTTTAAAAAATATTGATTTTTTAATGAATAGTGAAAATTACATATACGTGTAAACCTATATTTTCCTTTCAATAAATTATGTAATTAAAAAGACTCTTTATGTTTTAATAAATTTTAACGAGTAATAAATAATATTTAGTTATATTTAATCAACATAATTTATTTAAAATAATCATGATATTGTATTTTAGTATAAGATTATTTTTCGGTTTAAAAAGGGTATTTTTCTAAAATCTATTTTATAATATATAATTATTCCCTATTATAGATAATTTTAAAAACCCAAAATGAGGAATTATTTAAATATATAATATATATTATTATGAATATATATATCTGTGTGAATTAAAATTCATATAATTATTTTTACTAGTAAATTAATTAATATAATATCATCTTTTTCTTTAAAAATACACATCAAGAAACCCCACTTTATCATCGCATATGTGGGTTGAATATTAAATTATATTTTTCTAGTCTAGTGAATGGAATTTAATAAAATAGATTACATATTTTTAATGAGAGTAATATATATTATATAAGATGTTAAACTTAATTTTTGACTAGAATGAATAATGAAAATAGTGCAAATTAATTACCGTGGTTAACGTAGAAACAAATTTTCCAGAGGTAAACTAAAATAATAATTCATAAAATTCCCAAATGAATTCTAAAATATACTTTATGACATTATATAAACAACATAATATCATAGTATAATTAATTGTTGATTTTAGGGGATTTTGGAATGTAAAAAATGTGGGTACATGTTTTTTCAAAAATTACAAGGGTTTCACTCACCTCACACATAAAAGGCCACCCACTATCATCTCCTCTTGAAAATTTAAAATAAATGTTATTCTAAATATTCCAAACCAAATAAAATCACAAATTTAATTTCTTATTCCTAAATCTCCTATTTTGATCATCAATTCAACCTAATATGGTTTTTGGAGTAAACCTAAGGAGGTTGTCTGAAGAATTTGTATCGTGCTTAACGAAGAATATTTATTTTATTTTTTCCACATCAATAAAATATTATTAGACTATGAATATATTATTAAATAAGTGTCTAAATTATAAAGAAATAATATTTTTTTAATTTCATAAACTAAATAAATTTTTATTCCATGATATGGTATGCCAATTAATTGTTTATGTGTATAATAAACTACCACATCACAAGCTGATGTCATTCATTTTCCATTTCAACTCTCATGGATTATTATATTGATTAAGTTAATATATATATATATATATATTATTTATAAAATATTTATACATCTATATTTATTATTTCATATATAGTTTCTTATTTTACATTCTATGGTGGAAAAAGAAATGATGCTTGTGTGTACGATAGAGTAAAACCTCATGAAGCGATGCGATTCATTTTTCATTAATGATTTAAATGGAAGGTAATAAGTATAAATTTAATTAATATAGGTTAAATAAATTATTTAATTATTATATTCTTGAAAATTAATCATTCTTCAAATCTAATATATCATTTTTACAGTTATATTGAAAAATAAAAATGTCATTTGTGTGTACATGTGGATCATCGTCTACACGAAGCGATACGATTCCATTTTCTTAACCAAAAAATTATTATATATAATAGTATATTTAATTAATAATATTTTATTTTTGATATGAAAAAATAAATTAAATGATAAAATCATATATACCTTATTTCTATAAAGATCGTTCAAAAATAGAAACGTTATTCATGCATGTGTATGACCTACTATATCCATGATCATAACAGAGTTCATTTTTCATAACCATCATTCATGATTAGTTTTGATATGTTATTCAATGTTTTGAAATGATAATTATTTTATTATTATTATTCTATAGATGTTAAAAAATTACCTCTTTGACAAAATTTAACACCAGGAAATGTTTTTTAAAAAATAATCCAAATATCATCAAAACAAAAAAACATAAACTTAATTGATTAATAATATGTATATAAAATTGTAATGAGTAAAATAATTTGAATAATAAAAATTAATATGTTTCTTAAAAGGTAAATAGTTAACATAATTTTGTTACTCTAGAGGATTAAGAATTTATGTGATGAGTTAGACAAAAGTTAAGGGACATCGTCTCAATTTCCTTTCGTTAAGGCATATTTTGAGGTAATATACTTATGTATTTTTAAGAGGGGTAATTATAGCACCCATTGTCATGATATATGATTATTGGATCTATTATGATTCCATAAAATATATTTTAATGTTAATATTTCATGGGTATTATGAATCAAATGCTTCCAAAGTGTTTCAGGACTTTACATTAAAAATGTTCTATTTAAGTGTTTTCATTTTGACTCACAGTTTCTTCTATGTAAATTTTTTTAAAAATTATTCTAAAAATTATTCTAAAAATTGAATTATATCGAAAATTTATATTTAAAAGAGGAATTTTGTTTATACTTTCAAATTATTTCAAAAGTAAAATTTTTAACTAATTCATGACAGCATTCATAAATGAAAAAAAGTAATTGTCTATTTTATCTTATATAGTAAAAATTAATTTTTCCTCCACTAGAACCATTATTCTATGTTTTGATTACATTATAATATTTCATGTTTTATTCCAAAAAACCCATTTTTGGAATTTTTTATTCAAAAATGGTTTTCAAAAATAAGAATGCATTTTGGTTATAGAAAATGGGGTTTTAAATGAAATGTGAATTTTGTAATCTGAAAGAGATTAATATACAAGGCTAAAATTTGTTTTAAAATTATTTATGATGAAAAAATCAATGAGTTAGAGTATTTATTCTTGAAATGGTACTTGAGCGTTACATGTGAAATTGGTGAGCCTAATGTAGCTTATATAAAGGGTGTATCCCCATTATGTCTCACGAGTGAGCCCAACATATATAATATGATGGGTGCACCCAGATAGTGTTGAATGAGAATGATATAGAATATATGATAGGTTGTCCCATATAGTTCTCCAACTCATTGGGTTATGTTACTTGTATTAATAAAAAATAAGGAAGGAGTTACTAGAGGGTTTCACCTATGGATTTAACTCGGCTCTAGGTAAATCTTAAATGAGTTTAAAATGGGTTATGAATGTGATCCTCTATATTACCTAAACAAATTTTTATATTCATTCTATTAGTTATAAAGTAATTATTATAGAAAACAATTTTGTGTATTTCATATTGAAAATTGTTATTTGATAAAATATAATAACATCAAAAATTAAGGTAAACCTTAGGTGGGATTTCATGCTTTCCACTAGTTTAATATATTTATTATTTTTTGTGCCCATTAAATATCTTTTTTATAGTAAAATTACATTTTAAAATGTTTTTTTCATGATTAATGGATGTGAATGGGAAAGAAATAATTAATGATGAAATTCATGAGGATATTCAATTAAAATAAATCATAGTTCATTTTAAAAGCATTATATTGTGTGAAATTATATATTGATTATAGGTATACTATTTTTAAATCTATAATGGTTTTAATGAAATAGTTATTATATAGATCCATCATACTCTAAACCTCAATTATATTTTAGAATGGAAGAAATTGATTTCATTTTTAAAGACAGTAGCATATGTATTGTTTATGGTCAAGTCCTTATAGTTTATATTAGATCTGGGATTAGATAAATTTAGAGGTTAGGATAATGCTAATAGAATTCCCTATAAATATTTTACATTATTTTTATGTTGTAATGATATATAATTTTATATTTCTATGTTTTGTTTCTAAACTAAATCAATTCAAAATGAATTTCTGAAGGGGAAACATGGAATTTGTAGTGAAAAGGGAACAAGAAGAAAATATCCATCCAAATTAGCATCATGATATAGTTGGAATTGGAAGATAATAATTTGTTACATTAATTGATCTATTGAAAAATACTATAAATGGAAGTGGTATCCATTCTAGGCAGTAGTCAGTTCTAATAATGAGGATCATGTTCATTGTGGATCATTTCATGATGATAAATCCCACAATACCAATTGTCTCATCAGACCAATTGGTATCCAAATAATGTATTTATTCCCTAGAGAACACATTATAGGTCATGGTATTCTAAAAACATTAAAAGTTTACCCTTTCTATTTATCATTCTATATAGTTTGGTTGGTCGGTTGAGTTTGGTAATAAGGATCATGACTATAAATAAAAGATTTAGGGATAATAAAATAATTGTGTAAAAGAGACTCATCCAATGGAGAGGTTTTTTAGTTTCAATGAGTTGGTTCATCATGCTATCATGTTACTGATGGTAGTTTCATAGGATGTAAATCATCTTGATCAGAAACAAAAAGGCCTAGAAAAGTCATTTTTACTACTAAAATTGATATTCGATTGTCGAATAAAGTACAAAATGGTATAATGGATGTATCTTAAAATTAGGAAATTTCAATTTTTGACATTAGATATTAAAATAAATTCATTTCAGATATAGTTTCATGTAAAATTGGAATGTACTAACCACAAAATAATATAGACATATTTTTGAATGCTATGGGTGGTAATATTTAAGTAACTAAGACTAATAGCAATCTCTCTATTGTTATTAGTGGAATATTTATTACAAAAAATCATATCAAACTACCCATTTGTGGGTTTGATATCATTATTTTTATGTATTTGATTTTAGTTTATTATGATGTGATTTATTTGAGATAAAATATATTAATATTAAACGATTTCATAACTTTGATAACTTTCCAAGAAACTAATAAATTGATATGAGATGGAAGTAAAAGTTATCTAGATCATATAGTTGAAAAATATTAATCTATTCAAATTGGAGATGCATACTTAGTGAATGAAATCATTTTTTTCATTGTTATTTTCTTATTGGTTTTACCGATTGGGAGGTTCGGTTTGATATTAAATTTGTTCATGATATTAAGACTATTTTTAAACCTCCTTATCAAATATCACAAGTTGAACTTATTTAACAGAAAATCATATTACCTATGTTTTTAGATAGAGGTTTAATTCAACTTAGAACATCACCATTTTGTGATGCTATTTTGTCTGTCTGAAATAATGATAGTATAATGAGACATTTAAATGATTATTGAGACTTTAATAAAATCACTGTTAAGGAAAAATATCATTTTCCTTATATTGATGACTAGGTGTATCTTCTTTAGGGATATCAATTTTAATTGTGGGATGATCTAAGTCATATGTACCATCAACTAAATGTAATGGTGGATGACATTCCAAAGATGATTTTTAGGAAAATTGTATGAATTATGAGTTTGCGGTTACACATTTTGATTTTTCTAGTAAAACTAATATATTTATGAACCTTATTAGTAGATATTTCCATATTTTATTGATATGTTTTTCATTTCATTCATAGATGATATTTATGAATATTCTAAATGTCAGGATAAACATGAATGACAGTTACTGATTGTTTTAAAATCCACAATATTAAAAAAGCTTTATGGTAAATTTAGTATGTTCGAATTTTGTTTAAACAAATTTCATTCCAAGTATATACTATTTCTGAATATGGAATTTCTATTAAACATAAAGGAAATTGTAGAAAATAGGACATGTCCAACAAATTTTCTAGAGATTCATAGTTTTCCTCCTTTACCGAGGTACCAACTGTGTGTTTTAGAAAACATTTCATTATTTTTTTATTTTTGACTATGTTAAATAATAAAGGTTTAAATTCACATGTAATAAATTAATGTGATGATTTTTTAAAAAAATAAAAAATGAATGGTGAATTATCCCATTTTTTTTCCTTTTTTCTAGAAATGTTTAATTTTTTATTTATACGGATTATAAATTAACGGGGATTGGATGTGCCATAATCTAGATTGATTATTTAATATATTATGCTTGACATAATTTGAAATATAATTATTTAAATCACCCTACCCATTGTATGAAATTATTTTCTATGGTTATTGATTTAACACTTTGGATGCATCATTTATATAGAGTAAAATATGATATATATACTTATAAAAAATCTCAATGTATATATTCTATAAAAATATTTGAATATGAGACATAAAATATGTTTTTAGCAAATAAAAGATTAATTTTGTTAGAATTCATCATCATCCTTTAAATGGAAAAAAATGTTTGATTATTTGAGTCTACAAAATATTTCCCTAAAAGCCATGTCGGGATATGAACATGACCCTTTGATAAATTATTATATGTAATTTTTACTAGAGGATATGGATGTAAGAAAATCCTATATTGTTTTCGAGGTATCCACCAAATTTTCTCTGGAATAAATAATTAAGAGATCTTGGGATTAAGATCATGATTTGTAGGAAATAGTACAATCCGTTAATAATGGTTTGTTTCATGAGTTTAATGTGGATGAAGATTGTGTTATCATATTATGAAATATATTATGTGTGTCATAAGATTCCATGTTTAAGAGATAACTATTGAGTGAAGCTCATAGTTCCCCATTTTTTGTTTATCTTGTAAATACTAATATTGATAGAGACTATTGGGATAATTATTCATTAGATGGAATGATAAAATCTATTTTTAAATTTAACATGAAATTTATTACTTTTCCCAAGGTTAAAGAAGAATAAGAATTACTAAAATAAATGATTCAACCATTTACATTACCTTATTTTAAATGGTAAAACACATCAATGGATTTCATAGTGGTATTTAAAAATACATCTCTAGGTAAAAATGTTATTTCGGTCATTATTGATCGATGAAATAAATCTATAAATTTCGTTCACATTCAAGAGACTTTTTCTATAGGTCATATTACACGACTTTAATTAAATGAGGTAGTCATATTACATGGAGTTCCTCTCCCCAATTTTTACAACTGTGATCCTATATTTACTTCTAATTTCTTAAATGGACTTCCATAGTTGTTGGGTATAAAATTGAATTTTTATACAGCTTTTCATCATCAAACTGATGGTCAGTCCATCAAAATGCTTTAGAACATGGAATTTGTGATTCATTATTATTAAATCAATTAAAAGGGAAGGAGTTATCAACATATTTCATTGGATTGGTTTCATTTAACAATAATTTTTATTCCAATACAAAAATGTTACCATTTGTGGAAATATATGAAAAGTGGTGTTGGGAACCAGTTTTTTGGGTTGACATAGGAGAAATGATGTTTATGGGACTAGAGTTGGAAAAGGAAATAGAGGATAGGGTTTAGTTGATTTAGTAACAAAAGAAGATGTCTCAGTGTAAAATAAATGTTATGCATATAACTGGAGTAAATATCTTTCTTTTGAGGTAGGTTTTCATATCATTCTCAATGTTTCTCCATGGATCATTGTAATGAATTATTTGTAATGGGGAAGTTAATAATTTGGTTATTTGGGCTATATGAAATCCTATATAAAATTATATTTGTAAAATATATAGTGTACTTACTAGAAAATTTAACTCAGGAATACAACATGTTTCTAAATTAAATGTTAAAGAAGTATGTGTCATAATCATATAATGTTCTAAAACCTGATGTAGTTCAGTTGGAAGATAACATTTCATATAAGGAGAACCGTATATAAAATCATGAATGTAGATTTTAATAGTTGCATAATATAGTGATTAACCATGATATTTTGTTTTGAAAAAACCATATGGTTGAAGAGGAAAATGGGAATCTTATAATGTTAGGGAGGAAATATATTGCCACTTGTTTCAAAAGTTAATAAAATTGTGAAGAAATGATTTACAAAACAATGGACGAATTTGATAGACTATTTAGTGTTAAAAAATCATTTTCAGGTCTATTACTATGAATTAAATAGTCAAAATCCTTATAAAAGGATGATGTAATTTTTTAAACGAAAAAATAAATAGTTATTATAAAAAATATTTTATTATATAGTTTAATTAAAATTTTAATTTAAAATTTTTATATTTTTTATTTTTGAAAAATAATTAAATTTTGGAATCATCCTATCAAAATTAACTTCAGGATATTTTTTTTTCAATATTCAGAAAAATATTTATTTTTTAGTGAATATTGAAAAATATTGATTTTGGAGAAAATGTCATTTATTTTCGATAATTATTTTAATTTAATATCACCATTATGTATTTAATATTACATAAAGTATAATAATTATTAATTAGTTATATTTTATCCAAATAATTTTTTTTAATCCACTTCAAATTGGATTCTAGTATCATATTATTTTTGGGTTTAGAAAGTTGATTTTTCTAAAAATGGCTTTAAAATACATAATGTTCTTATAATTTAATTAATTAAAACATCTAAAATTTGGATTAATTTAATTTAATTTTATAGATTATATATCTCAATATATTAATTTAAATCTATATAAGGATTATTACTAGTCATAGTTTGAATATAAAGACATCTTTTTCTTTAAAAATACACTTCTGGAAAGCCTTCTTTTTAATAATGTCTGAGAGTTATATTTTAAATTAAATATTGAAAATTATGTGAATTATTTTTTTTTGTTTTAACATATTTTTGGATTCATAGTAATTTATAATATTTAATGATGTATAATTAATTTTTGACTATAATGAATATTGAAAATAATAAATTTTGAATCCATCGTTTAATATAATAACAGATTTATCATGGGTTAAACTAAAATTATAACGGTTTAAATGAAATAAGAACTATGATAAATTATTTTTATGTAAATATATAGTCCTTCTGATATATAATTTTCTTGAATGTTCCATTTTTTAGGATTTTCAAATGAAAAAAATGTGGCCGCCACATTTTCTTTTTAAAAAATGCTGGCGTGGAACTAACCTCACAAATAGAAGGAAACCCCCTCTCCTATCATATTGACACATTAAATGTAATTTTTATTATATATTACCTGTTAAAATGAATTACTTACTCTCATATCCATGATCTATATCCCCTTTTGTGATTAGTAATCTTTCACATGATGTAATTCAAAGATAACATGATGTTCTTTTCTAAAGAAGATTATTCATGATTAACCAAGAACTTTTATTTTATGCCTTCTTACACATCATTCAAATTCTATACAATTTTTATTATATTATAAAACTAGTATCTTACATACAATTATGGGTCTTCGTTTTAACTTAATAACCAAAATAAATCACATATATTATCCAATGGAATATGAAATCTTCAATTGTGTTTGCGGTGGACTACCACCATGTGAATCGATGTCATTCATTTTCTGTCATCACCTAAGACAAATTGTTCTAATGATAGATTGAAATTATATTTATTTTTATTTTTACTATATTTATAATTATTCAATTACAATATCACATAAATATTCGTACTTTCCATTCCATGTAGGATATGTTAATGCCACTTTTGTGTAGGGAGAAATGTCGCCTCACTAAGAATTTTTCACTAACACATTTAATGGTAGGTAATAAGGATAAATAAAAGGAATATATCTAATATAGATAAAATAATTATAATATTAATGAAATATTTATCATCGTAAAATGAGAATATATAATTTTCGCTCTTTCAATATAAAATTATAATGTTGTTTGTACGTACATGTGGAGAATCGTCACCACAACACATGGATGGTATATGTAATTATTTTTAATTAAATAACATGTTTTTTATGATATTATTATCATTTTATTAATTATAAAATATTATTAAATTATTTTTATAATGATAATTTTGAAATGATTTATTTTTGAAAGGGTACTTTATAATGACAGGAGAAATGTATATTCTTGATAAAACATATACTTTGGATTAATATAACTTATCTCTCATGGGTGAGGCTAAACAATACTTTAATATGGGTGTCCCGGAGAGCATCAGCTAATAATGATATCACTTATATGATGGATGCTCCTAAATAATTTCTTGTGATCCTCATACAGATTATATTATGGGTGTTTCTAGTGAGCATGCAAATCCATTGGGTAATGTTCTCTGTCTTACATGAAAATAAGGGTGGAAATAAAGAAATTAATTTTAATGTTTTGAATATTTTTCTTGAAAAAAAATCATGTTTTTTAAATGCTTATATTTTGGGGAAAATATATATTAATTATAAGTATCCACATTATATGTACGAGTTTTTTTATGTAACTTTAATGACCAATCTCATTAAGAATCTGATCCTAAAGAATCTTTGGAAATATAAGAAATTAATTTCTAGACTAAAGAATCTAGAATATTTAATGATTTAGGCCAAGTCTTTATGAATATACTGAGAATGGTATAAATTTTTTCCACACAGTCAAAAAATGAGGGATATAATTAAGTATAAGAAAACATTGAGTAATTGAGAAATTTATAAATTTGGAGATTGGATGAGAATATTGTTCTAGTTTTCTAAGTCATTCCAAGGTCTCTATTTATACCCTCAAAATCCATTTGGATATTTTTGGAAACATTTAGGGGTTTTGAAGTTGAATACGTCAATTATGGGTTTATTTTTAACATCTTTTCTAGATCCATTAACATAACCAAGGTAATCATTAGGAAATTTAAATAAAAAAAATTTAATAATAATATTCTTGAATTATAATGGAGAGACAAAAGGTGAGAAATATATTATAAAAAATAACAACATTTGAAATTTAAAATAATTTTAAATTTTCATAATAATTTTAAAAAAATTATAGATCTAAAAAAATACACAACAAAATGCCAAAGATAACTCACAATAAAAAATAGATTCAAACTATAATTTTCAATTTCCAAATTTCAAATAATGTTCCATATTTATACATGTTATAATATCAATCATTTAATGATATTCACTAGAAAATATATTTTTTTAATAAATTATATATTATTCAAAAGAAATTTATAGAATTTTTTTTATCAACTTCTCTTATTGTAATCAATAAAAATTTATTTAACAATATGTCATGTCCATGGAAAAATTAATAAAAAATTAATCGTTGTTAAAAATGTTCTTGAAAAATGTAGATAATTATCACATTTTATTAATTTCATCATATGAATCCATATAATGATCAAATAAATTTAAAAACTTGTTAACAACATGTCTCAAATAAATATTTAAACAAAAATATGATAATAGTGTAAACTAAAAACTCTATTTTTTATAAGGGTAAGTTAAATTCTTTAGTGAAGGGAAGCCATATTTTTCAATGGTTGTGTAAAGGTAAACTACATGTTATACATGTTGAGTAATGGTAAGATAGAATTTATAGAGCCTTTATTCCTTTACATTCATCCATGAATAAATGTAATAACAAATATACTACTTATATAATGTTAAAACATGCACCGCATAAAGGTAGCTTGGAACATTGCATATGGCTAGCTAGTCACATTGCCTAATGCTATGCAAAGCATTCATGTTTTGTGTATTGGTAATATAAACATTCAACTCGATATGTAAGAATACAATTGATGTTGGGTAAGGGTACATGAATGATTATAAACAATACATTAATAGCTATGTATGGGTAAGACATAAATTATAAAACTCACCAAAATGTAAATTGAAACATATAAGTGTGTATATAATTAAGTAGAGTATTATGGCCTATTTGAGGAATAAAACAAGTCTTTTATAATAATTGTAGAAATATTATTACCAAATATTCCGCAACATAATAGAACAACTAAGAGGATTAAATGCACCGTCCATGAGAGAGTCTAGTGTATATTATCGAATTAAATGTTTTTATACACCTTTTGTGGAAGGTAATGTGTCGTTTGGTTGATATTATCACCCATTCTGCATTTCTTCCACTAAATCTAAATATAACAGAATGCTTTTAAGAAGGTAATAATGTTCCATACAAACACTTGTTAGTATTTTTATGTATTGAATTTTTACACATCTGAAATGAAGTGAGGGAAAACATGATTTAAGGGGAAATCCATGTATGTTTGTTGAAAAATTCATGTGGTTTTAGGCTACTGAATTTGTGATCCTAACAAAAAAAATATCCTTATTATCAAAGATTTTATTATTTTCTAAAGATCATATGTTTTATGATATTGAGATGCCAAAATATTAGTAGAGGCTATGGTATGAGGGAATACCATTCAACAAGGAACTATACTCACCACTATCAGATCTATGTATTGGAGAATAGATTCCAAATACTGATGATATAAAACCACCAGATAATATGTCTCCATCTAATGATATGTATCCACCTTCTAATATTCTTGATAAGATAATTGTTTATGAGAACCACAATAGAATCATACCTAGATCATAGATACTAACCACATATGTGATTCTAACTAATGAAGTGGGGTGGCTAGGTAGTTATAATGATTCAATAATGATATAAAAAATGGAATTAAAAGAGTCCATGTAAGAGGAGATGTGATCCTTATAGAGAAATGGTATATTAAACCCATTATATTACCCACATAGGAAAAGTCACTTAATAAATGAGTGTACATAATGAATTATGACAACTCATAGCCATGCTATATAGTAAGGGTGGTTGTAAAGAGGTTTAGTCAGAAGAAAGTTGTTAATTTTTATGAAATATTTTCTCATCTGTAAAAAATGTTCTATAATAGTTCTTTTATTAGCGTAATTTATCAGCCCAAAGATATAATAAAAAGATTTTAATAACAAATTACTATGTGGTGTAACACCCCAATCTTCTACGGTACGTTTCCCTTTGAATAATGTAATAGCTTGTGTTGTACGCAACATCGAGTTCAAACACACACCACAACCGATCAAACTAGCCGTTATGAATAGTAATAACTACTTTTTGAAATTATATATATTTTATATTTCAAAATGGACTTCATTTTTGGATTTAGAATATCGAAATTATCCTATGTTGAAATTTTGGTATTTTTCCGAGAACGTCCAATTTTTATGAATAGTCAAAAATACTTAAAAACAACTTTTTAAATAAAAATAATTTATAGTGATAAATTATATTATTTAGTGGTTTTAAAGTATAATTAGAATATATTTTTACCATTTTATCCAATGGTGTTCATTATAATTAATTTCACTTTGAAATTGGATATAAACAATTGTCAATATTTTAATATATATTGTTTCGTAAAATCACGATATTTGTTTTGACAATGAGAATTAATTATAAAATTAAATAATGAAACTTTCATGTTTGGAATTTTTTAAAACAGGAATCATTTTTGAATTCGGAATATCAATTATAGCTTAGGGTGAAATTTTGGCATTGTTATGAAAAACATCAATTTTTTATGAATAGTGAAACTACTAAGTGGTAGTAAAAAAACTGAATTTTTCATAAAACTTAATTTTACCGCTTATGTGATTGGAATTTCATAAATCTGAGAGAAACGGTTACTATAAAGGAGTAAAATGTGGTTCAATGAGATGAAAATAATTTTTGGTGAATAGAAACTTTTTACTTTTATTTACCACGGTTAAAAGTAAATAGGGTAATTAAGGGTAAAAATGATATTAATATTACCCTAACACATGTCATAATTCTATCGGACAAGTGTATCTAGACCAAAAACAATCTTTGGATTAAAATATTATCATTTAGTTCCACTTGGATTAGATTAGGACATTTATTATTATTTAATTTAAAGAAGAGTTAAAAGAGTTAAAATCAAAGTTTACTTACTAAAACATTTTTAATATAGGGTTATACATAAGATAAATTCTATTTTAAATATTCATTAGAAAGATAAAACATAGTTCTTACATAATTATATTTTATTTATAATTTTTAGACATTATATAATTTAATTTATTTATGATACAATGATGATGCATGAATTACCATAATAGTGAAATGTTAAAATAATGGATATTATAAATACCCAAATAAATAAAATTTTGGACTTTTAATGAATTAAAATAATTTTATAGGTTAATATGATATTTTAAGAGTGACTTAAGTAACGTTTTTCGAATTAATCATTCTGTTATGAGGTTTACAAAAATCAATTATTGAATAGTGTCAAAATTGACATAAAAGGATTTTTAAGACAAATATTATAATATTAATTTATAATAAATTCATAGAACTCTAAGGTTCGGCCAAGACACTTATATAATTATAGGTTTATCATTAATGGACGACTTGGGGGTGTCTTGGATTTATATAGTATGTTTATTAACAATATAATATAAAATACAAAGAGACATTGTAAAAGTGAAACTAATTAACTAAGAGTTAATACTTAAAGATAAGGTTAATATAGTAACCCAAAGTTGTCTAAATTCTATTTGTTGAGTGGTTTTCGACCTATCCCCACCTTAAACTTTAAATAATCCACATTGGAGCCATTATAAATCGAATATGAATTTATTATAAAATAACATTTCTAGCTTTTCCAAAGGTGCCCCTCACCCCTCTTGTAAAAGGGAACTCCCCATTATCTTTAATTCTCACCTTTAAAGCCTTTTGGTTCAGACAAACTCTACCAAAATACTCTATCAACTTCCCTCAAATCATCATAGAGTACTTAATTTAGTCAAAAATTCAAATTAAGGATCCCTTTTGATCAAATCAAAAGGAAGAACCTGAAGAAGAGGTAATGATTTCACCACCATTTTCCAAGTTCCTTTCTTCTTCCACTTCTTCTTCCTTTTTTATTACCATTATAAAATAATAACTCCAGTATATTATATATACTGTAATGTTATTATAAATATGGTACAACCATATTCAGTAGTCTATCCATCCTTTTAATAACATGTCACCATACGTGCGTACGTACGGCTTACCGTCTCCACGTCGTGGTGTAATTGTTATTCAATAAATTATTATTTGGATGGTTATAATAATGATGTGTAAATAATGTAAATAATAAATATAACATGATACTGATTCATTATATATGTTATACCGTCCAGTTATATATTATTTTAGTATCAATAGAATGATATTGTCGCTCATGCGTACGTACGGACTACCGTCTCCACAAACGCGATAAGATTCATTCTCAATCACATCCATTCAAGTATAATTCTCATTTGATGATTAATAATAGTATCTAAGGACTTGATATAATTCTGTATATGATTAAGATACAACCAATCCATGATAAACATGGCTTACATAACAAAAAATATAAAAGAAAATGAGTAAGTTAACACCCGAAGCAACGATAATACTAAGATATTATTAACAAATCAATTTTAAAAGATCATATATGATATCATATTAATATATATGATTCTTTTATAATTTAATAACAATTATTTCACCATTATACAGGAGGTTAACCTACCCCAACCAAGAAAAAGTACAAGGTAAGGGTTATTTCACAATCTCTTCATTATCCGAGGTTCTTTATACGTAATAATCTACTGGGATCTCTTTATCATCCACATCCATGTAAAAATAAAAATGAATTTCAAAATATTTTTACTATTTTCTAGAATATGGGTTAAAGTAATTTATACCCATGTTTTACTTTTTATAAGAGTTTTATAAAGTAATCTTTCTATCGTTTTCCAAACAAGGTTCTTTTTAACCTTTTCGAAAAAATTAAGGTAAGAATGTTTTTTTAACTTATACGGTAGGTGCAGCTATTTTCCGCCGTTATAAAATCGTCGAATATTCCCTTACAAACTTATAAGAATATTTTCAATGAAAATATTTTATTTTATTAATATATGACTCTTAAATTATTTCAAAATAGAAAGAGATATTTCTCTAAAAAGAGTTTTGATTTCTTCTATGTCAACATCCTTTGATTGATTTTACGCTTATTTGAAGATGATTTATTATGATACAAAACTTCTATATTGTATCGAAGTTTTTGGGATATGTTTGACTGTGGATGTTCTATTTTTATACCATTCATGGTTTATGGTGAAAGTATTGACATTTCGAATGCTATTTTTAATACGAATGTTTATGTTGTGTTTTAACCTTTTCATATGGGAATGAATTGGACTTAATATGTGCCGGGTGGAGCCCGCTATAGCTCCTCGATGCATTAGTAGGTCCCATGAGACAAACTAGTGTCTTGGTACAGGGCCTTGACAAAATCTTATTTGTAGTCTTGGCATGAGGCCTTGGGTATGTGGTTATGATAGTCTGGAATTATGCATTCCATCATTATGAAAGTGGTTAATAATTTTGCATGTGATTATCCGATTAGTAGAATATCCATGTGAATAAGTAAATGGAATTATTTCATTTTATTTTTTCCATATTATGTTGAAGTTCATGTTTAAAAGGCTTTTGTTTTAGTTATACTTTGCCTTAAATATTTATTCTTATTTGTGAATGTTTCCGCTATATTGTAATCCTTACTGGGCATTTGAGCTCACCCCTTTCAATGTTTTATTTTTCCCAGGATGTGAAGATGTAATTTATGAATGACTTGTAGGGATAGTATGTAGGGATAAGAGTGAGGAATATGGAGACTATATTGTTGTAGTTTTCATTTTATGATGTAATGTAAGACTTATGAATATATCAAGTGTTTCCAAGGCTACTAAACCAGTCGGTCTTTCGAGATTTGATCTTTCTTGTGAACATGAAAATGTTATGTAATAATGCACCGACTCTGGGTAACTAGGGTTGAGACATTACAATTGGTAACAGAGGATGTTTAGTAAAATCCTTGGATGCTAGATTTAGATAAACTCTGATTAGAGCACGTAGACCTAAGAAGAAATTTGAGGATTAGTATAGAAGAAATTCCTAGAATTTTGGTATTGTAGAGATTTTGTGAGTTTTCCGAGCAATACATCCCTGTCTAGATATGAGCATATAGAGGCGGCTCTGGCATAGATGTATCTAGGGGTAAAACCCAAAAACCCTGCTTTGAGCTAGACTCGAACGGGAACTGGTGCATGACAACGGGCCTTGCTGCACTCTTGGTTACGACACTCCCAGGGGATATGCTTAGGATAACTCTCATTTTCATTACAAATAATTATAAAGGGTTTATGAGTATATACATCCTCAAAGAAAACATTTTTATGACTATGGATTATATCCATAAATAGTTCAATTTATGTTAAGTGTTTTATAAGTATGGAATTATGTATTTTGATTCATAAACTGGTCTAGTTTATGCCATTGTTTAGAAATGGCGCCTAGTGTAAGAAATGGAAACTGTATTAATGCACGCACTCCGTGTAGGTATTTCCCTCCTGCTCAAGATTATTATAGTGGAGCTGCTGATGCAACTACTGCCAATCAACTAGTCACCATACTGGGACAAATCACTTAGGTTATGAATAATAACCTCACCCGTATGGAGCACCCTGATCCACAGTGCGGAGGATCAATGTTAGATCGATTAATGAGGCAACAACAACAAACGTTCAATGGGAGTAAAAATCCCTTAGTAGCTGAGCAATGGATAAATTCCCTAGAGAAAATATTTCAGGCTTTGGGGAGTAGTTAAAAGGGAAAAAGTTATCATTGCAGTTTACCTCCTCATTGGAGATGCTGATCAACGGTGGTCATTAATTCAAAACACAAAGGAAGATGATTAAGTATCAAATATGGAATGGAGGGAGTTCAAAGATCTGTTTTTAGAAAAATACTTTCTTCGTGATCATCGAGCGGATATGGAAAGGCAATTTCTGAGTCTGATACAATAGAGGATGAGAATGTCAAAAAGTATTAGGCTATCTTTACAAGGTTAGCATGGTATGCTAGAGATTATATACGTAAGACAATAAGTAAGATTGACCATTTATTTGATGGGTTAAAACCATTTCTCCATCGAGCATTAGTCTCAAAATCCTTCTCGTCGTACAAAGACATTGTCTCATGTGCTATCAAGACAGAAAGGAATTCACTAAGTCATATGACTTTAAAGAAAAGAAAGAGAAGAAGAGATCTGCTGATCAATCTGGGAATGGAAATAAGGGGAAGAAGGGAAAGGTTGAATATCCATCCTGTGGTAGATGTGGGAAGAAACACCCCGGTACTTGCTTGAAGGGAATGGGTGTCTGTTACAAGTGTGGTGAAAAAGGCCACCAAGCTCGTGAATGCAAAGGGAAGAAGGAAGCTACCAATGTTCAATGCTACAACTGTAGGGAGATGGGACATTATAAAAATGAATGTCCTAATCATCAGGGTAACTTACCTCAGAAAAGGCCAAGGGATCAAGGCCAAGATTTTTCTATCACTACTTCTTAGGTAGAAGCTCCAAAAGACGTGGTGGCAGGTAATTTAATGGTTACATCAAGTTTAGAAAATGCATTATTTGATTCTGGATCGTCACATTGTTTCATATCTTCCCAGTTTGCCAAGAAAATTATATATTTCCAATTAGATTTATCAAGGGAGTTGTCAGTTAAAACTCCAAAGGGAAGTATCATTTCAACATGTTTTGAGAATCAATCCCCATTAGAGAACATAAATGTTCTTTATCTGCTGATCTCATCGTCATACATATGATTTAGTTTGATATAATCCTCAGTATGGACTGGCTTTCGGACTATGATGCAATGATTTATTGTAATAAGAAATAGGATACAAATCTTGATGATGATGATACGGAACACCTAATCATTAGAGAAGAATCATCACCACCTAATTCTTATCTAGATCCACCCCTAGTATCTCAACTAAATTCAATTATTGGGGAGGAAGAGAATGAAATTACTGTGGGTGAGGAAAGTGATGTCCAAATAGAGGATGTAACTATTGTGAAAGAATATGTAGATGTGTTTCTGGAAGATTTACCTGGACATCCTCCAGAACGAGAAGTTGAGTTTTCCATTGATTTAATTCCTGGATCAAGGCCTATATCGAAGACCCCTTATAGAATGACCACTGTACAATTAGTTGAACTAAAGAAACAACTAGAGTAATTGAGTAATAAGGGATTTATTCTACCTAGTGTTTCTCCATGGGGGCCCTGTTCTTTTTTTTAAAGAAGGATGGATCTATGAGGTTATGTATCGACTATAGGGAGATTAATGCCATAACAATAATGAACAAGTATCCCCTACCTCACATTGACGATTTATTTGACCAACTACATAGAGCTCAATACTTTTCAAAGATTGACCTTCGATCTGGATACCATCAGTTGTGTGTAAAGAAGGAAGACATTCCGAAGACAACATTTCGAACCAACTATGGGAATTACGAGTTTACTGTAATGCCCCTTGGATTGACTAATGCACCCTCTGTATTCATGGATCTGATGAATAGAGTTTTAAAGAAATATTTCGATGAATTTTTGGTGGTATTTATTGACGATATCTTGGTATACTATAAAATCTACTAGGATCATGAAATTCACTTGCGTATTATGCTGAAGACTCTAAGAAGACATAATTTATATGGGAAGTTTAGAAAGTGTGAATTCTGGCTTCAGGAGATTTCTTTTCATGGCCATATTGTATCTAAAGATGGAATTTTATTGATCCTTCTAAGACCAAGGAAATCCAATAATGGCCAGCACCTATGAGTATAACTGAGGTACGTAGTTTTATTGGTTTGGCAGGTTATTATCGACGCTTCATCCAGAATTTTTCCCTATTGGCTAACCCAATAACAAAGCTGACACGTAAAGGGGTTAAATTTGTTTGGAAAAAAAGAGTTTGAAGAATGTTTCGAAGAACTGAAGAGAAGATTAGTCAATTCTCCTATATTGACACTACCATCGGGGAATGATGGGTTCATTATTTATATTGATGCATCAAAGAAAGGACTTGCTTGTGTCCTTATGATGAATGATATGGTTATTTCCTATGCATCACGACAGTTGAAAATTCATGAGAAAAACTATCCTAATCATGATCTTGAGTTAGCAGCTGTGATCTTTTCTTTGAAGATATAAAGGCACTACCTCTATGGTGAAAAATGTGAGATTTATACTGATCACAAGAGTTTGAAGTATATTTTCTCACAAAAAGAACTCAACATGAGGCAAAGGAGATGGCTTGAATTACACAAGGATTATGATTGTATGATACTCTACCAACCGGGGAAGGAAAACAAGGTGGAAGATGCTTTGAGTAGAAAAGACCATGGAGTTTTGAACAATATGAGAATTGAAAGGGATCCAATTTTCATGGATCTAATAAAGATGGACATGGGAATAACCATGGAAGGTGAAACATCAATTCTTTTTCAAATGGTTTCCAAACCATCTTTACTAGAAAGTATTAAGAGTACTCAGACCGATGATGAAAAATTTCAAAAGAAGATTAAAGCTGTGAATGATGGGAGACTGAGACACTTTGTGTATGAAGATGGAATTTTGAAATTCGGGAAGAGACTTTGTATTCCCGATATACCTGATCTAAAAAGGGAATTGCTGGATGATGCTCATAGTTCCAGTTTCTCTATACACCATGGGAGCACCAAAATGTATAGAGATTTGAAGGAACATTTTTGGTGGGACAACATGAAGAGGGAGATTGCTGATTTTGTGTCAAGATGTATGGTTTGTCAACAAGTGAAAGCTGGAAGGCAACAGCCTGGAGGAGTCATGCAACCACTTCCTATACCGGAGTAGAAATGGGACAATATTATGATGGACTTTGTCATAAGGCTAACAAAGACTCCTAGAAGGAACGATTCAATATGGGTCATTGTTGATCGTCTTACCAATTCAGCACATTTTCTTGCTATAAGATAAGATCTACCACTGGAACTTCTAGCCAGACTATATATTAATGAAGTTGTGAGACTTCATGGAGTACCCCTATCGATTGTTACTGATCGTGATCCCTGTTTTACTTCAAGATTATGGAAGAGTCTTCATAAATCCCTGGATACTGAACTTCATTTGAGCACTGCCTACCACCCTCAGACTGATGGACAATCAGAATGAACTATTCAAACCTTAGAAGACATGTTGAGATCCTACTCACTTGACTTTCAGGGTATGTGGGATCAATATTTACCTCTGGTAGAATTTTCCTATAACAATAGCTTTAATTCGAGTATTCCGATGACACCATATGAAGCGTTATATGGGAAGAGATGTCGCACACCAACCTATTGGGATGACATTGGTGAAATAAAACTTGAAGGTCCAGAACTGTTGGAGGAAATGATGGAAAAGGTGAAGGTAATCCAAAATCACATCAAAGCAGCTCAAAGTAGGAAGAACAACTATGCTGATAATCCAAGGAAGGATTTGGAATTTCAAGTTGGTGATCATGATTTCTTGAAGGTATCTCTATGGAAGGGAGTCATATATTTTGGTAAGAAATGTAAAATGAGTCCCAGGTACATCGGACCTTTCGAAATTCTAGAAAGAATTGGGGATGTAGCTTACCAATTGCAATGCCGCCAAGTCTTTCCAAAGTTCACGATGTGTTCCACATATCTCTATTGAGGAAATACATGCTTGGCCCAACGCATGTACTCACCTACGAGGAATTGGAACTGTAACCCGATCTGTCTTATTGCGAAGATCCCATCAAGATTCTTGATAGGAGAGAACACGTATTGAGAAACCGGACGACTCATATGGTAAAAGTCTTGTGGAGAAACCATAAGATGGAAGAGGCAACGTGGGAATCCGAGGAACTTATGATGAAGTACCACCCGAGTCTTTTCATGCCGTAGTATTCTAGAAATTTTGAGGACGAAATTATTTGAAGGAGGGGAGAATGTAACACCCCAAGCTTCTACGGTACGTTTCCTTTTGAATAATGTAATAGCGTGTGTTGTACCCAACATCGAGTTCTAACACACACCACAACAGATCAAACTAGCCGTTAGGAATATTAATACCTACTTTCTGAAATTATATATATTTTATATTTCAAAATGGACTTCATTTTTGGATTTAGAATATCGAAATTATCCTATGTTTAATTTTTGGTATTTTTCTGAGAACGTCCAATTTTTATGAATAGTGAAAAATACTTAAAAACAACTTTTTTAATCAAAATAATTTATAGTGATAAATTATATTATTTAGTGGTTTTAAATTATAATTAGAATATATTTTTACCATTTTATCCAATGGTGTTCATTATAATTAATTTCACTTTGAAATTGGATATAAACAATTGTCAATCTTTTAAAATATATTGTTTCTTAAAAACACGATATTTGTTGTGACAACGGGAATTAATTATAAAATTAATTAATGCAGCTTTTATGTTTGTAATTTTGTTAAACATACATCATTTTTGAATTTTTAATATCAATTATAGCTTAGGGTGAAATTTTGGCATTGTTCTGAAAAACTTCAATTTTTGATGAATAGTGAAACTACTAAGTGGTAGTTAAAATACTGAATTTTTCATAAAACTTAATTTTACTGCTTCTGTGATTGGAATTTCGAAAACCCGAGAGACACGGTTCATATCAAGGAGTAAAATGTGGTTCAATGAGATGAAAATAATTTTTGGTGAATAATAACTTTTTACTTTTATTTACCATGGTTAAAAGTAAATAGGGTAATTAAGGGTAAAAATGAAATTAATATTAACCTAACTCATGTCATAATTCTATTTGACAAGTGTATCTCGACCTAAAAAAATCTTCGGAATAAAATATTATCATTTAGGTCCACTTAGATTATATTAGGACATTTATTATTATTTAATTCAAAGAAGAGTTAAAAGAGTTAAAATCAAAGTTTACTTACTAAAACATTTTTAATATAAGGTTATACATAATCTAAATTAGATTTTAAATATTAATTAGAAATCTAAAAAGATGTTCTACATAATTAGATTTTATTTATAATTTTTAGACATTAAATAATTTAATTTATTTATGATACAATGATGATGCATGAATTACCATAATAGTAAAAAGTTAAAATAATTGATATGATAAATACCCAAATAAATAGAATATGAGACTTTTAATGAATTAAAATAATTTTATAGGTTAATATGACATGTTAGGAGTGACTTAAGTAACTTTTTTCGAAGTAATAATTCTGTTATGAGGTTTACAAAAATCAATTATTGAATAGTATCAAAATTGACAAAAAAGAATTTAAAAAAATATATATTAAATTATTAATTGATAATAAATTCCTAAAAATCTAAGGTTCGGCCAAGAGACTTAAATAATGATAGGTTTATCATTAATGGACCACTTGGGGGTCTCTTGGATGTATATAGTAATTTTATTAACCATATAATATAAAATACAAAGAGACATTGAAAGAGTGAAACTAATTAACTAAGAGTTAATACTTAAAGATAAGGTTAATATCGTAACACAAACCTGTCTAACTTCTATTTTTTGAGTGTTTTGAGACCTATCCCCACGTTAACCTTTAAATAATACACTTTTGAGCCATTAGAAACCGAATAAGAATTTATTATAAAATAATATTTCTAGATTTTCCAATGGTGCCCCTCACCCCTCTTATAAAAGGGCACTCCCCCTTCTCTTTAATTCACACCATTAAAGCCTTTTGGTTCAGACAACCTCTGCCCAAATAATCACTAAACTTCCCTCACATCATCATAGAGGCCTTCATTTAGTCGGAAAGCTATCTTACAGAGCCCATTTGATCAAATCAAAAGAAAGAACCCGAATAAGAGGTAATAATTTCACCACCCTTTTCCAAGTTCCTTTCTTCTTCCACTTCTTTTTTCCTTTGTTATTACCATTCTAAAATAATAAATCCAGTATCTTATATATAATGTGATGTTATTATAAATATGGTATATCCATATTCAGTATTCTAACCATCCATTGAATAACATGTCACCATACGTGCGTACGTACGGCTTACCTTCTCCACGTCGTGGTGTAATTTTTATTCAATAAATTATTATTTGGATGGTTATAATAATGACATGTAACTCATGTAAATAATAAATATATCATGATAATGATTCTGTATATATGTTATACCATAAAATTATATATTATTTTAATATCAAAAGAATGATATTGTCACTCGTGCGTATGTACGGACTACCGTCTCCACGAACGCGATAAGATTCATTCTCCATCGTATCCATTCAAGTCTAATTCTCATTTGATGATTAATAATAGTATCTAAGGACTTGATTTAATTCTAGATATGATTAAGATACAACCTATCCATGAAAAAAACAGCTTTCATAACAAAACATGTTAACTAAAACAAGTAAGTTAACACCCGAAACAACGATAATACTAAGATATTATTAACAAATCAATGATAAAAGATCATATATGATATCATATTAATATATATGATTCTTGTATAATTTAATAACAATTATTTCACCACTATATAGGATGTTAAACTACCCCCTAAAAAGTAAAGTACAAGGTAATGGTTATTTTACAATCACTTCATTATCCGAGGTTGTTTATACATAATAATCTACCGGGATCTCTTTATCATCCACATCCATGTTTCTTAAAAATTAATTTCAAAACATTTTTACTATTTACTAGAATATGGGTTAAAGTCTTTTATACCCTTGTTTGACTTTTTATAAGAGGTTTGTAAAGGAATATTTCTGTCATTTTCCAAACAAGGTGCTTTTTAACCTTTTCGACAAAATTAAGGTAAGAATGTTTTTTTAACTTATACAGTGGGTGCGACTATTTTCTGCCGTTATAAAATCGTCAAAGCTTCCCTTACAAACTTATAAGAATATTTTCAAATAAAATGTTTTATTTTATAAATATATCACTCTTAAATGATTTCAAAATGGAAAGAGATATTTCTCTAAAGAGAGTTTTTATTTCATCTATGTCAACATCCTTTGATGGATTTTACCCTTATTTGACATTGATTTATTATGATACAAAACTTCTATATTGTATTGAAGGTTTTGTGATATGTCTGACTGTGGATGTGCTATTTTTATACCATTAATGGTTTATGGTGAATGTATTGACATTTGGTATGCTAGTTTTAATATGAATGTTTATGTTATGTTTAAACCTTTTCATATGGGAATGCATTGGACTTAATATGTGACCGGTGGAGCCTGCTATAGCTCCTCGATACATCGGTTGGTCTCATGAGACAAACTAGTGTCTTGGCACAAGGCCTTGACAAAATCTTATTTGTAGACTTGGAACGCGGCCTTAACTATGTGGTTTTAACAGTCTGGCATTATGCATTCCCTAATTATGAAAGTGGTTAATGATATTGCATGTGATTATTCTATTAGTAGAATATCCATGTGAATATGTAAATGGAATTATTTCATATTATTTTTGACATACTATATTGAAGTTCATGTTTAAAAGGCTTTTGTTTTAGTTATACATTGCCTTAAATTTTTATTCTTATTTATGAAAGTTTCCGCTATATTGTAATCCTTACTGGGCATTTGAGCTCACCCCTTTCAATGTTTTATTTTTCCCAGGATGTGAAGAAGTAATTTATGAATGACCTGCAGGGATAGTATGTGGGGATAAAAGTGTGGACTATGGAGAATATATTGTTGTAGTTTTCATTTTATGATGTAATGTAAGACCTATGAATGTATCTAATGTTTCCAAGGCTACTAAACCAATCGATCTTTCGAGATTTGATCTTTCTTGTGATCATGCCAATGTTATGTAATAATGCACCGACTCTGGGTAACTAGGGTCGAGGCGTTACATGTAGTGAACAATAAAAATAAATATACATGGAAGATCCATAATGATTATAGGTGAAAGGTAAATAAAACATTGTATATAAACCTGAGAAAAATGTATATGGAAAGAATATGACATTTAGACAATGGTTTTGGATGTTTTACTTATTCTTGTTTACTCAATGTTTTTAAATCTCATTTCTGTAAATTTCTATGTTTGTGAATTTTGATTCCCCAATAAAAATTTCCACATGTTTAGAACATGAGGTGTTTTCATTCTAGTTTTTTTATTTTTTTTTCTTATATTTAATTGTAAATTGGATAAACTTGTCTGTTTGTGATAGATCTTAGTGAATTTTTATATAAAGTTTTTATCAAGATGAAGGACGTTTTTTGGGGATATCGTACTTGGAAATGAATATAGTCATTACATATCTTGGTAGTAAATTGATGTTGATAAATAATATTATATTTTGGATCTTCTTAATAGTTGACTCAAAACCACAAAACCAGAAGTACTATGGGTTTATCAAGAATCCAATATAGGATAAAAAATTGAATTTACAATAAAAAAAACATAATTAAGAGTATCCCTTGAAGAATATTTTTAAAAAAAGGTTTATTAATGGATTCAATTTTTTTCCCACAAAAAAATAATTTGTTTCATGTTGAATAATTTTAGAGGAATATATATTTATAGGATGTATTAGAGATCTCAAGAATTGTTAAAATTATTTTTCCTTTATTTTGGGGGAATTAATTTTATAGTCATTGAATCACCCATTCAGATAAGGCGTCATTGCCATTGGAATTTAGTTGATACATTTTATTGAAGGATATGCATTTTATAGATTTAGTCTCATGGATTGGATCTCACCCAATCAAATAAGTGGACTATATTTACCCCTTTAGAACACATAGATGTCCTAAAGAGAACAAACATGTTCATTCCAAATCATTTTCAATCAGAGATTTGAAAAAATAACCTTCACCTTTTGAAAAAGAAAATCAAAAAATCAAATATTTTAATACAATAAAATCAAATAAAACCCTGTAATTTTAAAATATATAAGAAATTTTTTTCAAAATTGATCATCATTATCCCTTTGAAATAAAATGCAAAATAATGGTATATCATTATTTGAACATCTATAGAGTAAAGAAAAATCAATGTTGAATAAATAAACATGTGGATGGAGACGTGAACATGTAACTCTTGATATAAAAATAGATTCATCCCACACAAGTCCATTCAAATTTCTTAGTTCTATATCTACCCATGGAAAATAATTAGGACATGGTTCACTTATCCATTCATGATTTTTTAAGATAAAAATAAATAATCTATGTGGAGTATATCACACCTACATTAACATACATGAACCAAATTTTTTTCACATTTTCCAACACAAGTTTTATATCTTTGGTTCATTAACAGTTCTGAACCCACCATTATTTTTGTCATTAGAAAAAAACATCATTATCCCAGGATGTATTATACCTTTGTTGTTTACATATGGAATAGTCCAATTTCTAAAAAAGAATTCTTCTTCTAAACTCTCTATTTATCAAATTTATAGATTGTGTTCCAAAATATAATATCTTTCTCATTATCATTATTTTTTTAATCTATAAAATAGTTTTATTATATTCTCTTAAGATATTGACGACTATTATACAAAAGGTATTTCAAGGTAGATGTTATACAAAACAACATTTGGGAAGGCATGAATGTCCTTCAAAAAATTCTATAATGATGACAACTTGTCTTAACACATGGAAATTTTTCATTTATAAGTTTAGTATAGTATATTATATTATATATGTATTGGAAACAACAATCTTATAATATATCCTAGGAAAATTGTAATAACAAAATTCAAAAAATTTCTTTTAAATGTAGAAATAGTAATAAAAAATTAAATCATTTGATATTTAAAACCATTTGAATAATTAATACCAATTAAAAAACACTCATTTACAGAGTTCAAAACAATTCCACAATAATAGATACAAGGAAACACACAATTATCTCACAAATTCATTCTATAATATTAAAATTTTGAATTTAAAATATATATCCATATTTATACACATGATGATATAAAAAGTTAAATAAAATTCATTAAAAACTATAAAAATATGTTTTAATTATTTCATTTAGTTTAAAAATTAATTTTGAAAAAAAAAATCAATGAATATAACTCAAAAATAATAAATTCTAATTTATTACGACATTTATGAAAAGTATGTGTAAATGAATAGAAAAATTAAGCTTCTTAAAAATGTGATTCAAAATGTAGAAACACATATCATTGGTTCTAAATATGTGGTAATAATTTGTAAAATCATCAAAAAAGTTTAAAAACATGTTAAAAACATATAGAAAATCAATATATCATAAAATTGATGAAAATAGAGTAATTTAGAAAACCCAATATACATAAGGGTTTATTTAATTACTACAGTTAAACCATATATATCATTCATTATATAAAGTTAAACTCTATTTTATAAAAGTATGGTAATGATAAAAATGATAATATATTTCCATGATAATGTTATATCCGTGCATGTGTAATGGTACAAATAAAATATAATTTCATATCAAAATTTAAAACATGAGGTGCATAAAGGTATATATCCATGTTGTGTAAGGGCAGCTAGGAACACTATGTAACAGTAGGCTAAACTTTCATGCATCGTGTAAGGGTAAGCTAAACATTCAATTGGCTACGTATGGGAAAAAATATTATGTAATAGTATTTTATAGCTTTATAAGAGTACATGAAAGTATATGTAAAGATATGAATATTTTTGAACATATGTAAAGGTAAAGATGAACATATAAGTCTCACATAAGAATTAAAAAAATATACAAATATCAAATAAGGGTAAAATATGGCACTTATAAGGTTAATTAGAGCCCATGTACTGGTAAAAGAAATATTACAAATAATGTTTATGTGTGGGTAAGTAATCAAATAAAGAAAATATATTTTCATGATGAAATAGTTAAATATAATTATATATAATAATATGAATAATAAAATAAATTATGATTAACTAAAAAACAAATAATAAATTAATAAAATTCAATAAATATTAAAATAAGATATATCTAAAAAATAAAAATATGATAAATAGAATATTGTAATTACCATAGCCAAAAATAATTTAAGAGGATATAAAATATTCCAATAATCTATATCTTTTTTATAATTACAAAATCATTAATTTAAATATTTCTCTACCATTATGTAATAGATCTAAATTAAGTTTGACTTAGTGTTAGATAATAAAGGGGAAAAAATTTAATTCTACATGTATCATGAAATTTAGAGAGAAACAAAAATAATGTCTCAAAAGGGAAATTTGAAAACTTAAGAATATTTTAAATGTTTAATTTTCAATAAAACATTCATTAAATGTAAATAAACAGTTTTGGGAAAAATGATTGAATATAAGAATTGGTTAAAATGTGTTTTTTAGAAAATTAATGTATCATTGTTAGATGTTAAATAAAAATTGATTATTTAAATTTATTTGAAAAAAATGTATCTCATAGGATCATTTCAGTATTAACCAGATTATCTCACCCACAATTAATATATCAGGAAAGTTAATGGGAACATATCCAATAAACAAGATTAATATATTGTGATAAAATGAATTTTAAAAACCCAATTTCATTATATTATTTAGAAAATATAGTTTAAATAAATAAAAAAATCCCAGGAGTGTGAAACTTGGTGCGGAGTAAAGGCCAACACAATATGAATAAGAAAAAAAGGGTTAAAAAGTCAATAAATAATTTTTTAGATAAATCTATCTAACTATATTTTCTAAAACCACAACAACATGTTAGAATCCTGACATTATTTTTTTCTTCTAGTATCATAAACACTTCACATTTCTACAATTATTAAATTTTTTTGAGAATGATTTTTTAATAAAATTTATTTCTAAATCCATTTTGGAAATCAATTTAAAAAATAAATAAATAAATATAGAATTTTTTTATGATTTACATTAAGGTAAAAAATAATAATCAAAAGTTTATCATCTCTAAGTGACCTATGATGAAGTAAAATTGAAAAAGATTTAATATTTTATTTAAGATATCATAAATTTCATGAGTTGGGAAATTTTAAGAATAAAATCACCTTTCTTAATGTGATATCATTGAAAACGACATCTCAGGTAAATGTATTTTGTGATAGACTATTGTATAGAAATTTTAGGAATACTGATAGCACTAGTATTTTCACACATGATATGTATAGATAAAAATGTTACCCAAAATTTAGGATTCTTGTGTTTCATTAATATAACATTTTTAAAACACCTCCTAGTGAATTTTAATTCAACATAAACTATACAAATTATATTAAATGTATACTTATTAATACTCATATTTATAATGAATTTTACTAGTATATGAAAAGTTCCACAAGTATGTTTCCTATCTATTTGGAAACTTCTAAAACCAACATCAAAAAACAAGAACATTCAAAATAGTTTTCCTTATGATAAACTTTTCTGAGGTTTTTATTTCATTTCAAATAATGAATTTTGTTTTTTAATACTTTTTAATATAATTAAATTTAATTTTATTAAAAATAATCATTAAAATAAACATTGGACATAATGTTCATATGGGTCACGATAAGGTAAAGAATACTTATAATCGTAGATAATAAATATTTTTTTCATCCAATTTTCCAACTTAATCTAGTTTTATCTTATTAGTTAGAGTCTTTTAAATTATAATTTCCTCACCATTATCCATGAAAAGATTTTTTATAATTGAGTTCATGTGTTTATGTTTTTTTAAAAGGATGCCATTTTAATTTTTAGACACATGAAAACCAAGAAATAATTTTCATTCTCTCATTAAAATATTTTCCAATTATTTATTAATTAAATAAAAAATCAATGCTAATATTTTATCTAGTGGAGCTGAAAATAACATTTTCTATATAATGTTTATTGAAAAATAAATCATTTGAAAAGGTTTTGTGAAGAATTGTGGATTTTACTTTTGCGATATTGAAATCAATTGATAAAGAAATTTAGTTATAGACTAATAATATAAAAAATGGGATTGTTTTAAAATGTATATATCTTAGGTTATCATGTAAAATATAGTTTGGAAATTTAAAATTTTCAAAACCTGATGGTTGGCCCTAGAAAATAATTTTCAGAAATAAAAAAATTTAGGAAAAAATGTTTAAAATCAATATTAAAAATTTTAAAAAATATTTTGTGACTTTAATCATGATTTTAATGGATTTTATTTATGAAATGGTTAGAAATTTTCCACAATAATAAATAATTTCTTCTTGTTTATATCTATTAAATAATATTATATCCTTTTTCCAGAAAAAGGTATCTATTCCAGCATGTTTTTTTAAAAAAACGTGGTTATATTAAAAAGAAGTTTATCAGGGAATTCCATGAGAGTCCAAGAATTGCGTCTCAGAAATTGTTTCAACTTCACTTTCATGTTTGTATCCAATTCTCATCATTAATAGTTCCATTCAGGGAATTATGTTCAAGGTGAGAAATAAAATCTTTATGTTTAACCTCATCTAATACTAACCTTCAAGTAAGAGTTCTAGATGGTAAGTTTCCACCAACTTCTCCTAGGGACGGTATTTAGATTTTTTCCATAACTTAGATAATGGAGACCATGGATTTTCCAAAGCATCATCAATAATTTTTGAAGATTAAGGTTGAGGATTCTTGAAACCAGTTTGATCTAAATCATCATCAATTTGTTGGTGTGATTTTTTAAGATTTAGATTGAATTTGATGTGAATTGATTCTTCAAGGGTATTTGTCCTCTTATTAGAGACTAAAAAGTATTTAAATAAGTTCATGTACCAATGAATTATTACTTCATTGGATTTAGGGTCACACATAACATAATTATTCTTACTATTAATGATAAAAATTTTACAACTGATGTCTCTGAAAAGAATAACTTTTTTGAGTTTTTCCTTTACAATGTTCCTAAGGGGGTTTCCTAACATTTGTCTTTTAAGTGCATGATCATGGATAAATCAAGTGATATTAATATCCTCAAAACAAGAAATTTTAGGAAGGTAAAATTCATTAAAGAGAGTGTAATCCTTTTCATAGGGAGTTATTTTTCATATTTTGAATACTTCATTTTGATGAGGTGTTCATTGAGAGGAATATGAGTGATGATAACCATGATAATCACAAAACGAATTAATGTATTTGTTGTAAAATTATCTACTATAGTTCCTTTTAAGGGAAAATCGTTTGTATTATTTTTAAATTTCATCTTTCCGGGAAAAGTTGATAAAAACATTACAATTATCATTTATAAAATCATTGACAAAAACCCATGTAAATATAGTATTGGCGTCGATAATATAAAAAGGAAACTTTTTTTTACTAAGATAATAGAAACTTACGTTGGCCCAAAATTCTCAAGGTGGACTAGTTATATGGATTTAAAAGAAAATAGTATATTTCTAGATTTGAAGGATAATTTTTTTCCATGTTGTAATGTTTCACAATTCTAGATATATTTAGAATAAAACACTATTAAATCTCATAATAGATGGTTGTGGTTGATCATGAAAACAAAATTAATATTATAATGGTCAATATTCAAATTCTAAATAAATGATTCATTATATTTTTCACATAAATAATTATGATTTTGAATTGATATATTTTTTAAATTAAAAATGTAAAAAATTTGAACATACTGTATGGTAAATAAAATAAATATTATAAAATTTAAAAAAATATGATTAAATTTTAAAATGTAATATTAAAACATGTATCACATAATAGACTAGAAAATTGAATTTTTTTTCATAAATTCAAAAAATAAAATTTATTTAAAAAGATTATAGATAGAGAAACCAATTATATATAAATTTATAATGTTTGATTTTGAATCATCTATAAAGATGTCATTTCCTCCATCAAATTCTTCATCGTGATCAAATATGAAAGGATCACCAAACATATGACTTAAGAACCCACTATCCATATACTATGTATTATCATGGGTTTTTTTATTATTCTAATAAATTATATGATATTTTATGTATTGAACCCATATTATGAATTAGCATATTTATCCTAATAATCATAAATATAGTGAAATAAAATCGGTTTCACTAAGATTGGTTAAAATGATTTATAAACCCAAATATGTTTGGTATGATAATTTTTCTTTATAAAATTGAAAACAATGATGCGTGATTTTTGTTCTACCATAACTATAATGTCCAAAATTTCATTCATATACTAGATGAACAAATTTCAAGAAATAATTATAAAATTTATTTTAAGAAATCCCCTTTACAAAAGAATTCATTTTAAAATTCTTGGAAAATGGGATTGATTTGAAAAACAAAAACCATAGTTATTTTTAAATGGATTTTGAGAACCCAAATCATATTTCATTTTTCACACCGTTTCAAAAAATTTAAAATCATTTTTTATGATCATTTATTTAAAATTAAAAATTTTCAACATTTGGTAGTTCATTAAATTTTAAAATAAAAAACTCTTTTTCTTTTATATGAAATTATTTTCCGAAAAATTTTTTATTTTATTTCTATGATATTTGAATTTATAAATATGATGTGAAAAAATGAAGTTCAATTTTAGAATTTATAATATCTGTATTAGTTATGGAATATATAGATTAAGTAAAAGAATAATAAGTAGAATGAGATGGAAAGGGTGAAATTTATTAACTATCCATAATTACATAAAGGAAATGTGTTATGTTACAAATTTGACTTCCCTTGTGAGATATGTATGTAATATTTATTCATTACTCGTGCTTCTGTTCAAGACAGATAGTTATTTCTTACCTCAATTATTTTCTTTCTACTTTTTACAACTTAAGCGATAAATAGGTTTGATGTGACCATTCTTATTGAAAAAACACTTTACCTAAAATAAATTATTTATATTCTTTAATTTCAAAGAGGATATATTATATCTATTTTACTTGTATTACAACCACTGAACATTTTTAAGTCCTCTAGAAGAATAAAATTAAAAATTTATCAATTTTTAAACTATAGTAGCTTTAAAGGAATTTCATAGCGGCAACAATCAGTTGATACCATATATAGTAAGGAACACAACAATAGTGTTTTGAACAAATATTAGGTCAATCCAATTTAAAATGATTTTATTAATGTGATTTAATTAATAAAATGAATGAAATTAAGTCAAATAAGAAATGGTGGAAGGGATGGAAATTAGTTTTCATGGGTCATTTTGATAAAAATAAATTAAAATGATATTATATAACCCATAATAATAATATAATTGATAGTAAATAAATTTTAATAGTTATTAGAAATATAAATTTCCGATCAATATACCCTAGAACACAATTTCACAATGGTATGATAAACCAAATTAACTAGAATGAAATATGATCATATTAAAATTGCATGAAGAATAATCTCATACAATTGTCTTGGAAAAAATACTTATTTTATGTTTGTATTCTTATACTATTAAATGCACATTGTTCATGAATGAATAATTAATTGGATAAATGTAAATACCAACACTATAAGAATTAAATAAAATCATCATGAAAATGATAAATGAAAAAAAAATTTCTTTTTTCTCAATTTGGATGATTCCACTCTTCCCTATAGTATTATCCAGTAATCATCAGTTAATAAATGATGAAGAATATAGGGAATACCATATAAGAAAATGTATAATAAAGATATTGGGGGAACAAAATTTGAATTATAATATTAATATTCAGACGATAGAAAAAATTATTAAACAGTAAATAAGGATAGAAAATCCATCTATGATGAAAAATCCAAGGTTCAGAACCCTAACACCAGTGTCTCTCCTCAATGGCCTAGTGATCCACTTTTTTGATGTCCTGATACTATTTATAAAGTCTCCTTAAGCAGATTCAATGGTACTTGATCAAAACAAGAGTATATCATTTGAGATTTAGAAATATTTTATCTTTAGTTACACTATTTACTCTTTATTTATGATGTGAATCCATGATTTACACTAAGAATATTGTCGATTCATCTCCAAAACATTGAATCATAAAAAAAACACTATATGGTGTTTTTATGATGTAAATCCATTTATAGTGGAATTTTAAAAAGCCAAAACATTGGTTGTGAAACTATCATTCAAATCATGAGTAGGCGATGTGATATTTGGCGTAACTCCACCTATGATAATCATACGATGTAAATTTATTTTATTAGAAAAAAATAAAAATTCCAATGTCTATAGTTTTAATATAGGTTTAATCCAAAATCAAACATCAGGTGTCATGTTGTGGAACTTCAGGATACTGAATGATGATTCTGAATCGACACTTATTGTCTTGGAAACAGTTATATTATTACTGATTTCCCTACAATTGTATTCCAACCGAAAAAACACAGAAAAAATTAAATCAAGAACACATCTCAATTAAATCATTCTGTCCCCAATGAAGACACATATAAAAACACTTTAATATATGTACAACAAATAGAGATATCAAATTTTTCATCATCGTGGTAATGTTTTTAATTTCAGAGTCACTTATAGATGATTCATTATTGTTTTATTTGAAATAAATTGTCATTTTAGTTTAAATAACATCCTTAGACTCCTTTTTATTTTTGTCTCTTTGTGGATATATCAAATTTCATGAGAGAACCTATATGTTCATTGAATAAAATGTTATTAACATATTTAACTTCTCTGAATTTGGTGAAATTGGGATCTTATGTACTTTGTAAAACACAAGGGATATTCTTTCCCTTTTTTTGTTAAAATATAGTAACTAATTTAATTATGGACATTAAAAAATTCAGTAAATATTCTAAATTATACAGTGACATAATCCTTTTTATTTATATCCAAACAATCAAAATTATACATTCACATGTCAGCATTTGTATCCTTAAGTTTATTTGTACCTTCATGCTTAACATGAAATAATTTATAGATTTTTCATCAAGTTTATCATAAAGAAAATATATAAAAACATAATCATATAAACCATAATTTAACATGTTTATAGAATTACCATCTAGTTTAAAATAAGAAATATCAACCGAGGAAATTTTTTCTTCTTTATCATATAAAAGAAAATTGCCATTGATAAAAAAAATTTAAATAAGGTAAACAATATATATAAGAAAAGTATACAATCAAGATAAAAATATTGAAAAATTCATATAATAATAAAATAGAGAAGGACCAATTGTTTTTCCATTTGGAGTACCATGAGTGTTTTAAATATCAATATTAAAAAGAGATTTTTATTTATAAAAATTGGTCACAAATTTTGAAAACTATAACATTGACAAAAATTGAAAAAAATGAATGTAAACAAATTGAAAAATCCACATTATGATATATGTAGCTCAGGAATAGGTACAATGACAAGAGGTATTCCCTTAAAAATTAATGGAAAAAATCATTTTATAAAAATGATTTATAAGAAAAAATTATAAATAAGAAAAAGAATCAAAGTGAAATCACAATAATATATTGTTAATATAATTACAAATGTGGATGAATAAAATCATGAGCAAATAACTAATAGAATGGAAAAGTAAAAAATGTTTTAAAATGAGAAAATTAAATGAGAAAATATATTTGGTAATGAAGTTTGACAATAACACTCTATGGTACCCCAATATTTACCTCCAAAATCACCTAAGGATTTAATATATTTTTCATTTCACTTTAATAGTAGCCAATACAAAAAAACTCCCCCTTTATTTTCATATTATTGCATGAAATTAGATTTAAAAGACACTGGACATTTAACGATGAATATATAAACATAAATAAGAAATAGAACATTTCCTATTTAAATTAAATTACATGAAAACCATGTTCCTATTCTTTAATGGTACTAAGCACCAAAAATATATGAAAGATGGAGATATGATTTTCTAGCTTAGTCTCGAATATCTCACGAGAATACAATGAATCACCCTAAGATATTGATATAATAATGTTATTTACAAACCTAGGTAATCATAGAATAAAATATTTTCATTATTATTAAATTTAATTTGATAGTTGTATTCATTTAAAAAATATTAATGTATTTCTTAAATCAAAAAACAAACAGTTTTGTTTTAAAACCATTTATTATATATTCTAATTTAAATATTTATGTCATATTTTATAGAATTTAATAATTAATAAAAAAGTAATTATTTTTCAAAGATATTTTATAAAATTTAACATGTGGAGATATTTTTTAATTTTTCAGAAAAAATTTATTTTTAATGAATAGTGAACAATATATATATTTGTAAAAAAATATTTCCCATTTAATAAATTATATAATTTAAAAGACACTATATGTTTTAAATATTATTTAATGATTCATAAATATTATTTAGTTAAATTTAATCCACAGAATTTCTATAAAATCAAAAAGTTATTGGATTTTATTATAAGATTATTTTTGGGTTTAGAAAGAGTTTTTTTCCTAAAACTATTTTAAAATATATTATTATTCCCCATTATGGTTAACTTTTAAAACCTGAAATGAAGAATTATTTAAATAAATTGTATATATTATTATGAATATATTTATGTATATTAAAATTCATATATATTTATTATTTATAGTGAATGATTCAATATAATATCATCTTTTTCTTTAAAAATACACTTCAGGATAACCAACATCTTCATCGAATCTTGGGGTTTAATGTTGAATTATATTATTTCAGTGTGGTGAATAGAAGTTGATAAAATGGATCACATAAATTTAATGAGAGTAATTTATATTATATAAGAGGGTAAACATAATTTTTTACCATAATGAATATTGAAAATAGTGAAAATTAATTAATGCAGTTAAGGTATAAGCAGATTTTCAAGGTGAAAACTAAAACAATAATTGTTAAAATGATGCAATAAATTCGAAAATTTACATTATGACATTTTTTGTTCCATATAATATTTTATTATTACTAATGGTTGATTTTAGGGCCTTTTGGAATGTGAAAAATGTGGGTACACTTTTTTTCAAAAATTATAAGGGTTTCACTCACCACACTCATAATAGGCCACCCACTATCATAACCTCTTAAAACTTTAAAATCTATTTTTTTCTGGAAATTAGTATCCAAAATAACTTCACCAATTTTTTCCTCTTGTCTTAGATCCCCTATTTTGATCATAAAACCACCCTAATAACGTTTTTGAAGTTAACCTAATGAGGTTGTCCGAATAAGTGGTATTGTGCTTAACATAGAATTTTTATTTTATTTATTTCTCCACCTCAATAAAATATTATTAAATTATGAATATATTATAAAATAAGTATCTAAATTATAATTAAATTAAATTTTTTAATTTCATAAACCTAATACATTTATTATTCAGTCAAATGGGATACAAACCCATTATTTATGTGTACAGTGAACTACCACATTGCAAACAGATGTCAATAATTTTCCATTTTCACCTCATATAGATTTTTGTATTGATTAAGTTAATATATATATATATATTATTTTCAACATATTTATACTTCTATATTATTATTTCATATATACATTCTTACTATACATTCTATTGTGGAAAAGGAAACGATGCTCATCTGTATGATAGAGTACAACCTCTTGAAGTGATGCGATTCAATTTTCATTAATAATTTAAATAAAATATAATAAGGATAAATTTAATTAATATACGTTACATAAATGAATTAATTATTATATTCATTAAAATTATATCATTCATAAAATATAGTATTTCATTTTTACACTTATGTTGAAAAATAATAAAGTCTTTGGTCTGTAAATGGGGATTATCTTCTCCGCCAAGCGATACGATTCTTTTTGCATAAACAAAAATGAATTATATATTAATGTATATTTAATTAACTATTAATTTATTTTTTATATAAATAAAATTTTTTAAAGATAAAAATATTATAAACCTTGTTTCTATAACGATCGATGAAAATTTGAAATGTTACACATGCATACGTACGACCTCTTATCTTCATGATAGTATCCGAGTTCATTTTTCAACACCATCATTCATGATTAGATTCAAAATAATAATCATTGTATTGGAAGGATAATTATTTTATTATTATTATTCTATAGATGTTAAAAAATTACCCCTTTGACACAATTCAACACCCGGATGTCATATTTGACAAATAATCCAAATATCATCAAAACAAAAAACATAAAACTAATTTATTAATTAATTTTATATTAAATTTTAATTAGTTAAATAAATTTTATAAAAAAAATTAATATGATTGTTAAAAGGTAAATAGTTAACATAATTTTCTTATTCCATAATATTAAGAACTAACGATATGAGTTAGACAAAAGATAATGGACATCGTCTAAATTTCCTTTCGTTAAGGCATATTTAGATCTTATATACTTATGTTTTTATATGAGGGGTAATTATAGCACCCATTATCATGATATATTATTATTTCACCTATTATGACTCCATTTAATGTTTTTTTAATGTTAGTCCTTCATGGGTATTACGATTCCAAGGATTACAAAGTGTTTCATGACATTACATTAAAAACATCCTCTTTAATTGTTTTCCTTCTAACTCCCTATTTTTTCCATGTATAATTTTTTAAAAAAAATTCAAAAAATTCAATTCTATAGACATGGGATATTTAAAAGGGGTATTTTTTTGTTACATCCCAAGGATTTCAAAAGGGAATTTTTTATGTAATTTATGACTTCATTCACAAAAGACAAAAATGAATCTTCTATTTTATATTATACGGTAAAAATTAATTTTTCCTCTACCATAACCATTATTTGATGTTTGGATTACATTATAATATTTCATGTTTTATTCGAAAAAACCCATTTATATATTTTTTTAATTCATAAACGGTTTTATAAAATAAAAATGAATTTTTGTTATAGAAAATTGGTTTTTAAATGAAATGGGTATTTGGATATCTGTAATTTATATACAAGGTTCGAACAGGTTTCAAAATTATTAATGATGAAAAAATGAATGAACTAGAATATGAATTCTTGAAATTGTACTTGAGAGTTACATGTGAAATTGGTGAGCCTCATATAGCTTGTACAACATGTTTATCCCCATTATATATCAAAAGAGATCCCAATATAGACAATATGATGGGTGCACCTAGATAGTGTTGAATGAGACTGATATAGAATATATGATGGTTGACCACTTATATTTCTCTAATGAATTGTGTTTCGTTACATGTATTAATAAGAAATAAGGAAAGAGTTACTAGAGGGTTTCACCTAGGGAGTTAACTCTACTATAGATAAATATAAAATGACTTTAAAATGGGTTATGAATGTGATCCTCTTTCAATCCCAAAAAGATTTTCATTTTTGATCTATTAATTATAAATATTTTATTTGAGAAACAATTTTTCTGTTTTTCATATTGAAAATTTTTATTTTATTAAATATAATAAAACATTAAGGTAAACATTAAATGGGTTTTCAGGTTTTCCACTAGACTATTAGATTATTAATATTTTTGGCCTATTACATAACTATTTTATACATAAATAACATTTTAAAATGTTTTTCCAGTGGTTTATGGATGTGAAAGGGAAATGATTAAGTTAAGATAAAATTCATGAGGATTTTCAATGAAAGTAAATCATGTTTCATTTTAAATGATTTATATTGTATGAATATATATTGATTAAAAGTGTGCTCTAGGTATATAAATAATGGTTTTTATGAAATTTTTATTATATAGCTCCATAAAAATCTAACCCTTGATTTTATTTGGGAAAGGAAGAAAGTGATTTCATTATTAAATACACTAGAATATGTAATAGTTCGGGCCTGGTCATTAAAGTTTATATTAGAGAAAATTGTAGATAAATTTAAAGGTTAGGATAATGTGAATAGAATTATCAAGAAATATATTACATTATTTTTAAGTTTTAATTATATATAATTTTCATATTTCCATGTTTCTTTTTCTAAACTATTTCTATTCAAAATGGATTTCTAAGGAGGAAACATGGAATTTGTATTGAAATGGGATGAATAAGAAAATATCCCTCTGAGTTAGCATCCTGATATGGTTGTTATTGGAACATAATTTTTTTTACAGTGATGGAACTATGTAAAAACACTATAAATGGTAGTAGTATCCCTGAAATATAGTAGCCAGATCTACCAATGAGCAAAATTCCAGTTGTGGATCATTTGATAAGAATAAATCTCTTAATAACTATTGGTTAAACAGACCAATTGGTAGCCAAAGGATGTTTTTATTCCCTAGACAACATAATTTATGTCATGGTATTCTCATGACATAAAAAAGGTAACCCTTAACATTTTTCATTATTTAGAGTGTTGTTGGTCTGTTGATTTTGGTTACAGCACTTGTAAAAATAAAGAAGATATTTAGGAATAATAAAATAATGGGGTAAAAGAGACTCATCCAATGGTGAGATTTTTAGTTGTAATGAGTTGGTTCATTATGCTATCATGTTAATAAAGGTAGATTCATAGGATGTAAATCATCATGATCAAAAACAAAAAGGCCACGAAATTCATTTTTACTACATAATTTATATTAGATAGTCGAATAAAGTAATAAATGGTATAATGTAAGTATATTAAAATTTAGAAAATTCCATATTTGACATTGGATAATCATATACATTCATTTCAGATAAAGGTTCACGCAAAATTGGAATGTCCTCACCAAAAAAGAATATACGCTTATTATTGAATACATTGGTGAAAAAATTTTAGTATACAAGATTAATAACAACCAACCTATTGTAATTACTGGAATGGTTATTTCAAAAACACCTATTGAACTACCAATTGGAGGGTTTCGTATAATTATTGGTATAGATTATATTTTAGTATTTTATGATAAGATTTATTCTGGTGATAATAATATAATATTCAATCAGTTCATACCATTGATAACTTTCCATTAACATGATAAATAGATTTGAGATAGAAGTACAAGTTACATAACTCATATTGTTGAAATATGTTAAACTATTCAAATTGGTGATGTGTATGTAGTGAATGAATTTATTTTTCTTCATTATATTTTTCCTAGTTCTTTTACCGATTGGTAGGTTCAGTTTAATATTAAATTATTTCATGGTACTAATCCTATTTATAAGCCCCAATATCAAATGTCTCAAGTGGAAAATTTTTAATATAAAATTATTTTATAAAATATTTTAGATAGAGGTTTCATTGAACTTATAAAATCACCATTATGTTATCTTATTTTTTATCTAAAATAATTACAGTTTAATGAGACTTTTCAATGATTATTAATATTTAAATAACATCATTTGTAAGGAAAAATATCATTTTCATTTTATCAATGACTGGTTGTATCTTATTTAGGTATATCAATATTAATTGAAGGATGATCTATGGTCTATGTACCATCAACTAAATGTAATGGGGGATGACATTCCAAATAAGTTTTTTTTGGATAATTGTAAGAATTATGAGTTTGTGGTTATACATTTTGGGTTGTCCAAAAAAATATATTATATTTATGAATCTTATGAGTATATATTTCCATATTACTTTGATATGTTTTTCGTTTCTTTCATAGATGATATTTAGAAATATTCAAAATGTCTGGATAAGTATGAATGCCAACTAATGATTATTTTTCAAAACACGTGATTAAAGAAACTGTATGGTAAATTATATTAGTGTGTATTTTTTTTGAAAAATTTCATTCAATAGATATATTGTTTTTGAATATAAAATAATTATTAAACATAAAAGAAATTGTAGAATATTGGACAAGTTTGTGAAATTTTATAGAGATTCAATGTTTCCTTGTTCATTGAGTTACCACTTGTGTTTTTTAGTAAACATTTCTTTGGATATTATCTTATTGACTAAGTTAACAGGAAAATTGTATAAATTCATATGTAAAAAATTAATGTGATGATTTTTTTATGAAATAAAAAATGATTGGTGAAGTATCCAGTTTCAGTTACTATATTCTAGAAATGGTGAATTTTTTAGTTATAGGGATTCATCACTAAAGTGGGCTGGATGTTCAATGATCTAGAATGATTATATAATTTATTATTCTTGACTTCATTTGAAACATAACAAGGTATATCACACAACTAATTATATGAAATTATATTCTATGTTTATTTATTTAAATACTTGAATTCATCATTTATATAGAGTAAAATTTCAAATATATACTGATCACAAAATCTTGAATCATATATTCCCTCAGAAACATATGAATATGAAACATAATATATGGTTGTAATTAATCAAGGATTATTATTTTATAATTCATTACCATCCTTGAAATGAAAAAAAAATAGATTGATTCTTTGAGTATGATAAATAATTTTCTATAAACAATGTAATGATTAGAACAAAACCCTTTGGCAAATTATTATATGGATTTTGGCCTAGAAGATGTGCATATAGAAACATACTATATTTTCTTTGAGGCATCAATGAAATCTTTTCCAGCATAAATAATTAAGAGATCACATGATTAATATCATATTTGAAGTAAATGGTAGTATCTATTAATAATAGTATTTTTCAAGAGTTTAATGTAGATTAACATGGTTTACCATATTTGGGAAAATATTATGAGTGGCCTATGATTCTAGGTTGAAGAGATAATTATTGTGTGAAACTCATAGTTCTCCATTTTTTGTTTATCCTAGAAATACAAATATTGATAGATAAGATTGGGAGAATTATTCCTGGGATGGAATAAGATATGATATTTTTTAATTTACGAAGAAATTTATAATTTTTTATCAGGTTAAATAAGTAGAAAAATTACTGAATGGAATGATTCAACCATTTCCATTATTGTATTTGAACTAGTAAAATATATGAATGAATTTCATAATGGTATTAAAAAATCATCTCTTGTTAAAAATATGACTTGGGTCATTATTGATTGATTAACTCAATATGTATATTTCGTTCCCATTTAAGATACTTTTTTCATATATCATATTACTGGACTATATTGGAAGGATATAGTAAAGTTACATGGAGTTCCTCTCTTTATTTCTTTAACTGTGATCCTATATTTACTTCTAATTTCATAAATGGACTTCCAAAGTCATTGGGTATAAAATTGAATTTCAGTACACATTTTAATCATCTAATTGATGATCAGTCCATTTAAATGCTTCATAACATATATTTTATGATTCATTATTATTAAATGGATTATAAAGGAAGGGGTGATCAATATCTCCCTTTGGTTGTGTTATCTTTTAACAACAATTTTCATTTTAGTATACAAATGTAACCATTTGTGGAAACATATGAAAAGTGGTGTCAGATACAATTTTTTGGATTAAGATAAGAGAAATGATGTTGATGGGACTTGAGTTGGAAGAGGAAAAGGATGATATGGTTCAGTTGATTCAGTAACAATAGAATATAGAACATAGTAGGAATAATTGTTATGCATATAACTCGAGTAAATATCCTTCTTCAGATATAGGTGATCATATCATTCTCAATGTATCGGTAAGGATCTTTGTGAAGAATTTTTCTATAATGGGGAACATAATTTTTTGGTTAAAATGGAATATATGATATCCAATATAAATTTAGATTGGTTCCTAATAGAGTTTCCTTAACGCTGAATTTATCTCAGGAATACTACATGATTCTAAAGTGAATGTTAAATAAGTATGTGTCATATTCATATAATGGTATAAGCACTGATGTAGTTCAGTTGGAAGAAAACATCATATATGAGGAGAACGCTATTTAAAATCTGGCATGTAGATATTAATAGTTGCAAAATATGGTTATGAACCATGTTATGGTTTTCTTGAAAAAACCAAATGGTTGAAGAGGAAAATGTGAATCTAAAAATGTTATTGAAGAAATATATTTCCACATGTTTGAAAAGTTAATAAAATTGTGGAGAAATGATTTCCAAAAATAGTATAAATTTGATAAAATATATTGTGATAAAAAAATCATTTTCTGGTCTATTGCTATGAATTAAATACTTAAAATAATTATAAAAAGAGGAATTAATTTTTTAAATCTAAAAAAGTAAATAGTTAGAATGAAAAATATTTTATTATATATTTTAATTTAATATTTTAATTTAATAATTTTAGAATATTTATTTTAAAAAATAAATGAAATTTTTGAAATCATCATATCAAAATCAACGTCATGTTAGGTTTTTTTTTAATTTTTGAAAAATATATATTTTTCAATGAATATTGAAAAATATAGATTTTGGAAAAAATGTAATTTATTTTCAGTAATTATTGTAATTTAAAATTATCATTATTTTTTTAATATCACATAAAGTATAATAATTATTTGTTATTTATATTTTATTCACATATTTTTTTAATCAACTTGAAATTGGATTCTTGTATAATATTATTTTTTTGTTTGCGAATTTCTTTTTTCTATAAATAGAATTAAAATACATAATGTTTTTATATTTTAATTAATTAAAATAATGAATATGTGGAATAATTTAAATAATTTTCATTGATTATATATCTATATATATGAATTTAACTTCATATAATGATTACTAATAGTCATTGTTTTAATATAAAGCCATATTTTTCTTGAAAAAAAATCTTTTGGAAGAACTTCTTATTCATAACATCTGAGGGTTAAATTTTAAATTAAATATTGAAATTTATTTGAACTAATAATTTTAAAATTTAATATATATTTTTATTCGTTGTAATTTATATTATATAATCATGTAAAATTCATTTTTGACTATAATTAATATTGAAAATAATAAATAATATTCCCATGGTTAATGTAACAATGAATTTATCCGGGGTAAATATAAAATGATAACGATTTAAATGAAATAATAACTCTATAAAAATAGATTTTATGTAAATTTATATACCTTGAAATATTTTATTATCTATAATGGTCTATTTTGGAGGCTTTTGAAATGAATAAAATGTCCTCACGATTTTTTTTCAAAAAAGTTTAGGTGCGACACTCACCTCACATATAAATAGAACCCCCCCCCCCTCCTATCATATTCACACATTAAATGTAATTTTTATTAAATATTAATAGTTAAAATGAATTAATTACTCCCATATACATGATCTAGATCCCTTTGAGTGATCATAGATCTATCTCATGACGGAATTCCAAGATAACATGAGGTTCTTGTCTAAAGAAGAGGATTCAGGATTAACTAAGAACTACTATTTTATTCCGTCTTTCACCACATTAAAATTTTACTAAATTGTTATATATAATTAAACTAGTATCGTAAATACAATTAGGTGTATTCATGTTTACATAATAACCTAAACATATTTCATATATTATCCAATGGTATAAGAAATCATCGTTTCTGTGGGTGGTGGACAACCACCATGGCAATCAATATATTTCATTTTCCATCATCACCTATCAAATTTTTTAATAATGATAGATTGAAATTATATTTATTTATTTTTTATTTATTTATACTTATTCAACTATTATATCACATAAAACTTCTTACATTCCATTCTGTCCAGGATGTGTTAATATCACTTGTGTGTATGGAGTAATATTGCCTCATGAAGCATTTTTCACTAAAACATTGAATCGTAAGTAATAAGGATAAAGAAAAGAAATATTTGTAATATAAATGAAATATTTATTATATTAATGACTTATTTATCATTGTGAAATTAAAATATATCATTTTTCTTCTTACAATATAAAATTATAATTTCATTCGTCTGTACATGTGGATAACCATCTCCACAAAGAGATGTGATTTTTTTTCATCACCACAACACGTGGATGATATATATAATTATATTTAATTAACTAATATTATATTTATGATATTATTATCATTTTTTTAATTATAAAATATTAGTCACATTTTTTCTTTAATGATTATATAGAAATGAATTATTTTTGAAAGGGAATGATAAATCTATATGCTTGCTAAAACATATACTAAGGATAATTATACATTATTTCTCATGGGTGAGCCCAAAATATCTATAAAATTGGTTTCCCAGATAGCATCGGGTGAGAAAGATATCAATTATATGATGGGTGAAACCAAATAATGTCGTGTGATCTAGATACATATTACATTATGGGTGTTCCCAGATATCATGCCAGAGAAATGGGTAATGTTCGTTGTCTTAATTAAAAATAAGGGTGGAACTGAAGAAATCAATTTTAATGTTTTAATGATTTTACATGAAAATAAATCATGTTTTATTTTAAATGATTGTATTTTGGGGAAAATATATATTAATTTGAAGTATCCAATTTATATGTACATGTGTTTTTATGTATCATTAATGACCCATCTCTCTAAGACTATAAACCTAAAGGATATTTGGAAATATAATAACTAATTTCTAGACTAAAGACAATAGAATATGTAATGATTAAGGCTAGGTATTTTTTAAGAGATTGAAAAGGTATAAATTTATTCCACACAGCCTTAAAAAAGAGATAAGTAGATGAAAACATTGAGAGTAATTAAGAAATTTATAAATTCAGATATTGGATGGGAATATTGTTCTAGTTTTCCAGGTCCTAACAATGTCTTAATTTATACCCTGAAAATCCTTTTGAATTTTTTTGGTAACATTTATGGGTTCAAAAGTTGAATACATCAATTTTTTCTTTATTTTTAACATCTTATCTTGATCCATTAACATAACCAAGGAAATCATTAGGAAATTTAAATAATTTTTTTTAATAATAATATTTCTGAATTATCGAGGAGAGACAAAAAGAGAGAAATAGATTATAAAAAAATAATATCATTTTATATTTAAAATAATTTCAAATATTCATATTAGTTATAAAAAATTTAATTATTAAAAAATAAACAATAATATGTCAAAGATAAGACATAATACACAATAGATTCAATCTATAGTATTCAAATTTTTAATTTCAAATAATGGTTCATATTTATACATTTGATAATATCAAAAATTAAATGATTTTAATTAAAAACTATAATTTTTTAATAAATTATATTTTCTTCAAAAGAAATTTATTGATAAAAAAATTTATGAAAGTAACAGAAAATAATCAATTCAAATTTATTTAAAATTATGGCATGTTTAAGGAACGATGAATAAAAAATTAATCTTCATTAAAAACGTTCTTGAAATAATGTAGATAATTGTCACATTTTTCATACATCCCTTATATTAATCTATATAATCATCAAATCAATTTAAAAACTTGTTAACAACATGTCACAATTCAATGTGTAATAAAATATAAAAAAGAGTAAACTGGAAAACTATATTCTCATAAGGGTAAGTTAACTTCTTTCATAAAGGGAAGCCATAATTTTCATTGGTTTTTTAAAGGTAAACTATAGGTTATACATGCCGAGTAAATGTAAGAATGAATTTATATCACCTTTATTCATGTACATTCATCCATGAATGAATGTAATAAAAAATATACTACTTATATAATGGTAGAATATGGTCTGCATAAAGGTAGCTAGGAACATTGCATATGGTAATCTAGTCACACTGCCTAATTTTATGCTAAACATTTATGTGTTGTGTGTGGGTAATCTAAACATTAAATTAGATACATAAGCATATAGTTGAATTTGTGTATGGGTGCCTGAAAGATTATAAAGTTTACATGAATAGCTGCGTAAGGGTAAGAAATAAATTATAAAACTAACCTAAATGTACACTGAAACATATAAGTCTCACCTAAGGGTAAAAAATTTTAAATCTCATGTAAGGGTAATAATAGACATGTCTAATGGAAAATAGAACTCAAGAAAGGGTAAAAAAGATTATTAATACGGCATAAATAAGGTTAAGGAAAATATTTAGAACAAAAAATTTCATGAGAAATAATTCAAAATAACTATATAGAATAATAAGAATAATATAAACCAAATAAAAATGAATAAAATTCAGATAAAAATTAATAAAATTATACAAAAAATATAATTATAATATCCACATATTAAATTATGAAATATATAATATCGTAATTATAAAAAAATGATATTATTAGTGGAAAGAAGTCATCCCAAAAATTCTTTGGGTTTAGTTCATTACCAGATACACGAGAACCATTTTTCACGTAACAATTCAATTGATGATGGACAGTTACCTATTGAAATGGTGAAAAGAATTCTCTTTTAATAATAATATTTTAAGGAAAAAGTGTTTACTCTAGAATATGGGGATCTCATTAATGAATGAAAATGGAAGAAGAAATGAATGGGATGAAACAGAGGAAAAGAACCACATAATCAAAAGAAATAGATGATGAAGAAATGAAAATTTCAATCAATATGTGACATGAAGTGGATACATTATAGAAAGCCTAGACACTTCAACTGGGAGTATTGAATGTTTATGATAGATTAGAGGAATACGGAATGTAAACCAAAAAATAATGATTACAACTTTATCATCAATGTGATCATTATTTTCCTTGAAGAACATGTCAACATTGTTATCTAAGAATTTCCATGACTGGTTGATTTTATAACCTCCTTCCATGTCACAGTGAGATGATATTTCATATCATATTAAACATTAAGAATTTATAGATATGATATGATGTGAAATTAATGTTCATCCCAGATTATTTTTAATGGTAATATTTTTACAAAAAAATATTGGATTTATGTTACCTTTGAATGATATGATTCATGCTCCTTATATTCATTTATATATGATATCTAAAGGAATTATCAATGGTTATAGTTACCTAAAAATCATTGATGATGGAAAATGGAACCTTACTAAAGAAAATACTGAAAATGTTAATGGTTGGAATGATACTCTTATTTTTGTAATACTTAAATATGTAATATTACTCTGCTTAATAATCTACATAAACACACACACTACTATCACATTCATATTTATATTTCCTCTTTCTTGTGAAACTGGTTGAAAACGTCTTTCACGTGATATTTATTTTTAGTGAAAATGAAACAGTGATTGAAGTGTGTCTTTGTGTGTGTAGATAATTAAGAAGAGTTGGATAACCTATTTGATGAATAAAACAGAGTGTTTTATAATAATTATTAAAATATCAATACAAAATATTCTTCAACATAATGGAATTATATAGATAATTTAATGAACCGTTTATTACAGAAACATGTTTATATTATCGAGTGAAAAGTTTCCAAACACATTTTGTGGAAGGAAATGTGTACTTTGGTTGATATTATCATCCATTATTAATGTTTTTCACTAAATTTAGACATAACAAAAAGATTCTAGTAAGGTAATGAAGTTTCACACCAACACGTGTTATTATTTAGATGTGTGTAATTTTCACACATCTGAAATGAAGTGGGGAAAAGTTGATGGGTGGGTAAATACATGTATATTTTTTTAGAAAATTCATGTGGGGTTATGCTACCGAATATATTATCCTAATAAAAAATGGACCTTATAATCAAATATTTTTTATTTGATATAGATAATGTGTTTGATGATTTTGATATGACAAAAAAATTAGAAGAGGCCATGGTCAAAGGAAATTCCTTTCAATGAGGAACTAGACTCACCACTATCAGATCCAAGTATTAGAAAATAGATTCCATACACTGATGATATATACCCCTAGATAATATGTCTCAATTTGACGATATTTCTCCACCGTCAAATTTTCTTGACAAGATCCCACCTAAAGAATAGTTGCTGATTCCCACTATAGAATAGGACCGGCATCATAGATATTCACAATATATGTGATTCTAACTAATTAGGTGGGGGGTAGCTAATTATAATGATTGATAATGATTTAGAAAAATATGGAATATAAAGAGTCTATGTAAGAGGAGATGTGATCCTTACAGAAGAATCGTACATTTAACCCAGTATATCACCTACATGGAAAAAGTAACTTTATAAATGTCAATACATAATGAATGATGACAACTCATATCCATGATACATAGCTAGGGTGGTTGTGAAGGAATTCAGTTAGAAGAATATTATTAAATTGTAGGAAATATTTTCTCATCTATTAAAAATTATCTATCATAGTTGTTTTATTAGCATAGTTTCTCTTCCCAATGATATAATAATTAGATTTTAATACAACCATCTTATGTTGTGACCCAGAAAAAGTAATATAAAAGGAGTATCCCTAAGGATTTTAGGTGAATTGCAAATTAAACATGGTATGTAAACATAAGAAAATTGTATATGGACCGAATATGAAAATGAGACAATGGTGTTGGAAGATTTACTCATTCATGGAGAAGAATGAGAATAAGAGAAAAAATTTTGATGACTAAATTTACTTAAATTTTTTTATGATAGCGATTAATTATTCTATAACATTTTTATCATATTCAAATAATTGGGAGGCATGTCACCACATTTTAAAATATGAAGAAGGATTGGAAAAATTAATTTTAAACGAAGGACCTGGGTAATACTACGTAGGTTCTGTGTATGATAAATACCCATGACAAGATGAATCACTAGATTTGGCTATATAGGGGCTGGTACAATGAGATGGTTCATGAATGATTTAACATGATTAATGTTAATCTAATTACTATTCAACTTGTGAGTAAATTTTTACTCAAAAAAATATATATTCCTTCAACTAAATATGATAATGATGAAATGGGAAAATATCATTATCATTCAATAGTTGGTAGTATTTTTTATTCCATAGTGTGAAAAAAACCAGATATTTTAAACATTTTGGTTTTGTGAGCATATTCTTATCATATCCTGGAAAGGAAAAGAAAAAAAATAATAGATATTGATGTATCTATAAGGAACATCCAAACATTTTTTATGTTTTAGATATGGTGATCCAATTTTGGAAGGATATACATATGATAATTAGGTTGGAGATATAGAAATCATGAAATATATATCTAGATACCTAATTTCATTTTCAGATGATGTATTATCATGAAAATTATAACTTCCAAAGTGCGTTTCACTATTTTCCAAAAAATAAGAGTATATAAAAATAATTAAATGTTATAAAGAGATATTGTGGATGTTTTAATTTCTACACTAGTTGGGATAAACTTAAGAGAATTATACTCTAAATTGTGATATTTTGAGTCTTATTCATATCTGTAAGAAACTAAAATTTGACCAAGGTCCAAACACATCGATGCTCTATATCACTTGATCTTCAATTTATTAGATGATAAATTGTTTAAAATTTACAAAAAACATTGCATTGATATTGGGGAAGGCATGATGACATATTTACAGGTAAAAGAGAATTCGAAATTATATGATGAGACTGTAGGTCTATATTCTATACCAAAATTTATATTAGGGAATATTTTTTTGGTTCCACTCAAAATTAGGGTCAAAATTTATTAAGTATTATTCTATTTGTGGTGAGATTCTTATAACAGAAACATAAAAATAATAATTCTGTAGTTGACAATGAACATGGAGACTGTAGTCGGTGACTATAGAATATTTCATCACGTAGATAAGCCAACCTAAAAAACTCCTTAACTATTGTAATTTTATCCACTAAAAAATATTTCAACCCTATCATGTAATATACAATCTGAATACTCTAATGATTTATCTAGAGAAGAGAAATAAAATATTTTCACCTTCTACCATGGATATAGGAATAACTTGTTGAACCATGAATGTTCTTGTGTGCTCATTATTTTAAATCTAATTTGGGTTAATTTCTATGTTTGTGACTTTTTCTGCCCCATAAAAAATCTCCACATGTTTAGAACATGAGGTTTTTTCATGCTTGTTTCTTTAATGATTTTTTGATTCATATATTAAATAGTAAAATGGATAAACTTTTGTGTTTGTAATGGATCTTTTGTAATTCATAAATGAAATTTCTATCAATATGAGGGATTTTTTTGGGTATATACAGTTGGAAATGAATATAGTCATTACATTTCATGATAGAATATGGAGGTATCTAAGGCATCTTATATTTTGGATCTCCATATTAGTTGATTCAAAACCAAAAAATCTGTAGTATTATAGGTTTATGGAGAATCTTATAAAATATACAACATTTAATTTTTACACAAAAAATCTACTTAATGAAGAGTATTTCTTGAAGAATATTTTTAAAAAAGGGTAATAAATGGATTCTTTTTCCACACAAAAAATCATATGTTTCGTGTTGAATAATTTTATTGGAATCTCTATTTATAGGAAGCATCAGAGATCTTAATAATGGTTGAAAATATTTTCCCCATCTTTTGGGGACTTCATTTTATAGGAATTGAAGAAACCATTCAGAGAAGGCTTCATACCACATGTAATTGAGTTGATAGCTTTTTTTAAATGATATTTATTTTCTATATTTACTCTCATGGATTGCATCAAACCCTATCAAATAAGTGGAAAATATTTCACCCTCTAGAACACATAGATGTCCTATATTGAACAAACATGTCCATTCCAAATCACATTCAATGGGACATTTAGTGAAATAACGTTCCCCTTTTAAAAAACACAAAATAAAAAAATATAATATTTTCATTACAATAAAATAAAATAATCCCCCAAAATTTTAAAATATATAAATCACAATTTTGAAAATAGATCATCATAATCCCATTGAAATATAAATAATAATAATGGAATATCATGATTTGAACATCTATACAGTAGATAAAAGAAAATATTGAATAAATAAACATTTGGATAGAGACATGAACATGTAACTCATGATATAAAACTAGATTATCCCCAAACAAGTTTGTTCAAATTCATTAGTTCTTCATATACCCATGTACAACATTATGGACATGGTTCACTTATCCATTCATGATTTTTTTAATATATAAAGAAAAAATCTATGTGGAGTATCCCAGACCTACATTAACATAGGTGAACCAAAAATTGTTCCCATTTTCCACACTACTTTGATACATATGCATCATTAAGAGTTTTAAACTCAACCACTTTTTCCACATGAGAACCAATCACCATTTACCTAGATTGTATTATACCTTTGTTTTCTTCCTTACATATATAATATAATTTTCTATATTGAACATTTAAATGAGAAGTGGTCATGTGTTAAGATGAGGTCTCATATTTATAGAATTTTTTAATATGAAATTGATGGAATCCCAAATATTGTTTTTTATACCATGTCCCTTGAAATCCCCTTTCTTAGTGGGTCCTAAATTTTTTGTCTCAATATAACAACATCCATTGTAATGATACTATACAATATCAAATTCCTCATATACGTATGTCTAATACCAATATGTCTTGATTTCCCATAATAAATATTATTATATGTCCAATCAAATGTTTCTTTACTATCATATTGTATAGAAACTAGTAATATCAGCATAGGAAAATTTGGTAGATTTTTGAAATGAGATTTAATACATTCTAATTTATTTTTATTTTCTTATAAAGGAAAAAACTCAAAAACTAGTGTTGATACTCTTATAAATTTTTCTTTCTTTAAACCCAAATATATTGATCAACATCCATGTCTGAGAACCCAACATCTTCTAGAAGAGTTATCCTCCAGATTAGTTATCTAGATTATATTGAAAAAAAATCATTCATACCCTTTGGGTTTCCACTAAAAAAAGATGAACTAATAAATATTACCCTTTAGATTATTATGTTCAATTTTATGTAAATCTCATTCATCACAACATAGATTACATAGATACCTTATCAAATTTTACACAACATATAAAGTGTTTGGTCTATCACATGTCATGTCATTCGTGAGAACCTTGATGACAAAAGAATATTTCAATTGGGAAACATCCATATAAGGATTTGGTATCATCCTTCTCACTATATAATATTAGGTAGAAATCGGCGAGTGATAAAATTTTTCAAATATTAATAATTCTATTTCAATATAATGAGACTAATATAGTAGAATAAAATTTTGATTTATAAAAAAAATTCAAAAATAAAAATATACATTCCTATTTATTTCATATCCACTTTTCTGGATAAAATATACTTATCTTAATTTAATTGATTTATAAATATTCCAAATGTAATAATTACATCAGCATATAAATAAATAATAACACCACAGATATAATGGAACCTACTATAAACGAATTTATCAACTTGGTTAACTAAAAAACATTTTATAATATTTCTTTATTAAATTTCTCAGGACAAAGTTCTATATCTTGTTTAATCCCAAATAACGATTTTACCAATTTTCAAACCCACTTTTATTTAACACATACTGTGAATCCTTCTAGTAGTTTCACGTATTTTTCATCATCCAATTAACAATTTAAAAACGTTGACTTAATATCCATTAGTTGAATTCTAATAATGTTTATCTTAAAAATAGACAAGGAATAAAAAATTAATGTTAATTTGTTTTACCTTTTCATATTCATTTCATGGATATGACCATTTATGATCTAGATCAAGAACATTATATGTGCTGCATTTTTTCTAATTTAATTTATTTCATGGGCCTGTAATTATTAGTTTTTAAATTAACAATATGTATTACACATCATACAACCCTCAATTATTATGTATGAAAGACATGCCAATGTAATTTATGTAACCCACTTGGCCAATCCTTTGGTTCTCCTCACCTATGTGTGAGTTATAAATACACGTAATGAATCGAGTGTCCCATGGCATGTGGAGGTGGATCAAGATGAATGTAATTTGATTCCAAACCAGGTGATACATTGGTGATAGGTTGAATTCTCTAACTTGTTCCAAGACCATTATAATGAGTTATTTCCCTTGGGTCAGAGATTTATTTATTATCGTCTCAATAAGAAAGTTTCTATATATTCTCATGATCAGGTTAATTGTTTATTTATATATTTCTGTCTTATGAATTCATAATTTTATGGATAAAAGTTAATGATCATCTAGAAAATGAGTTTATGTTAATTGATATAACATAAATAAATGGTTTATGAATAATTTATTTGGTTCCTCATGGTTTTTAACTTCATTAAAATCCACTTAATACAAATAAAAATTGTCAAGGAAAATATAATAAAACATTATGCATTATAAATTAAATCCCTTAACAAAATATTATGTTTGATTTATCCGTCCATTACATGATTAGGAGTGAAACCAATAAAACAATGTTTTTCACCAACTTTTTTTAAGAATCATTATTTTATAAGGTGTGTTCTTATGAAGTTTTTAGTATGAATTAACGATTTTACATCATGAGAAGTATCCCTTTCTATGTTTGGTGTAATTTGGAGACAATTGTTGAGGAAATAGATGTCTTGATTACAATATTTGGAAATACACTCAATGGATCTGGTAGCTTAAATATTTTATTTGGTAATGGATTTCCAACATAAAAATAATAAAGTATCATGATAACACCAATTGATGTTGTGAAAAAATGAATATGGATCATTTCCGATCAATTTTATAAGAAACTATATATTCCAATTTCAATGGGGATCATATTAAGATATGATACAATAGAGATAGATTAATTTAAATTTTTATTATTATTTATCATATAGTTTGTTATTAGAAAATGTAAAAATAATGTACACATTAAAAATTATATAATAAAAAGGAAGTTATTCGTCCTAAATATCAATATGATTTATCTTTTAGAAAGAATTTCTGCTCATTCGATGTAACTTATTGATGTGTTAAATTTTCCATTGGGTTATGATACTCCCTGAAAAGAAATACAACATGGTTGTATCCTCAATGTCATGTTCACTTTCCAAGGATGCGAGTGATGAAAATTATATTTTCATTGAAAATAGTACGAATAACGTGGTCAATGTTCATTATTTGATATTATCATATATGTCTAGAAAAATCAAGGTGTCTCATGAAAACATGGATGATATTATGATGCTCATGAATCTTTATTGTCTTTACTAGGAGATAGAAATACAAGAAAAATTTGAGATTTCTAAATCACTCTTTCAAAGTATGATTGCGAAGGGTGCACCAACTGGGCCTCACGTAGTCATGATTTTAGGCTATAGTGAGAACCTAAAAAGTTCTGTGGTTTAAAATCCCTGATTAATTGGGTTATGATATCATTATTTCATCAATACCTCAGACATTCTCTATCTATACAATAAATTTTAATATGTACATAATTTACAAGTCTCTCCCATATATCATTACTATTCATTACTAAGTAGATAATAAGATGAAGCATAATAATCATTCAATAGTTATTGTCAAAATGGAAAGGGTTTAAGAAGAGAAATAAACCCAATGTTTCTTCATGATAATCCATGAAGAAAAAGATAAATGGGGAAAAGGGATAATGATGTTGTTTTACATTAACGTGGAATGAAGGGCCACTGGAAAAAAAATTCCACCCATCCTTGAAGAAAGGGAAATCATCATGTGCGTTTCTTACTGATTTTAATATTTTTGTTACTATAAATTGGGTATTATATATAACCTATGGTTATAGCATATTTATTCCAATACTGAATCCATATAGATTTATAATGATTGGTCATGGATAGGTAGATTTATGATCATCCAATGGAGCTAAAATTAAGGTTTTATCTATTATAAAATACCACTTAATCTTGTAAACAATAAAGATATTGGTTTTAAAATGTTGTTATTAAGTTCCATTTACTAACAATGAAATAATATTTGTATCTAGACTTGATAAAAATGGATTTGTCTGAAAATTTTGGATTAAAATAATTATTCTTTTATATGGATGTCATTTTTTATGGTAACGAACATTTAAATATTTTTTTATGTGATGGAATATGCAAACCAAGTAAAATGTATTTATAGTAAATCTACTTCACTTGACTCACACAACACCCAGATTTTCTATCACCATCTAGGTCATGTAAATGATTTCATTAACAAAATTTCTCCTAGATTGATATTTAGGTCCATTGAAACATACACCACTTGGTGTATGTAATACTTGTTTACATGGTAAAATGAACAAATCCTTATTTATTGGGATTGTTGAAATGGATAAATATCTTCTTCATTTAATTTTGATTGATATATCTGGACCATTTATGTTGAAGAAAATAGTGGGAACTCATACTTTATAACCATTACCATGGATTTTTTTAAATAATGATATTTTTACTTAATGAAGTATAATTTGAATTACTTTAACAAATTTGAGGAATAAAATAATTAATTTGAGATCAATAATGGTATTTCTACAAAATAATGATCCTCAGACCATGGTGTAGAATATCTTAATCATAACATCATTTATTTTTATTGGGGTTTTGGATTTTACCACAACTCAATACTCCTTGTACACTTTAATGGAATCGTGTATGTGAAAGGAAGAATTTCATATTCCTAGGAATGGTGAGAATAATGAAGAGTAATGTAAATATTCTATTATCCTTTTGAGGATGCACGTTATAGACAACATCATAAATAATAAATAAAAAACAACTAAATAAATAAATGGTATTCCATATGAATATTTTAGTGGAATAAAACACGTGTTATTAAACTTATATGTTTTGGGTTGAGAAGTATTTTTTATTTCCTCTTTGAGTACCAAACTAGAATTATAAAGAACACATTTTAATTTGATAGGATACCCAAAAGAAATAAATGGATATTACCTATACATGCTCCCATACAAATGGGTTAAAGTGGTGAGGCATTCCATATTCCTTGAGTTTGAGAAAAAAATTAAAATAGATGGTGGGATAAAGATACACCTTGATGAATTCCAAGCTCCATAAACACAAGAGTTGGTATAAGAACATATTCCATAATTATTGGTAAAATAAAAAGCTATTTTGGTGATACAAATACACAATATGAGAACAAAATAGATTAGATACCAAAAATGGAATGGTTTTATTATAACCAAAACTGGTAAGTAATTATATATAAGCAATAATGATCCTCTATCCTACAAGGATTAAATTACTGGAAGAGAATTTTACATGAGGCAAGAAGCTATGAATTATGAGATGGATTCAATATACCAAAACCATGTCTGGATTTTGGAAGATACTGTAACGAAAGTAAATCACTTTGGTTGTAAATTGGTATAAAAGAAGAAACAAAGCATCAATGTAGATTTCATTAATTAAAAGGTAGGGCTAGTTCAAAATAGAATAAAAACATCAAGGAATTAATTATGAAGAAACACTTTCACCCGATTGTATAATAATATACATCATAATAAAAAATTCCACTATAACCTTCCAGGAATATTATATTTAGAAAATAGATGTCAAAATAGGCTTAATTAATGGGAATGTTCTAGAATATGTCATTATGTCACAACCTAAACGGTTTGAGACTAAGAAGGACTCCATAAATTATTGTAAATTTTAAATATCCATTTATGGGTAAAAGAAAGAATCTTGGTTATAGATCTTTTTTTTATTTTTTCCAAATAGAAATTGAATTCATACAGAATGTATTTGGTCCTTGAGTCTATTAGTAGTTTATTTGTAGTGAGTTTACATTCATAATTGTTTATGTTGATGATATATTACTTGTTGTAAATGCGGTATGGTTCAATTGAGGATATAAGGAACTAGTCATTATAGGATAGACAGATCCATGTTTCCAAATAGATCCAGATGATAAGACATTAGAAATAGGCTAAGTCATCACATTTAATGGAGGTACAGTGTGCTAAATGATCTCAATTAAAATTGTGGTAAAAAATTATACAGTTGATTCCATGAATATTTTGGCATTTGATGCCACTGATGATTCATTATATATATTGAGTATTATTCATGATCAAGATGTGGTACCTGAGTGTAAATATCCTATAACAATCTTTTTTTATAATACTACATCATTGGATATTTCCCAGGAGACAAGCTTATATCAACAAACAAAAAATAAATATCACAAGTAACATCTCATTAAGAATTTCACATTGAGAGGTGAATTTTATATGATAAGAATTTCAATGGAAGACAATGTGGAGGACCCCGAGAAAAAATAATCAACCAAATAGAATCATTCTTATCATGTGAGGTCTAGAGGACTGAAAGTCACATGTTTTTGTATCTAATACACATTTTGGTTTATTAGAGTTGGTTTCCTAGGAACATAAATTTTTTAATTTGATTACATGTATATTTTAATATTAACAAAAAATATTATTATATATATATATCATTGTATTACATGAATCACACATAATAATGTCCTAGGGTTATGTTTCATTAATAAGGTCACAAAAATTTTATTCTATTTTTAGAAACATGAAGTTCCATAATGATATTAAAAAATATAGTTCTTTGGTCAGATAAATTACATTGATTGTGGAACGTAGAATATAGAAGATTAGGTGTGAGTAATTGAATGTGGATATGGATTATTTTCTTGAATTCATACACAATAATCTGTATGGATGGAGATTATTAGAATAGATATGATAGTATGAATTCAAAATATTTTTGTTCCATTAGATATTGCAATTTATATGTTTTTGCAATTGATCTTAGAATTAATATTGTCAATAATAATTCTCATTTAATACATACTTATATAAATGAATGAAACATGAATTCCATATGTTTGATGTAAGTATGGTGTGTTGGGTGTGTCAAAAATTACATGTTATTTATGGAAAAGTTAACGGTGGATTTTTTCCATCCAAATTTATAGATGATGATATCTTGAACCATTCATTGAAATAGAAACATATCATTTAATTCCATATCCCCGGAGTGTTGACATTTCTATTTTATATTGTCAATTAATGACTCGTTGAGAATATAGGTTAACGACACATATGTGAAACCTATCTGATGAGATATTGAGATAAAGGGATTCTATTACCAAGTGATGGATTTTAAAAAAATTTCAATATTGGTTGATTAAAAATTCTTCCTCTTGGATTCCTTAACCTATTTTTATAGAGTAATCTTCTACATTAGGTAATCTCACCTAATCAAAATTAGAATTAATCATATAGGTTCATGTAATGTGTGGTTTGGTTGATCTAGACTAAATTATATTTCACTTCAATTATTAGAATCAATAATATTCTCATGAACAAGAAATAATTTTATTTCAGTATTATTTGATTAAAATATTTATTGATGGAGGAAATATTTAATAAAATATTTATTTTTGTTTGTAGTAAATACAGAGGAGGATGAATGGACCAAGATGGTATACATTGTTTAGTTTTAAATTAACAGTAATTAAAACTATATCTTTCATTGTACATTTTAGTGCATGCCATAAAATAATAAAAAATAATATTATTATATAAATGAGTTTTTTTAATGATTAATATATTATATATTTTTTTTTCTTCCATTAGATATTATTTGAAACTAATCCATAACTATATGAATAGATGGTTAAATTTATTGAGTTGGGTGAATAAAAAACTAAGAATTTTGAAAAATTGTGCACAATTGAAATCTCTATAAATATTCCTCATATCATCATCTCTATAATGAGAAAAAATCCATCATGTTTGAAGGATATTAGAGATATGATGATAGATAATTTCAAATGAATTATTTTCTGTGATGGAACCCAAAAATAAATTCACAACACTCGAATAATAAAGGTTCACATATGGATCATTTGTAGAGGGATTCTACACTATAATCCTTTTAGCATAATAATGGAAGTTTCAATTTGTTTTTAAAATATCATCAATTTCTTCAAATAAAGGATAATTTTTTGTGGTAATAATTTCTTCTTATTTATATTAATTTGTTTTAAATTTAACATGAATGATCATCAATTGGGATTTTGGGAAACAATATGTTAAAATAAATTTTAATATAATTCCCACTAAAGGTTCTTCAACTGTTCATAGAATGTTCGGTTGGTATTAAAAGGAGATGTTTAATGTTTATAACTATTTCTTTTATGGCTTATCTATATTAGAAATTGTGGTACAATTTTCATTTATCAATTATTTATCCATTAATCTGATTTTCAATAGCATGTTTTCGTCAAATTAATCATCATCGTTCAGTGTTTCATTATCATAAAGGGACAATAATAGAAAAATAACAATCAAGGATTCCATCAGGATGTGTCAATGATTTTGAAAAGAAAACATGAGATTATGTGGCTTGTAACTGGGGTACACATTGTGTACCCAAATGAACTACACCTAGCTAGGACATGGTATACATGATAATCCATGAAGTAACTAAACATGGTGTATTTATTAAAAATCACATATAGACTGAACCAACAGGGAAGATGGCAGGTCAGATTACATGGATTGAAGATGACATACACATCATGAAGTCAACATGGTTTAGTAGTGAAATTTTTAAAAACAATGCAGTATAATATATTTTAAAAAAAATTGATAATGACATAAAATATCATTAATTAAATACATGACGAAAATCCAAAGTGAATGTTGTGTAGTTCATTATTTTGTGTGCCTGAGATACATACCGTGTTCCTCAGAGAGTTATGTGGATAGACGATGTGCTGGATACACTACATGTATCTAAATTTTATATTGGGTGTAGTCCTGCATCCTATAAACATGCTATGTCCTTTAGCAGGTTATATAATCACATGGAATGACTGATACAAAAAATATAGATGGATTTTACATGTCATTTTTTCCATCCAATATACACTTTGAAGCCCTAGGTGTGTATCCTGGTACACAAAAATTATGATACACAACGTGAATCTCATAAATACATGTCGTGTATTCATCCAATTAATGGATAAATAAAATTACATTAAATTTATAATTACATAATTATAACATTATTATATTTATTGGGACTTATTGTGTTTTAAAATTTAATTATTATTCAATAAATAATTATGTGCTAAAATAATTTATTTTAATTATGTATAAGTATTTGTTATGTAGATTTTTATATGAATACCTTTAGAGATGGGTATGTCTAAGAGAATTTGGGTGGGTATTAAGATTAAATTTATTTAATTAATTAATTAATTAATAACATAATTAATTAATTAACAATTATTTAAATTAACAAATATGAAAAAATAATTTATGAATCCTAATAAAGTTTATTTTTTGTGTATTCAGTGCATGTGTATTACCATTGATTAGCTTGACTAAGAACTGTGTATTTGTTGGAATTATTTTATTTATTTATTTGAATGGGTTTAAAACTAGTAAATATTAAATTAAAATGATGGAATGTGAATCATTCACCACCCAATTATTATGTTGGACATCCATGTCCAATGTTATTTATGTAATTCCATTAACCAAACCTTTTTTCCCTCACCTACATGTGTGTTACAATTACCTATAATTACTCAAGTATTCTATGTTTCATGGAGGTGGTTAAGGAAAAAAACAGAGATGTTCCAACCAAGGTGATATATATATTTAATGTTGGGATATTATACCCCATTTCAAGACTAGCATAATGAGTTATTATCCTAAGGGAAATGGTTTATTTATTATGCGATAAATAAGTCAACCATTATATAATCTCATGATCAAGTTAATTATTTAGGACTATATTTCATTATTATGAATTATTTATTTTATAGAACAATGTGATCACCAAAATAAATTAATTAATGAGAAATGAGGGAATATAAATAAATAGTTTATGTAAAAAAATTGTCATACATGCTTTATCACCAAATTAATGTCCATATAATATTAACAAGTATTGTGAAAGATAATAAAAGTTAATTTTACAAATAATAAATAAAACCCCACAATTAAATATTATTTCGGGGTTGGAGTACATTAACCTGATTTGGATTAAAAAAATGAACTATGAGTATAAACAATCCTTTTTGGGAAACATAATTTTATATGGTTATTTCAAGATGGTTTTGGGTTGGCATAACAATTATACATTATAATAAGCTACCCTTTCATAACATGGTGTAATTTTGAGGCAAGTATTAAAGAAATCCAAGTTAGGTTTTTTTGATTGCAGAATCTACTAAAAGGATAAAAGAGTTACAAGCCTGTAATTGGAAAGCAATTCCAACCTAAATCCAATAAAAAACATGACAAAACCACTTGGATGTTTTTGAAGGGTAATATCGATCATTTCAAGAATAATTTATGTGAAATTTGACATTCTATGTTAAATGGTGAGGAAAATTTTGACCTGATAAAATAATGGCAGATTTAAAGAAAAATAATAATAATAATAATTTCCCACATAATTTATAATAATGAGAAGTACTAATAATAATCTCTTTTAAAATGGTAGATTAAACGACTTGTTGATATTCCACACTATCCCTAGGATCAATATTATAAAATAAAAACTCCCCACTTTTAGTTCCATCCATGAGTATTTTAGATGATTTTGGGTTGTCTTCATCCATGAAATGAAATATTACCAGTTTTAATCCTCTACGATTGATCCACCTACGAAGGATAAAAGTGATGAAGAGATAGTATCCAATAAAAAACATATGAATGATGTTGTAAAAGTAAAATTTTTTATTCTATAATCTATATCTAGTGAACTCATAATGTCTCTTGAAATAATGGATGCTTATAATATTCTTTAGATTATATTGGACCATTACTAGAAGAGATAGAAACAAGACAATTTTGGAATTTCTATATTACTCTATCAAATTAAGCTTACAGATAGTTGTTAAACTGGGCCTCATATAGCTTTGAACATTTGATATATCGAGTTACTTGAAATTATAGTGTTTAAACTTCATATTTAACTACAAACGGCTCTCATTCTTACATCAATCTCTCATATATTCCCTAAAATTATTGTAAATTTTAATATAAAAAATTGAGTACTCTCTCACTAATCTCCTCAGTCTTCATCACCAATCAAATAAAGAGGTGAAGAGTGGCAATATTTCCATCCTTATGGTGAAAAAATAGAAAATAAATGTGAACAAATATAGTCCCAAAACATCTTCAAAGCATTCCAAAAAGTTAATGATAAATTTTTATGAAATGGATAAAGATGATAATTTCTTCACATGTGGAATAAAGGGATACTAGATGAAAATTTATTTCCCATCTATGAAATAAGGTGAAGCTTTATGTGTGATTGTTACCAAGTAATATTATTATTTTTTTCAACAAATTTAGTATTTGATACAACATTTTGTGCTTGCATATGTATTCAAATACTTGAAACAAGTAGATTTAGAAATATTTATTGAGGGGAGTTAGATATATATGAAACCAACATAGCTAAAAAAAATTCAATTTATTTATGACTACAACATCATGTCTCTAACAAAAATGATTTTTCATTAAATGGTTTTTATTATGTTCCATCAGTTACCAAAAACATCATATTTATTTCAATACATGATATAAATTAATTTAATTTAAAATTTGGGAATAAGTATTTCGTTTTTTATAAGGATAAAATTTATTATTCTAAGGAAAAATTAAATAATGGTCTTTATTTGTAGATTACACAAAACAGTTAATGATAGTTGATAATGAAACTACATCACATGAATCATACCACACCCAACATTTACATCACTGAATAGGTAGTTTAAATGAATAACATTTGATAAAATTTTACTAAAATGGATATTTATATTATTTTGATCTAAACCCACATAGAGTATGTCAGGAAAGTTTACATACTAAAAAAACTATAGGCACTTTTAGTGGGAAAGGTGATAGGGGTGAAGAGATTATTGAATTAGATTATACTAGTGTGTGTGGACCATTTCTTGTTTAATAAATTACTATTTACTAGTTCTTTATAAATATTAATTATTATTTTAGTAGAAATGGATATGTTTACTTAATGTGATATCATTCAAATTCCTCGGAATAAATAGAGGAATTCAATATTAGAGTTGGTAACTAAATTTTTATGAAAATTAGGAAACTTTGATCTGACAATGGTAGTGAATATCATAATCAATACTAAATTTATTATTTATGATAATTTAGTAATTTATCTCAACTCAATTATCATTATACACCTCAATATAAAAGTTTAAATAAACGCAAAAAAATACAAATTTCTTTAAATGGTTATATAAATGACGATTCATATGAATAATCCATTATATTTTTAGGGATACATGTTATATATATAGACACACATCGTAAACCAAGTACCATGTAAATACACAAATAGTATTTCATAAGAAAAATATAGTGTAAAAACCAATATTTTTTTATTTACAGGTTTTGGGTTGCGAATCATTTTTAAGGGTTATTCATGTAACACATTATCACTCCAAGGCACAAAGTGTACCCTTAAAGGATACCCCATGTATACAAGGGCATATTACCTATACGACTGCTCAAAAATAAGAGTAATATTGTAAATACAAACCATATTAAACTAGAGGGAAAAAATCTCTAAAAGTGATAGTGGGAGTGACATATATATATATATGTGTGTTTATTAAGTCCTTGATCAAGGTACAAAATAGATTAAACTAGAAGATATTCCACAAATACCAGTGGAATAATAAGTTATTTCATAGACACTATTAGAGGACCATGACTGAATGGGTTTCTTGGCAAAAAAAGATGTTTAATCACAATCAACTTATTGTAGATCAACTTTAATGTAAAAGTAATTTGTTAGTGTCACTAATATTTTCATTTGGAAAGAAGCAATGAATTATGATCGAGATTCCATGCAACACAAAATTGTGTAGATTTTGGTAGATCCTTCAATTGATTTATTGAACATTTGTTTAAAATGGGAATTCAAGAGGATAATTTACATAGCAATACAAATCAGTGTCTATATTACATGAGTGGATAAAAACTGGTTAAAACAACATCAAGTCACAAACTACAATGAATCATTTTTACCAATTTATATGATTAAATCCATCAAAAGTATAATTTTCATTATTACCTTCAATTATACGGATATTTTATAAATGGATTTGAAAATATCATTCCTTAATTGAAAAATTTAGGAAGATGACTATATGACACAACAAAATGGGATTGTGACTCTGATGGATTCTAATAATGTATTAAAATTAAAATAAACCATTTATGGATTAAACAAAGAATCCATGTTATGGAAAAGTTTTTTTGATGAGGCCATAACATATTTTTTTCATAAAAATTGAAGATGATTCTTGTATCAATAAATTGTTAATGGGAGTTATGTTATTCTTATAATAGTTTATATCGATGATGTGTTACTTATTGGAAATGATATATCAGTATTATAGTCTTTAAATGATTTTTTTAAAAAATTATTCTTTATAAATTGTATTGTTTAAGTATCATATATTTTGTGGAATAATATTATTTGTAATAGATCAAAGAGACTGATCAACCCATGTCTAGGTACGTATATTTTCATGATATTGAAGAGATTCAATATAGAAAAATACTATATTGGTTTGTTTCTATTGTCACATAATATTCTTGTTTTCCTAGAAAATTGGATCTCATAATCATGAGGACAAATAGAAAATTGAATGAATTTCATACACACGGTGATTAGGTCAATCATGTATGCTATGATATATACTATTCTAGATGTTTCTTATGTCTTGAGAGATGTAGACTGATATCCATATGACTTAGGTGACTTCTACTGAATGGAAGTCAGTAGTATCGATAATTATTGGAGGAATAATAAGTATATAATTGATTTTTATGAGGGATATAAGGAATTATTAATCATATGATATTTATATTCTTATTCCAAACATATCAAGAGATATGAAATTGATGATGTGATACATCATCACATTGAAATGAGTATTTGTAAGCTTCAATGGATCATATAAGGTTTTGGTCAGAGATTCTATAGTAGATTCCTAGTATATTTTCGAATCTAATGAAGCTAAAGAATCATTATGTATATTCAATTTCATCAATGATATAAATGTTTTTCCAATATGAAAATATGATATCACAATATATTATGATAACAGTATAGTGGTACTTCTATCTAAGGATCCATGGTCACATTAATGGAAAATTAATATACATAGGAAGTATAATCTCTTTAGGGATTCTTCATAGAGAGGTGAAGTTGGAGTGAGGATAATTTCCAAGGAATACAATGTGAAGGACCCATTTAATAAATCCCTAAATCTACAAAATGTGATTATCATGTGAGGTCTAGTGAACTAAAAGTCATAGATAGTTGGATCTAGTCAAATTGGTAGTTTTTTGGAGTTGTATTCATAGTAAAAAATTTATACATTAATGGAATTTATATTTGAATATTTTTAAAATAACATTTTACATATTGGTCATTATTCTGGATGAGTAATATGTAAAAATATAATAGGGTATCTATCACATTGATAATTTAATAGAAATTCCAATCTATGATGAGAAATATGAAGTTTCAAGATTAAATTCTTAAATACAACTATGTAGTCCGTTGACATACTACAATTGGGGTATATATTTTATATATTTTCTAGTGAGAGTACTCATAATTGGACGAGACATATTCTTAAGAAGTTCACACATGGTAATCTCCAATATGGGATATTAGGATAATAGAAACTCATGTATGAACATCACATGTTTTTGTGTATTCATATATTTATATATACATGTTTGTGTAATGGACTTTAGGCTTTAATATTATCACTAATTATTTCATGACTCGTGAACTCATATTTATTGATCGAGACTATAATGTGATATGTTGTTGGGATATAGAGTGAATTGGGTTTGTATGTTTCATTAGAAATGAAATTTTATTGATATATATTTCCATGATGGTTTTTCCCTTGAATATTTATGAATGTTGATATATCAAACTTTTTATTGGAATATAATTTCTTTATTTAATGTTTTTCTCCATTGGAGTATCGACTTGTTTATTCAATATAGGAAAATAATGACATATCAAGCACATAAGGTAATTACATAGATGTAAATCATGATGGAAGAATATAGATACCAAGATATTATATTACATGGTGAGTATTCATATATCATTGTCAAAGTTGAATCATTATGTTATATTACATGGGTTACTTGATTATATTATGGACAATAATATTAGACTTTTAGAAAGATCATATAGGGAAAATGAGAATGAATTCAAGTGGGTTACACACTATGTCATTCAATTGGTCTCAATTATATTCAATTTGAATTTAATAATTAATGTAAATATTATTATCAAGACTAGGAAATTATTTTATTCAGGTTCTATCAACTAAAAATATTTATTCATGAATTAAATATTTAATTAAATATTTATTTGATTATTTGATAAATTATAAGGTGGGATATTGAATCAAGACTAAATTAATTCAGAAATCTTATTTTACCTTAAGATAAAAAATTAGTTATCTTTTTGTATGTTATTGCAAGACATAAAATATTATTAATATTATTATAATATGACATGGGGTTTGTTAATTATGAATATATTCGGTAAGGGATGATATTAAATTAATTATTTTTTTACCCTAAAACCAAGCCCTATAAATAGTTGGTCATATCTATTATGTATAGATAATGTGAAATTTTAGAAATGAGAATCGTTTCTCACAACAAACTTCTATATTGAATTTTACTCTCCCCTCCCCATTAATGAGAATAATTTCTTTTAGCTTGTAGGATCTTAGAGTGATGAATATGAACAATGAAAGATAATTGATTCTTTTTTCTATATCCCTAAAATCATTCTTTCTCACTCAGAGATCAATGGAGTACATGTGGATTGGCTCTTGTGGTATTCTACAAATTAATCCTTACATTGTAATGAAGGTAATATGATGGAGATTTTGGAATATAAACAATGTAATCAAAGAAAGGATCCTAAGATGAGGTAACAAATTATTTACATTTATAAAAATTAAATATAAATTTAATGCACATGATTCTCTATTGGGGTTTTAGGAAACTATATATTAAAAGAAATCTTCATATAAAAATTAAAAATGGAGTTTCCACTACACAAAAAACATTCACCATTTAAATCATATAATGGGAACCCTTGAACATCAAAAATTATCTAATCAGTGGTTACATGTAAAAACTCTGGAAGGGCCAACCTTTATCTAGTATACAGGTATACCATCTCGACTTATAATTGAATGGGAACATCTCTATCATTAATTTCCATACCAATTAGACTAAACTATATGATATACAATTATCCTCAACCAATAAAATTGAAAATTGTGAAGGAATGATATACATTAATATTTAATTAATATCTAGAAGGTTCAAAATAATTTTATAAACATTCACCTTCCTGATGAATACTTGTTAGATATATGTATAGAGAACCTTAAAGATGTGTTATAGACCCCTAGTCATCCCAATAAAATATTCAGGTGGGTTTCTGGATCTTTCTAAAATGTCGAAAATATTATAATACACTTTTTTATGAACGAAATTAATGACTCGAACTATATATAAAGCTCATGGAAATAGAATAGGAAAAGTGGAAACTGTGACCATCACCCTTAAGACAGCTCCCACATGGTCTCCAACACCAAAATCCACACCCTATCTTATGATTTCTCCTCCTAAGATGTGACAAAACCAATATTCAAATAATGAAAAGTGAAAGGAACATAGAATAAATCAATTTTAGGAATTTATGAATATTATTTTTACCTTTGGATATTAAATATGTTCCAGCTAATTTTTAGATTCCATGGAAAAAACATGTTAGAATTTTCAAATCCTAGGAGGCCTAATTAGTTTCTACATGTTGAGCAACCTAAAAATATTCCATTTCACTGAATGTTAGTCCATACCATCTAGGGATTCACTGTTTTAAAAGTAATATTGGAAACTGTGGTAATTTTATTTTCGGTAATATTAGGAAAACTCCTTGCACAAGTGGAATGCATTTCCACTTCCATCCTAGAGTAATGAGGTGAGTTGTAACAAGTTTCAATAAAGTTTTAAAATAAATAATTATTTCAATAACAAAAAAACCATTCAATCGAACTCTTTCCAACATCATGGAATAGTTTTACAAACCATTCATTCCCTATGTATCTTTTTTGAGGATGCAGTGAAATTAATCAACACCATAATCCCATAAGAGGTAATCTTCCATGAAATGACATGATAAGAGTTACAAAAACCAATAATATGAATATTATCTGATAAACCCCAAAATGTTTGTCCTTACCCAATCAGACATCATTCCCTATGTATCAGTGGTATGGACTCCATCTTACAATATGGTACCATGGTCACCAACACCGAAAACAAAATCCTCATTAGATAAATATTTGGTCATTATATTTATTAATTCCAGTCACATAATGGTCTAATTTTACTATTATTAGTAAATTTATGAAACAATGTTAAATGTCCATTGTTTTGTAACCAAAGGTATAGGCCATGTGATCTAAGTATGTATGGAAAGGCACAATCATGGGTTAACCCAGTATTTCTGCCATGTCTATTGAAGAGTTATTTATGCTACTGAATATCATGGGAGATCCCTTCATCAATCCCCACATGGAAATGAAAATCAACCAAGGTTCAATAAGTTTGATCCATATATTATTTTTAGAAGATCCAATATAGGGGTTTAAATAATTTTATTACACTCGATGAGTCGATAAAATAAATAGTCACATCCCACGGGTGCCAAAAGTGCCATAAAATCCTATTCAAATACCCAACCCTCTTAATTCAAGAACCTCGTCCCCAAAATAACCTACTAAAAAAATCCTCATTTTTTGAAATTTTAGGCATTATCTTATAAACATATAATCATGAAATAATTGTCCATAGTTCTATAATTTTATTACAATGATGAATTCTTTCATCTTATCTAATGAACTCTAGGAATTTCCTATAGAGGCATTGGTTAACTCTTAATATTTTGAAAATGATGCCAACACTAAAATATTATATCATATAGAAATCGATCATTCATAATTACACAAGATTATCTATTTCAAAGTGTACTAAAGGTATTCATTTATATTAGGGAACATCATAACCTTGTATGTTTCTCGATAGTTAGATAATATTTGCATCATGTATTCCTCCATTGAAAATGGATCCTGAGTTAACCACAGTCTAGTTTGAATGCTTCATTAATTGGGTTAGATTGAAGATGATTTATCCCCTTGTACCTTAAAACACGAGGATTATGATAATAGAACACAAAATCCAATTAGCTAAATTAATCTCAGGTCTTAATTCATGGACCTTATCATTTTTACTCTAAATTCTTGTTTGTTATGTAGGAAATCGATTTCAAAACACCACTAGGAAGTCATTGGTATAATAAACCTATATAGATCCCTTATTTATACAACCAATGTATAAAATACTGTATAAATTGTTAGATTAGTGCATTTCATGGTGACAAACCACAATTTCTGTCCTGTAAATATTAATATATAGATGTTGTATTTTACCACAGGGAATAGATACAACCCATGGTTGATGATATTTCTTGAGTTACTATCCCAAATAGTCTAGAATTAACCATTACTATCATGTTTAATGAAATTAATTTTGAATATGTTTTGTTCATCATCCCAATAGTAGTTGTGACCTCATATTTGAGTATATGTACCTCATTTTTTATGATATTTTTTGCCATAACTACGAAATAAAATATTGTATATGTCACTGACCCCTAAGATGGTGGAATAAACCTTTTCTAATATTCCTTCATTTATCCCTAGAGCTCTAGAAGTCCCCTACATCATTAATCATGTCAAAATAAGTTGTCATACTATTTATAGGGAATTATAATACTCATACCATATATTCTAGATGGAAAAATGTTGATTCTTCTTTTATCTTTGAAAATCCCCCTTCATCAACCATTCCCATTAGGATTGTTATGTACGAAGAATAATATGAAGAGTAATAATAAGTATAGGAACACAAATATTCCCATCCAATATTCTAAAAGGTATTACTATAACCATCGATGAACTCTGGTAGGTAAACATAGGTTCAAAGGTATATTTGTGACCTATATAAATTGGTCTATCAATGTCTTTCTAAAAACAAGAGTAAAATTAATACTTTATAAACTATCTTTGGGATGGGTTTTAATGGATCTAAGTGAAAATTATATGACTTTATATTGATGTAAAAACACACCAAATAGGTTTTCATGAATATAACAGTGAACATAATAAAGAACGAATTAGAATTCATCCAAAAAATGCTTCTAAAATCATATCTGATTTTGATGAAATCATCAAGGATAAAATTATTCAAGAGCCACAATACATTATGTGGAATTCCAAAAATATCATGAAAAAAATAAGAATAGTAATATCAAATATTGTATTGACTTTAGTGATCTCAACAAACTTTCTCTAAATTTTTTTCCCGGTCCCAATTATAGAACATCTAATCAATTCCATGGAAAGTAACAATATAATTTCCTTAATTTTTGATATATAGAATAAAAAAGAATCCAAATAGGTTATATAAATAAATATTCTAACAATTTCATATCACCTTTGGAACATACTGTTATATGGTGATGAAATTTGATTTGTAGAAAGATTATTCGATCTACTAATGTGAAATGCACTATAATTTCAAACCCTACAGAGGAAATTACAACAATTTCCATTTCGGTGATTTGGTGGAGAAATCAAGACACCATCATAACCATCTCACCAATAATTAAATTGTTTTATAATCTATGATAATAAATCATATAAATGAATCATTTGAAACAATATTTTTGTGTTAACTTATTAATGTTTCTCAATGTCTTGTTATGCCACAGTGGCATCAAATTTGAACCTAAGAATGTTAATTCTATCCTAAACATGTAAAATAATAAAAAACTCAATGATTTAAGTGGATTGTAGGGGTGATTAGACTACATTTAAAACATTATAGAAAATTCCCCAAGCTAGTGTCTTTTGTTCACCACACTAATGAATTATGGATTGACGTATATTTGGAATAATAGATGTCAATAATCATTTGGTAATCTAAAAGCATGTCTTTTTACTCTTCCAGTGGTAGTTTACAATATCAATCAAAATACACTACTTTTTTATATGTAATCCTTAGAGAGATCAATGGGCGATTTCCCCACCTAGAATAATGATGATAGATTTGGGAAGTACATTTATTATCAAAATATAACCTTTATTTACATTGAGGAATGATATTAATACATCATTAATATTTTAATCACATTTTTTATAGATCAAAAACTTATAAACTACTTGTGGTATCATGATATCCATTTGGAATTACCCGAAAACCTGTTGGAATACATCCTCAACCACCATATGCTAACTGGGAATTTTTCATGAGGGGAATAAATATTATGGTTGTATGATTTAAGTTCATGAAAAAAAATAGTTTAGACATTATGATATTTCCAAAAAACACCCCTCTATAGAAATAAATCAATGAAATACTAATTTATAATACAAAAAGATATTCAATATTCAAATTGGCCCCAATACATGTGATATTTATTTTGATTGTATGTCCATAATCCTAACAAGAAAGATAATGGATGACCCTGTAATCAATAAATGTGGGTTTTGAGACATTATTATATCTCATATAGGGGTTATTATACATTATTTCATCCTATTATCAGAAGGATTTATCTACAATGGGGTGGAGTACCAATCCCACATTTTAGGTTTGGAACTCACATATTAACTATATAAATACCAAGTAAGGGAAATTGTGATTTATATTTGGTGATCAAAAATATCAATAGTGATTATGGTATAAGAAATGAGGAGTTAATACCCCTTATTGACTATGTGTAGAGTTGATAGAGGAATTACCCATAGATCCCAAATTAATAAACATCCCACTCTCATACAACGCCCAATAGGATTCTTTAGAAAACATGACTATAGCTTGTGAATACATATGATAATAAGGTATATTAATAATAATTATGAACCATATAATGTGTCTCCACATATTCATGATATCATTGAAGATATCAATGAGGTCAATTCTATAACCAAAAATGATATTCTCAAATTGGGTTGGATAATTCCTATATTATAATACCTCTAATGTTGGGTTCTTCCATTGTAATGTCAAAGAAATGATAAAATATAATGATATGGATTCAAATTCACACATTATGATAGCCTGAATCATTATAATATCCTCTATAAATATAGCTTTAATGGATTCCTTCTCAGATGCATCGATAGAGAAGTGATTTTTTTCCTTATATAAGTAGTATATTCTGGTTCGTACTGTTCCAATAAGACAGGGACAAATATTTATCATGAAATGATAGTTGTTGGATATTTATATACACTAATGAAATAAAAATTCATAATTGTTACTAAGAATTTTCATTCCTATCAAATACATTCTAATTTCATCCATCATCCCTTGGAGTTGTTTCACAGTGCCAAATATTCCTAACCAATCTATTTATGGGGAATGGATATTGTGGGTCCATATCCTCTTAATAAAATTATGTATATAAATTACATAATTATTACTACAAAATTCATTAACATGTGTTATGATGAAATACCCCAATGGTTTTTTGGATAAAGAGTATAATCAATTCCATGAATTCCAATATCATCTTTAGATTTAGTGTCCCTCACTAAATACAGATGAATAATGGAACCTATTTTTAGTCATCTAAATTGAATAGGTTATACTTGTAGTATTATATTGAGTCCAAACATTCATCCCTCTATCATGAAATATATAACATACAAATTGATATTTATAATAATACCCTATAAAATATAATCCAAAATATATTTTACATAGGCAAAATGTTTTATCCTGATAAACATCTGCATGAATTATGGTCTTAAAATACTAAAAAACATACTGCCTCACAAGAAACCAATTATTCATCAGTATATGATACATAAGTAGTCCTACAAAATGATGTCTTGTTTCCTTCACATTGAATTTTTAGTTTTGATCAGCTATCTATAATAGATCAATCTAAATAACAACTAGATTAATTTGAACAACTAGATTAGAAATTGATGTGTACATTCCATAATTTAGATGTCCATCAAAGTCATATATTGTAATATTTTAAGAAGAATGTTCACCATCATTCATTACTCAAAATAGAAGTATTTTCGTCTCTCTTGAACCCAATGAATCCTAGTAATAATCCTCCAATGATATAATGAAAATGGGAGAGACCCTTTTTATCCATAAGTTATACTATAATGGAAAATATTTTCGGATGACCATTGATGGTTACTGTACCATTCCCTATAAAAATATTAGAATTATCATGAAATATTTTATGTGTCCAAGTAACTAACTTATGGTCCTTTCAAAAGGATAAGAAATTCCTGAAAAATCTTATATCCTGGTCGCATTCCAATAAACACTGGGAAAATTCCCCTATCTCATGATGTTAAACTATAGTATAAAATCCATGTTTCATAACCATAATCTATGGGTAAATTTCAATGTCATTATATATTAAACCATATGACGAACCTTAAATAATGTAATAAATTATACTCCATGGTTAATGACACTTTATTGTGATATAAAATTATGCATTGTTGAGCCCCTTACTTGAGAGGACCTCTACTACCACTGATAGACTCTCACCACACCAAATTTTCGAACTCAAAACTACTTCTGACTTGATTCTCACTCCAAATAGATACTTATTGATGCAATTATTTCTCATTATAATCCCAAAAAATGAACTATTAGAACAATATCTATATACGATGTTGGCCAATGTTAGACATTCCTATTCGGGCTCCCTCAATTAAAAATTCCTAGTTGAGAAAAATTTTCCATTTCATTATATACATGCTGGATATATGAAATGAAAATTCTAACCATTCATTGTCAATCCCAGAATAAAATCTCAGGTTTTTTAATTAGAAATACTTATTTTTGAAAACTCACCTAATATATTTGGAGACATGGATTCTCACAAGCCTTCCTTGACTATCGTAATTAAGAATTCCCGATTGTGAGGGAAAATATTTTTAGTATGAAGACTATGTTTTATTTTTATTTTCATAATAAATGCATAAAAATAAATTTTTTATTATCAATATCTATTTTATAGGAAAAGGTAGTAGGCCTTAAAAAATAGAACCAATATTCATAAAAACCCAAAATTGATCACAAAATCATTGATGTTAAATTTGATATGATTAAAAACATTCAACCTATATGAACTCTAACATGGTGTAGTTACGTGTGTATAATGTTCATCACTTTTAAGAACATGAATGTAATATTCCATCATATACCATGTCTAAATAATCTCTTCCATGTTTATATTCATTTAATTTAAGTCATGTATCAAAAGATGGAATTTTTTATCCACACTCTTTCTCCTAGTTAGAAGTAACTTATTCAATCTCTCATTCACCCTATTAACATCTTACTTTGAATCAATAATATTAATGGAATACTCTAACATTTCATTCATTGAGTAAATAATAATCTCTAGATATATTTCATTTTAAGATGTTGTCTTCCCTACCACCCACTTCTTATGAGAAACTAAACATTGAGATACTAGGTTTTTCTTAGTGAGCTCAGACATTTCAGGGAAGGTAGCCCAATTAGGATCTTCTATAACCATAGATCTTCCCTGCACCAAGAAAATACCATTGACATAGAATTCCAATTCATTTTACCTGGTATTTTTGGAAGATATAGTATCTAGAGGTTTTTGAATGTGAGAATAATTCTTAAATATTTCAGGTTTTTTTCTCATATGTATAATGTAGCTCCTCAAGTTACAATTTCTCACTTATTCACCTTTTTTCTGCATAGTTTATAAATTCATTTAACATTCCTTCCTTATCCACTATCAATTGAGAAATGACTCTAGATCTCATTATATGAATCTGCCTCAGAGATTCTTTGATCTTCCTAATTCACCTCCTCTTTTGTTATGAAATATTGGATATGAAATTCATCCCATTGATCATAGAACAAGCCTCACATATCCAATCCTATAAAGTTATTTCTCATATTAATAATTATTATCCTCTATCTAGGACTTAGTATATTATCTTCACTCACCCAAACATCACATGAAGTTGAGGTGACTTATTTTTATCCTTCATGTTCCATACATTCATCTGATATTTTCTCACTATCCATATTTTTCCTCACCACATTTGAAGCAACATCTCCAAATCACCCAACCATTTTATTCATAGAACATTAGGAATTTAGAAACATTCCAACACTGTAACTGTCCCATTTCCCACATTTATAGAATCTGAAACATGAGAATATTTTGATAAAGATGTAGGGTCTCGACCCAAACAAACCCATGATATGTGTATCGGGTCTACCTTCTTCAAAGTCTCACCTCAAAATATAAAAAAATATACAATATTTGGAATGGATTGAAAATGTCCTTCCCAATTATAAATGAGGGAAAATTGAACTACCATCATTTCTGAAGATACCTGATGGGATTTCATCACTAGGGTTGGCTATCATATCCTTCAAGAATTTGGAAGCATCATTACTAAGATGCCTACATGATGATAACAAAGTAACCCAATATTAATAATGAACATGTTGCATACCATGAATTTACCATTTTTTCCCAATGTGTAGGAAATCCTATTGATCCTTGTAGAAATAAACCACAATGAATATCTGAGGAGAAATTTGATGGCAGATATCATGGGTGTGGTGGTCAAAGAAAATTAATTGGCCCACCATGATACTGATCAAATGGAGAATCTTTATATTTTTAAATGGGAGGGTATGGTCGATAAGTTATATCCAAATTATCATAACGGGGGGATCCCTTTTTAGTGTAAAATAAAACTTCCACATAAATAGGGACAATTGATTTCCTTTTAGATCTAGCGAACCATTCCCCCCAACAATTAGAATATCAAATTATATCTCCAAATTAATCAAAATATGTTGTGAGTCTAAAGTCCCTACAATCTCCCATTCATGAAAATTCCATGAATGAAAGTAAAATCTATTGAAGGTGTACACTGAGTGTCATTTAATTCTAAAACGTACTCCAATGGTGAGATCCAATATCATAGTGGATTTTTTGAATTCAAGGGAATATATTATAATTGAAACAACCCCATATTCTAATGACATATTTTAGGTAAAACATAAATTATAGGGAATCTGGGTTGCTGAGAATGTTTGGTGAATGATTTGAAGATCCATGGTTGGGGATTAAGAGGGGTCAGATGGGGACCCCCTATTTAGGTATTGTTTAGGAGGGTAAATATTGGTGAGTTCATTCCTCCTACGCCATTAAAGTGGCTTGAGAAGTGCATATGTGTAGCCATGCTCAATTGGGAACTTCATAATGTGATCCCACAATGTGGAATTTCATGTAGATGAATATTTTACCTTAGGAGAAAGTCCTCTTATCTCTGTACATGATGATAACATCATTTTGTAATCCACCATTGAAACATGGTTCATGGACACTCCCTACATACTTGTCACATATCATTTCCTCATATCCATGATCCATAAGATCATGGCTAATAACTTCCCCTATTCAGAACCAAAAAATATTTTATTTTTTATTGAATAACTTCCATGAAATTATAATCCAAGTGGTACATGTCATAAATGATCCTTTACTATAATTTTAGTTTCTATTATGATAACCCCCTAACATCACATGTTTATCTCATTGATCATGACACATGTGGGATTTGATATTTCAAGATATTATTGTAGTTTTAATTATTATTTCATTAAATATTGGCACTTATAGCATGAGAAAAAATGGAATGACTATTCCTAGTTGTAAAACCATAAAATTTACAACATTATTCAAAGTTTCATGAACTTAGTCTATAGCCTCTCATATGTCAGAGTATTATTACATTAAACAATGTGTATACATCTATGATACATTTAATACTAGAATTTGAGTTCTATATTTGAATCAAGTTATCTCTATTCCCTTACAATTTAAACTACCTCACATATAGTTTCTCATCAAATAATTACGACCTTAAATATCATAAATATAATGTCCTAGTCACATTAAATTATATTTTAGAAAAAAATACCTTTCACAAGACATAAAATTGCACAATAATTTAGACCTTGAATGAATGGCCCTGAACTCTTGTGATTGGTCTCCTACTACAGTAGTTTTATTTTGAAGAATAACGTTTTCCTTGATTCATATCTCTACACGATACATAGTGGATCACATATCCTTTATCCTGACCCAATCACAATAAGCTAAAAATACCCTCTCAACATAAAATAATTTCTAGTATAGAGAACATCAAATAAAAAATACATGTGGCATGATTCTCTCTATAACAAGATATATTGGGACGTAATGATATATCACTCCTGAACCATCTATGAAACACAAGAAGAACACAACCACCCTATTATGAAAATGTCTCTTATTTGTGTAAGGGATCCCAACATGACTTACTTTATTTGAAAACTTGTGATTGGATATAATTATCACTCCCAGATATATACATTTTACCTATGTAGGGAATTTCTAATCCACGAACAAAAGATGTTTAAATGACTCCATAGTTATTCTATTAACCTCCTAATTTAAAAGAACACAATTCATATATCAAGAAAATATAATTATCAAATACCTTTACTGACTATCGAAATTAGGGATATCTCACCCTTAGGGAACCCATTGTTTTGATAATGAATATTATTATTAATTTGTATCTATATAATGTGTTCCTATATTTTGGCCCATAAACCATAGACATATTTATCCTCAATAAAAACTTCACCATCCTTATATTCCCTCACAACATCATAATGAAGATAAATTTCTAAAACGTTCTACAATCATTCCCTTCATACTAGTCTCATATCATTTTCTTATATGTTAGATCAACAAGATCATGGAATATGATCTCCCACAATGACCAAAAGATAATGGATTATTCATAACATGAAAAAAATTCCCTCCATGAGTCAAAATATTTGGTGGTTCCTACTACAAAAAACCCCTGATTGGAATTCATACTATAATTTTGATAATACTCCAATTTAATCTAGTTTCTAACATTGACAATGAATCACATGATCTAAGATATTTCATGTAGTTATTACAGTTTATATAATTAATCCTTTCCATGAGTCAATAGAGAAATCAGTCCATCCTGCATGACCTCAAACTCCTTATAGTGGCCTCCCTCATTTGTCATGTTCTCATTTACACATGAATCAAATATATATAAAGAACATTCTTAGAACTAAGTGGGTTTTTATTTTCAGTGAAACGAGATATTTAATGAGGGTTATATCCCACTTCCTGGCCCAACCATTGAATATTGGAAATTACCTTCCCTTATTCACAAGAACTAGATTCATGCAAGGAAATCCATATGTGAACAATTCAAAATTAGGTATTGAGGAATGAATGGTACTAGAGACACACCATCATGTTATAACTGAATCTTAATGCTCCAATCATGATTTAATTACATTATTTTACATAAATAAAACATTCTTGTTTTGTGAAACTTATATCCTCATAAACCTTCAATGATAATTGGAAATAAGACTACCTAACTCAGATGGAAACCATTATTTTTACAATGCATAAAACACCCAATTAAGATATACATAATGAAAACCTCAAATATTCCCCATCACCCAGAGGAATCATTACCCTCAAGCGAAGGAACTCTTTTCTATATACGCCCTAGAAACATCATAATGGGAGTCTCCATTCGAATATGGTTTGAAAACATTCCCTTTTAACTTGTCTCATGTCACAATCTCATATCCAAGAAACCCAATATAGTGATCTGCATTTATTTATCCCTATACTCAAATGTTTTTGTACAGTTCCTCTCCTACTAAGTCACACTTATATCTGGATGAGGGAAAGGTTTCACCAAAATCAAAAAAGATGAAAATATTCTACGGTCCACTAAAAACCCCAATAAAACTCATTCATTTATTTTTTATCTCCCACATACTATGAAAATGTTATATAATTGAGAATATTAATTCCTATCATTTATTTTGGATATTCCAAAAAAATATTCAAAATCATACACTCAAACAGCTCAACTCTGGGGTTACATTGAGGGATAGTTCACATATATCCCACTATGATCCATTCTTAAAGAAGAAGAAGCAAAAATAATTTTCACTATGTGTTAATTATTATGACCAAGAGTATTATTCTATGGTCATACGATTTGATATATCATAAAGGAACCTTTCAAATCATTTCAAGTTATTATGAGATGACACCAAAAAAATGAATGACAAATAGCTGAGAGAGACTATGTTTTCATTCACTCTCCAAAATGGGATAATAGAGGACCACCCACAGCTTGGAGTCTTCCCACCTGAATGATGAAATAATATTACAATTCATTATCAATGGATTCAGAGAGTGGAATAATTATTTGATCGGGATCTTCTACGACTCGTCATAGATTCGATATTGTCGAAATCTCTCTTTATGAATTGCTCGATAGTGCTTATACCCTCTTAGGGGAATATTTACCCACCTTTTATACCTATCTCAATGGTTAATTATCCCTATTTACAACTTCTTCAATATTTCATAGTTCTCAATTATGTTTATCCAACACTTTAAGATCTCAATTTGACTCTTGAAGGAACTGTTCTACCATGGATCTCTATTTTGTAACTTATCCCTACTGTCTCATAATCATTGCATCATAATCTAAGGCCTAAAAAATCTGTATATTCTAGTTCACAGAAGAATTTCCCCTAGAATATATGGTTGTATTTTCGGATTTTTGAACACTCAACCTCTGTTGATCAGTGACGACCTTCATCACTTTCGTGTGCAAGGTGTGGTAATCAAACCTCTCTCACCTAAAAATGTAAAACATACACTACAACCTGGAAATTGTTTTCTAAATATTGATAGTGGTCTATGAAATTAGTTTCCATAAATATACTATTATCATTTTCTAATAAATGTACAAATTTTTTAGATTTTATGGATCTTAGTGATTGACTCTCTTGAAAGGAATACATACTCCGAGACATGATCAAATAGACAATATCTATCCTCAAAATTTTTATCCCAATAAGGATCTATAAAAGTTGAAGTATTAGAGGTCATAGTGAATAATAATTTAAAAAAATTATGAACTCAATATTCTTAAAAATGTGTTCCTTAAATTGATATTCATACAAAAAATAACATTTTAAAGAATGATATGAGACAGTAAAATATCTAGAAGACTCACCTTCACCCACCAGGGTGATAGCATCTACAACAATCATCACCTTGTTACCAACCAAAGAATATATTATGACTCCTAATAGAGTAACCACTCTAGATGAGATTCATGATTCATGAGTACCATTTTTAGCATTATCAATAGGTGCACAAAAAATTTTAAAAAATTTAGAAGGAATGGTATCTCATGAAAAATTCTATAATAACTAGCCTCCTTCCAGGGATGTGGACAATAATTTTAAATGTTTTTTGTTGAATCCATATCTTAAATGATTTCATAAAAATACATAGACCCCTAAAAATTGAAAATAAATAAAAATCATTCATAAAAATTGATTGGCCCTCACTAAACCAATGTCTTCACTTCCACTGTGGTCATGCAATCCAAAATAATGAGTTTTGATGTTCCTGAGGAGATTCTATCTCTCTCAAGACCATACTTCAAAAAATTATAGTTCGATTGTCTATGGGGATATAACATCCTAGGACATGGAACCTGACAAATTTTACATGTTTCCCTTAAATCTTCATTTGATCAAGACTACCCTATAAGTGCCATTGCTACTACATCTGGATATAATGCAAAAGTAGTCATGCACTCTTAGATGATTGGTAGTCCTTGAATTTTAATACCAATGTAAACTCATATGCAAGTTAATTCATCAAAATAACGGAACATGAACCATGCAAATTTAGTGAAGGAACACAATGTCCACTCTTTATCTGTGATCAAATGTGTATTTCCAACTTTTTTTTACTTCCCTATTACTTAGGGTTTCCCATAAGGATAGTCTCAAATGAAAAATAGTAGGTGGGTGGTGGTGGAAAAAATATTTTGTTTATATAATTACTGCATGCATGTTCTCATCCACTTATAAATAACCTTATCCCATGACCATTTAATCAACATGGTCTTCTACACTAACACTGGTTCCAAATTCAGTATATTGTTAGGAAAGAATGGCTTATGACTCAAATACTTCTTTGTATAAAACAATTATATGATTTCAGGTAAAAATAATAGTAGAAGAGAGTGTGTATATATATAATCTCAACATATTCATCAAAATAAGAAATTTATTCCATCATTACCAGTATTTATCACAAATAGTCAATAGAGTCAATCCAACCATTTATTGATTGAATGGAAGAATCCATCTAATCAATATATGTACCATCATACTTTGGGTTTTATTTAAGGGATATATTCTAATTAGTAGTGACAATACCGAATCAATGGAAATCTATCACTTATGCTTAAATCACTCCCCACATTTCTTCAACAGATATATTCTTCCTCTTTGCATCACATTCTGTTTATAACATGGGAATCACTATCATGATGGGTGTAACATCATAGGTGAATAATGAACATGAAATTTTTACATATTTATTAATATTTGTGAATTAAATATTAATTTTACTTTAAAGAGGAATTCTATATTTGATGGAATACCTAATACACAACAACAGGTTTCATTGAAATCTTACGTTGCACACTAATAATATAATATTATTATTTTAAATGATAGTTAACGCCTAGTCGTTATAATGGTGTGAATGAGCAGAACTAAATAAATTATTATTACACATTTTTTTTATGTTTTTTAACATTTATCCAATAAAATATAGAGGCTTAAAAAGACAATGAATCTAATATTAATCATAATTTCCTTTAAAAAGCTGATTTAATGACTTTTGATGGAGAACCCAATTTGAATATTGTTTTCGTAACTTTTATATGATCAATTTAAAAAAATTAAATTCTTTTTTATAATCATTACACGAAAATTTACTTTGATTATTTTTTTGGTATTTTTCTGATAAAATACATTTTTTTAATGAATAGTGAAAAATACAGTATTTTAATTCAAATATGCCTTTTAATCTTGTTTATTTATATAGTTATATTATTTTTTATTTGGATTTAATTTGTAATTAGATTATATTTTTATCATTCTATCCAATTTTGGTCATTGGAATTAATTTCACATTAAAATTGGACTCAAACAAGTGATAATCTTTTGATAATTAATATTTCTTAAAAACACGCATTTTGTTTTAACAATTGGAATTAATTTTAAATTAATTAATCCATCTTCTATGTTTTTAATTTGTTAAAATATAAATCATTTTTTAATTTTTAACATCAAATATACCTTAGGTCGAATTTTTGTATGTTTTCTATAGAACGTCAATTTTTTATGAAAAGTGAAAATAGTTAGTAGTAGTTCAAAAACATGCTTTTTCTTTTAAATGTAATTTTTCCGCTTTTGTAAATTGAATTTCAAAAATCCAACATACATGTTTGTTATTAATAAGTAAAACAATGTTCAATAACATGAAAAAAATGTTAGGTGAATAGTAACTTTGACTTTTATTTACCGCAGTTAAAGGTAAATAGGGTAATTGAAGATAAATAGAAAATCATAATAATACCAAATTGCGTTTAAAGTTGTCTTAACCTTATTGGATTAGTAATGGACGAACATTGGAATCCACGAGACAATTTTGGGACCCCATTTAGCGACTTATAAATGATAATGACAATTTATTTTAACTAACTTTATGTAAAGGAAAAAATGACATAAACAAATATCTTTTAGTAAATAAATTTTTTACATGGGGTTATATAAGTCATATTTTAGAATATAAATATTCATGGGAAATATAAAATGATTTAATACATCATGGTATTTTTATTATAATTTTGATACCTCAGATAAATTAAATTATATATGACACAATAATGATGCAGTATTTACCTCATTAATAAATGATTTAAATAAATACGATTATAAATATTAAAACAATATCCAAAAACAATCCAATTATTATTGGATGACTTTTATTTAGAACATTAGTCATCTTATAATGAATTCTAAGGAGTTTTGGACCTTTTAAAACTGGTTATTATTTTATAATAAAATAACATATTCAAACTTTCCTAAAGAGCCCCTCCTCCCCCTTATACAAATCACTCACCTCTAACCCATTACACACACCACTCAAGCCCCATGGATCTTCCAACCCCTACCCAAATAAGCTATTGAAGTTACCCTATTCATCTTAGATGCATTACCTTCGGCATAAGGAACTTCAAGAAGTCCATTTGGTTCAAAATAGAGGAAGTTACCCAAATTAATTGTAACAGTTTCTCTTAAATGCTTCTGTTTTATTTTGTTTTATTTTACTTCTCCATCCCCATGAAATATTTTTATTACGTTATTTTATAACAAACAAATATCCTCAATATACTAGGATTTTGTTATGATAAGTATACTAATAACACATACACACTCCTCCATCTAATGGGTTATAAACAAACTGTTTCCGTGGATGGTAAACTAACACCTTATGAAACGATGATTGTTCAAATATTTCCAACCGCCTCTCATGGTGGCCATTATGATGGAACTGTATTTATAAATGATATATATTATGTTTTATTTTTCTATATTCTTCTTTAATTTTTATTTTCAAACATAACTTTATGCTTTCCAATATTTGTAAACACTATAATTTAATTTGAGGAAGTGCAGACTACCGCCCCTAAATGTGATATGATTCATTAATGACATACATGGAACGTATAAAGGATAGAGTTAATGAAATTATGTTACATAAATATCATATGATATTATATTGTGTTTATATTATACAAATTTATCATTAAGTTTTCATTCCTTTAAATATAAAATATAAATGAATGTAGCGTCCATCCGTACGTACGACTTACCGTCTCCATGAACGATGTGTTTCATTTGTTCACTCAAAATGAAATGGATTATTATAAATACATATAAACTGTATATATATGATATAAATGATATATAAACCATTTATATAATTTTGGAGATAGAGGAATTTTGACCCCATGGACAAATTGTAATTATAACAAGTTTATTTTTGACTTACGTTCCGAACATCGATAAAATATTCTATATGAACTCAAATAATAAAATAATTGCTAAAGAAAGATAAAAAGAGAAAGAAAAGGAATTAAAAACATCAAATATTTTATTAATTAATTACAGATAAACTTATTTTTATTATTCAGGAGGAACACAGAACATATGAGTCATGTCGGACATGAGGTAATGAGATTTCTTATCTCACTTTCAATTCCATGACATTTCCATTGTTCGCCACTTATTCATTGCATGTGGTGTATTTTGTACTAACATTTTATATATATTATCATGATTATATTAACAATAATAGTATTTTATTATTTATTTTGAGGTTTTCAACTTTTGGTTATACGACACAATTGATTACAATGTGGTAAAGGGTTTTGTCACACATTTTAATCCCATGAGATTCATACTATATTTATCACTATTTACATTGTGTGGTGTATCTACTTCCCATTATTGTATTATTTTTATAATATAATCTAATTAATTGGTATTTAAAACTTCATTGTATGATCCTTCTACCATGGGTTGAATGTTTCGTAATTTACAAAATCAGTAAGAGAACTTTTTAACCCAATTTTCATTCTGTGGATTAATCTTCTAATTCATAAGTATGACATGCTATGATTTTGTGTGAAATAATAGTTTGTTTATTTATGTTTTAATTTACCACACCCCATATTGTGGATATTCTTTTGATACATATAATCTCTCAATTGATAAATTCTCAAGTCATCGATATGAAATTGATAAGAGATATTTTTACTCAATTTCCATTCATTGTGTTAAAAATCCAAGTCATTGGTTTTGTCTTAAGAAGAACATGTGTGAATTTATTCTGATTGTTTTACACATAATAACTACTTATATTGGGTGTATTCTTATTTTTCACACATAATTATTTAATTTGTTTATCTTTAATCAATGTATACCTTCTTTATAAGATATTTTGTCTCAATTTACATTACATTGAGACTTCATTGTTGGTATTCAGCAATCCACTCTTATATGGTGTATATACTATTCTTTGGCTTATTATATCATGAATACCATTTTTCACATGATATTATAATGTTCTGATTAAATTTTATTCTTCAATTATTGGCATTCAATCATCACTCATTTTGTTAAAAACTATTTAAGTAAAATATCATTTTTAATGTTTTAAATATTTATTCTTATAAATAATTCTCATTCGTGTGCATGTTTTCAAAATTGTTTTAAGGATTTATTTATGTGAACATTAATGTTTTAAAATTATAATTCCATTAAAATCTTCAATGTGGTATGGGACACTTTTATTCAATAATCTATTTTTAAATGGTTTTGGAAAATGGATTGATAATTTCAATATCTTGAAATTATTTTTATGACTAAAAATAAAATTATATTAGTGAAATGTTTATATTAGAAATATATTTTGTGTTATGATGGTACATGGACATTTGACGGCTGGTTACGTGATAAACCATATGACCGGTGGTGCCGTGATAAACCAGGACGAGTGGTTATGTTATATCCACTAATGCATTGGGAATGGAAGTCATCTGTATGGCGATTCTATTTAGTGATATGTGTGTAAGTTGACCATATGGGTATTCCACATACTAAAATTTATGTCTCAAGTTACTTTTATATGTTATGAGTTCTTTATATGGGTTCTAGGGTAATCCTTTGAATACAAAATGGTACACATTGATCTTCTATTAAGTGAAGAGTATTTACGACATCATAATGGTGTAATGTATTACTTATGAAAAGGTATTCATGGTTTACATGTTATTTTGAAAAACTAAAATTTTTCCTTCCTTGTGTATCCCTTAATGATCTTTTTATACTCACCCCATGTGTTTGAAATTTTTTTCATAGGCTATATTGTGTAATAGGGTCAAGGATGGGATCAATGAAAAGCCATTCTGTCTAAAACATAGAACTATACATGACTCTTTTTTGTCAAAGAGTTTTTAATTTATGAAAAAATTGAAATAGATTATAAGTTTCTACTTTGGAATTTTTTAGATATAATGAAATATTATTGACCTAACTCTGTAAAACTCTAAACCTAGAAATATCCTCAATGTAAATTATTAATTTAATTCAATATTATGCAATGCTTAATCCTGATTCCTTATAGTTGGTATCAAAGGTCCATTTAGACAACTTTAGGGGTTAAGAGTTTTCATTTCACACATGGTTAGTCCCTATGTCAATTATTTTAGATTAATCCTTTTTATAATATTTTTAAATCAAGGAATGTCGGTTACAAATGGATGGAGGTAGATATCAAATGACATTCCTTTCTCTTCTTGATGACTTTATTTCAATAATTTTGGAAAAGTCATGTTATGATGATTGTGAATCTTTTTCTATCACACAACTCACTTGAAAGTAGTTTTTTGATATATAAAACACTTCCAATATAACTCATTATCATCTTGAATCATGGGTTGTATTTAAACCAATCCTATTTTTAAAATATTCTCATATTTTCATAGAAGGTGAATATTTTCAAGGAATTTTCAAATATTTTACCTTATCATAAGATTTTGATGCATATTATGATTTTGAAAAAGGTAATGAAAAAGGATACCCTTGAGAAACCTATTTATATTATCTTTTAAAATATAGTCTCTCAGAACATACTTATGATATTTTAAGAGTTCCATTAATTGAAACATTCATCTAAAATTTAGTCCGACTGTTATATAGAAATCATGTTTTATCAGATGTTTGGAAATTATATGTCATATATGATTAATTTTCCAAAACTGTATTTCTGTGAACATCCATATGACCCATGTTATAAAAGGTGTATTTTGAAAAAGAAGAAAATGATTTTTTATGATCTCTAAATCATTTTTTCAATTCATGTACCTTCTACCTACGTGAACAATATCAAAATGAAACCATGTGGACAACAAAATCAAGGTATGATGTTTTTTCTTTTTGGAATAGTTTTATTTTATCATATGAGGTGAAAAAATAATGATATATAAGATGTTGAGGTCATAATGAATTTGGATGAAAATGAGAGGTATAGGGAAACCATTAGGGTTAATAAATTTTAGGGTTGTTTTTTAGTTTTATAGAAATGAAAACACGTAGGATAGGTGACAACCCATCACATCCGACGAAGCTGCAGGAATCGAACACACAACCGAAGGGAAAAAGGGTGCATCACCTACCACTAGCCTACATGAAGTCCCTAGTTAGTATGACATATTTTTTTAGATAAATGATTTTATTTATCAAGAATAAGTTGATTTGGGATCATATTTTTTATCAAATGGATATCCTTAGTATAAGAAAATGATTTGGTGATTATGTGATAAATGTCATTTTGGAAGACGTTCTCTCTTTTGGGAACACTATATGATTAAGAAAACTAGAATATTGTGGGAATAAATTTGTGGAGAAATTTTTTAAATTTAATTTTGGAAGAATATATTTTTTATTTGTGGACATATAGTGATTTGAGTTATTTGTGGAAATGATTAACCTGTCATAGAGAATATGTGATTTGGCTAATTATGCATCAGTATTAGACTTTAAGAGTAGTCTACGTTTTTTGAGTTTAATGTTATGAATTATTGTGGATGACTATGTCATTAAATCCTTCTATGTTTTTGTTTTCAATCTTAGTTTGGATTATATTGAATAATTTTAAGTAAAATTTTGTTTTGAATGGTCTTCCATGAACTTTCTGTGCTTTTTGTTGAATTTTAGAGATTAATAGTAGTATTAACGTTTATAAAGGATTATATTTTTTGGGGATTATATGATATTGTACTAACCATTTTGGTTTTTTTATTTCAAAATAAAAAGGAAATATATAGTTCTTCATTTTAGGATTATGTGATTCTCTAAAACATGATTCTTGCACTTTTGATGTGACCATGTCTTTTTGAATGCTCATTGTTTGGAGAAAAGATTAGTTTTAGGTAGAAACATAATAAAGGATCAAACTATACTTGAAGGTAAGTATATTCCATTTTCTTCTTATTCTATATAGTAAATAAAATCCTCAAAATTATGAAATGGATCATAAAACAAAAAAACGTTGTTGGTTTACCTTTTCTATAGGGTAATCAAATACTGTTTAACACATTACAAGTTTGTGATTTTCTGGTGGTTAATTTTCTTCTAATCATGTTTTCTACCACACTCCATAAGAACTTAACAGTTTGTTTTCTCCTCCATATTCATGTTTTCTTACAAGGAATCCATGTATGAGTTATCTCGGGTAACCTTTGTATTTATTTGTCTTTCTTTTAAAGTGATAGTTTTATTGACTCTTTTTCCAATGTGGGACGTTAAATGATGTTTCAGAGCCCATTTTTAATATTGCGAGCATGAAATTTCCAAAATGTGGGAAGGATGATACATCCTAGGTGAATAAGGAACATGATGTTTTTAATATTTTTTAATATTTTTTAATTTAATATAAATTTTACATTAAAGGGGATGCTAGATTCGATGGTGTACCCGATACGCAACAACGGTTTTCTTTGAATTCTTACGTTAGACACTAAAAATATAATATTATTATTTTAATTGGTAGTTAATTCCTAGCCCTTATAATTGCATGAAGAAATAGAACTAACTACAATTCTATTATGCATATTTGTAAATGTTTTTAACATTTATCCAATAAAAGTTAAAGGATTAAAATGTGAATGAATCTAATTTCAAGAATGATTTACATTAAATGTTCTATTTATGCCTTTTGATGGAGAACCCTATTTAAATATAGTTTTGTTTAATTATATATGTTTTATTTGAAAAAATAGAATTCTTATTTAGAATCGGGACACCAAAATTTACTTTGTGTAAATGTTTGGTAATTTTTTTAAAGAAATTCAATTTTTTAATGAATAGTGAAAAATACAGTATTTTAATTCAAATACCCCATTTAATCTAATTAATATATGTTATTATATTATCTTTTTATTTGGTTTTAAAGTGTAATAAGATTATATTTTTATCATTTGATCTTATGTTGGTCATTTGAATTAATTTCACTTTGAAATTGGACAAAAACAAGACTCAATCTTTGGATAGTTAATATTTCATAAAAGAACTCTTTTTGTTTTAACAACAGAAATTAATTTTAAATTAATTAATCCAAATTCTATTTTTTTAATTTGGTCAAATAGACCTAATTTTTTAATTCTCAATATCAAATATATCTTTGGCATAATTTTTCGTATTTTTCTAAAAAACTTCAATGTTTGATAAATAATGAAACCACTTAGAAGTAGTTCAAAACCTAAAATTTTCATTTAAATGAAATTTTAAGGATTCAATGAATTGAATTTCAAAAATCCAACATTCATGTTTTTTTAGTATGTAAAATTTGGTTCAATAAGATGAAAATGTTTTTGGTTGAATAGTAACTTTTGACTTTTATTTACCACAGTTAAAGATAAATAGGGTAATTCATGGTAAAAAGAATATCATAAAAATACCAAATTACCTTTACACATGTTCTAGACATATTGGATGAGTAACGATCAAACATGGTCATCTTTGGGTCAATTTTGGGACCCCATGGAGCCACTTATGAATGATAATGACAGATTATTTTAATTAATTTAAAGTAAAGTAAAAAATGACAAAAAAATATCTTTTAGTAAATAAATTTTTTCATGGGGTTATATAAGTCATATTTTCAAATATAAATATTAATTGTAAAGATAAAAATATTTAGTACATCATGGTATTATTATTATTATTTTAAAAATCAAATAAATTAAATTATATATGACACAATAATGATGTAGTATTTAACTCTTTAATAAATTATTTAAATAAATAAGATTATAAATATTAAAACAATATCGAAAACCATCCCAATTCTTATTGGATGATTTTATTTCGAACATGAGTAATCTTAAAATTGACTGTAATTAGTTTCAGACCTCTTTAAATCGAAAATAAGTTTACAATAAAATAGCATTTTTAAACATTCCTATAGAGAACATCTTCCCCCTTATAAAAATATCTCACCTCTAACCCATTCCTTGCACCTATCAAACCCCTTTTCTCATCCAAAACCTGCCCAAATAAGATCTCAAGATTCCCCTATTCCTCCTATAGGCCATAAATTAGGCATATGGAACTTCATGAAGTCCTTTTGGTTCAAACCAAAGGAAGTTACCCAAATTAATGGTAATCGTTTCTCTTAAATTCTTTTGTTTTATTTTTTTTCACTTCACCAACCCCCTAAACTATTTTTATTTATTTTCATTATAAAAATGCATGTATCCTAAATATACTTGGATGTTTTTGTGATAAGGATTAAAAAAAGACTTATACACATCTAAATCTAATGGGTTAAGAACATACTGTTTCCGGGGATGGAAAACTAAAACCTCACGAAACGATGACTGTTCAAATATTTCCAACCGCCTCTCATGGTGTCCATTATGATGGAAATGTATTTATATATGATATATATTATATTTTTTTTCTATATTCTTCTATATTTTTATTTAAATATATATCTTTATGCTTTCCAATAAGAGTAAACATAATAATTTCATTTGAGGAAGTGCGGACTACCGCCCCCTCTTGGTGATATGATTCGTTCATGACATACATGGAACATATAAAAGATGGAGTTAATGAAATTATATTACATAAATATCAAATTATATTATAATAGAACTATAATATTAAAATTTATCATTATTTTTTCATTCATTTAAATATAAAATTGAAATGAAAGAAGCATTCCTTCCTACATACGGCTAACCGTCTCCATGAATGGTGCATTTCATTTTTAAATCAAAATGATATGGAGTATTATTAATACATATAAACTATCTATATATGATATATATGATAATTAAACCATGTATATAATTTTGGAGATAATGAATTTTTGACCACATGGACAAATTGTAATTATAAAAAGTTCATTTTTAACTTAAGTTCAAAACATTGATAAAATATCAAATATGAATTAAAATAATTAACTAATTGTTATATCAAAATAATATGTGATATCAAAGGAATAATATAATTTTATTATTTTCTTAATTAATTATATATTAACTTATGTTTATTATTCAGGAAGAACATGGAACATACGAGTCAAGTCAGACACGAGGTAAGGAGATTTCTTATCTCACTTTTAATTCCATGATATTTCCATAGTTTTCAACTTATTCATTACATGAGTTGTATTGTGTATAGAAATTTAATATATATTATCATGATTCTATTTATATACATATTTTTCTATGATTCATTTAGTGGTTATCACCTTTTGGTCATATGACTAGATTTCTTACAACGTGGTAAAGGGTTTTATCTCACCTTTTATTCCCGTGAGATTCAGGCTATATCTGTCACTCATTCCTTTGTGTGGTGTATGTAATACCCATGATTGTATTATTTGTTTAATATACTCTAATTAAATGGTATTTAAAAATTCATTTTATGACCCTTCTATCATGGGGTGTATTTTTCCTAAGTTACCAAATCGGTAAGAGAACTTTTTAACCTAATTTTCATTCCTTGGGTTAATCTTCTAATTCATAATTATAATATGCTATGATTATGTGTGGAATAATTGTTTGTTTATTTATGTTATAATTTTCCACTCCCCTTTTCATGGATATACTTTTGATACACATAATCTCTCAATTTATAAATTCTCAAGTCATCGATATGAACTTGATAAGAGTAAATTTAACTCAATTTCCACTCTTTGTGTTAAAAATACAAGTCATTGGGGTTTTCTTAAAAATAACATGTGTGAAATTACGATGTTTGTTTTACACTTCAAAACAACTTATATTGGCTGTATTATTATTTTTCACACATAATTATGTAATAGATTTATCTTTAATCAAAGGATACCTTCTTTAAAAGGGATTTCGTCTCAATTGACATTCCATTGAGACTTAATTGTAGTTATGAACCAATTCAATATTATATAGTGTATATATTGTCCTTTGGAATATTATACCATGAATACCTTTATTCTCTTGATATTATAATGATCTGATTAAATTTTATTCCTCAATTTTTTTTTATTCAAGAATCTCTCATTTTTTTAAAAACTGTTAAACTAAAATATAGTTTTAAATGTTTTATAGATTTATTGTTCTAAATATTTCTCATTAATTTAAACGTTTTCAAACTGGTATTAAGGATTTATTTTTATGAACACTAAAGGTTTAAAATTATTATTCCATTAAATGATTCCATATGGTACAGGACACTTTGATTCTAAGGTAACTTTTAATATTGTTTTTTAAAATGGATTGATAATTTCAATATCTTGAAGTTATTTCTTATGATTGAAAATGAAATGTTATTAGTGAAATGTTTATATTTATAATATTTTATGTGTTATGATGGTACTTGTAGATTTGACAGGTGGTTATGTGATAAACTATATGACAGTTGGTGTCATGATAAACTAGGACTAGTGGTTATGTTATAACATCCAATGCATTGGGTATGGAAGTCGGTCGTATGGCTATTCCATTTAGAGATATGTGTGGAAGTTGACCATATGGTTATTCCACATAATAATGATTATGTCCCAAGATACCTTTATATGTTATGTGTTCTTTATATAGGTATTATTGTAATCATTTGGTTACAAAATGGTAAGTATTGATATTTTATTCAATGAAGAGAATTTACTACTTCATAAAGGTGAAAAGTATTACTTATAAAAAGGTAATCATGGTCTACTTGTTGTTTTAAAAAACTAAAAGTTTTCCTTATTTCTGTATCCCTTAATGATCTTTTAATTCTCATCCTACATTTTTTAAATGTTTTTCATAGGATATGATGTGGAACAGGGTCATTGATTGGATCAAGGAAAAGTCATGCTGTCCAAAACAGAGAATTGGACATGACTCTTTTTTTCAAAAAGTTTTTATTTTCTGATAAAAATTGAAACTGACTAGAAGTGTCTACATTGGAATTTTTGAGATGTAATGTAATAATAATGACCAAACTCTTTAAAAATATAAACCCTAAATGATCCCTAATGTGAATTATTCATTTAATTCAAGATTATGAAATGTTTAAGGCTGGGTCCTTTTATGGGGATAGATAATGATGGATAGGATTACCCTATAGATGAGGTGATATCAATATACCACACTTGTTACCTTGGTATAATTAGTTATGATCACCTTGGATCATGAAGGTTGTGAGTACTTAGTTATAAAGAATAAGTAACACACATTTATTTAGGAGTAATGGGTTAACATTCCTCCTTAGTTTCTTATGAGGCACTAAAATTATCTTCCCCTTCTTCACTCTCACTAATATACATCTTCATCATTTTGAGTAATCAACTTGAAAATATATATTTTCCATGATGTGAGTGAATAAATGCATCGACATCATAAATATAAGATTCTACTAGATTGGGATACTCAACATGATATATATTTTTAGGTACACATGCGAAACATTATACAGTTAAAATTTATCCATCTTGAGGAGAAAATGACATATTCTTGTAATGGGAATAAATCCACTCTTGGTATTCCAATCCCTCCAACATAATAGATATGCAACATATTCAGTGATTAATTCCTAGGTATAAGGTACAAAAAATTATTTTAGAGAGATAAAACCACATTTTTTTGTTATATACCTCAGATTTTTTCCTCTTCAATTCCATTTTAGAAATAATGGGTTTTCTTAATGAAAAAACCATCCCAATAATAATTTCCTTGGTCCAAAATTTATAACCCCGTGGTTTCAGGTCTAGGTATAAACTTAATAATGTTTAGAAAATTATTCAGATGAATCTCAGGGTAAAAGTATATCCATGATTTATCATATGAATTCTCAAGTTTATTATTAGTGTTTATTGGGAGGAGCATAATTTCGGAGCATTTATCCCCCTATATAAACATCAACCATATCTAATGATAATCCATCACATGTTTCTCCTAACATAAACTATTAATAAATTCATAAAGCCTCTTTTGTATAAAATAAAATTTAAACCAAAATATTAATGGGTAATACCCCCTCAAAGATTAGTTGTCTATCAATTCCTACATCTAAAACCCTTCTTCTTGAGAAATGATATATCCTATCCTTTTATTACAGCTGGAAACATTGTTCACCAAGTTATCAATTTGAGTGGATTATGGAGTATAAATAATGGTCATGATGGAATATTTTATCCATTACATCACATGGCTCCAATGAAAATGGATTCACTCTATATATACTTTTCTAGTAGGACATAAACCGAGCATATGTAATGAGTTATTCATTGATAAAGTCATTACCCCCATGTTATCTTATATCCCACCCTAGATAACATGGATTGTGCCCATGATATTTTGAGGAAGAATTCCCATAATAATTCATCATAATATATGATACACCATTTCTAATATTGGGAAAAAATTCAACACTTCTCCCATTTATGAAATTGACAACCATTAAAAAATTTGTAAATCTAACCCCAATGATTGAATGACACGCCATAAGTAACCTAAAACCTAAGAAAATGACCATAAGGGTTGCCAAATAAACCAATATATCATCCCCAAGGGTGGATTTCTAGATCCATTATTCAAAATGGCATTCCAAATTCATTGGATAATATGATAAAACATGTATTTGGGTATTTTGGGTCTGGAAAGTACAATTTCACCTTGTTCAAGGTTTCTTGACATATGATTGGAAAAAAAATTAAATTTCGTCATAAAAAAGGAATTTACAACTTTAGACAAGTATAATCCGCTAAGTGATTTTTTGTTTTGTTGAGGAGATACTTAATATATGGGGGAATTCACTATTTCGTCCCACATTGAGGAAGGAGGGAAGAATTGTTAATACATTTCCCCAAAAATTGGAACCCCTAGGATCATCTGGACATTCGATAAGTTGATACAAACCACACCATGTGATAAATGGAACATGATCATATCGATAATACAACTACTATGAATATGGGGAATAATTTATTTATTCTAGATAGAAAAGTTGGTGGATGCCCAGATAGTTTTATACATCCCAACAACCATCAAATAAACCTTAAATTCTTCAAACCATTAGAAGACCTCGAAAGGTCATCCCTAATCTATGTTGGATAACCCTCCATGATAAATACCCGATTTTAATGACCATCTGAGAATCTCGTCAACTTTTTTTTTATAATGATGTGTTAATAGAAATGAATATCCCATTCTAGAAATTATACATTTTTTCAAACAAAATGATGTATAACCTAAATGAAACCATAATAAATGATTTCTTCAATGTGTGATCGCTTCACTGAGCTATTCACCGAGGGAGCGTTACTATGAATTCTTATCCACATTAATGATTTATTTTATCAAATGTGTTTCTTGAAAAATTAAACCTAATTGGTATCCATAATTGTAAAGTTATAGCCTATTTGAGATATGTTACACTTTTATGCTAGTACCCATGATCTCCACCAATACCCAATGAAGTGGGTCAATGTACATCTTGCACCGTCTTTAATTCTATTGATTATGGATTTACTAATTTCAGCATTATAAAAATCTTGAACCAAGTTCCATTTTTTCTCACTAAATAATAAGGATACTTAGTTTTGAATTCTAAAAAAATTCTTATATAAATTCTGCATTGTATAAAAATTGAACACAACAACACAAAATAAATACTTAGTGTGCTACATGGACCATGTTGCTGATGAAAATACTATGTGTAATATTTGGTTCCTATGTAGATATAATTATTTTATGAATTAAGATATTGATTTTTTTGAAATATTAGTTTTCATACTACGGTGCATCAGTATGATGAATATTAAAAAGGGAGATCAAAATGTGTATAGGTTGATAGCCTACATGCTCCGAGAAAGTCATAATGAGCCTATCATAACTACGTGTCAAATAAAATTTTCATTAAACCATTATATAGGCATGTTATCCCCATTGGGTCGATATGCATGACACAAAACATTGAATCGAGCTATGTTTTTCCTCAAAATTCACTCATAGTCATATCGATCAGACCCAATTCTAATGGGGGGGATATTTTCTGGGCCCGAATAGATTACAAGGGATCCCAAATTTTTTTATGAATTTGGAAAAGGATTGGAAATTTTAAATGTATATATAACAAAAATGTAGTGAGAAAATTTCCACCTAACAAGCATTCTATAAGGGAACACTACTTCACTTGAAATCCCCCCCAAATGATAATGGTTTGCGAGGTGAGGCATAAATTTAATGCACCAAATGAAAAATTTATTTTTTAGTGAACAGAAGTATTATTATGTGAAAAAAAATTCAATTTCAGAGTGATGTAGTAATATGGTTCCCTATATAATCAATTTTCTATTACTACATCAATTGGTAATATCATACTCCAGGCAAATGGATTGTCATTTGTGATGAGAGGTATTGAAATTATTCCCCTCGCAAACAATTTTCATTTATGGTGTGTGATGATAAATCAAAAACCCTCACAAACAAAATTGGCTAAGGAATCTATTTTCATAGATATCAATATGCCACAATGTATATTATTCAAATTAGTAGCTATTTTGGGAAAAACATTACACCCATAAAGTATAAATACTTGATGATCTCAATATAATAAGAGGTATGCAGTCAATAGAAGGTGGGAGATGACCTATAGAGGAGTTCAAGATTAGTAGAGACTGTGATAGGTCAAGTTGGTAGCTAATTCACTTACTGAATACTGAAATGGAAATGGAAATCCATGAATGGGATCCTTAGCCAATATCCAACAACCTACAAAAGGATACTCTTCTCATTGAAGAGAACCATTCTTGTATTCTGTAATGGGAACCCCCTTTACGTGTGAAGGAAACCTATTATAAAGAAATACCTATCTATAAAAGAAACTCTTCTTGATTCACCATACTGAATATAAGAATAGTATGTAGAAGGTTGAATCCTTAAGATATTTTACCATTTTGGACATGCTAATCTCCACTTGTGCAGACTTCAGATTCATCATCATCCCACTTGAAACTGTAAAATGTTGTGTGCTCTAAAAACACCAAAACCCTATTATTATATCATTGAGACCTCCCTCATGATCCCAATATCCATATGTCTCATGGATGAGACACATCTTTGTAACCCTATCATTATTATAAATTCATGGGGTAATGGGAACTCTCGCATTTAATCACCTCAGTATCTAAGATCCTTGAAATTATCACAATCATAAATTCTTATAGTAATGATGATACCATACATAGAGATTATAGACGTGATTAAAGCTATGGAATTCATTTTTCATGCGGCATGAAATGAAAATCCAATCAAACCATATCTGATTCAATTACATAATCCTTAATCTGGTATTCAAGATATTTCTAAAAAGAAAGTAATAGTTGATCCCTCCCTTTCTCCATTTCTCCCCCATTGCAGCAACACCCACATCCAACAGTTGATAAAGAGTGAGTGTATTCCATGGTATTCCCTACTATAGTAATACCATACAATTTATTTTATGATATCATATCCACCATACCTTTTATATCCGATCCCACATCCACCAGTTGATGAGGTATTAATTTTGAACCTAGGTAACATTTATGTGTTAGCCCCTCCCATACATAGTTTTTCATTGTGGTGGTCTTCAATTACCTCTTCTATATCACACTAAGAATTTATCATTTGGGATTATAATTCATTGATGATCATGATTATATAATGATCATGAATATTAAATGGTTCTCCCATTAGGTATAATCCTCAAACTATTTTACCATCAACTCAATGGTCCATTTTCCCTATGATACAAACCTTAACCGGGCCATATTCCAAATGTTATAACCTTGACCCTCCCTATATTGTGTAAAACTAAACCCTTATATACTATATAGTATTTTAGTTACTTCATAACAACATATTTAGGAATCTTCCCAAAGCATCAACCCCAGCTGCTTCAATCCATTATCAGACTCGCTGAGCCATATTACCATAAAGACCAAATCTCCACCAACATAGACACATTCCTTCCATGTAATATCATCTATTCCTCAACAGTATATATACATATTAAAAGCACAATTTGATGGTATATATTCATTTTAATACCAATCCATTCTTATTGGGCTACGTTACATATGGGGTTGACCAAAAAAGACCACTAATGTGTATGTCCCACTCCTACATATTTTTTGGAACCATAATCATAGAATTCCTTTCCATATGATGTTAATCTAAATTAGTAGGTCCTTGTTACCTAAACCTAAAAGGTACGATCTATCCCATTAAATGTCACCACACTATATGGGTGGTGATTACATTAATAAGGATATATATGAAGTACCTTTCATGAGAACGATTCTAACATAAAAACTCATTCCACTCCCTTGATGGAAAGAAACTATAGAGTTCCCATTAATGAGGATTTAAATCATTATTCATCAAATTTAATGTATTAATATTTATATAAAAATATGATATAGAGAAACAATAATATCTACAGATTGTTCAATTAATAGAGAACCATTGAAACATATAGATGGTTACTTATACATGTATACATGATTGATTTCATCTCTGGATGGTGAGAATATGTATATTAGTTTTTATAAAATATACCTGAATATATGACATAAACCTATAAGAGATACCTTAAGATGGGATTAATTTCCCTAAAATGTTTTTGACGAGATAGACCTCCCATCCTTTAAACCAATTTGATCACCTAAGTTTCACCACCATAAAATATTATGGATATCCTATCTTTGGAAGGTGTGTCCATATAATATCTGTTGGAATAATTGGCTATTTCTGGCCATATGAATTAACCATACGTTTAACCATGGTAAAAAATTGGCGACAAACAAATATTATGTATCTTTTTTATGGGAAATTATTTCCCCTTTCAATACATTCAAAATAAAATTTTGAAATTCATTCCTCTTAGAAATATCCATGTGACATTCACCACATTTGAATCACATAAATTCATCTTAGTATGACTGAAATTCATTTGTTGGGAATGGATTGACCAAAGTGTCGATGTTTTGGTAAGAAAATGAAACCCCAAAATTTTAGATCACATCTTATTTATATTTCTCAATCAATATATAATCTATTTATTTCAAAAATATCTTAATTGTTTCACTACAAACCACATATGGAACATCCAAATTCAAATACTTCCATGGTATTAACAACCTCTATGAAACATGTGAAATAATTTTTTTATTTCATCAAAATGTAGATTTATATTATAACCCTAGTGAATTATATTACCTTGATTTTATTCCTTTTATTATATTAAAACTCTTCTTTACCCATATTATTATGCATTTCCTATTTTTAAATCTTCCTTTCATGGAAATTTTATCACTCTTGTCTAAAGATATTTGTATTCTGTAAAGTAATACTCATTAATGAATTATGTAAGGTTTCATATGCATAAAATAATTCTCATTCTTTGACACAAAATTGAAGATATATTTTATATCAATAGGGTTTCCATGAGGTCCGTTATAAGGAATAATACATGGTAAGGAATTATTTTTATCAAAAATGATCAATGAAGAGGTTTTATGTCATGTAGAATTAATGATTAAGATCAAAATCCATAAATGAAATGAACCTCAGTCAATCCCATTACATTTAACATCTCCAAACACAAGTACATTTACTTTTATCTTTGATTGAAAACATGATAAAATATATAAAATTATGATTATAACTTCTTTATTTATCTTGTTTTTAAATAGGTTTTTAGGTTATTATTATATAAATTTATAGTAATCAGTTTTTATTAGATAATACAAGGAAAACAATTTATGAATGATAAGCGACACGTGAATTTTCAATTACCCACATCTAAATTAATAAAACAAATAAATTCTCCCCAAAAATTTGTCACAAATCCCAAAAATTATATATATATAATCTCACCCATACTTATCTTGAAGTATAAGAATGTAAAATAATATGGCTATTGTTGGAAAGGGAAATTTGGGTTAAAAATTTATTTGATTTATAAGGAAATTCATGGATTATTAGGGATATTTTCGACGATAAAATGTATAATTTAAGTTAATATATTAATAAGGGGATACACCACAAAAAGTTCCCTAATATTTACAACACACATGAGGTAATTATTAGAGTTTAAAGAGAGAAACAAGAATGTTTTAGATTCCAAATAAACTCTCATACTCTCTAAAAAAATATAGTGTTAGAAAATAATATTAAAAAAATTCCATTGAATTCCCATAAAAATATTATAAATATTTTTTATTATTCATTGAAGGTAGAAAACATCCTTTATGGAAAAAAACCATGAAAAAATAAAATAATAAAAATTGAATAAATGATACTCATACGCACATTCATTAACTGTTAGGTTTTCCAAAATGAAAAATTTATATCGCAAAGTCTTTATAGACAAAAATGATCCAATATTTTCAATCTAGATTAAGAAAATACATAAAACAAAATAATAATATACAAAAAAATATTAAAAATAGAAATATATAAAAAATGAAATAAAATATAAATATTTAAAACCTAAAAGCCTATCTCTCAACCATATACATGTTTGATAAGATTTTCTTAATGGAATGTATTAACTAATAAATCAATCATATAAAAGAAATAAATGGAAACATATATAATAAAATTATGTAAAAAGACATAATGGGAATTTATTAATTTGAATCTAGGAATATAGTGAGAAATTACACTATTTACTAATGATGATACTCATGAAAAATCATTAATATTTACCATTAACTAGAAAATATACATATTTACTGTGATCTAAAAAACACCATAATCAAATTTATTATTAAATATATTTAGGCCTTTTATTTGTAATATAACATACCATTAATGAGAAGAATCTTTATGGGAAACAAAAGTATCCATTATCTGAAGTTAGAATTTGTCTTCTTGATCAGTTTTTCATATTCTTGTTTTATACACTCCTTATAATGTTATGAAAACTCATATGATTTTTTATTTAATTCATCAAACTGTTTATTTTGAAAATTTATTTACTCCACAACCTTTACCAAATATACATTAATCACATGTTTTATGACAAATATATTGATCCCACTATGTGTTCTGTTCTATTTTTTTCAATATATGTTAACATGAAGAAGGAAGATGATAAAAAGAATTTTTTTAAGTTGTAGTTCTAAGGATTGATGGTGAAATTAATAGAGTTTTCCATCAATGATATTATATGTGGTGAATTTGTAATGTTTCATGATGTTTGGAATACTTCATTGAAGATTAAAATAGAAATAATTTGAATCTATGCTTTTATTTCTATGAAAAAATGTATTCCGAAGGGAGAGTATAGTGAATAAATAATCTAATGGATGTGGATGATTCCGAAATACATGAAAATGATACAAAAAAACCATATGGTTGATGATAATGAAGTTATTAAAGGGATTTAGAATTCCTAAAGACAGTTAAATAAGTTCTGGAAGAATGATTTGAAAATTTTGAAATGCAATATTTGTGTAAAGGGAAGATAAGATATCATATAAGGATAATTTTAATTCTTCATTCCTAGGTAAAGAAAACTCTTTAATACTATAGAAACGTAAATTTACCTGTAGTTTGTGTTAGGGTAGTTCAAGAAACGACTTGTCTACAAAAAAGTAAATCTAAAATTTCTATGTGTACAACAAAATTATCTCATGTATTGTATATATTTGGTAAGGGTGAACTCAACCCTACATATATGTATTGTGAAAGATATGTGGTATGTGTAAAGGTATTAGTCATTTTCATAAACCTAATATCAATATATTATATTCTACATAATATTCATATCTGTATGTATTAGGGTAAAGTTAAGACTAATATGAATATGTATGATTATTATGTACTTTGTGTCAACCTACCCTGGAATTTTTTGAATCCAAATAAAGGTAAAATAAAACATTATTTGGGTATCATGAAAACAATCACAGTTATGTAAATGGAAACCCATGTTATTTTAATTTCATTAAAACAAAATTATAGTGATTATTATGTTAATAAAGAATACTCAGAAGAAATATTTGTGTAAATTTAAATACAATTTGAGAAATAATATTTATTATATTTTTGAGAATATGATAAATATAGAAATGCTATGTTATTCTTCATAGTTCAAAGATCATGATTCTTTTATGAGTTATCCATTATTAAAAATAATGAATTTTTGGGTGGAGAATAAAAATATATTATATATCTTGTGGGGATAATATATTTTCTTATGCAGAAATCATGCCGAAGGAGATGATAGCTCATTGTATAGACGTTTTTCATCCCTAAAAAGGTGAATCTGGATTAATAAACAACATATAGAGAGTTTTGGTGGAAAAAGGTATTTATGAGCATACAGCTTTGGTGATCATGTGAATTTGGCAAAAAATAGTAAATGGATTTGAATATGTCATTTTTATAATATGAATTGGTGCCATCATAAGTCTCTGATATTGAGAAACCTTCATCACCTATCATTGATAATATAAATTCAGTTCATAAGTCTTTTGAATACTCCCGATGTAAAAATATATTGATGTTAAGCTACACACTCAAAAGTAATATATATCATGAAGCTTTTTTTCAACTATTATTGAATACATAATCAAATAAATAGATTTTTGGATATTCATGTGTTGTAAATCATTGAGAAACTGTGCCTAAAACAACATTTCATCCAATGCACATGTGGATGTAGATGAAGTATATTTTTGTTTCCAAAATAAACCATGTATAAAGGCTATGAATTAAGGAATTTTTTTATAATTAGAATTATGTTAATCTATGTTTCATCTCCTAATATAGAATAAAATTAGTGTAAAAATATTTTGGTGAATAATGATGCTATATTTTTTAAAGCTATGATAATGGATGATTTACAATATACCATGTCTTAATGAATTTAAAAAATTAATGTGACATGATGTCTGATATATTAGAAGATATAATTTTTGAGTATTATGAGAAAAAACATTTACATATTGAGGTGAATATATTTGAGAAAAAAGTGTGAGGAAAGTGAGAGGGATAGAGAGAAAAAGTCTTTGACTATATTCTGTAAAATATGTTGTAAGTCAAAACAAGATAGTGAAATCCAAATTTTTATGTATTGGATTTTTATATGATGTAATGAAAATATTTATGGTTTGTTATTTAGATTTAAATTTTGTGAAGATGATGAAAAATGAGGTTATAAGATTTATCATCTTAGAGAACTAGTTATCATTTCTAATCCTGTGTAATAAACAAAAATCATCCATTAAAACTATACTATAGAAAACTAATATAATATGTGATACCACTAAGGATTTTTGATGGATTATGAATCTTTCTTAATTTCTTCAATTCAATAGTGAGATAACCTACACATTCCAAGAGTGACAAAAATATTCATTATTGATCAACATCATGTGTAGTGTGATGATTGCTATATTCTTTAATGAGTTATAGACTGAAAAGTCATTCCTTTCTTCATACATGGTTGGTTATTTAAAAAAAATTAAAAAATATACCTTTATCATTATTTCTTTGACAATAATGAATTGTTTTTTAAGTGTTTTATTAACCATGATGTACTGGGGACATTATCATCTTTAGATACCGAAGCCTCATTAACAAACCCATGTGTTCTCTTATGTTTCTTTCATATTCTATATATACACACTAACTTAATGAGAGATAAATAAAGAGAGATATAATAAGAAAATAAGTGAATATGTATAAATACATTTCAAAGTAAAATTATACCAATAGTATTTAAATACCACCCCCTCATAGTGTTGCAGACATCCCTATGTGATCCTAAAAATTGGTATCAAAACAGGTCAAAACACTTTCCAATTATGATATTTGAATTTATTTGAATTGATTTTATCTATTAAATGGAAATATGAAGTGCATATTTTAATCATCTATTGAATTAAATTTCATAGAAACCATATAAGATATGTATTTATATACAATTATGAAGAGGAAGAAGATATAAGGAAATAGAATGTGAAAGAACACATAATTTAAAGAAAGAAACAATACATAAAATTATTTAACTTAGTAAAAATAATCTACATACAAATATATTTTCTGATTATATTCCTATTAAAGAATATGATGATGAAAGGATATCCTTTTAAAATATATGGGGGGATATTTTTTTCCAATGTATCAATATTGAAAAAGAAAATGTATGAATTGAATATAATGAATTATAGTTGAAATTAACCAGTAAGGAAATATAAAACATTATAACCATGTTTAATTCATCATCACTATGTGAAGAGGCAGTATAAAAATTGTCTTATCAAAATATTACTATATATGAAACATGTATCATTGGGGAATATCCCAATGCTGAGGATATAGAAAATAAAACAATTGATTCTTTTATAGACATCATGAATAAAATCCCTAAATAAATATATTAATAAATTTGGTCTATATTTATAATTATAGAGTAGGAGATAACCCACTTAAAATATGAGAATAAATGGATGGAGAATTCATTGAAAAAATGCATACAAACCTATATTAATCTCTTTGAACAGGTAGATTCCTTAAATATCACGAATAAGATTCTTGATGAAATTTTATTTTTTTAATGAATGGATCACTACTATTAAAGAGAGATAAGAATCCAAAAATATTCTTGAAGAAAGAACACATTATTTGGAAGAATTTTATACTGCCAAGAATGAAAGATTCGAAATAAAACCAGTATAATTGAAGAGCTTGATATTTATTTTTCAATCAAGTAACAAAATTCATTGATTTTAAATTATGATTATATATATGTTTTTTTATAAAAAAATAACTTCGATGCATAGTGATAAATAAATTTTCAATATTAAATGATTAGAGTTTGAAGATAATTTAATGAATATGGAACTAATTAATGTTGTTTCTATTAAACAAGTTGAATGTTGAGTTACTTATACATAAACTTTTAATGAGGATCCTTAGTAAACAATCCTCTATTAAGTGGAAAATAAATATGTTGGTCATCTAATGGTCATTATATTGATCTTTCAAATGGAATTTTACCATCCAAACATAAACTAATTAGTTTTTATAGATATATTTAAATGGGTAAAGAAATGTTTAAAATCAATACTTATAAAAATTTAGATAAATAAAAAAAAGTTATAATCCTACACCTACATCCACATTTTTAGGAACAATGTTTATAAGGATATAATCCCAAAAATAGTCTAACAGTGTTAATAAAATGTCTAAAAAATGGAATGTATATATTTCTAGATCAATTGGTCCCCAAAAAAATAATAAGTATTGTGGGATACTAATTTCCTTTATTAGATATCATTATTTGGATTCCTATTTTTGAAATAATGTGTTAACCAATAGAATAAAATAGGTCCCTACATCAAGGGGTAATGCAAGAATGAATAAAAAATCATAATGGAATGACAAAGACCATTACACAAAAAATGTATTTGAATCTTTTAGAGATTTATGTTATGATTTAAATGTACTGGTCATAGTGAATATAAATATAGACAAAAATCATGTAAGCATGCATGTAAAACAAGTGACAAAGAAAATCGCATAAAAACTGAAGAATAGAAACAATCCAATCATGAGAAATTATATTGATTAATATTCATAAAAAATAATTTCCATGGATATTATGAATAAGAATGGTGAGTTATCATTCGTGATAATAAAAATAAAAATACAGAGCCAGGTACACCAATGATTATTGAGAATGATTTTACACCGAAAGGGTATAACTATTTCTTTATTGGGAAAAGGGGACATCATGTACACTTGTAAGAAAGCCATTAATGTAAATATTAAATGATGTAATATAGAAGGAACTTGATGGTTTTATTGATAATAAAACAAGAGGACTAACTTTGTGAAATACTTTCTAAATAAACCATGTGGAAAAACCTAGGATTTCAGGAACACACCCATGAAATGACTAATTATTTTAACTTTTGATCATGAAAAAAATGAAAGAGGAAGAGAAATAACAAATGGTTAGCTATAAATGAAAAAAAAATAAACCGGATGAATGATTTGAATTTCCTGAGAAATTTTTAAGAGATTAAGGCATTTCATCTAATGAGGAAGCATGGGTGGGAGGTGCAAGCTCATTGCACCCAACAGAAATGATTGTATAAAAATTATTCTAGCGTAAGAAGAAATCATAAAAGACATAAATGTTATTTTATGTGGTTCATTTACACTTATGTATCATAATGAAAAGAATACTCTAGAAAAAGTGAACAAAAAAGATAACATTCTTTCTTCAGGAGTACTAGATTTATAAAATTTTTGTGTAAGCATTAAGAGTCCATCCAAAAATAGAGCTAAATTGAAGAGGGGAATCTAGTTTAGAAGAAAATCTCAACCGATCTATTGATATTAAGGATAAATGAGGTTCCACAATATTTTCATTTCATATTTTTTGGTATTTTATAACCATTCATGTAATTGAAGGTGATAATAGTTCACAAATGGAAAAAAATTAAATGATTTAAAAAAGAAATAACTATTATACATTTCATGAATATTTCTTAATGGAATAATTTTTCTATTAGAACATTAATGTACATCCGGATAAAATAACTACCATAATGGCGTGAATCGAGAGATCATCACTTGAGGGGAAGTTCATCATGAAAATCTAATAGAATAATATATATTATGAAAATAAAAAATTTCTAGAAATGTATTTGAAAAAGTAAAATAAATTGAATGAATTATTATTCTATCATTTTTTTTAACATGAATCAATTTACATATCAAGGTGTAGAAATTATTTTTATCAACAATAATAAAATATGGAATATTTAAGAGATATCATGGATAATTTCTAATATATTCTATATGTAGTTGAATGTTTTTAACCCGTCTATTAAGATGTGTTCACGGTTATTCTAAAATAATAATATTATCAATTAGTATTATCTATATTCATCTTGAAGATACATGAATAACTAGTGAATGATTTTACTTAATTCTTATAGATGGTATGATTGTAATTTTTTATAAGGATAACATTTTTTATAGATCCAACCCTCTGGTTTTATACATGGAGTATGGTTCAAGTAGAAATAGTGTAAAAATATTAATGTATCATTTCTACGAAAGAGGTTATAAAATCTTCAATTCTAGATTTATTTTTATTTTTTATCAATATGTGAGAGAATAATTTGAAAAAATAATTGGGAAAGGGTTAGAAGTTGAATCATATTTGAAAAATGGTTGAACATATTAAAATAAAATGTTTTAGTTGGTATTTAAAACAAATTGAATGGGGGTGACTGATGAGCTCACATTGGTTTTTTTAATCAATGTTAGTTTATATAGTATGAAGAAGAAAATCATGCAAGTAATTTAATGTAATCAATAATTATTATGAAATAAATCTAGTTCCCTGGAAAGTTAATATATCATGTGGGGAATTTTCAATTGAACATGAAGATTGAAGGACATCCTTGAATCAGGGAAGCGATACACATTATTTCTATATTTTTATTTCATGAAGAACCGGTAAGTAAAATGGAACATGTAGTTGAGAAATAATCCAAATGACATGGAGTATTAAATAATATATCAATAGGTAATAATAACATTATGTTTTATGATTCTGAATTAATTTATGTTATTGTGAAAGAACATGCCTTATGATTCCCTCCCTCCAATGTTAGGCCTCGTGGTTCGAAAATGAAGGGAGATAGATAATGACCCAAATTCCAACCATTAATAGTCCTTGTATGGAGAAAAGATCCAATGGTATAAAAATCTCACATATGGAAGGAATTCATTTGATATAATATTTTATGGTTTTGAGATAGGATAAATAACAACAAAACTCAAGTATATAAAATAAAAGTAATCCTAAAACCATACCACAATGCATGAAAACTATGAATAGATATAATAAATGTTTCAATTTAAATAGAAAAAAATAATTCCTCAAATAGTGGCTAAACAGAAGATCCAAAACACAAAACAATAATGGCTTTCTAAGTACACAATGTCCCTATATTAACCTAGAAAAAAAAGATTATATATGATGGGTGAGAATAGTAGTATACTCAGTAGCATCGTACCCATGGTTTATAGTGATCATTTGAAAATATAATACAATTGATCAATTGAATAAATAGTAAAACTAATAAGCATCTAAAAAGGTAAACTAATAAATCATAGCATCACAATAGATTTCTCACCAAATCAAACAACAAATATAGTAATATATTATAAAAATAATAAAAAAGGATCCTTGTTGATGCTTCCATACTGATTTTCTTCTCTTGTTCACCACCATCTAATGTTCCGTTCTCACATCCCTTATATAAATATTACATCACTAAACCATCCATGGATGATGTTGGTTAGGGTTCATCCTTACCAACCTCGTCCTTGCAATTCCTACCATTTGATCCTAGCATCATTCATCATCACATCACATATCACCTGAAAACACATGGACTATCACATCACATCTCACATAATGAAACCTAATCCATAACATCCTCTTCTAAAAAAATAACTTATACCCATGGTTTGGCTAACCGTGGGTAATATAGTCATCGAGATAGCTTGATGACATATACCCATGGTTTGGAAAAATGTGGGTATAGTTTTTTGACACCGTGTCATAGACTTTTACCCACCGTTTTAGAACCTTGAGTATAAATATTACTTTTACCCATGGTTATAGAACCGTGGGTATTGATATATCTATAATTCTTATAACCACAATTATACAAACTATGGGTATAAAATATAAAAAAATGGAAAAAATTTACCATCAAACTGTGCCCAACGAGTTTTGTTCACCTGACCAGCACCTTCCACAGACAGCATCACACTAACTAATCTTTTTAACTATATTATATATTCATGTATATCTGCAATTATATATTAATACATAAAGACCATGTTGGATAAAAATCATTTGGAGAGAGTGGATCCAGCGACCAGGTGTCCAAATAAATAGCATCTAACCAAGGAAGATAGGACAATTATATTTATGTTTACCTATATATATATAATTATATTTATTCTAAATGCCTTTTTACAAAAACAGAGACAATTGGGTTCAAACCGATGCTTCCGCGGAGCACTTGAAGCCACCCACCATTACGCTAATTGGTTTTATATATAAAAATAAATATTTAATATATTGTATATATTTTTATAAAACCTAATATAAATAAAAGTCACAGTAGAGTTTCAAAAGAACGTTTCTTTCCGTCAGATGAAGCGACTTACCACAACACCAATATTAATTTTTTATATATGAACATATATTCTATTATATATATTTTTTCGTACTCAAATAATAAGGGACCCTATACCCATGGTTAAGTAGAAACATGGGTATAGGAATGACTTATATTTCAAAGTAAATACCCATGGTTCATTGTAAATATTGGTTATAGGCTTATCCAATGAAGGGTATGACCATGATTCATGAAAACCATGGGGATAGCTTCCCCCCATCCCTATAGTTCAATGTAAAGCATGGGGGTAGGTTTTCCCAATACATTCCTGCACAATTGTTTGTCATCTCAGGCTTACGTGGGCACCCTATACCCACAGTTTAGAAAGAACCATGGGTATAGTTTTGAAAATGTCACCTATACCCATGGTACAAAAAACCTATGGGTATATGTGAGCCTATACCAACAGATTTTCCGAAAACCATGGGTATATACCCATTCTCACGTATTCATCCCATTTCACATGAAGAAACTCAGGCCATCACATCACATGTATCATGAAGATACCTAGTGCATCACACCACAACACACCTCATAACTCAAGATGTATGGTTTCATTAACATAATAGAAAACAACCCCATTCCTTACTATTACAGTGCATGACCCCCACCAAATATCACATCACATCACAACATGATAATCTCTAGCACCACACCATATCATCACTGCTACTAAAGGAAGAATGAGGAAGAGTGAGAAATGTAGCTATCTAAATCACCACAATCCTGTATAATGGGAAAGACACTCGTAACCCCAACCCTTTTGGGAATGGTTATGTTTGTCCAACCCATTTATGGAATGTTTAGAAATATCTTAAAATTCTGATACACAGATGTCACACAATACAAAACCTATGGGTTCACAGATAATGAACTATCAAACACCACCATTCCACCATTTACCTGCTTGAGAACCATATCAATTTCTAAAAACACAGTATGAAACATGTGACACAACCATAATGAAAATCTAAATAATTTCAACATTCAATTACTGATCCATCCATATTTATGTTTTAATGAGTTTCCACAAACAATGATTTATAACTCCATTTCATTGCACATTTATAAAACAAATTAATTTTTTTAGATATTATTATAAGCAATTACCACACATCATATTCGATCACATTAGTATTGATTTAACAACCCACGATATTCCATTTTAATATTATAATTTATTCCACTGTAAACTCGGAAACTAAAACAACCACACCACACAACAACTCACCCATTTGATACCAACCATCTGTACAACACCACAACAGCCAATCCGTCTCACCAAAAAAACCATACATCACTACCACCACATCACAACCACTACAAATCTTCCCATCTCACCTGCAACACATCGTAATCACAACATAACTTCCCACACTATGTCTCATGGTAGCACCATCGCATCACAACCCCAAATGCTTCAGAACCCAACCGGTCACCACATTTACCATGAAACATCCCACATTATACAGGGAAACACAACACACACAACCAAAGACAACAACATCCCAACATCAAAAAATTTGGTTTAAAGGGATTAAATTACTTCAATTCATTATTTACCATGGTTATTATCACACAATATAGATCTCTATGAGAAACCATGTTTTTAGCCTAATATATTTTAATAGATTTTCATTCAGTATGAAATCAATAATAACAAAAAGATAAGGAGTCACATAAATATCAACTGCAACAATATTATTTCTCCCAAAACCATGACATTCAAAAAATGGAGAAAATAAAGAATAATTCCATCAATAATTATTAAAATAATTTAAATCATCTGATTACTCTCAGTCCCAATAAATTTTATATTTTACATTTCATTATCTTTATTAAGACAACAATTATTAACAATATAAATAATTAAAATTAAAGTAATCCATAGTCGTTCACTTAAAAAATGAGAGAATGAGGATTTCATAACTCAAAGAATATTTCTAATTCATTGTGCACAATATAGAGAATAATAAACCACCCATAAACAATGAAACATTTAGGAAACCTTATATGAACATAAACTAGACCCCTAGATCAAAAAAACACGTCTTGAGCACACCCCAAATAAAATCAATTTCACAACTATGTATCCCCATAATTAAAATGAAATGAAACAAGTGTAAAATGAGAATACATCACCATATATCTCCAATAGAGAACCTATAGAACCTATGGATCGACACTGGAGGGAAGGGAATTAAAGATCCTTTAAGAGAAACATGGTTTCACTGAAAACATGTGTGATGAAAGGGATGGTTAAATGATTATGGAAAACATAAAACCCATAAGAAATTGGTTAACCACCCTATTCACATCATATGTTTTAGATTCATGTCGTGATTTATTTCACAACCCCCAATACATGCTTTGAACAAGATTCAAGGTATGAATTTCCCATATATCAAATTCATCAAATATTCATTCCGATTTACCTGAATTAATTAAAATAGCGGATTCACATATCACATTATGAATCCTCTATCCCTAGAACTATTCCCCTAATTTCATGATGGGAATCATGAGCCATACAAGTAGTAAAACAAAAAATGTCATTGTGAATTATGCATACAAATCATGAATCATATAATATAATTATGTTATTTCTCTAACATCCACAGATCCCTCCTCAATCCTCCTCCAAACACCTCTTCCATCCAACTAGAAAAATAATGGTAATAGAAGGCCCAACAAATTACATTATAAACCTCTAAAATATTTCTCATCCTTGAGAATCAAAACCATATATAAAAATGAAATAGAGGTTCTAAAAAAACCCCAAGTGAGATATTTCCCATGTATCTCCTTACACCTCAAACACTACCTCTATACAAACAAAAAAAATTAACATGTTAAAAAAAACACCCCATACAACCACATATTCTGGAACAATGCCACATCACTTAGAACTAGCCCCAAAAAACCACCTATAAATGTATCTATTTTCACTACCATTCCCACCAATATAGAAACTTACATATAATACTTGTCAATAAGCACACAAAACTACCTTGACTATATGAATAAATTAAACCCTCCCTCCATATCAAAATATTGCTCAATATTTGTGGATCTGACTCGCCCACATGATTTTAAAATATTTCATAATATAATACATGTTGATTAGTATGGGTTATTCTTTTCTTCTTCACATGAATCAGTAAAATGCATGAAGGGAAATATAAAAAAGTCCATCTCAAAAAATAGAATTTTTCAAAAGATAATGTCATCATAGAATAACAGATTAAGGAAAAAATCAAAGTAATTCTAGGTATTGGGAACACACCTAAATCTCAAGAACCCATGTACTCTCCTCTGGGCCACCATGCCTCCACTACACACAAACCAATGCCTTGGAGTTCCTTCATATACTATTCACAAAATGATATCAAATATATTTTCATTTGGTCATGAATTTGTTCATCATCAATAATAAACTCTCCCACAAAAAATGATGTGGAAGTCATTCTCAAGATACCAATGAAGCTGGGACATGTGGAATATTTCATAGATCATGGCTAGTTATAGTGGTATTTCGAACAATTACTCCATAATAATAATATTCCCCATCACCTTAAAAGTCCCAAAAAATGGTGAGAAATCTTACTCCTCTTTCCAAACCTCCCCTTTTATTGTTAAAAAAATCCTCAAGAACACATGGTCTCCAATGTAATACTCTTTGGACCTCCATCTACAACCAACATATTCCCTATGAAGGTATAATGGTAGCTTCATCCTCACATGAAATAACTAGATAATTTCATTAATTCTCTTCACTACCTCAATAACATGAACTATTGACTCATGAACCTCCATAAAACATAATAGAAAATGACACATTTTCCGAAAAAAATATCTGAAATAGGGACATGCCAATAGAGGAGTGGTAGATATTTTTTTGGTGAACTCAACCATAGTAAGGTGTCATAACCATGATCTTACAATGTCATGGATGTGATATCATAACATATCCTTTTGAATTTGCATGCTCTGCTCTATAATCCCATCTATCTGACGGTGGTATGCTATGAAAAGGTGTAACTAGGATAAAAAATCATGTCTAAATCTCCTCCAGAATTGCGAGGTTAAACATGGATCATGACTATAGATTATGGACCTCATTGTCTAATGAAGAATTACCACATCATCCACGTAGTATATAACCAATTCATCCATGAAATTTGACTCATAGATCTCATAAAATGATCGGAAGGTCTTAGTCGGTCCATTATCACCCAAAATGCATCAAAACCTCCCTATGCACGAGGTATATCAGGGAAAAAATCCATCATGATATCATCTAATTTCAAACTAGAAATACCCAAGGGATGAAAAAACCTTAAATAACTCTATGTTCCACCATCACCTATTAAAAACAAGACAATATTCTACATAACCTACCACCGAATTTTTCAACATGGACCACCAAAGCTTCCTTCTCAAGCCATGATACATCTTGTTTACAATGGGAAGCACTAATAAATTCAATGAGTGTAACCAATGGAGAACATATTGACACACATAAAACATATCAAACGTCCATACCTAAAAAAATATTGAGTTTTAAGTATCCTCTGACAATCTCTTGGGAGGATCACCATGTCCAACACGATCACACGTCACCTCTACATATGAGTCACCACCGTGAGATTCCTCCCCATACTACAAAATATTCAACCTCTTAGTCATAAAATGAATACAACCTTGACCAATAATCCCTCCATATCAGGATATATCATTTAAAGGTCAAACATCCCTTTACAAGAATCAACATACTCTTGAACCGCATCTCATTAGGACTTGTCCCATAGTACATCTGCCACAAAATTCCACATTCCATGGGTGAAAAAGATCTTAATATCATAATTTGGAGAAAAAAAACATCATACCCCTATATTATCATATATTTAAATCATACAGATAGAAGACATATTTCTGGCTCTTGTGGAATATGAAAACCATATAATGTTTATCGACTTTAGTGAAGGAACAACTATCTATTTATCTAAATAATTAATGGAAGAACTATGTTCATGGGTATGTTAAATGATAAACCCATAAGATATAACTTATTATACCTCATAAATATACATCCAAATACCATATGAGAATCATCAATGAAAAACTAATGCATCACAACCACCTTAAATAACTGAAGCACATGAGAACTGACCAAATTCTAGTTCAAGTAATTGATTGCTTCATGAAACTTATTAGGCAATAATATTTTCTGAGCCTTCTATGTCAAGGCTGTCAGTGGTGAAACATGTTAGGAGAAATTAGAACCAATACTTGATGTTATCAGGAAACACTCATAACTCTACAAAAAAACAATCATGTTCTTGGGTTTTCATAATATACTAATTCATCTATATTTTATGGGTCTATAGACACACACTTTTGAGACACACTTGTCCAATCCAATTAATCTCTTTCCTTTATAATGTACACATGAAAAAATTTCCTTTGTGATGGTACTGTCTATGGACATGGAAGGAATCTTTGAGATACTCGGAACAATCCTCATCATACATTGGGGAGATCCATATATCATTAATGAACCCAATGATGAAACGATCTAGGAAATCATCAAATAAGGATATTAAGTCCCAAAAAACAAAATTATTGAACTCATGAAGATGAAATGAATAGACATTAACTTGATGTTCATATACCAACACCTGAATGAAATCTTTGGGTTATCTTGATATTACCCCCTCATCTTGTGATATCCAAACTGTAGGAACACCTATAAAAACCAAATTGATCTATTCATCTAGTAAAATGTGTCATTAAACCTCAACTAAGGGTAATGGCTATTGAACAATACCTTATTCAGCCTCTAGTAGTCTATTCATAAACTGAAATAACTATTATCCTTCTCGGTGAAGAAATCATGGGCACCTAAATGAAACACAATTGGTTGAATGAATCCCCTCTTATAAGATCCCGCATTTTATAATATAACATTTCATTAAATTTTACAAGACCAAGGATCTTTAAGGTTTACTATCTTGGAAACCAGGAACATAAAACATGAAAAAATAAAACATTCTTCTTAAACACTTGAAAGGCTTCTCTTTATGTTCATCTTAGGTTCATTACATCATATCATAACCTGGGGACATACATCAAATGAAAGGGGTGAGAAGAAGGCCCAGTATAGGAAACACGGGAATCATTTTACATGTGAATGTGAGATATATCAAAATTCATGAAGAATAACTTTAAGGCATGATAAAGAGATCCGGAGGCATATCATAATAAAAATAATGTTTTCTATAACTTGAAGATGTTTCTACAACATTTAACATAGAAAATAATGAACATATCACCAAGATCCATCCACAAGGTTTCATTTGAATTTACCAAGATAAACCCCAAGGTATCATTAAAATTTTAATCTTTGTGGTTACTTCATTACCTAATGCAATGGGGCACTATCAGGGCGCACCCTTAAATTTGTAATCTCTAGTAGTTACAACATTATCCAATGCATTGGAGCATTATCTGGGAGCACCCTTAATTTTTCATTATTATCATGTGAGAAACATATATCATCATCAAATATTTCATAAATAACCCATATATCATAAAAGAAATGGGTTTTATTTCATAATCATAACCTTTTAAAAACTACTTTTAAAGACGTGATCTATATGTCACTTTAAACCCACGGAAAAAGAAACCTGGTTTTCATGTATGTAAATCCCAGAATTTAAAATAGGAAATATTGATATATATTTGAATACCCGTGTATAAGAAAGTTCTTTGAGTATTCACTTAATAAAATAAAATAATTTTAGAAAAAGATAGAGACATTTTGAGACGAAAATTCTGCAGCATAACGGCTATGTTACAGGGTTTTAAAAAACATTGAAAAGAGAGGGGAAATGGGTCACCCACCCATAAATGATCCATAAAACAGTATAGGGACAGAATATAAATGATATATGAACATGTTAATTAAATTTTGAGGACATACCATTTGAAATTAAAAACATGGAAGGAAGACAAAAATAAGATTTTTCTTATGAAAATTCGGCAGCCCAACGGCGTCACTTAAACTTCAAAAAAATTAATTTACGAGATAAAATAGGGTCTCTCATCCTATGAAGATAAAAAATAATTATGATAGATATAGATTTCATACCCCAAAATAATAAAAAGTAACATGAAATCCTTAACATGAAAATAGATCTTGAAAATGAGAAGGGTGAAAAAATCCCTTAAAAATTCGGCAACCTAACGGCGTCACTTAAACTTCAATAAAAATGAATTGACGAGATATAATAGGGTCTCCCATCATATGAACATAAAATATATGTTTGATAGATATAGATATCATACCCCAACATAATAAAAATGAGCTTGAAATACTTTACAAGAAAATAGAACTTGAAAATGAGAGGGGTGAAAGAATCTGTTACAAAAATTTCAGCACCCTAACGGCTGCACTTAAACATTATTAAAAAATGATGAGAGTAAGAGGGGATATCTCATCATATTAAAATGAAAATTTAATTAAGAGGAATATAAAATAACTTCCTCCAACATAATAACATGTAGCATAAAAGAAATGACTTAAAAGAGAGTATTTGAAAAGAAAGAGAGAGGTCAGATCCTTACCTTATAAATATCTTTTAAAACTAAAATGTTGGGACCTTGAGGGCTTGGGTGCACCTTGGGATGCCTCTTTGGGAGGTACTGAGACCATATCATCGTTTGGGGAGATTTTGGAGTGAAAATAATGGTGTAAAGGGTGGGTATTTATAGAGAAAGTGAGGGGACAAGGCATTAAACGCCAAGGGACACCTCATTGGTGGTATTGGAAAAACCATGGGCTTGCCCATGGTATTTTCCCATGGTATTGGACACTTGGGACCCATCATACCTTATCCTAATATTAATAAGTATACCATATTGATTACATACTAAATACATCATTTAATGATGTCATTAAACACCCGTAACTTAAAAAATGTATTTTCACTATTCATCGAAAATTCAACTTTCTCAGAAAAAATCCCAAAATTTCATCTTAACCAAATATATAATCTTTGATTTCAAAAATGAACTCCATTTTATGAAAATAATTTTATTAATATTTTTAATTTAATTTTTAAATAAAAACACTATTCCCCCAAAAAACCCAATACTTGACTAATAATTTCTAAAACAGTTATTTACCTATTTTATTGAATATCATTACTTAATCAAGGTGTCTAGATTATATTCATACATTATTTAAATGAGATAACTAATCCATTTGGTCACATTACTAATCCTAAGCATAAAATCACTATTTATAATTTACTATTCATTAAAAATAAGGTGATCTTATTAGACTCTAAATTTCATACTGAACACATTTGCAAAAGAGCATTTTTTGAAAATCATTACACATTATTAATTATTTAAGGTTTAAAAATATATATTAAAATATCATTATTCTAGAATTAATTAAAAGTATGCATACTATATTTATTCAAACATTTGAAAATTCTCATACTTCATAATAAGGAGAAATCGCAATTTTTATTTAAATCAATGGTTTAAACAAGGTAGTTATGGTCTCCTTACATAGCCCCTCATAACCCTAGCATAGGACCTAAGTTTAAGGTGTGCTATGGTGAAAGAATCTGAGGGCGGCTCGGCCAACATCGCATGAGTAGTAATCTCTATTAGTTTGAACTTCTCCCGAAGGCGATTCGGTTCTAGCTTCACATGATGATGTTTGTCTTGGGTTTGGTCCAGAGAAAAGGCCAGTGGTGCTACCGGCTTCCCAAGTTCTGTTAGATGGGCATCGATCGGTACAAGACTACTGAATGAGGCCATCAAATCTTCTTTCTATATTAATTAACCAAGATCACTTGTATTTAGAGACAATAATTGAGTAAAACTATTACTTTAAATGAAAGAAAGGGAAGTAAAAAGGTCACCCGAGTTAACCCATACTAGGATTCCATGTAGGAAAACATGGATATGGAAGAAAAACAAAGGGTCAAGTTATGAGGGAGAGTGATATAAAACATGATTAAGAGAAAGTTAACCATATGAAAATCACAAACTTATGATTTGTGTATACGATCTTTGATTACCCAGTAGGAAACATAAACCAACAACGTTTTTATTTTTCCTTCCTTTTCATAATTTTGGGGAATTCATTTACAACATAGAATATAAACATAATGAATTATACCTACCTTCATGTAGAGTTTCATCCTTTAATATGTTTCTACCAGAACTAATCTTTTCTCCAAACAATGAGCATTCAAAACTACTTAGTCTCATCAAAGCACCAGAATCATCATATAGAGAATCACATAATCAACAAAAGATTAACTATCTATTTCTTCTATCTTTAATCATTATCCCAAAAACAGAAGGGGTAAGATAAAAGAATTCTTCAAAAAGAAATAATCTCATAGGAAGGGAAACTTCTTTAAAAATTCAAAATTCCACGGTACTACCCAAAGTTCATCATAGAACATTCCCTAAATAACTTTCATTAAAATTCCTCGAAATAAACCAAACCAAGATTGAAACAAAAATACAAGAAGGACTTGATAACATAGTCATCGAAAATAAACTTCATCGTTCATCTCCAAACAACATAAACCACTCCTCACATCTTATAACAAAAGTAACTAACCTAAACATATTTTCCCCAAGATAGGTTAATCATTTTTATAAGTAACCTATATTACTATAAGTTCACCTTAAATTCATCTATTCTTCAAAATATTAGTCAACCTTTATTCCTCAATGAAAATACCATAGTAATCTATTTACCTCAATCATATAGGGTTCCCAAAATAGTGAAAGTATTATAAAATAATAATCATTTTTTAATCCCATAATCATCTCTTTTTTTAGGATGAATAGCTCCACAACATCAACATGTGGTACATAACAATAGATGTTTTCCTTAATGATATAAAACCATCTTAGGTAGAGACTCCATGTTCTTAGAAAAAATTAAAGATATGATTAGAGAGCACGAACTAAAATACAACATAACATAGACAATAATTGCGAAAAAGTTACATGTACTTTATTCATCATGATCCATCTCAGCATAGGAATTGCATTGTTCCTTTATCCTGGAGGTTGTTGATTCTCATCATGCTTTTCATCCCTTCCAAGAGAGAATTGCCTTGGATAATGTCTAACTTCTCCACATTTATGACATTGAAAAGTATAAGGTACATTAGATCGAACCTTATCTCTATTCATCACATTATCCATTTTTGATGCAATTGGCTACATTATACCCTATCACCCCACACTTAAAACATCTCTCGGTTCCATTGTGAGATTCTCCTTGGTTCCCCTTTCCACACGTTTTTCACAGAGTAAATTGGGTCTTATTTCCCTTGTCAACATTATCAGATGAACATCCTTGAGACCTCCTCTTCTTCTTACTCGACGCATTTAGGCATTCAACTATGTACCAATTATTAATTGTGATTTTTGATAGCTGGTTTGGCATAATCACAATAGGTTCAACTTGATCTCTCGTCATCTCTATCATATTAATAGGGAAGTCATCACATTTCCTGTCACATTGGTTGTTGGGACATGTTCTTCCATTTACCGATATTAACTATGGAATGAAAGTATAATTAGGGGCTTAAATAATTATCCAATAATCATGAAAAATGAAACTTTAAGCATAAAAGGATAAACTTGTTGAAGAAAAGTATATCCTAGCTTGTGATCCCCTTGGTTCCAAACTATGTTATTAATGATCATATATTATTATGTGAATCCTTATTTTATTTTATCTTTTTTCCTTTAATAATGTTTCATACTAGGCTTATGAATTTACCAAAGCATATCCCCCAAGAGTGTCGTAACCAAGAGTGAAGCAAGGCCTGTTGTCGTGTACCAGTTCCTGTTCGAGTCTAGCTCAATGTGGTGTTTTTGGGTTTTACCCCTATGTAAATTTGTGCCAGAGCTTCCTCTACCTGCCCGTATATAGACATGGATGTATTTTCTTGGAAACCCCTTACTTAACACTCACCAAAATTCAAGGAATATTTCCTATATTTAAACATTTCTATAGAGTTCTTCCTAATGTTTTCATATCCTAATTTCCACAAATAACTAAACCATCCTTTGATACCAACTATAACATCCCGCCTTTTTATAACATAACTTTTCATTACATTTTACAAGACTTAAGATCTTTAAGGTTTAGTGTCTTGGAAACCAGGAACTTAAAACATGAAAACAGAAAACATTATTCTTAAACACTTGAAAGTCTTCTCCTTATGTTCATCCTAGGTTCATTACTGCATCTCATAACCAGGGGACATACATCAAAAGAAAGGGGTGAGTAGTAGGCCCAGTAAGGGAAACAAGGGAAAAATTTTACATGTGGACTTGAGAGACATCAAAAGTCATGAAGAATAACTTTAAGGCATGAGAAAGAGATCATGTGGAATATCATAATAAACATAACGTTTTTCGTAACATGAAGATGTGGCTACAACATTTAACATAGAAAATAATGAACATATCATCAAGGTCCATCCCCAAGGTTTAATTTGAAATCACCAAGGTAAACCCCAACGTATCATTAAAATTGTAATCTCTAGTGGTTACATCATTACCCAATGCAATGAGGCGCTATCAGCGCTCACCATTAAATTTGTAATCTCTAGTGGTTACATCATTACCCAATGCAATGTAGCGCTATCAGGGTGCATCCTTAATTTAAATTTATAATAATGTGAGACACATATATCATCATAATAAATTACATAAATAACCCATATAGCATAAAATAAATGGGATTCATTTCATAATCATAACGTTTTAAAAACTGCTTTTAAAGACATGATCTTTATGTCAATTTAAACCCACGGAAAAGGATAGCTTGTTTTCATGTATGTTAATCCCAGAATTTTAAATAGGAAATTTTGATATATATGTGAATACCCCTTTATAATAAAGATATTTTATTATTCACTTGATAAAATAAAAGAATTTGAGAAAAAAAGAGAGACATTTTGAGACGAAAATTCTGCTGCATAACGGCTATGTTACAGGGTTTTAGAAAACATTGAAAAGAGAGGGGACAAGGGTCACCCACTCATAAATGGTACAAAAAATAGTATAGGGACAGAATTTAAAGGATATATGAACATGGTAATTATATTTGAAGGACATACCATTTGAAATGAAAAACATGGAAGGAAGACAAAAATAATATTTTTCTTATGAAAATTCGGCAACCTAACAACGTCACTTAAACTTTGAAAAAGTGAATCGATGAGATCAAATAGGGTATCTCAACATATGACCGTGAAATATCAGTATGGTAGATATATAGATCATACCAAAACATAAAAAAATGAATTTTGAAGACATGACATGAAAATAGATCCTGAAAACGAGAAGGGTGAAAGAATCCCTTAAAAATTCGGCAGCATAACGGCGTCACATAAACATCAAAAAAAATGAATTGACGAGATCAAATAGGGTCTCCCATCATATGAAAATAATAGATCATTATGATAGATATAGATATCATACCCCAACATAATAAAAATGAGATTGAAATACTTGACAAGAAAATAGAACTTGAAATGAGAAGGGTGAAAGAATCTGTTACAAAAATTTCGGCAGCCTATCTGCGCCACTTAAACATTCATAAAAAGAAATGATGAGAGTAAGAGGGGATCTCTCATCATATGAACATGAAATGGTCAGTAAGAGGAATATAAAAGTACATCCTCCCACATAATAACATGGAGAATAAAATAAAAGACTTAAAAGATAGTATTTGAAGAGAAAGAGAGAGGCTGGATCCCTTACCTTAAAACGTTTCTCTTAAAACTCAATGGTTGGGACCTTGAGGGCTTGGGGCACCTTGTGAGGACTATTTTGGAGGTAATGAGACCATATATTAGTTGGGGGAGAGTTGGTAGTGAAAAATAAAGGAGTAAAGGGTGGGTATTTATAGGGAAAGTGATGGGACAAGGCATTAATGGCCAAGGGACACCTCATTGGTTGTATTAGAAAAATCATGGGCTTGACCATGGTATTTTCCCATGGTATTGGACACTTGGGACACCTCATACCTTATATTTCTATTAATAAGTAGACCACATTTATTACATTCTTAATACATCATTTAATTATGTCATTAAACACCCGAAACTTAAAAACTGTATTTTCACTATTTATCGAAAATTCAACTTTCTCAGAAAAAATCCCAAAATCTCACCTTAACCAAATATTGATGCTATGATTTCAAAAATGAACTCCATTTTATAAAAATAATTTTCTAAATATTTTTAATTTAATTTTTAACGAAAAAATCTATTCAATAGAAAAACATAATACTTGACTAATAATTTCTGAAACAGTTACTTACCTATTTTATTGAATCTCATTACTTAGTAAAGGTGCTTAGATTATATTAATACATTATTTAAGTAATATTACTAATCCATTTGGTGAAATTACTAATCCTAAGTTTAAAATACTTATTCATAATTTTACTATTCATTGAAGAATAAGTTGATCTTATTGGACTCCAAATTTCTTACTGAACACATTTGCAGAAGACCATTTTTTGAAAATAATTACACATTATTAATTATTTACGGTTTACAAAAATATTTTAAAATAACATTTTTCTAGAATTCATTAAAAATATGCATACTATATTTATCCAAACATTTGAAAATTCACGTACTTCATAATAAGGATAAATCACAATTTTTATTTAAATCAAAGGTTTACACAAGGCAGTTACGGTCTCCTTACACGACCCCTTATAACCCATGCATAGGATCTATGTGTAAGGTGTGCTAAGTTGAGAGAATCTGAGGGTGGATCAGCCAACATCACATGAGTAGTAATCTCTATTAGTTTGAACTTCCCACAAAGGCGATTCCGTTCGAGCTTCACACGATGAAGTTCGACTTGGGTTTGGTCTAGAGCAAATCCCAGTGGTGCTACCTCCTTCCCATGTTCTGTTAGATGGGCTTCGATAGGTCCAAGACTACTAGATGAGGCCATATAATCTTTTTTCTATATTAATTAACCAAGATCACTTGTACTTAGAGACAATAATCGAAACGTTTAGTTTCCAGCGGTCATATTGACCAACGATTATATAATAGTCGAATCCCAACAGTCTCATTTTGATTATACTCAAATGAAACAGTTTTGTTGAGTATAAAATAAAATAACAAAAAAAATTAGAAAAAAATATTTATTAAAAAATTTGGGTCATTACATACCATCATTAGATCATCCACCTACAATATAAAATCTCATAGATCCATAAGCTTCAATCAATAGGGATCCACCAAAATCGATGATGCACCTGGCTCCAACTCTATCCCAAACTCAACATCGAATCATGGGGGTATTTGTACGACATCATCTAGGATAATAACCAGTATCCACTCTACAACCCTATGAACATATTTTTCCTTGGATTATATTGTAAAAAATTCAAACGAATGAATAATAGGCTCCACTTGCAGACCAGTCTTCTAATAGACTCTCCTTCCAATTACTGCCACTCACATTCCCTCCACGTTGGAAAATGAAACATTCCACTAGAAATAAATGATGACTTAACACATAGAATACGACAAGTTCATGTTAATATTAACCTCATAGAGGTGAATATTCAGTAAGAAAAAATCATCAACTAACTGGTTTTCCCCATTAGTATACTATATACTCAACAAAAAAAACAAAAAAAGTATTCTAACCACAAGCTAGAATATATAACACTAGGGGAACTATAATACTCTCCACATCCATTCCAAGGGAACTAAACCAAGTATATGTGAAAAACCTATGTGGGGATATTTAATCAAAATGGTACATATAATATTAGATAATAAATTTTTTTTACCAATAACAACCAGTGTCCATACTTTTTCTACTACCCCCAACGTGTGCATCTGACCAAGACTATAACCTTGCTTCTAAACTATAATTATATATTAATTATATATGTCCTTGGTAACTTCATTTGGGTAAAATCCTGAGGCTTCCCTCTTTTTACAATATCTTTCATTGGTTACTAAACATGTCTTGGTGGTCCCTGGAGATGAAACTACCTCAGAGGTCACTATTGCTTCTACCAAAAATGGTCATGAATTATCATATTAAATTGGGAAACCTAAGAGGCCATATAATGAGATTTAAAGTGACTATATCCCTAACAAACATAGAAAAAGTCATGTACCCCTATTAATTAATTTGTATTCACCTGTCCCTAAAGGAAGAAAGAATATATTATATGGTTGGATCCCCAATTCATGAAAACGTGATATCCTAAACTTTCATTTCCCACTGCCGGATTTTCAACTACTTTAGTTCCCTATTGGACACTCTATCATGGAAACAATACCAAAGAAAAAATATTATTAATAAAATCATTATTTTTCATCACCTATATGTATGTAGGATGCCTAAACAGGGTGACTATATACCTAATCATTCGATGAAATTCCTCCTCCAAATGTCTCTCTCTAGATGCCTCATCAATAAATAAATCCCCATAGAAGGGAAACATGTCATTAAATTTTATATCATGATAGAGAAAAATTTGTCTCCCCTAATAAATCGAGATAAAATACTACTATTTTGAATCCATTATCATTGATTATAAAAATTCAATATGGAACTCCTTTTAATATTTTTTTCACAACACATCTACATACCTAAGTTCACCAAGATACAACATACACCCTTGATGCAGAACTCCCCACAATTGAATAATTATCATTAAAACCCATATCTCATCCTAAACATAAATATAAATTGTAATAATTTGCTCCTCAAACTAGGGATCTTTCTCCCAATTCATGAATAACCCAACATACATTCCATGCCTTATCATCTTCTATTGAGTCAATCCCTTGTGATAAATTGGATCTTCATATAGAACATAAACTACTTTAGATATCAAATATTATGACCATTTTATATTCCTAATAAAATTGAAGATTCTAAAGCCTGATAGAAAAAAATTTTATCACAATTTTTTAATTAATTCATTTATCCAACTACTTTCTCATAATCACTATATTAAAACATGAATACAATCAATGTTTATGCATGTACCTCATTAGTTATACAAATTGTAATATGTTCCTCATCACTTGTTCTTTAAATGAAAAAAAATCCATACATAGGAACATTTTGGGACCAAAAGTACCATGTTTAAGCTAGTATCAATATCCCATGTCATGATCTATGGTCAACTGGCATCATTTCCCAGCAAACCCTTGCAATCCCTATAGTTAATAACACCAAACATCACCCTATCTCTCATCCAAACCATCTAATTGCAATAATTAATGACCCATCCTTTCAAACATAACCCTCCTAGGCCAATATTTAAAAAATAGAGATAATGACTGCCCATTCCCTCCTCCAGCAGTCCCTAGGAAGTCTAAAATAATTAAAGGTATATAAATCACACATATATAAATAATTCCCATGATATAATAATATATGAGTGACTGATAGGATAGAGTACCAGAAAACTACTTCAAAAAATAAAATAAATTTAAACACAAAACTATCACATAATTCATGAATAGAGTAGAAAAAAGCTATAAAAGTCTCTACATAAATACGAAAACTCATTTTCCTACATCAATGACTCAAAATAAGATCCAAACCCCAATCTAGAAATTTCAATATCAGTTCCCAATTTATACTAGGAAACCTAAAACAATTATATACATAGGATGAGTGTATAAGTATACTCTACAAGATCATATACACGGTTTTTGGGAACATGAAAAAAGAGAATACTAATGTGCCAATGAAAAGGCATCAGAACTAACAAGAACAAAAAATAGGTCAATAATACAATCCTTATGTCACCATTTATCACTCAAAAAATCATTCATCCTATATAGTAATTTAATAAAAATATCCTAACAAGTGTGGCCCACTATCACTTCCCCACTGATTTTACACTCTCATGCCCTCACATCAAACATCCTACACTGACATACCTTTAATAAAAAACACATCCACAACCATCCATGAATAATGTGGGTTGGGACACATCCATATCTTCCCAACCATCGCATAGATTATAATGTGGTGCATACATCAAGCATAATTACATCACATATCACTCAAATAATCATTTGCCAACACATCATGTAACGAGATATATTTTATTTTTTTCAGCACTTTTTTATATATAATGTTGTATTCCACTACCATATTCCAAAAAACATTGTAAAAAACTATGGGAAGGTTTGTGTTTTTTAATATTTTATTATTTAGTATCCAAAACCAAAATATTAATGAAATCCTACTCATTTCCTAATTAAACCCACCAAATAACACATTTTTCTTCACTAAAACTTCTTGCAGAACTTCCACCATCTTCTCTATACTCCCTATAGTCCTCCCATTTAAACCTCCTATGCCCAAGAAGCCTCTCTCAAGCATTTGGTGTCACATGTTCGAGTAAGGGATACTCTCTTATTTTTATCAACCATTTCATTTATGAAATTCCTTTTAATTTCTATTTTAATAATATGGGATAATTTATTACATATCCCATTTATATCCATTTAATGTTTAAATGATTTTGTACCCTTTAACCATCACTTATCCCTCTTATGAACCCTTATGTACAATCGTTACTATGCTGAAATGATGTATGGGATTTTCCACCCTCTTCTCTTATCAAGAACTTCTGTTGTGTTATGTATTTTAATTTTTTCTTTATATTGAGATATATTATTAAATATCCCCTTTTCCATTTGATTTTTATTTTATTATTGTCACTTTAACACATATTTAACTAACCTATTAACTTTTATATAGACCTATTATCGTGAAAAAAATATTGAAGGGTTATTTAATTTCTCATCTTTCTTCAAGATTCATTATTATGTTATAGATTATATTTCTAATTAATTATGTTAGAGAATGTATTTTCTTGTCTCTATTACTATACATTTCATATATCACTGATTATATACTCATTTCTCTCTCATCAACGCATTTTATGAAATTATTTATGTCATCCTTATGCTTCTGAAATTGCACCATGATTTTCCCTGCCAAAATAACTGTTTAGCGAATACCATACACATTTCATTATCATGGTATTCAAATTTTTTTCACATATACTTTTTTAATATTTTTTAATTATATTTTTGTATTCCACATTAAATTATAATTTAATAAATTATTAATAATAATGAATCCATTTAATGTGATCTGTGTGGCATAGTTAATCATGAGAATGAAATGATTATGAACGGTGCACCCAATAGTCCTCAAATTAATTAGTTATATTTAGTATCATGATATGTCATGTTGGGATATGAGTGTACCTAAATAATTTATGGATCATTTATACAACATTATTTCATGGAGTATTTATCCTTGACTTATGTTTATGATGTAGTTCTTTAAGTTGATTCCACATTTCTCATGTAATGATTTTCATGCTATATCATGCCTTATTATTCTTGTTCCTTTTGTGCACCATTGATATAACTATTATGTAACATGTATTTTATTCCTCATTTTTTCATTTTTTTTCCATTAATAGGATTTAAATATTTTCCCTTTCTTATGCATTTCCATGTGTTATCCCATGTAGTTTTATGTATGAAGTAACATTTTGTCATGTCAAAGTAGTTTTAAATAAAGATATTGTATTTCAGGTTTTTTGTTATTATATAGTGTAACTAAATTAACAAAGACAATAGACCACTTTATGTTCTTGGTTTATTAAGAGTAACAAAACATGTATTAATATGTAATAAAGAGAAGTGTTGTTATAGTTGGTATCAAAGGATATGATTAGTTATTTTTTGTTTTAGGATTAGAAAACTACAGTGAAACACATAGGAATATATAACTCTTGTTAATGTATAAGGGATATGACTAAGTATAAGAATACGTCCCTAAATTGTGGTAAGTATAGTGTATGTGTATTATCAATACAATACATCCCTATATGGATACTACAAGTAGATATGGTTTTGGAATAGAGGTAATAAGGTGTAATAACCTTGACAAGATGTTCTGAGCCTTACTAGAAGAAATTTGGTATACAACAATGGCCCTTACTACTCACCTATTTTGATCCTCTAGGGGTATATAAATTTGTAAATTCATAGGAACATTATGATACATTATGAAATTAACAAAATAATTTTATAAGAATGTGTTTTAAAAAATATATCATGGATAATAAAAATTTAATCCTATAAATTCGTAAGTTAAAGAGAAAATGTAAGTAATATGTTTTCCCTTTAATGTCATTGGAATACCATTTAAATTTTTGATAGATTAAAAATACTCATCCATATGTCTAAATTATATAATTTCGAACCAGAATAATAATGTGAATGGTAGGGTTACCATATATAGTTATACACATTACATAAAATCATGAAATTTTAGTAGGACTATTCAAACACCACCAAAAATCTTGTAAGTAGAGATATCGGTGATAATGGAGAATGGGGAAATTATTTCATCCCAAGTATATAAAACATCCCCACTAAATTATTGTTGGATGAACATTATAGTGGTCCTTTTCATACTTCCCTTGGTATAATTTGATGGATCTCTGGGCATGGATTATATTTCCCTATATTAAGCCCTCAAAATTTTCCCTGAGAGGGAAATCAATCTCCATATAGAGAATCTACCCCTAATTGTAAACAATTTCAAGGATGAGGATGAATCATATTTAGATAAATCATCTAATGTATGGATATTATTAGCCTATAATCAAGTGTATCTAGCTCAAATGGTTGAGTCTAATGAAAGAATTGTCCTTAAAGACATGCCTATATTTCAGGAATGTGATGATGTGTTTCTCGAGGAACTTTCTTATCTTCCTCCGAGGTGGGATGCTGAATTTTCAATCGATTGTATGCCTGAGAAATTTACAATATCAAATAATCTATATTGGATGGTCGTTGTGGAACATGGGGAGACAAAGAAACAAATACAGGAAAATTTGGATAAATTATTTATATTCCCAAGTGCTTCCCCGTGGGGTGCACCAGTCCTCTTCATCAAGAAGAAGGATGGGTCAATGTGCCTTTGAATTGATTATCGTGAGATCTTCAAGGTAATTATAATGAAAAATTATCCTTTTCCAAGAATTTATGAATTTTTTGATCAAATACATTGAGTACAATACTTCTCTAATGTGGATCTATGATCATGATATTACCATGTAAGGGTGAGGAAGGATGATATCCCCATGACTCTATTTTGTATATGGTATAGGAATTATGAGTTAAGATTGATTCCATTTGGACCCATTAATTCCCAAAAAATCATTATGAACTTGAAAAATAGATTCATTAGATATTAAATCAACCATTTTTGGTAGTCTTTATAGATGATATTTGAATATATATCAAAACAATGGACGATCATGAGTAGAATTTGAGCACTATGATAATGATTTCCCAGAAGGATAATCTATATGAAAAGTATAAGAAGTTTGTGTTTTGGTTTAAGGAAATCTCATTATTCGAGAATATCATAATAATAAATATGTTGTTTTTAGATCCCTCAAAGACAAAATTAATTGAAGGATGGCTGAGTCCAACATCAATAATTGATATCCATAGTTTCCTTAGTTTAGTTGTATATTAACTCCGATTTTCTAGAAATTTATCACAATTTTCAAACCCTCTTAATAGGATAACTCAGAAGGTATTCAAGTTTTCTTTTTGTGGTGAATGTGAAAAAATCATTATGGAGTTATAGATAAGGCTTATCACTACCCCTCTCCTCACACTACCCAAAATTGGGGAACTCTTCAAAATTTTTAGGGATGATTCAAAGAATGGATTGGGGTGTCTGTTGATAAAAATTTAAATATTAATTACCTACACCATAAGGATGTTTAAAATTCATGAGAAAAACTATCCCATGCATGATCTGGAGTTGGCTGCTGTGATCTTCACTTTGAAAATTTTGTGTAATTATCTCTTTGGGGAGAACTGTGAAATATACTAGTATCCTAATAGTCTTAAATATATATTCACAATGAAATATTTGAATATGATCCAATGAAGATGGTTATAGCTCATCATGGATTATTACTGATCAATCCACTACTATCCTAAAAATGAGAACAAATATTTCAATACTTTAAGTAGAAAGTATCCATCAATTCTATCGTTAATGAGAATTGAGAAGGTTATGATCATCTTTTATTTGAAGAGGGGTTCCATGGGAATTATAAAGAAAGTAACAAAATCGATTCTATCACAAATTATTTCTCAACCATGTCTTTATGAAAGGGTAAAGGGTGGTCGAAATAGTTGATATTGGAAATTAGAAGAAAGTATAAACTATAAGAAATTGTAAATTATTGGAGTTCAGTGTTAATAAAAAAGGAATAGTGAAATTTGTCTAAAGACAATGTGTTTCATAAAATTATGAGTTATGAGGAAACTATTGGATGATGCACATAGTTCAATTGTCATCATTCACCTACAAAATCCAAAGGTGTATAGAGAGTTTTGAGATCACTATTGGTGGGATAGTATGAATAATGATATCACTGATTATACCTAACAGTACATGGTTTATCATCAAGTGAAGTATGAAATGAAGAGGTCTAAGGGGGTGATGTAAACATTACCCATATAAACAAGTAAATGGGAAACACCATAGACTTTACCACCAGACATCCGAATACATCCAAATGAAACAACACTATCTTTATTTTTCAAGATCCTCTTATAAAGACTACACATTAAATTATTATTTGAGATTTTTTCACAATGGATCAACTATAATAGATATGAATTCCAGAAGTGGAAAGTCAGTATGGATTATAAATATTGATTTTATCAGATCAATAACCAAGATTCACCTCTATGTTTCTCAAAAGTCTCTATTATTCTCTAAACACTATGAAAATTATCAATACAGCTTATCAACCTCAAACGGATGACCAATCTATGTGGTTTATCCAAACACTTGAGTACATGTTGAGAGATTTTGTAAATTAATTCCATGTTTTATGGGAAAAACATCTTCCATTGGTGGAGTTATCTTATAAAAAAATCTACCACTCAAACATCAAAATGACTCCTAATGAATCCCATTATGGTAGGAGGGGAAAATTCAAGACTTTTTTGATGAATTTTAGTAATGAAAACGTAAAGGTCCTAAAATGGTCATGGAAATTGTGGATAGGGTTTAGACCATCCAACAGCACATCGAAGATGCTTAGAGTCGATAAAAGATCTATACTGACAATCATCGAGCATAACTAGAGTTTGATGTTTGATATATGGAATTCCTCAATATTTCTCCCTGGAAATGATTGATGTGATTTTTTATGAATGGAAATATTTTTCCAAGGTACATTGGTCCCTTTGAGATCCTTGATCACATCAGATTAATATCATATTCACTAGCACTCCCACCAAACCTATCTCAATTACATGATGTATTCCATGTATCCCTCTTCAGAATGTACAATGCAGAACCATCACATGTACTCAATCTAGAGGTAGTACCTTTAGAGAATGATCATTCCCATGAGGAGAAGATGGTGAGGATCTGATATCATATATATAAATATATATAGAATAATACAATGACCCTCATCAATGTGTTTTGGAGAAAACACAAGTTTGAAGAAGATGGGTGGGAACCAGAGGAGGTGATAAAGTAGAGTAACCACTATCTGTTTTATTCTGGGAAAAAGAAATTTATATGGTGAAATTTCCAAATGGGAGAATAATGTAACAACCTGAACATTATTGAATAAAATTACCTTCTTGATTTATTTAAATGATTTATGGACATAAAAAACACATGAAAATATTTTTTAATATCCAATTGGATTTAAAAATGACTGTTAATAATATTTATAATTCACAATATAAAAATTAAATAGTGACCACATGAGTAGTATAAATATATGGTTTTAAAAAATTTATTTTCCACATACAAAGGATGTGATGGAATCAACATGTACCATCATAACCTATGAATCCCATTTATTAAATCTTCCTAGGGAGATAGAATATTATTTTTATATCTTTAGACAAATCCCAATATTAGATCCAACAAAATAATCATGAGCTGCATTATTTACGAAATATGTTCAATATCATCGAGATCATGACCAAAACCATGTTCACTAAATGGCCCCATGAAATCCCAGCATTCTTGAACAGTACTCTGAGGGAATATGATGTTGTAAAAAACAAATATGTATCAGGATACAAGAAATAATAATATGTACTTTATTATTTTTTGAATAATTAATATATATTTCATCATATTACTATTAAATGGTAAAGTATTTTTAAAGCATAAATTGTATTTTGGGTTACAATTCATATTCAATTAAGAAATCTATTTTGATGAATTAATGGATATTTTATAAAAATATTATGTTAATAATATATTATTATTAAATTAATTTTATTAAGTATAAATGATAATATATATTTTTTGAAGTCAAATGTAATTTTCATAATGGTTCCGAAACTCTTGTTATCAAAACCCGTCATATTTTCAATAATTATCAGTTTTTATTTTAAAAGTAAAAATGACCATATTTTAATACTATTTACATAATATAAAAAAATTATAATTATTATGTTGAAATTATCCAATGGTGAATTTTTTAAAAATTTCTGTGAAAGATGAATTTTTGGTTAAACAATTTTATATCATATAAATATTTGGTCTGTTTTATTACTTCATAATGGCCCAATAGTGATGTAATAAATAATATAAAATGTATAATCAAAAATATTTTTTTTTTAAAATAATGTGATTAATTTTATTTGATTTATTTTTAATTCCTAATTAAATCCTCCACGACTTTTAATATGTTTTGAGATTTTAAAATCATTTTTTTGAATGTCTCACTCATCTACATACAAGGAAGTTAAATATTTAATTATCTTTTTACCCTGGACTTATAAAATAATGAGAACCAATCCCCTTTCATAGAAACTATGGGGAAAACTAAATTTTTCTTTGTGATTTTTAATATTTTAATATTTACTATCCAAACCCAAAATAATAATGAAATCCCTCATCATTTCCTATATAAACCCACAAAACCCCCATTTATCTTCACTAAAAATCTTTTTAGAACAAAATCCCTCTAAATTATACTCCCTAGAGTCCTACCATGGTTACCCAAAGATCTTCATAATCTTCACCTAAACCATTGTTGTAACACATTCACATAAGGGATTAATTCTCTCCACTTATTATCCAGCATTTTATTTATGATATCCTTTAAATTTCAATTTTATTAACATGGAATACCTTCAAAACTATCCCACTTAAAGTAATGTTTTTAAATAATGGAATCTGATATTCACCATCACTTTTCCCTCTAATTATACCTTATGTACAAACGTTTCTATGACCATGTTTTGTAAGGAATTTTCCACCCTCTTCTTTTACCAAACACTCCATTTATGTAATGTAATTTAATTTATGTAGAGATATTTAATTAAATATACACCTTTATTCACATTATATTTATCAATTATGAGATTCCATTTCACTCTCATTTAACCCTCCAAATAACCACTATGTATACCTGTTACCCTGCCAAAACTTTGTAAGTGTGCTTTCCTTTCTCCTCTTTATTCTAGTTTCTCTATTATGTCACACCTTATATTTCCAATTAAATTTATTGGAAATTATATTTCATTATATATATTACTTTAAATTTCATGTTTAAATAATTATAGGCCCATTTCACTCTCATAAACCCATTTTCTGAAAATAAATATGACGTTGTTATGTTGTTGAAATTGCCCTGTGATTTCCAAACCCAATTAATTGTGTATTGAATACCATACCCATTTCTCAACAATGGTATTCACTGTTATTCCAATACAATTTTTTAATTTGGAACTTATATTTATGTATTCCAAAATCCATTACCATGGAATATATTATGATGATGAATAAATCCTTGTTATAATATTTATGTGGCAGAATTAAGCATGAGAATGAAACTATTATGATGGGAGCACCCTGATTTCACTCTAATGAATCAAGTAATGTTTATTATCATGATATTTCTTATTAGGAAATGATTGTACCTGAATCCTTAATGATAAATTTTAGACCATGATGTATTGTATGATTTATATTTTACTTTTGTTTATGATGCAATGTTTTATGTTGTTTCTGCATTTCCCATGGAATTATTTTCAGGCTATATAATTCCGTTGTATTTATGTTCCTTTTATGCTCCATTAATATTCATATAATCTAAAATTCATTATCAAACTCATGTTATAACTTTTTTATTCCCTTTCAACTATTTATAGGTGACCCATTTATTATGTATGTCCCCAGGTTATCCCATGCATTGTTATGTGTGAAGGAACATTTTGGCCATGTCCAATATGTATTCAATAGAGATACTGTTTCTCATGTTTTTTGTTTTTATGTGGTGTACCTAATTTTAAAATGATTGTATTCCTCTCGATATTCTAGTTTTATTAAGTCTAATAAAACATGTATTAATGTGTAATAATGAGAAGGGTTGTTATACATCATATATCACCTAAAGACACCTAGTCCATAACACAAGATCTTACTCAAAAGAAACATGGTCCATTGCATTGCATCTCACTAAAATTTAAATTGGTCCCAACCCCACATCTAACCACATAACCAGAGTAATAAGGTATGATCAATATGATGGAAATGAACCTCGTTCCCTCCTCCAACAACACATGACCCTGAATACATATATCATCACATCATATTTGGGTAATCTCCCACAGTAATATATATCATAACTTATGTTGAAAGAATATAAGGTAATATGAGAGTATCCTTTCATCCATATCACCACAATCCAATATGTTGAGGAAAACACTAGAACCCAAATCAATTGGGAGTTTGGTATGTTTATCCACATCAGGTTGCACATGTATATAAAAACATGAAATAGATGATATATAGTTAGCACCGAATACACAATCTATGGGTTCACAACAATTTCACTACCTTATTCCACCACACCAAAAATATACCACACAGGAAGTATCAAAACAACTACCACCACTATATTAACCATTCCTCACAATAGATTTCCACATTCAATAATTGATCCCACCATTTTCTATTTTCAAAAAATTTCCACAACCTCCTATTTAAAACATGAATTCATTTCAAATTTACAGAAAACATTAATTTATTATTCAAATTATATAAACTAATTACCAAAATTAAATTTCCATAATATTCTGATTCATTTACTCACCCATGAAATTTTGATTCAACAATACAATTTATTCCCTGGCTAATCTGTAAACTATTACAACCCCAAAAAAAAATCACCTATATCACATTAATAATACCACAATATCAAATTATAAAAGACATCTCAAGATAACAACAATACATCACAACCATTATACCACAATCACCGCAAAACATAACCACCACATAGGTACCCATCTCAATCCCCACATATCACAACCCCATCATAAATACCCACATTGAATATTAGGATAACATTATCGCATCACTTCCCCACACATATCACAACCCAAATAGTCTCCACTATTACCATGAAACATCCTAGTATACCCAATGAATAGAAACCAGGAAAACCACATATAGAATCAAATATTTGCTTCGATAATTTTTTTTAAAGGGCTTAAAATACTTCACTATATTATATAGCTTTAGGATTAGCACATCAACTAGATCACGATGTGATACCAATTTATTATCCATATATACATTATTATCCATTTAATAACGGTTGATCTTAAAATTCAACACAATAATTGTCTCAAAAATATAAAAAATAAAATTCATAAAGGCTCTAAATAATGAAGATTTTATGAATTTGAAACAATATTGTATAATCTCACCAACAGTGTCATTAATTTAGTAAAAACATGTGTTTACACCCCAAACCCATCAATTTCATATTGAATAATTCATAATAATTATTATTATGACCTTTATATTAACACTAATGGATGTAAAAGTCATGAAATAACCAATTATTCTCTTAATTTGTGAGAGAATGAGGATCCACTATCTCAGAGAAGAATTCTGGATTCCCTACACCTACAATGGTGTAGGAAAAATGACATGGAAACCAAAATAATTAGTAGAAAACATAGATCAACTTGAACCACACCTAGATATCGTGAAAACAGATCCCAAAAATACCCAAGACCAAAACAAAATTTCAGTTTTTTATCCCCAAAAGATGAAAGGATGGAAACATGAGGATAAATAGAATAAATCGTCAAAATTCACAAAAAAAACAGTTTGTATAACCCATGGATCAATACCAAAGGAAAGGGGATGGAAGATCCTCCAAAGAGACATTGGGTTCACACAAAACCCATGTGAATGAAGGCTCGACTGAAATATTTTGTCAGAACTAGAAACATATATTAATCATCCAAACTGGATTATACAGTTCACGAGTTTTCTCATGACCTCCCATTATAAGTCATATACCAAAATCATGGCATGAATTTCCAATATACCAAACTACAATTTAAATTCATGGAACCTCACCCCAAATTAATTAACATTGTGAATTCACCTTTCACTCCATGAATCCTTTCTACCATGAACTCCATTCCAAAACATGAGTAGTGAATCACAAGACACACAATCCATGAAACAAAAACTCCCATCATGAATTTCACATTCAAACCATAAATCACCTATTGAAATTATAATTCACATATAACCTCCAATGATCTCTCCTCAAGCCCCCTATAAACACCACTATAACCTAATATGAAAAGTAAAAGGATGAGAAGGAAGGGACCAGTACAACAGAGATAAGTTGGATTGGTTTTGGATTAATGTGAAAAAATATAGAGTTATATTTTCTGAGTATCATTAAAATTAGTATCATATAAAGTTAATATGTATTCTGTAAACCTATGTAAAACTAACTCTTTCATATTAGATCTATGTATATGACATCATTTGGCTATGTAATGGTAGTTCAGGACATGTACAATCTATGTAACAAAAAATTTAAAATTACACTTTGTATGTAAATACACATTCTATTATATATATATATTACATATTTGTAAAAATGATTCTTTGAAAATCTAATACTGAATATTAGTTATATTTATAAGGTGAGAATTCATCTGTATAGTGTTAATCTTAACATGTTTCGTCCTATGTAAATTTAATCTTCACATGAATAAGTGTAATGTTGAAACCTTATTGTATATTTAATTTTTGTCATGAATTTGTGTAAAGTTTTATAAAAACATTAGGAAGCCATATCAAATTTCAATATAGATTCATAAGGGTATAATGGATACCATTAGGGTATCATAAGGGTAATCCCAAGTAACATTAATTTCCTTAAAACCGTATAATGTTGATTTCACGGTTTACATGGAATTATTATAATGATTAATTTCATAATATAGTTGATAATTTTAGAAAATGGAATTATTTTTTGTTGAAGAAGGTGATAAATTTGGCGATTCAATTTTATTCCCCATTGTTCAAAAATCATCATTTTTATGACCTTATCATTATTTATGTAAATGAATTCAGTGGTAGATAATTTAGATAGAAGATATATCAGTTGGAATTGGTACAATAATATGTGTAGTAACAACACATAATTATAGGTGGCCACATCATTTACAATTTTGTGTTGACTATAAAATAGTAATATGGATTGATCCACAATTAGAGGAACTCACGGTGGATGAAACTAAAGATACCAAAGTATGATTTTATTATTAATATATAAGTTTTTTTATGAATACCGTATGTATTTGATCATATGGATTATCATCAAGTGACTCTATTCAATCATCAAAATACGAGATCATACCGATTGAATTATATGTAATTAATAATATGACATAAATTTTTCGGTGTTTTAAAGGCATACAATACCATATTTAGACAATTCCATTTCCTGAATTCAAATTAAATATATCAAATTTTATTATTAAAACCATGATCCAAGAAAAATATTAATGTCAATATTTTTAGAGAGTCTTGTGTTCTAAATCAAGGTGAAATTGTTAATGAAAAATCCTAAGATCCCATGCTCATATGGACGTAGGAGAGTTCGATTATGGGGAAAAACCTATTATAATGTTCAAGATCTCATGAAATCATTGATACATGAGAGTTATGGAATATTATATTTTTATTATTAAACTGAATGAAAAGTTACATTAAAATAATATAAAAATCATAGATGATATGTTTTTTGAATTTTTGGGATCGATAACGTTTGATAATACGGAATCTTCAAAAAGATCAATGAATAATAAGAATTAAATTAAATGTTTGGAGGATATTTAATTTGTGGTAATTAAAAAAGAAAACATTCATGCAATATAGTGAATATATATATAAGAAAATATAAGGGAAAAAAGGGTTCTAAGAATGTGTTGTTGAATATTAGGATCTTTAGAGAGAGAGAGAGAGAGATGAATTAGACTTTGGATGTATATTATCATTTTATAAATATGCATAAATTTAAAAGATAACCTGATGACATTTAGATATGTTGTGGAATAATAATAATATTGATAGAATTTTTAACATTTACCCTCATAGTGATTACATTTAGTTTGAAGTAGCTAATAGAACCATCCCAATATTCTCTTTTGTAGTAGTCTAATGAAATATGGGATAATGCTGAATATTGTCGATGTTTTAGGTAGCCATCCTGATTATTCTGGTTGAGGAAGGAGATGACATACACTCTCCATGAGGGTCACAAAGCATCATTATTGAGAATCATTAAGGGGATAAGGATTATTCTTGTATTCTATAAGGATTTACAAACCCACAAGTCATTTTATAGTTTGTTCCATCTTGGTTCTAGATAAATGTGTTTAAGGTTATACCATTGATAATTACTTATTTTTCAATATTAAATAATTAGTGCATGTGGGTGGAAATGTTTTATAAACCCTGGTGTTCTATATTGTTTCTTTCTTATTCTGCATTTTTATACCAACCAAAGTTGAGAAAATAATGGGTAATCTTATAATTGAATAAGAATATAGGTGAAAATGGATAAAATACATATTAAAGAAAAATTATAGTAACAATAATATCTCGCCCCATGATGGAAATATCCCAATGTGATCCTAACTATTTGAATCATAGAAGGTGACAACAATATTGGATTATCAAAATTTAATTTTTTAGATTTATTTTTATATTTAAAAATGTTAAATAAAGTATAGATTTTAATAACCCAGTGAAATCACAATCATGGAATCCAAATAATATATCCATTCCAAGATAATGAATAATACGAAGAAAGTAAAAGGAGAGAATTTGAGAATGACCTCATCTATAAAATAAGAGAACAAATAATCACATCTAGTTAAATTTTATCAAAGTATATTCATCCAAAATAGATTTCTTTATAATATATCTATTATTAAATCCTATCATGAGAAGTGAAACCATTTAATTAAATATGAATAAAAATTAATTTTCCCATATAGAAATCCTGAATAAGTAATATTTGGAATGAATATATAAGACATGGTGGTGAAATTAAAAACTATGGAAATGGATAAAGGTTTTTCCACCTATAATTCAATATATCAATATAAATAGAAGGTAGAAAAGAACAATTATCCAATTTTTCCTCTAGATAAATAAAGTATTAGTAGGGAACATCAGAATTTCGTGGATTTGGGAGATAAATAAAATGATTAATTGAATGAAATAATTCATAATAACTCTAAAATATATAATCATTTATTTGTTTCATTTTTTGAAATATAATTGAATATATCATCCACTAAGAAGATAGGAATGAAAGGATGGATAATTATTTCAATTAATGGGTAAAAATATGTATTTATCCCATAAAATAGGTAAGAGTCTTCATTATCATAAATTCTGATCAGGGAGAAATAATCATTGTTTTTTGAAAATTAATGGATTGATACTATTCATTAGATATAATAATCAAATAAAATTATTGAATAAAAAACAAATGTATTGGAAGATATTTGTTTTTCTAACAATAATTTTCAATTGTTAGAAAAGAATAATAGAATTAAGTGAATTGATATTTCATTTTATGAAATGAAAAAACAATGTTAACGTAATCTTGAGTATATCTATATGTTTTTTTATGATGAAAAATTATCAATGGAAAATTAAAAATACAACCTAAATACAAAATGCTTGGGGCTAGAGAATAAATTAATAGTATAGAAATAGTTCAAGTCATTTACTCACAATAAGTTTAAAATAGAGCTTCTTCTACATAAACATATATAGATGATTATTATGTTAAAATAAATCTACATGGTGGTAAGTGAATCTTGTGATAATCTAGTGATAATTTAATAATATTACCAAAATAAAAAGTACTTTAAATCAATATATAAGATAATTATTCTAAATCAAATTTCATGGAAATTGATAGTATTGAATTAAAATATATTTAAAATGGAATGAATAAAAATAATGATGAGTCCAATACTACATAAAATGTTGTATCAAGCATGTGTACATGGATCAATTATCCAAATTAATCAATCTATGTGAATAAAAATTCCCAAACTTGGATGCATTTTGGACATATTTTTCCTCAAAAAAATGGAAAAAAGTAATTAACGATACTATTTTTTCTATAATATATTTGGAAATAAAAATCCAATATTTTAGAATAAGATATTATTCTATCGAAGAAAAAATATCATCCATAAAAGGGAAATAATGAATAAATAAAAACTAAAATAGGATGGACAATAATATTTACACCTCAAAATATTTGAAATAATTATAGATCTTTGTGTTATTTTAAATGGAATTGTTCAGTGTAAAGTGGAAGAAAAGTATAAATTATACAAGAATAAAACTCAAAAACAAGAATAATAGGCCATAAAATTTTAAAAAATGGAGATAAACCAACCATGTGAATGCATAATGATAAAATATTTGAAAGAAATTATTCCAACGAAGCTTATGGATAAGATGGATGAGTTATAATTATATAGAAATTAGAAGAAAAAATATTTAACCAAGAAAACAACATAAAATCATGAAGGATGTTATACCATAAGGTAAAAATTTATTCTTTTTTAGAAATTGAGGGAACATCATTGAAGATAATAAACAATACATGATTGTGGATAATTTTAAAAGAAATCATGAACAATCTAGAAGGATGGTCAAATAAATAAACAATAAAACTAACATGGTGAAATTAATTCCAATGAAACCATTTAGAAAAACCAAAGAGGGTGAGCAAACAACCGAGGAGTTTTTAATTATTTATCTATTCAATCTTGAAAAATATTAGGAGAAAATAATATGTATATGAAATGGTATGTTAAAAAATAAAATATTCCACATGATGGAGGATCTGAATATCATAAAAAAATTTCAAGATATTACATCCTTGGATATCATGAGAAACTATTTGGGATTTGAAAACTAGAATGACATAACATGTATGATTGTATAATAATTATTACACCCCAATATGAAATATATATTTATATAAACATTAAAATATATGATATATGTATCTTTAAAGATCACTTTAAAAGGATGAATCCACAAAAATATAGAAAAAAATAACCCAGACTACCAAAAGTAAAACCATATTTTAAAAATGTGGGTGGAAACATGAAGAGTCCACCAAGAAATATATGTAAAATGAAGAGGGATAATATTTTGAGGAGTAAATCTCAACATTTTAGATCACACTATAGAGTAAAGGGATTTTAAATTATTCTCATAATTTTTGTTGTGTATTTGTTTTTAAACCATATTGGTAGTTTAAGTTGATACTAGTTAGCAAATAGAAAACTTCTGAAATGATGTAAGCATGAATTACTATTACATGTCTTAAAATTTCACCTTCATGGTATGCTTTAACGAGGGTAAATTATTTTAACTATAGAAATTAAAATAATGAATATTGAAGAGAACATATGGATTTTTACTAAAATATTTTACATGTACTTCAATGCTTTAAACCTGTGTTTTGAGTAGAGTGTGGTATCTCATTTTATATTTCTAAAATAATTAATGTTAGTATTGGTAATTATCTATATTTTTCAAAATACATATAGAAACCCATAAATATGTTAATTTATTGAATTTATTTTTGTATCACATTCATTTTTTATGTGGATAAAAAAATTTCTATACAACCCACATGGTTTATATTCTAAGGAGGGAATCATTAGACTACGAGTGGAAAGATAAATGGAACATTGCTATAAATTATGTGATGTCATCCTATATTATATATTTATTTTTATTTGATTTCAATAGGGGAAATGGTAAAATGAAAACATAAATTATCAAGGGGTGAGAAGATGAATCATATGTGAAAAAAGGATTAACATATTAACCTAATATTTTTATGTTGGAATTTAAAGCATCTACAATGGGGATATTGTAGAGACCACTTCCTATTTTTTTTGTATATTTTGTAAATGTAATTTAATATGACAATATTAAGAATAATTCATTGGAAGGATGGTTAAAACCCCAAGATTAATAGTGAAAACAATGGAGTTAATAAGCAAGGAAATATTATATATGGTGAATTCTAGATGCAAGATGAATATTGATGGACTACCTTGAATCATTGAGTTATACATGTTTCCCTTATGTTTTTATTACATAAATAAGATGTGTAAAAATATTTAAATTGTAGTAAGGAAACCATCCAACAGATTTGGAGTGCTGAAGTTGATGAGACTTTTTTAAAAACCCTTTTGGGTGATGATTATATATTTATTTATGTTTTTATGAACACATGAGGACTAGTTTATAAGGAAATGGAAGAATGTGAGGAAAATACATAATTACATTATCAATATAAAGGTAAAATAAGTAGTTTCATGAGGGTAATTTGAAATCTAAAAAACAATATAATGATAACTCCTTGATATTGAATCTATGTAAATCCTATTAGGAGGATTCATTATGGTAGGTCACAAAATGTATAATACATTTAAAGGAAAAACTAGAATAACCCCATGTATATAAATGTTCCACATGATTTCTATATGATAAATAATGGTAAACCTTGAACTATGTAATGGTAATGTTGAATGTTTTTTGATCTAAATAATGGTAGTTTTCAATTACATAAATATAATATCAATATGTTTGATCATGCATAAAGGTTATCACCAAATGTGTAAGGATGGTAATAAAAACTAAACATATTCATAATGATCATGTTGACTATACGTCAAGAAAATTAGTAATTTCATGATGTCATGTAATGGTAAAATCCAACTATGCAAGAGTGGAATTGAATCTATCATATCACACAATATTAAACCCATGTTATGTAAAGGTCATCAACGCCACATAAAGGTTATTCCAATTTTTATAAGTAATTCAATAAATGATATTTTTAAAAAAATTAAAATATAAATTTATATTATAGAATTATTATGTTTGTAATATGATTATAAATGGAGTGATATAATTTTATTCCCCATCATTAAAATATCACAATTCTTTTTATGAGTCTTCCAATGTAATTGTTTAGTGAATAATGAAGATTGAAGATATATCCTATAAATTTTTGATAGATTATATTGTTGTTACCAATCCGTAGGAGATAAGACCACATCGTAGAGTAGTCTATCTTCACTAGAAAAATGGTTATAATGATTTCTCTACATCATAGATAGATTTGGGTGGTGAAGAAATAATGATATGAGCATATAACATTGATAATCCTACTAATGTTTTGAAGAATAGTGTATGTTTTGGATCATATGACTTGTCATTATATAAGTCGAATCCTTTTCTAAACATTGATAAAAAGTGACTTGTATCATATGTCCTTGATAGTATGGATGTAGATTTTATCTCTAATAAATGATTATTATATTTCAATTGGATAATGTTAAGATCTTAATTTAAATACATGATATCAAAAATGTTTGGAAAAAACCAAGACTCACTTAGAATATGAAAAGAATATTTTTTGAAGTTTTTTACATAGAAAATAAAGGATAAACACTTTTAGAAAGTACATGATATTCCATGAACTTGTGGATGTATAATAATAGGATTATATGGTAAAAAGTAAATAAATGAATAAAAATACCAATATTTTAGGAAATATTTTTATTGATTGAATTTTGGAAAATAATCTGTTGATTATTCACATGGATTAAAATTAATGTCATAAATAATATGAAGACCAAATATGCTGGCTTTTTATAGAAATTGTTAATGGAGGAGTTTTAGAATACAGAGTTGAAAATAATTCCAATGAATCAAGACACATAAATCCTGATAATTTATTAGATTTAAGGAATGATAATTATGAGGAAATAAATTAAGTAAAAAAAATTATTATATATGAGAAAAAAAGAGAGATAAATTGGGGTTCTATTTGTGAAGATGAATATTGTTTATGTTAAAAAAAATATAGAGTTGGAAATATGAATTTGGATGTGCATTCCATTTTGTGAACTTATTAAATAGATGGTGTAGATATTCTATTTTGATTCATTGAAAAATAAGGAAACTAAACTATGAATAGTTACATTCCTACACTACTACTGATCATATTTTTACCAATGTAATTGAGAAATATATACTGCTAAATTCAATGATATGAGTCTAATGAAAGATGAGGAAACAATGACGATTATTGATACTTGTGGTATCTGACCTGATTACTATGGTTGAGAAAGGATATTACCTACTCAAATTAGGAGGGAAAAAAAGCTTCACAGTTGATAAACATCAAGAGGAGCAGGAGAATTAAAAAAGTATTGAAAGAATTATGGACTAGTAATTCATTTCATTATTTGTACATGATTAGTCTGAGGAAAATGAGTCCAAAGAGAGACCCTTTATCATGATTTCTAATATAATAAAATGTAAATTTTTTACATAGAATAATAACCATTTTTACTAGGGATGTAGTCATCCTCAAAAAGATGAGCATCATTAACAAACCATATAGGTATCATATTATTTTTTAATGTTCTATATTTTCATACCAACCAAATGAGAGATAATTAATGATATACCACATTACTAAATAAGTTAAGAGTTGAAAAGTTAGGAAAAGGAAATTTAAAGTAAAATTATACTTACACTATTTAACCCTCCCTCCCTCTTATTGTTGGACTCATCCCTTTGTGATAGTAACACCAAAATCATATATTCTTGAGCTTAACTAAAAAGTGGAATCTTTTTCTTAAAAATAGATTTTTTGAAAAAAATACTTAAAGGTGTTTAAAATATGGTTTTGGTCAACCGTAATATTTCCCCTGTGTACATTTCAAATTTAATAATTATGTTTCATATGAATAAAAAACTTTTTAATTGTTTATTTTAGAAGCCTATTCAATGAAATAATTTAAAATCAAAGTCAATTAACAAAAAATGAGATCAAGTATATAATGAATCAAAAATTATCATATAAAATATTTCCTATATACATTAAAAGTCTCACAAAATATCATTATTTTTTGGTAATTTTTTATCTGAAAGAAATGATTCTATAAAATTTATATATTTAAAAACTATATTAGGGAACATGTTATTATATTAATTTATTTGGATAATAGATTCCAAAATATTTCACCTTTTTAAATTAATTTAAAGGAAATCATTTTCACCCACATGAAATTATATAGAAAATATAATGTTGGAATGATACTCACACTTAGAAATATGCCACCTATCATCCTACCCACTAATAATCTTCCACAAAATAATAAATCCTTCAAATTAAAATATTACAAATAATATGTTAATTCTAATTATTTATATTTATTATGACACAGAGGAATAGAATAGATTGTTTAAAATTTAAATTTATCAAAGAGTGTTACTTGAATCCAAATAAAGCTACTCAATAAAAATGATGTTGTGTATTATTATATCACATGGGGTTTCCACCTCAAATATATGTGGAATTCTACTCATGTGGTCATCCATTAGGATTATAAACCCATTCATATTATTGATGTTAATATCAATCACCTAAAGTGGGATCATCAATCTCAATGAACTTGGTTTCACTTCTAATTTCATTAAATAATATCATAATACAACGTGATGGTAATTAATAAATAACATTATTTTTATAAAAAAGTATTTGAGTATAACATATCGGGAGAGAAAAATATGGGAAAAACAATTTACCTATTATTTTATCATATGTTGAACCAAATTAAAACATTTAATGATTAAAAATGCAATGGGATCTCACCTCTATCTTTAGTTAGAAAACTAATCAAGCATCATGATTTGAGTCATCATGTAATGTCACAAATAGTAGCTTTAAACATGTTTGAATAATGGGCATTATTGTGTGTTTTATATTGAATTTTCAAATACCATCCTGCATGAATCATATATAATAAACTCATTATATTTATGATATAATCGAGGCAATGGTCATGTAGTCATATTAAAAATCTAAATAAACCATAAATAAAACATCATATTTCCTAAAATGGATAATACAATCCATACCAAAGTATCATATGAAAAAGTGTTAATAATGTCAATTTGATATTCGGAAACATTAATTCCTTCTTCTATAATCAAATACTGAAAAAAATATTATTTTTGACCATGAATGCATATTTATATGTTTTAAAAACTGAATGTTTTTCATCGTGTTTCTCCAAAATATTATTATTTTTATCCTGGGAGAAAAATATAACATGAGGTGTTTTAAATTGTGAAATAATCAATAAATACCACTAATCATTCATCTATATGTCGTAATAATACACTCACCACACACTATTGAAATGTTCCTAGTGCACTATACTACACAAATTACTTCCTCATATATATGGAAGTACCTATTAGAATGAGAAATTTGTTATACATATGAATCTATAAGGTAGTTTGAATGATTAGAGAAACTAAATTAGGTTTATAACATTTTCATTTAATATATTTGAGTCTTTTAATTTTAGAAAAATATTTATAAATATGTGAGACTAAATCAAGGTATGAAGAGGAAAGTGGATGTAATTTTTAGAGTCATAAAACTACTGTTTCCAATAACTAACTAGTGGGAAAACATCATCTGGATGATTGTTCATTTACATAACACATTTTCTATCTAGGGGCCACTAGATGCCCAGTGCTACCTATAAAAACACAAAAACTAGACATTGGGGGAGGGCTGAATATGGCTTAATTTGACTCCAAATAAATATCTACAACTCTAAAAGGATATAGAACACTATTATATCAATTAGAGGCTATATTTACACCACAATGCTCCTTTAATGGTATGAATTACATGGTAAATTCATTAGAGACATGTTAATTGTGTTAATTTTTCTCTTATCCTTATTCTCTCTTACATTTTTTCCCTCCTCAAACCCTTTTCATTTTATATTCATGTAGTTGGTTGAAAGACTTCCTAAATGTTTTTTCATGATAAAAACTCTAATTTTTTTATTACATTATATCTACCAATTACCATGAGGGGGATAGTCTCTAAACACCATAAATGTAAGGGTATTTTGTTTCATAGAGAAAACAATTAATAGTCTCCCATTTTAATAATATTTCTCATTGAAACAATTAAAACCCAAGGCTCTTACACTTAAAAATGGTGTTATTTACAAAATATATAAAAATAAATAGATGTTTTTTCTTCCTACAACCATTATAAAAATATAGCTTAAAAAATCTCAAGGATCATGAGGGGATACTACATAAGTATCCTTTTATAGATTATTATTAAGCACCTTTATCAGATTATTGTTCCTTTTATTTTGTCTTTTTTATTTTAATTATGATTAACTATTTTAATTTTTTTATAGAATTAATTTTTTTAAAAAATAAATTTCATTTTTAATATCTAAAATTTTTCTAATATAAAAGTAAACTCATGTTGTCATCTCAACTCTAACTATAAATTGATATAAAGGGTACCCTAATTTGAAAACCATAACCAGTTTCAATGAATGATCATTTAAATATGTACTCAACCTCAAATATCCACAGTTACGCAAAGGTAAAATCTATAGGTAGGGATCTTTAAATTGATGAATTTGAAAAATTTTATTGGAAAACTGAAATGTGTGAATTTCTTATAAAAATATGATAGTTGATTTTGAGAATTGTAATGAATAGGTATATCACCACTAGGAAAATAGTGGAAACTAGACTCTAAAAGACCTAATATATTTTGATATTAATGTAAATACATGGATAATATACATGGTGGGTTAGATATGAATGAATTTAATGAAGTTTCCATGTGTAAAACTTGTCATGGAATTCCAAGATTATTATATTTTACACAAGAGTATACTAATAAAATAAATTATACATGGCTTATTATACACAAAAAATATTTTTAATGCTTTGATATAAATATGAATGAGTATATAAATGAAATGATTACTCATTTTATTGATATTTTTAATTGAATAATTCATTTAGGTTATGAGTTTATTATGAAGATACTTGTGAAGAAGATCCTTTGGGACATTCCTAGTTCATGGGAACCCAATGTAAAATAAATAAAATATTAAATGGTTATAAATAATATGTTCAGTGAATAGAAAATTTTGCCTCTCTTGACAATTTAGATTATAATTAAAAGACACAAATAGAAGTAATCTAAAGAGGTAAAAGAGAAAATACCATTTCCATAAAGGATAATAATGATTAATCTATTGAATGTGAAGATAATATTTCTCACCCTTCAATAAATACGAACATTCTATGTAATAAAAATATATATACCACTACGCCATGAAAGTTAAAAAACATTAAAATGGAAGTGTGATTTTATTAATGCACAAAAAAGGGAGCCATAAAGATAACATTCCCCACTCTCAAGAAGAAATAAATACAGAAGAAATAAATAAACAAGCCATTTAATGTATCAAATTCGAGTGTATTTGTTGACTCCCTCTCCTAATCAAACATAAGTAATGGAATTCCAAAATGTCTCAAGGAAAAAATTGATGTGATACCTGAGTTATGTTATGAAAATTTTTATTTCTATTATATAAAATGATGTTATGATTATATTATATATTTTAGAGATTAATTTCAAGAAAATTTTTGTGAACATACCTTGAAATTCGATGGTCTTAAAAAGAAATGAAACAATATTGTATTTTTTAAATAAACAATTTTCAATGAAAATGAAAAAAATGAAAAAATTATTTTAAAAAATGATAAAGATCATGATATTATATTCAATTTATTAGTAGAGTAAAATGATATGATAGAAAATTAATTTAATGATGTCAAACGTAAAAGTGATTCTTTAGATAACCATAAAAATATTGTAAAATTGGAAAATAAAATTAAAGAGCCCACAGAATATCCCTCCAAGTTATCACTAGGTGAGAATAAATTTATTTTTATTTTTTGATCCTAATGGAATGGAAAATATACTTATGGTCTTAGTTAATTAATAAAAGATTATTTCCTAATAAATTCCAAAAATACCACTATTTATAAAGGTATCTCTCAATGTAATTTTTTCAATTATTTTAGTAAGACCAAAAAAATGATTAATGAAAGAAATTTTAAAAATAATCATTTTAGATGGTCCAAATATTTTTTTATTTATTAAATTTCTTATTATTGAAACAGCCTTTTTAATGAATTTTTGCGTCTTAAAATATCTTTTTGAATGTATTTGTTCTCACAAATATTTTGTACCAAAATATTTATTCTCTTAATCATTTTGTATGAATAATTTCTCAATAGAAATTCTTATGATGATAAAAGTTACTTAGAGAGTGTCTTATAAAGTCTTATGTGTGGGGAATATATTTATTTCAACTACCATGAGAATCTTGATGGTGGGAATATCACCTTTAGTGGTAATATAATGGTAAAAACATCAGTATATGTACCATTGGATTTTTAAACTCATCTATCATTAAATATGTTTTATATGTTAATTTTGTTTAATACAAATATACATAGTATTAGTAAATTGTTTGTTGTAGTTTTAATGTTTAATTGGAAAATGATGTTTTTGATGTGTTTATTCATTGGGAATTATTATATTTTCAACAAATAGATGTCACTTTTTTTGAGTTATAATGGATATTGTGTTGATGAATTGGTCATTTTAGCACACATATATGTGAAACATAACTGGAACCATCTAGTATGAGATTTATCCGAACATCATTTCCAGAATGAAATTGTGTGTGAAGAATGAATACTAGGTAAATATAAAATGTCATACTTTAGGTATAATAAAGAATTGGGATCCTAAAATTCCCTTAAACCTATACACCTATATGTTTGTTCACCAACCCATGTGGCTCGTACATAAAGTAAATCATAAAAAATTTTAGTTCTCAATGATTATATAATATTTAAAAGGGTTTATTTATCTTCATATTAATGTGAGGCTTGAAAATTCATCGTTATATATACCAAGAGGTAGAAATATTATTATAGTATTAGATTTTTTACCTTCAATGTGATCATGGGGGGGAGTTTTAAAATAATGGTTTTGATGATTTTTAGGCCTCAAATGTTTATTTACAGTCTTTTTCTTCTTCTAGAACACTTAAAAATGGGTTTGGTAAAATTTGGAATCAAAATTTGAATGAAATTTATCAAAGAAATCTGGAATAAATCCAATCTTCTTCAATATATTTGTGTCAATGTTGTCAATATCACAAAATACACAATTAAAAATGTACTCATAAGAACCAATCATAAAAATACCATTTACAATTTTCTGAATAATAAATCACATAATGTTGTCAATTTTTTTGTCTTTGATTATAAATGATTTATTCTTAATAGTAATGATAATCTTCGTAAATTTGATCCTAAATTGGATGGTGGTATTTTTCATGGTTATTCCATCTCATGTAAATCCTAGCTAGATTTCAATATAAGGACTATATCGACTAGAGTGCCAATTTACATATAATTTGATGAGAATTTTCCAAAAACTCATCCAAAAATTGATGATGTTGATATAGACATATATAATTAGACCTTAAATGAACCTCATACTCGTACTGAAATTGAATTTGAAAAATAACCTAGTCCTTTATGTGTGGAATGGGGTAAATCTAAATTTCTTCCTCATGAAAATGTCACTGATGGTTTTCAAACTGGCACACAAACAAGGTTTCCTATTTTAAATGTAGTAAAACATCAAGCTATTTTGTAACACCCCGTGCCCCAAAAACATGATGATACTATTAATTATTAAATCTAATTTTTTCTCATAGAATAATAATTAATTAAATTTATCCCAAATTATATTTTTAATCATCTAGGAAAACACAATGACCATCATGTTATTGGAAATAATTGGTTTTTAATAAATAAATTCGATGAGTAATGTAATATCTCCCACATAAAATATTAAAATTCTGCTAACATCTATAATGTATAGTAATGAATAGATTTTATGAGAAATTTCCCTTAGTAATCATCATAAAATGCATCATAATCTTTTGACAATTTTCTTCTCACTTAAATTTTATGTGTTTTAAAATTAATTTTAAAAGACCATTTTTAATTATTTTTATTTCTAGAATGGTTTTTACGGAATGGACCCCCCATTTTGATGAATCAAAAAAATTGGATCATGTTTTCAATTCAACCAAACTACTTTATGTATCAAATAATTCATATTAGGATTAATATATTATAGGTTAACCAATTTTAATCAAAAAATTATTTTAATATGGGTAAATTATATTGCGTAATTTTTATAAAATATTTTTTAATTGATATTTTCATTTTTCATATTTATATTAATGATGTGTGTTTTTCAACTAAAAAATATATTTACAATTATTTTTTTTCTTTAATTATAAAACAATATGAAATGAGTTGTATGAGAGAATTAAAAAAAAATTATATTTAAAATTTCTACAAATTTTGATAGAACATTTCATAGACAAAGGAGATTAAATAATTAGATATTGATGTTTTTTTTCCGGGGTCATGTTAAATAAATTATTACTCTACAGCTTACTTCATGAAATCATACATTGCATGAATTCATTAAATTGATGAGAAATAGACATTTTAGAGTTACGATTAGGGGTCTTCTAAATCATACCATCACCCATCCAGGCATTATGTCTCCTATATTTTTTCCCATTTTCAAGAAATCTGATGTAATCCCATTTAAAATATCTCATAGGTATTTTTTAGTACTTAAATGAAACTTAATATTTATTTTTTTTATCCAAAGGAAACCTCTTTTGAACTTAATAATTTTTTTCATTTTATAATTTGGTGGTTGTTAACTAGATAGGAATATTACATGAGGAAATTTATACATACATATAAAATCCCACGTCTCATTGAGAATTAAGGAGAAAAACATGGATGGTCTTTCTATGGCTGAAGCAGAATATGTGTTCATGGTAAGATTTTGCTCTAAATAAATTAGATTAAACAAACCCTTCTAGATTATAACTTAAATAATAACCATGTTTCAAATAAATGCAACAACACTAGTGATATTTCTATTTATAAAAATCTAATTCAACAATCTCTCAATAATAAGATTGAAATAAGGCACCATTTTTATATTCCATTTACAAAAATATGATATTGTGTTATATTTTGTTTTCACTAATATTAAATTAGTCGACATCTTCACTAAACTTCTTACAGGTGATAATTTTTATTTTGGTAAGGGGGGATCAGGAATGTATTTCATGTATTTATTTTATTATAATTGGTAAATCATAATTATTTTCTTTTATTTTTCACCATTATATTTATTGAGTTATATTTTCACATTATATCTTAAATTTTATTGATATAATTTATTTCATCAAAATCATGAGATGAATGACTGATTTTTTTCATTATCTTAGTGTGTCTTATTTATTCAAATCTTGAATTACATGTTTTTTGTGGCCCCATAGACTTATTAAAGTATGTAACAATTATAGGGGTTCCAATCATTTTTAAGTTTCATATTCTCCGATATAAAGAGTGGTTATAAATATAATTCTGTGATTTTTAAAGATAAATGATAGAACTCGAAGAAAAAGAACAAATGGTGTGTAAATTTTCTTTAAAAATTATATTATAAATTTTTTATATTTTTTATATTTTTAATTATGTTTCCAAAATATTCTTTTACTGAAATCATGATTTTATTTCTAAATAAATAAGGATTTTTTGTATCTCTCAATATAACATTAAAAAATAAAATTAATTGGACTCCAAAATATATATTGATTCTCATATATTTATCTCCTATCATAAATTAATTATAATAGTGAGTCTACATCTTGTCCCTGAGCATGTTGATAATAAAAAATTATGAGATTAATTAGATGATATTAAAGATATAACTATAGTAAGAATTTTTTTAGGATTCCAAATTATTATTATTATTTTAATGTTATTTAATTTTTTTACAAAAAGTGGTTTTCAATATATTATTAATGTTCTTATGAATTTTTATGACCTAAATAAGGATTATATATTATTAATATACATTAATGGTACATTTATTTTAAATATGGGGGTGTTTTAAAATTGGGAAAACCATTCAAGACATTTTAAACCTAATTTTGATCTCCTATAAATCATATAATTTTTTATAATATCTATATTTTGATTTTGTTATGAAATACATTTTACTCTCTTTGTGAGGAATTCATGATTCCTATCTCTATATTATTAATATTGTTAGTTTTATTATCATAAAAATAGAAAATAATGATATACCTTTCACTATCTTATGAGTTTTTAATGATCCAAAACACACACACAAATATCTATAATGTTTTATTTTCAGGGATTTTGGTAATTTTATCTTAGATAGATTTCCATGTTGTTTTTAGAACAAATGAGGTATATAGAAGTGAGTAGAGGATATTTTTAGAGTCCTCGACAAATAGTTGTCAGTATATACCAAATGGGATACTACCAGAAAGACTGTGGTACCAAGATAGATCACTAGTTATGTCTAAGATCAACAAGGGGGCGGGTGAATCCCATTAGACATTCGGTTTCACCCAAAAAAAATAAAAAAAATATCCATTAATGTTGGACCATGGATGCCATAATTAAACTAATGATTATTCTCAATAACCCACAATGTCTCCCAAAACATTCTCGAAGCCATTAGAGATAACTAATACACGCTAAAGGGTCCTTGTATTATATTTGTTACCTTGATGATTTATTTTATAGGAAAATTCTTCAACTTTCCTCTCTTCTTTGTTCTCTCTAATATTTGTCTTTATTCCCCTCACTTTTATTGTTTTATAATTATTGTAGGATAGAGACTGTTCTTCTAGGGGACTTCATAAGAAAACAAATTTCTTTTCACTTTTCATTGGTGATCAATTCCAATAAGTGTGAGGGGATAGGGTTTTACTGTGGTAAATGTAATGGGATTTTGGTTTCTAGCCACAACCACTTAATAGAAAATCATATAACTAATATTCATGGTTTAGTTACTAAAAACCAACATTCATACACATATTAGTTAGTTTCATGTCATACCCACTAAAAATTATGAGTTTGAGTTTCATTCTACAACTATTAAAAACAAGTGTTGAAAACAAAAACATGAAAGGATCTTGATGGGGTGATACATAGGGATCCCTCTATGGATTATTTTCAATGCCCTTTATCAAATATTTCTTCCCTTCCATTTATTTTTTTAATTTCTATTGTTAATAGATCTCTTGATTTTAGTTTATAGCTATAATTCTGTAAATTCCATCAATTCTAGTTTTAATTTTTTAAATTTTTTTAAATGTAATTCACACCCACCGGGAATCTGAACTCTAACAAAAAAATTTGATTTCATTTTGATCCTCCTATGTGATGTTAATAAGAAAATAAATTGAAAACTCTTAACCAAAAATAATATGTTTCCCTACTAAGTTCTAAATAAAATGATTGATAAAATATATATGGAAATATTCCTTTCAATTAAATTTTTTTAATTTTTCAATAATTGAAACTCATCCTCCAATTATGTTGAATTTTCACCTCAAAATATCATTTGAAGCATTTTCAATGAGTGTGGATGAAATTTCATTGGAATTGATTGCATGGGATTTACCCACTACACATAAAAAATGGGGTATGATAATCTAGAAGAATAATATTTAACCAATTGATTTTCCCCAATCATTAAGAATGTGAGGTTAAGTCTTATGTAGGGTTGTCTCACCAGTTTATAATCATTTTCATGCAAAACTCAGCAAATGAAAATTGGGACACTCAATCTATAAATGTCACATAATATTCATTTATTTCAAACTATTTAGTATTTCATTTTATTTATTTGGAAGTTGGTTGTCCAATATTATCTCCCATATCTCATTATTTACGAAGTGTATAACATGTCACTTATTAATGGGTTTTATTCCATTGTTGTTTGTTTCATTAATAAGGGAATAATATTATTCACTCACTTGAGATTCTTGCATGAATTACATATAAATAAATTCATCATTAGAATTATAAAATATAAATCATCAAAACCTTTTATCAAAAAGTCATCATTATAATTTTGGAGACTCTAAAAATACCAGTTCATCATCCTAATAAATACCCAATTCCATAATATCAACCAGGCCACCAACTCCCTCAACAGAACACATTTAACCCTTTCTGCACCCCGATTATGTCTCAAACACCTCTATGTTTGTGGTGACTTCTCTTACAAGTCAGTATGGATGGAAGTTTCATCCCCTGGCTCACTATTATTATTGAGGTTTGTCTGTATTTATCCAAGTTAATTTATAAACATGATATCATCGAAAATTTTAGTGTTCTAGAGATCTATAACCTTTATGAACAATTGGTGGTGCTTCACCATCATGGTTTATTTTAGGAATTCATCTAGCAATTTTAGTATTTATCATCCTTGATGCCCTGCATTCCCAAACCATAATATCTGGTATTTTTCTTTCATGGATTTAGTACAGAAATTTTATCATTACTAAGTATAAAAAATATATATATTGGATTTAAGGACATGGACATCACATAATAAGTTTAATTTTTTCATTGTTTACGTATTATATGGTACATTTGGCAGAGGATCCTATTTTTCCATGAAGAACATGATTCCAAACTCTAGAATCTACCTCCCCATCTGAGTTAATTAAAACAAATTTATCCTTCAATTAATATTCTCTCCCATATTAGAAAGGGTCACTCTATTCCACCCTTTTATCTACCTCATAAAATTTGATCGATGGGCCATGGTATTCACCACATTAAAATTCTTTAAATAGATGAATGGTTTATGAAGGGACTTCGTTTTCCGTGAGGTTTACCTCCTCTCCTAAATATCCCATCACTGAACAAAAACATAGGATCCACACTCTATGGGAGGGAGATAGTGATATTCACATAATAGAACATTCACTGGATGATCCATAGTTTTCTACCGCATTGGATCATGTGGAGTCGTAGGTGGTCGAGTTTCGACATCATTAGCTTGGGTGTACTATCCATTGGCCGAGAATGGGAGGTCTCCCTTCTTGGAAAATTAATAGACCATTAAAGGGGGATACCTTTATTTATATTGAAAAATATAGTTTCTTCACATAATTTCAACTCACCACTACTATTCTATAATGTCCCAAATATTCTGTGTAATATTATTTAATATTATATGGTATTAATTTGAGACTAGGTGCTGAGATGGCATTCGATTCTAAGTCCTGGTGTGCTCAAAGTAAATGGTTGAAATATATTAACTATTAAATATAAATAAATGAATATTTTTCCTTTAAAAGGTCGAATAACCTCTAAATGGGTGACCAGATCAGAAATTTTAGGTCACCATTTCATTCAGACCAGTGAGTTTACCTTATGTGAGACTTAACATCAGCCAAAGTGGGTATGCTTTGAAAATTAGTTTTTGGTATTATAATAAATAAAATAAAATGATTATATATTTTATTTTAATGTTCTTTAGTGATGTATTTATGTATCATTTAAATTATAATTTTTGGTAGGGATCTAAGGTTAGGATAATAACCCTGGAATTTCATATAAGCTTTGTAAGAAACCCTAGAGAACTCTCTCGAAAGAAAAAAAGGATGGATCTGTGTTCAGAGATAAATAGATTATTTTTTTGAAAAATCGCACAAATGATGATGTAGTGATTATTGATCCAATTTTGTGAATTATACAACTCCAAGATAGGTTTGGTTGTGGATTATTTCTTTTCCATGTTCTTAGATTAGACGATGAATTTGGACCAACCAAGGAATATGTTGAACTGTGGATCACCTGTTCTTACAGGATTGGTTATGAGGGTAGGGTCATATTGGGGTTTTTATTATTATGAATTGATATTGTCAACTTGATTTTCCTTACATAATGGATATTGGTCGGAACACAAAACATCCTAGATTTATTCCTTGGGGTTTTCAGCTTGTTTCCCCCTGATGTTCATCGTGTACTTCGTGGTTTGAGGAAAAAATTGATGTTCCATTGACTCCTTGCATAATGATCCAAAATTTATGATCCATCATCATGATTCCCTAGAAGAGCTATGAAGATGATATTGATAGATGGATCAAAGTGATTTAGGAGATATAATTCCCTGAATGATTTTCACGCGGATGATCAGAATTGGTTTTTAGATTTGATTTAAAGCCTAACACCCACTGATTCGGGGTTGAAATGACGAGATAACCATAGATCACCAATTTCAATATGAATAAAGAATTGAATTGAATAATTGGGGTTCATATGATGAATGTGGAGGAAGAATGGTGGTTCTATAAATTTCCAATGAACACAGTGTATAGTTCGATCTACAGGAATGTGGTCCCCACTGAGTGGATGCATGGGTTTCGAGAGGTAGTAAAGTGTCACACGATGTGTGACCCATATCACATGGCATGTGGGACCTTCCCTGAGACTTGGAAAGTATCATGGTAGATAAAAATGCATATGGTTGAATAAATTGTTTTCCTATGTGGAATGTATCCCACCACACAACATGTCTTAGACTTGTAACATAGGTTATCCCATGTATTGGTATACAGGTTGGTGGACACGGGATGAAAATATGTATTGGAACACAGGTAGAGTACTTAGGTGGACCACGAATGGAAGGAAATAGTTTATGACCCTTCTATATAGCATGTACCAATCTTTTATATGACATGTTCTTAATCACACTGGTCGTTGTACTTAGGCACTACCCAGGGTCAAGGGACACGGCGTGTGACCTTACTACATGTCATGTACCACTTTTACATGGATTGAATTTCTTGTCCACCATATCTCATACAAGCTTCATTAGGTTATGTGACCTTGATCGTTTCCCTAAATATTTAAGTATATCATTTTCTACTCATTGTAGTATTATCCCTTTAGGACGACCTCTAGAAAGAGTTTGTAGAATCCACTTTGAGAGGCTCAGAGTAGGATCCTTTATTCGATTTTCACTCCCTAGATTTATTCCTTGGTATTGACAAGACCAACATCACCAATCATCACTAATCGGTTAAGGAGGTTAATCCAGAAGTAGTTGATGGTATCAACCCATGGCCAGGGCCATGATACACCCATATGGTACATATCTCTCTGCAGTTCTATCAATGTATGTCTCTCATGATGATTCCCAATGAATAATACTTCTTGGATGGATTTCATAAGTGTTATCAGAGCTAGATTGTGTTCTCCACGATTAGTGCTTCATGGAATCATCGAGTTGACTCCCTAGTGCTAGTATATGAAAGTTTTGACTAACCTCATGACTATGTGTCTAGGTTTCAGTATATTTAGATATTCTTGTTATATGTGTTGTAGAAGTTACTATTTATAGTTGACTATATATTTCCATTGTGTATCACTTTCTGTTTTCAGTGTGTCCTACTAGGTATCTTTATAATCACCCATGTATGGGATTTTCCAACCCATGTAGTGTCTTTTGCAAATGAGAGCCCTTTTTACGGAGTCCCTAGAGGACCATGACATAATAGAGATTTGTCTGTTTAGGCAGGCTGACGTTTTCCTATGGCTTCAAGCTACATTCCCAGTACCTATTTTTTTAGTTTGGACAATGTAGTTTATAGAAAACATCATTTAGTGAGATTATATTGTATTCCAGTTTACATTACTGCGCATTACTTCCTACTTTACTGTGTTTGTTGGATATAGTGGTATTCATGCATTTGTTTTAGTAGTGTTTTTTTACATTTCATTATTGTGGTCATGGATATATATTCATGAATACAAGAATATAGGAAATTCCTCCCATTTTAGATATATGTATACATGGTGGAAGTAACTAGCCGTTCGCACATTAGAGGTGGTCTTTGGGATTTGCAGCACGTTCCCCGCTGTGATGGTTCGTGACATGATCCACATACTTTCACTAGATTTGTTTCATACAAAATAGAATATTATCATGTTGAGGATGGAAATTGGATATGGTTATTGGGAACATTTCAAAATTTAATCATCAACGATTGTATAAAAATCTAGGAATTTCATTCTTACAGACTCTAAGGGATGTCTATACCAGTTGGTGTATAATTTTAATGAAACTTTTCATTGTAATTCTTGATAGATTTGTACATTATAAATCTCATCTTTCTTAAATTGTAGAGTCTTTATAGGGCTATACAAAGAGATCTGTCAACAAAGGCAGGAATCATTTACTGTTGGGTGGCCAGTTAGTCATCTCTCTTTATATTTTACAAGAGTAACTAAGATAAGACCTTTTCCACTTAATGTCTTAGTTTATGCATGTCATTATGGATCATATAGAACCCCACCCCCCCAACCATCAGTGACTATGGAATAATTCTATATTTTCATATCCTAGACATATGATACTGGGGGTTCTCACTTACCACTATCTTCATTTGTTGAAAAATGATTTTGAAAAAAAAATCAATATGTCATATGGAGTGGGAAAATGTAACCAATTTTTAGTGATTTCTATATCCATATATTATTGGTAAAAAGGAAGTATGATTCCAGAAATATGTTCATCGACCAACATTCTATCAAAAATGGAAATTTTCCCATGAAAATTTCCATATCCAACAGTTGATGAATTATTAGGTTAGCTTCATTGAGTAACATACATTTCCAAGATCAAACTCAATTTGTGATATCATGATTTTCATGTATCTGAGGCTTATATTGAATAATAAACATTCTAGACTCATAATAGAGCTTGTATTTCTACTATTTTTAATGCCTAATTAAATGACTTAAATCCCACAAATTCTAAATTTGGAGGTGAATGGCATTGATTTTGGAAATCAGAGTTATTTTAAGGCTGAAGTATAAAATTTCATAATTCTTGAATTTTAACTATTCTTAATTGTCATAAATATCTAATGATTTCAGCTAAATTAATCCACAACCCATGAGGTAAGAAAAGGTTTCTGACACCAGATTTTGGAGAAAAGAATAAGAGTTGGAAAATAAAGAAGAACACATACAATCACTACCTTTTACATTGGGATTTTCCACACAGGACATGTCATGAAGGTAGTACAATATGTGAATGGAAGTTACAAGTCGTGATTCCTGGTTTCACATTGTGACTAAAGATAATGTTCCAAATGAGAATCTCATGATATTCATGCATGTAGAGGAAAAATCCGAGGTAGTACATAATTTGAAACCCCAGTTCACTTCGTGAAAAATATGATACTCTGAATAATAAATACATTGTGGTCACAGGTTTTAGAGACTTTTTCCTATAAATACCACCCATGGACACTCTTTTATATTATTTGTGAACTAGGGATATTAGTACGACACCAATAGACAACCACTAGATGATTCAGTCTCTACAGTTGAGATTGATATCTTGAGGAAGATGTTATGCATCGTGTCTGAAATGAAGAAGATGTAGGCTACTCATGTGATGCACAACTAATCCATAAGTGGTTGTAGATGAACATTCCTGATGGAAAATCTCTTTCAAATTGTGTGATTATCTTCTAATTTCACTTTGAATTTATTTTGAAAATATACTCTTGAATAAATGTGGTTTTTTCCATCTTCAATATATTTTCAATGAATTTTTTTGGATGGTAGTTCCACATGTTATGTAAATTAATTGAACCTCACTATTTTAATTTCTTCAGTGAGGTCCTTCTAATGAGAAAAGTCAATTCAATTTTGTTTTATTTCTTGTAAGTCATTAAGTAATTGAATCAATTATTTAGGAATGATTAAAATCACAATGAGTACTTAATATGATGTAAATCCAAATTTGAGTGTTCTCCTAGGGGTCCTTGGGGTTACTTTTGTAATTTAATTGATAAATATGTTTATACAACGAAGAGGGGAGTGTAAGAGATTTTGAATCCTATCCATTATCAGTGTTTTAAACATGATTTTAAAATCCAATTTTTTTTTGACAATTTTCAACCTTGTTCTTCATTTTTTTGTCCTTTATTTTCTATTCATATTCTATATTCAAGCTTTTAATAAAATACCAATAATTATCTTCTTCTAAAAAAATAAAAAAAGTGATTGCTTAGAAACTCAAAATTGCAACCTCTATGAGAGGTAGCACTGTGGTCACCACTATACTACATTATAACACAGATAATATTGATTTAGGTTTTCATGACAAAAAACATCACATCAATTGGCACCATTGATGATGAGGTTTCTAGAGTGGATTTTATATTTGTAGATTTTTTTGCATGAACAGAAATTATGACCCCATGTTGTTACATTTAGATTCTAAAACTCATAGAAGATTTCACTATTTCGTTAGATCATCAATAAATCCCCATGTCCCAAGTTGGAAATCATCCACTATCACACCTAGATGAAGCTTGATTGAAACTGAAATTTAAATGGTTGAAAATAGAACCCTGAAATAATTGGCTTCATCATAGGATGAAAACCCTTAAAATACTATAGAATATCCTAATCCACCTACTATGGTTAAATCAAAATTGGTTTCATCCACCAACTTCAAAAACTCAATAGGTTGGAAGGTGAAGTACCACGTACACACCTTCAAGAATTTAGTTATTTTTTTTAACATGAAAGCTGTTGGAGTGGATGAAAATAAAATGAAGTTAAGGACATTTCCTTTTTTATCTAGAAATAGATTCTAAGGAATGTTATTATATTCACATTAACCCCTGATTAAATATTGTAATGAATTGAAGAAAATATTCCATGAAAAAATTTACCAACTTCAAAAATGGCTTCCATATGAAACGTGATTTGTGGAATTAGGAAAACTCAAGGTGGAACATTGCGTGATTACTGGGAGAAATTAAAAAGACTATATTTTAGCTTCCACCACCATCAAATCAGTGACCTACTATTGATTAAATATTTTAATTAGGGATTGTTTCTCATTAAATGAATTGTGATTAAAACTTCCACATGAGGGACTTTAGTTTACAAAACACTAACTACTACTATGATATTAATATAAATCATGTCCCAAAACACAAAATAATTTGGAAAAAGAGACATTATTTGTGTGAAATTACCTGTAGAAGTCCCTTATACTATTCCATAAAACATCATAATTTCAATCCATCTATATGATCCTTCCACTATGTTGAGGTAAATGATGATTTCCAACAACCCATGAACACAACCAAAACCTAAAACAACATTTCAAATGCAATTTCACACATGATTTTATTCTTCTAATGAACATTTTAGTGACTAATTCACCAAAATACACAATACATATGAGAAAATAATTGGAGTTTTTCAGGAGAACCCTTTCAATCAAAACAACAAATTCCATTTCAAACAAACCCCAATTTCAATCAGGGCAGGAAAAATATTGTGAGATTTCGTATCCTAAACAACCTAAGGGATTATTCCAAGGAAAATTAAATTATTCTCAACCAAGGTATTTAAATGAGAAATAAAATTCTCATTATGGGAATAACATTCAGCCTTATCCTCCAACTTCAAATTCAGAAAGATACTATAAATATGCAATTTGGAAACAACAAGAAGCCTTAATAAAGCAACAAAACCTCTCAAAAACCATGATGAATAAAATAGGTAAACAAGAAAATGTTGTTATATTCCTTAAAATAAAAATAATTTTGGTTTACCATCACATACCCATGTGAAACAAAGTGAAAATGGGAAGAAAAATGAGAGTGCAATTGAACTTAGGATAAGAACAAGATTGAATAACCCATTAACTATGAATACCGAGCCTTCTGTGAATACTATTTGTGAAAATTATTCCAATAATAGAGATGATTAAAATTTTGAAGATTACTTGAGTGGAAACCCAATGTCAAGAGATGAGATTTTATTTGAAATAAAAAGTAAGGATTGGAAGAGGTTTTTTGATCCATTTGTTTCACATAGAAATGCATATAACAGCCCAAAATCATTTAAACATCCACTCACTTTCCCATAGAGTGAATAACCAATGGTGTATAGTTATGAAAAAAGAGTTGGACAAAGAGGTTTTGGAAACTATTAATAATGTTGAAGTCAACAGACATTTTCTTGATGCTGTGAACCAAATCTCATGGTATGCGGTGTTTCTGAATGACATGTGTACCCACAAGGGGAAATTCACAGGAGGAGAAAAAGTCATATTAGAGAGGACTGTATCATATATGATTTAAACATGATCTTTCTATCAAATTTAAGGAGCTATGAACATTTATCATTCGATACACCATTGTGAAATATTAATTCAATGATGTCATGATTGATTTCGAGGCCTCCACTATTGTTATTCAATATTAAGTTTACTCATCTCTTCATTTTGGAGATTTGAAACACTCTCAAATGATCATTCAAATGAAAATCGAATTACCACCAATCCTGGTTGATCTATAAAGGTTATACTCATTCAGTTTAGATACATTAATTATTTTTTTATTTCATTGTCTTTGGATATGGAAGATGATATGTCCATGGACTATGAACTTCCCATTCTAGGGAGGTCAATTTTTGAAAATTGGGAATAAAATCATCCATTTTCACAAAGGAACACTTTACTAGAATTTTGTGGAGATGTTTTTCATTTATATATTTTTTCATTCCATGAAATGCCCAATTGAGGAAAATCCATCTCCCAAAGTTAAAATTATTGATTGGTTTTCCTCTGATATGTTCAGTGATTTTTCTTATAATTACATACCAACTACTGATTTAAAAGATGGAAATTTAGTTCTTACTAAATCTGGTCAACAAGAGATTGAGAATGAATATTGGGATGAATCATTGGATGTTGAGACTATTGATATTAGCATTTATGAAGATGAATTTCTACAACCCATTCAACCTACTAGTCCCTTACCTATGAAATTTATCAATTTATCACATTTAAAAAGTCTTGAGAACATGTAATGTTATCGTCATGAAGATTTGTGTTCTTTAATCAATGAAAAAACTACCTGCATTAGTGCTGAATCCACTTCTAGAGAACCTCAAATATGAATTCATTAGTGAGAAGGAATAATTCCTTATCAAAACTTCAAATGATTATCAATGGACAAAGACTACCAACTTTTGGAATTCATTATATCCCACATGAATAACATAGTATAGAATCCCTATTTTTTTATATGAATCAGTCCCTTAGTGTGTATGCATGGAATTCTGTTGGAGAGAAATGCTAAGCCAATGTGAAAATTTCGAAGGATATTAAACCCTACACATTTGGAGGTTGTAAAGAAAGAAGAAACCACCCTATTGGATGAGGGGATTATTTTTCCCATATCTGGAAGTAAATGGGTATGTCCAGTGTCATGTGGTTCCCAAAAATGGTGGATTTAGAATTTCAAGAAACGATTTTGGTGAGATTTTCCCTGTTAGGTTTCTCAAATAAATAGATAATGTTCAAGGATTACAAGATGATCAATTTGGATTAACGAAAAGTCCACTTTTCATTTCCATTATTTGATCAATTGTGTTAATAACTACCTAGGAAAACAAACTACTATTTTCTTGGTGGATTCTATAGATTTATCTAAAATCACATTTCATCAGTGGGTCAAGATAAAACTACTTTCACGTGCCCCTTTGAGACATTTTCATATATTTGGTTTCCATTTTCTTTGTGTAATGATCTTGGAACATCACAAAGGTTCATGATTAGAATATTATTATAATTTCAAGAATATTTCATTGATTTTTTTATAGGTGATTTCATTGTTTATGTCTCATCATTAGAAAATTGTCTAAACATCTTGAAGCATGTTCTTAAAACATGCATTGGTAACAAACTTGTTCTGAATTATGAAGAGACCCATTTAATGGTAGGTAGGGTGATTTTACATAAACTTTTTGTGTCCCTATATGGAATTAAAGATTATAAATCCAATGTTGAGTTAATTTCTTAATTACAATTCACAAAAAGAGTGAGTGTTGTGAGATCCTTCCATGGACATGTCGGATTTTATAGGAGATTTATAAACTATTTTAGTATAGTTGCACTACCATTGTCTAGTGTGATCAAAAAAGATGCCCAAATTTTCATTAATGGGAATTTTAAATATGCCTTTGGGGAGTTGAAATAGAATTGATAACCCCTCCCATTTCATAACCACCCAAATGGGACTTTCCATTTTTATATCATGATTGATTCATCTGACTTTTTTCTAGGGTAAGTGTTAATCCAAAGGTTGGAAAAAAGATATCATGTGATTTACTATTCCTTAATAACATTATCTCAATCCCAATCAAGTGAAAAACATCAATTAAGGGACTGTTTGTGATTTTATTTTCTATAGAAAAATTTAGATGCTATCTTCTAGGATCCAATGTGATTGTTTTCACAGATCATTATGAAATAATATTTTTAATGTAGAAAAAAATGCAAATCCATGAAATTTGAAATTGATCTTGATGTTAGAAGAGATTAGTGTCAATATAAAGGATATAAATGGAAGTTAGATATTTTTTTGATAATTTGAGAAGGATAATATCTATTTTTTAAGGAAAACACTAGATCTATCCACTACTTAAAGAAAACTTTTTATTTGAGGAGTTCATTTTTTGTCAAAGGGGAATACCCTGGTTTGATAATCATGTGATCTTTTTGGATTCTAAAACAATTCTCCATTGGTTTCATATGAAAAAATTGATCAATTTGTGAGTGATTCAATGAAATAAATTTGGGATGATCCTTACATGTGGAACATTTTTAGTGATCAAATGATTCGGAGATTCATTCATAATTATGAATTTCAATACATCCTAAATTTTGGCCCCAAATTTACCTATAGAGAACACTTTGTCCCAAAAATAACTGCATGATTTTTTCTTTATTCTGGTTTTTATTAGGCCTCAATTTTTTAGATTCTTTTGAATTATATAGACAATGTAAAATTTTCCAATTATATAGAAACATTTATAAAATGAATGTGATGACACAGAAAACACTATTATTTTTTTCTTCCATTGATGTCTATGGATTGGATTTCATATGGCCATTTCCCAATTATTTTTAATATATTTACATCTTTTATGACGCTGATTATGGATAAAATTGGATAGACTTTATTCCAACAAGAACTAATGATGCCAAAATTGTGTGCAAATTTGTAGAAGGAAATTTGATTTCAATATTTTTTTGCAAATTATTTTTTTCGGATCAAGGTAACCGTTTTTTGTAAAATGTAATTTGAATCTCATTTGATGAAATATGTACTTCATCATATGGCCACAACACCTTCTCAACCTCAAACAGATTTAATGGAGAAGTTTTAAAATAGAGAAATAAAACATATTCTATAAAAAACTATGAACCCAGCTAGAAGGGATTGGAGTTTAAGACTAGATGATACACTTTGACCCTATAGGACTGTATTCTATACACCAATTGGAATGCACCATTTATGTTGGTCTATGGTAAATATTTTCACTTACTAGTTTACTTAGAGCACAAATACTTTTAGGCTGTCAAAACATGTAACATGAATCTATATTCTGCTAGGAATGAAAGAAACCATTGTATGTAGGAATTGGAGGAAATCAAAATTAATTCATATGAAAGATCCATATTGTACAAAGAAAGAACCAAATCATTTCATGGTGTGAAGATTCTCAACAAAAATTTCAAGGAGGGAGATAATGTTTTGAATTTTTTATTCTATATGAATGTTGTTCGTAGGTAAATTTCATTTCCAATTATATGGACCTTTAATTTTTTCTGATGTATTTCCAATTGGTGAGATAGAGATAAAATATCCAGCTAAAGGGACACTATTCATAGTAAATGGGGAGTTTTTGATGTTATTTAGAGAAAATTATCATGATCAAATAGGGTAGAAAATATGTCATCATGATGGGGAATACAATTGAAGCTAGGTTATGCCTTTACTTCTCACTATTTTTTTTTCTAATTTCATTAATTTCATTTTCGTATTTATGTATTTTATAATGAGGGGATTCTATAGAATAAGTTTGGGTTGGGGTAAGCACATGTTGGGTAGATTAGGATTTTATTTTGTTTCCTTTTAAATTTTTTATTTTCAATTTTTCATTCCATTTTTGGGGTTTTCTTTTTCATCTCTATCAAATGATGTTCATTTTCATTTCAAAATATGCATGCATTATTTTAAATTTTTAAAAAAACATTTCATATTTAACTATTATCATTTTAAATTCATTCAAATGAGTGAACCAATTGATTATTTGAAATTAAACATAAATGAATATTGAAAATTATATTGTTTAAAGTTCAATTCTTTTGAAATTTCAGGAAATGAGCAATGAATTTTTTAATATCATTGCCCATTTCACGGTTTTTGTTATTGAAATTTCTATTCCTATAAGGATTCTGAATTCAATTTGACATATTCGTTACATTTACCACTTTTATTGAGAGAATCAATCCATTATTGTTTGTGCTAGAACAAGATTTATTTTTGACAAAACATGTGGGCTAGTGTAATTTTGATTTGAATGATTGAGGCATTTGTTTGGATTTTAAATCCACCTATTTTAGGATTATGCTTTTTATTTTTTCCTTAATTAAGCCTTTGACCTTTCTGGAGCCCTCGGTATTTATGTAAATATTTTTATTCTAGCCACATGAAAATATAATATTCCCTTTCCAACCAGCTTCAGAAGAATAAATGCATGATCTAGTTGAACATAGCTATGTTGGGAGATGACTTGTGCCTTTCTACCTCATTTTTCATTTCTTTGGGGAGAAATTCAATCATTTAATATATATTTTTTCTACTAGAAAATATTTTTTTGAGATTTGTACATATCTAGAGCACTCAATTGAAACAGAGAAGTGCCTTTCTGGATCACTTAATGAAATATGTTTGTTCCCTATCAAGAGCTATCAAACAAAAAGAGAGAAGAATAATTTCATATTTTTGGCAGAAATATTGATATAGTGGGATGAAAAAGTGATTCTTAGTGTATATTTTCATCAAATAAGAGTATGGAGGAAACCATACTTGAGTGAAATTAAGAATCATTGATTTTTTTCTTCAAAAAATGTTGATCCCACCTTATTCAGCCTCATAATTATTCATATTTTAAACCCACCAACCTTTAGTCAAAGAACAACATTTTAACATCTTTATGATACTAAGATGTTCTTGTCTCATATTGAGTAAAGATGTTCAAAATTATCATTTCTATGGTGATTCTTCCTTGAGTTTTGTTATCAAAAGCCTTCTTGAATCATTATATTTATTTACGAGAAAATTAATATGAGGTAAGTCTGTAGTGTTCATGGGAGGAGGAAAGAAGTTGAATTGAATTTATTTATCTAAATAGAGAATTTGAAATATTTTTTTAATAAGGCATGATATCTTTTAATTCTTATTGATAAATTGGAGAACATCATTGGTATATTTTTTTCATTATCCATTTTTTCCTGATCCCAAATGATAAGTTTGTGGTAATAGATAGATCTAATATTTTCACAATTTTCAATGCCTAATTAAATGATTTAAACCCCACCAATCTAAAATTTTTTATGTGGATTGAATTGTTTTTGGAATTCTAGGACGTTTTGATCATGAAATATAAAATTGCTTAATTCTATACTTTTAACTATTTTAATTGTCTTATGTATCCTAGGATTTTAGGTAAAGGACACTTCACACCACAAACGAAGTGAAGTGGCCCAAAAACATATTTTGGAGAAAAGAAGTAGCGATAGAAAATGATGTAGAATGCTTACATGCCATGTAATAACCTTACACATCATGACCTTTTCAAATTATATTTTCAGCACATGACATGTATTGAAGGATTTACAAGCCATGAAAGAATGTTACATGTCATGGGTCCCCTTTTCACGTCATTAATGAAGTCAAAGTTCCAAATGAGAATCTTTCACTATTTAGAGACTTAGAGGACACCTCATATGAGGTACATGACATGAAACATAAGTTCACATCTTGATGATGATGATGACACACAAAAAAATAATGATATTGTGGATATGGGTTTTGTGGATATTTTTAAAAAAATTACCACCATCGACCCCTCATTGAATGTATTCTAGGACACGGGATTGATGTGATACACCCACATAAAATCTTCAGACAGTCTAGAGAAATGCTTTTCCACTGTGGAGATTGATATCTTATGGAAGAGGTCGTACATTGAAGATGAAATGTATATGATGGAGGTTTCTCAATTGATGAATGATTAATCCTCTAGTGGTTGCGGATGACGATGCCCAATGGACTCTCTATTCCAAATTTCAGGGTTTTCATGTAATTTCTCATTGAATATATTTTGAATAGATACTATTAAATGAATTCTATTGTTTTTTTATTCAATATATTATCCTTGAATATTTTTGGATGATTGTTTAACCTATGAAGTAAATTAACTGAACTTCACTATTTACAGTTCTTTGGTGAGGTCTTGTCTATGAGCATAGTGGGTACAATTATGTTCGATTTCATGGAGGTCCTAAAGTAATTTAATCATGTCAATTGGTTGGAAAAAAAACATATCGTGGTCCCTATATGAGTTATATACAAATTTAATTGTTCACCTGGGGGTCCTTGTGTGTAATTTAGAAATTCAATTGATAAATATATTTATACAAGGAAGAGGGGAGTGACCAAGAGGATGAAGCTTGTCTAATATCACATTTATAAATTTGATTTTCAAATACAATTTATTTTCATCCAATTTTCAGGGGTGTTCTTTAATTTTCATTCAATTTAGTGTTTATTCATATTCTGTATTAAAAAATTCAATGAAAGCCCCATTTTTAAATTTTTTACAAAATAACTAAAAAAAAGTGAAAATTTTGAAACTCAAAATTGCAACCTACTTGAGAGACAACCTCATGATCACCAATATACTGCATTATAAAGGAAAATATTGATTGAGGTTTTCATGATAGAAACCATCACATTAGAAAACTATATACATTTTGAGTATTTATTTGTGTTTTTTCCTCAATAATTCTCTATCTATCTTCCATCAAACCAAGAATATTGTCATCCAACCCATACTTCAGAAGTTAAGATAATATTTCTTTAATGATATTTTAGTTTAAATCGCCATTGGATAGAGACCCCAAGCACACCAATATACTGGCCTCTAGGTAATTATTAATAATAAATTTCTTTAACTAGAAGAAATTTCAATTTGTTGAAGAGAAAATAGAAAATTTTTTGAAGTTGATTTCAATCCAGGAAGTGGAATTGGATCTATCAAAAATTCAGTCCATTATTGACTTGCCTAGGAAGAAACAAATTAGATATATATACAGTATTATTGGCCTAATAGGATATAATCATATGTTTGTTAATGGATGTGAGACTATTTCCCAACAACAAATTATAGTAATCAAAAAAAAGAAGCATTCCACTAGACCTCTATGTCCTAGACATCATTCCAGCACCTCTAACTGGTCATAACTCAATACCCTATCATCATTCTTCTTGGGTTATCCACTTATATTAATTTTTAATTAAATATATTATGGAAACCCATTGTATGATTCCTCATGAAACATTTGATTGTTGTCTCATTCTTCATCATGTATTTATCTCCTCAAAATTTTGAAAAAACCAGTAATGAAAAGGAACTCATAGCCCTTGATTTAACCATCCAAAACTGGCAGAATTATTTACTAGTCTATCTATTTTTATCATATTTGGTCAAATAGATCTTGTTATTTCTTTCATGAAAGTGGTTTCATAGTTTCACTATCAGTGTTTGTGATTACTCGATGTGTTACATGCACTGATAAGAAAGTCTAAGAGAACAATGTTGATCTATAGCTAAAGATGCACATTTAATTATGCATGTTTTTTTATTTCACATTCCATGTCTATTGATGTAGATTGTAGCATGTTCATGCATGTTTATTTATGCATTAATTATTGATTTATAAACATTTTTTTCTTATGGTGCCTATTATTTATTATGCTTCCACTATATCTATTTCTAATCAAGATGGTATATTCTCACCATCGTACAACCTTCAGAACCCCAATAGTAGTTTCTTGCCTCCGGCATATGGGGAGGTACCCCAGATAAAATGTGGAATGCCAGATTAGGGAACCATTTTAGGGGATCTCAGGTAGGAACATTAGAACATGTCCTTAAGTTCACCTTAACATACTGTTGAATGACAATGTTAGACAATAAAGTGACTCATCTACCACTTTGAGATAAAATAAAATCATGGCAGTTGAAATTCTACTATAGATGCATTATACCCTTCCCATGTTCCACCTTATTTGATTCTTATTCAATCCTCCCCAGTGATTGTATTATAAAGATCTACTAAATGTGTTGTCCAATAATCCAAGCCTCTAAATCATTATCAGCGACTTGTGAGCGGGATTCTCATCACACCAAAGATTCACATATAGTCAATGTGTTTTGTACTACATAGGTTTAATTGTAATATCCACATATTTTATTTGGATTTTCCATCTCCTATATAATATTAATTCCTCACCCCAAGGGGGACAATCATGTTTTTATAACACCTCTAGACACATGGATACCACTCTTTTTTGATATGTTATGAAACAAAATGTCCATGAATTTGTATGGAAATGTATAATGTTCCAAAAATAAGTATTCTAACCTAAACTCATAAGGTTTTGTCTAACCTTTGGAAATTTTAGATGTAATTTGAGATGATTTATCATTGGAAATTATTATCATCCATCCAAAAATAAATCAATTTTGAGTTTAAATATGATGTGGTGGAACGACTCTCTAAGTATGTTGGATTTATGATTTAGAAACCGCCAAAAACAACTTCTAATATGGGATAGGTTTTATTTCATGAGATCATAAATTGGAATAGGATACCTATATATATTTTAAGTGATGTACATTCCATTATTTCAGTCCCTCCTCAACCAAGATGTTTTCATTAAATGGAAGTAAACTACTCTTCAACTCTTCCTTCTATATTCTAATGAATTTATAATTGAGGATATTAACTATTTCCTTGAGAAATATTTTTATTTTTGGAGAGGAAAAAAACATTTGTTGTTTTTGAAAACACATCGGTTAAGAAAATTCCATTTTATATAGTCTATTTCCATAGACCACTACCCAAAACAATAATATACATACCATCAAAAATATGTATAGAAGTGGATTCCACTATATTTTTAGATTGAGATGATTATTTGGAGTTACGAAATAAAAAATTATCCTATTCCCTGAACATTATGTTATAACATGTAAAAAACAACATCATTATGTAAATTATTCTATTAGAGACTAGGTCTTGGATTATGCACCATAATATATATTTCTCAATTATTCACTAAATATTTATCCCCAAGTTATTATACTATTTTAAATATTGTCCAATATATTTTCCCGGTATCATATCATCATTACCTACCACATAAAATCCGTATCCACAAGATATTTCACAACTATCAACTCAAGTTGGAATATGGACACCATGTAGGACCCCATCTCTTATCCAAATATTGATGGAGATGACGACCAATGGTTGAATCCATTGGAGATATTGTCCTTGAAAATCAAGCTCCATGATGGAATTCTTCAACTTCATTTTTTAACTTGTTAGTATGTCCAGATATCCCTTGACACCACTAGAGAATATTAATCTATTTTCCAAAATCTTTTTCCAATATTAAGTCTCACAGATAATACTAATTGTCAAGGTGTGTCTGGTAAAATAATTTGAGACCTTAAAATATGTTTTAAATTTAAATTTAGGATGGAAAAAATGGTTCATGCAGGGGGAGTGGGAAATTAACCCATGTGGGTATGGGTGAAGTTGTGATAAATGGTTATAAAAGGTATGTGGGAGTGTACAATACAGATATATATTTTTTGGTTTGGAATGCATCCATTATTATATTGGAGTTTTTTACTCATGGGATACTCTCCAGTGGTTCGATTATTTACATTCCCCCCATTCCCACATTGTAATCAAACATTCCTCCAATGATATACTACTCAAGGGATCATACATCATAACAAAATTAAAACTTTTTATGGGATGGTGGTGCGTGGTATGATTATTCAAATCCCTTTTCAAACAGAATCTATGGTTGTTGATGTTATCCAAATCTATTCCACATTAGAGTATTCCATGCATATTTGGTTGATAATTAGTTTTTCTATATTTATATTCTAGTATATTACCAAAAAAATATTCCGCCTCTCAAACTTGGTTGAAACAATATGTAAAATTTTGTATGGGAGAATATTTTATACAAATCCTAGCATAATTAGATTACACTGTCATATACCTAATAGCCATACAATAAAAATAATGAGAATAGATATTTAGTTCTAGATTAAATTATATTGGTTTTGATTTATTTTACCAAATGTAGGCATCTAGTTTCTATTCTTATTATTACAAACTATAGTTTGTTTTAAGATATATTTTTAATGTGACCAGTTTCATTAGTTGGTGAATTATTGATATGTTCCAGTCTATTTTATTATTTCAAGATATCTATGTCACTATCAAGAAATACTTGGTAGAATGAGAAAATGGAGTGATTATATTTGATATCTTTCTGTTGAAAACATTGAAATTTTTCTTTTAACCTCTCAATGTGCTCATACAATGTCTCTTTTTTTTGTTATTTGATCATATATCATCTTCCTAAAAAAATTACACCAAGAGGTTGGAATGCATTTATTAGGAAATATTAATTATATTTCCTCTATGATTGGTACTTCATTTGGTTTATCATCATGAAATATATCCTAAACAACTGCCTTGAGGGAAAAAGGGATTTATCTCTATTTTACATGGTCTTCTACCACACCTCATGAATTCATTGTCACACAATCTATTAAGAATTGTTTCCACAAGAGAGTTGTAAATAGAGAATATAGAATAAACAAAAATAACTTATTTTTTTATGTTTGTAAAAATGTACCATTATAATAGAATAAAAAAGAAATAGATAAGTAGAATAAAATATGGGAAGAGTAGAATCTCTATAGAAATCCCTTAGATCCACAGATGATCCCACACTACAATTATAGTTAAAGAAAAAACATGTTTTCCCACTCCACCTATTACTATAGATCATATTTAATATCACACCTAAAACAACTCCACCCAAAAACTATTTATTGTAATTATTTAACACCCCCTATATGTTACCGAAACCATTACACCACTTGGAGATCCCCACACGGAGAACCCATCGTACCAACTTCGCAGCATTGGAACATCCCACAACATATGAATTTTCCCTACTATGTTTTTTATCATTATCGTCCACTTGCAAATACACCTTGTTCTCCAGGTGAAGAACATTATGAGCTTCTAGGTTTGATGGAGAAATATATTTGAGACCACTAGGTCAGTTTTTTGCAACAACTAATACCACTTCTTTTGACTGGTTTCTAAAACAGATCTAAAATCCATAGAGATAACTTTCAACCAAAATATTTTCCACATGACCTCTTTGGGAGAACCTCTTATCAAATTCATTCCCTTAATTGGCATCAAAAACTATAACACTACCATGGATAATATACTAAATGAAAAAATTAGTTTTAAACCATTCAAAAAACATATAAACCATATATATTTCAATGATTCCATTAGAAATTCCCCTATAAGGTGAGAAGAAAAATATTTATCCAGATCTGAATGAAATCATATTTTATCACTATGGAATCAATGATTTTGGATATGGGTATCATTAGTTTTCAAATATATACTCCCATATGAGCATGATATTTCAAGATCCTAATGGATTATATTCCATAAGTAGTATAAATAATGACAAAATTGATTCAAATTGATATACATAGTAATTTCTTTGCGTGTTTAGGGAAATAGTTCATGAAATCAAGATATATGTTTCTGATACTGAACTTAATTTGTGTGCCAAAACCTAGACAATAAATCCCTTTTTGGAATATAATCTTATAATGAATCATACTTTTCTCATTGAATCAACACTTTTATCACATCCAAAACATGAACAACCAGATCATCCATGTTCAAATTGGACATTTTTCTCTCATTTCTATTTTTTTAAAGCTTCACTATAGAACATCAAGTAAAAATGAATCATTATAATTCTCATTAGCTATAGTATGAAAATTACGGGGTTTTTTTTCAAAATAATATATTAATTATATAAAAAAATTTAAAAAACATCATTTCCTAGTGACGTCCTCTCCTTGATTACAATGCCCCACCATCTCCAAGAAATCTCATTTTTGTGGTATTAAAGAAATAATATATTTGTAACACCCCGACCCCAGTTACCTAGAGTCAGTGAATTATTGCGTAACATTGGAATAATCATAAATGTTGAATTCTCGAAGGACCGATTAGTTTAGTAGCCTTGGAAACACTAGATACATCCATAAGTCTTACATTACATCATAAAGTAAAAGAAAACTACAACAACATCTTTTCTTCATATCCCCTCATACTATCCATGCAGGTCATTCATAATATACTTCTTCACATCCTGGAAAAATTAAAACATTGGAAGGGGTGAGCTCAGATGCTCAGTAATGATAACAATATAGCGGAAGCATTCATAAATAAACATTAAAATTAAAGGCAATGTATAACTAAAACAAATTCCTTTTACACTTGAACTTCATCATATTATGGAAAAATAAAATGAAATAATTTCATTTACTTATTCAAATGGATATTATACTAGTTGATTAATCACATGCAACATTAATAACCACTTTCATAATGATGGAATGCATAATGCCAGACTATCATAACCTTGTAGCCAAGGCCTCATGCCCAGAATACAAATATGATTTTGTCAAGGCCTCGTGCCAAGACATTTGTTTGTCTCATGAGACCTACCGATGCATCGAGGAGCTATAGCGGGCTCCACCTATCACTTATTAAGTCCAATTCATTCCACATATGAACATGTTTAAACATATCATAAACCATAACAAAATCATATCACATAAAACATGCATAAACGAAACATAACATTTCCACATTTCAATCACAAGATATCAACACAACACATTGATATAATAAAAACATCATCAAAACCATTTTTCAATACCAGAATAAAATAAAATTAAAACTTGGTATTTATTTTTCATTTAAATAAAGTTATGGCTTGTAGAGGAAGCCGAAACTCAAATAATGGTCATGGCGGCGGAGAAGTCATTGTCGTCGCATACGTACGACAAGAAAAACATTCCTTTTTTTCATTTAGTAAAATGCTTCGTATAAAAATATTCCTTTTGAAGAAATGTAAATGTCTAATGGGTTTATACACCGTATAAAAGAAATTTGTGTATAAAACAAAATATGCCGTAATGAATAGAGATTGAGACGAAGTCCCTTACGTCGTGTCTGACATGACTCGAATATTCTTTAACCTCCTGAATAATAAACAGGAGTTAATTTATAATTTATTAAGAATCTTTTTCAAGTTTATTATTCCTTTTATATCACTTATTACAATTTCATCAACATTATTTAATTATTTATGTTAATAATGGTCGTTTTGTCGATCTTTGGTACTTGAGTAAAAAAATAAACTTCTTATAATTAAAAGTTGTCTATGTGGTAAAATATCCATTATATCCAGAATTATATCCACGATGTAGATATCATATATATCATGTATATCTAGTTTTTACATTCATTCATAATATTACGTAACATTTAGAGGTAAGAAATTAAATGCATCGTTCATGGAGATGGTAAGCCGTACGTACGCATGAACACTACATTTATTTCTATTTCATATTAAATGGAATGAAATCGTAATGATATAAATGTGTATTTTAATTATAGTATAATATCATATATAATATCATTTATTCCATTCTTTATACGCCCCGCATATGTCATTAACGATTCAAATCACTTTGAGGGGGCTGTAGTCCACACTTCCTAAAATAAAATTATCGCGTTTACCCATAATGGAAATCATAAAGGTATACCATAAATGAGAAATATATAAGAATAAGGAAACCATAAACATAATATATATTTCATATATGAAAATATTGTCATCATAATGTCCACCATGAGAGGTGTTGAAATAAGATTGAACAATCATCATTTCGTGAGGCAGTAATTCACCACCCACAGAAACAGTATGTTTTTTAAACATTTGATGAAGATATGTGTAAGTGTAAATAAAATCCTTCTCATGAAAAAATCCTTGTATATTTTAGATACTGGTTTTGTTACAAAAGAAAGGAATAAAAAGAGTTTAAGGGGTTATAGAATCAAAATAAAACAAAATAACATAAGAGAAGACATTACCTTAAATTCAAATAACCCTTTTTTATTTGAGCCAAAGTCTTCTTTGGAAAGACTTCTGCCCAAAGGGGGGATTCTAGGAGTAAGAGAGGAAAGTTGAGAGATTATTTGTGCAAAGGTTGGATGAGACAAATGGTTCGATGGTGTGAATAAGGTGGTAGAGGTGGGGGCCTTTCATAAGAGGAGTCGAGGGGCACTCTTGGAAAGTCAAGAAATGTTACTTTATTATATAATGAGTTTCTGATTTTTAAGGTTCCACAATTATATATTTCGAGGATAAGGTGATAATGGTTCGAAATCTACTCATAGAATAGGTTTTTGATAAGTTTGTGTCTTAGAGTTTACATTATATTTTCATTTTATTTAAATCGTTAATTAATGTTTTAATCGCTGCATCATCATGGTGTCATAAAAAAATTAATTTATTTGATGTCTAAAAATTATAAAAAAAAATATCATGATGTAGGAAATCTTTTTATATTTCCAATGAATATATATAGTAGAAAGGGTAACTTATATAACTCCATGTAATAATTGTTTTAGTAAAACAACAGATGTTTGTGACAATTTTATTTTTACATTAAATAAAAAGTTATTAATGTAATTTTCTTACAAAAGTGGCTCCATAGGGTCCCCAAGTTGACCCATCGATTGTCTTGGTCGGCCATGACTCATACAATAATGGTAGGTCAGGTTTAAAGGTAATTTTATAATATTATAACATTATATTTACCTTAAATTACACTAATTACATTTAATCGCGATTAATAGAACAGAAAAGTTACTATTCACAAAAAATTATTTTAATCCCATTAGACCAAATTTTAATTCCTAATGAAAATGATGTATTTTGGATTTTGTGAAATTCAAATCACAGAGGTGGTAACATTTCATTTAAACAAAAAATCAGTTTTTTTAACTACCACTTAGTGGTTTCACTATTCATCAAAAATCGATGTTTTTCATAACAATACCAAAAATTCACCCTATTCTATATTTGATATTCCTAATTAAAAAATTATGTCTATTTTATAAAATACAAAACATATAAGTTTAATTAATTAATTTAATAATTAATTCCTCCTGTCAAAACATATAGCGTCTTTTTAAGAAACAATATATATCAAAATATTGACAACTGTTTATGACCAATTTCAATGTGAAATTAATTATAATGAACACTATTGGATAAAATGGTAAAAATATATTCTAATTATACGTTAAAACCACTCAATAGTATAATTTTTCACTATAAATTATTTTTATTAAAAAAGTTTTTTCGATGTTTTTTTTTTCTATTCATAGAAAATTTGAAGTTCTCAGAAAATTACCAAAATTTGAACTTAGGATAATTTTGATATTCCGAATACAAAAATGTAGTCCATTTTAAAATATAAAATTTATATAATTTCAGAAATAGGGTATTACTATTTATAATGGCAACTTTGATTGGTCACGGTGTGCTAGAACTTGAGGTTGCGTATAACACACACAGCTCTATTATTCAATGAGAAGCATACCATAGAAGATTGGGGTGTTACATTCTCCCCTCCTTCAATAAATTTAGTCCTCACAACTTCAAATTTTTCTTTGAAAATAAAAGGAGGAAAATAAAAAATACCATTATGGAAAGCCCACATCGGAAATAGGGTTAATAAAAATATAACTTTAAAAGAACGAAAGAGAAGTAAAAAAGGTCACCCGAGATAGCCCATATTAGGATTCTATGAAAATATGGATATAGAGGAGAAACAAACCATAAAGGACTGATGGAGAGTTATAGAAAATAGGATTAGGAGAAAGTTTAACTATAAGAAAATCACAAACTTGTGATTTGTTAAACGATCATTGATTCCCCAGTAGGAAAAGTTAAGTGACAATGTTTTTGTTTAAATTACCTTTCATAAAGTTAAAGAATTTATTTTAGATATTTACTAAGAATGTAAGGAAATATACATATTTGTCATGTAGACTTTAATTCTTTAATAAATTTTTACCACAAACCCATCTTTCACTCAAAGAGATAATAGAACTCAAAAATATTATATTTATCCTAATCGTAGAAGGTTCCAAATATTAACACATACCATTTAGATTAGGAAAACTATTTTTTAATAACAAGGGACTTCCTGTAGGCTGGTGGTAGGTAATAATGGCCTTTCACACTATGGTTGTGGGTTTGATTCCTACATCTTTGTTCGATGTGGCGGTTTATCCCCAAACCTTCAGGTGGTACTTTTCCTAAAACTATAGTATTATAATATTCCAAAAATAATCTTCATAATTGTTTTAACCTTAAACAATAATATCCAAAGTTCAACTTAATCCATTCCATCCTTTATAGTTATCCAAAATACATCTATCCAGACTTTCTCAAAAAGGTCTCTAAATTCGAAAATCAATTGTAACATCAGATTCCCCAAACAAAGTAATGTTTCTCTTATTGTCACATACAAAAAATATGATTACCTTAATCATATTAAAACCTTAATGAAGAAAAAAATTACTATTGAACAACCCTTATATATATCACATTATTCTTATAACAATAATATAGTTCTTGAGTCCAAAAACACAAATACAATAATTATTCAACTTCATCTGTAGTAACATCACAAGCATGGCCTAGATCCCTTGGCCTTTTCTATGGTATGTTTCCCTAATTCTTAGGACATTCATTTGAATAATGCCCCATATCTATACAATTTTAGCATTCAACAGTGATAGCCTTTTTCTTTCCCTTGCAATCACGAGCCTAGTGACCTTTTTCTCCACATTTATAACAATCTCCCATACCTTTTAAGCAAGTACCGGGGTGATTCTTCCCACAATTATCGCATAATGGAAAATCCGTTTTTCCCTATTTCCCTTTATCTGTCTCTTTTTTACACTCTTCTCTTCTTCTCTTACATTACTTTGTTTTCATAAGACTTAGAGAATTCCTTTACTGTCTTGATAGCACATGAGACAATGTCTTCGTTTGAGGAGAAGTATTGTGAGACCAATGCTCGACGGAGAAACAGTTTTAACCCATCAAAGAAACGATCATTCATACTTCTTGGGTTATGTATATAATCTGTAGCATACCTCGCTAACCTTGTAAAGTTGTCCTCATACTTTGCGACATTCTCATCCTTGTTTTGTCTCAGTCTCAGAAATTGCCCTTCCATATCTACTCCACATTCATGAGGAAAGTATTTTTCTAAGAAAATATATTTGAACTCTCTCCATTCCATACTTTATACTTCTTCATCTTCCTTTGTATTTTGAATCAATGACCACCATTGATCATTATCTCCAGTGAGGTTGTAAACTGCAATGACAACTTTTTCCCTTTCACTACTCCCCAAGGCATGGAAAATTTTCTCTAAAGAATTTATCCATTTCTCAGCTACTAAGGGATTAGTACAATCATTGAATGTTGTTGGTTGTTTCCTCATAAAGCGGTATAACATTGATCATCCACGTTGCGTATCAGGGTGCTCCATATGAGTAAGGTTAATATTAATAACCTGAGTGAGTTGTCCCAGTATGGTGATAAGATGATCAGCACCAGTTGTATCACCAACTCCATTATAATTATCTTTAGTTGGAGGGAAATCCCTAAATGGAGTGTGTTCATTGATATGGTATCCATTCCTCCCACTAGGAGCCATTTATAAACCATGGAATAAACTATATTAGTTTATGAATCAAAATACATAATTCCATACTTGTAGAACTCATAACATAAATTGAACTATAATCATAAAAATGTTTTCGTTGAGGAAGTATATACTCATAAACCCTTCATAATGGTTTTTAATGAAAATGAGAATTATCCTAAGCATATCCCCCATGAGTGTCGTAACCAAGAGTGCAGCAAGGCCCATTGTCGTGCACCAGTTCCTATTTGAGTATAGCTCAAAGCAGTGTTTTCGGGTTTTACCCCTTGGTACATCTTTGCCAGAGCTACCTCTGCCTTCTCTTATCTAGAAAGGGATTTATTGCTCAGAAAACTCAAAAAATCTCTATAATACCAAGATTATAAGAAGTTCTTCTATACTAATCCTCAAAGTCTATCATTGGGCTATGTGATCTAATCATAGTTTATCTAAATCTAGATTCCAAGGATAGTACCAAACTGCCTCTGATACCAACTGTAACTCCCCGACCCCAGTAACCCAGAGTCGGTGCATTATTGTGTAAAATTGGCATGATCACAAAAGATTATGTCTCAGAAGACCGATTAGTTTAGTAGCCTTGGAAACACTAGATACATTCATAATTCTTACATTATATCATAAAGTAAAACAAATCTACAACAACATCTTGTCTTCATATCCCCTCATACTATCCCTACAGATCATTCATAATGTACTTCTTCACATCCTGGAAAAATTTAAACTTTAGAATGGGGGAGCTTAAATGCTCAGTAAGGATAACAATATAGCGAAAGCTTTCATAAAAAAACATTAACATTTAAGGAAATGTATAACTAAAAAAAGCCTTTTACACATGAACTTCAGCATAATATGGAAAAATAAAATGAAATAATTCCATTTAATTATTCCCATGGATATTCTACTAGTCGAATAATCACATTCAATATCAATAACCACTTTCATAATGATAAAATGCATAATGCCAGACTATCATAACCTTGTAGCCAATGCCTCGTGCCAAGACTAGAAATAAGATTTTTTTCAAGGCCTCATGCCAAGACAATAGTTTGTCTCATGAGACATACCGATGCATTGGGGACCTATGGCAGGATCCACCCATCCCTTATTAAGTCCAATGAATTCCTCATATGAACAGGTTCAAACATATCATAAACCATAACATAATCGTATCACATAAAACATGCATAAAGGAAACATAACATTTCCATATTTCAATAACAAGATATTAATACAACACATTTATATAATAAAAACATTATCCAAACCATTTTCAATACCAAAATAAATGAAAATTAAAACTTGGTATTTATTTTTCATTTAAAAAAAGTTATGGCTTGTAGAGGAAGCCGAAACTCAAATAATGGTCATTGCGGCAGAGAAGTCATTGTCGCTGCACACGTACGACAAGAAAAACATTACTTTTTTTTCATTTATTAAAACGCTTCATATAAAAAGATTCATTTTGAATAGACGTAAAATTCAATGGGGTTTAAACATCATATAAAATAAATTTTAGTATAAAACAAAATATGCCTCAATGAATGTAGATTGAGACGAAGTCCCTTACCTCATGTCCGACTTGACTCGATCGTTGTTTAACCTCCTGAATAATAAACTAGAGTTTATTTATAATTTCTTAAGAACCTTTATCAAGTTTATTATTCCTTTTTATCACTTATTACCATGTTATGAACATTATGTAATTATTTATGTTAATAACGGTCGTTTTGTCGATCTTTGGTATTTGAGTCAAAAATAAACTTCTTATAATTACAAGTTGTTCATGTGGTAAAATATCCATTATATACCAAATTATATTCATGATGTAGATATCATATATGTCTTATATATCCAGTATATATATTAATTCATAATATTACATAACATTTAGAGTTAAGAAATGAAATCCACCGTTCATGGAGACGGTAAGCCGTACGTACGCATGAACGCTACTTTGATTTCTATTTCGTATTTAATGGAATGAAATTGTAATGATATAAAGGTGTATTATAATTCCAGTATAATATCATATATAATATCATTTACTCCAACCTTTATACATTCTACATATGGCATTAACGATTCAAATCACTTTTAGGGGGTGGTAGTCCGAACATCATAAAATGAAATTATCGCGTTTACCCATAATGGAAATCATAAAGGTTTTCCATAAATGAGAAATACAGAAGCATAAGGAAAACATAAACATAATATATATTTCATATATGACAATAGTGTCATCATAATGGCCATCATGAGAGGTGTTAAAAGAAGATTGATCAATCATCGTTTCGTGAGGCAGTAATTCACCACCCACAGAAACAGTATATTCTTTAACCATTAGATGAAGGTATGTGTAAGTGTAAATAAAATACTTCTCATGACAACATCCTAGTATATTTTATATACTGTTGTTGTTACAAAAGAAATAATAAAAATATTTTAAGGGGTTTTAGAAGAAAAATAAAACAAAACAACATAAGAGAAGTCATTACCTTAAAATCAGGTAACCCTTTTTGATTTGAGCAAAAGGATTCTTTGGAAAGACTACTGCCCAAAGTGAGGCTTCTAGAAGTAAGAGAGAGAAGTTGAGAGAGTATTTGGGTAGATTTTGGCTGAGCCAAATTGTTTGATGGTGTGAATAAGGTGGTAGAGGTGGGGGCCATTTATAAGAGGAGTGGAGGACACTCTTGGAAAGTCAAGAAATGTTACTTTATTATATAATGTGTTTTGAATTTTAAAGGTCCCACAATTATATATTTCTAGGATAAGGTGGTAAGGGTTAGATATATAATCATCCAATAGGTTTTTGACAAGTTTATATCTTAGATTTTACATTATCTTTTCATCTCATTTAAATCGTTAATTAATGTTGTAATTGCAGCATCATCATGGTGTCATAAAAATTTTAATTTATTTGATGTCAAAAAATTATAAAAAAATTATCATGATGTAGTAAATCATTTTATCATTCCAATGAATATTTATAGTCGAAATGTTAACCTAAATAACCCCATGTAATAATTGTTTTAGTAAAACAACACATGTTTGTGACAATTTTATTTTTACTTTAAATAAAACGTTATTAATGTCATTTTCTTACACAAGTGGCTCCATGGGGTCCCCAACGTCACCCATGGATTTTATTGGTCGGCCATGACTCATCCAATATTGGTAGGATAAGTTTAAAGGTAATTTCATACTATTATAACATTATATTAACCTTAAATTACACTGATTACCTTTAATCGCGATTAATAGAACCTAAAAGTTACTATTCACCAAAAAAATATTTTAATGCCATTGAACCACATTTTACTTCCTAATGAAAATGATGTATGTCGGATTTTGGAAATTAAAGTCACAGAGGTGGTAAAATTTCATTTAAACGAAAAATATGTTTTTTTACTACCACTTAGTGGTTTCACTATTAATCAAAAATCAATGTTTTTCAGAAACATACCTAAAATTCACCCTAAGCTATATTTTATATTCCTAATTAAAAAATGAAGTCTATTTTACAAAATTAAAAACATATAAGTTGAATTAATAATTTAATAATTAATTCCTGCTGTCACAACAAATAGCGTGTTTTTAAGAAACAATGTATATCAAAATATTGACAATTGTTTTTGTCCAAATTCAATGTGAAAATAATTCTAATGACTACAATTGGATAAAATGGTAAAAATATATTCTAATTATAAGGTAAACCCTCTCAATAGTATAATTTGTCACTATAAATCATTTTGATTAAAAAAGTTGTTTCTACGTTTTTTTTCAATTCATAGAAAATTGGAAGTTCTCAGAAAATTACAAAAAAATCAACTTAGGATAATTTCGATATTCCGAATAAAAAAATGTAGTCCATTTTGAAATATAAAATTTAAATAATTTCAAAAATTGGGTATTACTATTCATAATGGCTACTTTGATTGGTCGTTGTGTGTTAGAACATGAGGTTGCATACAACACACGCTGCTCTATTATTCAAAGAGAAGTGTATCATGGAAGATTGGGGAGTAACATTCTCCCCTCCTTAAATAAATTAAATTGTCGCAATTTGAAATTTTTCTTTGAAAATAAAAGGTTGAAAATATAAAATACCCTTATGGAAAACCCACATCAAAAATAGGGTTAATAAAAATATAACATTAAAATAATGAAAGAGAAGTACATAGGTCACCTGAGAAAGCCCATATTAGGATTCTATGAAAATATTGATATAGAGGAGAAACAAACCATAAAGTTCTGATGGAGTGTTGTAGAAAACAAGATTAGGAGAATGTTTAACCACAAGAAAATCACAAACTTGTGATTGGTTAAACGATCATTGTATCCCCAGTAGGAAACGATAACCGATAATGTTTTTCTTTTAAATTACCTTTCATAAAGATGAGGAATTTATTTAGGATATTTACTAAGAATGTAAGTAAAAATACATACTTGTCATGTAGACCTTCATTCTTTAATAAATTTTTACCACAATCCCATCTTTCACTCAAAAAGATAATAGAACTAAAAAATATTATATTTATCATAATAGTACAAGTTTCTAAATATTAACACATACCATTTAGGTTTGGAAAACTATTTTGTAATAACCAAGGACTTATTATAGGCTAGTGGTAGGTAATAAAGGCTTGTCACACTATGGTTGTGGGTTCGGTTCCTACAGCTTTGTCTGACGCGAAGGGTTATCCCCCAACCAATAGTTTGTCCTTTTCCTAAAACTATAGTATTATAATTTTCCAAAAATAATCATAATAAATGTTTTAACCATAAACAATACTATCCAAAGTTCAAGATAATCCATTCCAACCATTATAGTTATCCAAAATACTTTTATGTAGACTTTCTCTAAACGGTCTTTAAATTCCAAAATCAATTGTAACATCAGATTCCCCAGAAAAAGGTAAAGATTCTCTTATTGTCACATACTAAAAATATGATTACCTTCATAATATTAAACCTTAATGAAAACAACAATTATTGTAGTACAACACTTATATATATCACATTATTCTTATAACCATAATATAGTTCTTGAGTCCGAAAACACAAATACAATAATTATTCATCTTCATCTGTATTAACAGCATAAGATTGGCCTTGATCCATTGGCATTTTATGTGGTAAGTATCTCTGACGCTTAGGACATTCATTTTCATAATTCCACATTTCTCTATAATTGTAGCATTCAACATTTATAACCTCTTTAATTCCCTTGCAATCATGAGCCTGGTGACCTTTTTCTCAACATTTATAACAAACTCTCATTCCTTTTAGGCAAGTATCGGGGTGATTCTTTCCACAATTATCTCATAATGGAAAATATTTTTTCCCTTTTTCCCTTTATCTATCTTTTGTTCCACTGTTCTCTACTTATCTAGCTTTAATTTGTTGTTATAAGACTTAGAGAATTCCTTTACTATCTTGATAACACACAAGACAATGTCTTCGTATGATGAGAAAGATTGTGAGACAAATGCTCGACGGAGAAATGGTGTTAACCCATCAAATAGATGATAAATCTTACTTCTTGGGTTACGTATATAATCTACAGCATACCTCGCTAACCTTGTAAAGTTGGCCTCATAATTTGCGACATTCTTATCCTTCATTTGTATCAGACTCAAAAATTTCCTTTCCATATCTGCTCGATGCTCATGAAGAAATTATTTTTCTAAGAAAATATCTTTGAACTCTCTCCATTCCATGCTGGATACTTATTCATCTTCCTTTGTATTTTGAATCAATGAACACCATTGATCAGCATCTCCAGTGAGGTGATAAACTGCCATGACATCCTTTTCCCTTTCGCTACTCCCCAAGGCATGAATTATTTTCTCTATCGAATTTATCCATTTCTCTGATACTAAGGGATTAGCAATCCTATTGAATGTTGGTGGTTTTTTCCCCATGAAATGGTCTAACATTGATCCTCCATGTGGCGGATCAGGGTACCACATACGAGTAAGGTTAATATTCATAACCTGAGTGAGTTGTCCCAGTATGGTGATAAGCTGATCAGCAATAGTTGTATCACAAAATCCTTTATAATTATCTTCAGCTGGACGGAAATCCCTACATGGAGTGTGTGAATTGATATGGTTTCCATTCCTCCCACTAGGCGCCATTTCTAAACAATGGCATAAACTAGATTAGTTTTTGAATCAAAATACATAATTCCATACTTGTAAAACACTTAACATAAATTGAACTATAATCATAAAAATGTTTTCATTGAGAAATTATATACTCATAAACCCTTCATAATAGATTGTAATGAAAATGAGAATTATCCTAAGCATATCCCCAAGGAGTGTCATAACCAACAGTGCAGCAATGCCCATTGTCGTGCACCAGTTCCTGTTCGAGTCTAGCTCAAAGCGGTGTTTTCGGGTTTTACCCCCAGGTACATCATTTCCAGAGCCGCCTCTACCTGCTCATATCTAGACAGAGATGTATCGCACAGAAAACTCACAAAATCTCTATAATACAAAAATTATATGAAGGCCTTCTATACTAATCCTCAAAGTCTTTCTTTGGGATATGTGATCTAATCAGAGTTTATCTAAATCTAGCTTCCATGGTTAGTACTAAACTGACTCTTATACCAACTGTAACGCCCCAACCCCAGTTACCTAGAGTCGGTGCATTATTGCATAAAATTGCCATGATAACAAAAGATCAAGTCTCGAAAAACTTATTAGTTTAGTAGCCTTGGAAACACAAGATACATTCATAATTCTAACATTACATCATAAAGTAAAACAAATCTATAACAACATATTTTCTTCATATCCCCTCATACTATCCCTTTAGGTCATTCATAATATACTTCTTCACATCCTGGAAAAATTAAGACATTGTAAGGGGTGAGCTCAGATGATCAGTAAGGATAACAATATAGTGGAAGCTTTCATAAATAAACATTAACATTTAAGGCAATGTATAACTAAAACAAAAGCCTTTTAAACATGAACTTCAGCCTAATATGACAAAATAAAATGAAATAATGCCATTTAATTATTCACATGGATATTCTACGAGTCGAATAATCACATTCAATATCAATAACCACTTTCATAATGATGGAATGCATAATTCCAGACTATCATAAACTCATATCCAAGGCCTCGTTCCAAGACTACAAATAATATTTTGTCAAGGCCTCATTCCAAGACACTAGTTTGTCTCATGAGACCTAACGATGCATCAAGGAGCTATAGCAGGCTCCACCTGTCACTTATTATGTCCAATTAATTCCTCATATGAACATGTTTAAACATATCATAAACCATAACATAATCAAATCACATAAAACATGCATAAAGGAAAGATAAAATTTCCACATTTTAATCACAAGATATCAATACAACACATTTATATAATAAAAACATTATGAAAACCATTTTCAATACCAAAAATAAAAGAAAATTAAAACTTGGTATTTATTTTTCATTTAAAAAAAATTATGGCTTGTAGGGGAAGCTGAAACTCAAATAATGGTCAAGGAGGCAGAGAAGTCATTGTTGCCGCATACGTACGACAATAAAAACATTATTTTTTGTCATTTAGTAAAAATTCTTCATATATAAAAAATCTGTTTGAATAAACGTAAAATTCCAATGGGTTTATACACCGTATAAAAGAAATTTGTGTATAAAACAAAATATGCCTCAATGAATGGAGATTGAGACGACTTCCCTTACCTCGTGTCTAGATTGACTCAACCATTCTTCAACCACCTGAATAATAAACAAGATTTAATTTATAATTCCTTAATAACCTTTTCCATATTCATTTTTCCTTTTATATCACTTATTACCATATTATGAACATTATGTAATTATTTATGTTAATAACGGTCGTTTTTTCGATCTTTGGTACCTTCTTATAATTACAAGTTGTTTATGTGGTAAAATATCCATTATATCCAGAATTATATCCATGATGTACATATCATATATATCATATATATCCAGTATATACATTCATTCATAATATTACGTAACATTTAGATGTAAGAAATGAAATGCACCGTTAATGGAGACGGTAAGCCGTACGTACGCATGAACGCTACTTTCATTTCTATTTCATATTTAATGGAATGAAATCATAATGATATAAAGGTGTATTATTATTCCATTATAATATAATATATAATATCATTTAATCCATCCTTTATACATCCCACATATGGCATTAATTATTTGAATCTCTTTGAGGGGGCGGTAGTCCGCACTTCCTAAAATGAAATTATCACGTTTACCCATAATGGAAATCATAAATGTATTCCATAAATGAGAAATAAAAAATCATAAGGAAAACATAAACATAATATATATTACATATATTAAAATAGTTTACCTTTAATGGCCACCATGAGATGTGTTAAAAGAAGATTGAACAATCATCGTCTCGTGAGGCAGCAATTCACCACCCACAGAAACAGTATGTTCTTTAACCATTAGACGAAGGTATGTGTAAGTGAAAATATAATCCTTCTCATGAAAAAATACTATTATATTTTAGATACTGGTTTTGTAACAAAATAATGGAATAAAAAGATTTTATGGGGATGGAGAAACAAAATAAAACAAAAGAACATAAGAGAAGACATTACCTTAAAATCGGGTAACCCTTTTTTATTTGAGCCAAAGGCTTCATTGGGAATACTTCTGCCCAAATTTAGGATTCTAGGAGTAATATAGGGAAGTTGAGAGAGTATTTAGGAAGAGGTTGGCCTATCCAAATGGCTTGAAGGTGTGAATAAGGGGGTAGAGGTGGGGGCCTTTTATAAGGGGAGTGGAGGGGCACTCTTGGAAAGTCAAGAAATGTTACTTTATTATATAATGTGTTTCGGATTTTAAAGGTCCAAAAATTATATATTTATGGATAAGGTGATAAGGGTTCGAAATATACTCATCCAATAGGTTTTTGACAAGTGTAATTCTTAGATTTTATATTATATTTTCATTTTATTTAAATCGTTAATTAATGAGGTTATCACTACATCATCATGGTGTCATAAAAAAATTAATTTATTTGATGTATTAAAATTATAAAAAATATCATGATGTAGGAAATCGTTTTATATTTCCAATGAATATTTATAGTCGAAAAGATAACTTATATTACCCCATGTAATAATTGATTTAGTAAAACAACACATGTTTGTGACAATTTTATTTTTACTTTAAATAAAAAGTTATTAATGTCATTTTCTTACATAAGTGGCTCCATGGGGTCCCCAAGTCGACCCATGGATTGTGTTGGTCGGGAATGACTAATCCAATAAGGGTAGGACTAGTGTAAATGTAATTTCATATTATTATAACATTATATCTACCTTAAATTACACTAATTACCTTTAATCGTGATTAATAGAACATAAATGTTACGATTCAAAAAAAATTATTTTAATCCCATTGAACCACATTTTACATACTAATGACAATTATGTATGTCAGATTTTGGAAATTCAAATCACAGAGGTGGTAAAATTTCATTTAAAGGAAAAAACTGTTTTCTTAACTACCACTTACCGGTTTCACTATTCATCAAAAATCGAAGTTTTTCAGAACAACACCAAAAAATAACCCAAAGATATATTTGATATTCCTAATTAAAAAATGATTTCAATTTTACAAAATTCAAAACATATAAGTTGAATTAATTAATTTAATAATTAATTCCTGTTGTCGCAATAAATAGCATGTTTTTAAAAAACAATATATATCAATTGGTTGACAATTTTTTATGTCCAATTTCAATGTAAAATTAATTCTAATGACCACCATTGGATAAAATGATAAAAATATATTATAATTATACATGAAAACCACTCAATAGTATAATTTATCACTATAAATTATTTTTATTAAAAAATTTATTTTTATGTTTTTTTTCTATTCAAATAAAATTGGAAGTTCTCAGAAAATTACAAAAAATTTATCTTAAGATAATTTTGATATTCTGAATACAAAAATGTAGTCCATTTTGAAATATAAAATTTATATAATTTCAAAACGTGGGTATTAATTTTCATAATGGCTACTTTGATTGGTCGTTGTGTGTTAGAAAATGAGGTTGCGTACAACACACGCTGCTCTATTATTCAAAGAGAAGTGTATCATGGAAGATTGGGGTGTTACAATCTCACTTTTATCAATTGAGATACCATTGTGGATGATTTTATTATGAAATATCCTATGAAATAATATTTATGTGTCATAAAATGTAGTAGTAATTGTTTATAAAATTTTCCTTTAAATAGAAGTAATATTTCTCAATTCCAAGATAACTACTCCTTAAATGTTTTGTTGAATAATGAAACCAAGAATTTTGAGAAAAAAAATTCTTCAACTCCTAAAACATTGTCCACGCTTTAACATCATCTTTACTCCAATTTTATATTTTTAAAATATTTATGAAAACATATGGGGAACAAAAAGTAGATAAATAATTTGTTCTTATGTATTTCACTACCTAATATTTCTTTTCATTGGATTCTATACTAATATTTTAATTTTTTAGAACAATTCTCTCTGATTTATTTCCCATTCCTTTTGAGAAAATATGAGTTGGTAGAAATTGTATCCATATTTGATGAACTTTTCTAATAAAACTTAATTCCACCCATACGAGATGAAAGAACCAAGAATATTCCATGACGTAAACTAATTAGAACAATATAAGGAATTCCTTGAATAAATTATTCATCATTAGTGACATCATTTTCAACCACATTTACCTTTGAAAAATCACTGACTATTACCTCAATTTTCCCACTAACTGAAACACTTATTCATTCATGTAGTACTACTGATTTTAGTTTTATCCTATTTCACATCACTAACACTAGAAGAACTCACTTAAATCATATAAATATATTTATAAACAAGAAAATTATATTTTTGTTTTTGAGGATATTGGTTCCCCATGTCTCATGTTCTAACCCCATTATCTAAATCTTCACCTACTCAAAACATTTAGTTCTCTTGTTTAGTTGTTTTATTTTCTCTCTTCTTTTGTGTATCTTTATCAGTATATATGAAAAAAAATTGGGAAAAAATAATATACCTCATTAAACCACATTATAAATAAAACCATATGGGATCTCTCCAAGTTGTTCAATCATGGAACCAACCTGCACTATGACGAACCCTTTTCATCTGGTCTGGAAACTCCCCAAGCTCACTAATTGTGTCTTTAATATAAAATATTCATGGTGTATCATTCAATGGGAGAACACAATTATGATACATTGTATAGTTATGTAATGTAACATTAAGGTATTTTTCACCATTACTGAATAATTAGGTATGTCATCCTATGTAAGAACCCGAGTTTTTGGAAATGGTTCAAATTTAGACCCTGTTTAAACTTTTGACTAGTTTTTGAGAAGTTTGGAAAATCTTGGCAGTTTTTGAAAATTTCCAGACTACACGCCGTGTACTTTAAGCATGCGCCGTGTATGAGTTACCCGAGTGACCAGCCGTGTTCTCGCCGAGTACATGCAGTGTGAAGACCGTGTAGAACATTCCTACTACTACACGACGTGTATTTATAGACACGTCATGTATCCCTTACCCGTGCGAGGCCAGGTACATGTCGTGTGGTGCCCATGTGTAAATTTCCTTCTACACGGCGTGTAGCCTTCCTTGACGCACCATGTACCCTTGCCCCGTGTAGCAGCCGAGACCCTGGCCGTGTGTTGACCATGTACACGGTCCAGGCCATGTGCTGGATTCCGCTTAAGTCGGAGTACGGAAACACATATACACGGCATGTACTTTGTAAATACATGTCGTGTACTTTTTTTATTTGATCGTCCGAGATGTAGTCGCGTCTTATTGTGGAAAACATCTTCTTCATTCCCTTTGGACGAACCCTTCCTCCGAAAAACCTCCAAAACTCAAACCCTTCCAGAATCTCCGTACGACCTCCGTTCTTCGATCCTTCAGTGGTAGCGGGACCACATCGAAAAGGCTAACCCCACGCACCCTTTTCCGTCCATGATTCCTCACCCATTTCTTCACAGATTCCATTGGAACGGAATTCCCGGATTTGACAGAAGCACAGATCTACCACGACTCAGTCAGATTCAGATGCTGAAATCAAAGGTGTGTAATCGTACGAGTATGAGGTAGGTGGTGCATACCTTCTTTCGTGTTTTTGTAGACAATTTGGGGTTTCAACTTTCGGGTGCGATGTCGGGTGTTTAGCGAGACCCAGTTTAATTTTTTTATTTAATTATATGCATTGTGGAATGCCCCTGGGTATTCCCTAACACTGTTGCAATTGAGGGAGACCGGGTTAGAGGTTGTTGCTCATATGGGAAAATTCGGTCGGGGGTGCCGAAATGCATGTGAATTAGACCATTGCTTAATCTTCTGTGTTTATACTGCTTATTGAATTTCTTGAGTTAAACCGTTTAGTGTAATTGTTAAATCGTGAATGAGTTGGGTGCTAGTATGGGATAACATAGGTTAGTGCAATTTGACTGTTTAGTAATTGCCTTTTTAAAGTGATGCTTCCAAGTATGAATATGAAATGTGTGATATTACCTATGTTGAACTACTTGATGTGTTGGGGATGGGCCGGATATGTTGTTGAGTGATGAGGTTCACATGTTGGGGCTTTGGCTCGGGATACATTGGGTGGTTTCTACCACGGGATTGGGCCTCATGGACGTCGGTTGGGGCAGTTGGACTGTCAGGTTGGGCTTTGGCCCAGGTTACATGGATGGAGAGGCCATATGACTTGAGCGACATGTTTTTAGGGACACGAGGTGTTAGAGGTGTTGTGGCTTCGGACATACTGTGGTCATTACCACTCACCGGGTACTTTTGAGTAGTGTGAACATAGATAGACTCTGAGATGAGGTGGTACGGCCACTCGCTGGTTAGAGACCCCCGGTAGATGCGGTTAGGTATAATTGGATTGGGGGTGCTTTCCATAGGAAGCCACGTGGAAGGTGAGGAGCCGTCGAGTGACAGCTTTGAGGAGGTCAGGTTGGAGGAAGAGGCTTGCCGTGATTTGAGGACAGATATCGATGTCCCTATGGTTATCTTTTGAGGACAGGTATCATTGTGCCTCTGGATGTTGTTCCTAGGGAAGATTGATCTTTCGAGCTAGTTTACAATGGTTGGGAGTGCCTTTGGGACGTCGATACTTAAGACATGTGGTGTCAGGTGGCACGAGGTGTTGGGCTGTAGATCAGACTTTCCAGTGTTAGCCGAAGCAGGTGACACTTCCTGGTGGCTGCTGAGCGCCAGTGAAGTCTTTGTTTACTTTTGGGCATTGCACTGTTTACTATTTTTCTTGTATAATCATTTCTACCTAAACACTTATATTTGTTACGCACCTATGGGTGGTATCATACTGAGACTTGTCTCACACCCTACATGGGCCCTTCAGGACGCGTGTAGACCTTATGAAATTGCAAGCAGGTAGAGGGTCAGCCTCAAAAGCTGGACTTTAGTGCTGTTGACATGGAGACTGGCACAGACCCTGAGGTCGTGCCGTACTGGAGTTATTTGTTTAGTTTTCTTTCCTTGCATCTGCATGTTTACCTTATATTGTTTCTACTGTTGGTTATCCATTTGCTCCATTGTATATATATTGATTTGTATGACTTGCTTGGATGCATGCTTGGTTGTTTTAGCAGTTATTGCAGTTGATTTCCAGGGATGATGTTCTGTTTACCTTCCACTTCTGATGTTGTGTATTAATTCCGCTGTATATTGTTATTGAATGTGTTTCCGCTCTGCGGGTCTGGTTCATGTATGCTGAGTCATTTATTTCCATTGCATATTTTAGTTTATTACATAGACCAGTACATTTAATTCCTCCGTGAGGGTATTACATCCCCACTATACCTAACGGAACCTCTCTTCTAGTCGGTAGCCGTTGGCATTCAGGGGAGGTGCGCCTAAGGTAGTGACACCTGACCCGTTCGACACTGTTGGGGTGGATGGCCAGGTCCGAGTCGTTACAAAGTGGTATCAGAGGTGGTTCTTGATAAGGATTTAGTAGCAGTGTTTTTCCGGCTACTAATGAGATTGAGACTTCTATTTTTATTTCTGCTGGTTTTACTATTTGGGATATGGTAGACTGGAGATGGGTTGTTGTTGGAACTAGATTTTTGAACTTGTGCTTGGGTGCCTATAGCCCCATGTACGAGGGATGGATTGAGTTACTGGGGGTGGGAATTGTTGTTGCTTTTTCTCAGATTATAGTTGATATGATTTCAACCTCGGTGGCTCACTTGTTGTGAGATGTTATTGATTGTGATATGTAAACCTTGGCCGGTATGGCAAGGGTTCCTTGCTTGGCTTTTGATAGGCACATTTTAGGGTATTTCAATTTCATAACTGCACATATGCTTTGTGAAGTGATAATACCAGGTGAATAAAATCAATTTCCATGCTATATATGCTCTGAAATGTGAATAGGTAAAACTCCTAATATAATTTCTTGTTATGGTAATGTATATACCATGATTTTAATTTTCGTAGAATTGCATGTGCATGAAATATGGGTCTGGCTCTTGTGAGAGCAGGCAGGTACTGTGGTTGAGGCAGTGTAACTGTCAGGATTGGGCAACTTGGTTGTCGGGACTAAGGCAACGTTGGTTTTCAGGACAGGGACGACCCGAGGTACTATTGATACTTGGCTCTATTGAGGGCGGGTAAGGAGGCTGTGAGGTCGGGATGCCGAGGGCATGGGTTGCGATGAAGGGGAGTAAGGGTAGTTGTTATGCACTGCCTTTTTCTGCTTTCCGTATCTGCGTAGAATATTTTTTTATATAGATATATATTAGTTGTCTGACCATTTATGGTATTTCGCGGGTTACTTCTTCACGACACGATGGAGCGACAGGCAGGGGAAGATATGGTACCGTTGGATAAGTTTAGAATCTAGTGCAGGCAGAGCAGGAACCGCAGGTACAGGCTCAGGGATAGGATCAGGTTTAGGATCTAGTGCAGGCAGGGCATCAGCTGGATTTGGCCGCGTTCGGACCGTGGCTCGATGAGCAGCTCCGAGCTTGCCTAGTTCGCGTCTTGCAAGGGATTGATAGAGGCGCGAAGGGTGAAGAGCCTTCTATGGCGTATCTGACGCGGGAGTTCCAGTCGTAGCACCCGACACTTTTTTAGGGTGAGGGTGGTCCACAGGCGGCAGAAAACTGGATAGAGAGTTTGCACATGATTTTCGAGCAGCTCGAGATTCCTCTAGAGCGGAGGGTCAAACTAGCGACATACATGCTGAGAGGACTGGAGAAATGTTGGTGGGATGTGCAGGTACAAGCTCGTAGGCACGAGGGACTGGCGTGGAAGGACTTCGAGGGAAGGTTCTTTGAGCACTTTTATCCTGAGATGCTGAGAGCAGAGAGAGCTCGGGAGTTCTTGAGTCTTTAGCAGGGAGACATGTCCGTCATGGATTACGCAGCTACATTCACATAGTTGTCCCGTTTTTCACCTCGTATGCTCAGCGATGATGCAACTAGGGTGAGGCGCTTTGAGGATGGCTTACGACACGCCATTCGGGTTCAGATAATCATCTTCAGGTTGGGTTCCTTCTCCGAGGCGGTAAACTATGCACTCATACCTAAGGGAAATGAGAGTGAAAAATCTTGTTTTGGCAGGGTGACAGCTTCAGGTGACGATTCGAACAGCAGGAAGCGCAGGAGGGATGAATTCCAGAAGGGCGGGCAGGACAAGGACTCTTCTAGACCACCTTGTGGTAGTTCAGCGGTGGTTTACTGTAAATGTGGACAGTCAGGACATGTTCGGGCCCAGTGCAATAGGCCCCCGAAGGAGTGTCATGCGTGTGGACGGGTCGGACATCTGGAGAGGTTTTGCAGGAAACCTTATTAGACAGCCCGCAGACAAGGACCAGGACAGACTATGGCATCAGGATTTGGTTCAGGTTCGGTAACAGGGGAGGGTGGCCGAGGTTCAGCTACACACAGAGGACGTGACAGGGATAGTAGATCCCAGGTGAGGGGTCCCTGGCCGGTGACTGGGGCAGCACCGAAGGGAGGACATGCTTTAGGGAGACGTATGTTAGGTCAGGTGCATGTTTTGGATCTGCCAGGGTTCGAGCAAGCTGGAGAGCCGATGACGGTGGCAGGTACACCGCGGGTGTGGTCGTGAGTTTCTTTACTATCTTTTGGCATGGCCTCATAGGCATGTCTAGTTGAGTGCACAGGCTTCACATGATACTTGTGGACTGACTAGATGCTAGTTAGTGGGATTAGCATCATATTAGATGTGTTTTATGTTTTATTAATATATTCGAGATGCGTGGAATCAGGAGCATCAAGGAAGTAGGTTACATCAGGTGTCGTGGGCATCGGGGAATCATGGATGCGGGTTACTTGAGGTGTGTGGCACCAGGTTTGAATTGAGCATCTATTAGATGTAGAACCTCGGGGAGGCGGACGCCAATGCGGTGGGAGTTACGTTAGGTGTTGGAAGCGACACGTGAGCACCGAGGAGGTGCGGGGGTGACGATGCGTCACAGAAGGAACATGGGTCCGGGAAATTTGTTGTTGGGCCTTGTTTGTTTAATTGTTTGCTTTGAACCTTGTTTGAGTCGAGACTGAGTAGGCGATTCCTAAGGTGGGGAGCCCTTTTTAGGAATTTAGCCAGAACTTTGAGACTGGGGTAGTCTGGGTTGTTTAACCAGGATTGGAGTGTTCGATGCCATCAACTGGTTTCGTTTGGTAGCTTGGGGATGAGCTGCGCTAAGGTGGGGAGTTTGTAAGAACCCGAGTTTTTGGAAACTGGTCAAATTCCGACCCTGTTTAAACATTTTACTGGTTTTTGATAATTCTGGAAAATCTGGGTAGTTTCTGGAAATTTCCAGACTACACGCCGTGTACTTTAAGTACACACCGTGTATGAGTTACCCAAGTGACCGTCCGTGTTCTCTCTGAGTACATGTCGTGTGAAGACCGTGTAGAACTTTCCTACTACTACACGGCGTGTATTTATAGAAACGTCATGTATCCCTTACCTGTTTGAGGCCAGGTACATGTCGTGTGGTGGCCAGGTGTAAATTTCCGTCTACACGGCGTGTAGCCTTCCTTGATACGCTGTGTACCCCTGCCCCGTGTAGTGGCCGAGACCCTGGTCATGTGTTGACCATGTACACGGTCCAGGCCGTGTGCTGGACTCCGCTTAAGTCCGAGTATGGAAATACATATACACGGTGTGTACTTTGTAAATACACGTGGTGTACTTTTTTGTTATTTGATCATCTGAGACGTCGTCATGTCTTATTGTGGAAAACATCTTCTTCTTTCCCTTTGGACGAACCCTTCATCTGAAAACCCTCCAAAAAACTCAAATGCTTCAAGAATCTCTTTATGACCTCCGTTCTTCGATCCGTCAGTGGCAGCGGGACAACATTGAAAAGGCTAACCCCGCGTACCCTTCTTCGTCCTTGATTCCAAACCTGTTTGTTCGCAGTTTTAATCCGAACGGAATTGCCGGATTTGATGGAAACACAGATCTACTACGATTCAGTCCGATTTAGAGGCTGAAATCAAAGGAGTGTCATCGTACGAGTACGAGGTAGGTGGTGCATACCTTCTTTCGTGTTTTCGTAGAAAATACGGGGTTACGACCATCAGACGCAACGTCGGGTGTTGAGAGAGACCCTATTTAATTGTTTTTATTTAATTATATGCATTGTGAAATTACTCTGGGTATTCCCTAACCCTGTTGTGATTGAGCGAGACCAGGTTAGAGGTTGTTTCCCGTTTGGGGCAATTTAGTCGGGGGTGACGAAATGCATGTGAATTGGACCATTGTTTAAACTGCTATGTTTATACTGCTTATTGAATGTCTCGAGTTAAACTGTTTAGTTTAATTGTTAAATCTTGAATGAGTTAGGTGCTGGTATGGGATAACACAGGTTAGTGCAATTTGACTGTTTAGTAATGGCATGTTTAATGTGATGCTTCCAAGTATGAATATGCATTGTGTGATATTACCTGTGTTGAACTTCTTGTTGTGTTGGGAATGGACTGGATATGAGTGATGAGGTTTACATGTTGGGTATTTGGCTCAGGATACTTTGGGTGGTTGCTACCATGGGATTGGGCGTCATAGACGTCAGTTGAGGCAGTTGGACTGTCAGGTTGGGATTTGGCCTGATTTACTTGGATGGCGAGGCCATCTGACTTGAGTGACAGGTTCACAGGGACACAAGGTGTCAGAGGTGTTGTGGTTTGGGACATACTAAGGTGATTACCACTCACCAGGTACTTTTTAGTAGTGTTCACACAGATAGACTCTGAGATGAGGTGGTACGACCACTTACTAGGTAGAGACCCCCGGTAGATGCGGTTAGGTATAATTGGTTTGGGGGTGCTTGCCATAGGAATCCATGTGGAAGGTGAGGAGCCTTCGAGAGACAGCTTTGAGGCGGTTAGGTTGGGGGCAGAGGCTCGCCATGATTTGAGGGCAGACATCGCTATCCCTCCGGTTATCTTTTGAGGATAGGTATCGATGTTCCTCCGGATGTTGTGCCTAGAGCAGGTTGAGCTTTCGAGCTAGGTTACGACAGTTGGGCATGCCTTCAGGACGTCGGTACTTGAGATACATGGTGTCAGGTGGCATGAGGTGTCGAGCTGTAGATCAGACTTTCCGGCGTTGGTTGAAGCAGGTGACACTTCATAGTGGCTGCTGAGCACCAGTGAAGTCTTTGTTTACTTTTTGGCACTGCACTGTTTATTATTTTTCTTATATAAGCATGTCTGCCTAAACACTTATATTAGGTACGCACCTCTGGGTGGTATATTATTGAGACTTGTCTCACACCCTACATGGGTCCTTCGGGACGCGTGTAGACCTTACGAAATTGCGTGAAGGTAGAGGGTCAGCCTCAGGAGCTGGACTTTAGTGCTGTTGACATGGAGACTGGCACATACCCTGAGGTCGTGCCGTACTGGAGTTATTTGTTTAGTTTTCTTTCCTTGAATTACCATGTTTACCTTATATTGTAGCTACTATTGGTCATCCATTGCCTCCATTGTATATATATTGATTTGTATGACTTTCATGGATGCATGCTTGGTTGTTTTAGTAGTTATTGCAGTTGATTTCCTGGAATGATGTTCTGTTTACTTTCCGCTACTGATGTTTTGTATTTCTTCCACTGTATACTGTTATTGAATGTGTTTTCACTCTGCAGGTCACGTTCAAGTTTGTTGAGTCATTTATTTCTGTTGCACATTTTAGTTTATTACATGGACCAATACTTTTAATTCCTCTGTGAGGGTATAGCGTCCACACTATAACTAACGGACCCTCGCTTCTAGTCGGAAGCCTTTGGCGTTCAGGGGAGGTGTGCCTAAGGTAGTGACACCGAACCCGTTTGGCACTATTGAGGTTCCTGGATGGGTCCGGGTCATTACATCCTAGAAATAATATATCGAAAATCAAACTATAGAATGTTGAAAACTCAGTGGAAGATACTCATGTGACCTAGGACTTATCTCATGACTGTAGCTTGGTACACCATTTTAATAATAACAATGATCATATGTTTGAATAAATATTTCTTTTTTGAATCATTTATTGCTTCTCACACTCATTGGAATGGACCTTCCCTGACCACGTGAGGCTAAAAACCAAAAATTGCATGTCGACATGGTCAATGTACTGAAAAGTCAACAAATGTATTCAACATCACTAGAACCTATAGTTGTGCTATTTTTTAGCCCGATGTCTCAAATGTAAATAAGCATAATTATGAATAGATTTCTCAGAAAACTCTCATACAGTTGGAGGAACTATTATATTCATTTCCACCACAATTAGTGGTTTTAATGAAATTAACGTATATTCTATAGTGATATATATAGCTAGAACATGTTTAAGAATATATCATCTACAATTCCCCATTTCATAGGATGCCTCAGTCTTGTGTTGGGATGAGGGAAAATGTTAATTTTTTTTGTTGCATGGTCTTGTTGTTTTGATTTTCTAGCAGGAAACATTGACATGTGGAAAATGAGGTGCACATGAAATGATGCATTGTGCAGGTATCCAAATTTTCATAGAAGGCCTTTATTGAAGGACTATGGGCAAGGTACATTGGGATTCTTGTGGTAGGTGTGCTTTGAAGGATTGCGTGCTAGATTGGGAGATGGTTCGGAATTTTCAATGGGTTTCATCAGAGTGGATATCATCATGGCACAATTTTTATATTTGTTTGTTGGGTTTCACCAATCAAGGTCTGTATAACTGCATACAATCTAATGGATTGAGGCAGTTTTAATCGGTTCATCCTTTGGTTTCAAAGCTGTTTGATTCTTCGGAGTCGTGGAAAAATATTCAATTTGTATTTTGGTTCCCCTTATAATGGATGTTGATGAAGTTATTGCAGATTTTATTTGAAGTGATTTTATAGTTTTCTGGTAAATGTGGAATAATTTTCTTTGCATGATCCTATACTGAAGTATTTAAGATTAAATTTTATTTTTTATTACATTTAGTTTTTGTGTAATTATTTAGAATTAAAATTTATGAAATTTTTTGTGGTTTTTCATTGAAATAAATATATAGTTTCACAGAATTGCAGAAGTTATACATGTTTCTTATAGTGCATGTTCTGACCTAAGAAGGAAGTTCCACTTCCACTGCTCGTGGTTCTGCTATAAGTTCTATTAGAAGTTACATTGTAAGTTCCACTAGATGTACCACTAAAACTCCCACTATAACTCCCATTGGAAATTTTACTTCTAAGTGGAAAATTTATTCAATTTAAAATTGTTTATATAATTTAAAATTCTAAATTAAATCTTTTTTATAATAATTATATGTGAAAATTTCCTTTCATCTTTATTTTAATTATGTTTTAAAATAATATTAATTTTATAAATATACATTTTTGTTGTTGTTTGAAACATCCACTAGTACATCCACTGAAACATATATTTAATATGTCTTATAAATTTTTTTATTTATAATTTTTGATATTTAATTCTATTATATATATATATATAGAATTTATTTTTTATTTATATTTTATTACGTCAAATTTATATTCACATAGTTTATAAATTATTAATAAAATTAAAACCTATTATGAAATTAATTAACTTTTCATGAACATATGTTTTGTGTTGCTGGTTTTTAGTATGTTTTTGATGTTAATGTTCATATTGTAATAGTTTCTAATAAACCTATTGTTGGGATGATGTTCAAGACACTTAATGAAGTACAATATGTTTATGTTACATTTGGTGGAGTAAATGGGTTTAGTGTACACCAACAATACTATAATAAAATGAGAAAGGATCAATCATTTTTCACATCTGGGCTTCTTAAATGTATAAAATATGGTCATAGGAAGGTCAAAAAATATGATAGCATTGTGAAATTTTTTCAAGCTGAAACATGTACATGATTCCTCGCTAGAATGGGGTTTAGTTTATTATCTTCAAGTTAATATGGATGTACTATATTTTGGGAAGAGCATAATATCCCTTGAATAGCCTTGAATCATTTCATATGATGATGCCTAAATGAAAAATAACAACAGAACATGTTGTTGAGTTACATGTTAATAATTTATCATGTATTAAACCAAATGATTCTTTCTCTATAGAGACATCTATTGTAGGGGGTTGAGAAGTTACTAGGTATACATTTTTTGATCAGTTGTATTTGTTAAGATCGAAATGGGAAAGTTAATTTATTCATGTTGATGCATGTTCCATGTTAGAGTACATGGAACGACAATGTTAGGATAATCCATCATTTGTTTATGCATTGTAGTAGGACTTAAATAGGAATATTAGTAATATTTTCTGTGTTGATCTAAAAATGATGATAGATTTGGAGTTGTTTGGAATGTTATTTTTTATACACCACTTTCAGCACTAATAAAGTGTTCAGGCCATTAGGTGTCTTTGTGGTGTTCAATCATCATCGGGAAATTATCATTTTTGGGGTGGATTTGTTATATTATGAAACTATGACTTCTTTTTCATGGTTTTTACCTAAAACATATAGGTTCATCAAATAATGTGACTTCAAACTATTACTATTGATCAGGATTTGGTGATGGTAAAATCCATTTGTGAATTTTTAGTGGGAACTCAAAATTTCATTTTTTCTTGTAATTTGATGAAAATGGCATTGACTATTGTGGTAATTGCACGAAAGATTCATCTAGTGTTTTAAGTAGATTTGTGAGGAATGAAATATTCGAGAGAAATCCTAGTCAAATCTCCTCTTTTCTTCAACGACGGAGGTCATTGCACCGGTCCCTCCCCCCTTGATGGGGGGATCCTCCCCAAGGTTCTTCCCCTTCTTTCATTCCCTTCTCAAATCCAAATATGCTCCGTCCTTTTACTAAATTTTTTTAGGCCTCAAATCTCTGGAGTTTCTCGATGGGTGTCCCAACCTTCAGTTATCTTCAGAGGAAGTCCCGGAATACCCAAATCATCTTGAGGTGCATCTTTGTGGTCAGTTTTCTCTAGTGAAGACATTATATGGGTTTGTTCGATCGGCATGTCTTATACTCTTGGGGCTTGCTGCATAGGGCGACTATGGGGCTATTGGAAAATCAACACATGATGATATGATTCTCCTCATAAGGTGATTTAAAAATTAAAGCGCAAGGTCCCATCATAACTTCAACGGCTTCAGATTACTCTATTTCCGATGGTCCTTTGTGTGGCATATGAATCGTGACCCTCTGGTTGTGGAAAACTTCGTACATTTTCCCAATCTTCCCTTGATGTCTTAGAATCCATCGGTTTTCCATTTTCTAGGGAACAAGATTGGTAGGTATATGTTCTCAGATAGTCAAATAGATGCCTTATGTCATCCTATCAATCCTTGTGTTTGTGTCGAACTACATGGGTCTAATATCATGTTTCAGTATGTGTGGATCACTATAGGTGAATAGTACCTTTGAAAGTTGTGTGTGGTGTTTGAATATTGGACTGATGTTTTCTCCGTATTTAGGCATCAGGGTCATTCTCTTGACTCTTATTTTAGGAGGGGGGGGGGGGTTGGGCTACCGTGATGATGTTCAATATGAGATAGGAGGAACTTGAGGTGCACGGTGAGGGAGTGGAACTGGATAAGAGTCTCAACGTAGTGTAAGATCTAGTGGAAGGGAGGATTTCTTTTGTAGTAGTTGACTAGAGGAGATCAATCATGTCTTATCAGTGGCTAGTGATATGTCTCTTGAGTTAGGTTCAGTTAGGATGAGGAAGTACATGACTACTACGATGCCTCTCATGGATATTGTGATCGAGGACTGCATGGCCTAGCATGGGGTGGCTCAGACAGGATGTTAGGAGGCTAGGAATAAGACTGTGGTGGTGTAGGTGGAGGATAGAGAAGAGAATGAACATGGTGAGTTTTTTGAGTTGGATGGTGGTGTGTTGTGGAAGGGAAATCTGAAACCTACTATGGAGGTGACTAATAATAAAAGCGGTGGTAGGATAGGGGGTTCAAAATCCATGTACCGGTTCATAATCTAGGTGTGCACCAAATTTGAAGTGCTTGAAATGGAAGGATTGAGTTCTAGACTAGTTAATTCATCAGAGGTATACTAGGGATGCAAGCATGAGTGCAATGAAGATCACTTTCATTCTCCTGGCGAACCGTCATGTCTGGAGAGGAACCAGAGTAATAACAGGAGGAAAGGGTAGAGGGAATACTCATCATTTCCACCTCCGCATAAGACTCATTAAACATTGAAGGTAAAATCCTAAAAGTTTTACATGTAGGATACAAGACAAAAGGGAAATGCAGCACATGGAGAGTAGACTTGAGACTTACTATTAATCTCAGAGGATGAAGTGGGTGAGTAGGCCTTGCTTATTAAAGCTTTAGAGGTGGAAGTCGCTGAAATGAGGGGGAGGTCATTGAGGGAAAACCTTAATGGGGATAAATAATCTTGGGTTGACAAATAAGCCTCATTTGGGTCAGGGGTTTCAACAAAGACAAGATTAGCATCGATGAGTATATACAATCATGGGACCAACATGCCTCAGCATTTGAAAATCTGGTGATGGAGGTTCCAAAAACCCAAGTTACATCTATCACTGGAAATTTTTTAAGGAATAGCTGTTAGATAATATCAAATTAATCTTCAATTAGTATGGTTAAATTTGTGGTTGTTGTTGTATGGGTTGAAATTTTTCTGGACGTCATCATCTAGATTTTCTTTCATGTTCTTTTGTTTCTTTTGGGTGATATGTCCAGCATTTCTAAGATCTTATTTAGATGGGGTTCAGAGCACGAATCCTTCAACTATACATGCCACTTGGACTTGGAAGTTGAGAGGGCATGGATACACCATTTCTTTTAGGCCCATCTTTTCACGAGATAGCATGTCGAGTGTTCATGCATTAGTTGGGTTTGTTGTCATGCGGTTAATGATGTGGGAGGCAGATCCAGTCGGTGTTTGGATGCTTTTTGTTTTGTCTTTCTGGTTGTATGATAGAATTTGTGGTTTTCAATTTTCCCATAAAGTGTTTTTGAAAATTATAAAATTAACATTCAGTCGGTCTGATAGATTTATGAATTGTATGTTCGAATACCCTGATGAAAATATTTTTGATAAGAGTAGACATCCCTTAGTGCATAATATGGGAATAGGAAATCTCCGTGGTCAGATGATGTATTTGTATTTAGAGAAAAGTGGTTTCATTTCTTTTTGAAATATTATTTGTCATTACATATTAACATAACTCAATTAATTGAATGTATTAATGGATTTATTAATGATTATGGACATTGAAGTAAATGTTTTATTGAATTCATTAAGTAGCTTGATATATTATCGGAGAAAAATCAGTACCGTGAAACAAAGGAAGAATTTGAGATGTGGGAGAATTTGGCTCAAAATATTTTCCCTTATCATTTATTGATGTTTTAGGTATCTACAAGATATACATCAAAGTTATTTTATTTATTTCAACTCAAATAACAAATGATTGGTGCAAGTTTTCTGATATCAGGTATAGAAATTGGAGTTTAATTAATTTATTTTATTATAATGGTTGGTTATGAATATCAGTTTAGGAATTATATTGAATTTTCCAATGAATATTTTGAATGTTCTGGTCAAAATATTAAGTCATTTGGGTAACTTTTTTTCATGTTTTAAAAGAAATCAGTGTTGTGATGTGAGAGTGACACATACAAAAAATATTTTGGGGAGGTGGACCAGATTGGATAGATATTTTATTTTGTTCAAATGATATTCTGTTGATTTAATTTCTAATAGAGAATTAGTTATCAAAAAATGATACAAAGATTTATCTCAAATTAAGAATAATTTAATAATCATGTCTAGTGAGATATATGTCGGTTATGACATTACATCTTCTAATTTCAGTAATTCTGAAAAATATTTGACTATTAAAAATACATCATCAGATAGAGACAATAGTGATGACAGTTCAGAAGGTTTTTTAAGAAATAATTATTTTAAAAAACACTATAAGAAAGGTGGAGATAGAATGAAATGTTTTTAGATAATGGCTTCCGAAAGGGGTCACAAGTGAATAAAAAATTAAACTACTATGATTATGGTATAATTTCATTTTATGATTTATTTCACATATAAGAGTAGTTATCTATTATTCATGTCATGTCTAATAGAATTTATCTATATTCATAAGGAATTCTAGAGAAATAAAGATCATATTTTTGTGTTGAATCTAGAAAAACAATTTTAAATGTAATTTTAATATCATCATTTATTTCTATAACTATTGTATTATTATTGTTTTTTTATTGGAGGAAGACTTATCAACAAATGTGGAACATTAGATTTAGAGGTCGGCTGACATAGCCATAGAAAAGGCAGATCAGAGTAGATAATATTAGATGGTCATTTTTTCATATTTTAATGACTCAATTGAAGAATTTATAGGATGAAATATTTCGTGGTCCACAATTGGTTTTAATGGATTGGGATTGGGATATAATTTCAATAAATTGTAAAGGTGTTGTACGTATTTGTGTTGAATGTAACAGTTAAAGTGATGGATTTTGTTTTCTAAATTATAATTAATAAATTGAATCATTTATTTTATATAATATTTTATAGTTTATTGTCTGTTGTAATGGATTGGGATTGGGATACCTTTTTAATTAATTTTAAATCTGTTGTGTGTATTTGGGTTTCCTGAAACATTGATGTGGTGGGAGTTGTTTTACAAATTGTAATGACTGAATTGAGGCATTTATAGGCTTAAATATTTTTTATTACACTATCATATGTAATGGATTGGGAATCATTTCAATAAATTGTAAATGTTCTTTATGTATTTGGGTTGTATATAATTGTGAAAGTGATGGCAGTTGTTTTTTAAATTATAATGACTAAATTGAATCATTTACAGGATGAAATATTTCATAGTACAATTTATATTGTACTATGAAATGGTAGTTGAAGGTGTAGGTTAATTCTATAATCAGAAAAATATATCATTTTTTAGGGAAACATGGAGTTTAGAATGCTACTTGTATCCTTTCCTAATAGGAATCCAGGATCCCTCAACATACAAAAAAATATTTTTCGACCATAAATCGAAAATAAAAATAAAAATATGAACATATTAGGACAATGTATTTTTTTCACACAATATCCATGGAATATGTTTATATAATAAAGAATGGTCACATTAGAATATTTTCTAAAAAACTCAATATAATCTTGAAGAAAATCATAAACACAATCCTATACAACTATAAAATGTATACCAAGGAAGTCATTTTTAGGGGAAATATCATTGAAGTGGTGTTATTTGTGTAATTTTAAACAATTTGTAGTATAATATGTATCTTCTTGGTATAAAGAGAGATTATACATCAATGGTAAGATAACAACATCAACAGAAGAATAGTTTCTGGCCTCAAAATCTGAAAAATAACTTTGAGATGACAAAAATTTGAATGTCTACAAAGAAGATATTGGGAATGTGGTGAATATCAGTTTATACCATATGAATGTGTTTAATTTATAAAAAAATAAAAAATATTTTTATAAAAATAGAAAAATTAAGAATCAATATTAATAGGATTATCATATTGAAGTTTGTTTCAAAGGATTCAAAACTGAGGGAGACAATATCAAACAGTTACATGAGTATTCAAGATGAATATAGCTTTTGGAAGAAAATATTTTTCCATTACCGAAAATGAAAAATGAAGAATTTGATCAAGGAAAAGGCTTTGTGAAACATTATCATTATGAAATAGGTCATTACTAAGGATTTAATAACTAGAAAAAAAAGGAAAAAATGGGGGAAAAAATAAAAAATCTTTTGATATATAAATAAAGAAACCATTATAATTACAAACCCAATTATAAACCATTTCAATTAGAAAAACCAATTATAAACCCTTGAAATTACCAACACCAAATATAAACCATTGAAATTACCAACACCAATTATAAACCATTGAAATTAACAAAATAAAATATAAACGATTTCAATTACTTTCCCCAATTATAAACCACTGTAATTACCAACAACAAATATAAACCATTTCAATTACCAAACCCAATCATAAACCATTGAATTTATCCCCACCAATGATAAACCATTGCAATTAGAAAAACCGAATTCAAACAATTTCAACTTCCAATACCAAATATAAACAATTTCAATTACCGACACCCATTATAAACCATTGAAATTACAAACACTAATTATAATAGAAAAACCAAATAATGAAATATTCTATCCCCAAAAAAACCCACCATTAATGTGGTATATATAAATTTTTAAAAACCATAAGAATATAAATTTTAGCTTCCATTAATAACCATTAAAGTGATATGTATAGATTTTAAAAAACCATCAAACCATTTCAATTCCAATTTGATGTTATATCCATTTAACCTATCTGTTTAACATGTTATATTGATACTAGAATCACTATTTACAGAAGTAAATTTATTCATTTAAATGATGTTTCACTCCAACTGTATTATGATACTATAAGAAATAATATTGAGATATATAGGCACATGTCATCAACTTCATCGTGTGATAGCTTCTTTTTTTGCCATTGATATGTTTCACGTCAATTCTTTTTTCCTCCCAACTTTCTGAAGTTTATCATTTACCATTTGTTTCCACTATACAATAAAAACCAAAAGAAGTTTCTTCTTCTTTATCAAAATGAATTACCTTTCTAAAAAATATATGGATATTGGGGTAGGTGATGTGAGTTACTCCTCTCACCAATTCAATATGTATGGATAAATTAAATGATGATATATAACCGAAAATGAAGGTCTTCAATAAGTAGAAAGAGTTTGTATGATTGGATTTTCATTCAACATATGTGTGTTCTATACAACTAATGGTATATGTATATCTAGAGTAATATCACTAAGAACCCACACATATTCCAACAATTACCAAAGCATATCATGATTCAGATTCCCCTTAATCGGATTTATTTAAACCTTTTATTATTCATTCAACATATTTTGTCTCTCTATAATTGTAGCATTTTTATCATTGATCAATGATTTTTGAGGAACCCTCCATGTATCTAATAATTTATTGGGGGTCATCCCAGGTCATTTAAAATAATTTGTGCATACTAAAATGGAGGACAGTTTTAAAAAAAGGAGAAACATGGTTCATGTCCGTGTGGATTAGTTCACAAATATACATATTTTTGACATGAAAATTACTTGTATATAAACGGGGGAAGTTATAATTCATGAAGAGTAGATGTTCAAAAATTCACCAGTAGAAGGGGTATGTGTCTTGTGTAAAAAAATGTGGACAATGGTTTCATGTGTTCATGGTAGAGGACTTCGGGAAATATTGTTGTGAAATGAGTTATTAAAACAATGTTGTGTGTTCAGTGTTGGTCTCTTAAGGGTGGTGAATTTTTATGAGATCAATATAATAGAGGGGATGGAGGTGTATTAGGCTAGGAAATTCACATAGTCTCTCTACGCTATTTATTTTAAATTCATTTTTGGGCATCAACATGTATTCTCTATAATGTCTTATTAGTAGTGGAATTTCTCAGAGTTCCTAGTGTTTTTTTAGTTCTCCATACTGGAGGGTTTCCCCATGATAAAATATGTGTCCCCTTTTATTATTATTCGTTTTGGTATTGTAATTTTTTCACATTTGTGACTATCAAAATTAATTTTTGTCACAACCAAGTTTATCCTGGGGTAAATCTACTTATGAACCATCATTTGTTATAAGAGGAGGTTATCTATGTTTATCAATAATTAAATATGGGTGATTTGCACTATGGGATTCCTTCCCACATTGAACTATTTAATGGGATAAATTATATTAAAATTTGGAAGAAAAGAGTGAAAAATATTCGATTCCATGAGAATATAGTGAAGGAATTCAAGAAAAAATCTGAACAACCGTAGATGATGAGTGTTGGTGATTTGTAGGATGTGAAAGAGTTAGAGAAAAATATGATTTAGATTTATTTTGGTGGTAATACGCTATGCGAAGGGATGAATTTGACAGATCTGGAGGAGATCTGGGTGATGCTTGAAAGTAAGTATAAATTGATATCTCTCGCAAATCCTTTATATTTGAAAACCAATTGTATTGTTTGTGAGTGCCAGGGAATGGGGATTTAGGTAACCATATGGATGAGTTCCCCAAACATCTGATAAAACTATCTTTGATGATGGTCAAGATTGATGAAAAAGGTAAAATGGGGCCAAACTTAATTGAAGAAGAAGGCAAGGCTTTTCCTATTTTGGGTTCCTTGCCTGTTTCATATGATAATATCATCCCCAAATTATTGTTTGGAAAGGATACACCAAATTTGGATGATGTGATATCATCATTTTTTTATGAATGTGACTCAAAAATATATAAATTATGGTGAATATTTAGTTAATAGTGGTATTATAGATGTTTTATATTGAATCGGTAGTCAGTGAGGTCAATCAAAGACAAGAACAAGTTGAAGTGATTTTTTAACAAAAAGGAGTTTCATCTATAGAGATACTTCTATGAATTGAAAAAAATAAGGATGAAGAGAAGGAACACAACACCGATTCTGAGGATACCAGTTTAAGTAATGTTCAAGGAGAGGGTGATTTACATTCAGTTAGCATTGATTGTCGCATGTCAGATCTGTAAAATGAATGGGTGGTTGATTCAGTAGTGTCGTAAAATAATTCACTAAAGAGTGGATTATGTTTTTCATATGAAGAAGGTAACTTTAGTAGATTTTAGATGGTAAATTTATATTCTAGTAATTTTTTTTATGTTGGTGATATTTTTACCACTACGAATGAAGGTGTTACACTAATAATTATGGATGTTCAACATGTGCTAGGTATACTCCATAATGTTTTATCTTCTCGTGATCATGATACTGACGAATTTAAGAGTTTATTCAATGGTGGAATATATACCTTATCTAGAGGATAAATTGTTTATGTGTGAGTAATAATGGATGAAATAATTTACATGAAATATATACAGGTGTTTTGTGATATGAAGAATCTAGTTATAAACAGAACATCATCACATTTATGGAATAAGTGGTCTCCATTCATGAGTCTAAGACTATCGTCTATGTTGAAGTGGTTTTGGAATCCAATGAAATTCATGTTGGGTGTTTCTAATCAATCATCTCATTCTTTTTATTTGGATACATCCACTATTTAAGAAAGTATGTAAATTAATGATCAGGGTGATGTGCTAAGATTTTTCAACTTCTCACATGATGTTGAGTAGTGGGAACAAGTAATTTCTATAGGTGATCCAGATTATATAGCCATCACAATTATGGGGGATCCAAATATGATTTATTATGGTATTAGAGGTGCATCCATAGATTTGATGAGGACTTCAATATTTGATTTTCTATTGTAGGGGTAGATTTCTAGATTTCATCAGAGATTCAATAAGGGGATGTCATATTTTCTGTATAGGATTATGCTTGGTACGATACCAATTAGTTTTATTTCCAATTGATATTTTTTGGATGTGATATTTTTACCTAATGGGATAATGGGGGAGATTTTTTAGGTTCATCCAAGATCGTTTGAAATAATGGCCACCTCCCCAAATAGGGGAAACATTTTTTGAAAGGGGGTAACATGGGTTAAGGTTGCATAAATAATTTCATATGGAGAAACATTTTGTATATGGAAAAGAGAATCTATAAATGGGTTAGTTAAATTTCAATAATAGAATTGGGGTTCACAAAAAATAGTAGTAAAGGGAAATGGATTGTGAATAAGAACATAGACAACAGTTTCAAGTGTGATTGGCCGTAGATGGTGGAGAATCACTTTATGCAACGAGGTGATACAAGAATGATATATTTTCAGTTTTGATCTTTAATGGGTGATTCCTTTTCATGAGAAAAATATCAGCGAGGAGATGGAGGAATATTAGGGTGTGAATTTCACATAGGTTTTCTACACAATTTCATTGTAATTCATGTTTTGGGATTCTACTTGGATTATTTTTACTCTCGAATTAATAGGGGGTTTTCTCATAGTGTCCAAATTGTTTTTGTAATCCTCCACATTGGAGGGTTTTTCATGTTAAAATCTAGGAGTATTTTTATTCTACTATGTGGCATTTACCTTGATTTACACCGGTGATTCTCAAAATTTGTTATTGTAATATTCATGTTTATCCTAGAACTGATCCGCTTCAAAAAAAACATAATTCTATTCTATCTCATCCGCTTGTATCTACATCATCTTTCTTGAAATATTTCACAAAAAATACTCCCCAATCCACGATCCTATTATTCGAAGCACCAATTATTTAGAATCATTGGTTGAAGAGAGTGGTAGGTATAGAATTTATAATAAACAATAGTAAGCCCTATATTTATGTATAATAAAAATTATGGTTCAAATAAAATAATCCTCATAGAATTCTATTGGTGATATGTTCTAAATTATATCTATATCTAACGATAATAAAATTCCAATTACACCTCATCCTACTACCATAGTCTTCATTTAATAACCCAACTATAAGAAATTACCCTAACAACTCTTTATGGTAATTATAGAACATATCTTGGTAACAACCTATATCATTCCACCACATTAATAAACCCACATGAAAACCCCAACCTACTGAATTCATCATCAAAGAAACTACCCACAACATAGGAACTACCCCAACTATTTTTCCTATCATTGAAAATTTTAATTTTTTTAGGTTCATGTGAGGATCCTTACTAAAATTTACAAGAAAATTAGTCCATGATTGCATCAACCCATGTTTTGATCCATTAATAGTTGAACATATTAAATAAATACATGCTAAAAGAATGAGATAATAGTATTAAAATATCCTTACTAGATTCCAGACCAAAAAACCACCACAACAACCAAGAAAAAATGGATAGAATCAATTGATATCTAGAAATCCATCAAAAAACATTTCAGAAACTAGACACAAGAGGATCAAGCTTGTACATTGAAGAAACATTTCAAATATCAAGCTATAGATTAAGATGGAGGTTGTCATCAATACTTTGTTTACAGTTAAGATTTATAATTTGGGGTATATTGATATTAATATCAATTTAGTCATTTAATTTATCACCTAATTAAATGGAAATAATAGCAATGATAACATTTATTGTAGTGAAAAATTAAAGATGGTATGAAACATCACCAATATATTTACCATTTGGGTAGCTAGAATCAACTTATGAAACAAGATTATAGATTTTAGAGTTTCAATTAGGCTCCTTTTTCACCACATCTAAAGCCTACTAATGTCTATTATCCGTCAACATATTAGTTTTCCTCCAGATCTAATGTTTATTTATTTAGGAATGCTATAGGTACTTCAAATATCACTATGGAGTTATTAGTGGTTTATAAATCCTATTTCAAATGTCATATGTCTGTCTTATGATTATCTTAAAAAATACATAATTTTTTAATAGTGTATGTGTTCATGGTGTGCATGTAGATTTGCATTTAACTTGAAGACTTTAGTTTGATCTTTATGGAGATTCAAGAGTGACATCAAATCTTCCATGGGTAGTATGGGGTATTTGATAGTGAATAGATGATCAATTGAATTAAGTGTATACATTTACTTTCATTTATCACAACATATAGTTTTTCTTTCATCTAATCTTATTACAATGTTGTGGATTCATGTCAATCATATACATCAATATGATCATATTTTTTGAAATTACATTTTGAATTTAATTTTTTGTTGAACACTTGTTTATAGTCATATTTATATGGGTTACTTTATCATTAAACCTCATGTGGTATGATACTTGCTTTGGTAGAGTCATGATAACTTGGCTTGGTAGCTGGACATCCCTATATAGAGCTTGGGTATTTGTAGATATATCAAGGTAGGGATTTTTTAGAGTGTCTTTGCACTATTGGAGGATTAAAAGGTTATGGATTAGATCAAGTAAATCTACTAACTACTTGGAACCCATTATGTATTGCACAAAACTGAAAATATAGGGTGTTTATTGAGTTGAAATTGTTCTTTCTATCATTTCTTAGTTGAATTTTTTTAACTGACTAATACAGGGTTTCATTGACATTCATGATTGATGCTCACAGAATAATTAATTACTAGTGAATAGTGTTTGGGCCAATTGTAATGCCCCGGCCCCAGTTACCAAGAGTCGGTGCCTTATTACATAACATTGGCATGATCACAAGAAAGATCAAATCTCGAAATACCGATTGGTTTTATATCCTTGGAAACACTAGATATATTCATAATGTTTTACATTACATCATAAAGTGAAAAACAACTACTACAACATAGTCTCCATATTCCACACTCATATGCCCACATACTATCCCTGCAGGTCATTCATAACATACTTCTTCACATCCTGGGAAAAATAAAACATAGAAAAGGGGTGAGCTCAAATTCTCAGTAAGGACAACAATATAGAGGAACATTCATAAATAAGAATAAATATTTAAGTCAATGTATAACTAAAACAAAAGCCTTTTAAACTTGAAATTCAACATAGTATGGAAAAAGTGAAATGAAATAATTCCATTTACTTACTCACATGGATATTCTACTAATCGAATAATCACATGCAATATCAATAACCACTTTCATAATGATGGAATGCATAATTCCAGACTATCATAACCACATAGCCAAGGCCTCGTGCCAAGACTACAAATAAGATTTTGTCAAGGCCTTGTTCCAAGACACTAGTTTGTCTCATGAAACCTACCGATGCATCGAGGAGCTATAGAGGGCTCCACCTGTCACATATTAAGTCCAATGCATTCCCATATGAAAAGGATTAAACATAACATAAAAATTCGTATTTAAACTAGCATACGAAATGTCAATACTTTCAACATAATCCATTAATGGTATAAAAATATCACATCCATAGTCAAACATATCACAAAACCTTCAATACAATATATAAGTTTTTTATCATAATAAATCAACTTCAAATAAGTGTAAAATTCATCAAAGGATGTTGACATAGATGAAAGAAAAACTCTTTTTAGAGAAATATCTCGTTCAATTTTTGAAAACATTTAAGAGTCATATATTTATATAATAAAACATTTTCTTTGAAAATATTATTATAAGCTTGTAAGGGAAGCTTCGACGATTTTATAATGGCGGAAAATAACTGCACCCGCCGTATAAGTTAAAAAAACATTCTTACCTTAATTCTGTCGAAAAGGTTAAAAACACCTTGTTTGGAAAATGATAGAAATATTCCTTTATAAAACTCTTATAAAAAGTCAAAAAAGGGTATAAATGACTTTAAACCATATGATTTTAAATAGTAAAAATGTTTTGAAATACATTTTTAAGAACATGGATGTGGATGATAAAGAGATCCCAGTAGATTATTACGTATAAACAACCTCAGATAATGAAGAGATTGTGAAATAACCCTTACCTTGTACTTTTCTTTGGTTGGGGTAGGTTAACCTCCTGTATAATGGTTAAATAATTGTTATTAAATTATACAAGAATCATATATATTAATATGAAATCATATATGATCTTTTAACATTGATTTGTTAATAATATCTTAGAATTATCACCGTTTCGGGTGTTTACTTACTCGTTTTCTTTTATATGTTTTGTTACATAAGCCGTGTTTGTTATGGATAGGTTGTATCTTATTCATATCCAGAATGATATCAAGTACTTAAAAATCTTTTTTAAATCATCAAATGATAATTATACTTGAATGGATACGATGGAGAATGAATCTCATCACGTTCGTGTAGACGGTAGTCCGTACGTACGCACGAGCCACAATATCATTCTTTTGATATTTAAATAATAAATAATTGGATAGTATATCATATATAAAGAATAATTATCATGTTATATTTATTATTTAAATTAGTTTCACATCATTGTTATACCCATCCAAATAATAATATATTGAATAACAATTACACCACGACGTGGAGACGGTAAGCCGTACGTACGCACGTATGGTGACATGTTATTCAAAGGGAGGATAGAATACTGAATATGGTTGTACCATATTTATAATACCATCACAGTATATATAAGATACAGGAGTTATTATTTTATAATGGTAATAACAAAGAATTAAGAAGTGGAAGAAGAAATGAATTTGAAAAAGGGCGGTGAAAACATTACATCTTCTTCAGGTTCTTCCTTTTGATTTGATCAAAAGGGCTCATTAGGATGGATTTCTGATCAAACTAAGGCCTCTAGGTTGTAGTGAGGGACGTTTAGAGAGTATTTGGGAAGGGTTTGGACGAACCAAAAGGCTTTGAAGGTGTGAAGTAATGAGAAGGAGGGGTGCCCTTTTATAAAATGGGTGAGGGGCACCTTTGGAAAAGATAGAAATATTAATTTATAATAAATTCATATTCGGTTTCTACTGGCTCCAAAGTTGATTATTAAAAGTTTAAGGTGGGTATGGGTCTAAAACCACTCAAAAAATAGAATTTAGACAGGTTAGGGTACTTATATTAAACTTATATTTAAGTATTAACTCTAAGTTAATTAGTTTCACTTTTTTGTAATTTCTCTTTGTATTTTTCTATTATATGGTTAATAAACATACTATATACATCCAAGAAACCCCCAAGTGGTCTATTAATGATATAAATATCCCGATATAAGTATTTTGGCCGATCATTAGATTTGTAGAAATTTAATATCAATTAATAATATAATATTTGTTTTAAAAACTCTTTTATGTCAATTTTGACACTATTCAATATTTGATTTTTGTGAAACTCATAACAGAATGATTACTTCGAAAAAATTTAATTAAATAATTCCTAACATGTAATATTAACTTATAAAATTAGTGTAATTCATTAAATGACTCAAATTATATTTATTTGTGTATTTATAATATCAATTATTTTAATTTTTTACTATTATGGTAATTACTGCATCATCATTGTGTCATAAATAAATTAAATTATTTAAAGTATAAAAATTATAAATAAAATATCATTATGTAGGAAATATTTTTATCTTTCTAATTAATATTTATAGTCTAAAATCCAACATATATAACCCTATATAAAAATTGTTTTCCAAAAAGATATTAGCTTATTTCATTTTTGTACTTATTTTAACTTAATTAAAATTAAGTGTCCCTATCACATACAAGTGGCTCCATGGGGTCCCAAAATCGACCCAAAGATTCCTATGGTCGAACATGTATCAACCAATGAGGCTGGGACACGTTTTAGGGTAATTTAGTATTATTATAATATTATTTTTAACCCTTCTTTACCGGATTTACCCTTAACCATGGTAAATAAAATATTTACCGAAGTAATTATTCAAAATGTCTAAAAATAAAAGTTACCTATTTACACAATTTGAACATCCTGATTCCAAATATGGAATCCATTTTTCCAAATTCAACACATAGACGTGGCATAAATTAATTTAAAATTAATTCCCATTGCTAAAACAAAAAGCGTGTTTTTAAGAGATAATAACTATCAAAAGATTGACACTTGTTTATGTCCGGTTTAATTTAAAATTATGTCCAACGACCAACATTGAATTAAATGGTAAAAATATATTATGAATATACTTTAAAACTACTCAAAATTCATAATTTATCACTATTAATTATTTTGATTAAAAAAGTTGTTTTTAATTAACATTTAGTAATTTTCACTATTCATCAAAATATTAAAGTTATCTGAAAAGTACCAAAATTTCAACTTAGGCTAAATTCAATATCCCGAATCCAAAAATGAATTCCATTTTGAAATATAAAATATATATAATTTCAAAAAGTAGGTATTACTATTCATAACGGCTAGTTTGATTGGTTATGGTGTGTTAGAACTCGGTGTTGCGTACAACACACGCTATCACATTATTCAAAGAGAAGTGTACCGTAGAAGATTGGGGTGTTACATTCTCCCATCCATCAAATAATTTTGTCCTCGAAATTTCTAGAATACTTATCACATGAAAAGACTCAGGTGGTTCTTCGTTATAAGTTCCTCAACTTCCCACGTTGCCTCTTCCATCTTATGGTTTCTCCACAAAACTTTTACCAGACGCGTCATCCGGTTTCTCAGTACTTGATCTATCGTATCAAGAATCCTGACGGGATCTTCGCAATAAGACAGATAGGGTCCTAGTTCTAACTCCTCATAGGTGAGTACATGCGTTGGGTCAGGCATGTATTTCCACAATAGAGATACGTGGAACACATCGTGAACTTTGGAGAGACTTGGCGTCATTGCCAATCGATAAGCTACAGCCCCAATTAGTTCTAGAATTTTGAAAGGTCTGATGTACCTGGGACTCAATTTACCTTTTTACCAAAACTTATGACTCCCTTCCATGGATATACCTTCAAGAAATCATGATCATCGACATGAAATTCCAAATCCTTCCTTCGATTATTGGCATAGCTCTTCTGCCTACTTTGAGCTACTTTGATGTGATTTTGGATTACCTTCACCTTTTCCATCGTTTCCTCCACCAGTTCTAGACCTACAAGTTTTCATTCACCAACGTCATGTGAACAGGTTGGTGTGCGACATCTCTTTCTTTATAACGCTTCATATGGTGCCATCTGAATACTCAAATGGAAGCTATTGTTGTAGGAAAATTCTACCAGAGGTAAATACAGATCCCACATACCCTGAAAGTCAAGTGATCAGGATCTCAACATGTCTTCTAAGGATTGAATAGTCTTTTCTGATTGTCCGTCTGTCTGAGGGTGGTAGGCAATGCTCAAATGAAGTTCATTATCCAGGGATTTCTGAAGACTCTTCCATAATCTTGAAGTAAAAAGGGGATCACTATCAGAAATAATCGATAGGGGTACTCTATGAAGTTTCACAACTTCATTAATATATAGTCTTTCTAGACGTTCCAGTGGTAGATCTTCTCTTATAGCAAGAAAATGTGCTGACTTGGTAAGACGATCAACAATAACCCATATTGCATCATTCCTTATAGGAGTCTTTGGTAGCCCCATGACAAAGTCCATTGTAATATTGTCTCATTTCCACTCCGGTATGGGAAGAGGTTGTATGAATCCTCCAGGGTGTTGCCTTCCATATTTCACTTGTTGACAAACCATACATCTTGACACAAAATCAGAAATATCCCTCTTCATATTGTCCCACCAAAAATGTTCCTTCAAATCTCTATACATTTTGGTGCTCCCAGGATTTATAGAGAAATTGGAACTATGAGCATCATCCAACAATTCCCTTTTTAGATCAAGTATATCGGGAACACAAAGTCTCTTCCCTAATTTCAGAATTTCATCTTCATACACAAAGTCTCTCAATCTCCCATCATTTATAGCACTAATCTTCTTTTGAAATTCTTCATCATCGGTCTGAAAACTCTTAATACTTTCTAGTAAAGATGGTTTGGCAACCATTTGAAAAAGAATCGATGTTTCTCCTTACCTGGTTATTCCCATGTCCATCTTCACTAGATCTATGCAAATTAGATCCCTTTCAATTTTCATATTGATCAAATCTCCATGATCTTTTCTGCTCAAAGCATCTGCCACCTTGTTTTCCTTCCCCGGGTGGTATTGTATCGTACAATCATAATCCTTGACCAATTCAAGCCATCTCCGTTGCCTCATGTTGAGTTACTTTTGTGAGAAAATATTCTTCAAACTCTTTTGATCAATATAAATCTCACATTTTTCACCATAGAGGTAGTGCCTCCATATCTTTAAAGCAAAGATCACAGCTTCTAACTCGAGATCATGAGTAGGATAGTTTTGTTCATGAATTTTCAACTGATGTGATGCATAGGCAATAACTCTATCATTCTACATAAGGACACAACCAAGTCCTTTCTTCGATGCATCACTATAAATAACGAACCCATCATTCCCCGACGGTAGAGTCAATATAGGAACATTGACTAATATTCTCTTCAGTTCTTTGAAACATTCTTTACACTCTTTTGTCCAAAAAAATTTAACCTATTTACGTGTGAGCTTCGTTAATGGGTTATCCAATCGGTCAAAATTCTGGACGAAACGTCGATAATAACCTGCTAAACCAATAAAACTACGTACCTCAGTTATACTCGTCGGTGCTGGACATTATGGGATTACCTTGGTCTAAGAAGGATCAACAGAGATTCCATCTTTATAGACAATATGTCCAAGAAAAGAAATCTTCTGAAACCAGAATTCACACTTGCTAATCTTCCCATATAATTCATGTCTTCTCAGAGTCTTCAGGATAATGCGCAAGTGATTTTCATGATCTTCGTAGCTTTTGGAGTATACCAATATATCATCAATAAATTCCACCAAAAATTCATCGAGATACTCCTTGAAATCTCTATTCATCAGATCCATGAATACATAGGGTGCATTAGCTGATCGGCACCAGTTGCATCAGCAGCTCCACTATAATTATCTTGAGCAGGAGGGAAATCCCTACATGGAGTGCATGCATTGATACAGTTTCCATTTATTCCATTAGGCTCCATTTCTAAACAATGGAATAAACTAGATCAGTTTATGAATCAAAATACATAATCCCTTACTTATAAAACACTTAACATAAATTGAACTATTTATGGACACAATCTATAATCATAAAAATGTTTTCTTTGAAGAAGTATATACTCATAAACCCTACATAATGATTTGTAAATAAAATGAGAGTTATCCTAAGCGTATCCCCCTAGTGTTTCTTAACCAAGAGTGCAGCAAGGCCGGTTGTCGTGCACCAGTTCCCGTTCGAGTCTAGCTCAAAGCGGTGTTTTCGGGTTTTACCCCTAGGTACATTTGTGCCAGAGTCGCCTCTACCTACTCTTATCCAGAAAGAGATGTATTGCTCGGAAAACTCACAAAATCTCTACAATACCAAAATTCTAGGAAGTTCTACTATACTAATCCTCAACGTTCATCTTAGGTCTACATGCTCTAATCAGATTTTATCTAAATATAGCTTCCAAGGTCTGTACTAAACCTCCTCTGATACCAACTGTAATGCCCTGACCCTAGTTACCTAGAGTCGGTGCATTATTTCATAACATTGGCATGATCACAAGAAAGATCAAATCTCAAAATACCGATTGGTTAAGTAGCCTTGGAAACACTAGATATATTCATAAAGTTTTACATTACTTCATAAAGTGAAAAACTAATACAACAACATAGTCTCCATATTCCACACTCATATCCCAACATACTATCCCTGCAGGTCATTCATAACTTTCTTCTTCACATCCTGGGAAAAATAAAACATAGAAAAGGGGTGAGCTCAAATGCCCAGTAAGGATAACAATATAGCGGAAATGTTCATAAATAAGAATAAATAATTAAGGCAATGTATAACTAAAACAAAAGCCTTTTAAACTTGAACTTCAACATAGTATGGAAAAAGTGAAATGAAATAATTCCATTTACTTATTCACATGGATATTCTACTAATTGAATAATCACATGCAATATAAATAACCACTTTCATAATGATGGAATGCATAATGCCAGACTATCATAACCACATAGCCAAGGCCTCGTGCCCAGACTACAAATAAGATTTTGTCAAGGCCTTGTTCCAAGACACTAGTTTGTCTCATGAGACCTATCGATGCATCGAGGAGCTATAGCGGGCTCCACCCGTCACATATTAAGTCCAATGCATTCCCATATGAAAAGGTTTAAACATAACATAATCATTTGTATTAAAAATAGCATACGAAATGTCAATACTTTCACCATAAACCATGAATGGTCTAAAAATAAATCATCCACAGTCAAACATATCACAAAACCTTCAATACAATATTGAAGTTCTGGATCATAATAAATCAACTTCAAATAAGCATAAAATCCATCAAAGGATGTTGACATAGATGAAATCAAAACTCTTTTTAGAGCAATATCTCTTTCTATTTTTGAAAAAAATTTAAGAGTCATATATTTATAAAATAAAACATTTTCATTGAATATATTCTTATAAGCTTGTAAGGGAAGCTTCAACAATTTTATGACGATAGAAAATAACAACACCCACTGTATAAGTTAAGAAAAACATTCTTACCTTAATTCTGTCGAAAAGGATAAAAGAACCTTGTTTGGAAAACGACGAAAATATTCCTTTATAAAACTCTTATAAAAAATCAAACAATTGTATAAATGACTTTAAACCATATTATTTTAAATAGTAAAATGGTTTTGAAATACATTTTTAAGAACATGGATGTGGATGATAAAGATATCCCCGTAGATTATTACGTATAAACAACCTCAGATAGTGAAGAGATTGTGAAATAACCCTTACCTTGTACTTTTCCATGGTTGGGGTAGGTTAACCTCTTGTATAATTGTGAAATAATTGTTATTAAATTATACAAGAATCATATATATCAATATGATATCATATATGATCTTTTAACATTGATTTGTTAACAATATCTTAGAGTTATCGTCGTTTCGGGTGTTAACTTACTCGTTTTCTTTTATATGTTTTGTTACATAATCCGTGTTTGTTATGGATAGGTTGTATCTTATTCATATACAGAATAATATCAAGTCCCTAAACAGCATTTTTAAATCATCAAATGATAATTATAATTGAATGGATACGATGGAGAATGAATCTCATCGCGTTCGTGGAGACGGTAGTCCGTACGTACGCACGAGCGACAATATCATTCTTTTGAAATTAAAATAATATATAATTGGATAGTATATCATATATACATAATCATTATCATGTTATATTCATTATTTACATGAGTTACACATCATTATTATACCCATCCAAATAATAATTTATTGAATAACAATTATACCACGACGTGGAGACGGTAAGCCGTACGTACGCACGTATGGTGACTTGTTATTCAAAGGGTGGATACAATACTGAATATGGTAGTACCATATTTATAATAAAATCACAGTATATATAAGATATTGGAGTTATTATTTTATAATGGTAATAACAAAGAAAGAAGAAGTGGAAGAAGAAATGAATTTGAAAAAGGGTGGTGAAAACATTACCCCTTATTCGGGTTCTTCCTTTTGATTTGATCAAAAGGGCTCCTTAGGCTGACCTTCTGGTCAACATAAGGCCTCTAGGTTGTATTTAGGGAATTTGAGAGAGTATGTGGGCAGGGTTTTACAGAACCAAAAGGATTTTAAGGTATGAAGTAATGAGAAGGAGGGGTGCCCTTTTATAAGAGGGGTGAGGGGCATCTTTGGAAAAGCTAGAAATATTAATTTATAATAAATTCATATTCGGTTTCTAATGGCTCCAAAGTTTATTATTCAAATGTTGAGGTGGGGATGGGTCTAAAAACACTAAACCAATATTATTTAGACAGGTTTGGGTACTTATATTATCCTTATCTTTAAGTATTAACTCTAAGTTAATTAGTTTCACTTTTACAATGTCTCTTTGTATTTTTATATTATATGGTTAATAAACATACTATATACATCCAAGAGACCCCCAAGTGGTCCAGTAATGATATATATATCATTATATAAGTCTCTTGGCCTAACCGTATATTTTTAGGAATTTAATATCAATTAATATTATAATATTTGTCTTAAAAACTCTTTTATGTCCATTTTGACACTATTCAATAGTTGATTTTTGTGAAACTCATAAGAGAATGATTACTTCGAAAACATTTAATTAAATAATTCCTAACATGTAATATTAACTTAGAAAATTAGTGTAATTCATTAAATGACTCAAATTATATTTATTTGTGTATTTATAATATCAATTATTTTAATTGTTTACTATTATGGTAATTACTGCATCATCATTGTGTCATAAATAAATTAAATTATTTAATGTATAAAAATTATAAATAAAATATAATTATGTAGGAAATATTTTCATCTTTCTAATTTATATTTATAGTCGAAAAGCCAACATATATAACCCTATGTAAAAATTGTTTTCCAAAAAGATATTAGCTTATTTCATTTTTGTACTTATTTTAACTTAATTAAAATTAAGTGTCCCTATCACATACTAGTGGCTCCATGGGGTCCCAAAATCGACCCAAAGATGCCTATGTTCGAACATTTATCAACCAATTAGGCTGGGACACGTTTTAGGGTAATTTAGTATTATTATAATATTATTTTTAACCATTATTTACCGGATTTACCCTTAACCATGGTAAATAAAATATTTATCGAAGTAATTATTCAAAATGTCTAAAAATAAAAGTTACCTATTTACACAATTTGAACATCCTGATTCCAAATATGGAATCCATTTTTCCAAATTCAACACACAGAAGTGGCAGAAATTAATTTAAAATTAATTCTTGTTGTTAAAACAAAAAACGTGTTTTCAAGAGATAATAACTATCAAAAGATTGACACTTGTTTATGTCAAATTTAATTGTAGAATTATGTCCAATGAAAAACATTTAATTAAATGATAAAAATATTTTCTAAATATACTTTAAAACCACTAAAATTTATAATTTATCACTATTAATTATTTTGATTAAAAAAGTTGTTTTTAATTAAAATTTAGTAATTTTCACTATTCATCAAAATATTAACGTTATCCGAAAAGTTCCAAAAGTTCTCTTTAGGCTAAACTCGATATTCCGAATCCAAAAATGAAGTCCATTTTGAAATATAATATATATATAATTTCGAAAAGTAGGTACTACTATTCATAACGGCTAGTTTGATTGGTTATGGTGTGTTAGAACTCGGTGTTGCATACCACACATGTTATCACATTATTCAAAGAGAAGCGTACCATAGAAGCTTGGGATGATACACCAATACTAATTAATTATGTGATTTATATTGGGTTATTCAATGAAATGTTAATTTATTTTAGATTCTACTAAAATAAGAGTATTTCCTCATTTTAAATTGAGAATGGATACAATAACATGTTGTTGTTGAAGACTACATTGGGTAGATGAATCACCTGAACTAGATTATCAAAATTTGTGGTTTTTTATAAATAAAATGTTATATCCTTCCACCATAATATGTAATATGTAATCTATAATCCACTTATAATTTCACTAAATAATAAAAACAAAAAAAATCCAACCCATTCTCCTATATGAATAGAAATAAACTCTCAAACCTCATTTGATTATTTATCTAAAGAAGTGAAATAAAACATTAGATCACATTTTCCATTGGTGTAGACATAACATTCTGAACCATTTTATTCCTTAAATTATCTCTATTTTTCATTCTTGTTCATACAATTTATTATTTGTGTGAATTTCTAGGCCCCAAAACTGTTTTTTTAAATCCACCAACATCCATGTAGTAAGATAAAATGAAAGTTACCTGGTGGTTGGAAAATTAAAATTTATTAGTATATATTTACGAAGACAGATTCTGAATGATCCCACTGATATGTTTCTAATGGAGCAAATGAATTTGAAAATGAAGAAAAAATAATATCTCTATATTTGATAAAACAAATTCAACTCCTAGGTGTTACAGTAATCCATTTCTGGGAATAAAAAATAGTTCATGCTAATAATGAAATTCGGGTGACTTCTGAAAATTATTTTGAAAATCCATATCAATGTAGAATCATTGGTAAACCATGAATGATGACATTTAATTGAACATATATTGATCAATTGGGGACCATTTATAGTGATCTAGGAGCCATTTCCCACTTTCTTGATCATTTATAATTCTTATGTTCAGTTAGATTCTTGAAATTTAAATCATATTAATGGCGGAAAATACTGGTAACATGATTAATCTTATTATAATTAATTATTCCTATGTAAATATCGAAATAAAACATTTTTTATATATTAACATTTACTGTATGACCATGGCGAAAAAAATAATCCGATTTTTGTATTAGTGATTGAAACATAACAAGTGGCTAATCTAGTGAAAAATATGTTTACACATATTGTATCAATTGGTAAAAAGTTGGTCATTCTTAAAATGACGTGCACTTTTAAAATCAGGCATTGGATCGACAAATTTATATTTTAAATTTTTCCAAAATAACATATTTGTAATGTTATATGGAGAATATTTGAATATATGTATACAAATACAATATCACAGATTAAATAAACATGAAATAAAGTCTTTTCAACATGAAGTACAAGGAATTGAACAACATATTAGTGAAAATGTAAATGTTCAATGGTATTTTCGATCAGTTAAATTACATAAAAATTATGGTTTATGATGAGATGTAAACACTTTTATGGGTTGGATATATGTAAAAATACAATAAAGATGAATTTCATATTAATAAATTAATGGAAAACAAACCAAGTATAAAAAATTCATTAAAAATTTATTAATAAAGACATAGAAGAATCAATTTGATAGAGTAATAATATATTTAAATGTAATAATAAATGATAAAGAATAATAAAATATACAATCGATTATAACTATTAAGAGACTAATAATTTAAATTTTGGAAAGTATATGTGACAAGATATTTGTTAATGATGTTAAAAAATATTACCAAAACGTACCACTATGCCTACCACCTCACTCATTTGATTATTTAATGTATTAGTCTATTGTTTTTAATAGTAGAAAAGATAAAAAACCATCCATTTTAATGTTATATCAAGAAACTAGACAAAATAGACACTATATCATTAACAATGGTGCTTAAAACCTCATGTAATTAATTGAAATATAACAGAAACCATGGTACCCATTAATTGTAGTAAGAATAATTTTTTTAATAATTATGAATAAATGATCCATATATCTTATTCTATAGTATGCCATGATAATTGGATGAAGCACTATGGGATTTGAGAGAATAAAGAGACAATAAGAGTTATATAATTTATATAAAGACTCTATAGATGAGAGAAAGAGAGAGATATGAAGTAAAAATCATTGAGGAAAATAAGACAATTGAGTACATTGAATACTATATGAGTATGATATTTTCGATTTACATGCCCTCCCAAGGAATCTATTTAGAGAATCCAAATTCTTTGGGAATGTTATGGAATCTATCGGTTGGTTTAAAGGAGATGATATCCATGTTTGGTGTATTTTAAAAATAATTTCTCAATCCCTTTAATATAACTCAACATGACTGAGAAAATAAATACAAATATAAAATTCGAAAAGGTAATGAAAACATTAAAAAATTACCAATGAGACAAGGAAATAGAGATATCATCGAGAATACAATCATTTGAATTTTAAAACCATATGAAACAATTCAATCTAATTTAAAAACACTCGTTAAAATAAATAAATACAAATCCATATTAATACATCAAATGTAACTCATAATACTCACGTAGATTCATTTTATAATGTTAAAAATTTTAATTTAAAATATACTTATATATTTATACATGTGATAATATAAAAATTTAATGGAAAAGAAATAAAAAAAATAAAAAAATTGGAAAAATTGTTTTAGCATAAAAAGGAATTTATAAATAAAAAAATAAATTTAAAAAAGTAAATATAATAAAAGTGATTTTATTGAGGCATTTTTTGTATGTATGTGTAAACGAAGAAAAAAAAATCATTATAAAAATGCCTTGTAAATAACATGGAAACACATTTAATATGTTATAAATTATTTCTATGAATTCATATAATCATAAAAAAAACTAAACAATTGTTAAAAACATGTAGATAATCAATATATCAATGAAATTTTCAAAATAGTTTAAATTGGAAAATAAGATTTATATAATGATTAGTTTCAAGCGTAAGGGTGAACCATATTTTTATTGGTTTCTTAAAGGTCATATAAATTTTATATATGTTTTATAATAGTAAACATGGAATAATATATCCATCAAAAGGGTACATCCATGCATACATAATGGTAATAAATAAATATACTACCTATGTAAATGTAAAAAAGGGGTTGTGTAATGGTAGCTATGTATGACTCATAATGGTGCAGAGGAATGTTATATGAGAATAAGATAAACATTCATTAACTATGGGTAATCTAATAATTCAGTTGGATATATAATTGTAAAATAGAAGTTGTGTAAGGGTAAATGAAAGCTGCGTACATGCATATGAAAAAAATACATATGGGTATGAAAAAAATAAGAAACATAAATAAATGTAAAATTAAACATGTGTGAATCACATTAGGGTAGAACAAAAAATATAAATCTCACATAAGGGGAAATTAATGAAGAAAATTAATATTTATATAATTGTAATGAAAAAACATTATAAAAAATAAATAAGAAATAATTAAAGATGATTATATAAAATAAAAATAATAATAATAATAAAAGATGAATAATAAAAAAACAATCAAAAAAATAATAGAATTAGATAGATAATAATAATTTTCTTATAAAAGAGTTGAAATAATTAAATATAATATATTGTAATTATCGAAACATGATATAATTAAACTGTCAAGAAACCACTCTAATATTCTCCCCATGTTTTTAAAATTATAAAATCTTAATTTAAAAATTACTCTCACTTTTTAAATTCATCACAAATCAGTTATACTAATTGTTAGATAAAAAAATGTGTGTTTATCATGATCTTTCAAGATAAATGAAAATAATGTTAAAAAATAAAATTGGAAACATTAAAATATTTTAAAAGTAAAATTTTCAGTTAACCATAGGTCAATATAAAATAATAATTTTAAAAAAAATTAAAAATATAATTATTTGGAAATTAATTCTTTTAAAAAACTCTATATAACATTACTTTAGAAACATAAAAATTATTAATTTAGAAAATGTTTTTTTAAATATACCTTCGAGGTCCATTTCAATGTTGACAAGATTAGATCCACACTAATTACTAAATATAGAGAATTAAAGGGATCATAACCATTGATGAACACTAAAATAATAAAAAAATACATAAAATGTATTTTGAAAATCAAATTCCATTATTATAGGTTAGAGAATATTTTATTTTTAAATCATAAAATATTTCTTGATTTTTTTAGACAAGGTGTTTAGTGAAACCCCATTCACGATGTTTAGGAACTGGAATGTGTTATAAATATCAATCAACTCTTTTTAGGATAAATCTATTGTAGAAAATATGCTAAAACCTAATCCACCTATATTTATTTGAACAAGAATTTTTTTCCTAGAGTATCATACTCATATCACTTTTCTAAAATTGTGAAAATTATTTCAAAAAAAATTATTAGTAAAATTGAATTTTAAACCCATCATGAAAAAGGACTGAAATAAATTTAACAATGAAAAACATGTCAAGTATTCCAATATAATAAATATAATAATCATAAGTTAATCCTATGAAACTAAACATTTATCAAGTAAAAGTGATAATGTGAAAGGATTTTAGTAATGATATTGGTAGGTTGTATGTTTTCTCAAACTCAATAATGATATAAACTTCTTGGAATTGATCTTGATGAACATGGTGTCTTATGTCATCGTGATTTGTGAGGGATTATTGTATTCGATTATTGAAAATATAGATCACAATAGTTTGTCATAGTTGATATGTATAGAGGAATATGTTACCCAAAAGTATAAATGTGTATGATTCATCCACATTACACAGGATTAGAAACCTCAAACTTCTATATATTATGATTTGGATTAAAAAAAATATATAATTTTCTTTTTCTTACAACTCCAATAGGTAATGGATTTTTCTAGTATATGAAAAGTTACACTAAAACATTTTTTAAATGGTTGGGGATGAAGCCTAATTTTATTAATAATTAAAAGTCCTCATTTTGTCGGTTGAGGGGGACCAGTTACATAGACTGGAGGACTAAGGGAATGTGTCCTGAATACAAAGCATGAAATCTCATTTTTTTGACCCAAAGGTCCCTTTAGTGAATAATAATACTACAGTACATGGGCTTCTATAGTGCATGATATAGTACCACCGCCACTACTGTTCCTTCTATAGTGCCTCCACTGATATTGTTTCACTGCTTTAGTAGTCATGCTTCTGTACTACTATGGTACCCAGAAAATTTTCCCTATCAAGATCTGATCCTGGGTCTTTTGGATGAAAACTAGAACCTTTACGACTTGGGTATAGGCTCGTTGCTGCATCTTACACTACTAATTTTTATATCTAGTGGGAATATTCCAAAGTCAACATCAGAAAAAAAAGGTCAAAAGAAATTGTCATACCACAAAATTATATTTGGTTTTTCATTTCTATTCAAATAAAAAAAATAAATTTAGATTGATTTAAGATGAGATTTCATCAGTTTTTATTGAAAATGATAAAATATACAAACAATAGACTTGATTTCTGGATGAGTCATATTAATCTAAATTAGACAACTAGTACCACTTTGATAAATATTGTTGTCAACTAATTTATCAACTTCACCAAATGTTATCATAATTTTTTTCTCATGGATCTAAAATTTCCTTAGTATGATCCATTCCAAAAATATTTAAATGTTAATTAGTGTTTTTACATTGATTTAAAATTGTTCAATCTGAAATATATGGGTTTATAAGACAAATAAATAATTTATGTTATCTCATAAAACTAATTTCAAAATCATTATTCGTTAATTTTGAAAATTCATTGTTATGAGTTTCATTAGTTGATATAAAAATAACAATATCAACCAACATTTGGATGGCTAATAAATCATTCGAAAAGTTTGTGAGAAAGATGGTGAAATCATATTTTGCAATTTTTAAATCATTTGATAAAAATAAATTTAGTTAAAATGTCATACCAAAAATTAGGGGATTGTTTTAAACTATAGAGATATCATCTTACATGATTCTATAATTTGTAAATTAATGATTTTCAAAACTAGCTGGTTGGTACAAAAAAATATTTCCAGAAATAAAACCATTTAGAAGAAATTTTTTGACTTCCATTTGAAAAAGATTAAAATTAAAATGAGGGGTTAATGTCAATAGAATATTAATGGATTAAATTACATAAATGTAAGAAAATTTTCCACCACAATAAATACCTTCTGATGGATTATATCTATTTAGTCTAACCATGTTATAGATAACATTTTATTGTTCTTTAATTTTTCTTCTAAAAACCCACCTAGTTCCAAAAATTGGATGATTATTTGAAATTCCACGAGAGTCCATATATTGTTCCTTTAAAATTGGTTAAACTCATCTTGCATGGAAGTATCCAATCCTGATAATTAAAAGAGTAATCAATGAAATTAGGGTCAAGGTGATAAAGAAAAATATTGATTTTCAAACTCATATAATATCAATGTTCTGGTATGAGAAATATATTTAATTATCCAATATCATCATTAAAAGTATGGTGTTTTGATTGAGTCCCATAATTAGGTAAAAAAGATAATGGGTTTTCAAAAGAATATTTAATTATATAATAAAATTCTATTTAGTGAAGGTGTAAACTAGTTCAGTGATAATTATCATCAGTTTTCAAATGTGATTTAGAAATATTCATATTGAATTTTATGTGAATTGAATCATCTGTTATCATGGTGATTTTATTGAAGACTCGAAACGATTTATTTGAGTTTCAATTCTGAAGGAAAATTCCATAACCATATTTATGGTCAAAATTTCAAAAATTAGCCTTGGTATTGAGGATAATGAATTTATAACCAAATAATCTAAAGCATCCAATATTTGTATTTGATTTGTTTCAATGTTTTTACGGGTTCTCCTATAATTGTTCTAATAAAGACATACTTATTGATAAATCGTGAGATATTGAAAAACATTGGAAAAAATAATTGAGGAAGGGAATACGCATTAAGTATAGGATTATCCATTACATATAGTATCATATTTAATATTTTGACAACCTCGTTTTGTAGAGGTGTGGTAAAAGAGGAAAAGGAGTGATGATGACATTGAGAAAAACAAAACTCATCAAATTTATTTTAATCCAATTTTAATATATAGTCACTTATTGTGTAAAATTGTTTTTATTGTTTTACATTTCTACCATTCATTAAGAATTTAATAAATAAATTTCAATTCCATTTTTACAATACAACACTAAAACCCAAGAAAATCAGAAAAAGTCAAAGGTAAATAAAATGGTGTAATTGTTTCCTCTAATACTACCATCTTTGGTTTGTCCAAAAAGGACACGGTGGACTAGTTTTATGGATTTAATAGGGGAAACATGGTTTTTAGGTCTGAAGGATGGATTTTGATTCATACCATATTAGAAAGGTTCAAATACTTAGTTATCATTAAAAGAAAATTTGAGTAACTCTCATACTTATCTGTTACGATTGAGTTTAAAAATAGAATGAACATTACAACTGTCAATAAAATAATTCCAAATCCATTAATCCTTATCTTGTGGACTTAAAAACATAAAAATTTTACTTTTTAGTTATTTTTAATCAATAATGAAAACATTTTGAACACAGTATAAAGTAAATAAAATCCTTCCTTTGTAATTAAAAACTATAAAAATCATTTTTATCAAAAGTTTAAAACTGATATCACAGAATTGACTAATACATACTAAATTATTCATAATGTATTTCTAAAATAAAAATTATTTAATTACAGAAGTGCTGGAGAAACTATTCATACCTATAATTTCAATTTTTTCTTTTGAATTACCTCTAATGGTGACATGCCCTCTAACATAATCCACGAGATGATAGAGTCCTAAAGGATCAGTTCTCATGTGAATTGATAACCTTCTATCTATATACCATATGGATTATTGGTTTTTCATATTTTTACCCATATCATCTTTGCACTAGAGTTAGAAAATTATCATTGAGATGGAGAAACAATCATGGATCCACTAAGATTGGATAATAAATATTTAGGAACCCAATCATGTTTGATTTGAAAATTTATTTTAAAAAAATTGAGAATATAAGCCATGATTTTATTTCAAAAATATCTTTCATGATTAAAATTTAATTAATAAACTACATGAAAAACATTATTGAAACAATTAAAAATATTATTTTTTGAAATTTCCATTATAAAAGTTGTTTTTAAGAAATGTTAGAAATACTGGATGGATTTCACAAACCAAAACCTTAGTCATTATTAATGGGTTATTGAGAACACAAGATCATATATCTATTTTCTTCCCCTATTATGAAAAGAAATATATATTTTTTGGGAGAATTTATTTGCAATTATAAATTTTAAAACTTTGGTTGTTCGTTTAATTTTACAAGAAATATAACATTTTTCATTTAAAAATTCACCTTTTCTAAAAAAAATGTTGTGTTTCTTTTTAATAATTTTTTATTTAGAAAAAAATATCATCAAAAAATTTGAAGTAAATTTTTATCACTAGGACGATCATTATATATTATTGGATTTATTGACTAAGTATAAGGATAATAAGTGGAATGAGTTAGATGAAGAGAAATTTAAGAAATAAATTCAATTATATACTCTACATGTTTCATGAGACATTTGAGATATTCCTTTGATAATTAATATATTGAAATCAATTCATCTCTAGTGGTTTAAATATATTCCTTTAAATATTACATTCTTTGTTTCTTATCACTAGTTTAAAGTGACATTTTTTTTCAACCAAACTTATTATCTTATAGTATTGAATTTTCTTATTGTATTATTCATTAGATCTATTATTTAAAAGTTAGTTTTAATATATACAAAGTACTTCATTATATCCTCTAGTGGAATAAAATTTTGAATTTATAATATTATAAACTACATTAGATACAATGGTGTAATAAATAAGCAGTAGGGAGTCAATCCCGTATAGAGTATGGAACACAAAATTAGACTTTCTACCAAAGGATGGGTCACAAAAATTTAAATTTATTTTTTTATTATTTATTAAAATGAAATTAAGTATTCAAATATAATAGGGAATAAGAGAGAGAAATTTGTTTCCATGGGTGATTTTGATTAAAAGAAATCACAAGGACACATACAAAATAAAAATAATCATAATTATCAAAATAAGTCAATTTGAATTTATAGTATATAGGGTCATTACATATAAATATTCCCTAGAATCGCAATTCATGGTGCTCTAATGAATTAAAATAACATTAATGTATTAGGATAAGATTATATTTTAATATTAATAGCCAAATTCAATTGTCGTGAATAAATTGCTTCTTTTTTTGGGTTTATTATACAGTTAAATGCATCTTTTCCATGATTTACTAATTGATATGATAATCATAAATCATTACACAAGAACAACTGAACTAAATCATTACGTGAGGAAATAAATAAAACAATTTGTTATGCACCCATTTTGAATGATTCCTCTCTTCCCTAGGGGTTTATCTTTTCATCACAGGGTGATTTCTGATGATGGATATAGAGAAAACCATAGAAGAGATAATAGAAGAATTATATTGGGGATTGAAAAATTGTATTATACTAAACATCATCTGACATTATAGAAAATTAGAAAACCGGAAGGAAGGAATGAATGCCCTATATAAGAAGAAGGATCCTCAAGTAAAACCTATAGTACAATATATCCTCCCCTGTGACTGAATGATACATTCCATGAAGGCCTGATAATCCTTATAAATTTTTTCTAAGCCATATTGATTTCCCATCATGATAAAATAGAGTAAATATTTTGAGATTTATAAATATTGTATATTTAGTTTCATTGTTCAATTTATATTTATAATTTGAACATATGATAAAAGCCATGAATGTTACACATTCATCTCTCTAACATTGCATCCTTAACAAATTTACACTATCAATTGTGTTTATTATGTAAATACCTTTTTTATGGCCAAATAACAAGCCATGAAATAATCCTTGAAACAATACATTAAATCCGGAATAGGTGATGTGATCTTCAGCATAACCCTTCCACCAAAAATCTTATTGTATAAACATAATTTATGGAGTAAATAATAATCTTACAATATTTATAGTTCTTATATATGTTAAATCCAACATTATACTTCTAGTTCCATGATGTGTCTTCATGATAAAGAATAAAGTGTTTGAATCTTCTCATAATGTCATAGAATTCTTCATGTTATTCATTATATCTCTACAATGACAAAACTTCTATAAAACCGAAAAAATTGATATAAAATAGGCTTGTATCTCAATAATCAATTTTATCAGGTGTAAGTATGGGGAAATAGTCCTGATTACCACATCATTAATTTATAGTTTTTATATAAAATAGTTTTGATATAAAATAGGCGTGTATGGGAAGCTATTCACATTGAATTTGATTGTCTCACCATTATAAATGATATCAAGTGTAATGATGGTGGCCAATAATATTTTGGTTCCCTCATTAAGAAAATATAGTCTCTAAGTAATGCATCTTAGTCTGCTCCTTCTCGTTCCTTAAAAGGTAAGGAAATGAAGCAACCCATCATCTAGCTTATTTTAAATTTTCTTGATAGAATCATCTCTAGACTGATAATTTTCGTTCATGGTTGTATGACTTTGTGACAAAAGATTCATGTGATTAATATATAATCTTCATTGTCAATATATATATATCATCTTTTGTGTCATCATGGTAACATTTTTAATGTATATGTCACCATTCGATGAGTCATCATTGTTTTATTTGAAATAAATTGTTAAATCTATTTCCTTGACATTCATAGCCACCTTTTCTTCTTATCTATTCATAGTTATTTCATATGTCATGAGAAAACATATATTTTCCTTGAGTGACATGTTCTTAAAATCATTAGCTTCTTTGATTCTGGTGCTCATGGAGACTAACTACTTGGTAAAACCAAATAAAATCTTGACCTATATTTCTATTGAAATTGAGACAATAAAATACATTCATTGATTAAAATTTTTAGTCAATATTGAAAAAATGGTGATAAACCTGTTATTATATATATAGAAACCCTAAAAATATTTCATTCACCTGTAAATCATTGTACCCTAATCTTTACATGTACATTCATGTGTAACCTATTATAATTTCTTGAGTTTTTGTGTCTTTATTCATGATGAAACTCATTTAAAATCCTTTCCATCTAAATTTTTTTTTAAGGAATTCATATATTTACTGTCTAATTCAAAATCATAAATATCATCTCATGTCTTTTTTTCATCTCTATTAGATGAATAATAATATCCCTCCATAAAAATTTATAAATAATAATTACAATAAATCTATGAAAATGGGAAATTATAGATTTCTAATAAGTATAATTATTCCCATAAAAAAACAAAACACAATCTAATGATTTTACTTTGGGACCACCATATGTTTTGGAAAAATCTATATTAAAAATATCTTTCATTTTAAAAATTGGTTATAGATATTGAAACAAAAAACTGAAACAATTTTAATGAAAATTAAAATTAACAAATTAGAATGTAATTTTAATTCTATATATATTCTAGAGATATGTACAATTGAATGTGTGGGAGGGGATTTCACTTTAAAAAAAATTAATGTAAAATAATCAATTTTTATAAAATAATTTAAAACATTAATGAAAAATAGACTAAATAATCAATGTGAAAGTGTAACAATATATTTAAATATAATAACAAAATAATAAGAATAAATAATATCGAATAAATAATAAAATTATTACGAAATAAATACAAAAAAATGTGGAATGTATTTAAGAAAAGGTAATTAATAAAGATGTTTGATAATAGTACCCAATGTTTCCCCAACATCTACCACATCAACATCTTGAGTATTTAATGTATTACTCCTTTAGCATTAACGATAGCCAATATATTAACATTGTACCTTAAGTTTTACGTATTTGAAAGAAAACAGATATAATAGACTATATCTATAATGACCCAAACTTTACATACATTGTTATTACTTCAGAATTGAAGCACACTTATTACAACATATAACAAAACCAAGAAAGGACCGTATAGGTATAATGTCTTTAGAAACTGGGAAACATAAACAACTGCTTCATAAAGCATCTACTTTGCCTCCTATTTATTTCATCATATCTAGAGTCCCTTTTGGCATATTCTACTTAATAACCTTCTTCCTGACCTGTGGAAATAAAACATACAAAAGGGTGAGCTCAAATGCTCAGTAAGGGTAAACAAAAGAAATATCAATCACATCATATACATAAGCACATAACTTTGGGAAATCTTAACCTGTAAAAGAGATTATAATTTCATAACATGGGATAAATAATAGTAGTGAAATGTAATCCCAATAATCATAACATAAAACATGAAACATTGTGGAATACACACATAATCATATAAAATCATTTCTTATTAGTCAAGACTCATTGCCAATACTATCTTAGTGAACAAAGTCCATTTCTGAACCGAGTCACCCTTGTTTCAGTCGTGTTTCACATAACCGGTATAACCTACCATTCCAGCCATGTCTATCTCATGAGAAATAAAATCTTTACCCAATGCATTGGATGTAGATATAGGTCCCACCCATCTCATAATGATACCATTATTATGTGTGCCACAAAATCATAAATCATACATCATTGCATAACCCATGTAATAAAAATGGGATTCATAAACAACATGACATCATAAAAAAATTCATATAAGATAAATGAATTCATAAAAATAATTCCATCACAACATAATAAAATCAATGTAATAATAATAGGGATAGAAACAGAGCCATATGTTATCTTAGATGGAAAATAATTTTGATAAAACACTTGAACTCCATTCTTGAGGAAAATATCCTTTCTACTTTAAAAACATTTTCCTTTCTTAACATGTCATACAATTTTAAACTAGAAGAAGTTGATTAAAAATAAAATTGAAAACTTGTAAAGGAATCTTCTTGGAAATAATGTCTTGAAAATCCATTTATGCCGTATAAGTTAAAAATCCATTCTTCTGGTACTTTTGTCGGAAAAGTAAAAAAGTACCTCGTACGAAAAACGACAAAAGATTCCTTTCATATCCTTTACTAAAAACTCACCTAAGGGTAAAATTGGATTTAAACAATTTTAGGTGGATGTAAATAATATTACATATTGAGGAAACATGGATTTGGATGATAAAATACACCCCAGTAAATACTAAAGTATAAACAATCTCGGATAAAAATGAGATTGTGATATTTCCCTTACCGTTGGTCCGATATGCTTTGTACGTGTCCAAACCTCCTGTATAATGATTTAAATAGTGTTATTGAAATATCACAGAATCATAATTATTGTTATGATATCATATATGGTCATATTTTTAGCTTCTTGGTTGTAATATTTCATTTCTACTTGTTATTCGGGTGTTTATAACTTTTTGTTCTTATGCATGTTTTGTCGAATAACTTCTTATTCTTCTCTTTAGGTTATAGATACATCATTTCCAGAGTGGTATTAATGTAATATATATCATATTTATTCATTCAATTCATTTATATAATCATTATGCAATGAATATCATGTAGAACGAATCGCATCACATCGTGGAGACGGTATTCCGTACGTACGCACGAGCGATGATATCATTCCCATGATCGTGGAATTGTATTAGAGTGTATGTATACTATTTTAGAATCAATATCACTTTATCATAGTCATATATAGTCATTATTTACACTATTATACCCATCCAAGTAAGGTGGTGGTGGAAAATAGATTACACCACGGTGTGGAGACGGTATTCTGTACGTACGCACGTGCAGTGATTTATTTTTCCGTAGGATGGATAGATGATGAAATAGGGTTGTTTCATACTTATAATAACATATACATATATGAGTTATACTGATTTTATTACTTCATAATGAAACAACTAAAGAATAATAAGTGGAAGAAGAAATAAAGATGAAATATTCGGTAACGGACATTACCTCTTCTTTGAAGTGCTTCTTTGAGACCTTATTTTAGGGCACTAAAATTTGTCTTTGAAGAAGACCAGGACCTCTAGGATGTATCTAGGGAATTGGAGAGGAGAATGTTTCAGGTGTTGGACGATCTTGAAGGCTCAAAGTGGTGTGAGGAAGAGAGGGAGGAGGTGTCCTTTTATAAGGGAGGAGAGGGGCACCTTTGGAATAACTAAAAATATTTTTTTATTATAAAGTCAACTTCGGTTTTAAATGGATAAAAATTGATTTATTTAGAGGCTAAGGTGGGTATGAGTAGAAATCCTTTCATCCAATAGAATTTAGACAAGTTTAGGTTCCTATTTTAGCCTTATCATGTAGATTTAACATTAAGTTAAATAATTTTACTTTTACCATGTCTTCTTGTGTTCTTATACTATAAGGTTAATAAACTACCTATATCAAGGAAAACGAACCCCAAGTTGTTTATAATTAATATATATATAACCTTATATAAGTCATTTGGCCGAACTTTATATTTTTACGAATAAAATAACAATTAAAAATATAATATTTTTTATAAAACCTATTTTATGTCAATTTTGATACTATTTAGTAATTGATTTTTGTGAAAATCATAAAAGAATGATAAGTTCAAAAAAAGTAAATTAAATCAATAATAACATGTCATATTAACCTAGAAAATTATTGGAATTCATAAAAAGGCTCAAATTATATTTATTAGATTATTTATAACATTTTTTATGTCAATATTTCATTAATAAGATAATTACTACATCATCGTTGTGTCATAAATAAATTAAATTATTTAATGTCTAAAAATTACAAATAAAATACCATTATGTAGGAACTATTATTAGCTTTCTAATGAATATTTATAGTCGAATTTATTTTATGTATAACCCCATATTAAAAATTATTTAGTTATTAAACATTTATTTTATCTATTTTAACCCTTCTTTAAATAAATTAATAATAAATGTCCTAATCTAATTCAAGTGGGACTAAATGGTCGTATTTTATTCCTAAGTTTGTTTTTGGTCGAATTACACTTGTCCAATAGAATTAGGACATGTGTTAGGGTAATAATAATATCATTTTTACCCTTAATTACCCTATTTACTTTTAACCGTGGGAAAAAAAGTAAAAAGTTACTATTCACCAAAAATTATTTTCATCTCATTGAACCACATTTTAGTCCTTGATATTAGCCGCGTCTCTCGGATTTTCGAAATTCCACTCACAGAAGCGGTAAAATAATGTTTTATGAAAAATTCAGTTTTTTAACTACCACTTAGTGGTTTCACTATTCATCAAAAATAGAAAGTTTTCAGAAAAATACCAAAATTTCACCCTAGGCTAATTTCGATATTCCAAATCCAAAAATGAAGTCCATTTTGAAAAATAAAATTTCAAAAAGTGGTTATTAATATTCATAATGGCTAGTTTGAATAATATTTTAATAGCATATCATTGTTTAGTGAAACTCGGTATTGCGTATGATGCAAGCTATCGAGAAAGCTCGCGATTTCGTGTAAAGAAAAACAAGCAAGTGTCGTGTGTATAAAAAGATTCCTTTTTTGATTTATATAAAAGTCTCAGGTGTTACATTCTACCCCCCTTAAAATGAATTTCTCCCTCGAAATTCGTCACTTTGTAACAAACAGATGAGGATACCTCTCCCTCATCATATTCTCAAGCTCTCATGTAGCTTCTTCTAATTGGTGGTTCCTCCATAAAACTTTCACCAATCGAGTGGTCTTGTTTTGTAGGAATTTTTCACTACGATCCAGAATCTCTATCGGTTGTTCTTCATAAGAAATATCTTGCTCCAGCGGTATAACTTTTGAGCTGAGTACATGTGAAGGATCAGGTATGTACTTTCTCAGGAGAGATACATGGAACACATCATGAACTTGAGAGAGATTCGGTGGTAGTGCCAATCGGTAAGCTACCTTCCCAACACGATCTAGTATTTCGAAAGGACCGATATATCTATGGCTCAACTTCCCCTTCTTTCCAAATCTCATGACCCTCTTCCAGGGATATATTCGTAAGAACACTTTATCGCCCACTTCAAACTGTAGGGATTTTCTTCAGTTGTTGGCATAACTTTTCTGCCGACTCTGAGCTGCTCTTATGTGTTTTTGAATAGATCTGACCTTTTCTGTCATTTCATCAATGAGATCAGATCCTAATAGCTTTTTTCCCCAACTTCATCCCAGCAAGATGGAGTCCTGCATTTCTATCCATAGAGAGCTTCATAAGGATCCATCTGAATACTGGAGTGAATGCTATTATTATAAGAAAATCCCACCAATGGTATGTGTTGATCCCAACCACCTTTTAAATCCATAGAGCAAGCCCTCAACATATCTTATAGAGTTTGAATTGTTCTCTCAGACTGACCATCTGTCTGAGGATGATAAGCAGTGCTGAAACATAACTCTGTATCCAGAGTATGCTGAAGACTTCGCCAAAACTTTGAGGTAAACCTTGGATCCCGATCAGATATAATAGAATGTGGTACTCCATGCAATCTTACCACTTCCTTTACATATATTTTGGCAAGCTGATCCAAAGAGAAATCCTCTCTAATAGCAATGAAGTGTGCAGACTTTGTTAGAAGATCAACTATGACCCAGATAGCATTATTGCCATTGGATGTTTTAGGAAGTCCTATGACAAAGTCCATAGTGATGTTTTCCCATTTCCATTTGTGTATGGGTAATGGTTGTAACATCCCCTTATACTTCTGTCTCTCAGCTTTAACTTGTTGACAAACCAAGCATCGAGAGACATATTCAGCAACATCTCTTTTCATGCCATCCCACCAGAAGTACTCTATCAGGTCCCTATACATATTCGTGCTTCCAGGATGAATAGAGAATGAAGAACTATGAGCCTCATCCAGAAGCTCCTTCTTTAATTTGGGGATGGGAGGAACACACACCTGATTCATGAAATTTATTATCCCATCACAATCAAGGTTGAATTCAGGAACAATTCTCACCTTCTTTTGTAACTCGACATCTTCTTTCTGTGCCTCTTTAATCTTCACATGTATATATGGTTGAACATTCATTTGAGAAAGATACGATTTTCCCACTTCCATTATAATTCCAAGATCCATCCTTTGTAAATCCATAAATATTGGATATTTTTTGATCCTCACCATGGATAAACTGGGATGGTCTTGTCGACTTAATGCATCTGCCGCCTTGTTTTCTTTCCCAGGGTGGAAATGGATAGAGCTGTTGTAATCCTTAATTAGCTCCAACCATCTTCTTTGGCGCATATTCATCTCCTTTTGTGTGAAAATATACTTTAAACTTTTATGATCAGTATAAATATCACACCTTTCACCATAACGGTAATGCCTCCAAATCTTTAATGCAATGATTACCGTAGATAACTCCAAATCATGAGTTCGGTAATTTTGATCATGTATTTTCAACTATCTTGAGGCATAAGCTATCACCATATCATTTTTCATAAGAACACACCCCAATCCCTTCTTGGATGCATCACTATAGATCACTAACCTTTCTCCACTACAAGGCAGTGTGAGCACAGGTGCACTGGATAACCTTCTTTTCAACTCCTTGAAATTCTCTTCACATTCCTCCGTCCAAACAAAATTAACTCCTTTCTGAGTCAACTTGCTGAGTGGATTAGATAATCGTGAAAAATCATTCACAAAACGTCGATAATATCCAGCCAAACCAAGAAAACTTCGGATCTTAGTCACTGTTTTCGGTCTCGACCATCTTTCAATAACCTCAGTTTTTGCTGGATCCATAGATATCCTCTCTTTTGAGATTATGTGACCCAAAAATGCAACTTTTTTAAGCCAAAATTCACACTTGGTAAATTTGGCATAAATCTTCTCCTTTCTCAGGGTCTTCAATATAATTCTCAAGTGATCTTCATGTTCTTCCTTAATCTTTGAATAGACAAGAATATCATCTATAATGACTATCACAAACTGATCAAGATAGTCTCTAAAGACTCTATTCATTAGATATATGAAGATAGAAGGGGAAATAGTAAGACAAAATGGAATCACTATTAATTCATAGTGTCCATACCTTGTACGGAAAGCTGTCTTTGGTATATCCTCCCTTTTGACCCTTAATTGATGATACCCTGAATGAAGATCAATCTTGGAAAAGTATTGAGCTTCGCGTAGTTGGTCAAATAGGTCATCAATGCGCGGGAGAGGATATTTGTTCTTGATAGTGATCTTGTTAAGTTCTCGATAATCAATGCAGAGTATCATTGATCCATCATTCTTCTTAACAAAAAGAATAGGTGCTCCCCAAGGTGAAACACTAGGGAGTATGAACCCCTTATCAAGATTCTCTTGGAGTTTCTTCTACAATTCCTGAAACTCAATTGGGGCCATTCTATAAGGTGTCTTTGAAATAGGCAAAGCACCCGGTACGAGTTCTATTGAAAACTCAACTTCACGATTCGGTGGAAGACCCGGTAATTCCTCCGGAAAGACATCATCAAACTCCCATACAATGGGCATATTCTTAATTGTGAGTTTCTCACCAACCATTTGAGATAAATAACCTTCATTTAGTGGAATCAATACCAATAAAATGGAAGAAATTTACACTAGAAGGTTATGTTCATCATTGCATTGATAGACAGTCATAGATTGATCTGGAATATGAAATGTGACTACACTTCTTTAGAAATTGATATGAGCTCCATGTAGAGAAAGCCAATCCATGCCAAGAATCACATAAAATTCCACTATAGGAAGGATCACAAGATCTGCAGGAAGCACATTCCCACAAACTTCAATCGTAGAAGAATTATAAACTTTTGATGCGACTGTTGTGCCACTAGGGGTTGTCATAGCTAACTCAACATCTAACTGTTGAGGTAATACGGTGATTATAGCATCCCGTCTTTTTATAACATAACTTTCATTTCATTACACGGAAATGAGGATCGTTAAGGTTTAGTGTCTTGGAAACAAGGATCATAATACATAAAAAAAAACATAAAACATTCTTCTTAAACACTTTAAAGGCTTCTCCTTTAGTTCATCCTATGTTAATTATGCATCTCATAACCTGGAGACATACATCAAAAGAAAGGGTGAGCAGAAGGCCCAGTAAGGGAAACAAGAGAAACATTTTACAAGTGAACTTGAGATACTTCAATAAGGACATGAAAAGAACTTTAAAGCATGAGAAAGAAATCATGAGATACATCATAATAAAAATAACATTTTTCATAACTTGAAGATGTGGCTGCAACATTTAATATTGACAATCGTTTCGTTCCACCAAGGTCCATCCCCAAGGTGTCGTTAAAAATTACCAAGGTTATTCACCAAGGTGTCGTTAAAATGGTCATCTCTAGAGATTAAGTCTTTAACCAATGCATTGGAGCGCTATCAGGGTGCACCCTTAAATTTTCCTTTATTATCATGTGATACACATATATCATCATCAAAAATTTCATAAATAACCCATATAGCATAAAATAAATGGTTTTCATTTCATAATCATAACGTTTAAAAAACTTCTTTAAAGACATGATCTTTACGTTACTTTAAACCCACAGAAAGGGAAAGCGAGTATCATGTATGTAAATCCCAGAATTTAAAATAGAATATTTTTATATATATGTGAATACCCCTGTAGAAATGGGAGCTTTGAGTATTCAATTTATAACATAAAATAATTTTGAGAAAATAGAGGCATTTTGAGACGATAATTCTGCAGCATAAGGGCTATGTTACACCGTTTTAGATAACTTTGAAAAGAGAGGGAACATGGGTAGAACAACCATAATTGACCCATAAAATAGTATAGGGACATAATAAGAAGTATATATGGACATGGTGATGAAATGTTAAGGTCATACCATTTGAAATGAAAAACATGGAAGGAAGACAAAAATTTGATTTCTTTTATGAAAATTCGGCAGCCTAACGGCATCACTTAAACTTCAACAAAAATGAATTGAACAAATAAAATAGGGTCTCTAATCATATGATCATAAGAGACCAGTATGATAGATATAGAGATCATACCAAAACATAATAAAAAGGAAATTGAAAGATTTGACATGAAAATCGAACTTGAAAAATGAGAAGGGTGAAAGAATCACTTAAACATTGGGCAGCCTAACGGCGTCACTTAAACTTTCATAAAACGAAATGATGAGAGTAAGAGGGGATCACTCATCATATAAAAATTAAAGGGTCGGTAATAGGAATATAAAATAACATCCTCTCACATAATCATGGAGCATAAAAGGAATGACATCAAAGATATCACATGAAAATAAAGAGAGGGGTCGGATCCCTTACCTTAAAACGTGACTCTTGAAACTCAAAGGTTTGGACCTTGAGGGCTTGGGGGCACCTTGGGAGGACTCCTTGGGAGGTAAGGAGACCAGAACTTCGTTGGGGGAGATTTGGGAGTGAAAACTAAAGGAGGAAAGGGTGGGTATTTATAGGGAAAGTGAGGGGACAAAGCATTAATGGCCAAGGGACACCTCACAAGTGCTTTTCTCAAACCCATGTGCTCTCTCATGATATTTTTCATAATGTTAGGCCACATGGGGCCCCAAAAACAATAATTCATCACCCTTGTCCGGCCAACCCTTGAAATATCTCATGACATTATCATGACACATTTATGATGTCATTAAACATATCGAAACCCTAAAACTGTATTTTTACTATTCACTGAAAATTCAACTTTCTCAGAATAATCCCAAAATTTCACCTTAACCAAATATCAATGCTCTGATTTCATAAATGAAATCCAATTTATAAAAATAATTTTCTAAATATCTTTAATTTAATTTTTAAATAAAAAAACTATTCATCGAAAATTCATTTTTTTCAGAAAAATACCCAAAAATTACTTTAACATAATATCGATGCTCTGAGTTCAAAAATAAAGTCCTTTTTATAAAAATATTTTTCTAATTATTTTTAATTAATTTTTTATTTAAAAAACACTATTCATCCGAAAAAACTAATACCTGAATAATAATTTATGAAACCGTTATTTACCCATTTTATTGAAAATCATTACACATCATTAGTTATTTAGGGATTACATAAATATTTTAAAATATCCCTTTTTCAAAATTCATCAATAAAATACATTCTAAAATTATCTAAACATTTGAAATTTCACAAACATCACTAAAGGAAGAAATCTCAATTTATTCACCAGAAAGGATTACACAAGGAAGCTAGGGTCTCGTCACATAGCCCCTTATAACACCAGCATAAGACCTAAGTGTAACGTGTGCTATGGTGAGAGAATCTGAGGGAGGCTCAGATAAAATTGCCCTAGTAGTAATCTTTACTAAATTGAACTTCTCCCGTAGGTGTTTCCGTTCAATCTTGACACGCTGGAGTTCGGCTTGGGCTTGGTCCAAAGTGAAGCCCACAGATGCTACCTCCTTCCCAAGCTCTGATAAGTGGGCTTCATAAGGGTCGAGTCTACTGGATGAAGCCATCGACTCCTCTTTCTGCATTAAACATTAACATCTTATTAAATCAATAAGAGTAAGTTAATATACTACTCAAAAAGATTGGGTCATTACATTCTTCCCCCCTTAAGAAATTTCGTCCACGAAATTTATACTTGAGGCCTAGTCGAAAAGGTGAGGGTACTTTTGCTTCATTGTTTCCTCCGGCTCCCAAGTCGCGTCTTCATATTTATGATTCCTCCACAACACTTTCACAAGGTGGGTACTCTTGTTTCGTAGTACCTTGTCTCTATGGTCCAAGATCTCCACTGGCTGCTCCTCGTAAGAGAGGTCATGTTCCAGTTGTACCACCTCTGGGTTCAGTACACGCGAAGGGTCGGGTATGTACTTCCTCAAGAGAGATACATGGAAGACATCATGAACATGAGCTAGGTTCGGTGGAAGTGCTAGACGATAGGCCACTGCTCCTATGCGATCAAGGATTTCATAGGGGCCAATGTACCTAGGGCTGAGCTTCCCTTTCTTCCCAAACCGCATGACTCTCTTCCATGGAGAAATTCGAAGGAAGACTTTGTCACCAACACCAAACTCCAAGTCCCTTCGACGATTGTCAGCATAGCTCTTCTACCGACTCTGAGCAGCCTTTATGTGTTGTTGGATGGCATGAACCTGTTCCGTCATCTCTTGCATGAGATCAGGCCCAAGAAGCTTCCTCTCACCAGTTTCATCCCAACAAGTTGGAGTTCTACACCGCTTTCCATATAGAGCTTCATAGGGTGCCATCTGAATACTCGAATGGAAGCTGTTGTTATAGGAGAACTCAACTAATGGGAGGTGTTGATCCCATCCACCTTTAAATTCCATTGAGCATAATCTCAACATGTCTTCGAGTGTCTGAATAGTCCTTTCAGATTGGCCATCAGTTTGAGGATGATAGGCTGTACTAAAATTCAATTCAGTATTCAGAGCATATTGAAGACTTCTCCAGAATTTTGATGTGAATCTTGGGTCACGATCAGATACGATGGATAGTGGTACCCCATGCAGCCTTACCACTTCCTTCACGTATATCTTGGAAAGCTAATCCAGAGAGAAATCTTCCCGAATAGAGATAAAATGGGTTGTCTTGGTGAGACGGTCCACAATAACCCATATCGCATTGTTTCCTTGGGATGTTTTCGGGAGACCAGTTACAAAGTCCATAGTGATATTATCCCACTTCCATACTGGTATGGGTAGTGGTTGTAATACCCCCTTAGGAATTTGTCATTCTGCCTTTACTTTCTGACACACCAGGCACCTTGTAGTGTAATCAGCAATCTCCCTCTTCATGTTATCCCACCAATAATGGTCATGAAGGTCTCTATACATCTTAGTGCTTCCCAAATGTATAGAGAAAGTAGAGCTATGAGCTTCATCCATCAGTTCTTTATTTATCTCCGGAATAGAGGGAACACATAGTCTTGTACGAAATTTCAATACACCTTCTTGATCAACATTAAAATCAGGGAACTTACCATCCTTTACAGCCTCGAACTTCTCCTGCAGCAAAGGATCATATTTTTGAGCCTTCTTGATCTTCTCTAGTAATGAAGGTTGAGAAATAATTTGGGATAGGGTTGATGATGTCCCTTTCCTTATAATTCCCATGTCCAGTTTTACTAGATCTTTAATCAAGGGATCCCCTAGGATCCTCATTGTTGCCAGAACAACAGGATCTTTCCTGCTTAACGCATCCGCGACATTGTTTGCTCTTCCAGGGTGATAATGAATTGAACAATCATAGTCTTCAATAAGCTCCAACCATCTCCTTTATCTCATGTTCAATTCTTTCTGTGTGAAAATATACTTTAGACTTTGGTGGTCAGTGTATATATCACATTTCTCCCCATAAAGATAGTTCCTCCATATCTTTAGAGCAAAAACAACTTCCGCCAGCTCTAGATCATGCGTAGGATAATTCTGCTCATGAATCTTCAACTATCGAGATGCATAAGCAATTACCTTGTCATTTTGCATGAGGACGCACCCAAGCCCTTCCAGATATGCATCGCTAAAAATAACGAATCCTTCTCTGATAGAGGGTAGTGTTAACACAGGTGCAGTAACCAATCTCTTCTTCAGCTCTTGGAAACTTTCCTCGCATTCCTTTGTCCAGATGAACTTAACCCCTTTTCGAGTCAACTTGGTTAGTGGATTAGAAAGCCGTGAAAAGTTTTTCACAATCCTCCTATAATATCCTGCTAAACCAAGGAAACTACGAATCTCAGTTACTGTTGTGGGTTGAGGCCACTCCTCCACAACCATTGTCTTTGCAGGATCAACCGAGATTCCTTCATTGGTTACGATGTGACCCAAGAAAGCCACCTGTTGTAACCAAAACTCACACTTGCTGAACTTCCCAAAGAGCCTCTCCTTCCGCAGAGTTTTCAATATAACCCTTAGATGATCTTCATGCTCCTCACGACTTTTTGAATATATCAAAATATCATCAATAAAAACTACCACAAAGTTATCAAGGTAGTCATTAAAGACTCTATTCATCAAATCCATGAAAATAGCAGGAGCATTAGTCAAGCCGAAGGGCATAACAGTAAACTCATAATGCCCATATCTTGATCAGAAGGCAGTCTTTGGAATATCTTCCTTCTTCACCCTCAGTTGATGATAACCAGATCGAAGGTCAATCTTAGAGAAGAATTGAGCCCTGCAAAGTTGGTCAAATAAATCATAAATTCTTGGAAGAGGATATCTATTCTTCACCGTGATCCCGTTCAGTTCTCTATAATCGATCCATAGCCGCATTGATCCATCCTTCTTCTTCACAAAGAGAACTGGTTCTCCCCAAGGAGACACACTCGGTCGGATAAACCCCTTCTCCAACAAGTCTTGGAGTTGTTTCTTTAACTCTTCAAGCTCCACATTTGCCATTCTATATGGAGTCTTTGATATCGGTTGAGACCCAGGTACGAGTTCAATGGAGTACTCTACCTCTCTTTCTGGGGGAGGTCTAGGTAACTCCTCAGGAAATACATCCATGTATTCCTGAACAATTGGAACATCTTCAATTTGTATGCTCCCTTTCCCTTCTTCATCATTACCGATTATCTCCATAAAGAAAGCTATGGGAGGTTCTTTTAGATAGGGATCAGTTCGGGATATCTCTCCTTGGAAGATAACTGTAGGTCGTTCATTCAAGACTACTGATATTTCCTTACTTCTGCATTTGATCTTAGCATTATACTTTGAGAGCCAGTCCATCCCTAGTATAATGACGAATTCCATCATGGTAATGACTACTAGATTTGCGATAAGATTGTGCTCACCAAAGTAAACACTAGAGTCTCTAAATACTGTTGATGCAAGGATAATCCCACTTGGAGTCTTGACAGACAAATCTACCTCTAGCAGTTCAGGGATTGATTCTATATTCCATGCAAACATGGAGGAAATAAAGGAATGCGTAGAACCAGAATCAAATAAAGTACTTTCTAGTTTTGAGAGGACGACAAGAGTACCTGCTACCACATGGTTCGGGACTTCAACTTCAGCTGTTGTGATAGCGAAAGCATGACCTTGCTCTCTTGGCCTCTGCTGAGGTTGATGGTGATTCCCCTCCACCGCCCTTAGATTTGGACACTGGTTAGCAAAGTGCCCAAGCTGTCCACACTTGAAGCATGTGACTTCGAGTAGGTCCAGAACCATCTTTCCTCTGTCGTTTGTGTTGGGAAGCTGAGGCTTCACCTCACTATGACAATTCCGAGCAATATGGCCTCCTCTTCCACACTTGTAGCACTTGCCACTTCCGTTCAAGCAGTTCCCCAGATGATTCTTCCCACATTTATTGCATGTGGTAAGTTGCATTTGCTTTCCACCTCTTCCCTGATCAAAAGACTTCCCTAAACTGGGCTCCAACGATCTCTTCTTTTCATTTAGTTTATGAGACCACTGTGTCTCACCAAACTCCAGATCGACTTTCATAGCACTTCGAACTATTTATTCATAGCTGTCATAGTCCCTGTTGGCTAGATTCTTCCGCAGATAAGGTCGTAGTCCACCAAAGAATCTATCAACCTTCCCATTAGGGTCCATGACAAAGCTTGAGATATAATGGGAAAGCCTTGTGAAGTTCATCTCATAGCTTCCGACAGATTCGTTCTCCTTCTGCTTCAGCTCGAGAAACTCTTTTTCCATTCTCGTTCTCATGGAATGAGGGAAATACTTGTTAAGGAAAATTCCCCGAAATTCTTCCCACTCCATAGCTTCTATCTCTCCTCGTGGCTTCTTGTTTTTGATCAGTGACCACCACTGATCAGCTTCTCCCTCTAGGCGGTAAACAGCAAGGGTGACTTTTTCTTGTTCCGAACAATGAAGTACAAAAAAGATCTTTTCAATGGAGTTAATCCATTGTTCCGCAACCAATGGGTCAGTAGATCCACTGAATGTTGGCGGTCGTTGACGCATGAAGGACTCAACAGAGTGTTGTTCCCTTCGTGGTGAGGTCGGCCTCTCAGCTTGATTCAAGTTATTACTCATAACTTGAGTCAGTTTTTTCATCATTCTCATGAATTTTTCCATTCTGGCTTCCATCGGAGGGCCGTCAGCACATGGTGCATTGCGGTCACCATCGGCACGGTTCCTCCTATTGCCCGCCATTTTCTAAAAGAATAAAACCTTAGTAAGAAAATTATTTCATTTATGAATCTTTTAACTAAGACTTCATGCTTAGACAATTACACTTTTCTATAATTCCTTCATAATGATTCATAAAAAGCTTGTGATTAACCAAACATATCCCCCGGGAGTGTCGTAACCAAGAGTGCAGCAAGGCCCGTTATCGTGCACCCGTTCCCGTTCGAGTCTATCTCAAAGCGGTGTTTTCGGGTTTTACCCCTATATACATCTGTGCTAGAGCCGCCTCTACCTGCTCGTATCCAGACAGGGATGTATTTGTTTGATAAACCACTAACTCAATACTTACCAAAATACCAAGAAGTTTTCCTATATTTAAACTTTTCTATAGGGTTCTTCATAAAGTTTTTATATCCTAATTTCCACAAATAACAAAACCATCCTTTGATACCTACTATAGCATCCCGTCTTTTTATAACATAACTTTCATTTCATTACACGGAACTGAGGATCGTTAAGGTTTAGTGTCTTGGAAACAAGGATCATAATACATAAAAAAACATAAAACATTCTTCTTAAACACTTGAAAGGCTTTTCCTTTAGTTCATTTTATGTTCATTATGCATCTCATAACCTGGGGACATACATCAAAAGAAAGGGTGAGCAGAAGGCCCAGTAAGGGAAACAAGAGAAACATTTTACAAGTGAACTTGAGATACTTCAATAAGGACATGAAAAGAACTTTAAGGCATGAGAAAGAAATCATGAGATACATCATAATAAAAATAAAATTTTTCATAACTTGAAGATGTGGCTGCAACATTTAATATTGACAATCGTTTCATTCCACCAAGGTCTATCCCCAAGGTGTCGTTAAAAATTACCAAGGTTATTCACCAAGGCGTCGTTAAAATGGTCATCTCTAGAGATTATGACTTTACCCAATGCATTGGAGCGCTATCAGGGAGCACCCTTAAATTTGCCTTTATTATAATGTGAGCCACATATATCATCATCAAAAATTTCATAAATAACCCATATAGCATAAAATAAATGGGTTTCATTTCATAATCATAACGTTTTAAAAACTGCTTTAAAGACATGATCTTTATGTTACTTTAAACCCACGGAAAGGGAAAGCGGGTATCATGTATGTAAATACCAGAATTACAAATAGAATATTTTTATATATATGTGAATACCCCTGTAGAAATGGGATCTTTGAGTATTCACTTTATAACATAAAATAATTTTGAGAAAAGAGAGGCATTTTGAGACGAAAATTCTGCAGCATAACGGCTATATTACACGGTTTTAGAAAACTTTGAAAAGAGAGGTAACATGGGTCGAACAACCATAATTGACCCATAAAACAGTAGAGGGATATAATAAGAAGTATATATGGACATGGTGAAGAAATTTTAAGTTCATACCATTTGAAATGAAAAACATGGAAGGAAGACAAAAATTTGATTTCTCTTATGAAAATTCGGCAGCCTAACGGCGTCACTTAAACTTCAACAAAAATGAATTGAACAAATCAAATAGGGCCTCTAATCATATGATCATAAGATATCAGTATGATAGATATAGAGATCATACCCCAACATAATAAAAAGGAACTTGAAAGATTTGACATGAATATCGAACTTGAAAAATGAGATGGGTGAAAGAATCACTTAAACATTCGGCAGCCTAACGACGTCACTTAAACTTTCATAAAACGAAATGATGAGAGTAAGAGTGGATCTATCATAATATATAAATTAAAGGGTAAGTAATTGGAATATGAAATAACATCCTATCACATAATCGTGGAGCATAAAAGGAATGACATCAAAGAGATTACATGAAAAGAAAGAGAGGGGTCAGATCCCTTACCTTAAAACGTGACTCTTGAAACTCAAAGGTTTGGACCTTGAGGGAATGGGGGCACCTTGGGAGGACTCCTTGGGAGGTAAGGAGACCAGAACTTCGTTGGGGGAGAGTTGGGAGTGAAAACTAAAGGAGGAAAGGGTGGGTATTTATAGGGAATGTGAGGGGACAAGACATTAATGGCCAAGGGACACCTCACAAGTGCTTTTCTCAAACCCATGTTCTCTCTCATGATATTTTTCATAAAGTTAGGCCACATGGGGCCCCCTTAACAATACTTCATCACCCTTGGCCGTACAACCCTTGAAATATCTCATGACATTATCATGACACAGTTATGATGTCATTAAACATACCGAAACCCTAAAACTGTATTTTTACTATTCACTGAAAATTCAACTTTCTCAGAATAATCCCAAAATTTCACCTCAACCAAATATCAATGCTCTGATTTCAAAAATGAAATCCATTTTATAAAAATAATTTTCTAAATATATTTAATTTAATATTTAAATAAAAACACTATTCATCGAAAATTCATTTTTTTTTCAGAAAAATCCCCAAAAATTACCATAACATAATATCGATGCTCTGAGTTCAAAAATAAAGTCCTTTTTATAAAAATAATTTTCTAATTATTTTTAATTAAATTTTTAATTAAAAAACACTATTCATCCGAAAAAAATAATACCTGACTACTAATTTATGAAACCGTTATTTACCCATTTTATTGAAAATCAGTACACATCATTAGTTATTTAGGGTTTACATAGATATTTTAAAATATACCTTTTGCAAAATTCATCGATAAAATACATTCTAAAATTATCTAAACATTTGAAATTTCACAAACATCACTAAAGGAAGAAATCTCAATTTATTCACCCGAAAGGATTACACAAAGAAGCTAGGGTCTCGTCACATAGCCCCTTATAACACCGACATAAGACCTAAGTGTAAGGTGTTCTATGGTGAGAGAATCTGAGGGAGGCTCAGATAACATTTCCCTAGTAGTAATCTATACTAACTTGAACTTCTCCCGTAGGCATTTCCGTTCAAGCTTGACACGCTGGAGTTCGGCTTGGGCTTGGTCCAAAGCGATGCCCACAGATGCTACCTCCTTCCCAAGCTCTGATATGTGGGCTTCATAAGGGTCGAGTCTACTGGATGAAGCCATCGACTCCTCTTTCTACATTAACCATTAACATCTTATTAAATCAATAAGAGTAAGTTAATATACTACTCAAAAAGATTGGGTCGTTACAGTGATATCCTTAGAAAATTCTTCAGAAATAAAGGAGTGGGTGGATCCAGAATCAAATAAAACATTTGCTACTTTAGATTGGATGGTAAGTGTACCATTCACCACATCGTTATCGTACTCCACATCACTGATAGAAATTGCATGTGACGTTCCTTTGTCTTTAGCCTTAAGAGTTTTTTGACGTCGACCATCATCATCAACCCTTGGATTTGGTCATTGATTGGCATAATGCCCCATCTCCTTGCACTTGAAACATTGAAGTGTAGTAGGTTCATTCTATGCATCCCCTCCTTTGTCTGCATCATTAGACATCTTCTTCCCATCATTACAGCATTCAAATGCCCGATGACTTTCCTTTCCACATTTGAAACATTTAATTGTCCCTTTAAGACAACTCCCACCATGTTTCTTTCCACACTTTGATCATAAGGGAAAGATCATCTTCTTTTCAGTGTGCTCTTTAGATTTTCCTTTGAATTCCATTTTCCTCTTCTTATCAAACCCATATGACTGATGGGTTACTCCAATATCCATCTCAACTTTGAGAGCACATCGAACGATTTCCTCATAGCTATTGAAGTCCCTTATGGATAAGGCCCTTCGAAGACTTGGTTTTAAGCCACTAAAGAATCAATCGATCTTACTCTTAGGTTAGATAATAATACCAGAAGCATACCTTGTAAGTCTTGTAAAATTTTCATCATAGGTACCAACAGATTCATCATACTTTTGCTTTAGTTCAAGAAACTCTTTCTCCATATTTGTTCGGAGAATACGAGGGAAGTACTTATTGAAAAATAAGTTCTTAATCTCATCTCATTCCATGGACTCAATTTCATCCCTTTGCCTTGTATTATTAATAAGATTCCACCATTGATCAGCATCACCTTCCAAACAATACACTGCCAAGATGACTTTATCATGTTCAGAACATTGAAGAAGTGAAAATATCTTTTTAGTAGTATAAATCCATTGTTCAGAAACAAATGGATCAGTAGACCCGCTGAATGAAGGTGGACGCTGCCTCATAAAGGATTCAACAAAATATTTCTCCTTCCTTTTCTTGTTTGGAAGTCCTGTATGATTCATAGCTTGAGAAAGTTGTGTGAGCATGGCTACTAGATTTTTCATTCCAGATCCCATAATTTTTGGTTGCTCTGGGGGACAATCATTGCATTGCCCATCGCATTTCGCACTAACACGGTTCCTTCAGGTTCCAGCCATTGACTAAAACCAAGAAGAATATTGTGAGAAACTCTAATTATAATAGGAAAACCACATAATCAAGAATAATGTTTCACACTTAAGATTTTATCCTAGGTTATTCATGGCCATTTCTAAAACACTAAGATTGTGTTCTATGCTAAGACTTATCCTTAGGGTTCTTACTAAGTATTTCACATCCTAGTTTCCAATGTTTGACTATACCTTTCCTCTGATACCAACTATAACGACCCATACTTTATATACATTGTTATTACTTCAGAATTGAAGCACACTTATTACAACATATAACAAAACCAAGAAAGGATCGTATAGGTATAGTGTCTTTAGAAACTGGGAAACATAATCAACTGGTTCATAAAGCATCTACTTTGCCTCCCATTTATTTTATCATATCTAGAGTCCCTTTTTGGCATATTCTACTTAATAACCTTCTTCCTGACCTGGGGAAATAAAACATACAAAAGGGTGAGCTCAAATTCTCAGTAAGGGTAAACAACAGAAATATCAATCACATCATATACATAAGCACATAACTTTTGGAAATCTTAACCTGCAAAAGAGATCATAATTTCATAACATGGGATAAATCATAGTAGTTAAATGTAATCCCAATAATCATAACATAAAACATGAAACTCTGTTTCATACACACATAATCATAGAGAATCATTTCTTATTAGTCAAGACTCATTTCCAAGACTATCTTAGTGGAAAAAGTCCATTTCTGAACCGAATCACCCTCGTTTCAGTCCTGTTTCGCTGAACAGGTATAACCTACCATTCCAGCCATGTCTATCTCATGAGATATAAAATCATTACCCAATGCATTGGAGGGAGATATAGGGCCCACCCATCTCATAATGATACCATTCTTATGTGTGCCACAAAATCATAAATCATACATCATTACGTAACCCATGTAATAAAAATGGGATTCTTAAACAACATGACATCATAAAACAATTCATATAAGATAAAGTAATTCATAAAAATAATTACATCACAACATAATCAAATCAATGTAATAATAATAGGGATAGAAACAGAACCTTATATTATCTTAGATTTAAAATAATTTTAAAAAAACACTTGAACTCCATTCTTGAGGAAAATTTCCTTTCTACTTTAAAAACATTTTCCTTTCTTAACATGTCATACAATTTTAAACTAAAAGAAGTTGATTAAAAATAAAATTGAAAACTTTTAAAGGAATCTTCTTGGAAATAATGTTTTAAAAATCCATTCATGCCGTACAAGTTAAAAAACATTCTTCATGTACTTTTGTCGGAAAAGTCAAAAAGTACCTCGTACGAAAAACGACAAAAGATTCCTTTCATATCCTTTACTAAAAACTCAACGAAGGGTAAAATTGCATTTAAAAAATTGTTGGTGGACGGAAATAATATTACATATTGATGAAACATGGATTTGGATGATAAAATACACCCCAGTAAATACTAAATTATAAACAATCTCGGATAAAAATGAGATTGTGATATTTCCCTTACCTTTTGTCCGATATGCTTTGTACGTGTCCGAACCTCATGTATAATAATTTAATTAGTGTTATTGACTTATTACAGAATCATAATTATTGTTATGATATCATATATGGTCATTTTCTTAGCTTCTTGGTAGTAATATTTCATTGGTACTTGTTATTCGGGTGTTTATAACTTTTTGTTCTTATGCGTGTTTTGTCGAATAAATTTTTATTCTTCTCTTTAGGTTATAGATACATCATTTCCAGAATGGTATTAATGTACTATATATCATATTTATTCATTCAATTCATTTATATAATCATTATTCAATTAAGATCATGTAGAACGAATTGCATCACATCGTGGAGATGGTATTCCGTATGTACGCATGAGCGATGATATCGTTCCCATGATCATGGAATTGTATTGGAGTTTATGTATAATATTTCAGAATCAATATCACTTTATAATAGTCATATATAGTCATTATTTACACCATTATACCCATCCAAGTAAGGTGGTGGTGGAAAATTGATTACACCACAGCGTGGAGATGGTATTCCGTACGTACGCACTCGCGGTGATTTCTTTTTCCGTAGGATGGATAGATGGTGAAATAGGGTTGTTTAATACTTATAATAACATATCAGTATATGAGTTATACTGATTTTATTACTTCATAATGAAACAACTAAAGAATAAGAAGTGGAAGAAGAAATAAAGATGAAAGAATCGGTAACAGACATTACCTCTTCTTTGAAGTGCTCCTTTGAGACCTTCATTTAGGGCACTAAAATTGGTCTTTGAAGAAGACCAGGACCTCTAGTATGTCTCTTGGGAAGTGGAGAGGAGAAAGTGGCAGGGGTTGGCCGAGCTTGAAGGCTCAATGTGGTGTGAGGAAGAGAGAGAGGATGTGCACTTTTATAAGGGAGGAGAGGGGCACCTTTGGAATAACTAAAAATATTATTTTATTATAAAGTCAATTTCGGTTTTAAAAGGCTCCAAATTGATTTATTTAGAGGCTAAGGTGGGGATGGGTCGAAATCCTCTCATCCAACAGAATTTAGACAAGTATAGGTTCGTATTGTAACCTTATCATGTAGATTTAACATTAAGTTATATAATTTTACTTTTACCGGGTCTTCTTGTGTTCTTATACTATAAGGTTAATAAACCTACTATATCAAGACAAAAGAACCCCAAGTTGTTTATTATTAATATATATAACCTTATCTAAGTCATTTTGCCGAACCATAGATTTTTAGGAATAAAATAACAATTAATAATATATTATTTGTTTTAAAAACTATTTTATGTCAATTTTGACACTATTTAGTAATTGATTTTTGTGAAAATCATAACAGAATTATAAGTTCAAACAAAGTTAAATACATCAATAATAACATGTCATATTAGCCTATAAAATTATTTTAATTCATAAAAAGTCTCAAATTATATTTATTTGGGTATTTATAACATCAATTATGTCAATATTTCATTATTAAGATAATTACTGCATCATCGTTGTGTCATAAATAAATTAACTTATTTAATGTCTAAAAATTACAAATAAAATACCATTATGTAGGAAATGTTATTATCTTTCTAATGAATATTTATAGTCTAATTTATCCTATGTATATACCCATATTAAAAATTATGTAGTTATTAAACTTTGATTTTTACTATTCTAACCCTTCTTTAAATAAATTAAAAAAATGTCCTTATCTAATCCAAGTGGTCCTAAATGGTCATATTTTATTCCTAAGTTTGTTTTTGGTCGAATTATACTTGTCCAGTAGAATTATGACATGTTTTAGGGTAATAATAATATCATTTTTACCCTTAATTACCCTATTTACTTTTAACCGTGGTAAAAAAAGTAAAAAGTTACTATTCACCAAAAATTATTTTCATCTCATTGAACCACATTTTAGTCCTTGATATTAACCGTGTCTATCAGATTTTTGAAATTCCACTGAAAGAAGCGGTAAAATTAAGTTTTATGAAAAATTCAGTTTTTTAACTACCACTTAGTGGTTTCACTATTCATCAAAAATTGAATGTTTTCAGAAAAATACCAAAATTTTACCGTAGGCTTATTTTGATATTCCGAATCCAAAAATGAAGTCCATTTTGAAAAATGAAATTTTTAAAATTTCAAAAAGTGGTTATTACTATTCATAACGGCTTGTTTTAATAAAATTTTAATAGCATATCATTGTTTAGTGAAACTCGGTATTGCGTACGACGCAAGCTATCGAGGAAGCTCGTGATTTTCTGTAAAGCAAGACAAGCAAGTGTCATGTGTATAAAAAGATTCCTTTGATGATTTATATAAAAGTCTCGGGTGTTACAATATCTATTTAATAGTGAATCTAAAAACCTCCATAAGTAATATACCCCTTCCTATTTAAAGTAAATTGCATGAAAATCATGAACACTTACCATAATGGTAATATTTACCAAAAATAGATGAAATGAGAAGAGAGGATATTTGTAGCTTAGTAACAATTCTTTTATGATAATACAAAGAAGAAACTAAATATATAGAGAAAATAAGGAGTATAACAACATAAGTAATAGTAGAATAAATAATATTTGTTTTTTTATTAATAATAATATAGTTATAATCATTATGAAAATAATTAGTGATTTTTTTAAATAAAAACTAAAATAGTTTTAATTAAAATTATTTTATTACATTATTTTATATTAATATTAATTTATAAATTATTTATTTTTTATTTTAAAAAAATAATTATTTTTTTAATAAAAATATAAAAATAAAAGTAGGATAAAATTTTGTGATTTTTCTAAAAATATGGATTTTTTTGTGAATAGTGAAAAATTACAAATTTTACAAAAATTACTTTTCATTTAAAACCATTATGTGACATTAATTTCCTATTATTTTTTAATATGATTTAATGTAATATAATTATTTGTTATTTTTATTTCATTCACATAATTTATTTTGAATCAAAATATTATTGTATTTTAGTATATGTATATTTTAGTGTTTAAAATGGGATTTTTCTTAAATCAATTTTATAATACATAATGTTTCTCCATTTTAAAAACTAAAAAAACCAAAATGAAGAATTATTAAAATTAAGTTTATATATTATGTATCTAAAAATTTGAATTGAAATTTTTATAATTATTTTTACTTATTATAGAGTTAATATAAAATAATGTTTTTAATTAAAAATACACTTACTAGAAACTCACCTTTCATCCTATATGAGACTATATTTTATATTATATTTTTTCACTTTTATGAATGACATTTGATAAAATGGATTATAAATTTGATATAAAAATAATATTTGTTAGCAACTGTGTTAAACACTATTTATTCAATAACATACAGTGAAAATAGTAATGATTAATTACAACTGTAAAGGTAAAATCAAATTTATCATGTGTTAAACTAAAAATCTAATTACAAAAACTACCATAAAACTGGTCTGAAATTTATTTTATAGAAATATTTTGACACTATAACTTCTAAGGCTCCTGAAACATCCTTTAGGATCCATTTGTCTGGGTAAAAATGTGGTTTCACTTTTTCTTTTCAATCATTAGTGTTCTGCTACTCACCTCACTTATAAATGGCCACACCTCTCCTATACTCTTCACACATTCAAATATCATGGGCTCATTCAATCCATGACATATTATATTACATAATACCATAACAAAAACCTATATTCTCATTATAGATCATAAATCCTTCCAATGAATACTTTTTGTTCTAACCTAGGAAGGTTATCTAAAGAATATGTATCTTGCTAAATCGAGAATTTTTATTTTATGTTTTTCATCCAACTCATTAAAATAATCATAAATTTTTATTATATAATAAAAAATTTATCTATCATATAATTATATATTATTATTTTAGTTTAATATGGTAAATCTATCAAATATTCTATCAAATACGATACAAAAGTATCATTCAAGTGTATGATGGACTACGTCATCAGGAATCGATGGAATTTCTTTTCCATCATATCCTATCACATCTTGATATAATTATGGATTTAAAGAATATATATGATAATTTTAATGAGTTTAAACATATTTAGTAATGATATCATGCATACCATCTTAGTTCCCATTCCATGGGGGATACAATAACATTGCTCGTGTGTATGATAGATTGCAGCCTTGCGAAGTGATGCGATTTATTTTCCCAAAAAAATTACAGGGAATATAATAAGGATAATGATAATAAATATATGTAATATAAATGAAATAATTAGGATATTAATTTCATATTTATTATTCTAAATAGATAATATATCATTTTATTATTTATATTGAAAAATAATAACATTGTTCTTGGGTACGTGTGGACTACTGCATTAACAAAGCTATTCAACTCTTTTTTCATCACCAAAAAATACGGATATTATATACAATTATATTTAACAAAATATTATTTTATTAATTAATCTAATATATTTTTTAGAAAATTAAATATTACATAAATTTTTCTATAGTGATCGTTGAAGAATATAAATGTTACTAGTGTGTGTGTAGGACCTACAGACTCCTTGATCATAACATGGTATATTTTTCATAGAGATATTTCATGATATACTTTAAAACTAAAATTGATTTATAAAATTGTTAATTAGATTATTATTATTATTCATTATATGTGGAAAAGTTATCTATTTGACCATAGTCACCCTACCAAAGTCATTTCAGATATATAAGTCGAATATCATCAACACATCAGACGTAAACATAATTCATTAAGTAACTATATACAACATTGTAATACGTTAAAAAAATTAATAGTAAATAATAAAGGTTTTATTAATAAATTAAATAATTTACATAATTTTATTATTCAGGATGATAAATAATGTACATGATGGTTGATACTCAATGTAAGGGAATTCATTTACATTTGATCTCGTTGAGGATTAAATTGATGTAATTCACCTATGTTCCATTATAAGCTGTATTCACATACCCAATTAATATTTAATATCATTATTTCATGTATTATCATGATATTTAATGTTTTTATGGAAATAATTTCATGGTGATTGTGATTCAAATGTTGCTAAAGTTATTAGGGTCTTTTTATAAAAAAACCCCTCCTCTAATGTTTAACATCCAACACTGTTTTTCATCAATATAAAAGTTTTTAGAATGATTTTATAAATTTCATTATGTGTACATGGGATTTTTATAATATAAATCAGATATTTTAATACAATGTATTAGAAAAATTATTCTCTTTACGAAATCTTTGACTTTATTAAAAGACTAAAAAAATAATGCTCTATTTTAACATTTATGGAGACAATGAATTTTCCACCATAATAAATATTATTTGATGATTGGATTTTATTACAAGATTTAATAATTTATAAAAATAAAAACCCATATTCTTGGTATTTGTGAATTAAATATTATTTTTAATAGAAAATGATATATGGGAATTAAAATGGGGTTTTAAAAGAATAGATTAATTTGATATTTGAAAGATATTTTCATACTAGTTTAAAATAGTTTTAAAAAATTTTATGAAGGAATAGTGAATTCATAAAAAAACAATTCTTTAAATGAACATGATCATTACAATATAAATGTGTGATCCTGATATATCTTATATGAATGGTTGAACCCCATTATAGCTCACGGGTGAGCTCGATATAGCTTATACGATGGTTGTTCCCATATAGTGTTGATTAAACCCAATAATAGATATATAATTCATGATCAAAGATTGTGCTCAAATTCCTTATATAACATTCACTGTATTAATTGGAATGAAGGAGGTAGTTAATAGTGTATTTCTCCTAGGGATTTAACTGGGCTCCATTTATTTCTCACACAATTTTTAAATGGGTTATGTTTATAATGATTTAATTTGAAAAAAGTGTTTTTTTTCATTCTTTGAGTTATAATGGTTTATTTTAAGAAAGAAGTGTTTTTATCCTATGGAAATGTTTTATTTCATAGAAAAAATGATCAATGAAAATAAAGGAAAACATTACATGGGTTTTTATTTTCTTCACTATACAAGCATATTTATTTTTTTTAAGTCCCTTGGTATGATTTTTTATAAATATCCCCTGTTTTAAATAGTTTTTCATGTGGTTTAATGATGTTTAAGAGAAATAAAGAAGTCAAGTTGAATTTCCTGAATATTCTCTATGAAATCTTATCCTATTTTATTTTTAAATAACTATATTGTGTGAAAAATGGTTTTTTATTATATGTTTCCTATTTTATATGTAAAAGGGTTTGATATGTGACAGTTATGAATGAGATATATAAAACTCTAAACCTAAATTATCTTTAATAATTTAATAAAGTTATTCTTATTCTGAAATACAAGAATATGTAATTTTTAATTTCAGATCCTTGTATTTTTTATCATATCATGGTTTTGATAACATTTAGGGTCAAGATAATGTCATTAGAAAGTACATGATATATATTACTTTATGTTTAATTTTAAATGATATATCATCTTCTGATTACCATGATCCATCGCCTAATTTATGTTAATTCAGATGATTTTTTCATTGAGGAAATAAGGATGTTATAGTGAGAAGGCACTGATTGGAAATTATAATTACAAATCTACATTCTATGATGGATGGAATTAGAAAAGAACCAATTTTTGAAGTGATGGATCAATTGAAAAAATCTATAAATGGTTGTGGAATCGATGTTAGGTTGTATCCAGATCAACCACTAAAGAACATGTTTGAAGTGGATCATATCATAAGATAAAATTCCCCATTATTTGGTAGATAATCTAAAAATTTGGTAAAATTACGATGAATTAATTCCATAAATAAGATATTTGAAGTCATGTGATGTTTGGAACATCAATATACAACCCTTTCCATTTTTAGAGTTTTGAAGGAGAAGCTGATCGATGGTTTTATTTGGTAGGAAATATCAAAGATAATGACAATCATGATTCCTTCTATTGGAAAACATTTACCAAAACATTTAAATAGAAATATTTCCATACTATTTTAAATCATTTTATGGATAAATAAGTCATCAAATTAATGAAAAACGATGATGATTATATAGCTGCATATGAACCATATTAAAATTGTTTTCCAGGTATGTATTGGATTTTATTTGGGACACTGATTTTAAAATTACTATATTTTACATAGGTTGTAATCATAGGTTACAAATATGTTTGGATGAATAAAATTTTATAAGTTATGATAATGTGGTTCATTGTTCTGAGAATGTTTAGATAGATTTTTTCAACACTTATGTTCTCTAAGTTAACCGCAGTATATAAAGAACATAGTGGAAGGAAGCATAGTAGAAAATATAATTTCATTCTATAGGTAAGAACATAAAATGTTCCATGTGTGATGAAAAAAAATGAAGGAATGGATGATAGGATCTATAGAGGGTTTATAGTGTGTTAATATTGGTCATATGGCTCATGAGTATAGTGAAAAATCTACTGAATAATCGATGAATGGGTGACCAATAATTACCCAATTGTGAGTTTTTTAAGTTATAAAGAGTTGGGTCATTATGATATATATATATATATATATATATATATATATATATGATGTATGTTTCATTTGATAAAAATCATCATGATCAGAAAAATAAATGTGTATAAATGCCATTACCCACTTCTAAATTTTATGTTGGAATGTAGACTGAATTGGTTATAGGTATAATATTTGTTTATTCAAATACTTTAAATGCCCTATTTGAATCATGATATTCAAATTCCTTCACTTCAAATAACATTAGAAGTAAAATAATACTATCTATAGATTAATGAAATAAATAACATTCTTTTGAAAACTCACGATGGTTATATTAATGAAATCATAATTGTCAGGAATCACATTACTATTATTAGTGGAATAGACTTCCTTTAAAAATGTTTTTAGCTTCCCAAAGTAGATTTCTATATTATTCTTTATATGAATTATATTTTACTATATTATGATAATATTTATTTTAGATCATAGAAAGCTATGTACAAATATTTCATTCCACTTATAACATACCATGATGATGATAAATTTATTAGAGATGATTGTGAATGTTACCTAGTTCTTAATTTTTAAATAGAGAAACTATTTAAATAATGGATGTGAGTGTAGTGAAAGAATACAGGTATTTCATTCTAGATTATTTTCTATGTTTTATTATCTATTGGGAGGTTTTATATCTTTCCACTTAGTGTATAATGGTATACCTATTTCTAAACCCCCTTATTTAATGTCACAAGAAGAAATATTAATATTGAAAATGAAATTGTATGGGTAATTAGATAAAGGATTCATTTGACCTAGAAACACTACATGGGTATTTCCTTTTTAAATTTGAAATATGGTTCAATCAGACTTATATTTCTTTATAAATACTTTAATAACATTTCTATGATGAAAAAAAATATTTCCTAATATCGATAATTATTTTATTAGCTATAGGTATATCAATACAATTAGTGTGTTAGCCTAAGGACTTGGGACCATCAGTTGAAGGTGATGAAGAATAACATCCTAATGAAAGTGATTAAGAATATATATTTTCTCTATTATATTTTTTATTCCTTTTATATTTTGTAATGTGCCTACTTTATTTACAGAACATTGGAATATTTTTTTATGAGTTCTTTGATATGTTTTTTGTTGTCTTTTTAAATGATATTTTATTATACTTTAACAAACATGATGAACATTAAAGATACATAAGTATTATTTTATAAACCATAAAATAAATGAAACATTGCAGGAAGATTAGTAACAGTGTATTTTTTTGCATTAAATTTATTTCATTGGACATGTTGTTTCTAAATATAGAATAACTATTGACCATACTAAAAAAAATCATGTTAAATATTGGAGAAGTCAAATAAATAACATATATAATAAATGTTTTCTGGTTTTAGTAGGTTACTACCTATTGATTGTAGAGAAATTTTCTTGTTTTCTTTCATGTTGATTTTTTTAAGTCAAAAAGAAATAATTTAATCCAGAAATAAAATTATAATGATATTATCTAGGAACTAAAAAATTAATGGTGAACGACCCAATTTTATCCCTTCTACATAGATGTGGTGAATGTTTCATCTACATTATTTATTTATTAATGGGATTTGGTGGTGTCTATATGCATACTTTTGAGGTAATTGGTTATTTTTCACATCAGTTGAAACCTTATTTGTTAAATTACTCAGTACATGATCTGGAATTGTCTTCAATAGTTATTTCTTTACAAATATAGAGGAATAATATATATGGAGTAATGTTTGAAATATATATCAATACCTAATGTTTAAAGTATATATTCAATCATAAATAATTGAAAATTAGATATATAATATGGTTGGAACTGATCAAGGATTATGATTGCATGATTAATTACCATAGTGAAAAAGAAAAAATGTGGTTTCTTCTTTGACTCATAAAAATAATGATACACTAACCATGTTATGTTTGGTACATGTCCCACTAGTTAATGATTGGATGATTTCTTTTCCATGATGCTGTTGATGTAGAAACCTCCCCTATTCTGTTTCTGGTATTTGTGAAATAGACTATATCATAAATAATTACGAAATATCAAGAGTGATATCAATATTTTTATGAAAGGGTGGAATCATTTAAGAATGGTTAGTTTCATTTGTTTAATCAAGATGAAGAGTATGTTATCAGATTTGGATGAATATTAATTTTTTCGTTTTATTACCATTTAAAGATAGAATTTTGATTGAATCTCATGGTTCCCAATATTTCATTCATCTTTTTAGTACTATGATGTAATGAGTCCATAATGATAATTATTGGTGGGATGGAATGAAAAAATATATTTCCAAATTCATCTTGAAATGTCTGACTTTTCAAAATGATGAAGTAGAATGAAAATTGCTGATGATACTGAATCAAAATTTTCTAGTGGTGGAGTGGAAATGGAAAAATATATCAATGGATTTGGTGGTTACATTTGCAAAGACATCATGAGGTAACAATGATATTTGTGTTATTGTCGATTGATTAACTAAATCTATACAGTTACTTCCCATTTGAGATACTATATCCAAAGATCAGCTTTATTGACTATATCTAAATGAGATAGTTATGTTATATGGAGTTCTTCTCTAAGTTTACTCTAATCATAATCCCATATGTAATTTTAATTTTTGTAAAGTAATTTAGAAGCCCTAGGGTACTCAAATGAATTTCATAAAAACATATTATCCTCGTAATTAAGATAATTCTAAGAAAAAAATCATACCATGAATGATATTATTTGTTCATTTTCAATGGATTACAAGATAATTTATTATCTAATTTATTATATGAATGTGTTTTCTTATAAAAATAGTTTCATACCAATATACAGATGGAAACATTTGAGGTGTTATATGGAAAACAGTTTTGCATTCCATCATTTCATGATGAATTAGTAGAAAACAAATTGATGGGACTACTGTTCATAGAGGAAATTTCTGAGAAGGTATAGTTTATTCAGAAACATATGATGACACCATAGAGTAGGGAGATAGGTTATGAAGATAATTAGAGGAGGGTCTTTCTTTCATGGTAGGTGATCATATCTTTCATGAAGTATCTTCACCGAAATTTGTTTTTCATTTTTGTAAATTGGGTTATTAGAGTCATCATGTTTTAAATTTATAACTATTTATTTGATATCAGATCAATATGAGAAATAGTTAAAAGATTACTATATCAATAAATATCCACTCTTTAATCTGATATTAATTAACATGTTTTGGATATATTAATCATCATAGTTCAATGTGTAATGTTATTAATTGACTAAAAAAGATGAAGAAAAATAAAAGATTTCATGGGGAAGTTCCCAAGATTCATTCTAGATAACATTAGATTAAATAGAATATAGTGTGAGTACACATTGCTTACCAAATTCAACAATACCTATCTATGTCATGAGATACATGATGTTCTAAGTAGTAACTACATGCATTGAATTTATTGCACACTTTGTATTATGAAAGAGAAATTGGAAAATAGAATTTCATATTGGACAACATGTAGTTGGATTCTACATCATGTAGTTCACACAATTTAGAGGCAATGTTCAGGAAAACTGCATGGTCAAATACCTGGATTAAACATTTTGAGACTGATATCCTAAAGAATTCTTGAAATACATGACATGTAGTCAGAATATATGACATGAAGTTCCTTAATTCCACTATTATATATACATGATTAATTACTTGTTGAGTTATAAAAACAAAATATATATGAGCACGGTGTTTAGCTGGATTTCACATATTTTTTAGTCTCATGTATGGTGAACACACTGAGTCCTTCGATTGGTTGAAAGGACACATGAAAACATTGATACATGGATTGCAGTTGTCTTGTACTTGTTATGTATTATATCCAAGATTCATTTCAACGAACTAGATGTGTATCCTACATATATCATAATAATGAAACATGGTGTGTAACTCATAATTACAATATATGTAATATATCAATGAAGGACAAAAATAGATTTCATTAAATTTCTAATGATAGAATTAAAAATTTATTACATTTAATTTACCCTGTTCTTTTGATAATTTGATAATATATTTAATGAATTTTTAACTAATTAGCTAATTTATTGAAATTATATGTAATTATTGGTTTTCTAAATTTTTAAAATGAAGGCCATTAATGATTTTTTTCATTGATAATTATGATGGCCATTAAAATGAATGGGAATTAATTATTTAATTAATTAATTAATTAATTCATATGTGTTCATATTAATAATAATTAATCAATAATTAATGAATGTTAACCAGTTTTAATTTTTGAATATTTGTTCCATGTCTATGACTGTTCATGATGCTGACCAAGAAAAGTGTATTTGTTGTCTTAATTTAATATAATTTATTTTGAGGGTTTAAAATTATTAATTACTATATTAAAATGATGGAATTTCTATCATCCCTCACTCCATTATTATATAGGACCTATATGACTATGGTTACTTATGTAATCCCCTTAAAGAATCCTTTGGTTCCAGTCACCTTCAAGTGAGTTATAAATACATTTAAAGAATTTTGTATCACAAGGTCCATAAAGTTTGTTCATGATAGAATCAAGATAATTCCCACCTAGGTGAAACATTGTTGGAAAGTTGAGATACTTCAACTCATGCCAATAATGACACAATGAGATATTTCCCCACGGTTATTGTTTAATTTATTGTCTTCTCAATAAATCAATTATTATATAAGAACGTGATTGGACCAATTTTTTATTTTTTTTCTTATGTGTCATTTATTTTATGTATTGAAGGGTAAGATCCCATTAATAAATATATTAACATTAAAATATTGAATATAAATAAATGGTTTGGGAATTAATTTTTTTTTCAATCATGGTTTATCACTTAATAAAATTAAAATTATTATTAAAATGTCATATAAAAGATAAAACAATATAATTTTATGTATAATGAATAAAACTCCTCAACTAAATATTAAGTTATATTTTTCCTTCAATTACATGATTAAGAATAAAACCAACATAACTTTGTATTTAACCAAATAATTTTGGGAGAAAATATTTTATAATGGGTGTTCATGAATGTTTTTTAGACATATCTATATTTCATGGAGAATAAAATTCCATGATTGACTTGGTTTAATTTGGAGGCATGTTTTGATGAAATCCATGTTAGAATTTATGAATTGGGGATTCTGCACAACATATCATATAACTACAATCCCACAGTTTGAAAATAATTGACTGCATAAATACCATCAAATAGATTGAACAACCCTTGTTGGGGTTATGAGAAGGGGCATATGTATCCTTTCCACTGGAATGTCCAAGAAAGTATAAATTCCGAGTCTAATGGTGTGGGCTATTTGGACTATAAAAACTAGTGGGAGATCTAATAAATTTTTTATTATTATTTATCACTTATTTTTATATAAAGAAAATTAATAATAACCTCTTAAATATATACTATAGAATAAATAGAATATAAATCCTCCACATTATCCCTATGATATTTATTAGTCAAATACCATCTCCTCTCATGCATCAACTTAAAGGAGTGGTTAAAATGCATTTAGGTTATCATGTTCCATGTATTGAAGGCATGCATGTTTGAATCCTCAATTCGCAATCAACATTCCAAGAAGATGAGTGATGATGAGTAAATTTACTATGATGAATATATGAATGACACTTTGTATGTTCAATGTTTGATAATATAATCTATTTCAATTTAACTCATAATGTCTCACAAAAACATTGATGTATATATCATTCCCGATAATCTCAATAGATTTATCAGGAGAGAACAAGATTGGAATAGTATGAGATTTCCAACACACTCTATTAGAGTTAGAGGGTTCACTAGTTGGGCCTTATGTATTCTAGATAATTGGATATATTTAATTCCAAGAAGTTCTAGGTTATAAACCCCCTAGTGAATTGTTCACTGATATCATTCTTGCATCACTACCTCAAAATATCTCTAGCATTATTTAAAATTGTAATATAAATATCATTGAGAAGTATCTTCTGGATCTCCTCATATTTATCCACCATGTAGATAAATAAATGACGTGTTAATTCCTAATAACCTTATTGTGAACAAACAAAATGGTAAAGAGAGTAGTTATAGGGAAAAAGATTCATCATACCTTTCCAAAAATAGAAATATCAAGGGGTAATAAAGGGATTGGGATGAAATTTCTCTCACTTGTGGAAATAAGGGCCATTGGATGAAAAATTTCACCCAGCCAAAGAAGTAAGGGTAATATTTAGTTGTATTATTTATCAAGTTAAAATTATTTGTTTCTTCAAATTAGGTATTAAAAAAATCTTTTTGTGCTCATATACATATTCAAATAAAGGATCCATTAGATACAGAATGATTGATAGAGGGGGGAGATCTAAGAGTAGACATCAGATCTTATCTTTATTATTTATCTATTGGTGACTACCAACTCACATTTCCAACTAGAATGATCTTGGATTTAATATTTTTTATTATGTTCATCTAATTTATAATTTTATATATATCAATCTATACTTGATACAGTTGGATTTATTTTATTATTTGGAAGTGAATTTTTTTTATAATGAGAGTATTTATTATGGTATGTCGCATTTAAATAATGGTCTTAATATGATTTAATAAAAATACCATGTAATGAAAATATAAAATGAATATACTTTAAAGGATTCACACCACACCCAAATTTGGAATCACTATATTTTCCACGTAAATGAAAACAATTAGACAAACCTCTCCCCAAGATGGATATTTATATTCTTTTAGAAACCCCACTTGTTGTATGTCTTAATTATTAACAATGTAAAACAAACAAATCCCCATTTAGTGGAAAATGTATTTTCATAAAATAACTTCTTTAATTAGTTCTTATCAAGCGATGTAAATGATTTCGTACGGTATTAAGGGGTGGGTATTCATTACTCAAAAAACGTTTGTGGATGATTTTAGTAGATTTGAAAAGTTCCACTTAATGAGGAATAAGTCAAATTCCATTGAAAAACACATAGAGTGAAAGATTATAGTTGAGAAAAAGATTGAAAATTAGAATAATAATCTATGATCACATCATGGTATCACATATCTTAATCAATAAATCATTGCTTATTAAAGAATGTTGTGTATTTTATCTCAAATCACAGCCCCTTATAGACCTTAATAGAATAATATAAGTGAATGGAGGAACCATGCCTTGTCATGAATGGTGATATGAATGATTAGCCTTGTGAATCATCCATTATCCTTTTAGGGATAGGTTTTATTAACACCAGAACACATACTAAACCAACATCCAACTAAATCAATAAATGTTATACCATATGAACCTTTTAGTGAAGCAAACCCCATTCTATAAAATTTATTTTTCTGAGATATTGATTCATTTTTAATACCTCTTCAGGTAATAACCAAGCTCTGTGAGGAACAATGTTAAACTTCATAGTATGAACAACACAAAATAAGGGGTTTAAACTATAGAACCACTTAGAGAGAAGAGTAATAGTAAAAATACATGAAATAATTCATTGATAGGGATAACATCTTTTAAAGAGATAGTGGGATCAATAAATAATTTGATGATGTCTAAGAGAAGGATACCAATGAGTTATTATAATAATAGATTCAGAAAATCCATATGTAAGATGAGGTTGTTAGAGAGAGAAAATTCTACATGTGAATAGAAGAGAGGATGAGGAACTAGAACAGTATGGTTTTCTTATTATTGAGGATGGTGACTGATTATTTGTTAGTAATAATGATCCTCTACCTAAAAGGAAGTAGTAAGTTGAACATATTTCTCTAAACGGAATGAATCTATGAATTCCATGATTTGAGTCCATGAATGAAAAATAAAGGATAGATTTGGTAGATATTCCACTGGATGTAAACACCATTATTTATAAATGGGTATTCAAGATGAAACCATACATATATGTACAATTGAATTCCTATAAGGAATGACTGGTTACAAAAGTTATTAAATATCATCAAAGTACTGCCAATGGTGAAATGTTTTCACCAATTTCTATGTTAAAATCCATCAAAAAATATGCATTACATTATGAACATATATGACTACGAGATTTGAAAAAATAGATGTCAAAATATACCTCTTTAATGGGAACCTTTAGGATGATATATATATGACACAACATGAAGGGTTTGTGACTCCAAAGGGTGCCCATAACATTCTCAAATTACAGATATCCATTTATAGAATAAATAGATCATCCATGATATTATTTTGATGAGGCCATAACACTATTTGGTTTCATAATGAATGAATGGGAGCCTTATGTCTAAATATTTTATTGTGTATGTGTAGTTATTTTGTTAATAGTTTATGTTGATGATATAATACTTATTGTAATGTAGATACAATTATTATATTCTATAAATACATAGTAGAATAAATATGTAACATCCCAGGTAAATAAGGGATATCATATTTTAATATTTTTATTAGTGAATTAAATATTAATTTTACATTAATGGATTTTTTAAGTTCGATGGGTTACCCAATACACAACAATGGGATTCCTTGAAATCATACATTGCACACGACATTGGGTCATACTGAAAAAATAATAATATAATATAATTTTTAATGGTGGTTAATGCCTAGTCGTTGTATTGGGTGGAATGAATATAACTAACTAAAATTTGAATATACATTTTTTATAATTGTTTTTACCTTTATCAAATAAATGTCAGAGGCTTAAAATGTGAATGAATCTGATTTTAAGAATAAATACTCTATTATTCATTATAATGTCGATTTACTGCCATTTGATTGATAACCTTTTTTAAATCTATTTTTTGTCACTTTTTTTTGAAAAGAAGGAGGATAATATTAATGACGAAAATCAGCAGTAGTACATAAGTAGAGCCAAGAAGGGATGTTTTCCAGCCATATATGGTTGACATTGAAGGGGCCTGAGGCCACCAGTTGATGGGCTACATTATTTCCTTCCCCTTTGGTAAAGGAGAAGGTGCAACAAGAGAATCTTTTGTGCATCGAGTAGATTCTCCTGACAATGAATCCAAAGGCCCGAAGTCTAACGTCATTGTGGTTAATGGCATTGATAATCGAAAGGCATTCCGACTCAATGATGATATCATCCCATCCACATTCCACAACAAGCATCATCCCTGCAAGAATGTCATAGGCCTCAGCAACAGAAGGTTCCCAGAAGGCGTGATGTGGTTCATATTTTGCTGTAATGATCTTCCCTAGATGATTTTGAGTCAAGAGGCCGAGAGTAACATGCCCATCCTTTGGGAGAGAAGTGTCCACATTGATCATAACACTCCCTTCCTTTGGGGGGTCCAATGAGGGGGGAAAGAGGGGGTAACACCCGGAAAAAGGTGTCCATTGCGGTCCTTCCAGTCCTCAATCCATGAATTGGCTCGTTCAATCCAGAACATGGGGGCTGATTGACAGGGTGGAAAATTGAATTGTTGCGCCGAACCGAAATGGTCCAGGCGAGGATACAACGATCACTTTCATTAGCCGATAAAAGAGAGGAACAACAGTGCATCAGAAGATCAGGAATGTTAGAGGAAATGACTGGTGAAGTATCCGAAGTCGAGCCCCATTTAATCCAAATTTCCTGGGCTCCCGGGCAGTGCATGATGGTGTGCCATAGATTTTCAAGAATATTTGGGCAGAACATGCATGGATCAGCAATGGCCATATGTCAGTAAACAAGGAGGATCATGGTAGGAAGGGGACCCATGCATACCTGCCACCAAAATTGGCATATGTTTTGGGGGACTTTGAGCTTCCAAAGCGCTTTCCATGGTCCCTCATCACGGTCGAGAAAGTGGATGCCCAGAGTCAGTCTATACCCGGATCTCACCGTGTACTCTCCTGAAGAATCATTTGTCCAAAAATGATGGTCGAGGCCGGCATCGGGGACCCATGGGATGCTCAGAATAATTCTTTGGTCTCTCTTGTTAAACCATTCTTGGATCCTTTCCACAAACCATCTTGGGCCCTGGTTTGAAAAATGGCACTTGAATGTGGCGTCTTCCAGACCAGGTTGGGCGGGGGATGTGGCCCTCATACCATCCTTATCGAAAATCCAGGGATCTTTTTAGATGTTTACCGAAGAGCCATTTCCAATCCTCCATCCCAGTCCTTTTTCCAGGAGAGTTCGGGCCCCCCAAACACTTCTCTAGAGGAAGCTAGTGTGGGGTCCAAGAGAGGAACTGCAGTAGTCCGTGTGAGGAAAGTACATGGACCAGATTATTCGTGCACATAAAGATAATGTACTTTTAAGTAGGATCCATCCTTTCTTGGTCAACAAAGTGTCATTGAATAGATGAAGATTATGGAATCCCATCCCTCCCTCTGCCTTGGGTTTGCAGAGCTTCTCCCAGGACAACCAGTGGGGTCGATTTCTTCCATCCTTTTTCCCCCACCAGAAGTTGGCAGTATGTGAATGGATCAAGTTAACGATGGCCACCGGGAGCTTAAACATCGACATAAAGTAGTTGGGGATGAACTGAATGACAGCTTTAATGAGGGTTCCCTTGCCTGCTTTGGAGATGCTTTTTGTGGTCCAGCCTTGAATTTTTTTCTCAATCATGTCCACAAAAGCTTCAAAGATTTCTTTTTTTGGACCGGCCAATCACCATAACGAGTCACAGATACTTCTGGTGTTTATCAACCAAATGGATTCCTATAGATGCACAAAGCTCAGCTATCTTCTCATGAGGAAACTCTGCACTGAAGAATATTTCCTATTTTCCATGATTAATAGACTGTCCAGACGCCCGCTCATATTGTTGGATTGCTTGGCTGATCACCTGGAATTCATTAATAGTGGCTTTGGAGAAAAGGAGGTAGTCGTCTGCGAAGAAGAGATGTGACACTTGTGGGCTCTCATGGTAGACCTTTTAACAATGAATATACTTAGAGGATGCAGCCGTAGAAATAAGGTTAGAGAAAACATCATCCACCAAAATGAAAAGAAAAGGGGAGAGAGGATCTCCATAGCGCAGGCCACGAGTTGGGGTGAATATTTTGGTAAGCTCCCCATTGACCTTGATTATGAAGGAGATGGTTGAAATGCAGTGCATGACAATATCTATCCATTTAGTGCAGAATCCCATTCTTATCATCACAACTCTAAAGAACTGCCATTCCACTTTATCGTAGGCTTTGGACATATCCAGTTTCTAGGCCATGGTTCCTATTTTCACAGTGGAGTGTGTTTTCATAGAGTGGAACACTTCATGGGCCACAATTTCATTATCAGTAATCAGCCTCTTGGCCACAAAGGCGCTCTAGTTTTTGGTGATAATATCACGAAGCCAAGGATGCAGCCAATTGACAAATATTTTTTAGAATATCCTATACAAGACATTCCAGAGACTAATCAGTCTGAAATCAGGGATATCCTGGGGTTTTTTGATTTTGGGGATGAGGACAAGGACTGTTTTGTTGATGGAAAATATGCTTATTTTCCCTGCCCTGATGTTTTTTATCATTTTGCAGATATCGGGACCGATAATGTGCCAGTATTGTTTAAAAAATAGGGTGTGAAAACCGTCCTATCCCAGGGCCATAGTGGGGGTGGATATGCTTCAAAGCCCAGTGTATCTCATCATTCATCACATTTTTTGTGAGAAGTAGGTTGATCTCCTCAGTGATCATGGGTCTGATGCATTCTTCTACTTCAGCAGACATGAGAGGAGTCCCTATAGAAAAGTGGTTTTGGAAATATCCTACCAATGCTTCGTGAATGCCGCAAGTGTCAGAAACTTTGCTTCCTTTAGGTTGTGAAAGGCTCCTGATAGAGTTTTTTCAGCACCTAGCTGACGCTTTCAGGTGGAAATATCTTGTATTTGTGTCGCCCTCATTAATATGGATGTCACACACCCGCGTAGCGCAACAGCTTTCCTTAAAATGAAGGGAACTGTCCAGCTCTCTTTGAGTGGCACCAATACTATAGATGTTTCCATTAGATTGGGGTTACCCGAGCACGTTGTGCAACTTTGTTTCGAGGGTATCACAATTCCTATCGGGTTGGTGGAATTTTTTGTTGCTCCAATATCTCAGACCAGAAGCAACATGTTAGAGATTGATGGAAAAATCATATTGGGATCTCTTCCAACATGATCGGACCACCTCTTTGCAATCCAGGTCTTTTTCCCTGATGCTCTCAAACCTAAAGGATCTGCTGAGTTGTCAATTTCGTTCAACTTGCAGGCAGTCGATGAGAATTGGTCAGTGATCTGAATAGTTAATGGACAAGGGGCCAACATGAAACATTTTGAACCTATTGATCCAATCAGTAGAACCCATAAATCTATGAAGGCATTCATCGATGCGAGTACCTTCGGTATTACCACAGAACCATGTAAAAGGGTTACCTATGAACCAAAAATAAACCAAGTTCTCTATAGTGACTGTGTCTTTTAAGTTATACATATAGGCTAAGTGTCGGAAACACCCACCTCTCTTTTCCTTGTGGAACATGATCTTATTGAAATCACCTCTGAAAAGAATAGGGCTAGGTAAATCATGTCGTAGCTTCCAGTGAAGGTTCTATGACTTCCCCTTATCAGAAAGGGATGGCCAGTCATAGAATCCCACAAAGGTCCAGGTTGGGTGCAAGTCTGTTTGAATAGTTGCAGCCACGTGGTGCATGGAGAATGAAAAACTTTTAACGTCAATATTGTCCTTCCAGAGGAGACAGAGGCCCCCAGAATGGCCTTGTCTGGGCACTGTAAAGTAGCCTTTGAAGCCACACGTCAGAGCAATACCATTGGTGTCCTTATTTTACAGTATGGTTTTGGATAGGAAAACCATATCGGGGTGACTTTGGGTGCAATTGTGCTGAAGCATGAGAACCGTTTGTGGGTTTCCAAGCAAAAGAAAATTCCATCACAAGACAATCATTGGTCTAGGTGGGGCTGGGTCTCACCCGCCTATGTCTTTGAGTTCTCGGAACATGTTTTTCCACCTGTCGTTTTCCCTTTTTTGGGGAGTTCCCTATTGACCAGTATGTTTCAATTCGTCTTTTCAGGTCTCCAGGTTTAGGGTCCCCCATTTTACCATCACTTGCTTCATGTTTCACTCTATTCTAGGTTCGATGGGTGATTGGGCCTAATGGTGGATTTTTTGTCATCCTGTATTCACCTTGTGGTAGGATGTCTAACTGGGTTCTTTCTGGATCGGTGTCGAGATCAGGTGGTTCAATGTGCATCAGTTTTAGCTTCGGGATTTTTTCAAGTGGGTCTTTTGGTGTCTTCATAAGTTCTGTAAATATTGAGCTAGTTCCCTTCAGGGGTTCATGATTTATGCATGTTTCCCTTTGAGTGGATGGTCCCACTTTCGGGAAAGCTGGTGGTCCAAGCATAACGGCTTTTTCATGAACAGTTTCCGCCCGCCTGGTATGGGCCAATGTGAGGCGTGCGTGGTCCTTTTGTTTCTCCATCTCAGGGATGAAGGCATAGCTGGTCGATTTAGCTCGGAGCCATGGGACATATTAAAGGATGAGATTATCAGAATCATTCCTTTGCTTTGAGACATGCGCTCTTTCCAGATGGCCGAGGCATCCACAAAAGAAATAGAAGACTCGGAGTTTCTCATACCTGAATGATATCCAGGTGTCGGTCCATCGAATTTCAAAAACATGCCCCTCATTAGCAGCTCTGAATCTTCTATTACAGCCTGAATTCGAACCTTGGGCCCCCATTGGATAGGGTCTCTGTGGTCCCAATCAAGGAATTTTCCAATACACCCCCCATTTTGTCTCATAACTCGTTCTGTTCATGCATGGAATGGGATTCCTTTGATTCATATCCAGAAGGGGGATAGGGTGAGATTAATGTGCTGAATGTCGTCCCCCTTTATATTCTTCCATGTGGAGGAGTTTATTATCGAAGGCCCGTGGTCTGCCTCTCAGTATTTTATCTCTATCTCCCTTGTTAAAGAACTCAAAAACAATGTGATTGATCCCCGCTTTCCGAATAGCTACTCTAGCTTTTAGTTTCCACAGATTCTGGAGGGTGTTTTTTAGAGCCCCCTTGTATACTGAGAAATTTTCCACGAACTTTCCGACCACCATCAGAGACATGTGTTTTTCTAAGAGTGAATCTTCATTTCTCCTGGTCTCGATTGCTGCCTTTTCTTTGTCCTTCAGGGACAACCTCCTCCATTGGATTACTAAATCTGTCTCCATGGATCAGTGCTCGTGGGATGGTAAGAGCACCTAAACGCACGCCCAGTGCTAGCCCAGTCCAAAGGGCACACTTTCCAGGCTTGGTCCAAACCAAGTTCCCTTGAACCGGACACTCCACTCCGCAACCTTCTTCCACGCCCCGGCCTCCGCATACAACTTTTTCACAAAGTGGATTCACGAACCACGATCAGGGCTTCCGTAACCAAATTCGCTCTTATATGGAACACTCCTCGAAGCACTCGAGTGACTCTGGACTGGCTCAGTGCATTGGACTATTCAAGATATTTCTTCGCAGATGATGCTTCTTGGCTGAAACATCACGAGACAGTCACAACATGGTAAGGTCTTCACAAACCAAGATTCATTGTGGAGGGAGCTTTGCGGCTGAATCTCGTCGCTCTTTCTTCACGGATGAAGCTTCGCGTCTAATTTATCGTGAGGCAGTTACAACACAGTGGGATCATCATGCACCATGAAACTCTGCGGCGGCTTCTTCATGAAACAGAACCTACGCGGCGGGCTCTCCATGACCACTTGTTCCTTCACGCCGTCTACATGTCAGGATTATGACCTTCATTCTTCTGAACCAGGTAAGTCAATATAGAAAGGGTTATCGTGTCCGTGATTCCTCATAACCCATGTCCGCATGGATCTGAAACCTGTCATGGATTTGAGATCCGACTCCACCCCTGATTCTCAGATCTAGTAGTAGTGAGGGGGAAGCGTCGTCGGGAAGGTCCTCGTGGTGATGAGAATGAACCGATGCTGCGAACAATGTCGCTTGGAAGAATTGAAACCCAGCCCACCCGGATCTAAAACTTGTTGTGGATTTGAGATCCGGCTATACACCTGATTCCCAAATCTGGAGGTAGTGAGGGAGAAGCATCATTGGGAAGGTCCTCACGGCGACGGTAAAGAACCGATGCTGCGAGAAAACATCGCTTGAATGAAAATGTAACTGAGCCCACCCAGATTCGCAGTTGCTGATGAAGATGATGCCCTCATGTAACTCGTAGGAGAATAAATCGTCCACCCACCGCCGTGAGCAGAACAGGGAAAGCAGACTCAACGCTAAGAGATTTTATTTTTACCATGTAATCCAATTTCCGTCTTTTGAAATAATTTAACTTTTAAATTGGGCATAAACAAGTTTAAATCTTTTGATACTTATTATTTCTTAAAAACATGCTTTTTTGACAATGGGAATTAATTATAAATTAATTAATGCAACTTTTAGGTTTTTAATGTGGTAAAATAGAAATAATATTTGATTTCAAGTTATCAAATATAGCTTAAGATAATTCTTTGGTATTTTTTTGAGAACCTTGAAACTTTTATGAACATTTAAAGCACTATGTAGAAGTTAAAAACCAAAATTTTCATTTCAATAAAATTTTACCGCATCTATAAATCGAATTTCGAAAATACGACATACATGGTTGTTATTAGTAAGTAAAATTTTTATCAAGAAGATTAAAATAATATTTAGTAAATAGTAACTTTTGACTTTTATTTAACGCCGTTAAAGGTAAATAGGGTAATTCAAGGTAAAAACAATATTATAATAATACAAAATTACTTTAATACAAGTCTTAAACATATTGGATGAGTCATGTCTGACCGGGGGCATCTTTGGGTCGATTTTGGGACCCCATGGGGAAACTTAAGAGTGATAATGACACTTTATATTAATTAATTTAAAGTAAACACAAAAATGACATAAACATATATATTTTTTTAAATAATTTTTTACATGGGGTAATATAATTTTTTCATGGACTTTAAATATTCACCTGAATGATAAAACTATTTCCTACATCAGTTTATTTTTTAATAATTTTTAGTCATCAAATAAAAAATATTATTTATGACACAATAATGATGCAGTCTTTACCTCGTTATCGGATGATTTAAATAAATTAGATTATAATGATTAAAATAATATCCAAAAAAATCCATTTCTTATTAGATGATTATATTTTGACAATGAGTCATGTTTTCTTCTACTTTAATTATATTTTTACCTTTAGAAGAAAAAAATAATTATATAATAAAAGAATATTTTTGTACTTTCCTATAGAGCCCCTCCTCCCCTTTATAAAAATTCATCACCTATAACCCATTATTCATAACTCTCAAGACCGTTGGATCACCCAACCTCTTCCAATTAAGATCCATACATCCCTCGATCCCTACTAGAAGCCTTACCTTATCCATAAGTCACTTCTATGTAAACCGTTTAGTTCAAACCAAATAGAGATACCAAATTAAAGGCAACAATATCTCTTAAGTTCTTTTGTTTTACTTTACTTCTCCAACCCCATAAAATATTTCAATTCATTTCCTTTATAAAAACACCAGTATCCAAAATATACTAGTTTTTTGTTATGAGAAGGATTCAAACTACACTTACACACATCTCTATCTAATGGGTAAAGAACAAACTATTTTTGTGGACGACGAACTACTGCCCCATGAAACGATGATTGTTCAAATATCTCCAATTACCTCTCATGGTGTCCATTAATATTTAATTGTATTTATATGTGATATATATTATTTTTATATTGTTTATATGCTTCTATATTTTTAATTTATAGAATACTTTTATGGTTTCTATATTGGGTAAATACGATAATTTAATTTGAGAAAGTGCAGACTACTGCCACCTCAAAGTGATATGACTCATTCATACAATATGTGGAACATATAAAGTATAGAGATACTGAGATTATATATGATATTATACTAATATACCTATCTATCAATACATTTTCATTCAATTAAATATAAAATAGAAATTAAAGTAATATTCATTCGTATGTACGGCTTACCGTCTCCATGAACGGTCCATTTCATTTCATACCTCCAAATGTTTGGTACTTTTATAAATACATATACATATACTAGAAATATCTGATATATATGATATCTAAATCCTGAATATCATTCTGGAGATAATGGAATTTCAACCACATGAACAACTTTTAATTATAAGGAGTTCATTTTTGACTCAAGTACCCAATACTAACAAAACGACCATTATTAACATAAATGATTACATAATGTTCATAAAATGGTAATAAGTGATATAAAAGACATAATAAACTTGAAAAGGGATCTTAAGCAAATATACATTAATATTAATTTATTATTCAGGAAATTAAATAATGGACGGGTCATGTCGGACACGAGGTAAGGGAACTTCTTAACCCAATTTCCATTCTTTGGGTTGATATTATCTTTCTAGTTTATTTCATTCATTGATTATGTGAGAAATTAATTTTTATATGTTATCATGTATTTATACATGATTTATGTGTTCTTATATTAAGTACACACAATCGAACTGTTTTAATTACAAAATTATCTTTTTAAGGGACTTCTTTTCAATCTCCTTTCATTGAGGAATATTTTGTTTTATACACGACTTTATTTTATTCACTATATAGACACATTTTAAATTTCATTTCATTCAATGGGAATATTTTTCTATTAGTAGTTATACTAAATGAAAAAAAAATCTTTTTAATGTACGCAGTGATAATGACCTTTCCACCGTCGCGAGTATTATTTGATATTTGACTTCCTTAACAAGTTGTAATTTTTTAAAAGGAAAATAATTACCATACACTCTTTTACATATTTTGGTATTTAAAATGGATTTGATTATGGAATTGTTTTGTGCACATATTTTAATGATATATTGAGATTGAAATGTGGAAATTTTATCTTTCCTTTTGGCTTATTTTATGTGTTATGATTATGTTATGGTTCATGGGAATTATTTATGCATACGGGTGATTCCATGATAAACCTAGGGAGGGTGAGACCAAGATAGATATACAATTCATTTGATAACATGATGTGGGTAAACTTGAATGTTTCTCCAAATAGTTTTAGGAAATATAGTATGATGGGTATTCCAAACGTAACTCCATATGTAGCTTTGATAGCTATAATGTAATTATGATGTTGATTCCACAAGTTACCTTTATGATTTTTTATTAACATGTGTTATTCATAAATCTTATTATTTTAATGAGGAATTTTAAAGAGCTTATGTTATGTATGTATTGGTGAACTAATGTTTTCTTTCTTTATTTTGTAACCATTACTGAGATTTTTATGCTCATCCCATGTTTTGAAGTGTTTTTTCACTGTAATTAAAGATGAATAGGGTCAAGGATGAGATTGAGGAAAATTCATGCTATCTAAAACATGGGACTAGACATGAATATTTTTTCAAGAGTTTTTATTTTATGTAAAAAATGGAAACTGAGTAGAATTGTCTACTTTGTAATTTTTAAGATGTAATATAATAGTTATGGCCTAATTATATAAAACTCTAAATCATAAAAGATCATCAATTTGAATTATTCATTTAATTCATGATTATTTAATGTTTATGGTCGGGTCCTTATATTTGGTAACAAGGTTAGTTTAGACAACTTTAGAAGTTAGGATATTGTAAAATTAATATCCATAAATTATTTTTAATTTATGGTAGGATTGAAATGATATATAATTTAAAGATTAATATGTTTTTTCACCTAAGATATTTCTTTGTTAAGAATGGGTTTTCATAGAAGAAAAAGAGAATCTTTTCTGGGAAGGTATACACAGGGAAATGACTTCCCAAATATGCATCCTGAGATGGTCAGAAATAGAATTGAACAGTTTGTTACAGTGATGTATCAATTGTCTTAGGTTATAAATGAGGGTTGTTTTTATTCAAGACATTTTTGTTTATTTCAAATTTAAATAGGAACATTAATGTCATTTAAGGGTTGATTTTCAAGCCTTAAGAAAAAATAAATTGTATGGGAAATTCAGCAAGTGCGAGTTCTGGTTATAATAAATTTCTTTCCTTTGTCACATTGTTTCAAGACAAATGGAATAATTATTGATCTTGAAAAAATAAATGTTGTCGAATAATGTCCAAGACCCACAAATATAACTAGGATTCATAGTTTTCCTTAGTCTGATAGGTTATTACTCGTGGTTTTTTGAATAAATATTCAAGGTTATCTAGTCTAATGACTAAGTTAACTCGAAAAGGTGTTAAGTTCATCTGGAAAAAAGATTATGGTGACTATTTTTAGGAACTAAAAAGAAGAGTGGTTATTGCTCCAATTTTTGCACTCCCTTCCAGTAATTATGTGTTTATTATCTATAGTAATGCTTTTTTGAAAGGACTTGGTTGTGTCCTTATTCAGAATGATCAAGTAATTGCTTATGCATTAAATCAGTTAAAACCCCATGAGTTAAATTACACTACACGTGATTTGGAATTAGGTGCTATTTTTTCATTTCATTAAAAATTTGGAGGCATCATTTGTATGGAGTAATGTGTGAATTATATACAGATCTCAAAATATTGAAGTATAAATTCACCCAAAAAGAATTAAACATGAGATAGAGGAGATGGTTGGAATTAATCAATGATTATGACTGCACAATCTATTACCATCTGAAAAAAGAAAATAATGTGGCTGATTCTTTGAGTTGGGAATGTAATTGTACATTAATCATGTAACATTTGGAAAAAAAATCCTTTGATTAAAGATTTGATGAAATTTTCATAGAATTTGTTGGCACAAGAAATTCCTCTGTTTTGTTTCAGGTGTTAGTGAGATCATCCCTATGAGACAGAATTATGCAAGCGCATAAGGAAGACAATGAGTTGCATAAAAAGCTAGAGTTTGTTCAGAAGGGTATGTTTCCTTATTTTAACATTGATAATGACTGTGTTTTGATTTTTGGTAAGAGATTATGTGTGCCTTGTGATTCGCAGTTGATGAATGAGTTCTTATGTGGAGATCATTGTTCTCTATTTTTAGTCCATCCTTGTAGTCCTAAGATGTACGGAGATATTAGGGAGTATTATTGGTGGGATGGAATGAAAAGAGATATTGCTAACTTTTTAATGAAGTGTTTGACATGTCAACAGGTTAAAGAAGAGTGGAAATTACCGAAAGGGATTCTTCTTTCTTTACCGGTTCCAGAGTGGAAATGGGAAAATATATCTATGAACTTCATTTTTGGATTACCAAATACATCTCGTGGTAATAATGCACTGTCGGTTATTATTGATCGATTGACAAAATCTAATCATATCATACTATTTGATATACATTGTCTCTGGATCAACTTTCTTAGTTTTATATTAAATAGATAATCATGATGAATGGTGTTACCATATACATTGTACATGATCGTGATCTCTGGTATACTTCTAACTTTTGGAAAGGCCTTCAGAAGTCGTTGGGTACTGAATTAAATTTTAGTACAACTTTTCATCCACAATCAGATGGGAAGTCAGAATGAACAATTCATACCTCGAAGGATATGCTACATGCTTATTCATTGGATTACTAGTGAAGTTGGGACAAACATATCTCTTTGGTTGACTTTTCATATAATAACAGTTTTCATTCCAGTATAGGGATGGCTCATTTTAGGCATTATATGGGAAGAAGTGTTGATCTCTAGGTTTTTGGGATGAAGTAGGTGAATGGAAATATATGGGACCAAAATTGGTAGAAAAGATAGAAGAAAAAGTTCTTATGATTCAGAAGCACATGAAAACAACCCAGAGTTGGAGGAAATTTTTTGAAGATAACCAGAGGTAGGATCATTTTTTTAGGTAGGTGATCATGTCTTTCTCAATGTTTCTGCATGGAAAAGTTTGATGCGTTTTGATAACATGGGAAAGTTGATTCTTAGGCTCATTGGACTTTATTAAGTCCTTGAGAAAGTTTGATTAGTTTCCTAAAGAGTGGATTTTCCTCCATGTTTATCCCAGGTACACAATGTTTTTCAGGTTTCAATGTTGAGAAAGTATATGCCGGATCCATCTCATGTTTTGAGCCCAGACGTAGTGCAGTTGGAAGAGAATCTATCTTATGAGGAACAAACAGACTAAATTCTTGACTGAAGAGAGCTAGTGTTGCAGAATAAGGTAGTTCATTAGGTAAAGGTATTGTGGAAAATCCATATGGTTTAATAGGGGATATGGGAATCTGAAAATGCTATGAGGGATAAATAACCCCATTTATTTGATTAGACAATAAAATTGTGAGGACGCAAACATCCCAGGTAAATAATAATATGACATTTTCATATTTTAATTTGATAATTAAATATGAATTTTACTTTAAAGGGGTTTCTATGTTAGATGGAGTACCCGACACGCAACAATGGGTTTCTTTGAAGTCTTACGTTTCACACAACGTTGGGTCGTACTGAAAAATAATAATACTATATTATTTTAAATGGTAGTTAATGCAAATCTGTAGTACTGGTGGGAATTCATAGAACTAACTGAAATATGAATATTCATGTTTGTTAAATTTTATTACATTTATAAAATAAATTTTAAAGGCTTAAAATATGAATAAATCATATTTTATGCATAAATACTCTAATATTCATTGAATGGTCGATTTATCGCATTTTGACTGATAACCATTTTTAAATATAGTTTATATCACATTTATATGATATATTTTACAAAATAAAATTATTTTTTAGAATCGGAACTTCAAAATTTACTATTGGTAAATTTTTTGTATTTTTCTAAAAAAACCCATTTTTTTGAATATTGAAAAATACTATATTTTAATTTGAAACTACTTTTTAATTTAATTTATTCATATGGTAAGATTATCTTTTTAATTGGTTTTAAGGTGTAATTAGATTATATTTTTACCATGTAATCCAATGTTTTTCATTTCAATTAACTTCACTTTGAAATTGGACATAAAAAAGTGTCAATCTTTTTGTTGTTAATATTTCATAAAACCACGCTTTCTGTTTTAACTATGGGAATTAATTTTAAAATAATTAATGCAACTTCTATGTTTTGATATCGATAAAATATTCATCTTTTTTGAATTTGGAATATCAAATATATCTTAGGCTGAATTTATGGTATTTTTCGGAAAACCTTCAATTTTTTATGAATACTGAAACCATGGAGTGGTAGTTATAATATGAATTTTTCATTTAAATGAAATTTTACAGCCTTTTTGTATTGAATTCTGAAAATCAGAAATACATGGTGGTTATTAATAGGTAAATTTTTTTCAATAAGGTAAAAATAATTTTTTGGGAATAATAACCTTTTCCTTTTATTTACCGCGATTAAATTTAAATAGGGTAATTCAAGTTAAAAAGAATAATATAATAATAAAAAATACCTTAAAACGTGACCTAAACATATTGGATGAGTCATGTTAGACCATGGGGATCTTTGGGTCGAATTTGGGACCCCATTAAGCCACATAAGTGTGAAAATGACACCTTATATTATTTAATTTAACATAAAGTCAAAAATGACTTATACATATATGTTTTAGTAAATCAATTTTTACATGGGGTTATATAAGTTATCGCTTAAACTATAAATTCTAATTTTAACTCTAAAATGATTTCCTACATCATGGTAATTTTTTTTATAATATTCAGACATCATATAAATAAATTTTTTTATGACACAATAATGATGTAGTGTGTAACTCATTAATGAATGATATAAACAAATAAGATTAAAAAGATAAAAAAAATAACTAAAACATGTCCACTTCTTATTAAAAGATGTTATTTAAACCACGAGTCATATTATCATCAACTTTAATAAGTTTTGGAACATTTGAAACTTAGAATCATTATATAATAAAATAATATTTTTACACTTTCTTAAGATCACCTCCACCCCCTTATAAAAATCCCCCAAATCTAACCGATTACTCACACATCTCAAGCACTTTTACTCATCCAAACTCTTCGTAATTAATCTCCTTACATCCCCATATTACTTCTAGAAGCCTTACCTTATGCATAAATAACCTCAAGTAAACCTTTTGGTTCAACCCAAAGTGAGATACCCAAATAAAGGATACATCTTCTCTTATGTTATTTTGTTTTACATTACTTCTCCAACCCCATAAACTCTTTTTATTAGTTTTATTTTATATAAATAGGTTTCCCAATACTCTAGGTTGTTTTGATGATAATAATTCTAACTACACTTACAAACACGTCCATCTAATGGGTAAATAAAATGATGTTTCTGTGGATGGTGAACTACTACCTCAAGAAAGGATAATTGTTCAAATATCTCCAACCGCCTCTCATGGTGGCCATTAAGATAGAACTATATTTATATGTGATATATATTTTATTTTTATTGATTCAATGATTATTTATTATTTATTTATAGAATAAATTTATGGTTTCCATAGTGGGTAAATATGATAATTTCATTTGAGGAAGTGCGGACTACCGCCCCCTCAAAGTGATATGACTCGTTCATACCATAGATAGAATGTGTAAAGGATAAAGGTACTGAGATTATATAATATAATATTCTTGAATTATAATATACCAATTTACCATTAATTTTTCATTCCATTAAATATGAAATAGAAATGAAAGTAGAATTTATGCGTATGTACGACTTACCGTCTCCAGGAATGCTGCATTCCATTTATGACATCTAAATGATATGTACTATTGTAAATACACACATATATATAGAATTGATATATATGATATATATGATATCAAAATAATTAATATCATCTTGGTGATAATTTACTTTTGACCACATGAACAACCAGTAATTAAAAGGAGTTCATTTTTTTCTCAAGTACCAAATACTGACCAAATGACCCTTATTAACATAAATGATTACATAATATGCATAACATGGTAATAAGTGATATTAAAGGAATAATAAAATTGAAAAAGGTTCTTAATAAAGTTTAAAATAACTTTAATTTATTATTTAGGAGTTTAAATAATGAATGGGTCAAGTCGGACACAAGGTAAAGGAACTTCATAACCCAATTTCCATTCAATGGGATGATATTCTCTTTCAGGTTTATTTCATTCTTTGATTATGTGAGAAATGAATTATAATATATTATATTGTATTTATACATGTTTTATGTGTTTTTATATTGAATACACATAATCGATCTATTTTATTTAAAAATTATCTTTGTATGGGACTTCATCTCAGTCTACTTTCATTGAGGCATATTTTTTTTATACACAGCTTTCTTTTATACTTTGTATAAACACCGATGATATTTCATTTCATTCAAAGGGAATTATTTTATACTAGGAATTTTACTAAATGAATAAAATATAATGTTTCTTTTCAATATAAGGGGTGAAAACAACCTTTCCTCCACCGCGAGTATTATTTGATATTTGGCTTCCTTAATAAGTCGTAATGTTTTTAAAAGAAAATTTAATACCATATACTCTTCTACATATTATGGTATTGAAAATGGTTTTGATAATTTAATTGTTTTGTCAATATATTTGAATGATATATTTCTATTAAAATGTGTAAATATTATCTTACCTTTATATTTGTTTTATGTGTTATGATTATGTAATGCTTCTCGGGTATTATTTAGGCATACAGGTGGTTCTGTGATATATCTACTGTGGGTGAGATCGGGATGGCTCTCAAAATCATTGGGAAATGCAATAGAGGTAAACTTGAATGTTTCTCCTATGAGATTTTGGGAATATAGTATGATGGGTATTCCAAACATAATTTCTTATGTAGCTCTGATAGCTACATTGTAAATATGATATTGATTCCACTAGACACCTTGACAAATTGTAATTACTATGTGTTATTCGTAAATATTATGATTTTATGAGGTATGTTAATGAGATTATGTTATGTATGTATTGATGAACAAATGTATTTTTTTATTTACTGTATAACGCTTATAGAACTTTTTACGCACATCCCATGTTTTGAAATATTTTTCATAGGAATTAATGATGAATAGGCTCATGGATGATATCATGGAAAAGTCATGTTGTCTAAAATAGGGGACCAAACATGACTTTTTTTCAAGGGTTTCAAATTTTATGAAAAAAATGGAAACTGAGTAGAAGGGTCTACCTTATAATTTTTGAGTTATAATGTAATTGTTATAGCCTAATTCTCTAAAACACTAATCCGGAAATGATCCTGAATGTCATTTTATTTATTTAATTCATGAGTATGTAATGTTTGATGTCAGGTACTTATAATATAATTTTACATAAAGGACATAGGTGAAGATTCATATATTCATTGGATCAAGATACATCCTGAATGATCTCAGAAACTAGTTAGCCTAAGTCGTGGTTTTTATATTGTCAATTATCTAAATAGATTCACTATGGAGAAATCCAAGAGTGTATTTTTTTTACAATTCCACATAACATTCATCTTTATTTAAAAATGATTCCCCATACAGATGATGAGAAAAAAATAATGTAATGGATTCCATAAATTTCAGTGATTGTCCTAGTCATTTATGTTAGGATATTTACTTTTATAGATGTTTCATATTAATTGAGTATTGTAGGTAGAAAATAAGATAACTCTTTTGACCTCCAATCCATGGATGTCAGGATAATCTATAAGTATTTGAGGCTTCCTAATGATATTTTCCATTTCATTGAATTATATAAGAAACTGGTCATCAGAGAATATGAACATTCTAGTTTCCAAATAGAATAAAATGTTTTAAAATCATAGACATTCTATATCATCATGTTGAGTGGAGGTGATGTGATCTATAAGAGAAAAAAGTAGGCTATGGCCATGCATTACAAATCATTGTCAATGCATGTCATGTCATATAAATTTGGTAAATAATCTCTTTGGATAAACAATTTTATCTAAAATCATTTAATGGTACTTTGTATTAATTATCTTATCACATACTATAGTGGTAATAATATAGTAGCGGATACTTCCAACTTTCTAAGGTCACATCAATGGATGAATAATATTCTTCTTAATTATGATCTCTAGAAGGATTTTTCTTATAGAGGTGAGGATTATGATAGAATAATTTCAATGGAATACAATGTGGTAGACCCCTTGAGTAATGACTTATCTCTGTAGAAAAGTAATTACCATGTGATTTCGAGTGGACTAAATGATGTAGGTAGTCTACTCTGCTATATGTTGGTGTTTTTTGGACGTTTTTTCATACAGCCATATTTTTTTACATAAATTACATTTATATTCGAATATTAATAAATCATCTTATTAAAAAATTTCATTATTTTTCATGGATCATGTGTAATAATATCATATGGTATCTATCCCAATGATAAAATCATTTTACTTTCATGCTAGTATAAGATCCTTGAATTTACATAACGATATTATTACATATAATTTTTGTGGAAAATGAAATACTATGATTCGGGGGAAATAATATACAGACTTTTAGGTGACATTACCCATAAGAGGATCTTCTCATGAAGATATGAAATTGTAATTCCAAGATCGGATATTATAATAGTAGACCTACCAATGATAATTTCACATTTTTTTGTGTCATCAAATATTCCTATCTGTGATCATGTGTTATGGTTGTTAGACTTTAATATTATCCTTATTTCTTTTCATGACTCATTTACTTAGATTTAATAATAAAAAATATCATGCCATATGTTGGAGTGAATTAGGGTCCATTGGGTGAGTCAAAATGATATTTTTTAATAGATAATTTGAGGAAGGATTTTCCCCTTACATATTAATGGAAGTTGATATATCAGCCTTTTGATTATAATAGATCTATCATATTAATTTCATTCATAGTGTATTAGAATTTTTATTTTAGATATTTTATGAAAGATGTATCAAGCACATAGGTTGATAATATAGATATGAAACCTTATTAATGAGATATCGAGAAAAAGAGATTTTGTTACACATTTATTGTTTATATATGGCTTTCAACATTATGATATTATCTTCATTTTAATGAGAGACTTTACCCATGGATAGAATGTAGCCTTAAACATTATGATAACCCAACTAATTTCTATGACAAAGATACCTATATAGTCATGTTTCTTTGTGTTTATATTGATCATATTTAAAATCATTTTGAATTTAATTATTTGAATAAATATTATTCACTATATTGATGAATAATTTTATTCATGATTTATGAATTGAAAATATTTATTAATGAATAATAAAATTATTTAAATTTTCATTTAGGTATTTAATAAATGTTTATGTGGATGAATAGACCCTAACTACTCCTATTGATAAATATTAATTTACCAGCTCCTAAATATATATTTATAATTGTTCAAGTTAGGGAAGTCCATAAAATAATAATACAATTATTATTATATGGAATGTTTTTTGTTAAATATTACTATATTATTTAAAGGATGGTATAAAATAAAATATTTATTAACCAAAACCCTAGGTCAACAATTAAATTGTCATTTCAATTATTTAATGTTAATCAATATGTGATAATTGTGAATCATTTCACAAAAGGGACTTATCTATTGTCTTTTACTCAGCTCCTCAAATCAAGAATGTTACGAATTTCATCAAGAATGATGGATTATAGAGTGATCAAGATGAAAAATTCAAGACAATTTAATTTCTATACTAGAACTTTGGAGATAATAGGTGTTGCCTAGAGATCAATGGAGCACATGTGGATCAATTCTATAAGGCTTCAACACTTGAATCCATATAAAAATGAAGGTAATATTAAAGAGTTTCTTAAAATATCAACATGATCATAAAATAATGGAACCCTATATATAGTAATTATTTACATATATCAAAATTAATTAATTATAAATTTGATTTTCAAGATCCCCTATCAGGGTTTAAGAAAATTATATATTAAATGAATTTTTAATACAACACCAACAAAAGGCCCTTTCATTGTGATGATAACCTTAATAGTTGTGGTCCCATTAGTGGATCCCATAAGCATGAAGATGAATCTATGCTCAGGTTCTTATTTAAATCAATGGAAGTATAATACTTTTTTGGAATACTACATTACCAAACTAGTCAATAAAATAAATGGAAGTTCTTAATCGGTTACTTTTCATCCAATTCATTTCAATTATCTAAAAAATGGACCAAAACCTCTAAAATTGATAATAATGGGAGACAATGAGATTTCTTAGATTTCATGGGTACATGGATGGTTCTAACATACCCTCTAAACATGAATCTCCCATTGTAATACTGGTTGGATCAATATATAGTGAACCTCTTTGTTGTGATTTAGACACTTCTCATTCCTATAAAATATATACATGGGTTTCAAGAATTTTTCAATGATTCAAAAAATATGGAGAGAATCTATTTTTTGAACTGAGGAGATGTATCAGGAAATCCTAGCATCTTATGTAATGAAAATGGGTAATGGAAAAACAATGACCTTCATCCTTATACCATCTCATACTAAGGCTCCTGCTCCAAAAACCACATCCTATAGGGTGACACCTCCTCCTAAGTAGTGACAAGAAAAATATTCCCACTAGGATAAGAGAAGAGAATATAGGATAAACTAATTTGAGGTATATAAGAACATGGTTTATTCCATTTGAGAAGAACAAGTCTTCTAGCTACTTTACAACATCTATGGAAAACACATGTTAGAATTTCCAATTATTGGGAGTCCTAATCATGTTTTCCTTGTTGACCATCTGAACAATTTACTGTTTCCCTAAATTTTGGGCCATTACATCTAGGTTTTCCTAGTTTTAAATATATTTTAAAAAATACGGTTGATTCTAGGAAAGTAAAATTAGGTAAACCACCTGTAAAACAGGCATGCCTTTCCACTACCATCTGAAAATAATAAGGTCAGTAGTATGAATTTTAATGTAGGGGTGAACAAAATTTCATCAATTGGATGAAAATAATGATGATAAATCGAAATAATTAAATAATCAAAGAATAGTTGACCCAACCATCCCTTCCCCTAGTACATTATTACACAATGTTACCAATTTCATTAACACCACAATCCTTCATGAGATATTCTCAAAAAAATAACAAGATTAATAGAAACCAAGACCATTAATGTGAGCTCGTATTAATTATAATGTCTACCCTAACTCTATTACACTATATTCCACTATGTTTTATGGAGTGGTCACCATCACATGAAATTGTACCATGATAGCTATCCCCATAAATTGAAATCCTCATTAGATGAAGAGTTATTCTTCATCATCATTACATCCATTCATGTAATGGAACTATTTTTTGAAGATGAGTATTGTTATGGACATGAGTTACATATACATTTTTTGGGATCTAGAGATATATTCCATTGGATCCAAGTCAGTATGTGAAGGTACGGTTGTGTCTTTACCCATTATTCCATCGATGTACCTACTAGAACAATTAATGAAATTGAATCTAGTGTTATATCTATTTAACAAGCCCATAATGTCCATAAAAATCCATCCATATTACATAAGTGTCTTATAATATTTTACTTTTATATGCTTGACTAGGGGTGGTGCAGACATCTGATTACCCTTTGTTAGTAGGTAGAACATTATGTCCCAACTCACCAATGAAATTAGTTCCATTAAATATTTTCAAATACCCTACCCACCGACTTCAATAACTTCATCCTCTAAACTGCCTTCTATGTAATTGACTTATACCTTGAAATTTAGACCTTTAGCTAAACATTATGTCATATATAAATAATTTGACCATGTTCTAGACATGCTTCCAATCCTAAATGTCTATTTATTGTAAATATTCATCTTGGAATCACTCATAAATTCCTATTTAATACCTCAAGTGTGTTAAACATACGTCACCATTGATAATGTATAGCTTGTAGTGATCAATATTGTAGAATGAAAATTTATTATAGGTTTCACAACAATATGATAAAGATATTGTTATAAAATGAATCATTAGTCCCTTGTATGTGTCTGGAAGGCCTGATGATATTGGAATCTAACTGCCATTATTGATAATAGTGTAGGTTTGAATCTCAATCTAGTCTAAATGATTCATCAATTTCTTGACAATGAATATAATTTATCTCTATAGGCCCTAAAACTTTTTGGATATGATAAGATGGAACAAAATCCCCTTGAAAAAATAAATCATTGAACTCAATATAGGCTTGTTGTGTCTAACAATAAATTCTAGGTTATTTCATAGCATACCAATATCATCATCCTACTAGAAAGGCCTCGGCTGCATCAACATGTGGTGACCCCTTTAACATACCTCCTATGAATCAAATATTATATCAATGGATATATTGGAACATTTCATACTGAACCCCCTCTAATAAATTATTATTAATATAAATATATTGAAGTATGATTTTACTAGAGGAAATAGACACAACCCATGATTGATGATTTTTCTCAGGTTACTACCCTGGACTGTCTCAAAATTCCACTTATTGCCCATTCCAGAATCTTGATGATGAATATTTATTTTATATCAACCAAATAAAAGGAACACAGTTCTGATTTGTGTATGTGTCCTTTATTTTCGATGATATGGGCTTCATTAATTGATACCTAAAAATATTTGCGATGTCCTTATTCCATAAAAGAACGAAACACCCTAGGTGAAAATTCCCTAGTTTCCACCCTATATCACTTGATGTTCCCTAAATCATCAATCACATTATATGAATTTTACATAGCATTTATGGGGAATAAAAATACCACTTCCCCATCTTATAGGTGTTAAAATGTATATTATTATCCAAAATTTCAACATTTCCCTTCATCACTCATTCTCATTGGGATTGGTATAGATAAAGAATAAAATGAAGTTAAATAAAAACATAATGACCTCAACGATACCACTATGGTATTCAAGGTGTTTCTGACACCATCGAAGAACTCTAGTAGGTAAACTTGGGTATATATGAAGATCAATGAGAAAAATTAATTATTTTTGTTAGGTATTTTGAATAAAATGAGTCCTGTTACTGATTTATAAATTAGTATTAGGATTTTTGGCATATATCCACATTAAAATGCTAGTCCTTTATCTTAATGTGTAAACATACCACCTAGGTTTTCCGATTGATCACCACATATACAAATAAGTTGCCATGTTAATTCATAAAACTCATGTTGTCCAATTTATAACTGAATTTGACGAAATCCTCATGGAAAATTTCTTTTTGGATGTCCAACAACATATGGATATCACAAATATTATCCTAAAAATTAAAAATGGGTATATTAGGGTTTACATAACATCATATTTCTCAACCAAAATATCCTAAAAGTTGATTTCCCAATCTGAATTAGAGAACTTATAATTAATGAAATGCCCCTATATTGAGATATTTCCATTAAGGATAGATATTTATGATATTAAAAAATCCTTAAGGACCCTTAAAATTAATATTCCAATTGATTCATATAACCCCATGGAACATAATGGTATCCAGTGATTCCTTTCAGTTTGAATAATGATTCTTCTACATACCAACATAACATGAACCAAAATTTCAAACCCTTCATATGAAATTCCATTGATTGAAATATCAATGATTTGGTGGTGAAATATTTGAATTATATGAACCATCTCACCAACCATTAGATCATTTTTGAAAATCTACAATAACATATATTTAAAATGAATCACTTGAAATTTTCATTCATTATTACCTTTGGAATGTTTCCTATCTTTTTGTAATACCATTATAGAATCAAAGATGACCCTGAGATGACGAATGATATCCTCAAAATTCCACCTCATCAATAGAAGAATGTTATCAGAGGTTTATGTGGGAGAATATACCACATTTTTTACTTTATTTAAAATCTGGAATGCAAATGTCAAAATTTCACCAAACTAGAAAAGAAATGAGTAAATATTCAATTTACCAGTAACTGTTAACAATCCTATAATAGTATATCGAATTATATTTTGGGTTATGTGGTATTAATTCCCCCTATTTAAGTAAATACACTAAAATTTTATATGAAATCATTATATTGATCACTTGGTTCTTTCCATAGAAAGAAGAATGATTCTGAATGTCACAATGGCCATTTTTTTATATGTAGAACCATGATCAACTATTAGTCTTGATATTTAGTCATTGATAAGAGTAAGTTTACACTATTTTCCATAGTTAATAATATAATACACTACATTTTTGGATTGTGATATCCATTTGGCCTCCCATAACAACCCTCTCAAATACATCCTTAACTGACTTATGATGATAGGTTGTTTGGAATGATGGGCAGTTATATTAAATCAGTTTTATATTCAGTTTCTAATGAAAATATATATATATAAGGTCTAACACTAGAATATTTCCATTAATGTCATTTCTATAAAGAAATGATTGTACTAAATTTATGAAATGTCAATCCAAGAGATTGTATCTATTCAAAATTTCCTCTACACATAGGAGATTATATTTTATGACTTTTACAAAATCCTAACAGTAAATTGTATTGAAAACCACAAAATCAAACAATATGGGTTGGTATTCATTATTATCTTTCCTACATAAGTCGTAATACCTAATTTATTCTTGTTTTCATAAGGCTGCACAATCAATGAGGTAAATACCAAGCCCTCACTATAGGTGTGAAACTGGTACTAAAAATTTGAACAGACAACATGAGGATCGAAGGTGATTCATAGTTTTTTATTAGTCATATCAATGGTGATTATTCAATGAGAAGGGAATATTTAAAAACATTTTCTGACTATGTACATGGTTCGATGGAATAATTACCCATAGAGATAACGTTGTCTCCCATCCTAACACTACAACAGAATCGTCGTTTACCGGTAGTTATTTTTTCGTTTAGCGGCGGTTTTAACCACCGCAAAATGGAGTGGTGGCGGTTTCTAGAAACTTCCCCCTAATACAGCGTTTCTAATATTTTAACGGTGGTAATATTCATTTATGGGTGGTTTAAGGAAAGCATCATAGCTGTCTCATTTCGCGGCGGTTTTAGCAGCGGTTATAACCGCCATGAATAAACTCAAATCCAGCGGCCGTAAAACCGCCGCTAAAGCCAGGGGAACCGCCGCCGGATGAGACAGCCACAGTGTGACTATTTCGCGGCGGTTATAACCGCCGCTAAACGTAAAATAATATTTAAGTTTAGCAGCAGTTTTTAACATTTAGTGGTTTTTTAACCCACATCCAACTTACATTTTGTGGTGGTTAAAACTGCCACGAAAAGCTGCCCAGAAAAAAAATAGATAATGTTTCCCTACTGCCCTGAAAACCAAATCAAACCAGATATAATAGAGATAACAATTATAATACATGAAAACAATTCCATGAAAACAATTCAATGCCAAAAGAAGTGACACAAATAATGATAATAGCATCCAAGTAGTGAAGACAGAAATCCCTAAAATACTAAATAACCTACCTTACCACTAAGCCCTAAAATAATTCCATATGTTCCAAGCAGTGAACACAAATAAGGGTAATAACATCCAAACAATTATTACATAGATTTACCACTTTTTACAACACATGGAATCCCCAACCACTCCCATCCAGACCACTACCAAGCAGCACACACTTGGAAACACACTAGTGTCTGTATCAATATCATAAGAATATTTTATCAGCCAATTTATTATGAATATAACCATGTTTTAAAAATATGAAATTCCTTAAAATTTCTAACATCCATTTTCTTCTTCATAATATCCTCATAAACATCATTCAAAAAATAACTTATATTATGGAGCATACAACTATCTTATCCACCATCAAAAAACCACATTAAGAAAGACTTCCTATTATTCAACAATTTGTGGATATTCAATTTACTTATAAAAAATCATTATATCCTCTTCTATGAAACTTCTAAAACATATAACATCATGAACAACATTAAATTCCAACTTTATTCACCAACTCTATTCATAGGGAACAATAACATGGTTTAAATCTCTTCCAAAAAAATAAATTCATCATATGGATTATCACCTAATCAATAATGAATATCTCAGTTGGGATCTCCCCTAACTATAATCAATATTTCAATGATATTCTCACACAATCCATAATGAATCTATTGGTTAGAATCCCACAATAATTATTTAAAAATCAAATCCCTTGGAAGGCATTTTTCCCAAAAGATAATAAACCTTTTGGTTGAAATCTTCCCTAACCCATAATCAATTTCTTAATAGTTTTCCTTCATATAAAATAACACCATATGATAAGAGGATTTTCATTTTCTATAAAACCTAACCCAACTATAATATGGAGTGGTAAAATCTGATATGATGAATCCCATATCACATTAACTCAACTAATTGACTATTATAAAACATATAACTTTATGAAAAACATTCACTTCTACCACTATAATCAACATATGAAAACTTATATAGAACCTATAATTACCTATAGAAACACATATAGAACATCTATTTACCTATAGAAAAATCACACTGCAAGAGAATTCATTTGAGAAGTTGATCACCCCCAATATGATTCTCTAGTAGTTAAAGACATTCTAATGGGTCTACAAGTACCTATAAGTCCCAAATGAATTATAAAATAAGAAATAGATGTATCAAAACTATAGTGATATGTATATGTCCCAGTTGAATTATAAAATAAGAAATGGTAGTATCAAAACTATATTGAAATGTATATGTGAGAATAGATAGAATACACATATCATACCTGAAACTATATTGAGCAGTATCTTATCATGTCCCCCTGTTGTATACATCATTATATATTGATTCAATGAAAGTGGAAAGGTCTGATCAGTATATGAGAGAAAACACAAAATCATAATACATTGATTGATATTTTCATTTGTTAAAATTAAAATATGAATTTAATCATGAAACCAAACACATTAAAATCGCTAATCATTCATGAAGAAAAAACATTTCCATAATCATAGAGATACATAGTATATAAGCATCAAAATAGAGCATCAATCCTCTTGCATCCCTACAAAGAGGATTTTGAAAAAAGGTATTCTATTTAAATCTAATTGGTTTTTAACCATTGATGATAGGAATTGAAAGATAGAATAATACAATAACATTCATATTTAATTTTTACAATAAAAAAACCTAAACAAAATCATCACTGAAACAACTCATGTCAAAGGGAGAAGCGAGAGAACCAGCACTGCGGAATGACCTTCTCTCTTAGTTCTTCCAAACTCCCATCAGCATCATGCAGCTGGGAAACAACAGATATACACATCAACCATATCTAAAAAAGAACTCATGAGAGAAAACCATAGTACTGTGCAAGAAAATATTGATCTGGCTAGGGAAAACATGATTGTATATTATACCTGCCCACACTGTCTGTCATTAAAATTAAAAACTCTCAAACCCAGTTTTATTATTGTGTATTTCCAAGTCCCACATCGGAATAATCCCAATTCATTCACCATTATTCATTAATTTTACTACCATATTTGAATAATTATCTTATTATAATGGTTGGGAGTTTCTTAAATGATAAAAAAAGAAGTAATGCATATCATCAATTGTCAATCAATAAGATTCAACGCATAGTAATGTCATGAAAATCCATAAAGTACAATTGACTCACTTCTTTCTTCTAATTTACTCTTAACTAGTTTACTATATTTATTTAGTTTGTTCTTCTTTAAAGAGTGTTCCCCCATGTTCTCATTCCTCAAAATGATGAGTAATAAAGTAGTCATAAACAAAAAAATAAAAAATAATAATATAGGACCCTTGGAAATGTTCTTAGTAGGATAGTTAAACAATTTATTCCTAAATAATGTATACCACACTCGAGAAATCAACACATAAAAGGAAACATCAGAAATAAATAAAATGCATAAAAGGAAAATGAGAAATCAAGGAAATTTTAGGACATGAAAATGTGTGGTGGAAACTATGTGCCACAAATGTTACATATACAAACCAACTGTTTTCATATTACTAATCAACAATACAACTACTCAGGGTCCGATGATGCATCATCACCCTCTCCACATTCATCACCACTTTGTGTTGTCACCTATAAGAACATTATATTGAAAATTAAATACGATTGCATATGTATATTAGAACATTAAACCAATGAAAGTTAGAAAATTAAATGATTTTGATTTTTGTGATTTACCTACATACCACCAGTCGATGCACTACCACCGGGAGCATATCTTCTCATCTGCTGACATATTTCAATCTACTCTTTCTGCAATGCAGATATCTTCTCCCCCTGCTGGTGAACTGTGCTTCGTAAAGAAACAATCTCATTCTTATCATCTCTGGGTATGGGATGACTAAAGTCAGGTATAGATGCATCTGCTATCCCCGATGTCTTGATAAACATCTCAGATAGTACGGGTCCCAAACCCATCCCACGCACTCTCCCAGCATGCTCCTTCCCAAGGACCTTAGGAATCGGGTCATCCTGGGAGACTGAGTAGGACTAGGAAAGATTGGAATCCCATATCTCTTTAATTTTTACCTATAAATAAAATATCAATATATATTAACACAGTAAAAAATGATAATAAGTTATTATGATGAAAAATTGACTTCATACCCCAACTTCTTTAGCAGGCTCATTAACAAAACTTCTATCTGATTTCTTGTGAACATCCAACCACAGTTCAGTCCTGGATTCTTCATGCCCTAAACTATGTGACTGCATTAAGCAATGATAAATCAACAATTCAATATATTAAACAGATAATATTGTCTTATAAATATTTAAACTAATTAAAAGATTACCAATGTCGTTCAGCTTCTAGAAAAACATTTTGAGCCCGTAGTGTGCGGGATGACTTGCTTAGCCCGATTTGATGCATTTTGTGTTGAGAGATCCTGAAATAAATTAAAGGCAATTTAATACTGATGTATAGAACGTCATGTCCTTTTCATTTACATGTATAAATGTAAAATGAGGAAAATATAATAATATATAATTCAATACCATCCGCTTCTGATCACGATGTCTGTCAACAAACACTTTCCACTACTCTTTCGGTACCCTACTGGGTATCTTATCATACATATACTGTGTGGTAAACGAAGTATCGTTGACATCACACCATAATCTCCATTTGAAATCTTTCCACTTCTTACCTAGATTTTTAAACATCAACTTCCATGCTATCACATTAGTAACGGTAAAGTAAAAGAACATCTATATACAGAAATTCATTTTGAACATATTAGTAACATGACATTCAATTAAACCATAATGTAATAAATTTACCATTATTTGAGAATCAAACACTTCTTTTGTCCATCATGAAGGCATATGTCTCTAATCTTCATATGAAATGAAAAGGGAAATGTGCTACGCTGCTAGCTGGCCTAGAATCTGGCCATGTAACCCCGCGGCATCATCCGTAGGGACCCCATAAGAATCAAATGGTACAACAATCTTCTCGCCATTCAGATTCCAAACATCTGCACTTTTTATATTTTTCTCCATGTTCGAATTTTTGTCATCTTCAATGAGAAAACTACTAGTATAAACAAAATGCAATAAATTTATTTATTTAAAATTTGTACCTATGATAGTGACACTCCATTGTGTCTGGGATGAACTGGAAGGGGCGCGTCACTACCCCACTACTGAGCCTCCTGAAAGTGGAGTCGACGACTCACCCTCAACTGGGGCATCTAGGGATGGTGTGAGAGATGGTGCAAGGGTGTTAGCACCTGGCATCTCAGATTTCGTGGGGAGGGAGACAGATGGATCTTCATTTGTCACGGAACTAGACGAAATAATATACCGCTTATTCCTTGGCATCCCTATCATTTAATCAAATAAAATTAAGATCAGAATATATATTACAAATAAAATTTGTAGAAAAAAAAGTAAAGATGATAATAGGTGCCCAGTACTAACAAACAAAATATATAAAACAATGATAATGAATGACTGTAGAAATGAAACAAGTGGTTGCTGAATAAATAAATAATTTTACATATAATCATTTTCCCCTTCAATCATCCTGGTTTCCTACTCCATTGCTTCATATACATCATTCATCTTTGCTAGACAAATATTTTCAAGATCATGATAGAAAACAAATTCTGCTTCCTGTTGCTGATTAAATTCAATTTTAGAGGTAAACTTTTCCACTTCATCACCCATATCATGCAAATATCTTTGTATTACATGAGATACTACACTGCACCCTTTATCAGCAACATCATTCAAATAATATACCATTTATTGCTTGTGATGCTAAGATATATGGATCATGCAGTTCACTATCACCAACATCCATCAAGAGAGAGAAGTTCACAGAAGTAAATTTCAAGGAATCTCTTTTAACACCTCTGATAATATCGACCCATTTTCATTTGAATAAAACAACCGAAAAATGTCCATGGTAGTTTAATTCAATAATATCATACAGCTTTCCAAAGTATTCCACTTCAGAAAATGTAAATATACCACTATACTATGTTTTCAAACCCACTTCTCGATCGACTGTACAAAATCTAAAGCCATTCACATTATAAGCGTCGAACTTTCTAACATATTTTAGAGGACCTATAGAAAGAAACATCAAATCTTATGACACCTCTACTCGAGTATTAGAATTCATGATCTGATAAAAGAAATATACTTTATTAGATTCACAAAATATATGTGTCAAACTAATATTCATATTTATTGCAATATTTATAAACATATATGTCTTGCAAACCATTCTACAAGATCTTTATTAACATCTTTTGTTATATCTTTCTCATTTCATGTTCATCATCTCATTCATCTCTTTGTTTGTATCCTTAAATCTTCAATAAATAGATCTGCAATTTCACTATTTAGTAGCACATATCTATGTGCCTGTAATAATTACAATTCAGTCAGTGTCACATTTGAGGTCCTCCCAACTGATCAGCCAATGTCATGAAATATTTTGGATTTCTGATGTATTTGAGATTGATTCGATGTGTCTTCAACACATCCAACTCGATTAAATCATGTTTCAATATCATCCAAGTATCAAGAACAAAAGGTAAGACACTCATCATCCAAATAGCCTTCAACAATTGATCCTTCTGGTTGAGCTTTATTTATCACATATGATTTCAAATGTCCAAGATATTTGTGAAATAAAAAAACACAATTATGAAATTAATTTAGTAACAAAAAGTGTTTACATAACTATAAAATATATAAATAAAGTACCTCTCAATTGGATATATCCATCGATAATGAACGGGGCCTCCTAATTTAGCTTCCTCAACTAATTACACAGTTAAATGCATCATTACAGTAAAAAAGCACGGAGGAAATATCATCTCCATTGCACAAAGGGTCAATAAAAACCTCTTATGGAGGGTGTCAAGCTGAAATGGATATAGAAATTTCTGAAATAGTTGTCTGAAAAATGTGCAGAACTGCAGTACAACAACAGTAATTTTTTCAGGTAATAATGTATGCAATGCCAATGGTAGTAACTGTTGTAACAAAATATGTGAATCATGACTTTTCAATCCATGTAACTTACGATTCCTCAAGTCAACACACCTCGAGATGTTACTTGAATAACCATAAGATACCTTAACATTCTTTAACATTCGAAGTAATGTATCTTTATCCCTATTTTTCTTTGCAAAAATTTCCAGAGGAAACTTTTCACTCTCATCTGGCCAGAGATCGCGTTTTATGTTCATTTCTTGTAAGTTTTTGCGAGCATTGAGATGATCCTTCGACTTTCCATGCTCATTAAGAAATGTGAAAATCAAATTTTCACATACATTCTTCCCAATATGCATCACATCAAGATTATTCCGCAACAAATAAAATTCCCAATAAGGATGTTTGAAGAATATACTTTTTTTCTTCCATTTTTGCGTTCTGATTTGGCTTGACGATGCACTTCGGACCCGTTTTCCATTATCATTAAAATGATGAACCTTCCCATATTATGTTTCAACATTTTCAAGCTGTTTTAATATTTCAAAACCATTTAACAACTTTGGAGGTGGTCTACACTCAATGGAACCATTAAATTTTTGATCTATTCAGCCTAAATCTATGAGATGCATTGATAAATCATTGATGACACAAGAAACACCATTTTCTACTGTGAGGTAGCCGTTTGGGATCAAAATCAAAGTTACAAATGGGAAAATACAAACCTGTGTAAGTGTTCCAAACAGATAAATTCCCAAGCCCATGGAAATCACTAATGGTCCACATTAAAGCAGCATGCATTTTGAACATTGTTTTAGAAGAAGCATCAAATGTCTCAACATTGTTGCTCCATAACTCCTGCAATTTGTCAATCAAAGGCTGCATGTATACATCAATATCATTTCCAGGAATTTTTTTTCCAGGAATAATCATTGAAAGGACAAAAGATGTTTGTTTCATACACATCCACGGAGGAAAATTATAAGGGATCAAAACAACTGGCCAAATGCTATAATTGGTTCTCAAAGTCCCAAATGGGTTGAATCCATCGACATCCAATCCCAATAAAACATTACTAAGATCAGTTGAGAAATCGAGATGTAATGAATCAAATGTCTTCCAAGATTTAGAATCTCGTGGATGACTCATTAACCCATCATTTTTATTATCTACAGAATGCCACTTCATGTGTTCGGCGTTTTTCGATGACATGAATAATCTTTGCAATCGAGGCTTCAAAGGAATGTAAAGCAAAACCTTTGCTGGTGTGCTCCTTTTCTTCCTCTCCATGAAATTATGTTCATTCATACTTCCAACATCACCCTTTACCTTCCATCTAGAAGAAGAACATTTCTTGCAATTATGTCTACTTGAATCCTCTCCCCAATAAAGCATACAATCATTGGGACAGACATTTATTTTTGTATAATTCAGAACAATCTTGTTAACAACTTTTTTCATATCATAAAAAGATTCTGAGATTTTTTCCTCAGGATATGAATCACGAATCAATTCCAATATCATAGATATTGCCTTATTTGTAATTCCACATAGACATTTGATGTGATACAACTTCAGCAGAAATGAAAGTTTTGAATATTTCAAACACCCACAATATAACTCATGATTTCCATCACCAACTAAATCATGATACGCATATTCCTCATAGAATTTTTCTCTTACATTTGGCTCCACAAAATCAAGAGGAGGATCCAATGATACGTGACAATCTTGATCTACCTGTGTTATAGTCTCAAAAATATCACTTGTCACGTTGCAATTTGTAACACCCTCTTCTGGTTGTTCTGATATGTTTTGATGCTAATAGTGGTGTCTTGTAGTGCCAAATGCATCATTTATTAGGTTTTTCATTTCATTTTCCATTGTCGAGGAACTTGGGACCTCATTCTGCGGATTAACATCAGTGCTCAATCATTCTGTAACGTTCGATTTTCCATGCCAAATCCAACACAAAATATTGATCAGGGATTTTCTTCAGTATTAAAAGTTCATAAACCTCATCTCTTTTCAACCGTGTTCTAAATTTACATTTAGGACATGGACAATTTATTCTCCCTTCAACGGATCGATTAGAAATTGAAAAATCTATAAACTCATTCAAACCCTTAACATACTGAGGTTTGTTCCTCGGTAATGTGATCTAAATTTTATCCATGTATATAACAATGTGCCTACACAATAATAAAAAAAATAAAACACCGAGTTACTACTAAATAGAGAAAGAGATTTATATATATGATAATATAATATTACAGAAACATAATATAATAAATATGAGCTCTTTAGTTAGATATGAACCCATAGTGTTTGGGATAGGGGATGTTTATTTGGTAAAGAGAAATAGTGTGCTAACAACATGGTAGCTACTTTACCATGAAAACCAAAACACATTTTTAATTTGGAATAACCCCAACCTAAGTTCTCTATATAGTCTTCATACAAAACTCTAATATCGAATAATTCTATTATAAATAATGTTTAGGGAAACCCTTATAATGCTTACAAAACTCAACAAATTGTTAATTTGGAGGGACAAGAACCACGTGAGGGATGGTAGTCTTGATGCATGATAAGTGGTGGTTTTCATGGAAATGTATGATGAAATAACTTGGGTGATTAGGTTTTGAGGTTCTACGAACCTTGTGTGGATTGAATTACTAGACCACTCTTTGGTGTATTCACATAGAAGAGAGTAGTGGTGTGACTTGAGGGTGATTTGGATCATATATGTGTTAATGCTCATGAGTGGAGAATTATGGTTAAATGGGAGAATCTAGGATCTAACCATGGAGTTTAACTAAGAGTCAGATTTAGACTTTGGTGTGGGAATTGAACATTTTTGTTATTCCTTGAGTTTTAAGGCATCGTGGTTGGGATATGATAGTGCATTAGCGGGTGGGATTGACCGGCTTTGGTATAATTCATCTAGAGAGTGACTTTCTACTGTTGTTTCATAAAACATGATGTGTTAAGTTGGAGACCACATCAAGAAATGGCATTCATGATGTGTCTGATGTGGTTTGGGGATCAAACTAGGGTATCTGAAGAATAGTTGATGTGTCTTGGCTTAGTGTTTGGAGTTTTATAGTAGGATCATGTTGGGAATTTGGAGATGAAATGTGGGGTGTTGTTACTATCATCCAGGACAACATAATAACATAATCAGAAGTATCAAAATTATAAGGAACTCCATACCTAAGTGTCATAATTCATTATAGTCAAGTATGTCTTATAAATATATACGTTATCCATTTCAAAAAAAATGAAAAATACAAAGATACAAATTCAATGAAAGTGATTAATTTCATCCAAGACTATATATATTAATGAAAAATCATCTAGTATGGATAACATATAGAGAAAGAAAATACAAATAAAATTTAAATACAAAATAAACCTTGATGAACTATCTAACAATAAAATTTCCCAAAAAAAGTCACAACCATATTCACAACTCAAAAACATCTCCATGTGATCCCTGAAAATTCACAACATTCTAATATAATATTGAAACACTTTTTCAATATAACATTTATTTATCATTAAGGCATAACATAAAATCTGTATCCTATAATGAGTATGGAAATAAATATCCTTTTAGTAAAATTGATGAATATAGATCGATAGGAAAGTAGGTAGTGTGATTTAACAAACCTTCACTTATATAAGGAAATGTTTTAGAATACATGAATTTTTTATGATGATGTGTAAAAAAATAATATTAAATTATCATCTAAGTCTTAGAAATTGAATCTATATAGAGATAAATTCCTAACTTGGAAAAAGTATTGTTATATCAAATATCAAAATGTAACGACTCCTTATATAGTGTTATAATTTTATGGATCACTAAAGAAAAATTATAAATTCCCATACACTTCTAAAATTTTATTCAACACACATAGATTCAAAACCACTAATATTTAATCTCATTTAAATATTATTCAATGGGTGAGACATGTCATGAATGATTAATTAAGTTTTAGTCATCAAGATATAAGGGGAAACAACATATTATGTTTACAAAGGCACATGAGTAACCAGTCATCAATCATGACTATAATGAGCCTTTAAATCGTAGATTAATTATTATTATAATATTGGGAGTCTTCTGTGTATGTAGGAATCCCAATCATTAAATTTAGGAAATAAAGATAGAATGTTTTACAAATAATCATACTAACAAATTACACAAACATGGCTTACAGATAAACATTACACATAACCAATTATTCATGGTATACAATTAATCATTCCTATGAAATGCGGATCCTCTATGCCTAAATTGAGGCATGAATATCCTTGTCTATTTTTGTAATGGGAAAATATTTAAATCATCCAATGTAATACAATGAAAAGAGGTAAATCACATAAATCATTAATTAATTGAATTATATATTTATCCTAATGTAAAATATGAATGAACATCAATAATGTATATCATAAATACATTCACATCACTAGAAACATGGGTTTTGTCTTTTTTATGGGTTGGATAGACCTAGAAATGAGTTTTTTACCATGTAAAAACATATTAGCAATTTCCAATCTATTGTCACATAATATAATGAAAAAATAAAATAAATGTAGGATAAGGATTTTCTTTCCATGGGTCATATTCAGTAATAATTAACTAAGCCCAGGTTCCACCAGCCCTAATGTGAACCTCCCTATACTCCAATGGTTCCCAACTAACATTGAATGTCTGGTGGTGGTATAATGGGTAGACTATACAATATGGATCAATACTAAACACAATTAAACCATAAATAAATTAATGATAACAAACAAAAATCATAATTTTAATAACTATAAATCAAGTGTGATAACCATTCTAATTTAAAAATTATAATTCCATAATTATGCACCACTAACCTAGTTCTAATAAAGCAACCAAAATATCATTACTAATTAACTCTAATACCTCTATCATGACTCGATTCTTCAAGAACCAAACCTGGGTTGCCAATGAAATTGAGTTCAAAAAAGATTCAAAAAAAAGTAATTTCAAACCTTTGGGATCGTATAGGTCGTCGGGCTCATGGGGGTCCGGGGGAAGCGAGGTCTTCGAGGGAAGCGGGGTCGCTGGAGTCGCCGAGGTCGCGTGGTCGCTATGGTCGTGGGGGAAGAGGGGTCACGGGAGGAAGCTGGGTTGCTGGCGTCGGGGTACCGGGGTCGCGGGGGAAGAGGGCTCGCAGGGTGGGAAGTGGGGGAGGGGGGCGCTACTGTTAAAAAAATAGTGTTTCGCTGTGGTTTATTATAAACCGCCATGAAACCTTTTTAAAAAAAGGTTTAGCGGTGGTTCTTAGAATCGCCCCTAAACAACCGCCGCTAGATGCATGTTTTGTTGTAGTGTAAGGTCATATAATTCCCATGAAGTTTTATATAATGCAACTATAACATTATAAGATCTAGACTGGTAAAAAAATAGTCATCAACATTCTTCACTATAAAATTGTCATTGATTTGTTCATGACTCATTTAAGAGATCAATAATGTCAATCCCATATAAAAACTAGATTGTTCGACAAGCAATAAGATAATAACCATATATGAATAACTCCAAAATGGGGTTCTTCCGCAGAGTATAGTATGAAAAGAGAAATTATGATGTTGGGAAGTAACCATCACTCAGCCAGAATCATCAGAATATCCTCTATAAATGTGTATTCGATTGATTAATCCTTATATGAATTAGTATAGAAGAGAATTATTCATTATAAAATAATATTTAACTTGATCATTTGTTTCCCATTAGTAATAGATCAATATTTTTCATCAAATATAAAGTCTTCAATATTGATATCCATCAAAGCCACCTGACATCTAAAAATTCATCAAGAAGAATGATTCATATCAAATCCTTTCCAACTCAATCCATCAACCCATGAAGATGATTCACAATGAAAAATACTCATGGCCCATCATCATATGGGCGATATATTTGGTGGGTTCATCTCCTCCTACTATATATAATTCTATTAAGTACATATCTACCACTACCAAATTGTTTTTCAAATGGTCTTAGGAAATACCCCTCATGGAGTTTGGGCCAAAGAGAATGATTTTTTTTCAGGAATTGCAACACTATCACTAGGTTTGGTATCCCTCACACAGTACTGATGAACAAATACAACAATTTCATCTCGTTCAGGTAGATGAGGTTATATGTGTGGTATAATATTGAGTCTAACTACTCATCCAAATTTCATGAAATAGTGATTGGACCATAGATGATATTAACAAGAGCCTACCAAATATACTCAATGATATGTTGGATATAGAATTTTGTTGACCTGATAATATTCTACATTCCTTTTGGTATTACTATAATACAACTTGTATAACCACTTATGAAAACCTACATTCACTATTTTATAGTACATAATATGTCTATTATAGAATTTTAAGACTCCATTTATATCTCATTCGATTTGTTTTTCATCTATTCTCAACTGAGTAATTTTAAAATCTATTAGACGAATTTGAATTGTTATATTGTAAAATATTGTATATCATAAATCATTTAGAGGTCCATCAAAAGCAGATAGCATGTAACATTAACAATAAATTTATCCTTGATTAATTCTTCCAATTATAACTTGTCTTTTTTTCTCATGACCCTGATGATACCAAGGAACATTCCACAAATACTTTTAAAAAATGGGAGGGGACATTTTTATCTAAAAGGAATACGGCTATTAAGAATATTTTTTTATTATACCAGATCATTATAATATGATACCCCTACCAATGTTTTCAATATCAAAAAATATATAATGTGACTAATTCAATGACATATGATCCTTTTCACATTACCTAAAAATTAATAAAAAATATGACATCCATGTCATAGGATGTTAAAATTCTTGAAACCATCCTTATCCCATTACATTAAACTATAGGACAACATCCAAGTCGCATGATTGTAAAATATACCACAAAGTCTATTTCATGATACCTTAACCAATATTAGGGCTTATACTTACAATAATACAACAATATACATAGTTATTTCCCCTCCTATATTATATATAACTCTGCATTGTTGTGAACCTTTCTTGGTATGACCTATACATCTGATGATGGTCTCTTACAATACTGAATTTTTAACATAAAACTACATTATTACTGATTATAACACAAAAAAGAAATTAAGTAACTCCTATATATCTCATTCTAGGACTGAAAAAAAAGACACACAAAAAGACACACCAATATACGAGCCCAACCTGTGCTGGATATTTCAATATGGGTTCCCTCGGACACCTTTGTTTTGACTGTGCATAGGACACCCAGTTTTTCACTACCTATTGTGTTCCCCTAATGTTTCCCCTTCAAATAGAGTAATCTTATACCATAAAATAAATTCATGTTGTATTTATATGCCTTGAAAACATCATAATGTAATATTCCTTTCATAAATGTCCCATGGCCTTTCCAAGCATATTGGTCCCATATTACATCCTCATACCAATGAGTGTTGATATAATGGCTTATGAGTTCCCTATTCAAATTTATAAAAAATCGTATATTTCTTAGTCATACCACAATAAAATTAAATTCTATGTTGTACATTCCAAATATGACCCATGATTAACATTTTTTATAAAATTAGGATAAACCTCTAACTTCCCATGTATCTCACATTGATCATGAAACCCATGTGATTAGATGTTTTGGGATATTATTCTAGTTTTCATGATTATGACTTTGACTATATGTCCTTGTAATGATACCTTAATGGGAATGACTAGTCCAAGATTCATGACCATAAAAGGCACACCATTGGTAAATTTGTGTAAAATTAAACTCTACTTTCCAAGCTATCTATGCATTTTGACATTAAAATAAGTGTACACATCAATGATAAACTATATAATAGATTTGGGGGTATCTATTTAAATAATATCTTCTCAAATCCCTTACTATACAAAATACCTCTCCAATTATTTTTCATCAAATATATACAACTATAATGTTTAGTAATATTACATCACAGTCCCATGACATTAAATAATAGTACAACATACCTTTTGCATGATAAAAAATTGCATCCTACTTTTGAACTCAAATGAAATTCCCCAGCTATTGGTGCCAGTCTCCTTCCACAACAATTTTCTTTTCAAGATCTTCTTGTGGATTTATTTCTATGTTTAGATGATATTTATAGATTCTTGGAACTTGTATCTTATCCCAACCACCATATGATAAAAATGACCGCTCCCCATTCATGAATTTGATCAATTTGGAGAACATAAAATCTAAACAATATGTGTATTTATTCTCACTCTGTTGAGATACATAGTGATTCCACAATCACTCATTGTAGATCCAATCATGAAATAAAAAATATATGTAATGATACTCTCCTAAAAATTTCCCCAATCAGCATTAGAGATTCTAACATGGGTTCCATTATTTAAAAAGTTGTGAGTGGGGAAAATTCACCATATTTTACATATAAAATATATTAATATAGGAAATTTCTCATTAGTGAACAAACCCAGTCTTAATGCACCTTTATATTATATAGATGATTCCCATTAAAAACTCACAAACTATATCTCTAGAAACTCTAATTCCCACAATCATTTCACATTTATAAGAATTAAAACTGTATAACTCTAAGGGAAACCAATTTTTTATCTATTTATACTATGCCAAATTTTTCACTTCATAATGTCTGCAACAAATGGGTCCCATAAATAAGTGGCACCATCATCCTTTTAATACCTCCTTCTTATCCTCGTATTCCATAACAATAATATAATGGAATCGACCTTTAGAAAATGGTCCACGAACATTCCTAGTGTACATTATTCATGTCATCTCCATATATCTGGATGGCCCTGATAACATGGAAAAAAACCCCCCACCCCAAATCCAAATGATTCTGTACTATTCCATAATTGACAACATTCATGAAAAGATCAAAAAAATCATGCGGTGCATCCCACAAATAAAACTTCATTGGAATTTATAGTATAATTAGTATTATCCTGCAATTTTATATTCTTTCTCACATAATTTATAAATAACATGACTTTAGATACTTTAAGATGTTAATATAACGTATATATTTAACCATTTTCATGAGATTGGGGAGAAATTGGTCTGTCATGCATGACCATAAATTTTCAAGAGTCTCCTCCCTCATAAGGTTTATCCTCCTTTACACATGAGAAAAATATATGTAAGGAACATTCCAAGAAAAATGTGTGGATTGATTCTAAGTCAAAAAATATAGGTAGTGGAGTCTGTATCCCACATATTTTCCAAACTATAACATATAACAAATTACTCATCACTTGTGTGCATAATCTAGATCCCTGAAAGAAAATTGTTATATGAACCATGAATATTTTTTTCTCAGGACCCCAATAGAAGTAAACACATTTCTTTGGGGTAGAAACAAGTCTGAATGCTCCCACGATTATTTCAGAACATCCTTTTTCCATAAATTTCACATCATAGTTTTATAAAACTCAGGTCCTCATAAAACTTCCCTAGGTATCTAAAATAATATATCTGCCTCTAAAAGATATATTAATTTCAAGTATGCATACACTTCTCAATTGGCCTCCACATAATGTGATCCTATAATGTGTCCCGTCGACTAGAAGAATCTTTATATGAAAGAGAACATACTATTTCCTATATATTCCCTAAAAAATCATAATGGAATCCAATTTTTAAATATGGTGTGAAAACATTCTTCATTTACCCATCTCATGTCATAATATTATATCTTATAACCCCAACATGCAGATTTATAATGTTTCTTATCTACACCCAAATGATGTTGTATGGGTTTTTTCCTACTAATTACTCCTTGTCCCTGGATTAGAAAAAGGTTTGGGTAGAATTAGAAATTACACAAAGCATTTGGAGTCCACTAGAATACCCTAACAAAACTCATGATATGCTCATTAGGATCCTAAACCTAGGAAAAGGTCAAATCACTGCATATATGAATTACAAAAATTTCAGTTCGTATATTAAAAAGGCATTCAAAATAGTGAAATGATATTATTCATTACAAATGGTAAAATCAGTTTTTATAGTGACTGTTGGTGTACCTATACCCTTTGATGATCCATTCTTAAATAAGAATCAAAAATAAAATTGACTAAAGTATTCATGACTATGAAATATAGTGTCATTAAGAGGTCAAATTATTTTAAATGTCTTAAATTCACAAGTTAATGAACTTTACATTATTATGATATGATGATAAAAAGGATATGAAAGATGAATAACTAAGATAGATTATGTTTTTATTTATTTAAAAAAGGTAATAAATGGGGAACACCTACACCATAGAGTCTCCCCAACTAGATGAAGAACTACTATTACAGAGCATGATCAATAGATTCATACAGTTGATTTATTTCTTTATTAGGATATTCTATGGATCTGTGTAGCTCAAATAGTTCTTCAATATATCTTTCTATATTGATCTATAGTGTTTTCCCTCTCAATAGAATCTTGCATTGAGTTTTATTCCACATAGACTAGTTTTTTCTCCCCATTGACTACTTCATTGACATTATCCAATTCTCCATTTATCCCATCCATGTATTGAAGAAGTCTATCTGACTTATGATGGAGTTCTTCCTATCGGGTTATCTACTTTGTAACTCAAAACAAGCATATTGTGTCCCTAAAGCATGTTCAGAGGCCTAATCGAGTAGTATTTAATGTTCCTATAAAATGGGTAATAAACACCGTGGTTTTAAATTGGTATTGAAGGTCATTATCCCTCTATCTAGTAGCAATCACCTCCTTCCCTTTTTTTCTCACGGTGTAGTAGTTAAACCCGAATAACTAAATATAGAGGACATGTTATCCATCCTATGTTAATTTTAAATAAAAATTGATATGGGGTCTGAAAAACTAGTTTCCATATTCTCTCTATATAATTTTCTATGTAAATTAATTTTTTTTAGAGATTCTTGATCCACAATACTATCTTTTTAATAAAGGTAGGACATACTCTGGGACAATATTTACTAGATAATATCTATCCTTAATGTTTTTAAGATAAGACGTCTCCATGAAATATGATTTCATGGAATCCTAAGATAATTTTGATTTGGAAACATTATGAAATCTATTTAATTTAACTATTTTTAGAAAAATATATATTCATAGAAATCAATACCTAGTAAAGATGGATATGAAATTTTCAATTATAGTGAAAAGTCATCTTCACCCAATGGAGTTATAACATCCATTATTTTAATTTTCTTTATTTGTATACAATGTAGGTTCTATTATTTCAAATAGAGAAACTACCCTATAATAAATTTCAAATTCATGTGTATGAAGATCATCATTTTCAAGAGGTCCACAAAAAATTGATAACAATTGATAAAGAAGAGGATTTAAAAGGACCTGAAACTTTGTCAAAGGAAACTACCATCATATAATTATTTCATATACTATAAAAATATAATATCACATTGAGAACACAATAAAAACATTATAAATGATAAATGAATGAAATAAGTTGAATTTCATGAAATTAAAGGACCTATACTGATGGAATAGTAACCTGACCTTCGAAATACTAATGTGACCATTAATAATAGTAATCTCACCAATATGAAAGTAAACATCCCTATGATGTTAAAAATATTATATTGGAATCATATAAATTTTATAATGATATAATAATATCATAATATATGTAAATAAGGATTTTAAACATTACTAAATATGTCTTTGTATTTTTATAAAACATAAATGATTATTTTCAATTTTTTAAATCATTTATTTAATTTAAAAAGTTTATTTTTGTAAAATGGATTCATAAATTAACATTTGGATGTATTATCATTATAGGATAATTTTATGAGACCTTAATTATTTTTTCAAAGTGTTATAAAATAAATTAAAATTTATAAATAAATATTTTCCATGAAAATGATGATTTTAATTAAAACAAAAAAGTTTCATATATTGAAAATAATTTCCATAAAATGGAGTTAATTTTTTAATTCTACACATTTAAAAAAAATTCCTGTGAATTTTTGGGTTTTCATTAAAATACATGAATTTTGTGAATAGTAAAATTTGATAATTTAAAATAAAAGATAAATACATGAATTATTGAGTAATATATGATGTATGGATGATGTAAGCCAAAAATATTGAACTCTCATTCATTATTACTATTAATATATATTGAGAAGGTTAAAAATATCCATAGACCTGATCCAAAAATAATAAACTAATGAAAAAAATATTGAGAAAACAACACTCTCTTTCCCAATAAATACCACCCCTCACCACCTATTCTCCTCAAAAATACAAATACTTCATGACTCTTTTATTTATGACCAATAACCTTCCCAATACCCTGACCTAATTCAAGTATACTTTGGTATCAACAAAAAAAACCAATGCCCTTACGGAGGTTCATAAGGAGGTGAATTAAATACGTAAATTCCTCTTTCTTTTATTTTAATTTCATTTCAATTTAATTTCTATTGTTATTATCTCCCAATATATCCTTATCAATGATTTATGACAACTCCAGTGTCTAAAAATAATGTTATTTGTTTATTTTCATCTAATAATCCTTAATCTGACCCCTTCTCCTCTATCATTTGTTATAAATTTATAACATCTATGATGTGTCGATTTTCCACTATCATGGACGATGTTATTTCATTTTTCTATACCTCTTTCAAGGATAGTAATAAAACCATTATAATTTCTGAAATATACTTTAAAATTTAAGTTATAAATTTTTTTGGTTTTTAATCTGACATATATAATAAATATTAAACAAATTAAACAAAACAGGGATTTAATGATCGAAAACTGCCAAAATTAATCTAAACGGTTATCATTAACATTATATCCTCCCCCAAACAGTTTTCATACAAACATTAAATCTAATGAATCATCCACATATCTAAAAAATCACATATAACTCCATTTAAACTTCTATAAGATCATTAATAAAATAGAATATCAATTTTGTAACATTATTCTTACTATACATGAACTTTCATTCATATAAACAAGAAAATCGATCATGAAAACAATGAAAAAAACACACCAAAATGAATCAATTGAACTCTATACCTCATAATAATGAAAAAAAAGATATTTATAAAATTATAATGAATCAAAAATTAGTATAATGATTTTTCAATTTATTAATTAATGAATTTAATTTTATTATCCGAAATATTAATATGAATAAAGCGTTTGGACAAAATGTAAGGGACCCCTCTCCATTTCCTTGGGTTTTCCAACATTCACACCAATTTCAGTATGTATATTCATTTAATGATCCTTAAATTTCCATTATTTATTCCCCCTTCCTTTTTGGGGGGTATACATGTTGACTACTTGTGTTTATGAAAAACCTAATTTTTTATAATATAACTATTCCTTCAAAAGACATATCTTTTAGTTCCCATGATATTGGTTTATCTTCCCTAAAGATTGATGATTCATATACCAAGAATTTTATTTCATATTTATTTAGGGAACCCCAAATTTTATTCCTTAATTTATTTTTTTATAAAATGAAACATATTCCCTTCCATGTGTTATTTTATGTTCACAGTTGATATAGAGTCTTTGGGGCATGCTTGATTTTGTAAATTATATGATGTAACGAGTGCACTCGGAATTATATCGTGCTACAATGAATTGGGTAAAGTGATGTATCTCATGAGATAATGTGTAATATGTTTGAACATGATTCTATAATTGTTCAAATGATTATGTTTATGATTATGCACATAGGTTATGCATGAACATGATACTATCTTTTTTCACAACTATTTGTTTTATTTTTTCAGTAAGACATAATGTTTCATTTTTATGAATTTTCCCATTGCATGACTTTTTCTTTTACTTTATATCATGGTTATGATGATTCGTTTTTCTTTTTGGTATGATGATGATTATTATTCTCAACCCATGTTATATTGATTATTTTTCTTAACTATATTATTTCTGGAATTTTAGCTCACCTGTTTTTTTCATGTTTATCCCAAGGTGAATACTTGTACTAAGGATAACTCATGGGCCAATACGAATCTAGATATGAATAAGTAAAATAAATAATTATGTTTAATTTTATAAAATTTATGTATGGTTCTAATTGTTTCAATAAAATAAACCTTCAAATCATTGTTTTATAGTACTATTGTGTTCTTTATCTTGAAAATAACGTAGTAGTCATTTATGAAAAAATAGTGTCAATATAGTTGGTATCCAATCATGCTTTAGTTATTTTGGGAATTGTTATTAGATAACCATAGTGATAACCATTAGTATGAGACTAATAATATGTTAGAATCAAAGATGCCTTTTTTATAAAATTCAAAAAATATGGATCCCACAAGTCATGCATTTATATTTAATTGAAAATATGAATGATTTATTTAATCATGTCATTTTTACTTATATTTTCTTAAAACCCTTCCTATTTTAAAAACTTTTTGGAACTAGGAGAAAATAATACAAGAAACCATGTGAAGGGGAACATAGTGATTACCCGAATGGAATCCCCAAATTCCTTTGGTGGTGGAGTTAAAACATTCGTGGTGATGATTACCAAACTATCTAAGGATATGAAAAATAACCTACATAATTTGAAGCATAATCAATCACATAATTGGTAAAAACTAGATTTAAAACCCTTTATGCATAAAGGACCACTAAAATTTAGTTGATCTATGATCCTCAAGTCATGGAATAGTGGTTCAACTCAATAGAGAATATCTTTTCAGTGCTTCACTATTCGGATCAGAGAAGGTGACTTTAGAAATTTATCATTTAGATGGATAGGCTGATCAATGGTGGGATTATATTAAGAATACCATGAAAATGATTAAATTTAAGATATGAGTAGGAAGAATTTTTGAAAATGTTTATTAATATGTATTTTTTCCAAACTTTTTTGGAAAAAGATAGATAACAAATTAATAGATTTGATGAAAATGGAAGGTGAATCTTTGAAATCATATGAAGTAAATTTCACAATGATTTCATGGTACACCTATGGTTTTATATAAAAAATTATAGAATAATCAGTAGATTATTTAGTGTCTTAAAGACACCCCATCAAAAGGATCTTCAAATTCTTGAATTTGGGAGTTAGGAATAAGTTGTTTGATGTGCTCCGAAAGTGGACATGGAGTTGAATAATAGTTCCATGTCTATGGTGATAAGAAAGTAAATATGAAGTTTCGAGCTAGGGTATCTGATGATAATGGTGGAAATAAAAAACAACCACTCACACGTTTGAAATGTGGGAAGAAGTAAAAAATGGTTTTCCTCAATGGAATAGGGAAATGTATAAAGTGTGGGAAAGAATTCAACTAATCTCTGGAATTTCCCGAACACATGAAGGAGCTACACAATGTTGTGGAATAATAGAGAGAACCATCTATGGTTAAATTCATTAATGTTTGTTAGAAATGGAACAATGTAATCTAATGCACGAAACCTCAGGTCCTTGTGGTTAATTATCATCAGTATCCACCAAATCCAAGTGAGAAAGGGAAATCTTATTACATCACTATTGTTGAGGTGAATTCCAAAAATAATGTGGTGATAGGTATGTTTTCTATTCATTCATGAATAGTGAACACACTATCTAATTCTAGTTCTGCACATTCTTCCATATATTAAAACATTAGTAAAACTATTCAAACACCACCTCAAAATTGGGAGGATGAGTTATCTGTGAGAATAGAATATGGGGTAATTATTGCATCCAATGTATATAACCCCACCCCGTTTTTTAACTGAAACTCCTAGAAAATATTTTCTTATATCCTTTGGTGGAGTTTTATTCTATATTGGGTATCGATATTCTATCTTTACACAAATCCAACATAATCTTTATGTAAATCTATATTACTCTTCACATCCCAAGGAAACCTCCAATTTTGTATAAGTATAGGGAGAAGGATGAATACCATTTAGAGTCATCATCACATGTGTTGATATTATTAGCTTATACGTAAGCATATCTTGCTCAAATTATTGAGACAAAGGAGAGAATCATGATAAAAAAACATTCCCATTATAAGGCCCTACACTGATGTGTTTGCTGAAAAATTTCAGGGGCTTCCTCCTATGTAAGATGTTGAGTAATCAATTGAACTTATTATGGGATCTCTGAATTTATCAATGACACGTTATATAATGGATACCATTTACTTGGAGAGATTTAAGAAGAAGTTACAAGATAATCCAAAAAATATATTTATATGCCTAAGTACTTCACTATGAGGTGAACTAGTCATCTTCGTTAAGAAGAAGGATGGTTCAATAAACCTCAAAATTGATTATAATGAGATATAAAAAACCATTATAAAGAAAAAGTATCCCCTTAAATGGATAGATAACTTGTTTGATCAACTTTTTGGTCCTAATTATTTCTCTAAGGTGGACCTTCTGTCATGATATCAAAAGGTAAGGAATGCGGATATTTTGAAGAATGCCTTTAAAATGTGGTATGGACACTATGAGTTCATATTGATTCTCTTAAGACTCAATATCCTCTAAATATTCATGTACTTAATGAATAGATTCTATATACTATTACCTTAAAATAATTTGGAATTCATTATTGATCATATTCTTATATACTCTAATACTAAGGGGGAACACAAGGAGCATTGGAAAACTGTGATAAATATTTTGAAGGGATAATTTTTTGATATTTATATTAAATGTGTGTTCTGGATGGACGAATTGTCATTTTTGGGGAATGTTATCACCTGTAAAAATATATATGTGGACCCTTCCATGAAAAAGGAAAACAATGTTTGGGCTAGGCCAACATCTGTAACTGAGATATGTAGTTTCTTTAGTCTAGTAGGGTATTACCATGGTGTTTTGAAAACCTTATCATGATTATATAACCCAATTACAATGTTTAATTGGAATAGTGAAAGGTATTCATATACCATTGAATGTGAAGACTACATCAACGATTAAAAAAAGTGGCTTATCATTATGCCAGTAATCACACATCCGAAAAATGGGCAACATTACGCGGTCTATGGTGATGCTTCAAATAATGAGTTAGGATGTGTAAAAATGAAAAATTAATAAATGATATCATATGCCTCATGAAAGTTTAAAATTGATGAGATAAGATATCCTATGCATGGCTACGATTTGGCGTCTATATCCTTGGCTTGAAAATATGGAGGAATTATCTTTATGGGGATTAGTGTGAGATGTACAATGATCATAATAGCGTTAAATATATATTCCAACATTATGGGATTAATATAAATATGAGAATATTATTAGAGCTCATCAACTATTATTACTACTCAATACACTACCGACATGGTAAGGGAAATAAAGTGGAAAATTCTATAACTAGAAAGGATCTTGCAACATTATCAACGATGATAAATGAGAACGATCCAATATTATTATATTTTAAAAAAATATACAAGGTAATCCTTATAGAAAGAAAATCAACAATCCTTTCTCAAATTATTTTTGAACCATCCCTCATGTAGAAAATAAATGATGATCAATAAAATGATATGGAAGTTCATAAAAATTTGGGAGCTATCAGGAATAGGAAATCCTCAGAGTTAAAAATGGATGAGGAACAAGTCATTAGATTTTTTTAGACTACATTGTCCATCCAATCCAAATATAAAGAAGAATCTTATGAATGATTCATATAGGTTAAACTTATCTGTTCACTTAGGGATCATAGTGATTTATTCAGATCTCTGCGAGAACTATTGGTTGGATAATATAATAAAGGATATTATAGAATTTACATAAATGTTCCTAGTAATTACATAATTGAATGAGTATAGAAATATGTTTAATGGGATGATTACACATACAAACATGGAAATGGGAAAACATTACTGTGAAGATTATCACCATATATCCAAAAAAATCCAAAGGAAACAATTCTATATTGGTTGATGTGATTCATCTCACAAATATAGATCACCTTATCAAATTTGGAGATGAATCCTAATTTGATAACATTGCGTGGATATATATCATAAATCTGGTAAGGATACATGGATTTACACTAATGATTTTAACCAATCTAGATCTGTGATTCACCTCCATGTCCTGAAAAAGGATCCAACATGCTTTAAACACTAAAATGAGATACACCATGACCTATTTCCCTCAAACTGATGACACATATGAATAGAATATTTATATATTGGAAGACAGGTTGAGATCATGTTTTATAGAATTAAATGGAGGATGGGATCAACATCTGTCTCTAGATGAGTTTTCATACAACAATAGATTCAACTCAATCATCTAAATCTCTCCATATGAATCTCTTTATAGGAAAAGATGTTGAACATCAGCATGCTAGTATGATGTCGGTGAACGAAAGCTACTATAATCATAAATGGTCAAAGAAATAGTGTAAAAGGTGAAAAACATTAAGTAACACATCAATGAATCCCAATGTTGACAAGAGATATATGCATATAATCATCTTTGAGACATTGACTTTATGATTGGATAAATAGTATTCCTTCACATATCTCCATGTAAGATGATCATGAGAATTGGGAAGAATGTAATGCTAAATCTCAAGTACCTCATCCCATTCAAGATTCTTGATCATGTCGGAGCTATGGATTATAGACTAGCACTTTAACCTACCATGTCTCTAGTACATGATGTATACCATGTATCCATCTTGAAGAAGTTCATACTGGATCCCTCAAATATACTGAATCTAGAGGTTGTAGGTTTGGAAAATGATCTCTCTTACGAGGAGAAGCGAGAAAAAATCATGGACTATATAGATAAAATTCTACGTAAAAATATTACTCTCCTGGTCAAAGTACTATAGTGGAACTATAACATTGAATCAGAAACATTGTAACCATAGGATGTGATGATGGATAAGTACCCACACCTATTTTCAACATAGAATGTAAAAACAAATTCTAGGGTGAAATTTCATATGGGGGTATAATATGACAACCTGAAATTTAATCAATGGAAATTACCTTCTAATAATTATATCATTTTGACTAAACCACATAAAATCACATTGAAAGGACAATGAAAATTTTATAAATTATTGATGAATGAAATAACTAGTATTTCTAGAAATTAAGGAACCTATACTGATGGAATAGTAACTTGACCTTAGAAATAGTAATGTTTTCATTAGAAATAGTAAACTTGCTAATAGAATAGTAACCTCAACAATGAATTTAGAAATAAAATTTAGGAATCATATTACTAAAAAGGTATATAATTATTCCCTAATATAAGTAAATAATTTTTTTAGAAAAAATTAATTAAAGGTTGGTATTTTCATAAAACATAAGGGTTTATTTTCAATTTTATATATGATATAATGATTTCCAATAAAAATTATTTTCATTAATTAGAATTTTAGATTAATATTTTGATTTCTTCTTATTATATGATTATATTATGAGACATTAATTAATTTTTCAAAGTGTTATAAAATCAGTTATAATTTTACATTCATCATTTTCAAAGTAAAAGATTATTTTAATTAAAAATTAAATTTCTAAAAAATCTAAAATAATTTTATAAAAATGATTTTTTTTAATTATACACATAGAAAAATGGTTAAGGAGAGTATTTTGTTTTCTCTACAACACTTGAATTTTTGTAGAATAGTAAAATATGATTATTTATGATAAACTCTAAATATATGAATTATTGAGTCATAGATGATTTATTGATGTTTTAAGCCCAAAATCTATAAATATGATTCATTATTTTATTATATTTAGTTACAATGTTTAATCTATTTAGGGACTTGAGCCAAAATAATAGATTAATTAATAAAATAATGGGGAAACACCCCTCTCACCCCTATAAATACCACATATCCCCACCTCTTCTCCTCACAGCTCCAAAGCCTTTAAGATTATCATATTTCTACACAATATCCTTCACAAACCCCTCCCCCATGTCTTGGACGCTTTGGTATAAAAAAATTCTATATCCAATCACCCTAAGTAGGTTCTCAATGTGGAGAATTCAAGAGGTAAAATCTTCTTTCTCATCTATTAATTTCATTTCAATTTACTTTCTTTTATTATTCCATCCTCATCTCCCTCAATACATGTTTCATGAAAACTATAGCATCATAAAGAAATAATTACATTATTATGGTAATGTAATAATCTATCGCCTAACCCCTTATCCTCTAAATTTTATTCAAAAATTATAACTCCTTCTCTAATGTGTGAATTTACAACCATATTTGACGATGCACTTTCATTTTCCTAGACAAACTTCATGACATGTAATAAAATAATTTCAATTTTTAAAAAATATTTTAAAATTTATGTTATAAATATTTTCATTATCTGTAACTGACATATATATAAGAAATATTAAATAAAAAATTAGTTCTTTTTTATCACTAAAATCCAAATATTTGTCTAAACAGTTATCATTAACATTATATCAAATGACTCATCCTAATATCTAGAATAAATACTATATATAACACAATTTAAATTTTATTAATATCACTAATAGATTATAATCTATATTCTCTAAATTTATTCTCACTGTACTAGAACTTCCATACTTATAAGAAAGTGAACTGGTATAGAGAACCATGAAGAGAAACACTCTCGGAATGATACAATTAAACTCCATTACTCATCATAATGACTATAAATGAAATTAATAAAAATATAATTATTAGATAACATGTTAAAAATTATATGGATTTATTAATAATTTAATTCTATTTGATTATCCAGGATAATAATTTGAATAAATCATTCAGACAAAAGTTATGGTGATTCTTGAAACTGACACCATTTCCATTGGATTCCCATCTTTCACACCAATTTCAATATGTATATTCATTTAATGATCCTTAAATTTAATTTATTAGTTCTCAAATTTCATTTTTATGGATTTAAATTTTTTTTACTTGAGTTTATGACAAACACAGTTTTTCTAAAAGAATTATTCTTTCCAAAAATACAGATTTTACTTCTCTTGAGACTTTTTCTTCTTCACTCAAGATTGACGATTCTTGTACCAAAAATTTAATTCCATATTTATTTTAGGAACCCTACAATTTATTGATGAATTTATTCTATATTAAATGAAACCCATTCCATTTCATATGTTATTTTATATCCATGATTGATATACGTTCTTTGCGTCATGCATGATTATGTAAATGTTGTAATGTGATAGGTGCAACCAAAATTATTTACAAACTCCAATAAATTGGTCAAAGTGATGTATCTAATGAGATAATGTAGAATATTCATGAATATTAGAAATATTGTTTTTAAATGATAATTTTTTTGATTATTTATATATGTTTTATCATGAATAGGATGCTATATATGTTCACAAATTTTTGTGGTATTTGACCACTGGGAAATGATATTTCACTATTATGCATTTCCACAATTCATTCCTTCCCATAATACTTCTGATCATGTTTATGAAGTAATTCATTTACTTGTGTTATGACTATTATGATTACACTCCCCCAATGTTATGTTGATTCATGTTCTTATATATCCAATTATTGGGATTTCAACTCGCCCATTTTTTGATATATATCCTCATGTGAATAATTTTACTAAGGAGAACACAAAGGGATAATAAGAAGATAGAGAATAAGTAATTTAAAAAAAATTATGTTTTATTATGTAGAAGTTTTGTACGGTTCTAATTTTCCAAATACACAAAAACTTTCGATCATGTTTTTATAGAACCATAATGTTGTTTCTTTTTAAAATAATGCAATAGTCATGTAATAAAACCAGGGACACTAAATGATCTCTCTAAAATGTGTAAGATAACTGACCACCTCTCTAGGAAATGTGCACAACATTTCCATTTTGGATGAATCTATAAAAAATATGAGTTCAATCAAAACAACAATAATGAAGGAATGGAAATCAATGAAATTGGATTAAAAAATGGGACTTAACCTCAGTATACCTGGTTAATCACTTCCCCCATAGTCATTTTATCTTATATAATGAGTTTCGTTGTTCACGATGATTTTCTATCTCTCTCAAGACTATCTTACAAAAACGTGGAAGTAATTTTAGATTGACTAAATAACATCTCCATACATGTAATTTTAGTCATGGAACCAATTGGCCTGATATCCTCATTTGATAATGATATCATAGTAATAACAATTTCTAATACATTCAACTCTAGTGAAAAAAGAAGTTATGTTCTCTCGTATGGTTTGTACACTTAAACTTGTGTACCCATTCCAAACAATATGAATTTTAATTTATCTACATGATGGAACATGAAACATGGAAATTATGTGAGGGAATAAAATTATCATGTGATATCCCTGATTAAATTTTTAGTCCCAACTACATTTATTTCACGTGCCTTGTGGTTTCCGATGAGGATAGTCTCATAGGGAAAATAGTAGGTATGGTTGGGGGTAGAAAATTTCTATTCAGATCTATAGTTTCATCCTGAGCATGTTTTTCCACCATGGGATAACATTATCAAATGGCTGTTTAGTTAATATGGGTGTATATGAAAATAGTTGTTCCCCCTTCATCATATTCTGGGGGAGGACTGGGTGATGACTCACCTTTAGAATACTATAAAAAACAAAGAGGGTTGAGGGTTATAATAAAAATAGAGGAGAGATTTGAGATGATGACTCTCTCTAAATATTTATCAAAATAAATATCTTCTTCCATCATTAGTTTCATTTCCATTGCATAGTCGGAGTAATCAATCCTATCATTAAAGGAATGAATGTTAGAATAAATATCATTCATATATTCACTTAGGTACTCATTTTTTTTAATTTGAAATTATTAATGGCATCAATAAAAAATATTCTAGGAAAACATATATCCACTACCAGAATCGCTCCCTAGATATCATCGATTGATATATTCTTCCTCTAGGTATCACATTCTCTCCAAGAATCAGTAAACACTATCATGATGGGGATTGATAATGTTATTATTGTATCCCATTTAGATGATGCAGGATCAAGCTATCGCACTATATTCCTCGGTATCTTCAGCCCCACTCTCCTTAGTGTAGGATTCTTGGGAGGTAAAAATTGTGAGGAACAAAGAAAACCCCACAGTTCATGTTTATTGGGTGAATTTTACTCATCCATTTTTTATGATGCAGTGCTATTGTCTTCCAATTCTTCCCTCAGACTCACATAAGGATTTTGTATTTCAATTACTCAACATGAAAATACATGTTATCCATGAGTTGATTGAATGAATGAATCATGTTCCTAAATATTTTTTTTCTATTATCTCGATATCCTCTATATAAGAAATATTTTTAGGTATATATATGCTTCAAAATCCAAGAAAAGTGAAATAATTCCCCAAAGGAAAATTATATATTCTCCCCAATGGTCATAGGGAACTGCTAAGAATCCAAATCCCTCAAACCCATTGGATGAAAAGATGTAGTGAAGAAGAATTATTTGGGAGATATCTAAAAATACTGGATTATTATTATGATACCAATATTTTGAGGGGTTTTATCTCATGTCATTAGAATCTACTATTTCATTTTAGAAATCATGTGTTTTATTTATACAACCTCCTTTAAGGACAGATTTCATTGATCTTACACTTCTCACCCACTACATTTTTAGTCATACAATGATGTTTAATACTGGGTAACCACATTTTTTATCAAATACTTCATGTATGAGAAGATACAAGAATCATCATATGATGTTGAAAGTCTAGGATTAGAATCTGTGGGTGTGTACTAAATTTGGAGCTTGTATCCTCCAATGTAAACAGCATCTAGGTCTTCTAGGAAACCATTAATTTTTTCACCCTACATACACTCCAGATATATTCATGACACCTCTTTTGGATAAATTAAAATTTATACCAAAATATGTATATTGAATACCACTCACAAACTAGTTTTCATTCAATAATTGTTGCGTGAATTCCCTCTCAATGAAAAATGAGATACCCCTTCATTGTTTTTATACCATATGCATCCTTCTCAAAGGTACCAATGATAGAGGTGTAATGAGAATAAAAAACTATCAGGAATGTTGTTAAAATCTATTACATCACTTGTATCCAACAAAAATTCATTAAATCTACATATATATTGTATGTATGTCCTAAATTGAGCATATGGAATGAGTTAATTTTTTTGATAAATTAATAAACCCTAATTGAGCTTCTATCCAACCCATGATAACATGGAATTGGTCTATGAGCCTTTGTGTGGGATTTCCCCTACTAATTCATCAAAATAGATGATAATCCTTTTCCATTAATGGGATAGATGGGATAAAACATCACCCAGTAACCAACCAGACCACCATTAAAAAAGTTGTAATTATTACCCCAGTTTTGAATCATAAACTCGTAGTAACCAAAAACCTAGAAAAATGACTAATAAGACTACAAAAAACCAATTGGTCAACCCTGTGGGATACTTTCAATCAACATTGATCGAGATGACCTTTAATAAGAGTCATCCAATATGCACCATCACATCTCCGAGTATTGTGGGTCAAAGAAGTCCCATTCTTCATTGAACAACATTCTTGGAAAATTGGTATAAAAATAGAAATTATTTCAGAAAAAATAACATCACTATGAGGTTGTGGATCAACCACTAGAAAATTTTATGTTGGGTTAATAATAAACATCATAAGTTGGTAGGTGTATTCAATATGTCCTCCCTAATCGAGGAAGGAGGGAGGAATTATTCATACATATCTCCCATTGTCATCAACATTATATTCATTTGGATATCCTAGAGGATAATACCAACAACCCCATGCACCATGTAAAAACATTCATACCTAAACACCACTTTCTATTCTATTATGAAAAAATATATTTATTCTAGTGAGAAATGATTTGTGATAACTATAAAGGATCATACATCCCTATATCCTTCAACTCATCTATGAATTATTCATAGATTTGGAAGACCTAGAAATTTCATCCCAAATCTATGCAGAATAACCCTCCATGATGAGGGTCCCATTTGGATAATCATAATAGCTTCTCATCATCCTTTGATGTTCTCATGATGGATTGATATCAATGTATATCTTATTCTAGTAATCATTCTTTTTTATAAGGAAAATGATTGTAACATAAAAAAACTCTTCACAAATGATTTCTCAGATGTACAACAACTTCAATGAGATATTCCTCTGGAGTGTGTTACAATATCTACATGTCCAATCAATGGGTTTATTTATGTGATGTGGTTCTAGGATAAGGACATCAAACAGTAGAAAAAAACTATAAAGGGGTATCCTATAATATATGGGGCAATATTTGAAGACATTAATCGTAAAATCTACCATGAAAAGATGTTGTGGCTAAATGTAACATCATAAACCATCATCAACACTCATGAAAATGGATTTCAAACTTTCATCAGCAATAGAAAAATTCATATTAGGGTCCACTTTCCCTGTCTATAAAATAATGAATCAATGTGTTGAAAAATAAAAAATTTCTAAATATAATTAAAAAAATCAAGGAATTCATCATAGAATGTCAAATGATCCCCATAGTGTGCTAAAAAGACCGTGTAGCATCAAAAATTACTATGTGGAATCTATTATTTCAATATAGAAATAATTATACCATAATGAAAAATATTTAGTTTTTAGAAATACCATTTGTTAGACTGTATTTCATATATACATGTAAGGTTGTGAATTGGTCTCACTATATGGAAATTCTTATAGAACAAAATATTAGACTGAGTCACTAAGTGAATGTCATAACTATGTGAAAAATGAATTTTGAAATAAAATTTTTTATACACATGGTCCCAACATTGGTTCTTTTTGTGTGTTGTAAATCACTTGAATAGGATGACTTCATCCTTGTAATTTTATACTTTTCATGTCTATCAGAACCTATTCTAATGAGTACATCTGTTAGGAATGAAATGTTTTCAAGGAATATTATATATTAATTTGAAATTTTATGATGAGTTAATGTTTTAAAATTTTTTGGAACATCAATTTAGTTATCCCTTTCTTGTGTTGTCCTTACCTATCTGTCAAAAAAATTATTTCCTCTATTTTTGGAGGCTCGCAGCATGGGTGTTATGAACTGAGATGTCTAAATAATACTTCTTATCTAATGGAAATTGTTAATGGTGTGACTATAGAAAGCATGGAACAAGCTATAGTTCATACCAAGAAAAAGGTGAGCTCTAAAATTGATATTAAAAACATGTTCTATATGTTCGAAGTTCAAATATCTATAATTTTCAATGTAGAATGAGGGGAATCGGTTAGCTCTAAAAGGAAAAAGAATTTTATTACAAGTAAGTGAGAAAAGGATGCTCTTGAAGACATGGTACATGATTTCTAGAACCCATTGTTCCAAAAACAGTCAGAATCTAGATAGGTTTTATAATGGGAACAATATCAAAATACATTGATGATAGTTGGGAGCGGCTTGAGGAACTGAAGGTATGGAAATGGTCTTTATGGAATTTTTCAGTCAATAAAAAGAATGAAAAAACTAATCAGTTCAAAGACTAATCCTAACTTTTGAATTGTATGCTCACCATATCATATATAAAATTAAGGATAACAGAGGAAGAGTCTAGACCGGACATAGTAATGGTTTGTAAATATTGTAATATAATGCGTCCTGTGACACCACCAAATAATGTGAATTCGGGATCAATGCTTCTTCTCCATTCAAATGAAGAAATTTTATATGAATATTTCAATATAAAAGTTTCAAAGTCATATTATGATAGAATATAAAAGTTATTGATCTTATTTGATCTTAATGATGAGTAATCTTAGTGGATCAAAAAATAAGATCAGATATTGGCATATGGAATCAATGAAGGGAAAATTAATTTAGATGAATAGATTCATGTAGGGAAAAATATGACCAATAATATTTACGATCTTATCAAGGAATGTTCTATGATATGGTTAAATATGATACAATGGGTAATATATCTGTTGAGTAATTCCCATCATCGTATTTTTTCTAAATTATTTTCTGAGTTACTTATTTTCTTTTCACACTTATGATTTTGAATATTAACTTTCTCTATTTTCTATAAAACATATTTGGTAATAATATTTATTTTTTAGTTCTAGTGACTCATCACATGTGACTTAAACTTCATATGGAATCCCCATAATCAATAATCAATTTTTTGGAATGTTGGAAATATGATTCCCCAACATATTGATTTTCATTTTCAACATGAGGTAGAAATATGATGCCACCTCAAATGATTTATATTTGTAGCATGGGGTGGAAATATGATACCACTTGTAAAGGATTTTCATTTTCATTGTGATAAAATAATATTAGGCCCTTGAAATTTATTTTTCATTTTTTTGAGAGGCGATGTTATTAGGGCCCCTATAAACGATTTTCGTTTTTGTGCAATGAAATTAATTGGCTGACCATACAAAAAAATACTTTAGGGTTGAGAAAAAAAATTGTTTTCCCACTTCATACAACTAGGTATGTTATATATTTTACTACCCATTATAGAAGAATATTTAATCTAGTGCCCTATAAATACATGATATTCTCAAAATAATAAGAGGGTATAGAATAATAGAAAATTTGAGATAACATATACAAGAGGAGAAGACAAGTAAATAATACATGATAGTTCCAGTTGGTAGGTAATTAAGATACCACATATTAAATATTAAAATTGAAATACTACAAATGCAACCTTATCCAAGATCCCCTAACCCGGAAAGGGAAACACTTTTTTAGGAAAAAGTCCTTATTAGTCTTCTGTAAAAGGGACCCCTTAATTAGTGAAGGAAGTATCTTGAAAATAAATCATCTTAGGTTGATGAATCCATTCAAGATACCCCAAACTACATAGCAAAAAATAGTATTTGGAATTGGAATTCCTTAGTGTATTTTAAACATTCACTCTCACTACCCTCCTCCCATGTATATTTTAGCTTCAACTTAGTCCCTCCACAAACTCTTAAAAATTAGTATCCTATAACTAACAAAAAACCTATGAATTATAACACTAAGACCTCACTAATAGCCACAAGATCCACCCTTCCAAGGGATGAGAGAAGTCAATGTCTCCCTCTCATTTTCATGTAGTCCTAATTTTAAATGTAGATACTAAATTTAATGTCCCATAAAAAAGATATCAAATAAATGATCACAATAATATATTCTCATGGTAATGAGTATTCTAACCATAGAGATAGTGAAACTGGTTTATGTTGCAACATTAATTCCACAACTACCAAAAATGTGAAGTGAAATAGGATATATTTGATTTAGGTATGTATTCCATAGTCTATAATTTATTTTTTATATATAAATATAGTAATGGTTGAGCCCATTATTTCTCCTAAAATCACCCACTATAGCTTCCCCCACAGCCACCAGTATATATAGAGTGAGTTAATATAATGGGAATCACTTATAGATTAATCCCCAAGACTTTATGATTTGTTGTTATAACATCTGGGAATCCATATTCATATCCTCGTCAACCAGAGGATGAAGAAGAAATGTTCAACCTTGGATTCTTATTCAGGTGTAAACCCCCCCCCCCATTGGATTGTGCAATGTGAAGATCTTCTATTATCTATATATTCTAACAGTGATCACTAATCTCAATGGATTATAGGTAAGTGGTGTTCATGATAGTAGATCAATCAATAATAAGGGGCCTCCCATTTGCTGTAATCAACAAATTATTTTATCATTTTCCTAATGTGTAATTTTTATAATGAGAGAAACCTTCAACATCTCATATTCTTAATGAATAAACCTTTGGCCTCCACTAGATGTGTTAACCCTAACCCTTATGTATTATGGGGGGTTTTTATCCCTTCCAAATGGGATACATATGAAACCTCGTTGTAGTTCAAACCAAACACCCACAATCCACCATTATCCCTCCTAGGTCGTATTCCCAGTAAGACCAAATCCCCACCAATTAGGACATATTCCTTTTAGGACCAATCATCTTTTCCTTAACTTTCTCTACTCCCAAAGAGGGATTTATTTATATGTCAATATTCTTTGTAATACTAATCCATTCCCATTGGGAAATATTCTCAATGGGTTCAACCAAAAATGACCTCTCATGCATATTTCCAACATTAAATTTTAGGAGGAATCATTTTTAGACATCCTTACCAGAAGATGTTATACTAGATTGTCAAGTTATTATCACATAAACATAAAAGTTTCGATGTTTCCCACTATGTTGGACTTAACTATGTGGTTTTTGATACCTTTTAGAATGATATATAGGAATCACCCCTCATGGGAATGATCCCAAAATTAAAAGTCCAACCGCCTCCCCAAAAAACAATAATCCCCAATGTTCCCAATTATAAGGATTTATGTTAGGATTATCATAAATAATTTATAAATATGTAAATTAAAATATGAGATGGAGAACCTTTGATACCTATATATGGTTCAAATGATATATATCCTTTGATAAATACATATTGTTACTCCAATATGGATAAATTACGCACAACATATTTAAAGGGAAACTATACTTTAAGTAGTTATTATATAGGATTAACAAATATGACTAAAATATAAAAGGTGTCCCTAGAGTATTCCAAACATCCTCCCAAAAGGGATATATGTTCCCAATCTCCCATCCTCAAAACCATTATATTTCCAAAATCATCATAAAATATTTCTCAAAGAACACCTTCCATTGGAATTTATGTCCATATCATAAAAATGAAAGAAATTTGGTATCTCTAATACGGCAGATTATCCCCATTTAAAACATTCTAAAAAAGTCATAAAAACATAAAATGTAATTCATTTAAGGGAAATTATTATCCTTTTAAATATGTTTAAACTACACTACTCAAATTCAATCCCCCACTAAAAAACCTAATGAATTTAACCACATTTGAATTATTTTAATTGTTTTGAGATTGAAGGTAATTTATTTTTTGACAATGTGAATTCAAATGTGTTGATGTTTTGATAAAAAATTAAACAATAACATTTTACATTGTATCCGCATTAAAATCACCTTCCAGCGGGAAAAAACTTACTAATCATAATAACCACTAATCTAAATGTGATGTAATTTTTAAATTTATTAATTATATATTTATATATATATATTATTACATATATGAATAATATTTTATTTATTTATTTCTATTTTATTATATTCACGCTCTTCTTAAGCAATCATTTCACTCATTCCAAATTGTTTTATCTATGTTTTAAGGAAATATTATCACTCTTTCCATAAGAGATTTTAATTTATTAACATTATACTCATTCTTGGAAAATGTAAGGTTACAAAATGATTATGATAATCCAAAATATTACATTTTAATGTAAAGATAATTTTTCAATCAATAGGGTTTTAGTAAGGTTCACTCTGATGAATATGTGTTGGTATGAAATTATCATTACAACAAAGGCTCAATGAAGAAGTTTTATGTGAAATTTAATGAATGAATAACATCCAAATTCATCAATGAAATGTAACTCACTAAATTTAATTATATGAAATATCTCCCAACACAATTAATCATCCTTTTATCATTGATTGAAAGCACAATAAAATTTATACAATGACGAATTCGGAATCATTATTTTTCATGTCTTTATAATCCTTCTCAAAATTTTAAGATAATTTTTTTATATTACATTTTCTATTTAGTTAAAACATTATAATGATTTAAAAAATATAATTGACATGTGAATTCTATATTTTTTATAACCAAATGAATAAAAAAATGAAAATTTCCCCGTATATATGTCACATATCTAAAATTCAAACTAGAGAAAAACCTCCCTATAATTTTCTTGAAGTATAACCATGGAAATAATAAAAGTTAGTATGGAAAGGGGAAATTGGATTAGAATATTATTTAATTTATAACTTAATTCATCAATTATCAAGGATGTTTTGTATGATAAAATGTATATTTGTATTTAATAAATTATTAAGTGGATAAAAATAAAAATATTCCCCCATAATTTTTACACACATCATGTATATAGAAGAGTTTCAAGATAGAATCATGAACGTTTGGCATAACAATAATCCCTCATACTCTCTAAAAAACAAAGTATTAGGAAATAATATTAAAAAAAATTAGTATAAATTTTTGAATAGTACAATTAGTTTTGATTATTTATTAAAGGGCACAAACTTCTTCAATGGATCAAAAATTAGGCCAAAAATTGAATAACTGAAACTGAATAAATAAAAATTATATCCAAAATAAAATTAAGTTATGTATCAAAAAAGTTTAACTTCCATATCAAATATGTTATTATCAAAATGAACTATTATAGATAATTTACTACATGAAAATTCTCCAAATGTAGAAAAAATATTAAAAAATATATAAAAAAATATTATTATGATATAAAATATTACTATTTTTAATCTAAAATAGTTTCTCTCTCCCCTATTCATACAAAATTTTTATTAAGGGAATGAAATGATGAAAAAATAAATTATATGTATAAAATAAATGGAAATTTATGAAATAATTTCCAAGATATAAATGACATGATTATACATTTATATAAATCTGGGAGTATTGTGAGAGCTACCACTAGTTCTTAATGACAATCCATGTGAAATTCATAAATAATAACCATTAACTAGGAAACATCTTTTTAAATTTTCTCAATTAATATATAATAAAGCATAATAATATTTATTATTATCAATATAATGGAATATTTATTTAGAATATAACTTACCATTCATGATGATCATCCTTATGGTGAAGAAAAATACTCAACCTATGAATTTAAAATTTCACATTAAAAGGACATTTTAATGTTATTGTTGTATCTACTCTTTATAATAGTAAAAACCTAATATTATTTTCTCCTCAACTCAACCATCTATAACAATTGTAACATTATTAACTCTATAACTTTCCCCATGTATATATTAATCACTCAATTTATGAAAAAAAAATATTTATACCACTATGTGTTTTGTTGTATTTGTTTTCAATATATGTCAATATATTATGAAGTATTAGGAGGAGAAGAATTTGTTTTAAAGGATGATGAAATACATAAGATATATGGTATATTAAATCGATTTTCCTATCTTGAAAATGTGTTATGTGGTGAATTTTTGATCTACATGAAGCTTGAAGGATTGTGTCGATGATTGAAAGTGATGTATGTTACTACAATTATTTTATTTCATAGTTAAAATGAATTAAAAAGTAACTTGTTGTGGAGAAATCATCCAAATTATGTATATTATTATAGACAATGTTAAAAGGTGAATATCATTCATGATGATTATGAAGAGATTTAGAAGGCCTATTGATAAGTTGAAGTTGTTCTAGAAGCATGTGATGAAAATCATGAATTTATTTATTTGACTAATGGATAAATAAATATTTAATTATGTAGGGGTGATTATAATTTTTGAGACCTATGTAAATGTAAATATTTAATTATGTATCCACGTATGTTCATTTATATTTGGTGTAAATGTTGGTCATGAAATATAAACTCTAAAAACATTTGAAAATAGTATCTCACTATATACATAAATTCACCTATAGTTTATACATGTTAGGTAAGGGTAAAATAGAATATAAATAAATTTATTATTAAAGTGAATTGATCAGTGTAAGGGTATTAGTTGGTTACATAAATGTATTATTAACATGTTATATCCTGTTTAAATGTCATATGAATATGTATATGGGTAATATATAAATATATACGATTTATATGGACTTTTTTTTCAAGGATTCATGAAACATTAGAATCCAAAAAATAATAAATCAAACTATATAAGGGTATCCTAGAAACCATCAGAGTTATGTGAGGGTAACGCCATGTTATGTAAATTTGATTAAAACCATGTAAAGGTTCTTCAAATGTTTACAAGGAATACTCACAAAGATTATTTTAATATTTTAAAATATATTTTAGAATCAATGAATTTTATATTATGAAGAATTTGTTAAATAAATTATATCTATGTTATTCCACATAGATCCAATATCATGAACTTTTTAGTGGTTTTCATGATTCATGAAATGGAAGATATATTGAATTGTGATTATTGCAAAATATGGATAGAATATATTTGTGGAGAGACATATGATTTAAGTCAAATATTATCCATGGTCGCAACTTCATTTTATCTCAGTCATGTTTGGGTGCATATGAAGTGTACTTTGTTGAAAAAACAAATAAACCATGTCTAAAGCCACATATTTTTGGAAATATTTAAGTGAGGATAATTAAGGAAGATTATTTTTTGAGTATTCAATTGGATTAAAACGAAATTTTAAATAACTTCAAGACTGAAGATGTTTTTTTAGAAACTATGAAAATGTAGGAGTTTGAGAATATCAAGTATTTAGGAAGTCCTAAAATGGAGAATACATTAAATAAAATATTTAATGAGATTAAAATATTATAATAGTGTTGAAAAATATTTATTTTATATAATAAATATATATATGAAATAAATATAGAGGGATATAGGTAGATATAAGTGTTTTGACTATGTGCTCTTGAATATTTTGTATGTCAAAAAGAGAAATAGAATTAGTAATTTTAATTTATATTTACATTATATAAAGTAAATAAAAGGGACAAGGTTTCTTGGTGCTATTTAATTTTATTTATGAATAGGAATATAAAGTAGGTGAGAATATTTTCTAACTTACACTTCTAGGTATCATATTTAGAGTAGGGTAGATGAGAAATCTAGAATTCAACACTCTACTATAGAAGTATATACAATTATGATATACCAAAAAAGATTTTTCAAGTTACAAGAAGCTATCCTAATTGGTTTAATTGTCAAAGGATATCACCTACACTTTCCAATAGAGACAATAATATTCACTATTGATCAACATCATATAGATCTGGAAAATTCCTATATTACATAAGGTGTTATAGAATAGAAAAGCATTGCTTTCATTATACCTTGTTGGTTCTAGGAAAATGACTCTAAGTAATTGCCCTTTCTTATTATTTAATTGACAATAAGAATGAACTTTTTCATGTGCAATAATAATAACGATGTGTTGGGGACATAGTCATCCTAAGAGAGTTAATCCTAATTAACACACCATGGTTTTTTAATGTATTTCCTTCCCATTCTATATTTATATATTGTCGAAAGGATATATAAAAAATATAGATATAATGTCTAAATAATTAAATAGGTAAAAATTTATAAAAAAGAAAAATTATAACAATAATAATTCTCCCCCATCCCCTCTCAATGTTGGACACATTCTGATGTAATCCTAATAATTGGTATCAGAGCAAGTTACACCACAATTGGATTCACATGTTTTTTTGGGGAATTTATTTTTTCTTTTAAATAGATATGTGGAGTGTATACTTGACCAATAAAGTGAATTTCAGTTCAAAGAAACCGTGGAATACATGTCTATAAATAATATTAATAATATTAATAAGAGATGATGAAAAATATTATGAAAGGAAACATCTAATAATGAAGAGGATGAATAATCTACTAATTAAAATTAATCAATGAAGGGTTCTTGCAAATATCATTGTTGAGAATCTATCTCTAAAAGAATCTTCTGATGAAAGGATATTCCTTTTATGTAATGTTAATGAGAACTTACAGTTCCAATGAAGAGATGTGGAACATGGAAATTGATGCATGGAAGATGACTACTTGGTGGTAAATTTAATAAGGAAGGAAATGGAAAACAATTATACCATGCATTATTCGTCATATGTACATTATGTGGAGGTAACCAAAATTTCTTATCAATAATTTATTATCAACTAAACTTGTATCATTAGGAATTTTAACAATTATGATGTTTTTAATGGTAAATAAATTGTTGATTTAAAATTCATCATATATAATTTCCATAATGAATAATAATTATAAATTTGTATCAATTTTAAATATTTATGAGGATATCACACATTTAGAATATTTTAATAAAATGATATATAAGTATTAGAATTAATGAATACAAACAGGAATTGAGATCTCTAAAATGTAGGATCCATAAATATCATAAATAAGAAGCATGAAGAAAGATGCTTCACTTATAATTATGAATGTATCACTGCTAATAATGATAGATAAAAATCCAAGAAAATTATTTTGGAAAAACACATACTTTGTATGAGGTTTTGACTCTCAATAAAGCTCACATGGAAATCCTACCCAATAGAATTACGAAGATTTATATTTCATTTCAGACAATGAACAAATTGCATAAAGTAAAACATGATAACACCTATAAAGGTTGATATAAAAAATGAAATCAATGGATATTGATAAATATATTCTCAAAATTAAATAATTATAGTTGTAATTTAAATAGAATAATATTGAACTAACTCAAGAAAAGTCTAAGAAATAACATCAAAAGAGAGGAGATATTACAAACACATTTGAGGTGAATCCTTTTGATGAAATTTCTAAATTTGGTAGAAGATACATTTAGAGATCATCTATTTGTCATTATATATCATTATTAAAAGTAATGGAACCATCCATAGAAAAATATTAGAATCTTTCAAAATTTATTGTCATGAAAATTATATATAGAAATAGAGGCTTCTCATACTTGGATATTAAACTTTTATATGGATATTTATTATATTACAAAATCACATACCTGAATATCATAATATTTAATTTCATTTGGATACATGGAAGACAATATTTTGAATTAATGAAATTTATTCAATGTATCCCCTAAATATCATCCGCTTATGTATTATTCATAAGCACAACCATTGTCAAACATTGCTTTATGACCTATAGAATGGAAACATAAAAAAGGGTGATGTCCGATGATTATTAAGGGTAAAAAATAGATATATGTAATCATAATGTGTACATAAGAGTATAAAGAATTAACATAATATTTTTAAACCATTGCTTGAATATCAATGCTCACAATCGTGAGTCATGGGAAAAAGATTGACAGTATAAAAGACATGAATCATAAGGGAATAAAATAACATGAGGCAAGATTATATAATATTGGTATAATTCATAGATAATTTTCATATACATATGTATATAAAATCATTTTTAGAATAATCATGGCTAACCACAAGGACTGTTATAGTGGAATAGGTTCATGCCCAATACCATCATAGTTTCTATGGTTCATTCCCAAGACCATCATAGTAGAAAATGTCCCTTTCTGATTTAGGATTACTCCCCAATCCAATATATTTTGTTTAATGAGATATAAAAATATACTAAATTCAATGGATGGCGATATATGACCCACCCATTTAAAAATGAACACCATATTTACTTGTTCCACAAGATCTCAAAAAAAATCATTATATCATAACCCTTGAAGTGAAATGTGTTTCATAAAAAATACTTATGTTATAACCTATGGAAAATCGAAAGGTTTAAAAATAATTTCATCATTTCTTTATAGAATTACCCATGTAGAGAAATATGTTTAATAATCAATTTATCATGGTATAAAAAATGGAATACAAAAGGGTTTAATAAACATCATTCCATCAATAAAATAAGCCATTCAGGTAAATAATAAGAATAATATCCTTAGATCATAACCTCAGAAAGAAATCAGTATCATCAAAAAAATTATCTTATATAGAAAATGATTTTGAATTATTTCTTGTAACGTTTCATGTGGAAAATAACAATTCGTTTAAAATTATTTTTTAATATGAAATATTATTAAAATACTTTTCATTGAATATATCCTTGAAAAAATATAATAGAATCTTTTAAATTCAATTAAATGATTTATAACAGAAAATATCTTTTTCACTTTGAAAAATATTTTTGTAAAACATTTATTCATTCCAAAATCCTTTACACAATAAAATAATTCATTTAAAATATAAAAAAGATCCCAAATATTAAGGAAAAACTTTAATTGGAGAGATATTTGAAAACATGTATTGGAATATTGAAATCATTTATTGGTCATGAGATTCAGAAATACTATTCATTGCCTACATGTTAAGAAAATACCATTCTCACATTTTTTATAAATGAAAGAACATGTATATTTCAAAAAATGATTTGAATATTAATTATAATATTTAAAAAATTTTAATAAATGTTTAAAAGTGTATATTATAAATGATTTTAAAATTTTTTAAAAAATATTGAAAACATTTTAGAATACGTGTTTTTTAATGAAAATGGGATTTTAAACGAATGGATGATTTTATCATAAAACAATTATTTTGAAATATTGAGTAAATAATAGGAGGAAAATGTAGGGAAATAATTTATTGTAATTTTATGAAAATATAATACGAAAATTCATTAGTTTTTTCAGATATAGATAATAGTATTTGATCATTTGAAATCATAATCCTTGGAAATCCGGATAAATGGTGAGATTCTAATGTAAAACACTTCCCACATTGTTAACATTGAATCATAATCACCATAAAATAATTAAATTAAATGAAAAATATAATATCATTAAAATAATTATATTTATGATATAACTTGTAATGTAGAATTCTATACACCTTATAAAAGAAGATAGGTCCACAAAAAACTTATGTCCCAAAGAAGGGGGATTGAGAAAAACTAATTTTCCAATTTGTTAACTTTTTTACTATAAACATCTTAAGATATCAATAATAAAAATTATATTTAAACCATAATGATTTTCATGTTAATAATATTATAATAAATTAATTGAAATTCTATAAAACACAAAAAATATACACATGGTGAAAATTGCATTTGTTTGAAAGAAAATTAAAAGTGTGACGGAAATCCCTTACCTTAAGTCTCATCATTCATTATAAACATTAACAAGTAATGTATAGAAAATATGATTTATTTTAAATCTTATAAAGATAAATAATTATATATATAATACAATATATTATATACTTATGGCCTTTTATTTCACTTTTATTAAAAATTTCATGATAAACTCATTTTTTCGGGTAATAGGTTTTTTGTTTTCCATGCCTATATTGAATTTTTATTTTTTGCCCAATTATGATTTTAATTGTTCCATTATCAAAATAATAATAATCATGAAATAATTATAATATTTATGCATCCATTATACTCTAAATAAAAATCATTAATGATGATTTTCATAAATGAAGTGTGTTATGATCCAGGAGACGATCTGTCGTATGTTTGAATTAGAAACATTTCCATTTCAAAAAAATATTATTTAAATGTGATTAGTAATATTTTTTCCATAATTTTAATACTATCACAAATACCATATTATTTCTCTATAAATATCATCTATGTAGTCTGGGGATGAAAAGAGAGTCACACACTTCCTGAAGGAAGTAGTCCACAGTTACATAAATTATTGTATAATATTTCATTGTGTAAAAAATTACGAAACTAAAATGATATATTTATTCATAAGATTTGTCTTTATTTCATTAATGTAATTATTATTTAATTTATATAACACATATTTATTCTTATTACCTTCCATGTAAATATTTAGTGAAAAACAATTCACATTGCTTCACAAGGTGGTAGTCATTGTACTCTTGAGCGACATTATCGAATAACCTATAAAATCAAATGTAAATTATGTTTTATATGATATAATAAATAAAATAAATAATTATTTAACAAATTTAATATATATTATTTTTATCCATTATAATACTCAACTGTGATATGTGGTAATAGAAAAATGAAAGCATCAGTTCATGAGGTTGTACTCTGTTGTACACATGAATGATGATTTCATAGCCCATTAGATAGAAGTGTATATTTTTGTAGGTAATGAAATTAAAATCAAAATTATTATTATTGTAAATATTCTAATATTATCATATCATCAATTTTTAAAAATAAATTATGGAGGTTTAATAAATAAAAAAACAATGGTTGAATAATGTTACATCTTCTTCAGTAATCTTCTGTAAGCTTAAAAAAATCCATCCTAGAATGGATTTCATAGAAAATATGTTTTAAAAGATGATATTATATAAGTTTTTAGGGTATTTGAGTATGTATTGTCCAGTAAAAAATAGTTTAATGGTGTGAATAGGATAGGATATTGTGTAGCCTTTTATAAGTGAGATGAGTGACATGCTTGTAATTTTTTCAAAAGAAAAAGGTGTACCCACATATTTATCTTCAAATGAGGACCAAAAATGAATTATTATATATAAATAAACATCATAAGGTTGAAATATTTCCCTAATATATATTTTACATAACGTTTTTAGTCGTTTGAATCTTTAAATTTCCAGTTTAACCTCTAGTAAACCCATTTTTTTACTTTCACTATATTAATTAATTTTAACTATTTTCACAAAACAATTTGTTAATAATATAATTTTAACTAATAATATAATATAAATTATTTGTATTAAATATGTATAATCCATCTTTATAAATTAATTTCATATAAGTGGAAGTTTTTAATTTTAAATCAATTATGTATATGTAACAATGAAGCGGGGTTTCAAAGAGAAAATATTCAAAAGTATTCAAAAATAAAATTTAATATTCCATTATAAAATTGATTCCAATGAGGTAAATTAGATTAATTTATATATTATTTAACAAATATTACATTAAATTTTATTTAAAAATAATTTAAATTTATAAATAATTTATATGAGAATGTAGTTTTTATTTAAAATTCAGTATTTTTCACTATTCTCCATAAACTATTCTATTTAAAACATTATCAAAAAATAACCCGAAGAAATTATTTGTTATTTATATTTAAATTTTTTTATTATTTTTTCAAATTATTTTTATAAATTTTTCGAAAAGTAATTTTTAAATTAGATAACCAAAAAAAGAGAAAAAAATATTTTTTGGAAAAGTATTATTTTTAATCATAAAGTTAGATTTATACATTTCACTTGTTAATAAAACAAATAATATACATGTTAAATAGTCTAATAAATATCTAAAATAAATAAATTTCCCTAAAATAAATCACCAAAATATTTTTATTTAATTTATTTAGTTAAAATTCATTTATTCATAAAAACTATTTCTTAGAAAAAAATTTCCAGTAATTTAATTTAAAAAAAAATAATCACCAAAGAATTAATTTTCTACACAATTGTAAACCATGTATTTTCATAATTTATTTAATGGTATCCACATCCCCCATTTCAATGAATATTTTATAACTCCCATTTTAAAAAATAATACTTTTAATAATTATTCATGTTTTGTTTAAATTCATAGTTCCATGTCACACAAGATAAACTCAACGTTATGTCTAACACAAGATAAAGGAAGTACTACTTGTACCCAAAATATCAAAAAATTTAATTTTTTTGAAAATAAAGTAAAAAAATATTTGGGAGTTGCATTTTTACCCTCTTAAAATGAATTTCACCTATAAAATTCATCCCCTTCATCAAATGATTAACATTTGAGAAATTCTTTATAGGAACCCAAATTATAAAAATTATTAAAAAACATCTCTTTAAAATATATATTAAGAAAAAAATAGTTACCTAATGTAACACATAACTATGTTTATACATTGGAGAACATAGTTGGTAAGTGAATACTTGGACAATGATGAAAATCATATGTAATTATAGAGAGTGATAGTGATCATTAATTACAAGAAAGTGGATTATCTAAGGAAGGTTAAAGTTCCTAGTACCACAACCCAAATAGGAATGAAAATTTTAATTTAGATCATAAAAAATAATGATAACATGAAAAAAAACATTTACAATCCATTTCATAATGTTGAAGAATTATTTTCAGAGCATATACTGTCTTGATTTTATTCTAATTCATAAGACAAATATCAGACTTTGGTTATTCCTTGATCAATTTCCACTTAATCATTTACTCCATAAAATGAATCATATTTTTTATGCTTGAATCACTAATAGATCATAATATCCATAAATATAATGATAATTTATTTTGTTTGACTTTCGTTATCATAAAATGAAAATGGTCAGTTAAGTTATCCAATAAGCATAAATCTTCATCTGGTGAAGTAATATACTAATATCTAAATCCATTTACAATGTTAATCATAATCCATTCCATAATTGGTAAACTTTTCTACCCATCCCAAATTCAAAATTATAAATAAGGACACTAAATTTCAAAATAAACAACTGATCATTAATCTCCCCAAATAAAATGAATTATAACATAATTTTTACATATCGGAAATGTAAATATTATGGTCATATATTCTCATAAATCTAGGTAATAATGAATATTACCTTAAAACCTTTATGAAGACATCCATGATTCCTCATTACATTAATAAAAACATAAATTATTTAATATATTTAATAAACCAAATAATTCTATAAACACAATCAATGAAAACATAATCTATATTTTCTAAAAATCATTAATATGTTCTATGGAAATTAGTGATATAAAATTTACTTTATACAAATCAATCATATTATTACCTACATTATTATATAAACATCATGGACATATTAAGGGTTATATTTCCGTTAATCATTTTTTCAATGAATTTCAATTTTCCAGTGAATCAAATTTCTAGGTCATCAAAATGATTCTTCATATTCTTGAAAATCCTCAATGAAATACAAAATAGTGAACAATCCTCATTTTTTTAATAATTCTTTAATTCCAATACATAATGTCCACAATCATTATAATTCATTATTAATCCACTATCTAGGCTTTGAAATCTTATTTATTAATACCTATATCATTTTATATTTCATTCACAGTCTCTTCATTGTCAATATAAAAACCATTACTCATACAACCTTATTAATTATATTCACCATCATTCCCCTTAGGACATCAATTTTTTTAATTCCCAAAATTTCAACATTTATTACATTAAAAATTTTATGATACCTTAGATTGATCATTATTGTCATACATTACATTAGCCACACATTATAATTTTCCACATAAATTACATTCACTGTTCCTGTTTTCTCCACAACAAAAATGTATTCATATCCCTAAAATTCATTCCCTTATGTTCTTATTCCAACATTCATGGCATAGAAGAAAAAAATTCTTTGTTCCACTATGGACTCGTTTACCAAAAATCTCAATGAACACCATCCTTCATTATTTAGTGAGTTTGAGAGTTTTTTAAGTTGAACTTTATTTATCATATACAGTGATAACTAATTAGGCATAATCACAATATCCTTCACTCCATTCATAATAACATTTTTTATCAACATAAATATACCCATCACATTAAGAATCTATTTAAATAAATCATGATGGTTCATAAAGGGTCTTTAAATTTAAATAGAATATCACCTAGGAGTGTCAATCCAGGTGGGTAATAAGGCCTATTTCTGAAAACCATGTGAAGATATAGTCTATCACAATGTTCCCATTTAAGAGTCTTTACCCCTATGTACATTTGTGTCAGGTCCACATCCACTTCTAGTATACACACTGTGATGTTATTTCAAGGAAAAAATACTCTCTATGCTTTACCAAAATCACAGTACATTTTCTAATACATTGTCTCAAACATATAATAATCCGTAGATACATCCCTAAATGTATACTTAAAAGTATACCTATGGATATCACTAAAGATTTCACATCGTAGTTTCTAAATTATTTCTAAAAAATTCATTTTATACCATCTATTGACACCTAGTATTCTCATACATAAATATTTAATCTTTTATGATTATAATTCCTTACATTACACAGGCACACACCTGAGGAACATAATAGTTTAGTTCCTTTGGAATCATGGAAAAAAATATTCATTACTCCAGAAATATCTTTATTATCTCCCATAATTATCTTCCCTTTAGTGATATTCAAAATCAACACCTACATAAAACCATTAATCATAACATGGGGAATCAAATCAATTTCAAAGGAGGTGTTAAGATTCTTAGTAAGGTTAAAAAATGGATATATGTAAGCATAACATTAATATAAGGGTATGAGACAGTGATTATAATGTTTGAAACCCATTCCCAACATATTAAAGATATTAATAATCAGTCCATGAATAAATATTGGTATTTTGAAATACATGAATCATCAAGAAATAAATGAACTTGAGATATAATATCATAACATTGGCATAGGATATGTATTTTTAAAATACACACAAGCATAGAAAATAATTTCTAATGTATTCAAGGTTTATGGACTATAAAATCACTTTGTAATGGGTTCACTCCTAAAATCATCATGGTATTTATGGTTCCCTCCAAATACCATCATAAAAGGATAAATTCATTACATAACAAGATTTATGCCCTATTTAATACATATATATGTCATGAGATATAAATCTTTACCCAATCCATGAGATGTAGATATATGTCCCACCAATCTCATAATGAAAACCATATTTTTGTGTGCCATATGATCATAAAACATTAATCATATAATAAACTATGAAATTAAATGGTTTCTATTTGGAATTCATCATGTCAAAACCTATCAAAAAATGAAAGTTTCATAATAATTTTATCATTGAATAACCCATGAAATGAATACATTTCATAACAATTTTATCATTTTTACATGCGAATGATAAAATAGATTTTTAAAAATCATTATATCAATATTATAAACCATTTAGAGAGATAATAATAATGGTATCCATGGATAAATTCTCTAGTAATGTATAACTGACATCAAAGGATATCATCATATATGGAAAATTATTTTGGAAACATTCCGGGAATATTTATTGAGGAAAACAAATTTTCATTGAAAATAACTATTTAAAACATAAAAATAAAAAAAAAATTAGAAATAAATATCTCTAAAAAGAACCTTGAAAACATATAAATTAATTTTTACATATAATTTAAATCATTTCGTTGGGGAAATATGCTTTCTTCATGGAAAAATATATTTTAAAACATAAAAAAATTTAAAACTACTTTTCTCTTTGAAATAATTCAACTAAATTTATAGAAAAAAAGTAAAAATATTAAGGAAAAAAATTTATTTTAAAATATATTTGAAAAATTTTTATAGAGGATTGAAATCATGGGAATTCATAACAGCATTAAATACCATTAATGACGTTTTTGTAAAAAAATAGACTCTTTCTATATTTTAGGTGAAATACATATGGCTATTATTTAAAAAATTTAAAAAATATTCATTGAAACAAAATTATAAAAAATAAGACAGTTTTAAAAATTATTTCATTTTTTTTAAAATTTTTAATAGAATTTTTGAAAACCTTTTTAAGGAACATGGTTTCAGATAAAAAAGGTTTTTCTACATAAACTACAATTTTACATAAAAATCTTTTTCACATATCTTTTTACATAAAGTCACTGAAATGGGAAAAATGTCTGTTCTATAATTATATAACCATAGTACAATAAAATTCATGAGTTTATTGAAATATAGGTCATAAAATTTATTATTTAAAAGTGTAATCATAAACAATCTTAATAAACAATGAGATTATAACATAAAAGTGTAAAAAATTTTGTAACATTGAATCATAATAACCAATAAATAATGATAGAAAATAAATATTATACTAATATTAAAATAATTATACTAATGATATAAAATTTCATGTGGTATTATATTCACCTCATATATTAAGATAGGTGCATAACATATCTTTTTTACTAAAGAATGATATTTTAGACAAAACACATTTATCTTATTTTTAAAATTTTAACCATAAAACCCATGAATGATAGACCATAAAATGGATTTTTAAATCCATATATTTTTTAAGATAATAAAAATAAAATATGTTCAATCACATTATATATATTACAAACAAAATATAAAAATATGAATAATATGAAATGTGTCTCACAGAAAAAAAGTGAGATGAAAATTTATTACCTTAAGTCATAAAATCATTTTTACACATTAAAAAATAATTTATAATTAATATAATCTTGTTATTAATATATTATATAATCATAAATATATATATCTGGTTATATATTATTTAATCATATCCCTTTTTTACCTTTTAATTAACAATTCTATGTTAAAGTCATGTTTCAGATAATAAGAGCTTTGTTTTTCATATAAGTTTTGAATTTTTACATTGATTCATATTATAATTATTATGGTTCAATTACAAAAATAATAAAATAATTATATAATAATTATATTAATACTTAAATTATAGTCTTATTTTCAATAATTAAAGAGTTTTGTGATATATGAAGTGAATTACGATCATGGACATGGAGGGTCATACGTTTTCTTGAGTTGTGGTTAAATTTTCAATGATCATTATCGAAAAAAGGTATGTAATATATTATCTTTAAATAATGATTATTATATCCTAAATTCCATATTATTTCATTATAAATATCATCGATGTGTTTTGATGATGAAAATAGAGTCACGTGTCATAATGAAGGTGGAAATCCACACATATACGAATGATGTTATCAACATCCGGTGAGTGAAAAGGTCAAAAAATATATATTATATTTTCATAATATTAAAATTTTAATTAATATGATAATTATTTCATTAATATCTAAAATATTTATCCTTATTATCTTTCATATAATGTGTCAGTGAAAAAACAATCACATCACTTTTTGAGGTAGTAGTCTGTCGTCCACATTAGTGACATTATTATATCCCCTATAGAATATTAAGTAAAAAGTTAAATATGATATAGAAGATAAAGAGTCATATTTATGTTAAAAATGTCTGTTATATACTTTATATCAATCATCATACCCAACCGTGATATGTGTTAATGCAGAAAAAATGGTATTCGTTTGTGAGGTGGTAGTTTGTCTTATATAAGAATGATGAATTTGTAAGAAATTTTATGTAAGTGAATATGGTTTTATGTAATAAAATTATCATAAAAACATATAATTATATTTAATATATTTATGTTGATATATAATAGTTTTTTATTAATAATTTCATGTGGACGAGAAAGAAATAAAATGAAATTTATCGTTGAATAATGATACCTCTTTGGTTTTCACAAATATCATTCCTAGGTTGGATTTATTACCAAAATAGGATTTCTAGGATGACATGAGGAAATTTGGAAAGGTATTTGGGAAGTTATATTCGTAAAAAATTGGTTTTTAATGTTTTAATAAGAGAGGATATGGGGTGTCCTTCAATATGTGAGGTGAGTTGCACACAAGTATGTTTTTAGAAAGGTAAAGGTGAGCCCACATTTTTATCATCCAAAACAACTCTAAAATAGAGTAATATATAGTATTATATATTACATGGTCACAATATATCCATAAAATATATTTTATAGAATTATTTAATTCATTTTAGTCCTTATATATTTAGTTTATCCCCCAGGTAAACCTGTTTTTTACTTTAACTAGAGTAAATATGTTTTACTATTTTCACTATTCATATTGTAAAAAATTAATTTGAACAAGTTAGATAATATAAATAATTATATTTTCTAATATTGAATTAAATTTTTAAAATTTCATTCACTGAAGTGGATGATTTAAATTTAAAATTAATCTCATAGTTATGACTGGAAAGTAGGTTTTGAAATAAAAAAGATTAAAAGTTTACAAATTTTTAATAACCCATTGCATTATAGAATTTATTCCTATTAAAAAAATTGTATTAATTGATATATTATTTACTTAATTAATCACTAAAATAAATTTAAAATATAATTTAACTTTATAAATATGTTAAATGGAAAGGTTGTTTTCAATTAAAATTTAATATTTTTTCACTATTCACAAACAAATAAACGTTTTCAGAAAATTCTCAGAAATTAACCCTAATATAATTTTAAAATTATAATTTTAAAAATTTATTTATATTTCTATTATAAGATATATAAAAATTTAAAAATTATTTTAAAAATAAGTGATCCAAAACATTGAAAAATTTTATTTTTTTAAAAAATATAGTTTTTAGGAGAGAAAATTGATTTATTCTTATATCTTGTCAAGAAAACAAGAAAGATTAATTTTAAATAGTTTATTAAATTTGTATAATATTTAAATTCCACACAAAATCATTCAAAAAGTTTTATAAATTTTATTTATTTAGTTGAAACATGCTTATTTGAAAGAAAATAGTTTATTGTCAAAATATTTTATTTATTTTCATTTTTAAATTAATGGGCACAAATTAATTCATATTATGTACATGTGTAAACCATATATTTTCATAATTTACTTCATCTTATCCATACCCTCAATTTCAATGTCTATTTTATATATTTCATGTTAAATGATAGGATTTTAGTAATATGTCACATTCTATTTAAACTAAATGGTGCATGTAATGAATGATAAACTATGTTTTATTTTTAAACCAACCTTAAATCATTGTTATGTGTAAAAAAATGAAAATATTAAATTCTTTTGAAGAAATAATATTTCATAAAATCTTGTGGTGTTGGAGGGAATTTTTAAAATTAGTATTTATGCAAATATAGTTGATGAAATATAATTATGTACCCACCATAACATCAAAAGTGGTTCAAAAAATGTGTATGAGGGCCTACTTCTTAAAATAAACCCACTTAGTGAATAAAAAGGTAAAAAACAACATGAATATATTCTTGGATGTATTTTTATTCAAAATAAGGGAATATGGGTTGTGGGATACTGTTTTTCTATTAAATTCTATGAGCATATGGATATTGAATTTATGCATAATGTACCAAACTATTGACGAAAAGCAGCACCAGTACATAAAAATAAATATTTAATAAAAAATAAAAAGTGAATGAAAATATTTATAAACGTCATATACATTGAAAATATTAGATAAATATAAGTTTTTTTCAGTTCATGTCAATATTGTGAAGGGAAATTAATGTATATATCATTAATCAATGAAACTAAAATATTATTAATAAAGGCCATAATAAAGGAAAAATTGACATTATAAAATATTTGGAGATAATCATGAGAGAAATTACTAAAAAACATTCCAAATAATCTTATGAATATATTTGGTGAGGTATCTTTTTCTGATAAGAAAAAATTAAGATGTATAATCTAGAATTCCCCACATTGATTGAGAATATTGTCACAACAAAGGGGGAAAATTATTTCTTTTGATAATAAGGAATGAACATGAGGGACAATTGAAAATAATCGATTGAAGTGAATATTCATATAATTATTCATGATAAAAATGAAAGGAAATCTAATAATACCATAAATGGATTAACTTGGTTAAAGTTCTCCTAAATAAACCATGTTGAAATCCCTAGGATCTCAAGCACCCACGCACGGAATGTTTAATTATTTTGCAAGATGATCCTGAAAGCCTAAAAGAATAGAAGAGACCAAATAAAAGGTACTTTTTTAATAGAAATAAAATCTACAAGAATTAATATTAGAATTTTATGCAGTATTGGTAATAAATGACATCCTTTGTTTTCATGAGGATGTATGAATGAGAAGTGCAAGATGGATGGACACAACTCAAATGATCATACATCAATTATTCAATCCCACAATAGAATAATGACTAATATAAATGTTTCAATAAGTTATACATTTCCCTTTATTTAAAATGTTAAAAAGTAGATTACACATAAAGAGATAAGAAAACATCCCATTCTTTACAAAGCAAAGCATGATTTTGAAAATCATAGGGAAGTATGAAGAGTCCATCAAAAATTTGAGCTAAATTGAAGGGGGACACTAGTTTAGAATAAACCATCAACGCATTTGTTAAAATTATAGAGAACATAGAGTCCACCTTATTTAACCCCTTGATATCCTGTTAAATAATATTTTCTAATTATTTTAAACTTTTCGATATTTTTCTTTTCACGCAACACTGAATATAGATTGTGTTATATGAAATCACTAACTTTGGATTGCCTTGCATGCAACACCATGTAAATATTTGACTACACTAAACACTTTTATTATATTTAGGTATGTTCCATAATTTTTTTGGATTGTTTTAAAAAAAATTCTAGTTCCTTCAATAGCTTGCATTATATAGAATACCCATTTTTACCAAAGTAAAATGAACTATTTATATTATTATTAAAATATCATTATAGTTTACACCTATTCATTGTAATGGAGGATATCAATAATAATATTTGAAATATGATTTTTTTTGAAAAAGGTATATAATAATATTTATTTGGTGACCAACAAACTAGGAATGAATATTAATCCTTTTTTTAAAATGTCGAAATTCTTTTTCGAGAAAACAATAAATATAAAAATAAACAATTTTTACATATATTAATGAATTAATCAAATTTTTATAAATTATTTTAATTAAATATAATTATATTATATTTATTCAACTATTTGACATTCCTTTTATGTGTTTTATATATAATATATAAGAATAAATCCAATTTTAGGTATAAAAATATATATTCTTTTTTAAAATGTAATTTTATAGCCTTTTAATGGCAGAAAAATTTTAATTATTGTTTTTTTAAAATTATATAAATTATACATGAATAAATATAGATAATTATTTAATGAATTAAATTAATATTTAATTTCTGTAAATTTTATTTTCTTGAGAAGTTTATTTTTTTGATAAATAGTGAAACAACACTGAATTTTAATTGAAAACTGCATTTTCCTCTAATTTTTTTATATATTTATATTATATTTTAAACATATTTTTAAAGTTAATTTACATAAACAATACTTATTTTTTAAAAGAGATTGTTTTGTGGGATCAATTTCATTTTGAAAATGAATATAAAAACTTTTCATCCTTTTAAACATTTTTAATTTTAAAACTCGTTGTCCCGTCCCATTTTCTGGGATTAATTTTAAATTAATTTACTCTAGTTATTTATTTAGTATTTGTAAAATAATATTAAATATCATAATAAGATACATTTATAATATTTTTTTTCTTTAAAAATAGGTTTTTTACCAAAAACATTTGAGACAATAATTATAATTAATTATGTTAATTAAGGATTAAAAAAAGAACGTAGTGGTTAAACATTAACAAAAGGATCCAAATAACCAATAAAATTTTCCAAAGAAATTTTATGGCCATATTTTAGCCATATCATCCATTTCATCAAATATTTACCCTTATTTGAGGCACATGGTGTAAGGGAGACCTCTGAATAGTGTTATCCTTTTTTATATTTACAAGAATACCACTCCTCATCCACTATATAAGGGCACTCACCCCATCATTTCTTCATACATATAAAGACGTTTATCTCAGAAGAACCCTTTCTAAATAATCTCCAAAATCCCCCCTATTATCTTATTATCCAAACTTTGAGAATAAACAAAGTCATGTTTTTCCTTTGGGGGAAACCAAAATGGATTTGCCAAAGAAGAGGTAACATCCTTCAACAAGTAAATTTGTTTTATTTCATTATCCAACCCCTAAATAATTATAATTGAATTATTATAAAATAACATAATTATTATTAATATACTTATATGTTCTTATTTAAAGGGTTATAACTACACCTACACACACATCTATTAAATGGTATGTGGAATAATCATTCGTGTGCAAGGTGAACTACCACCTCACAAATTGATGTCATTTAGTAATCCATTACCACCTTTAAAGGTAGGTAATTCTGATGTAATTACTATTATTATATGATATTTATTCTATTTATGAAATAATTATGATTAAATAATTATTATATAACACATAACTTCATTTTTTCTATTTTATGGGAATACATAACTCTATTTGTGGATGTGTGGACACCACCTCCTCCAAGAGATGTGATTCGTTCACACTCAACATAAAATTTATCAGGGATGGGTATAATAAAATATTATATTATTTATGACATAATAATTTGAATTTAACAATATTATTTATATACATAATTTTTATTTACTTTCTTTCATTCAATATAACATGAAAACTTAAACAACATTTATTCATATATACAACATACCATTTCTAAGAAAGGTGTATTCAACTACATATTTCTTTATTTTATAGATTATAATAAATAATTATATACTGAATATTTATGATATTTATTTCATGTTTAAAATTATATAAATAATTAAAATATGATCTATGTAAGGGGGGAAAGAATAATAAGTGCAAATATATATGAAAAAACAAAGTGGTTATTACCCAAAACATAACTCTAACATGGATTGTTAAAAATGGTTACTAAAAATTCACAAAAAATTAATATATGGTATGATATATAATAATATTTTTATTTTTTATTTTTATAATAAACATATATTTAGTATATAGTATGTTTGAATGAGTATGATGAAATTTAAGTCTTAAGGTAATGCCTTTAATGTCTCACATTATTTATATGAGATATATGTTATATTCACCACTTATTATAGTTTTGTGGTGTATACAATACCTTATGAAATATAATATAATGAATTAAAATTAATTCAATTTATTTAATGTTTTAATTTATTTTTTATTTCATGGATATCATGATTCAAATGTTTCTCATGTCGTAATGGGATTTCTAGTCTCCCTTATTTTTCGGTGAGACTTATACCTTAATCACCACTCATTTATTTTGTGTGGTATATAATCTTCCCATGAATGTGTTATTTTATTTTTATCCTTAATTTTATGTGTACCCAAATATCCATTTTATTATATCTATTTCATGTGATTTATTGTTCAAAGGTAACAAATGAGTAAAGTAATTTTGTCATAATTTTATTTCTTTGAGACACATGTTCTGTCAAGAACATATATTATTGTATGTGGTATATATACCTGACATGGAAATTTTATATCACGAATCCACTTATTTTCATCATATTGTAATAATCATTTAATTTTATTCTCTTTTGGGTATTATGAATCAATGTTACCAAATTTGTAAGTGTTTATTGATACAATATCACACTTTATCAGGATTGTTTTTCATTATACTCACATTGATTATATCGTATGATCCATATCTTAAGTAATCTCATGAATTTTATTCTTCTGTAGTTATGAATTATATATTCATGTAGTGGTATCTTTATTCCACTCTTTCGTACATAATATAATTGATAATTTTTTTTACATTTTTTTTAATTTATCTCTCTCTTCGGTCAAAATAACTGTTTATTAAAAACCAGCTTTCCTAAGACCATTTTATAAAATGTTCTACTATTATACTATGAGCATTAATAGAAATTTTAATCCACATTTTTCATTTTTTAAAAAATAGTTCAAAATGGAATATTTTTTCCTTTTTCTAATTGATTCATATTTCAAAATCTGTTACAATGTAAAATGAATGTTTGGAATGTATGGATTTATCTACCTTCATGACCCTCATTTCCTTGGATCTACATTTTCTTGTATAAAACAACTATTTAAAAAACATGTTTCATAATATTTTATAATTCAATTATTTTTAAAGTGGATTTTAAAAAAAGTTACTCAAAAAAATTATCTTCAAGATTTGTTTTAGATGCTTGTAAAATATTTCGTCACATGTTTTTAAAATTATTTTAAAATAAAAAAATTTATAATTTTTTTCTGTATTTTAAATTATATTTTCAAAGTTGAAATTATATTTTCTATAAGGAATATTTTAAATTATTTTTAAAAAATATTTTTTATATTTTAAAAGTGATTTAAAAATAGAAGGATTTAAAAATATATATTATTTATTAATAATGATTTATTAAGAAAGGTAATTTTCTTTTATAAATGATCTATGTGACATTTAAAAATACTTATCCGTCTATGAAAAAATTCTCTGATATAGATTGTGATGTAGTAGGGATATTTTATACAGAAATCATTCTCATTATTTATCTATATTTTTTATGTTTCTGATGTCATGTAATTTATGAAACCCATTTCTCTTCCATGGATGATACCACGATAAAATGACAATGAAACCTGTTTCTTTTTGTGGGTAGTTCTATGATGAAATTATTAAGAAACATGTATTTTTTTTATTGGTTATAGTATTATGAAATATTTATGATTCACGTCTCATTTAATTGGATATGATATCATGTTGATTAAATCAATATCATTTTATGATTTATGATATGATGAATGTTTTACTACATTGTGGAACATGTATGTATGATTTTATTATAGGATGTGCGTCACCTATATCTCCCTCCCAGGAATTGTGTATGTATTTAAAAATAATTATTATTTCATTATTAGAAAAAGAAGTGAAATTGATTAAGTATGACAGGGCAAGAATGATGATTGAAGTTGGTTTATTATGATAGGGTTATATTCAGGACTGAACTCAGTTTTGTATGACCGGGTGGGGAAGAAGAGTGAAATTAATTCAATATAACAAGGTTGGAATGAGGAGTCAATTATATTGAGTGTGACAATTTTGGAATAAGGAGTGGAATTGATTATGTATGATTGGGGTTAAATAATGAGTGAATGTGGTTCGGTAATACAGGTCTAGAATTGGAAGTGAATATGGTAATATAGGGATGGAATAGGAAGTGAACTCGGATCCATAATATAGTTCTAAAATAGAATGGGAACCCATTTTAGTAATACATGGATGGAACAAGGAGTAAATCAATTCAGTAAATGACTTCAACCACTAAGATGGACTTCAAAGTGAACCTTGACTACTAATATAGATTGTGGAATGAAACCATTCTACTTAGATAGCCTTTTATGTAATCATCGACTACTATGGAAATCATTTTATATGTTCACATATATTCCAAAATTCTATGTCTTATTTCAATGTTATGACTTTATGGCTTATGATCGTGATTCATTTATGATTTATTTCTTATGAACTATCAATATCAATTCCATGACTCATTTATATGATCTTCTATATATAGTGTATGATCTTCTAATACTATTTTCAGGTTATGATGCCCTTATTCTAAAGTTATTCTATCACATCTCATTTATTTACCCTTTCTGATCATCTCAACACACCATTTCTTATGTTTCCTTTCCCTAGTCTTTGAATATTGGTTTTATGGTCGATTATAAAACGGGAATATCTTTCTGGGAAGCATTGAATTTCCTTCACAAAGTAAATATATTTTGTTAAATGATTATAAATACACTACAGTATTATGGTCCTCAAGAATGTACATTTGTAATTTGAGGAATATTCATCTAAAATGATGTAATATACATTTATAATAAGCCAAGGTTTTTATAGTTTCTATAAAAGGAATGGTTTAGTCTTCCTTTGGAAACTAGGATGATATTACTTTAGTGAGATACCAATGTATATGTCTAGTCATGTTAATATGTATAAGCCTATGGTGTCAAATATTTAAAAGAAGGTTTCATTATTTAGATATTCTCAAAGTAATTTTTCATTATTATGGGGTTTTATTCTACAATAAATATTTTCGATGCTAGGATTTTTAATCTTAGTTAATTGTAGAAACTATAAGTCACTTTGTTAACATTTAATGTTTCAGAAGTGGAATGTATTTGAACTATTAAAATAATGTATTATGTGTAAATTTCATGAAGTGAATCTGAAATATAGAATGAGTATTCTGTATTATATATAAGATAAATATATTGTGAATGAAATGTTAATGGAATGAGATGTTCTAAATGTATTTTTTACATTGAAAATAAGAATCATTACTATATTAAGGTTTAGGAAGCATGATACATTATTCATATTTCATAATTTAGGAACCGATTATTAAGAAAGAATATAAGGAAGCTTAGTTAATTTATAAAGGAAGAGGTTGAATGATTGAAGTATTAATGTATTTGAATTAGAGTATTATGATATATAAATCATAAATTATATAAGGATTTTATGTATAATTTTTCATTAAGGATTTTTAGGATTCTGCAAAATGAAATAGCTAACCTAGAAAATAGATTTAAACCAAATATTACGTTAACTTAATGTTACCATTAACATTTTTTTTGTAGATGAGAAAAAGATATTCTGTATAGATAAAGAGATATTGATATGGATAAAGTATGATGGATTTTATTTATAACCTCAAAAAACGATAAAGGATTTGTTTTAAAAGTGTTTAATCTTATCATCGATGGAGTTCATAAAATTTTTGTATTTAAGGTATATATCCAATGATATTTTGAATAAAAAATAAAGAATGTTTTCAATAAGGATTTATGGTAATTCAGGTTATTATTGTGTTTAAATAGGATACATTATGATGTTATTCACATGTTTCTAATGTGAAAACCAAGAGAAATGTTATGATATATAGGGGATCCATGTTAAACTGATTGTTAGAAATTTGGTGATCTTATTTATAAAAGTTTTGATTTTAATCTTTCATAAGGATTACAAGGATGACCATCTATGGAATATTTTATGTTAAACCATGGTCTAGGTTTTAGATAAAAAATTATTATCTCAACATATAAGGATTTATTCACATTGGATAGCATGTTCTAACTTTTTTTCAATGTTGATGACTAATGGCATATTGAATCAATAATAATTCTATATATAGATCTTATGATCAGTTAGTTCTCCAAGCATAACAACGTCACCTTTCATTTTTTAAGTAATAGAAAAGCGGAAGTTAGTCAAGACACCACCAAAGGGTGAGATAATTCATATAAAATAGAATTAAATCATGTATATCCCCTTTTTTAAATTATTTATATTTATGAAAATGGTTTTGAAAAAATAGTTTGTCTTGTTATCATCATTTCTGATGATGTTAAAGATCTATTTGATGATTCTTTGGTTTATGGATTTATTATTGTTAACATTCTACTTACTATGTTTTCTTTCACTCTCCATTATAATTTTATAGTTATATTCCCCTTTAATTTTCTTGTTCTCAATTTCCACATATGTTCTCTTATTTTGAAAACTAATTATGAGTTACATTGGGATACAATTATGTTTCATACTTTATTTTTTCAAGGATGTTTTAGTATTCATTTTTTGGATGTGGGTCTATATCATAGTAAATATCATGTATTAAATATTTTATGAACTAGATAAATCTTGAGGGATAAATTCTTTTTAAGGGGATTATATTGAAATGCATGATATTTTTGAAATATTTTTTCAAATAAATTTATAATTTTTGTTATTTTTAGTTTCACATATCACTGAATATATGTTTTGTTTTAGGAAAGCAATATGTTTTGATTTCATTGGACGAAACACCATGTTAATCATATTCTATGAGAAACACATAGATTAGATTTTGGTACTCACAATACTATGTTTGTCTTATATTACACACAATGTAGAGTTTTTTTCAATATCTTATGTTACATTCAAATCCTAGTTATATGAAACTACAATGTATTGTTAGTATTATTATTATAATGTTATTTTTGTTTTCACCTAGATGTTGGAATTACATTTACAAATAATATTAATAAAATTATGAAAATATTCGATTCACATGCATATAAGAATAAATATTTGGTTAATAATAAATTAAAAATAAAGATAAAACCTTTTTGAAAATATAGGAAATATTTTGCGGGAAATCTAAATTTGAGAAATTAAACACATATTAATTGACTAAATTATAAAAAAATTGACATATTATTTTAATGATATATATATATATATATTGTTCGTCGGACTATTTAACATTCATTTTATGTGTTATTTATAAAAAAGATAATAATAAACCCAATTTTACACATAATGTCATATGTTCTTTCTAAAATTTAATTTTACCACATTTTAATAGTGAGCCTATTTTAAATATTTTTTTTTTCAATTTAATAAATTCTATTTGAAAAAATATTAAAAATTTAAGAAAATTTAAAATCAAAATTTAATTTGGGTAAATGTTTGGTATTTTTCTGAGATGTTTCATTTTTTATGAATAGAAAAAAAACATTGAATTTTAACTGAAAACTGCATTTTCATCTATTTGATTTATATAGATAATTAATATTAAAAAATTTAATGTATATTTGAATAAATTATTCATCTATTAATACAATTTATTTCATTGGAATAAATTTTAAATATAAATTGGATATAAAAACATTTCAAATGTTTTAACATTTTCACTGTAAAAACTCATTGTCGTGTCCCGTCTGGTGGACGAATTTTAAATTAATATTTTCCACTTCTATTTTTAGAATTATAAAAATGGAATTTCTATTTTTAATTATAATAATTTTTAATGTATTGTATATTAAACTTATTTTTTTACCAAGAATCTTATAGAATGTAATTTATCTTAATTACACTGATAAAGGTATAAAAGAATTTACTTAGGGGATAAGCATTATAACATAAGGGGCCAAATAACCTAGTAACATTTAAAAAATCATTTTAAATCTGGATTGAAACCATAACATAATTTTTCCCAATAAAAATGACCATTGTGGGTGTCATGTGATGTCAGGGGGCCTCTCAATAATGGTTACCTTTTTATATTTATAATATTTTCACTCCTCCGTAGCTATAAAAGGGAACACACCCACTCACATATTCAACCCTATAAATAATGTTTTCTCAAAAAAAATTATAAAATTAATCTCTGATATTACCTCCACTCATAATAAAAGCATCACTTTGGGAAGAAAGAAATCGATGTTAGTTATTTTGTGAAAACTAAATTTAATTACCTAAAGATGAGATAATATCATTCAATAAAAACTTTTTTTATTTATTTCACCAACCCTAAATTATTATTATTAAACCCTTAAATAAGAACTTATGTATCCTGAATATACTTTAATGTTGTTATGTTAAAGGTTCTACCTACACATATACTCACATCCATCAAATGGGATATGTAAACATCATTTGTGTGTATGGCGGACTACCACCTCGCGAACCTATGTTCGTTCTTCCATTAATACCTTTAATAGTTGGTAATAATGATGTTATTAATGTTTTTATATTATATATTTTTTATATATTGTTTATTAATTCATTTATTGTTATTAAATATCACATACCCTTATTCTTTCAATTTTTTGGGAATATGACAACTTTGGTTGTGGACGTGTGGACTACTGCCTCCTAAAAGTGATGTTAATCATTAACTCCATATACAGAATGTATATAGAATGGGTTTACTAAATTTATATAGTATTTATTACATAATTATTCTAATTAAATGTTAATATATATATATATATACATATATTTCATTTAATTTCTTTCTTTCAATAAGATAAGAAAACGCAAAGTTCATTCATGCGTACATACGATCTACCATCTACATGAATGATGTAATCCATTTTTTATTTATATATATTATAGATTATAATAAATTTTTATAGAATAGATATATATGGTTTTTATTTTTATTTTTAAATTCTTTAAATATTTTATTCGTGATCAATGTAAGAGGATCAAGAATAAGAAGTCTAAATATATACGAAAAACAATGCAGTTATTACATTAAACTTAAAATTAATATGGAATGGTTAATAAAATATTAATATAAGGTCATAATAAAATAATACATGGTATTATATATTATAATATAGATATTTTTCTATAATTATAATGAACTTATATTTATTAAATAGGGTTTTTAACATGTATAATGAAGGTCCAGACTTAAGGTAAAGGTTTCTCCAATCATTTTTATTTCTAAGAGATATATGATATATTCCCCACATAATTTTATGTTTTAGTTTATATACATTTCAATTAAATGTTATGTTATTAATATAATCAATTTAATGATATTAAAAGAATAAATAGATGTTTTTATAATAAGGATATCGTGATTCAAATGTTACCCAATTGGTAAGGGGATTTCTAGTCTCACTTTTATTTTACTGAGACATATGCCTTAATTACAACTCATTTATTTTGTTTTTGGTATATATACAAAAAATTAAAAAATAATATGTTTCTTAACATTAATTTTTGGTTATTCACATATTAATTTTGTGATCTATATTTAATATGGTTTATAGTTCAAATGGTCTGAAATTGGAAAAGTAATTTTGTCTCTATTTGCCTTCTTTGAGAGACATGTTATGCCAAGAATCTATATTCTCCTAAATGTTTTATATACTATAAATTGGAATGTTTTATACTAAATATTTATATTTTAATTATATTATGAGAATCATGTAATTTTATTTTGTCATGGGTGTTATGATTGAATGATTCCAAAATGATATGATTTTATTGATACAATATCATCTTTTATCGGGATCATAAAAAATTATTCTTCCATTGATGACATATTATGATCCTTGTCTCTATGAATATCAATAATTTTCTTCTCCTATGGTTACTGAAGATATATTCAAGTAATGGTACCATTTTCAATCTCTTTGGTAATTAAGTAAATTAAGAATCTTTTTTATGAAAATATAACTTTATCTTTATTTTTGGTCAGAAATCTACGTTATATGAAAAACTTTTTCAAATAGTGTTTTTAAAAATTATTATAAAATTATAATATTATCATTAAAAGACCATTTTCTCATTTTTTTACCTTTTTAAAAAAATATATTTAAAAAATAAATTTTCCTGTCATTTTCCAAATCGAGGATCTATTCTAAACATATTACGGTGCAAAAATGAATGTTCAGCATGTACAGATTTATCATCCAATATCACCTTCATTTCCTTGAACATTAAATTTAATGTTTATAAGATTAATTTTTTTAAAATAAAAAGTTTCTAATTTTTTATAAATTTATTTTTTTAGTAATTTTTTTTAAATAAATTTTTTTTCAAAAATTGTTTATGTTTAAGAAGTTTTTTAAATGATTTTCAATGATTCATGTATACATTTTCTAGGTATTTTTTAAATAAAACGATTTTGAAACTATTGGGTCATTTTAAACATTTCTTAAAATAATAATTAATATTTTCCTTAAAAATGTATTTTTAGATTACTTAATATGTTTTGAAAATGGTTCCAAAGATAAAAAATTTAAAAATGTTTTATCTCTTAAAAATGATTTATAAAGAAAAGTTAATTTCTTTAATAAATTCTGTAAGTGATCATTCAAAATCCTTCTCTATATAAGGTGATATCATTTGATATAGTTTTTCATGTACTCTAGATATGATCTACAAAATCATTTTCATTCATTCTCTAAATGGTTTATGTTTTAGATGTAATGTTTTTGTGTATCATGTTTCTCCAATAAGGGTTATAGAATAATAAAACCCTTATGAAACCCATTTACTTTTCTAGGTTATTCTATGTTGTCATGATTATGAGACCTATATATTTACCATTTGTTCAATATGATGATATTTTTATGATAGCTATCTCATTTAATGGATTATGATATGATGTTGTTGAAACACATCTATTATTATTATTCATGATATGATGAATGATTTACAATTTTTTGGTACACATATGTATGATTTCATTATGTGATGGGTGGGACCTATTCATCCCTCCAAGTAATTGGATAAATATTTATATCTCATGAGTATGATAGGGCTAGAAAGAGGTTTGAACTCATTTTATTATGAAAGGGTGGGAATGAGGAGTGAACTTTGTTCAGTATCACAGGGATGCAATGAGGGATGAACTTGGTATAGTGTCATATGTCTGGAATGATGAGTCAAATCAGTTTTGTATTCCTGGGTTGGAATGAGGAGAGATATTAGTTTAGTTTGGCATGGTTTGAACAAGGATTCAACTCAGTACCGTATGACATGGTAGGAATGAGGAGTGAACTCGATTCTGTAATACAAGAATGTAATGGAATGTGATAAAAATTTAGTATTACATGGCTAGAACAAGGACTGAACTCAGTTCAGTAAATGAATTTATCCACTAATGTGGCCTTGGGATTGAACCATGAAATCTAATATTGTTTCGTGAGTCATCCCACACCACTAAATTGGACTTGGAAGTCATCCTTGACTAATATTTAAATCATATTAATGTTTAACGATCTTAAAAAATTCTATGTCTTATTCTTATGTTATTATTTCATGGATTATGATCTTTATTCCCATAAGATTCATGTATTTTAATCACCAAATATTTATTCAATTAATCATGTGTATGACCATTTATATTCATTTTACTATCTCTAGTATTATTCTCAGGTTCTCATACCCTTATGCTCAACATATGGTTACAAATATTCATTATTTACTCTTAATGGTCATATGATTTCACCATTTGTTATGATTTCATTCACATGGTTGTGAATAATGTTTTTTGGTAGGCTAACTAAATTGGTTGTTCGTTTTGAGAAATATAGATGATATTTCACTGTCTAATAATATTGTTTTTCATTTTTCCAAAGATGTTAAATTATTACAGTCCCCCAGAATTTATATTTGTAATGTGCTGAATATTCATATGAAATAAAGTAATATCTATGTATGATAATCCTAGGTCGTTGTACATTATTCCCATTAAATTTTAGTTTTATTTTTTACCCATTCATGTAATTTATGGTGATCTTATTTCTCAAATAGAGAATAAATTAAATGTAGTAAATTTTATTAACTATTTTAGATGTGAAGTAGTTTTCATTATGGTATGATTTATCAATTTGTTCTCTAAACCATATTTGGAGAAAAGAACTGCCAAATTGAAGTGCATATGAATATTGTCCCTTGAGGAGGAATTGATCTTGAGAATCTACAAGACCATTATATCTTTTGAAAATTTGGAATTCTTAGAATGTTTATTGAAAATTTTATTTCAAATTTATGAATGATTCTTCTATTATACTTGTTATATCAATAATAAATTCTAATTTTAAGGGTAATAAATAGTTTAAATAAATAATGATAACATAAATAAATTTAAGTATATGTAATGAATATTTTGTAATATATTTTACATGTATGTGAAGTTTTTTTAACATGTGTGTCGAGATGAGTGAATGATCTCAGGTTATTATTCCAAAAAGTATAATGTTATCAATTAGAATAATTATGATTTTTCCTGCAAAATTATCGATATCCCCATAATATGTTTTTTTATTGACTTTCAGTTACAATCACTTCCTGTTTTTAAATGGAAATATATATAATTTTTAGATACAAACACCTTGTTTTATACACTGATAATGGATCATGTATTCTTAGAGTACAAATACTAAAGTCACATTTCACGGAATGAAGTGATACCATCGTATCTTTTAGATATATGTTTATTTGTTATCAAAAATAGAGATAAGAGTATGAAAACATATCTGGTCAATGGGTAGAATATGAATCATAATTGAAAAAGGATTGATCATGTTGACATATAATTTTATATATTAAATATTAAAAAATAGTTACAAGGGGGTATTGTTGAACTCACATTGTTTTTTGTTCTATTTTTTATCAATTATTCTCATTGTGTGACGAATAATATTAAGTGAATTAAAGGAATTTGAAGTACCCAAGCATGATGGTGAAATAAAATTAGTTCCTATGTAAGGAAATAGGACATGTGGAGAATTTGGAATGAAACATGATGATTTAAGGACTTCTTTTATTCCTAGAAGGGATAAAAGTTCCACCATGATTTTATATCATGAATCAAATGTATGGAAAAGGAAACATGTTGAGAGGAAATCATCATAAGGATGTGGAGATTTAAATATGATTTTAATTGGGGAATAAAAACCATATGGTAGGCGATTCTTAATATATTTAAGTGATTAAAAATGAATATAAATAACAAAAACATCAATCCAAAGGTAGCCCTACTAGTCCAACAATGATGGAAGAGGGATAATTAACCTCGAGTCATGCCTCTAGTAGACTATAGGGTGGTGAAAATCAAAAATGGTATAAAAATCACACATATTGAAGGATGTTCCCCCATATTATAATATATTTATTATTAGATAGGATAAATAGACACTAAAAACTCTAAAATATAATATAAAATCAAACCCAAACTATCATATAACTCATGAACACTATTAAAAAAAAATAAAATCTCTAACTAAATACCCAATGATAAGTCCTTCAGTAGTTACTAAACATCAACCCCAACTGCCAAGATAAATATATTTGATTTAATCCCTAATATCTTCTTAGAGACATGAGAAATGTTTTATATATGTTGTGTAAGAATAAATGTAAACTCATTATGATAATACCCAAGGTATCTATTGGACAAGTGAAAAAACAAAAACTAATGCACTAGTGAGAAAACAACAGAACCAACAAACGTGTAAAGAAGATAAGTAATGAATATTAGAATTACCATAGATTTCTCACCAAATAATGAAACCAATATAGTAATATAATAGAATAATCGTGACAATGGTGCCCCACATCCACTTCCCAAATAAGATTCCACTATCTAGACCCAACGTACAATGTCCGGATTATACATACCTTCCATAAAAATTGTATCACATAACCATCCATCTTTGATGTTGGTCAAAACACATCCCTACCTACCCCATCTTTGCAAGGTCTAGCATATGGTGCTATAATCACACATCATCATCTCATCTTTCACCTAAAGACACCTGGTTAATCGCATCACTTCTTCCACAACAAAACATGATCCATCACATCATACCTCACTCAGAAAAACCTTCTCCATCACATAACATATCACATAAATACACCTATGAATTCAAACCAATGTCACCACCAATCCATAGTAATAGTGTATTATGAACATGAAGGACTTAATCCTTGTTCCCTCCTCCTACCATGAATTTCCCCTACTATATATCACATCACATCACTGTTGTCTAATATCCTACACCAACCCCTTTCATCATTATTTCTAAAGGAAGATCTCAAAAGAGGGGAATCCATCAATCCATATCAACATCATCCAATATATTGGGTAAAACACCTAAAACAAAAATCTTTTTTATTATTGGTAAGTGTACCCAACTCGGGAGGGAAATATATCTAAATGACAAAAAATCTTTGAATTAGATTGAACGCAATACCCAACAATTGGTTTCATATTATCTTAACTAGTGTATACCACCATGCCACTACTACACCACATGTGATATATCACAACTTCTACCACCACTACATACAACAGATAACAAAACCACCACACAAATCCATACATTTACACTTCGAATTATTGATCGCACCATTTTCCATATTTAACTAGTCTCTACAAAATCACATTTACAATTACATTTCATATCAAATATAAAAAACCCATACATTTATCATTCAAATTATTTAGTTTAATTACAACAAATCAATTTCTTGCCCATTATTATTCTTTTACCGACCCATGATATTTCGTTTCAATATTATAATCTATTCAAAAGTTTTTTTTGAAACTAAACTAAACACACCACACAATAACTCACACATATCTTATCAGTAATCACCAAAATACCACCTCATCCAATCCATCTCACAAATAAACATATCTCATGAAAACCACACTGCAAAAACTTCTAAATTTCTAATCCTAACCACCACACACCACAACCTCATAACACTATCCCCCATCGCATTTCATGCCGAAAGTATTGTTTCACTACCCCCACAAAACTCACAAAAAATCTATTCAGCACCATTACCTGGTAACATACAATATTAAATAAGGAAACATAGTATGCACAACAACACAATGCTCCACATCCCATATTATACAATTTTTTCTTAAGGTATTACCATACATCCCTTTATTATTTATCATGGGTATTATCACAAAACCAAGAACAGTATAGGAGTCCAATTTATTAACCATATATATTTTATTAACCAATTAATTTAGGGAGATATAAATAATAAACATAGAAAGGCTCTGGCATACATATCAACTACAACATAAGAAAGGATCCCAATAGCCATGATTTTAAACACTAGAAACCACAAGGTATAATCTCATTAATAATATCATTAAATCATTAAAAACATTTGATTACTTCTTATAGAAATTAATAATATATTTTAAAATTAAAAATAATTATTAATATGACCCGTGTTAGCCACCTGATCAAAGTAAAATCATGAAATGAATACTCATTCACTTGGAATGGGAGGGAATGATGATCTCCTACCTCATGGAATATTTTTGATTCACTATGAATAATAGGTTGAAAGAAAAACAACCCAGAAACCATAACCATTTAAGGAATCCTCATATAAACATTAAACACACTTACTGAATAACAATACACATCAAAAACACACCTCAAACAAAAACAATGTCACCATTGTGGATATTAATAATAAGAATAAAACGAAAATGTTGGATAAAGAGAATAAATTGCTACTAATATCCAACAAAAATTATCTATAACCTATAGATTAACATGGTATGGAAGGGGATGTAAGATATTCTAATGTCACATAGGGTTCACCAAAAAACAATAATAAAGAAGATCTGATTTATATATTTTAGAAGACCCTATTACTTATAAGAAACATGGAGTATATCGTATTCACATCATGGATTATAGATTCACATAATGAGTTTTCTGGAAACATTAAATTATAATTTTTGAACCAGATTAATGCAATGATTATCCCATATAGAGTGCATCTTTCAAAATTAAAGGCACCTTATCTAGAATTAATTCATGTAGTGAGTTCACCACTCACATCATGAATCTGTTCTTCTCATAACTCCTCACCCAAAAACAAGTTGTGAATCATTACCATCACAAGAATATAAAAACAAAATCACATAATAAATTAGATACTCACCTTGTGAATAATGTATTCCAGTTATTCTATAGCTCCAAACTCCACTAATCTATCCTCAATCCTCGACCTAAAACCTCCAACACCCTACTGGAAATGTAACGGTCCAAGAAGGAATAAAAATTTAAAATAGATTCCTATATAATGATTATTATCCTTGATAATTTAATCCATATGAAAAAAATGAAAGAGATTTTATATAAAACCACCATGTGAGATACCTCCTAGGGATCTCATTATACCCCAAACACAACCACCATCCAAAAATACATAATAAGAATTATAATAAATCACCTCTCACAACCATATCACTAGTCCCAACACCCCATCACCTAGAAGCATCCAAAAACCACCTATTTTCCATATAAATATTTGCACTAACATTCCAATATCTATAGAATCCAAGAGAAAAAATCTCCTCAACAAGAATAATACACCACCATGATTAGAAGAATAAAATTAATCCACTGTCAATATCAAGATATTTTCTAAGTTGGGTGATACTAACATGGCCAAAAAATGTGTTTTAGTATAACTCATCTTCACTGTGAATGGGTATTCCCTTATTTATGTAAATGAATCCATAAAACACCTCAAAAACAATGTAAAAAAGGAAAATATCATAAAAACGTAATGTTTAAAAAATCACATCATTAAAGAAAAAAAGAAAAAGAAAAATTACAAAACAATTCTTGGTATTGGGGATGCATTTGTGTCTCACACTCTTGCGTACTCATGTCCCACCCACAATGTCTCCACTGCACAAAAATTCCTTGGATGGATCAACCTCGAAACAAAAAATATTAATAATACTGGATGTCTTCTTTTCACTCAAATAACATCATGTCATCCTCGATATCAAACTCACCACATTCAATGACATGGAAGTCATTGTGAAGATACTGACGAAGATGTGACATGTGGAAAATGTCATAGATCTTGTCTTGGTATTTTTTTTGTACCAATTGATACACCACCTCACAAACATTAACCAATACCTCGAAAGTCCCAATGATCTAGGGAGAGTTCTTAATCCCATGCCTAACCTCCAGTTCCCTCATTGAGGATAAACTCTCCAGAACACATGTCCTCATTCCTCAAACTCCACAGGCCTCCACATATGATTAAAATAGTCTCAATGATATTACTATTACACAGTAATCCTCTATAAGAATATTTATGTCGTCTTTATCATTCAATAAATAAATTGGGATTGAAAAATATTTGCTCTTAATGTCTATCAAACCTAATGAAGGGTGACACTTCTGCAAATACAACACATAAAAAAGGTCCATATTAATCGATGACTGGTAGATAATATTTTAGGTGAACTCAATCAAAGGAATATTTCATTCCCATGATACTCCAAATTCCATGAACCTTTATCATAACATATAATTCAATTTATGGATGGCCTTCTCTATATTACCATCTGTCTGAGGGTGGGTATAAATGAGAAGGTGCGATTGGGATCCAAACTATATTGAATTCCATTCCTTATTGGTTGGGTAAAACAAGGATCCCAATAAAAAATGATGGTCCAAAATACCACATGAAACCTGAAAATATCATCTAAAAACAACCTCACTAATAATTCATTGATACTTGACTCTCTGATCACAAGAAAATTAGTTTACATTTTCAGTCAGTCCACTATCACCCCAACTACATTACATCCTTCTTGAGACGAGGGTCTCATGCTTAAACAATACATTGTGATGTCCTCCAATTTCCACTTAGGGACACCCAAGGGAATCAAAAAATCACTAGGAATTTGATGTCCCACCATCACCGGTTGGAAAACCAAACAAATTTCTATAAACTATTCCACCAAAATGTAATTATATCCCACTAAATCTACCACCATAAGATATAATACATTTGGTTACACCTGTATGAACCATTAATAGTGAGTTTTGGAACTCATGGAGGACATCTTCACATGCGTCCAATGGAATAGACGACCTTCCCTAAAACAAAAATTGGTTCTAACCATGATCTTCTCATCCCTCTAGAGTGTCATCATGGACAAGAAGATCACAAATCACCTCTACCTCTAGGTCTCTCCACTGAGGCTCATCCATCCAATGAATCAAAGATGACCTCACAGTTTTTTTATGAATAAAAAAATCACAACTTCTCTCCCTCATGTTAATATGCTTCATTGAAATCTATAATTTCCCTTTCCAAACATCAAGAGACTCATTAATTACGTCTCCCTAGGATTTCCAACATACTGCAATGGTAACATCATTCAACTTTAATGGAGCATAAAAGATCTCAAACAAATAACCCTAAAAGAACATCATCCACCTCCACTATAATAGATTCAAATACTACTGAGAGAATATTTCACTTGTAGCCTATGAAACCCACAAAGTACTCTCTGATGTGGTAAAAACACCAAAGCTTTAGTGAAAAGACTATTTCTGATAGATCCAAATCAGGGGAGGTATAGTTACGCTTGTGGGGATGTAACATCCAAGAACCATAAGATATCCCTACATATGATAAATTAATAAACTTCATAATACCATATGATAATAAACATTTAAAACATTAAACATGTAACACCCCAAGCTTTTACGGTACACTTCTCTTTGAATAATGTGATAGTGTGTGTTGTACGCAACATCGAGTTCAAACACACCACAACCAATCAAACTAGCCGTTATGAATAGTAATACCTACTTTTTGAAATTTTATAAATTTTATCTCTCATAATGGAATTCATTTTTGGATTCGGAATATCAAATTTTGCCTAGGGTGAAATTTTGGAACTTTTCGGATAACATTTATATTTTTATCAATAGTGAAAATTACTAAATTTTAATTAAAAAAATCTTTTTTAATCAAAATAATTTATATTGATAAATTATGAATTTGAGTGGTTTTAAAATATATTTAGAATATATTTTTACCAATTAATACAATTCTGGTCATTGTATATAATTTTACAATGAAACCGGACATAAACAAGTGTCAACCTTTTGATAGTTATTATCTCTTAAAAACACGCTTTTTGTTTTAACAACGGGAATTAATTATAATTAATTTCTGCCACTTATGTGTTTTAAATTTGGAAAAAATGGATTCCATATTTGGAATCAGGATGATCATGTTGTTTAAATACGAAACTTTTTTTTAGAATTTTTGAATAATTACTTCGGTAAATATTTTATTTACCATGGTTAAGGGTAAATCCGGAAAATAAGGTTATAATAATACTAAATTATCCTAAAACGTGTCGTAACCTTATTGGTGGATACATTTCCGACCATGGGCATCTTTGGATCAATTAGGGGACTCCATGGAGCCACTTGTAGGTGATGGAGACACTTTATTTTAATTAAGTTAAAATAAATACAAAAATGACAAAAGCATATATCTTTTAGAAAAAAAAATTTTACATAGGGTTATATATGTTTTATTTTGGACTATAAATATTAATTATAAATATAAAACGATTCTCTACATTGTGATATTTTATTTATAATTTTTAGACATTAAATAATTTAATTTATTTATGACACAATTATGATGCAGTAATTACCATAATAGTGAACAATTAAAATAATTGATATTATAAATACCCAAATAAATATAATTTGAGATTTTTTATGAATTACACTACTTTTTTAGGTTATTATGACATGTTACTATTGATTTAATTATCTTTATTCGAAGTATTAATTCTGTTATGATTTTTACAAAAATCAATTGTTCAATAGTGTCAAAATTGACATAAAAGAGTTATTAAAATAAATATTATATTATTAATTGATATTATAATCCTAAAAATCTAAGGTTCGTCCAAGAGACTTATATCATGATAGGTTTATCATAAATGGACAAATTTCGGGTCTCTTGGATGTATATAGTATGTTCATTAACCATATAATATAAAAATACAAAGAGACATTGTAAAAGTGAAACTAATTAACTAAGAGTTAATACTTAATGATAAGGTTAATATAGTAACTGAAACCTATATAAATCCTATTGGTTGAGTGTTTTTTGACCTATCCCCACCTTAACCTTTAATAATCCACTTTGGAGCCATTATAAACCGAATATGAATTTATTATAAAATAATATTTCTATCTTTTCCAAAGGTGCCCCTCACCCCCTCTTATAAAAGGGCACTCCCCATTCTCATTAACTCACACCTTAAAAGACTTTTTGTTTGGACAAACCCTTCCCAAGTACTCTATAAACTTTCTTCAATTCATTATAGATGCCTTCCTTTAGTCATAAAGCCAAATTAAGGAGCCCTTTTGATCAAATAAGAAGGAAGAACTCAAAAAAGAGGTAATGATTTCACCACCCTTTTCAAGTTCCTTTCTTCTTCCAATTCTTCTTTCTTTGTTATTACCATTATAAAATAATAACTCCATTATCTTATATATAATTTTATGTTATTATAAATATGGTAAAACCATATTCAGTATTCTATCCACCCTTTATATGGCATGTCACCATACGTGTGTACGTACGACTTACCGTCTCCAAGTCGTGGGGTAATTGTCATTCAATAAATTATTATTTTGATGGTGATAATAATGATGTGTAATTCCTTTAAATAATAAATATAACATGGTAATTATTCTTTACATATGATACAACATCCAATTATATATTATTTTAACATCAAAATAATGATATTGTCGCTCGTGCGTACGTACGGACTACCGTGTCCACGAACGCGATGAGATTCATCCTCCATCATATCCATTCAAGTATAATTCTCATTTGATGATTAAAAATAATTTTTAAGGACTTGATGTAATTCTGGATATGAATAAGATACAACCTATCCATAACATACACGGCTTACTTAACAAAGAATATGAAGGAAAACGAGTAAGTTAACACCCGAAATGACGATAATACTATGATATTACTAACAAATCAATGTTAAAAGACCATATATGATATCATATTAATGTAAATTATTCTTGTATAATTCAATAAAAATTATTTCACCATTATACAAGAGTTTAAAATACCGTCAACTGAGGAAAAAGTACAAAGTAAGGGGTTTCATATCTCACTCTTAATTTCGTGAGAATTCCATTGTTCACCACTTATTTATTGCATGTGGTGTATGTGTACTGCCCATGATTGTATTCATTGTGAAAAATAATTTAATTAATGTGTATTTAAATCATCATTGTTTGATCCTTCTTTCAAGGGTGTATTTTTTATAAGATACTTAATCTATAAGGGAATTCGAAATTTCAACTTCCATTTATTCAGTTTTACGCAAACTTCATTTATTATTTTACTCTGAGATTATGTGTAAAGACCCGAAGCTTGACGTACATGGACATTACATTACATTTGTGGAATACTTAGTACATAACAAAAACACACACACAAGGATCATAATAGTTTAGTGTCTTTGGAAACTTGGAACATAATCTTCTAATCCTGGTGAAAGATCTTCAATATCTCCCGTAAAGATCTTCCATTTTTTTTACCTAAAACCTTTCTTTATATCCTGGGGAAAAGAAAACATAAAAGGGTGAGCTCAAATGCTCAGTAAGGGTATAAAAAAGAAATAAAAATCATATCATATCTTTTTGAAAATCATAACCTGCAAAAGAGATCATAATATCTTAACATGGAACAAATCATAGAAGTGAAAATGAGATCACCATAATCATAACATGAAACTTGAAACTTTGTGGCATGCACACATAATCATGGAAAATCATTTCTTGTTAGTCATGACTCATTGCCAAGACTATCTTAGTGGACAAAGTCCCTTTCTGAACCGAGTTCACTCCTCGTTTCAGTCCTGTATCACTGAACCGAAATAACCATCCGTTCCAGCCATGTCTATCTCATGAGATATAAAATCTTTACCCAATGCATTTGAGGGAGATATAGGTCCCACCCATCTTATAATGAATACTTTCTTATGTGTGCCACATAATCATAAATCATACATCATCGCATAACCCATGTAATAAAAAATGGGATTCTTAAACAACATGACATCATAAAACAATCATATAAGATAAAGGAATTCATAAAAAATGTTTCCATCACAACATAATCAAATCCATGTAATAATAGGGATAAAAACAGAACCCTTTATTATCTTAGATGGAAAATAATTTTGATAAAACACTTGAATTGAATTCTTGAGGAAAATATCCTTTTTTCTTCAAAATCAATTTCTTTTCACAAAACATCATGCAATTTTAAAAGAAAAAGATTTTATTGAAAATAGTCATGAAATATTTTGGAGGAAGGTTCATGAAAATAAGGCTTTATAAAACCGTAAAAATCCGTTCGTGCCGTATATGTTAAAAAAAACATTCTTCGTACTTTTGTCGGAAAAGTCAAAAAGTACCTCGTATGAAAAAACGACAAAAGATTCTTTTCATATCTTTTACTAAAAACTCACCGAAGGGTAAAATTGGATTTAAAAAAATTTTAGGTGGATGGAAATAATATTACATATTGAAGAAACATGGATGTGGATGATAAAATACACCCCAGTAAATACCAAAGTATAATCAATCTCGGATAAAAATGAGATTGTGATATTTCCCTTACCTTAGGTCCGACTTGCTTTGTAAGTGTCTGAACCTCCTGTATAATGATTTAAATCATGTTATTGACTTATTACAGAATCATATTCATTGTTATGATATCATATATGGTTCACTTATGACATTATATTACCCGTTCTTTTGTAAATTCCATGTTAAAGAAGCGTTTTGGGTAAAATCGTTTCATTTATCGTAGTTGTTTTGACTTGTTGTTCTTGACATCATTATTACTTATATCATGATTTACTTACTTCCAGAATATAAAATATGATTTATATATCATATATATTCAGTATATATATATATATATAATAGGTAGATAAATAAAATGAAAAACACCGTTCATGGAGACGGTAGTCCGTACGTACGCATGAACGCTGTTTTCCTTTCCTTATTGTCTTGAAATGGAAGTAAGTAGATGACATACATATGTATATATATACATAAATCCAGTAGCTTTATAATTTCATATATTTCATTATTATTTCTTATATATACTTTATAATCATTCTTAAATGGTTAACATGGAGATTGAATCTCATCGCGTCGTGGAGACGGTACTCCGTACGTACGCACGAGCGATGATATCATTTCTATAAATATTGAATTGAATTGTAGTGGATTATACAATATATCAGAATCAATATGATGTTGTAATAACTATGTATAGTTATTCTTTACACCATTATACCCATCCATGTAAGGTGGTGGTGGAAAATAGATTACACCACGGCGTGGAGACGGTATTCCGTACGTACGCACGCGCGGTGATTTCTTTTTCCGTAGGATGGATAGATAGTGAAATAGGGTTGTTTCATAATTATAATAACATATCAGTATATGAGTGATACTGATGTTATTACTTCATAATGAAACAACCTAAGAAGAAGAAGTGGAAGAAGAAATAAAGATGAAAGAATTGGTAACGGTAATTACCTCTTCTTTGAAGTGCCTCTTTGAGACCTCCTCTTAGGGCACTAAAATTGGTCTTTGAGGAAGACCAGAACCTCTAGGATGTTTCTAGGGAAGTGTAGAAGAGATTTTGACAGGGGTTGGCCGAGCTTGAGTGCTCAAATTGGTGTGAGGAGGAGGGGGAGGAGGTGTCCTTTTATAAGGGAGGAGAGGGGCACCTTAGGAATATCTCAAAATATTATTTTATATTAAAGTCAAAATCGGTTTATAATGGTTCCAAAGGGTCTTATTTCGAAGCTAAGGTGGGGATGGGTCGAAATCCTATCATCCAATAGAATTTAGACAAGTTTAGGATATTATTTTAACCTTATCAATTAGATTTAACTCCAATTTAAATAATTTAACTTTTACCGTGTCTTTTTGTTTTCTTTCACTATATGGTTAATACACTTACTATAACATGCCAAACGAACCCCAAATTGTTTATTATTTATATATATATCCTTATCTAAGTCATTTGGCCTAACCTTAGATTTTTAGGAATAAAATAACAATTAATAATATAATATTTGATTTAAATACAATTTTGTGTCAATTTTGACACTTTTTGATATATGATTTTTGTGAAAGTCATAACAGAATTAAATGTTCGAAGAAAGTTAATTACATCAAAATTAATATATCATAGTAACCTAGAAAATTAGTGTAATTCATAAAAAGTCTCAAATTACATTTATTTTGGTGTTTATAACATCAATTATGTCAATATTTCATTAATAAGATAATTACTGCATCATCATTGTGTCATAAATAAATTAAATTATTTAAAGTATAAAAATTACAAATAAAATACCATTATGTAGGAAATCGTTTTATCTTTCTAATGAATATTTATAATCTAAAATCGAACATATATAACCCTATGTAACAATTGTTTTTCTAAAAGATATATGCTTGTGTCAATTTTGTATTCATTTTAACTTAATTAAAATAAAGTGTCATTATCACTTACAAGTGGATCAATGGGGTCCCAAAATCAACCCAAAGATGCCCATGGTCGACCATGTATCAACCAATGGGGTTAAGACACGTTTTAGGGTAATTTAATATTATTATAATATTATTTTTTAACCCTTATTTACCGGATTTACCCTTAACCATGGTAAATAAAATATTTACCGCAGTAATTATTCAAAATGTCTAAAAATAAAAGTTATCTATTTACACAATTTGAACATCCTGATTCCAAATATGGAATCCATTTTTCTAAATTCAAAACACAGAAATGGCAGAAATTAATTTAAAATTAATTCCCGCTGTCAAAACAAAAAAGCGTGTTTTTAAGAGATAATAACTATCAAAAGATTGACACTTGTTTATGTTCGGTTTAATTGTAAAATTGTGTCCAATGACCAACATTATATTAAGTGGTAAAAATATATTCTAAGTATACTTTAAAACCATTCAATATTATAATTTAACCACATAATATATTACGATGAAAAAAGTTGTTTTTAATTAAAATACAGCGTGTTTTTACTATTCATTAAAATATGAAAGTTGTCGAAAAAATATCAAAACTTTATCTAATGTAAATTTTTACATCCTGATTCAAAAGAAGAATATTATTTTGTCAAATTGAACATATAAACATGTCAAAAACTATATTTAAAGTGGGTGCGCCATCAAAAGGCGGTAAAACTGCATTTTTTTAAAAATAGTTATTTTACCTGAAAAATTTATTTTGTTCTTATACCATGTTCTAGAAATGTGTAAGATGAATAATAATGTTATAAAATTCTAAATTTAGTTAATACTATTCATAACGGCTAGTTCATAATAATATAACATTGTTTATTAAAACACGGTATTGCGTACAACACACGCTATCGAGGAAGGTCGCGATTGCGTGTAATGCAAGCCAAGTCAGGGTTGCGTGTTGTGAAAGAATCCTTCGTTGTTTCGTATAACAGAATCCAACCATATTTCTTTTATACATTTAATATATATATATATATATATATATATATATATACTCAATGTTGCGTAGAATAACTATTATCAAAATTGTGTGTAACACGGTCCAAGAATAGTGTTGCGTATACTACAAGCTAATACGGTGTTGCGTATAGCGCAGGGTAATCTTGGTGTAGAATACAACATAAGAGATTAATGAAATTAAAATAATATTTTTTTATAAAATCTCGGGGTGTTACATTCTACCCCCCTTAAAATGAATTTCGCCCTCGAAATTCGTCGGGGTTATAAATGGTTTACTATTCGAAAGTTTCTTTAATAGAAACCCACATCGTAAAAAGGAATACCAAAACCTGGCTTTAAAAACTAAAGTATGAAATGTAACGATTACCCAAATAAACTAATCACTGGGTTTCCACATAGGTGAAAATATGGATATGGAAGAGAAATCTAACCATCATGTTCTGATGGAGAGTGGTAGAGAACATGGCTATGGAAAATCCAGCAATCAAAAATCCATAGATTTGTGATGATATAAGGTACCATCTGATTCCTCAGGTATAAGATCACTAGGACAACATTTTTTGTTTTCAAGATCATTTCCATAATGTTGAAAATTTGAATTAGAATAAATACTTTCTTTATTTTGGTACAATATCACTGTTTTTCATGCCTTGAACAATTTCCACTTCATCTCTTAAATAAATGAAGTTGAATTTGTTATTCTTGAAGTGTTAGCAGATCATGTGATAGAATGACGGGTCATTCCATCTGTCTCAAACAAAAATTATATACATAAGTCGATCTATAGTGAGATTAATCACATATGGTTCCTAAAATGGACTTATACTTCATATATCATACTGCTTAATATAATAAAACTAGTTTCTACTAAACAGGGACTTCCTGTAGGTCAGTGGTAGGCGATAAAGGTCAGTCGCACTTCGGTTGTGGGTTCGATTACCACAGCCTTGTCCGATGCGATGGGCTGTCGTCCGTCCTGCAGGTTGTCCTTTTTCTAAAACAATATTACTATAACATCCCATCAATAATATCGAGAAAACTTCTATCCTTAAACAATACTAACTTATGTCCAATATAATCCATTCCAATCTTTAGGATTATCCATAATACTGCAGTACACTCTCATAACATAGTGAAAACGATTACCAGAGATTTAACACCATCGTCGATCCTCATATATCATAAGATATGTTTTGTTGGTCACATTCCAAACATTCAAAGTCCTTAATCGTGTATTCTCTTGAATACCTTAGTGAAAACATGAGTACAGTTAAAAGTTAACACTTTCCACATACCAAAATCCTCAAAATTCTATATAATCAAACCATGATATCACTTAGTCCTTATATCAATCATGAGCTCATGAATACTATTAAACATTTCATTTTCTCGTCTTCATTATGCGCATATCATCTTATTTCCAAAAAAAAATATCTCAATCACTTTGAATAGCACATCAATAAATATTGCAATACAACATTATTTTGTAATCCCATTACATAAACACTTAATCATTCCACCACATCGTTGTCATATTCAACATTTCCAATAGTGATCGCATGTGATTTCCCTTTGTCCTTTGCCTTCAGTGGTTGCTCATGTTGATCATCACTAACCCTTGGATTAGGGAAATTATTAGCATAATGCCCCATTTCCTTGCACTTGAAGCATTGAAGTGTTGGTGGTGCATTCTCTGCAGTGTTTGCTTTATTCACATCATTAGAAACCCTTTTTCCATTACTTCGACACTCAGCTTCTCGATGACCTTCTTTTCCACACTTAAAACATTTTCTAGTCCCTTTAAAACAATCTCCACCATGCTTCTTTCCACACTTTGTGCATAAGGAAACATTCATCTTCTTTTCACCATTATTCCGAGATTTCTCCATGAACTCCATCTTTCGTTTCTTGTCAAAACCATGAGATGGATATCTAACACCAACTTCCATTTCTACCTTGATATCACAACGCACAATTTCTTCATAGCTGCCAAAGTCTCTTATAGCTAATGACCTTCGAAGACTTGGTTTTAAGCCACTGAAAAATCGATCAACTTTACTTTCAGGTTGGATGATAATACCAGAAGCGTACCTTGCAAGTCTTGTAAAATTTGCTTCATAGGTACCAACAGATTCATCATCCCTTTGCTTCAGTTCAAGAAACTCTTTCTCCATCTTTGTTCGAAGAATACGAGGGAAGTACTTACTAAAAAACAAGTTCTTGAACTCGTCCCATTCCATGGACTCAATTTCATCTCTTGGCCTCGTATTCTTGATAAGATTCCACCATTGATCAGCTTCACCATCCAAACGATATACTGCTAAGATGACTTTATCATGTTCAGAACATTGAAGAACTGAAAATATCTTTTTAGTAGTATTGATCCATTGTTCAGCCACAAGTGGATCAGAAGACCCACTGAAAGAAGGTGGACGTTGCCTCATGAAGGACTCAATAGAATATTGTTCCTTTCTCTGTTCGTTTGGAAGTCCAGAATGATTCATAGCTTTTGTTAGTATAGAAATAAGATTTTGCACTCCATCTCCCATAACATTTGTTCGTTCAGGAGGGCAATCATTGTATTGTCCATTGCATTGATCAACACGGTTCCTTCGGGTTCCAGCCATTGTCTAATACCCAAAAAGAATAGTGTGAGTGGAAAAAATAATGCTAGGGAAAACAACATAATAAAGGGGGAGTACCCTCAATATCTAACATCTTAGGTTAAATTCTAAGATCGTTAGCGCAATTCTAGGACTATAACCTATACGTATACTTAACCTTAGAGACATCCCTAGACATACCTTAGAAATATCTCTAGGGATCTCACTACCGTTTTTCGCATCCTAGTTTCCAAAGGTTGACTAAACCTTTCCTCTGATACCAACTGTAAAGACCCGAAGCTTGACGTACATGGACATTACATTACATTTGCGGAATACTTAGTACATAACAAAAACACACACACAAGGATCGTAATAGTTTAGTGTCTTTGGAAACTCAGAACATAATCTTCTAATCCTGGTGAAAGATCTTCAATATCTCCCATAAAGATCTTCCATTTTTTTTACCTAAAACCTTTCTTTATATCCTGGGGAAAAGAAAACATAAAAGGGTGGGCTCAGATGCTCAGTAAGGGTATACAAAAGAAATAAAAATCATATCATATCTTTTTGAAAATCATAACCTGCAAAAGAGATCATAATATCTTAACATGGAACAAATCATAGAAGTGAAAATGAGATCACCATAATCATAACATGAAACTTGAAACTTTGTGGCATGCACACATAATCATGGAAAATCATTTCTTGTTAGTCATGACTCATTTCCAAGACTATCTTAGTGGACAATGTCCCTTTCTGAACCGAGTTCACTCCTCGTTTCAGTCCTGTATCACTGAACCGAAATAACCTTCCGTTCCAGCCATGTCTATCTCATGAGATATAAAATATTTACCCAATGCATTGGAGGGAGATATAGGTCCCACCCATCTTATAATGAATCCTTTCTTATGTGTGCCACATAATCATAAATCATACATCATCGCATAACCCATGTAATAAAAAATGGGATTCTTAAACAACATGACATAATAAAACAATCATATAAGATAAAGGAATTCATAAAAAATGTTTCCATCACAACATAATCAAATCCATGTAATAATAGGGATAAAAATAGAACCCTTTATTATCTTAGATGGAAAATAATTTTGATAAAACACTTGAATTGAATTCTTGAGGAAAATATCCTTTTTTCTTCAAAATCAATTTCTTTTCACAAAACATCATGCAATTTTAAAAGAAAAAGATTTTATTGAAAATAGTCATGAAATATTTTGGAGGATGGTTCATGAAAATAAGGCTTTATAAAAAACCGTAAAAATCCGTTCGTGCCGTATAAGTTAAAAAAAACATTCTTCGTACTTTTGTCGGAAAAGTCAAAAAGTACCTCGTATGAAAAAACGACAAAAGATTCCTTTCATATCTTTTACTAAAAACTCACCGAAGGGTAAAATTGGATTTAAAAAAATTGTAGGTGGATGGAAATAATATTACATATTGAAGAAACATGGATGTGGATGATAAAATACACCCCAGTAAATACCAAAGTATAATCAATCTCGGATAAAAATGAGATTGTGATATTTCCCTTACCTTAGGTCCGACTTGCTTTGTAAGTGTCCGAACCTCCTGTATAATGATTTAAATCATGTTATTGACTTATTACAGAATCATATTCATTGTTATGATATCATATATGGTTCACTTATGACATTATATTACCCGTTCTTTTGTAAATTCCATGTTAAAGAAGCGTTTTGGGTAAAATCGTTTCATTTATCGTAGGTGTTTTGACTTGTTGTTCTTGACATCATTATTACTTATATCATGATTTACTTACTTCCAGAATATAAAATATGATTTATATATCATATATATTCAGTATATATATATATATAATAGGTAGATAAATAAAATGAAAAACACCGTTCATGGAGACGGTAGTCCGTACGTACGCATGAACGCTGTTTTCCTTTCCTTATTGTCTTGAAATGGAAGTAAGTAGATGACATACATATGTATATATATACATAAATCCAGTAGATTTATAATGTCATATATTTCATTATTATTTCTTATATATACTTTATAATCATTCTTAAATGGTTAACATGGAGAATGAATCTCATCGCGTCGTGGAGACGGTAGTCCGTACGTACGCACGAGCGATGATATCATTTCTATAAATATTGAATTGAATTGGAGTGGATTATACAATATATCAGAATCAATATGATTTTTTAATAACTATGTATAGTTATTCTTTACACCATTATACCCATCCATGTAAGGTGGTGGTGGAAAATATATTACACCACGGCGTGGAGACGGTATTCCGTACGTACGCACGCGCGGTGATTTCTTTTTCCGTAGGATGGATAGATGGTGAAATAGGGTTGTTTCATACTTATAATAACATATCAGTATATGAGTGATACTGATGTTATTACTTCATAATGAAACAACCTAAGAAGAAGAAGTGGAAGAAGAAATAAAGATGAAAGAATTGGTAACGGTAATTACCTCTTCTTTGAAGTGCCTCTTTGAGACCTCCTCTTAGGGCACTAAAATTGGTCTTTGAGGAAGACCAGAACCTCTAGGATGTTTCTAGGGAAGTGGAGAAGAGATTTTGACAGGGTTTGGCCGAGCTTGAGTGCTCAAATTGGTGTGAGGAGGAGGGGGAGGAGGTGTCCTTTTATAAGGGAGGAGAGGGGCACCTTAGGAATATCTCAAAATATTATTTTATATTAAAGTCAAAATCGGTTTATAATGGTTCCAAAGGGTCTTATTTCGAAGCTAAGGTGAGGATGGGTCGCAATTCTATCAACAAATAGAATTTAGACATGTTTAGGATATTATTTTAACCTTATCAATTAGATTTAACTCCAATTTAAATAATTTAACTTTTACCATGTCTTTTTGTTTTCTTTCACTATATGGTTAATACACTTACTATAACATGCCAAACGAACCCCAAATTGTTTATTATTAATATATATATCCTTATCTAAGTCATTTGGCCGAACCTTAGATTTTTAGGAATAAAATAACAATTAATAATATAATATTTGATTTAAAAACTATTTTGTGTCAATTTTGACACTATTTGATATATGATTTTTGTGAAAGTCATAACAGAATTAAATGTTCGAAGAAAGTTAATTAAATCAACATTAATATATCATAGTAACCTAGAAAATTAGTGGAATTCATAAAAAGTCTCAAATTACATTTATTTTGGTGTTTATAACATCAATTATGTCAATATTTCATTAATAAGATAATTACTGCATCATCATTGTGTCATAAATAAATTAAATTATTTAAAGTCTAAAAATTACAAATAAAATACCATTATGTAGGAAATCGTTTTATCTTTCTAATGAATATTTATAATCTAAAATCCAACACATATATAACCCTATGTAACAATTGTTTTTCTAAAAGATATATGCTTGTGTCAATTTTGTATTCATTTTAACTTAATTAAAATAAAGTGTCATTATCACTTACAAGTGGATCAATGGGGTCCCAAAATCTACCCAAAGATGCCCATGGTCGACCATGTATCAACCAATGGGGTTAAGACACGTTTTAGGGTAATTTAATATTATTATAATATTATTTTTTAACTCTTATTTACCTGATTTACCCTTAACCATGGTAAATAAAATATTTACCGCAGTAATTATTCAAAATGTCTAAAAATAAAAGTTATCTATTTACACAATTTGAATATCCTGATTCCAAATATGGAATCCATTTTTCTAAATTCAAAACACAGAAGTGGCAGAAATTAATTTAAAATTAATTCCCGCTGTCAAAATAAAAAGCGTGTTTTTAAGAGATAATAACTATCAAAAGATTGACACTTGTTTATGTTCGGTTTAATTGTAAAATTGTGTCCAATGACCAACATTATATTAAGTGGTAAAAATATATTCTAAATATACTTTAAAACCATTCAATATTATAATTTAACCACATAATATATTACGATGAAAAAAGTTGTTTTTAATTCAAATATAGCGTGTTTTTACTATTCATTAAAATATAAAAGTTGTCGGAAAAATATCAAAACTTTATCTAATGTAAATTTTTACATCCTGATTCAAAATAAGAATATTATTTTGTCAAATTGAACATATAAACATGTCAAAAACTATATTTAAAGTGGGTGCGCCATCAAAAGGCGGTAAAACTGCATTTTTTGAAAAATAGTTATTTTACCCGAAAAATTTATTTTGTTCTTATACCATGTTCTAGAAATGTGTAAGATGAATAATAATGTTATAAAATTCTAAATTTAGTTAATACTATTCATAACGGCTAGTTCATAATAATATAACATTGTTTATTAAAACACGGTATTGCGTACAACACACGCTATCGAGGAAGGTCGCGATTGCGTGTAATGCAAGCCAAGTCAGGGTTGCGTGTTGTGAAAGAATCCTTCATTGTTTCGTATAACAGAATCCAACCATATTTCTTTTATACATTTAATATATATATATATATATATATATACTCAATGTTGCGTAGAATAACTATTATCAAAATTGTGTGTAACACGGTCCAAGAATAGTGTTGCGTATACTACAAGCTAATACGGTGTTGCGTATAGCGCATGGTAATCTTGGTGTAGAATACAACATAAGAGATTAATGAAATTAAAATAATATTTTTTTATAAAATCTCTGGGTGTTACATTCTACCCCCCTTAAAATGAATTTCTCCCTCGAAATTCGTCGGGGTTATAAATGGTTTACTATTCGAAAGTTTCTTTAATAGAAACCCACATCGTAAAAAGGAATACCAAAACCTGGCTTTAAAAAATAAAGTATGAAATGTAACGATTACCCAAATAAACTAATCACTGGGTTTCCACATAGGTGAAAATATGGATATGGAAGAGAAATCTAACCATCATGTTCTGATGGAGAGCGGTAGAGAACATGGCTATGGAAAATCCAGCAATCACAAATCCATAGATTTGTGATGATATAAGGTACCATCTGATTCCTCAGGTATAAGATCACTAGGACAACATTTTTGGTTTTCAAGATCATTTCCCTAATGTTGAAAATTTGAATTAGAATAAATACTTTCTTTATTTTGGTACAATATCACTGTTTTTCATGCCTTGAACAATTTCCACTTCATCTCTTAAATAAATGAAGTTGAATTTGTTATTCTTGAAGTGTTAGCAGATCATGTGATAGAATGACGGGTCATTCCATCTGTCTCAAACAAAAATTATATACATAAGTCGATCTATAGTGAGATTAATCACATATGGTTCCTAAAATGGACTTATACTTCATATATCATACTGCTTAATATAATAAAACTAGTTTCTACTAAACAGGGACTTCCTGTAGGTCAGTGGTAGGCGATAAAGGTCAGTCGCACTTCGGTTGTGGGTTCGATTCCCACAGCCTTGTCCGACGCGATGGGCTGTCGTCCGTCCTGCAGGTTGTCCTTTTTCTAAAACAATATTACTATAACATCCCATCAATAATATCGAGAAAACTTCTATCCTTAAACAATACTAACTTATGTCCAATATAATCCATTCCAATCTTTAGGATTATCCATAATACTGCAGTACACTCTCATAACATAGTGAAAACGATTACCAGAGATTTAACACCATCGTCGATCCTCATATATCATAAGATATGTTTTGTTGGTCACATTCCAAACATTCAAAGTCCTTAATGGTGTATTCTCTTGAATACCTTAGTGAAAACATGAGTACAGTTAAAAGTTAACACTTTCCACATACCAAAATCCTCAAAATTCTATATAATCAAACCATGATATCACTTAGTCCTTATATCCATCATGAGATCATGAATACTATTAAACATTTCATTTTCTCGTCTTCATTATGTGCATATCATCTTATTTCCAAAAAAAAAATATCTCAATCACTTTGAATACCACATCAATAAATATTGCAATACAACATTATTTTGTAATCCCATTACATAAACACTTAATCATTCCACCACATCGTTGTCATATTCAACATTTCCAATAGTGATCGCATGTGATTTCCCTTTGTCCTTTGCCTTCAGTGGTTGCTCATGTTGATCATCACTAACCCTTGGATTAGAGCAATTATTAGCATAATGCCCCATTTCCTTGCACTTGAAGCATTGAAGTGTTGGTGGTGCATTCTCTGCAGTGTTTGCTTTATTCACATCATTAGAAACCCTTTTTCCATTACTTCGACACTCAGCTTCTCGATGACCTTCTTTTCCACACTTAAAACATTTTCTAGTCCCTTTAAAACAATCTCCACCATGCTTCTTTCCACACTTTGTGCATAAGGAAACATTCATCTTCTTTTCACCATTATTCCGAGATTTCTCCATGAACTCCATCTTTCGTTTCTTGTCAAAACCATGAGATGGATATGTAACACCAACTTCCATTTCTACCTTGATATCACAACGCACAATTTCTTCATAGCTGCTAAAGTCTCTTATAGCTAATGACATTCGAAGACTTGGTTTTAAGCCACTGAAAAATCGATCAACTTTACTTTCAGGTTGGATGATAATACCAGAAGCGTACCTTGCAAGTATTGTAAAATTTGCTTCATAGGTACCAACAGATTCATCATCCCTTTGCTTCAGTTCAAGAAACTCTTTCTCCATCTTTGTTCGAAGAATACGAGGGAAGTACTTACTAAAAAACAAGTTCTTGAACTCGTCCCATTCCATGGACTCAATTTCATCTCTTGGCCTCGTATTCTTGATAAGATTCCACCATTGATCAGCTTCACCTTCCAAACGATATACTGCTAAGATGACTTTATCATGTTCAGAACATTGAAGAACTGAAAATATCTTTTTAGTAGTATTGATCCATTGTTCAGCCACAAGTGGATCAGAAGACCCACTGAAAGAAGGTGGACGTTGCCTCATGAAGGACTCAATAGAATATTGTTCCTTTCTCTGTTCGTTTGGAAGTCCAGAATGATTCATAGCTTTTGTTAGTATAGAAATAGGATTTTGCACTCCATCTCCCATAACATTTGTTCGTTCAGGAGGGCAATCATTGCATTGTCCATTGCATTGATCAACACGGTTCCTTCGGGTTCCAGCCATTGTCTAATACCCAAAAAGAATAGTGTGAGAGGAAAAAATAATGCTAGGGAAAACAACATAATAAAGGGGGAGTACCCTCAATATCTAACATCTTAGGTTAAATTCTAAGATCGTTAGCGCAATTCTAGGACTATAACCTATACGTATACTTAACCTTAGAGACATCCCTAGACATACCTTAGAAATATCTCTAGGGATCTCACTACCGTTTTTCGCATCCTAGTTTCCAAAGGTTGACTAAACCTTTCCTCTGATACCAACTGTAAAGACCCGAAGCTTGACGTACATGGACATTACATTACATTTGCGGAATACTTAGTACATAACAAAAACACACACACAAGGATCGTAATAGTTTAGTGTCTTTGGAAACTCGGAACATAATCTTCTAATCCTGGTGAAAGATCTTCAATATCTCCCGTAAAGATCTTCCATTTTTTTTACCTAAAACCTTTCTTTATATCCTGGGGAAAAGAAAACATAAAAGGGTGAGATCAGATGCTCAGTAAGGGTATACAAAAGAAATAAAAATCATATCATATCTTTTTGAAAATCATAACCTGCAAAAGAGATCATAATATCTTAACATGGAACAAATCATAGAAGTGAAAATGAGATCACCATAATCATAACATGAAACTTGAAACTTTGTGGCATGCACACATAATCATGGAAAATCATTTCTTGTTAGTCATGACTCATTTCCAAGAATATCTTAGTGGACAATGTCCCTTTCTGAACCGAGTTCACTCCTCGTTTCAGTCCTGTATCACTGAACCGAAATAACCTTCCGTTCCAGCCATGTCTATCTCATGAGATATAAAATATTTACCCAATGCATTGGAGGGAGATATAGGTCCCACCCATCTTATAATGAATCCTTTCTTATGTGTGCCACATAATCATAAATCATACATCATCGCATAACCCATGTAATAAAAAATGGGATTCCTAAACAACATGACATAATAAAACAATCATATAAGATAAAGGAATTCATAAAAAATGTTTCCATCACAACATAATCAAATCCATGTAATAATAGGGATAAAAACAGAACCCTTTATTATCTTAGATGGAAAATAATTTTGATAAAACACTTGAATTGAATTCTTGAGGAAAATATCCTTTTTTCTTCAAAATCAATTTCTTTTCACAAAACATCATGCAATTTTAAAAGAAAAAGATTTTATTGAAAATAGTCATGAAATATTTTGGAGGATGGTTCATGAAAATAAGGCTTTATAAAAAACCGTAAAAATCCGTTCGTGCCGTATAAGTTAAAAAAAACATTCTTCGTGCTTTTGTCGGAAAAGTCAAAAAGTACCTCGTATGAAAAAACGACAAAAGATTCCTTTCATATCTTTTACTAAAAACTCACCGAAGGGTAAAATTGGATTTAAAAAAATTGTAGGTGGATGGAAATAATATTACATATTGAAGAAACATGGATATGGATGATAAAATACACCCCAGTAAATACCAAAGTATAATCAATCTCGGATAAAAATGAGATTGTGATATTTCCCTTACCTTAGGTCCGACTTGCTTTGTAAGTGTCCGAACCTCCTGTATAATGATTTAAATCATGTTATTGACTTATTACAGAATCATATTCATTGTTATGATATCATATATGGTTCACTTATGGCATTATATTACCCGTTCTTTTGTAAATTCCATGTTAAAGAAGCGTTTTGGGTAAAATCGTTTCATTTATCGTAGGTGTTTTGACTTGTTGTTCTTGACATCATTATTACTTATATCATGATTTACTTACTTCCAGAATATAAAATATGATTTATATATCATATATATTCAGTATATATATATATATAATAGGTAGATAAATAAAATGAAAAACACCGTTCATGGAGACGGTAGTCCGTACGTACGCATGAACGCTGTTTTCCTTTCCTTATTGTCTTGAAATGGATGTAAGTAGATGACATACATATGTATATATATACATAAATCCAGTATCTTTATAATGTCATATATTTCATTATTATTTCTTATATATACTTTATAATCATTCTTAAATGGTTAACATGGAGAATGAATCTCATCGCGTCGTGGAGACGGTAGTCCGTACGTACGCACGAGCGATGATATCATTTCTATAAATATTGAATTGAATTGGAGTGGATTATACAATATATCAGAATCAATATGATTTTTTAATAACTATGTATAGTTATTCTTTACACCATTATACCCATCCATGTAAGGTGGTGGTGGAAAATATATTACACCACGGCGTGGAGACGGTATTCCGTACGTACGCACGCGCGGTGATTTCTTTTTCCGTAGGATGGATAGATGGTGAAATAGGGTTGTTTCATACTTATAATAACATATCAGTATATGAGTGATACTGATGTTATTACTTCATAATGAAACAACCTAAGAAGAAGAAGTGGAAGAAGAAATAAAGATGAAAGAATTGGTAACGGTAATTACCTCTTCTTTGAAGTGCCTCTTTGAGACCTCCTCTTAGGGCACTAAAATTGGTCTTTGAGGAAGCCCAGAACCTCTAGGATGTTTCTAGGGAAGTGGAGAAGAGATTTTGACAGGGTTTGGCCGAGCTTGAGTGCTCAAATTGGTGTGAGGAGGAGGGGGAGGAGGTGTCCTTTTATAAGGGAGGAGAGGGGCACCTTAGGAATATCTCAAAATATTATTTTATATTAAAGTCAAAATCGGTTTATAATGGTTCCAAAGGGTCTTATTTCGAAGCTAAGGTGAGGATGGGTCGCAATCCTATCAACAAATAGAATTTAGACATGTTTAGGATATTATTTTAACCTTATCAATTAGATTTAACTCCAATTTAAATAATTTAACTTTTACCATGTCTTTTTGTTTTCTTTCACTATATGGTTAATACACTTACTATAACATGCCAAACGAACCCCAAATTGTTTATTATTAATATATATATCCTTATCTAAGTCATTTGGCCGATCCTTAGATTTTTAGGAATAAAATAACAATTAATAATATAATATTTGATTTAAAAACTATTTTGTGTCAATTTTGACACTATTTGATATATGATTTTTGTGAAAGTCATAACAGAATTAAATGTTCGAAGAAAGTTAATTAAATCAACATTAATATATCATAGTAACCTATAAAATTAGTGTAATTCATAAAAAGTCTCAAATTACATTTATTTTGGTGTTTATAACATCAATTATGTCAATATTTCATTAATAAGATAATTACTGCATCATCATTGTGTCATAAATAAATTAAATTATTTAAAGTCTAAAAATTACAAATAAAATACCATTATGTAGGAAATCGTTTTATCTTTCTAATGAATATTTATAATCTAAAATCCAACACATATATAACCCTATGTAACAATTTTTTTTCTAAAAGATATATGCTTGTGTCAATTTTGTATTCATTTTAACTTAATTAAAATAAAGTGTCATTATCACTTACAAGTGGATCAATGGGGTCCCAAAATCTACCCAAAGATGCCCATGGTCGACCATGTATCAACCAATGGGGTTAAGACACGTTTTAGGGTAATTTAATATTATTATAATATTATTTTTTAACTCTTATTTACCTGATTTACCCTTAACCATGGTAAATAAAATATTTACCGCAGTAATTATTCAAAATGTCTAAAAATAAAAGTTATCTATTTACACAATTTGAATATCCTGATTCCAAATATGGAATCCATTTTTCTAAATTCAAAACACAGAAGTGGCAGAAATTAATTTAAAATTAATTCCCGCTGTCAAAACAAAAAGCGTGTTTTTAAGAGATAATAACTATCAAAAGATTGACACTTGTTTATGTTCGGTTTAATTGTAAAATTGTGTCCAATGACCAACATTATATTAAGTGGTAAAAATATATTCTAAATATACTTTAAAACCATTCAATATTATAATTTAACCACATAATATATTACGATGAAAAAAGTTGTTTTTAATTAAAATATAGCGTGTTTTTACTATTCATTAAAATATAAAAGTTGTCGGAAAAATATCAAAACTTTATCTAATGTAAATTTTTACATCCTGATTCAATAGAAGAATATTATTTTGTCAAATTGAACATATAAACATGTCAAAAACTATATTTAAAGTGGGTGCGCCATCAAAAGGCGGTAAAACTGCATTTTTTGAAAAATACTTATTTTACCCGAAAAATTTATTTTGTTCTTATACCATGTTCTAGAAATGTGTAAGATGAATAATAATGTTATAAAATTCTAAATTTAGTTAATACTATTCATAACGGCTAGTTCATAATAATATAACATTGTTTATTAAAACCCGGTATTGCGTACAACACACGCTATCGAGGAAGGTCGCGATTGCGTGTAATGCAAGCCAAGTCAGGGTTGCGTGTTGTGAAAGAATCCTTCATTGTTTCGTATAACAGAATCCAACCATATTTCTTTTATACATTTAATATATATATATATATATATATATATACTCAATGTTGCGTAGAATAACTATTATCAAAATTGTGTGTAACACGGTCCAAGAATAGTGTTGCGTATACTACAAGCTAATACGGTGTTGCGTATAGCGCAGGGTAATCTTGGTGTAGAATACAACATAAGAGATTAATGAAATTAAAATAATATTTTTTTATAAAATCTCGGGGTGTAACATTCTACCCCCCTTAAAATGAATTTCGCCCTCGAAATTCGTCGGGGTTATAAATGGTTTACTATTCGAAAGTTTCTTTAATAGAAACCCACATCGTAAAAAGGAATACCAAAACCTGGCTTTAAAAACTAAAGTATGAAATGTAACGATTACCCAAATAAACTAATCACTGGGTTTCCACATAGGTGAAAATATGGATATGGAAGAGAAATCTAACCATCATGTTCTGATGGAGAGTGGTAGAGAACATGGCTATGGAAAATCCAGCAATCACAAATCCATAGATTTGTGATGATATAAGGTACCATCTGATTCCTCAGGTATAAGATCACTAGGACAACATTTTTGGTTTTCAAGATCATTTCCCTAATGTTGAAAATTTGAATTAGAATAAATACTTTCTTTATTTTGGTACAATATCACTGTTTTTCATGCCTTGAACAATTTCCACTTCATCTCTTAAATAAATGAAGTTGAATTTGTTATTCTTGAAGTGTTAGCAGATCATGTGATAGAATGACGGGTCATTCCATCTGTCTCAAACAAAAATTATATACATAAGTCGATCTATAGTGAGATTAATCACATATGGTTCCTAAAATGGACTTATACTTCATATATCATACTGCTTAATATAATAAAACTAGTTTCTACTAAACAGGGACTTCCTGTAGGTCAGTGGTAGGCGATAAAGGTCAGTCGCACTTCGGTTGTGGGTTCGATTCCCACAGCCTTGTCCGACGCGATGGACTGTCGTCCGTCCTGCAGGTTGTCCTTTTTCTAAAACAATATTACTATAACATACCATCAATAATATCGAGAAAACTTCTATCCTTAAACAATACTAACTTATGTCCAATATAATCCATTCCAATCTTTAGGATTATCCATAATACTGCAGTACACTCTCATAACATAGTGAAAACGATTACCAGAGATTTAACACCATCGTCGATCCTCATATATCATAAGATATGTTTTGTTGGTCACATTCCAAACATTCAAAGTCCTTAATGGTGTATTCTCTTGAATACCTTAGTGAAAACATGAGTACAGTTAAAAGTTAACACTTTCCACATACCAAAATCCTCAAAATTCTATATAATCAAACCATGATATCACTTAGTCCTTATATCAATCATGAGCTCATGAATACTATTAAACATTTCATTTTCTCGTCTTCATTATGCGCATATCATCTTATTTCCAAAAAAAAAATATCTCAATCACTTTGAATACCACATCAATAAATATTGCAATACAACATTATTTTGTAATCCCATTACATAAACACTTAATCATTCCACCACATCGTTGTCATATTCAACATTTCCAATAGTGATCGCATGTGATTTCCCTTTGTCCTTTGCCTTCAGTGGTTGCTCATGTTGATCATCACTAACCCTTGGATTAGGGCAATTATTAGCATAATGCCCCATTTCCTTGCACTTGAAGCATTGAAGTGTTGGTGGTGCATTCTCTGCAGTGTTTGCTTTATTCACATCATTAGAAACCCTTTTTCCATTACTTCGACACTCAGCTTCTCGATGACCTTCTTTTCCACACTTAAAACATTTTCTAGTCCCTTTAAAACAATCTCCACCATGCTTCTTTCCACACTTTGTGCATAAGGAAACATTCATCTTCTTTTCACCATTATTCCGAGATTTCTCCATGAACTCCATCTTTCGTTTCTTGTCAAAACCATGAGATGGATATGTAACACCAACTTCCATTTCTACCTTGATATCACAACGCACAATTTCTTCATAGCTGCTAAAGTCTCTTATAGCTAATGACCTTCGAAGACTTGGTTTTAAGCCACTGAAAAATCGATCAACTTTACTTTCAGGTTGGATGATAATACCAGAAGCGTACCTTGCAAGTATTGTAAAATTTGCTTCATAGGTACCAACAGATTCATCATCCCTTTGCTTCAGTTCAAGAAACTCTTTCTCCATCTTTGTTCGAAGAATACGAGGGAAGTACTTACTAAAAAACAAGTTCTTGAACTCGTCCCATTCCATGGACTCAATTTCATCTCTTGGCCTCGTATTCTTGATAAGATTCCACCATTGATCAGCTTCACCTTCCAAACGATATACTGCTAAGATGACTTTATCATGTTCAGAACATTGAAGAACTGAAAATATCTTTTTAGTAGTATTGATCCATTGTTCAGCCACAAGTGGATCAGAAGACCCACTGAAAGAAGGTGGACGTTGCCTCATGAAGGACTCAATAGAATATTGTTCCTTTCTCTGTTCGTTTGGAAGTCCAGAATGATTCATAGCTTTTGTTAGTATAGAAATAAGATTTTGCACTCCATCTCCCATAACATTTGTTCGTTCAGGAGGGCAATCATTGCATTGTCCATTGCATTGATCAACACGGTTCCTTCGGGTTCCAGCCATTGTCTAATACCCAAAAAGAATAGTGTGAGAGGAAAAAATAATGCTAGGGAAAACAACATAATAAAGGGGGAGTACCCTCAATATCTAACATCTTAGGTTAAATTCTAAGATCGTTAGCGCAATTCTAGGACTATAACCTATACGTATACTTAACCTTAGAGACATCCCTAGACATACCTTAGAAATATCTCTAGGGATCTCACTACCGTTTTTCGCATCCTAGTTTCCAAAGGTTGACTAAACCTTTCCTCTGATACCAACTGTAAAGACCCGAAGCTTGACGTACATGGACATTACATTACATTTGCGGAATACTTAGTACATAACAAAAACACACACACAAGGATCGTAATAGTTTAGTGTCTTTGGAAACTCGGAACATAATCTTCTAATCCTGGTGAAAGATCTTCAATATCTCCCATAAAGATCTTCCATTTTTTTTACCTAAAACCTTTCTTTATATCCTGGGGAAAAGAAAACATAAAAGGGTGAGCTCAGATGCTCAGTAAGGGTATACAAAAGAAATAAAAATCATATCATATCTTTTTGAAAATCATAACCTGCAAAAGAGATCATAATATCTTAACATGGAACAAATCATAGAAGTGAAAATGAGATCACCATAATCATAACATGAAACTTGAAACTTTGTGGCATGCACACATAATCATGGAAAATCATTTCTTGTTAGTCATGACTCATTTCCAAGACTATCTTAGTGGACAATGTCCCTTTCTGAACCGAGTTCACTCCTCGTTTCAGTCCTGTATCACTGAACCGAAATAACCTTCCGTTCCAGCCATGTCTATCTCATGAGATATAAAATATTTACCCAATGCATTGGAGGGAGATATAGGTCCCACCCATCTTATAATGAATCCTTTCTTATGTGTGCCACATAATCATAAATCATACATCATCGCATAACCCATGTAATAAAAAATGGGATTCTTAAACAACATGACATAATAAAACAATCATATAAGATAAAGGAATTCATAAAAAATGTTTCCATCACAACATAATCAAATCCATGTAATAATAGGGATAAAAACAGAACCCTTTATTATCTTAGATGGAAAATAATTTTGATAAAACACTTGAATTGAATTCTTGAGGAAAATATCCTTTTTTCTTCAAAATCAATTTCTTTTCACAAAACATCATGCAATTTTAAAAGAAAAAGATTTTATTGAAAATAGTCATGAAATATTTTGGAGGATGGTTCATGAAAATAAGGCTTTATAAAAAACCGTAAAAATCCGTTCGTGCCGTATAAGTTAAAAAAAACATTCTTCGTACTTTTGTCGGAAAAGTCAAAAAGTACCTCGTATGAAAAAACGACAAAAGATTCCTTTAATATCTTTTACTAAAAACTCACCGAAGGGTAAAATTGGATTTAAAAAAAATTGTAGGTGGATGGAAATAATATTACATATTGAAGAAACATGGATGTGGATGATAAAATACACCCCAGTAAATACCAAAGTATAATCAATCTCGGATAAAAATGAGATTGTGATATTTCCCTTACCTTAGGTCCGACTTGCTTTGTAAGTGTCCGAACCTCCTGTATAATGATTTAAATCATGTTATTGACTTATTACAGAATCATATTCATTGTTATGATATCATATATGGTTCACTTATGACATTATATTACCCGTTCTTTTGTAAATTCCATGTTAAAGAAGCGTTTTGGGTAAAATCGTTTCATTTATCGTAGGTGTTTTGACTTGTTGTTCTTGACATCATTATTACTTATATCATGATTTACTTACTTCCAGAATATAAAATATGATTTATATATCATATATATTCAGTATATATATATATATATATAATAGGTAGATAAATAAAATGAAAAACACCGTTCATGGAGACGGTAGTCCGTACGTACGCATGAACGCTGTTTTCCTTTCCTTATTGTCTTGAAATGGAAGTAAGTAGATGACATACATATGTATATATATACATAAATCCAGTAGCTTTATAATGTCATATATTTCATTATTATTTCTTATATATACTTTATAATCATTCTTAAATGGTTAACATGGAGAATGAATCTCATCGCGTCGTGGAGACGGTAGTCCGTACGTACGCACGAGCGATGATATCATTTCTATAAATATTGAATTGAATTGGAGTGGATTATACAATATATCAGAATCAATATGATTTTTTAATAACTATGTATAGTTATTCTTTACACCATTATACCCATCCATGTAAGGTGGTGGTGGAAAATATATTACACCACGGCGTGGAGACGGTATTCCGTACGTACGCACGCGCGGTGATTTCTTTTTCCGTAGGATGGATAGATGGTGAAATAGGGTTGTTTCATACTTATAATAACATATCAGTATATGAGTGATACTGATGTTATTACTTCATAATGAAACAACCTAAGAAGAAGAAGTGGAAGAAGAAATAAAGATGAAAGAATTGGTAACGGTAATTACCTCTTCTTTGAAGTGCCTCTTTGAGACCTCCTCTTAGGGAACTAAAATTGGTCTTTGAGGAAGACCAGAACCTCTAGGATGTTTCTAGGGAAGTGGAGAAGAGATTTTGACAGGGTTTGGCCGAGCTTGAGTGCTCAAATTGGTGTGAGGAGGAGGGGGAGGAGGTGTCCTTTTATAAGGGAGGAGAGGGGCACCTTAGGAATATCTCAAAATATTATTTTATATTAAAGTCAAAATCGGTTTATAATGGTTCGAAAGGGTATTATTTCGAAGCTAAGGTGAGGATGGGTCGCAATCCTATCAACAAATAGAATTTAGACATGTTTAGGATATTATTTTAACCTTATCAATTAGATTTAACTCCAATTTAAATAATTTAACTTTTACCATGTCTTTTTGTTTTCTTTCACTATATGGTTAATACACTTACTATAACATGCCAAAAGAACCCCAAATTGTTTATTATTAATATATATATCCTTATCTAAGTCATTTGGCCGAACCTTAGATTTTTAGGAATAAAATAACAATTAATAATATAATATTTTATTTAAAAACTATTTTGTGTCAATTTTGACACTATTTGATATATGATTTTTGTGAAAGTCATAACAGAATTAAATGTTCGAAGAAAGTTAATTAAATCAACATTAATATATCATAGTAACCTAGAAAATTAGTGGAATTCATAAAAAGTCTCAAATTACATTTATTTTGGTGTTTATAACATCAATTATGTCAATATTTCATTAATAAGATAATTACTGCATCATCATTGTGTCATAAATAAATTAAATTATTTAAAGTCTAAAAATTACAAATAAAATACCATTATGTAGGAAATCGTTTTATCTTTCTAATGAATATTTATAATCTAAAATCCAACACATATATAACCCTATGTAACAATTGTTTTTCTAAAAGATATATGCTTGTGTCAATTTTGTATTCATTTTAACTTAATTAAAATAAAGTGTCATTATCACTTACAAGTGGATCAATGGGGTCCCAAAATCTACCCAAAGATGCCCATGGTCGACCATGTATCAACCAATGGGGTTAAGACACGTTTTAGGGTAATTTAATATTATTATAATATTATTTTTTAACTCTTATTTACCTGATTTACCCTTAACCATGGTAAATAAAATATTTACCGCAGTAATTATTCAAAATGTCTAAAAATAAAAGTTATCTATTTACACAATTTGAATATCCTGATTCCAAATATGGAATCCATTTTTCTAAATTCAAAACACAGAAGTGGCAGAAATTAATTTAAAATTAATTCCCGCTGTCAAAACAAAAAGCGTGTTTTTAAGAGATAATAACTATCAAAAGATTGACACTTTTTTATGTTCGGTTTAATTGTAAAATTGTGTCCAATGACCAACATTATATTAAGTGGTAAAAATATATTCTAAATATAATTTAAAACCATTCAATATTATAATTTAACCACATAATATATTACGATGAAAAAAGTTGTTTTTAATTAAAATATAGCGTGTTTTTACTATTCATTAAAATATAAAAGTTGTCGGAAAAATATCAAAACTTTATCTAATGTAAATTTTTACATCCTGATTCAAAAGAAGAATATTATTTTGTCAAATTGAACATATAAACATGTCAAAAACTATATTTAAAGTGGGTGCTCCATCCAAAGGCGGTAAAACTGCATTTTTTGAAAAATACTTATTTTACCCGAAAAATTTATTTTGTTCTTATACCATGTTCTAGAAATGTGTAAGATGAATAATAATGTTATAAAATTCTAAATTTAGTTAATACTATTCATAATGGCTAGTTCATAATAATAAAACATTGATTATTAAAACCCGGTATTGCGTACAACACACGCTATCGAGGAAGGTCGCGATTGCGTGTAATGCAAGCCAAGTCAGGGTTGCGTGTTGTGAAAGAATCTTTCATTGTTTCGTATAACAGAATCCAACCATATTTCTTTTATACATTTAATATATATATATATATATACTCAATGTTGCGTAGAATAACTATTATCAAAATTGTGTGTAACACGGTCCAAGAATAGTGTTGCGTATACTACAAGCTAATACGGTGTTGCGTATAGCGCAGGGTAATCTTGGTGTAGAATACAACATAAGACATTAATGAAATTAAAATAATATTTTTTTTATAAAATCTCAGGGTGTTACATTATGTGTGGAATCACTATTCATTTTCTCATGTCATAATTTCCACTCCCCTTTTCTATGGATATACTTTTTATACACATAATCACTCCATTGATAATTTCTCAAGTAATCGATAAGAATTTGATAAGAGTAATTTTATCTCATTCTCCATTTGTTGAGTTAAACATCCAATTCATTGGTGTTGTTTTTAGAAGATTATGTTTGAAGGTCCTTTGACTATTTTAAACTGAATATCCAATCACATTTAGTGTATTTTTATTTTTCACACCGAAATATGTCGTTGATTTATCCATAACCTAAGGATACTGCCTTTATGAGAGAATTCATCTCAATTTACATTCCATTGAGACTTCTTTGTTTTTATACACCAAATAACTTTTATGTGGTGTATATAATGTACTTTGACATAGTATATCATGAATCCCTTTATTCTCATGATATTACAATGTTTTGATTACCTCAATTATTTTTATTCAAGTGTCTCTCTTTTGGTTAGAAACTCTAACTAAAATACCATTTTTAAATGTTTTAAAGACTTATTCTTCTAAATCTTCCTCATTAATGTCCATGTTTTAAAAAACTGTTTTAAGGATTTATTTATATGGACATCAAAGTTTTAAAATTAAAACTCCTTTTAAAAGTTTCAAAGTGGTATGGGATACTTTGATTCAAAAATCTATTTTAAATGGATTCTTGACAAATATTGGGACTTTTAAATGTTTTCACGAAAAGGATGATATTTCCCTAAAATAGTTTTGATGGTTATTTTCATCTATGTCAATGTCATTTATTACTACCGATTGAGGTTAATATGACACACTACAATCTTCCATATTGTATGGAATGAGTTATGTTTGACTGTGGATGTGATATTTTTATACCATTCATGGTTTGTGGTTAAAGTATTGACATTTCCTATGCTAGATTTAATACGAATGTTTATTTTATGTTTAAACACATTCATATGAGGAATTCATTGGACTTAGCAAGTGACGGTTGGAGCCCACTATAGCTCCTCGATGCATCGGTAGGTCTTATGATACAAACTAGTTTCTTGGCACAAGGCTTTGAAAAAATTCTATTTGTAGTCTTGGCACAAGGCCTTGGCTATGTGGTTATGATAGTCTGGCATTATGCATTCCATCATTATGAAAGTGAATAATGATATTGCATGTGATTATTTGATTAGTAGAATATCCATGTGAATAAGTAAATGGAAGTATTTCAATTTATTTTTCCCATACTATGTTGAAGTTCAAGTTTCAAATCCTTTTGTTTTATTTATACATTTACATAAATGTTTATTCTTATTTATTAATGTTTCCTCTATATTGTTATAATTACTGGGCATTTTAGCTCACCCATTTTCTATGTTGTATTTTTTCCAGGATGTGAAGAAGAAATTTATGAATGACCTACAGGGATAGTATGTGGGGATATGAGTGTTGACTGTGAAGAAAATATGTTGATGTTGTTTTCATTTTTATGATGTAATGTAAGACTTATGAATATATCTTGTGTTTCTAAGGCTACTAAACTAATCGGTATTTCGAGACTTGATCTTTATTGTGATCATGCCACTGTTATGTAATAATGCACCAACTCTAGGTAACTGGGGTCGAGATGTTACAGTTGGTATCAGAGTAAGTTTAGTACAAACCTTGGAAGCTAGATTAAGATAAACTCTAATTAGAGCACATATATTTAAGATGTAATTTGAGGATTAGTATAGAAGAACTTACTAGAATTTTGGTATTGTAGAAATTTTTTGAGTTTTCTGAGCAATACATCCCTGTCTAGATACGAGCAGGTAGAGGCGGCTCTGGCACATATGTACCTAGGCATAAAACCCGAAAACACCGCTTTGAACTATACTCAAATGGGAACTGGTGCACGAAAATGGGTCTTGCTGCACTCTTGGTTACGACACTCCTGGGGGATATGCTTAGGATAATTTACATTTTCTTTACAAATCGATATGAAGTGTTAAATATATAAGATGAGTGTAAATGACCTTGGTTATTCCTAATGTGTTTCAAATTGATAATATGGTGACATGTTAATCTATAAATGATTTTATGACTACTGTTACTCACACAATGCTTTCTGGTTTTAGTCAATGGATGGATTCCAAGGAAGTCATAGTGACATTGAGAATAATGTACAAGGTGGGAACAGTGGTGGAAACGAGCAATAAAATGGTATGTTGATAGGCATAAAATATATCGTCTTTATTCCAAATCAATTTTCCAAAAATATTATCAATAATATATATATATTAACCAATTCCTAGACTCAACAAAGAAGAGAAATGTAAAGAATGATAAGTGCTCCAGTAGTGGAGACCATGGAGAAAGAAATCCTAAATTTCCATCATGTAGGAAATGGGACGGAGACACCCAGGAAAGTGTCTCAATGGGACAAAGGAATTCTTTACGTGTGGGAAGGAAGGACATAATGTGATGAATTGTCGAAGAAAAATTTAGAGTACTATGGAAGAAGATAAAAATGGTCCCAAGAATCCATTTACAGTCATTTGCTGTAAATGTAGGGGACCTGGCCAATACCCAAGTTAATGCCCTATTCTATAGGATATTTTCTTGGAAAAAGAAGAAGCTATGTGGAAATAAATGGTTGGATAAATGTTTAAAAAGTATTAGTGCACCTTGTTGATGGGTTTAGTTTGGAATAATTTCTTCTTGTATTTGTAACCCTATAGTTTTCCATGTGAGAATGATATATTATGAAGAATTATCTTTTCTCTTGTGGATATAGTTATAAATAACCATTTGGTTTTATATGATCATTGGGTTTGAGGAAATTACAAGTTATTATAATTTGGGATGAAAATGCAATGTATGAGATAACATTTGTGGTTAAATAATGTTATTGTAATTTTGAGGAATTTATCTAATTTTTGTAATGTTGTAAAATATATTTATTGAAAAAGGACAACACACGGACCGTGTGACAACCTGTCGCGTCGGAAAAAGCTGTGGGAATCGAACCCACAACCAAAGTGCGATTGGGATTTATCGCCTACCACTAGACTACGTGAAGTCCCTGGTTAATGTGACTATTATTTTTAGTTAAATGATTTTATTGATCAATAATAATTTGATTTGGTATCATATTTCTTATCAAGTGAATACCATTAGTATAGGAAAATGATTTGGTGATTAAGTGATAAATGTTATTTTAGAAGATGTTCACTTTGCAGGGGACACTATATGCCCAAGGAAAATAGAATACTATGAGATTTCATTTGAGGAGTAATGGTGTATTTTTATCTATGTTTTTATTGTGGATTTATAGTGATTTGGGTTATTTATGGAAATGATTAACCTATAATAGAGAATATGTGATTATGTTAATTACTTTTAAGTATGTGACTTTAAGAGTAATTGATGTCATTTAGAGATACCATTTAACGTCGAAGACTACATAACCAAGTTCTTCTATGTTTTGAGTTTCAATATTATTTTGGATTTTATTAAAGTATTTTAAGAACAAATATTTATTTAATGCTATTTATTTAACTTTGGGGTATTGTTAGTTTAATTTTACGAATTAAGATTAGTGTTTCTTTCTCTAATGGAATATCCTTTTGCAAGATCATCAGATCTTATAGTAACCATTTTGGTTTTGATTAATTTCTTAAGACAAGGTAAATATATATCTTATCCTTCGTGGATCATGTGATTCTGTAAGAAGTTTATTCTATCTCTTCCAGTGTGACCAAGTCTTTTTGAATACTCATCATTTAAAAATGAGTTATTAGTAGGAATTTATTAAAGAACGAAACTTTTCAAACAAAAGTATATCTATTTATATTTTTAGTCAATCTTAGAAATGAATTCTTTATCTTTATGTAATGTATCTTAAAAAAATGATAAAAATGTTGTCCATTTACTTTTCCTACTGGGAAACTAATGAATGTTTGTCCCATCACAAGTTTCTGGTCTACTTATTATTAACTTTCTTCTGATCATGTTTTCTATCCCTCTATATAAGAACTTAACACCTAGTTTATCGTTCATATCCATGTTTTCCTACATGGAATCTTAATATGGGTTATCTTTGGTGACCTTTATACCTCTCTTCCTATCTTTTAAAGTGATACTTTTATTGACTCTTTTTCCGATGTGGGACTTTCCATTATATTCTCAAACCCAAATTTTAAAAAAATTGTGAGGATTAAATTTATTGGAGGATGGAATAATGTAACACCCCAAGCTTCTACGGTACATTTCACTTTGAATAATGCGATAGGGTGTGATGTACGCAACATCAAGTTCTGACACACCACAACCAATCAAACAAGCCGTTATGAATAGTAATACCTAATGTTTGAATTTTTATAAATTTTATCTCTCAAAATGGACTTCATTTCTGGATTCAGAATAATGAATCTAGCCTATGGTGAAATTTTGGAACTTTTCGAATAACATTTATATTTTGATGAATAGTGAAAATTACTAAATTTTAAATAAAAACATATTTTTTAATCGAAATAATTTATATTGATAAATTATAAATTTGAGTATTTTTAAATTATATTTTGAATATATTTTTACCATTTAATAAAATTTTCATCATTGTACATAATTTTACAATTAAACTGGACATAAACAAGTGTCAATCTTTTGATAGTTATTATCTCTTAAAAACACGCTTTTTGTTTTAACAACGGGAATTAATTTTAAATTAATTTCTGAAACTTCTGTGTTTTGAATTTAAAAAAATTGGATTCCATATTTGGAATCAGGATGTTCATATTGTGTAAATAGGTAACTTTTATTTTTAGACATTTTGAATAATTATTTCAGTAAATATTTTTATTACCACGGTTAAGGGTAAATCCGGTAAATAAGGGTTAAAAATAATATTATAATAATACTAAATTACCCTAAAAAGTGTCCTAAACTTATTGGTGGATACTTGTCTGACCATTTTCATCTTTGGGTCGATTTTGGGACCCCATGTATCCACTTGTAGGTGATAGGGACACTTTATTTTAATTAAGTAAAAATAAATACAAAAATGACATAAGCATATATCTTTTAGAAAAACAATTTTTATATAGGGTTATATATGTTGTATTTTCGACTATAAATATTTATTAGAAAGGTAAAACGATTTTATACATAATTATATTTTATTTATAAATTTTAGACATTAAATAAGTTAATTTATTTATGACACAATGATGATGTAGTAATTACCATAATAGTGAAAAATTAAACTAATTGATATTATAAATACCAAAATAAATATAATTTTAGACTTTTTATGAATTAAAATTATTTTCTAGGTTAAAATGACATGTTAGGATTTATTTAATTAACTTTACTCGAATTAATAATTCTGTTATGAATTTTACAGAAATAAATTTCTAAATAGTGTCAAAATTGACATAAAAGAGTTTATAAAATAAATATTATATTATTAATTGATATTAAATTCCTAAAAAATCTAAGGATTGGCAAAGAGACTTATATCATGATAGGATTATCATTAATTGACCATTTTCATGTCGTTTGGATGTATATTGTAAGTTTAATAACCATATAATATAAAAATACAAAGAGACATTGTAAAAGTGAAACTAATTAACTAAGAGTTAATAATTAAATATATGGTTAATATAGTAACCCAAACCTATCTAAATCATATTGGTTGAGTTTTTTTCGACCTATCCCCACTGTAAACTTTAAATAATCCACTTTGGAGCCATTATAAAATGAATATGAATTTGTTATAAAATAATATTTATAGCTTTTCAAAAGGTGCCCCTCACCCCTCTTATAAAACGGGCACTCCCCCTTCTCATTAAATCACACCTTAAAAGCCTTTCGGTTCGTCCATACCCTGCCCAAATACTCTCTAAACTTCCCTCACATCATCCTAGAGGCGTTCCTTTTGTCATAAAGCAAACTTAAGGAGCCCTTTTGATCACATCAAAAAGAAGAACCCGAAGAAGAGGTAATGATTTCACCACCCCTTTTCAAGTTCATTTCTTCTTCCACTTCTTCTATATTTGTTATTACCATTATAAAATAATCACTCCAGTATCTTATATATACTGTGATGTTATTATAAATATGGTACAACCATATTCAGTATTCTATCCACCCTTTGAATGGCATGTCACCATACGTGCGTACGTACGGCTTACCGTCTCCACGTCGTGGGGTAATTTTCATTCAATAAATTATTATTTGGATGGGTATAATAATGATGTTTAATTCATGTAAATAATAAATATAACATGGTAATTATTCTGTATATATGATATAACATCCAATTATATATTATTTTAACATCAAAAGAATGATATTGTCGCACGTGCGTACGTACGGAATACCGTCTCCACGAACGCGATGAGATTCATCCTCCATCGTATCCATTCAAGTATAATTCTCATTTGATGATTAAAAATAATGTTTAAGGACATTATGTAATTTTAAATATGAATATGATACAACCTATCCATAACAAACACGGCTTACGTAACAAAAAATATAAAGGAAAACCAGTAAGTTAACACCCGAAATGAGGATAATAATAAGATATTATTAACAAATCAATGTTAAAAGACCATATATGATATCATATTAATGAGAATTATTATTGTGTAATTCAATAACAATTATTTCACCATTATACAGGAGTTTAACCTACCATCAACCGAGGTAAAAGTACAAAATAAGGGGTTTCTTTTCTCACTCTTAATTTCGTGAGAATTCCATTGTTCACTACTTATTTATTGCATGTGGTGTATGTGTACTACCGATGATTGTATTCTCTGTGTAATATAATTTAATTTATGGCTACTTACATCATCATTGTATGATCCATCTTTAATGGGTGTATGTTTCACAAGATACCTAATTGATAAGGGAATTTGAAATTTCAATTTCAATTTATTCGGCTTTACGCAAACTTCATTGATTATTTTACTCCGAGATTATGTGTGGAATCACTATTCATTTTCTTATGTCATAATTTCCACTCCCCTTTCTATGGATATACTTTTGATACACATAATCACTCCATTGATAATTTCTCATGTCATCGATACGAATTTGATATAAGTAATTTTAACTCATTCTCCATTTGTCGAGTTAAACATCCAATTCATTGGTGTTGTTTTTACAAGATTATATGTGAATGTCCTTTGATTTCTTTTATAACAACCCAATATTTTATCAGATATATTCATTTTAATTTCTTTCATATCTTCTGTTGTACGTTACACCAAGATTATCTTGCGCTATACGCAACACTGTATTAGCTTGCAGTATACGCAACACTAATCTTGGATCGTGTTACACACAATTTCATGTTTCTTTGATAGTAGTTATTCTACAAAACATTGAGTATATATATATATATTCTATTTATTTTATAAGTAAAAAAAAGGAGCTTTCACAACATGCATACCAGACTTGGCTTGCATTACACGCAATCGCGACCTTCTTCGATAGCGTGTGTTGTACGCAATATCGGGTTTTACTAAACAACGATGTATTATTATAATATTATTATGAACTAGCTGTTATGCATAGTATTAACTAAATTTTGAATTTTATAACATTATTATTCATCTTAAACATTTTCTAGAACATGGTATAAGAACAAAATAATTTTTTTGGGTAAAATAAGTATTTTTCAAAAAATGCAGTTTTGCCGCCTTTTGATGGCACACCCATTTTAAATATATTTCTTGACATGTTTATAAGTTCAATTTTTCAAAATAAAATTATTCTTTGTAATAAGGATATAAAATTTTACCTTGGATAAAATTTTCATATTATTCTGATAACTTTCATATTTTAATGAATAGTAAAAACACGCTATATTTTAATTAAAAACAAATTTTTTCCATTGTAATAATATATGTGGCTAAATTATAATATTTAATGGTTATAAAGTATAAATAGAATATATTTTTACCATTTAATACAATGTATGTCATTAGCATTGATTTTACCTTGAATTCGTAGGTTAAATAAATTCAATCTTTTGCAATGTTTTAAACAAAAACCCGTTTTCTTTCGACATCGGGATTAATTTTAATTTCATTTCCGGGACTTATGTGTATTGAATTTGGAAAATGGATTCCATAATTGGAATCAGTGGGTCCAAATTATATTAATAGACTAGTTTTTATTTTTGGGCTTTATGAATAGTAGCTACGGTAAATTTTATTTACCATAGTTAAAGGTAAATCGGGTAACTAAGGGTAAATATAATATTATAAAATTACCCAAACACATGCCAAAATTCTATTGGATGGATAAAAGTACACCCATATCACCTAAGGGTCGGATTAGATTTATTTTATGGACTTCTGACCATGAAAATAATTTAATTATTATTAAAACCAAAGAAAGTGACATCATGTCACTCTCTTAAAGCTTATAAGTATAATAATTTTAATTTACTGATAAACATCATAAAACTTCGATAATAAATATTCTACATAAATCTAATAATATTATATACATCATGATAATTTATTTAGAATTTTTAGTTGTTAAATAATTGTCATTAAGGGTGATACATTAATGATGCAGAAATTATTTATTAAGTGAAAAATCAGTAATATAGTTTTTATTGAAAGAATAATAACCATTAAAAGGCCCAAAAACCTGACCAAAACTTATTTTTAGTGTATGGATATACCATAATCATACAATGACCAAATATATAACCGCTTGGAGTCTTATTAATGTGATTATTAAACTTATATTATTTTATTTTAAATGATGCCAAAGTTGTCACCTTTATAATTTAATACATATAACAATTTAAATATTGTGATTTTAAGCTGATAAATTCGAGTAAAAGTATTATTGTGAACTTTAATAGATTTATAATTATCATAGGATTTTATTTTTAATTTTTATGCAACATATATGTATATTAAATAATTATACAATAATGTTGTAGTAATTAATTTATTAATAGATAAACCAAATAAATGGTTTTAAAAATAATAAAATAAATATTATATGAACTATTTAATGTTCTCCACTAATTTTCTAGATACACATGGCCTTTTATGAATCTATTAAATCTTTTATTTCTAACATATCTTCTGTATATATTTTATTTAAATTCATATAAATGAATAGTGTCAAAATTGACACTATTGTAATTTTATAAAAATGACATATTATAAAATTTTTTAAAAATAAAAAAAATATTTAAAAATTAAAAATTTAAATTTATATGGTCTGAAATGTTATAATGTATCCAATTATGGACAATTCACAAAAAATAAGTTATTTTTTGTTATAATTTAAAATTTAGAATGTTATTACCACAAATAAAATTAAATTGATTAAGTAAGGATAAATCAAGTTGATAATGTTTAAAATAATTTCCTAACATGTCTAAATTTTATTTTTTGATGATATTCCAACCCTATATCATCTTATATTTCCATATGAGTCATTTTTGGAGGTTTTTAAGTGGGGTTAGATTTATTATAAATTAATATTTTTAAGAATTCCAAAGGTGCCCCTCTCCTCCATTATAAAAGGGCACCTCCTCCCTCTCTTCCTCACACCACATTGAGCCTTGAAGCTCGGCCAAACCCTGCCACTTTCTCCTATACAATTCCCTAGATACATCCTAGTGGTCCTCTTCCTCTTCAAAGACCAATTTTAGTGCCCTAAAAGGAGGTCTCAAATAAGCACTTCAAAGAAGAGGTAATGTCTGTTACCGATTCTTTCATCTTTATTTCTTCTTCCACTTCTTATTATTTAGTTTTTTCATCATGAAGTAATAACATAAGTATCACTTGTATAATGATATGTTGTTATAAGTATGAAATAACCCAATTTCACCATCTATCCATCCCACGGAAAATGAAATCACCGCGTGTGCGTACGTATGGAATATCGCCTCCACGCCGTAGTGTAATCTATTTTCCACCACCACCTTACATGGATGGGTATAATGGTGTAAATAATGAATATATATGATTATTTTAAAATATATTGATTCTATAATAGTATACATACACTCTAATACAATTCCACGATCATGGGAACGAGATCATCACTTGTGTGTACGTACAGAATACCGTCTCCACGATGTGATGCGACTCGTTCTACATGATTTTCATTACATAATTATTACATAATTGAATTGAGTGAATTAATATGATATATATTACACTAATAACATTCTATAAATGAGGTATCTATAACCTAAAAGAAGAATAAGAATTTATTCGACAAAACACACATAAGAATAAAAAGCAATAAACACCCGAATAACAAGTAACAATGAAATATTACTAATAAGAAGCTAATAATATGACCTTATATGATAAAATAACAAAGAGTATGATTCTGGAATAAGTCAATGACATTATTTAAATCATTATACAGGTGGTTTGGACACCTACAAAGCAAATCGGACCTAAGGTAAGGGAAAATCTCAAAATCTCATTTTTATCCGAGATTGTTTATACTTCAAAATTTACTCGGGATTATTTTATTATCCACATCCATGTTTAATCAATATTTAATATTATTTCCATCAACCTACAATTTTTTAAATCCAATTTTACCCTTCGGTGAGTTTTTAGTAAATGATATGAAAGGAATCTTTTGTGGTTTTTCGTACGAGGTACTTTTTGACTTTTCCGAAAAAAGTACGAGAAGAATGTTTTTTTAACTTATACGGCATGAATGGATTTTTAAAAAAACAGTATTTCCAAAAATATTCCTTTACAAGTCTCCATGTTTATTTTTAATCAACTTCTTTTAGTTTAAAATTGTATGACATGTTAAGAAAGGAAAAATTTCTTCGAAGTAGAAAGGATATTTTCTTCAAGAATGGAGTTCAAGAGTTTTATCAAAATTATTTTCCATCTAAGATAATATAGGGTTCTGTTTACATCCCAATTATTACATGGATTTGATTATGTTGTGATGGAAATATTTTTATTAATTCCTTTATCTTTTATGAATTGTTTTATGATGACACGATGTTTAAGATTCCCATCATTATTACATGGGTTATGATATGATGTATGTTTTATGATTTTGTGGCACACATAAGAATTGTATCATTACGAGATGGGTGGGACCTATATCTCCCTCCAATGCATTGGGTAATGATTTTATATCTCATGAGATAGAAATGGCTGGAACGGCAGGTTAAACTGGTTCAGTGAAACAGGACTGAAACGAGGAGTGAACTCGGTTCAAAAATGAACTTTGTCCACTAAGATAGTCTTGGAAACGAGTCTTGACTAATAAGAAATGATTCTATATGATTATTTGTGTATTCCACAAAGTTTCATGTTTTAAGTTATGATTATTGGTATTACATTTCACTACTATGATTTATCCCATGTTATAAAATTATGATCTCTTTTGCAGGGTAAGATTTCCAAAATGTTATGTTCTTATGAATATGATGTGATTGATATTTCTTTTGTTTACCCTTACTGAGCATTTGATCTCACCCTTTTATGTTTTCTTTTCCCCAGGATATAAAGAATTGTTTTAGGTAAGAAAAAAAGGGAAGATCTTTATGGGAGATATTGAAGATCCTTCACCACTATTAGAAGATTTTATTCCGAGTTTCCAAAGATACTAAACTAGTACAGTCCTTGTGTGTGTGTTTTTGAAATGTACTAAGTATTCCGATAAAGTAATGTAATGTCCATGTACGTCAAGCTTTGGGTCTCTACAGTTGGTATTAGAGGAAAGGTTTAGTCAAACTTTGGAAACTAGGATGCGAGAACTTTAGTGAGATCCCTATAGATATTACTAAGGTATGTATATGGATGTCCCTAAGGTTAAGTATAAGTATAGGTTATAGTACTAGAATTATGGTAACCTAAGATGTTAGATATTGAAGGTACTCCCCCTTTATTATGTTGTTTTCCAAGCATTATTTTTTCCTCTCACACTATTCTTTTTGGGTTTTAGACGATGGATGGAACCCGAAGGAACCGTGTTGATGAATGTAATGAACAATACAATGATTGTCCTCCTGAACAAACAAATGTTATGGGATATGGAGTGAAAAATCTTATTTCTATACTTACACAAGCTATGAATCATTTTGGACATCCAAATGAGCAGAGAAGGGAACAATATTCTATTGAGTCCTTAATGAGGCAACATCCACCTTCATTCAGTGGGTCTTCTAATCCACTTGTTGATGAAAAATGGATCAGTACAACTAAAAAGATATTCTCAGTTCTTCAATGTTCTGAACATGATAAATTCATCTTAGCAGTATATCGTTTGGAAGGTTAATCTGATCAATGGTGGAATCTTATCATGAATACGAGGCCAAGAGATGAAATTGAGTCCATGGAATGGGACGAGTTCAAGAACTTATTTTTCAATAAGTACATCCCTCGTATTCTTAAAACAAAGATGGAGAAGGAGTTTCTTAAACTAAAGCAAAAGGATGATGAATCAATTGGTATATACAAAACGTATTTTACAAGGCTTGCAAGGTATGCATCTGGCTTTATCATCCAACCTGAAAGTAATGTTGACCGATTCTTCAGTGGCTTAAAAACAAATCTTCGAAGGGCATTAGCTATAAGAGACTTTAGTAGCTATGAAGAAATTGTGCGTCGTGTTATTAAGGTAGAAATGGAATTTGGTGTTACATATCCATCTCATGGTTTTGACAAGAAACAAAAGATGAAGTTCAAGGAGAAATCTCATAATAATGGTGAAAAGAAGATAAATGTTTCCTTATGCTCAAATTGAGGAAAGAATCATGGTGGAGATTGTCTTAAATTGACTAGAAAATATCAATAGTGTGGAAAAGAAGGTCATCGAGCAGCTAAGTGTCGATGTAATGGAAAAAGGGTTGCTAATGGTGTGAATAAAGAAAATACTGCAGAGAATGCACCAACAACACTTCAATTCGTCAAGTGAAATGAAATGGGGAATTATGCTAATTAATCCCCTAATCCAAGGGTTAATGATGATCGACATGAGCAACCACTTAAGGAAAAGGACTAAGGGAAGTCACATGCAATCACTATTGGAGATTTTGAATATGACAATGATGTGGTGGAATGATTAAGTGTTTATGTAATGGGATTCCAAAATAATGTTGTATATAGTATCGTGGAATATTAGAATATTTATGTATTGGTCTATTTTGGTTTTCAATTATTTTATGGTACCGGTAACCATGGAAATTGATTGAGATATTTTTGGTAAGCAGATGATATGTGGATAATGAAGGGATAAGAAGATAATGAGTTTTTTTATTGTATTCATGAGCTCATGATTTGAGTATAATGAATTTTGAGGATTTTGGTTTGTGGAATGTGTTAACTTTTAACTGCATTCATGTTTTCACTAAGGTTCAATGGGTATTCATTCTTCAAGAGAATACACGATTATGGTATTCACATGTTTTTAATTTGACCAATAAGATATATCTTCTGATGTATGGGGGATAAATGATGGAATTCACGTGATTGTTATATGACATTTCATGTAATCATTTTCTTTATACTATGAGCTTAGACCGAAGTATTTTAGATAAGCCTAAAGATTGGAATGGATTATGTTGGACATAAGTTAGTATTGTTTAAGGATTGAACTTTTTCGATATTATTGGGATGTTATTGTAATATAGATTTAGAAAAAGGACAACCTGCAGGACGGGCGACAGCCCATCGCGTCGGACAAGGCTTTGGGAAACGAACCCACAACCGAAGTGCGACTGACCATTATCGCCTACCACTAGCCTACAGGAAGTCCCTGGTTAGTAGAAACTAGTTTTATTTTATTACGCGGTATGATATATGAAGTATGAGTTCATTTTTTAAATCGTATACGATTAACCTCACCATAGATGGACTTATGTATATTTGATAAATTTTTCTAACCTTTTGTTTGAAACATATGGAATGACTCATCATTCTATCACATGATCTGCCAACACTTCATGAATGGAATATTCAACTTCATTTCATTAAGAGATGAAGTGGAAATTTTTCAAGGCACGAACAACGGTGAGATTGTACCAAAATCAAGTAAGTATTTATTTTGATTTGAAAATTCTTCAACATTAGAGAAATGATCCTGAAAACCCAAAAAATGTTGTCCTAGTGCTCTTATATCCGATGAATCAGTTCGTACCTTAGATCATCCCAAATCTATGGCTTTGTGATTGTTGGCTATTTCATAGCCATGTTCTCTACCACTCTCCATCAGAACTTGATGGTTAGATTTTTCCTCCATATCCATATTTTCACCTATACTATCCTATGTGGAAACCCAATTCTGAGTTACATTTGGTGACCATTACGTTTCTAACTTTATTTTATAAAGTTAAGTTTTAGTATTCCTTTTTACGATGAATAGTAAACGATTTATAACCCTGAGGAATTTCGAGGGAGAAATTCATTTTAAGGGGGGTAGAATGTAACAACCCAATATTTTATAAGATATATTTATTTTAATTTCTTTCATATCATCTTTTGTACACTACACCAAGATTATCTTGCGCTATACGCAACACCGTATTAGCTTGCAGTATACGCAACACTAATCTTGGATCGTGTTACACACAATTTCATGTTTGTTAGATAGTAGTTATTCTAAAAAATATTGAGTATATATATATATATATTCAATGTATTTTATACGTAAAAAAACATCAGCTTGCACAACACGCATACCTGACGTGGCTTGCATTACACGCAATCGCAACGTTCTCTGATAGCGTGTGTTGTACGCAATACCAGGTTTTACTAAACAATGATATATTATTATAATATTATTCTGAACTAGCCGTTATGAATAGTGTTAACTAAATTTTGAATTTTATAACATTATTATTCATCTTACACATTTTCTAGAACAAGTTATAGAACAAAATAAAATTTTCGGGTAAAATAAGTATTTTTCAAAAAAATGTAGTTTTGCCGCCTTTTGAGGGTGCACCCACTTTAAATCTAGTTTTTGACATGTTAATAATTTCAATTTTTCAATATAAAATTATTTTTTGGAATAAGGATATAAATTTTTACCTTCAAAAAAATTTTCATATTATTCTGATAACTTTCATATTTTAATGAATAGTAAAAACACGCTATATTTTAATTAAAAACACATTTTTTTCATCGTAATAATTTATGTGATTAAATTATAATATTGAATGGTTATAAAGTATAAATAGAATATATTTTTACCATTTAATACAATTTATGTCATTATCATTGATTTTACCTTGAATTCGTAGGTCAAATAAATTTAATCTTTTGCAATGTTTTAAACAAAAACCCGTTTTCTTTCGACAACGAGATTAATTTTAATTTAATTTCTGCAACTTTTGTGTATTGAATTTGGAAAAATGGATTCCATATTTTTAATCAGTGGGTCCAAATTATATTAATAGACTACTTTTTATTTTTGGGCATTATGAATAGTAACAACGGTAAATTTTATTTACCATAGTTAAAGGTAAATCGGGTAATTAAGGGTAAATATAATATTATAAAATTACCCTAACACATGCCAAAATTATATTGTATGGATAACAGTAGACCCATATCACCTAAGGGTCGGATTAGATTCATTTTATGCACTTTTGACCATGAAAATAATTTACTTGTTATTAAAACCAAAGAAAGTGACAACACGTCACTCTCTTAAATCTTATAAGTATAATAATTTTAATTTAGTGATAAACATCATAAAACATCGAAAATAAATAGTCTACATAACGCTAATAAAATTATATACATCATGATAATTTATTTAGAATTTTTAGGGCCTAAATATTTGTCATTAATGGTGATACATTAATGATGCAGAAATTATTTATTAAGTGAACAATCAGTAATATAGTTTTTATTGAAATAATAATACCCATTAAAAGGCCAACAAACCTGACAAAAAACTTATTGTTAGTGTATATATATACCATAAGAATCCAATTACTTAATATATAACCGTTTGGAGTCTTATAAATGTGATTATGACACTTATATTATTTTATTTTAAATGATTTTAAAGTTGTCACCTTCATAATTTAATAAATATAACAATTTAAATATTGTTAATTTAAGATGATAAATTCTAGTAAAAGTATTATTGTGAACGTTAATATATTTATCTTTATCATGGGATTTTATTTTTAATTTTTATGCAACATATAAGTATATTAAATAATTATACAATAATGTTGTAGTAATTATTTTATTAAGAGATAAAGAAAATAAATGGTTTTAAAAATAATAAAATAAATATTATATAAACTATTTAATGTTCTCCAGTAATTTTCTAGATACATATGGCCTTTTATAAATCTATTAAATCTTTTAGTTCGAACATATCTTTGGTATATATTTTATTCAAATTCATATAAATGAATAGTGTCAAAATTGACACTATGGTTATTTTATAAAAATAACATATTATAAAATTGTTTAAAAATCACAAAAATATTTAAAAATTATAAATTTAAATTTATAGTGTCTAATATGTTATAAAGTATCCAATTATGGACAATTAACAACAAATAAGTAATTTATTGTTATAATTTAAAATTTATAATGTTATTACCACAAATAAAATTAAATGGATTAAGTAAGGATAAATCAAGTTGATAATGTTTAAAATAATTTCCTAACATGTCTAAATTTTATTGATTGATGATATTACAACCCTATATCATTATATATTCGAATATGAGTCATTTTTGGAGGTTTTTAAGTCGGGATAGATTTATTATAAATTAATATTTTTAAGAATTCCAAAGGTGCCCCTCTCCTCCCTTATAAAAGGGCACCTCTTCCCTCTATTCCTCACACCACTTTGATCGTTCAATCTTGTCCAAACCCTACCACTTTCTCCTCTCCACTTCCCTAGAGACATCCAAGAGGTCCTAGTCTTCTTCAAAGACCAATTTTAGTGCCCTAAAAGGAGGTCTCAAAGAAGCGCTTCAAAGAAAAGGTAATGTCCGTTACCGATTATTTCATCATTATTTATTCTTCCACTTCTTCTTCATTAGTTGTTTCATTATGGAGTAATAACATCAGTATCACTCATATACTGATATGTTATTCTAAGTATGAAACAACCCTATTTCACCATCTATCCATCATACGGAAAACGAAATCACCGGGTGTGTGTACGTATGGAATACCGTCTCCATGCCGTGTTGTAATCTATTTTCCACAAACACCTTACATGGATGGGTATAATGGTGTAAAAAATGAATATATATCATTCTTTTAAAGTGATACTGATTCTGAAATAGTATACATACACTCCAATACAATTCCACGATCATGGGAAGGATATCATCGCTCGTGCGTACATAAGGAATACCGTCTCCACGATGTGATGCGACTCGTTCTACATGATTATCCTTACATAATTATTACATAAATGAATTGAGTGAAATAATATGATATATATTTCACTAATACCATTCTGGAAATTATGTATCTATAACCTAAAATAAGAATAAGAATTTATTCGACAAAAAACGCATAAGAACAAAAAGCAATAAACACTCGAATAACAAATAACAATGAAATATTACTAATAAGAAGCTAAGAATATGACCATATATGATATCATAACATTGATTATGATTCTGGAATAATTCAATGACATTATTTAAATCATTATACATGAGGTTCAGACACCTACGAAGCAAATTGGAACTAAGGTAAGGGAAAATCTCACAATCTCATTTTTATCCGAGATTGTTTATACTTCAGAATTTACTAGGGAGTATTTTATCATCCACATCCATGTTTCCTCAATATTTTATATTATTTCCATCCACCTACAATTTTTTAAATCCAATTTTACCCTTCGGTGAGTTTTTATTAAAAGATATGAAAGGAATCTTTTGTCGTTTTTCGTACGTGGTACTTTTTGACTTTTCCGAAAAAAGTACGAGAAGAATGTTTTTTTTAACTTATATGGCATGAATGGATTTTTAAAAATACAAAATTTCCAAGAATCTTCCATTACATGTTTTTAAGATTATTTTTAATCAACTTCTTTTAGTTTAAAATTGTATGACATGTTAAGAAAGGAAAAATGTCTTTGAAGTAGAAAGGATATTTTCCTCAAGAATGGAGTTCAAGAGTTTTATCAAAATTATTCTTCATCTAAGATAATATATGGTTCTGTTTCTATCCCTATTATTAATGGATTTGATTATGTTGTGATGGAAATATTTTTATTAATTCCTTTATCTTATATGAATTGTTTTATGATGTCACGATGTTTAAGATTCCCATTTTTATTACATGGGTTATGCTATGATATATGGTTTATTATTTTGTGGCACACATAATAATGGTATCATTTTGAGATGGTTGGGACCTATATCTCCCTCTAATTCATTGGTTAAAGATTTTATATCTGATGAGATAGACATGGCTGGAATGGCAGGTTAAACCTGTTCAGTGAAACAAGACTGAAACGAGGAGTGAACTCGGTTCAGAAATGGACTTTGTACACTAAGATAGTTTTGGAAATGAGTCTTTACTAATAAGAAATGACTCTCTATGATTATGTGTGTATGCCACAAAGTTTCATGTTTTATGTTTTGATTATTGTGATTACATTTCACTACTATTATTTATCCCATTTATGAAATTATGATCTCTTTTGAAGGGTAAGATTTCCAAAATGTTATGTTCTTATAAATATGATGTGATTGATATTTCTTTTGTTTACCATTAATGAGCATTTGATATCACCCTATTATGTTTTCTTCTCCCCATGATATAAAGAAATGTTTTAGGTAATAATAAAAAAGGGAAGATCTTTATAGGAGATGTTGACGATCTTTCAACACGATTAGAAGATTATATTCCGAGTTTCCAAAGACACTAAACTATTACGGTCCTTGTGTGTGTGTTTTTTAACTGTACTAAGTATTCCGCAAAAGTAATGTAATGTCCATGTACGTCAGGTTTAGGGTCTCTACAGTTTTACACTGAATATCCAATCAAATTTAGTGTATTTATATTTTTCACACATAAAGATGTCATTGATTTATCCTTAACCTAAGGATACAGCCTTTATGAGAGAATTCATCTCAATTTTAATTTCATTGTGACTTCTTTGTTGATATACACCAAATCACTTTTATGTGGTGTATATAATTTACTTTGACATAGTATATCATGAATCCCTTTATTCTCATGATATTACAATTTTTTGATTACCTCAATTATTTGAATTCAAGTGTCTCTCTTTTGGTTAGAAACTCTAACTAAAATACCATTTTAAATGTTTTAAAGCCTTATTCTTCTAAATCTTGCACATTAATGTCCATGTTTTAAAAAAATGGCTTTAAGGATTTATTTATATGGACATAAAATTTTTAAAATTAAAATCATTTTAAATGTTTCAATGTGGTATGGGACACTTTGATTCGAAAATCTATTTTAAACGGATTCTTGACAAATAGTGTGACTTTTAAATGTTTTCAAGAAAAGGGGGATATTTCTCTAAAATAGTTTTGATGGTTAATTTCATCTATGTCAATATCATTCATTACTTCCAATTGAGGTTAATATTACACAATACAATCTTCCATATTGTATCTAATGAGTTTTGTTTGACTATGGATGTGATATTTTTATACCATTCATGGTTTGTGGTTAAAGTATTGACATTTCGTATGCTTGTTTGAATACAAATGTTTATGTTATGTTTAAACACATTCATATGAGGAATGCACTGGACTTAGCAAGTGACAGGTGGATCCCACTATAGCTCTTCGATTCATTGGTTGGTCTCATGAGACAAACTAGTGTCTTCACACAAATCCTTGACAAAATCTTATTTGTATTCTTGGACCAAGGCCTTGGCTATGTGGTTATGATAGTCTAGCATTATGCATTCCATCATTGTGAAAGTGAATATTGATATTGCATGTGATTATTTGATTAGTAGAATATCCATGTGAATAAGTAAATGGCATTATTTCATTTTATTTTTTCCATACTATGTTGAAGTTCTAGTTTAAAAGGCTTTTGTTTTAGTTATACATTGCCTTAAATGTTAATTCTTATTTATGAAAGTTTTCGATATATTGTTATCCTTACTGGGCATTAGAGCTCACCCCTTTTCTATGTTTGTATTTTTCCCAGTATGTGAATAAGTAATTTATGAATGACCTGCAGGGATAGTATGTGTGGATATGAGTGTGGACTATGAGGAAAATATGTTTTTGTAGTTATCATTTTCATGATGTAATGTAAGACTTATGAATATATCTAGTGTTTACAAGGCTACTAAACTAATCGGTCTTTTGAGACTTGATCTTTTTGTGATCATGCCAATGTTATGTAATAATGCACCGACTCCGGTTAACTAGGATCGGGATTTTACAGTTGGTATCAGAGTAAGATTAGTACAAACCTTGGAAGGTATATTTAGATAAACTCTGATTATAGTACATAGATTTAAGATGGACTTTGAGGATTAGTATGGAAGAACTTCCTAGAATTTTGGTATTGTAGAGTTTTGTGAGTTTTCTGAGCAATACATCTCTGTCTGGATACGAGCAGGTAGAGGCGACTCTTTCACATATGTACCTAGGGGTAAAACCCGAAAACGCCGCTTTGAGCTAGACTCGAACGGGAACTGGTGCATGAAAACGGGCCTTGCTGCACTCTTGGTTACGACACTCCTTGGGGATATGCTTACGATAATTTACATTTTCTTTACAAACTGATTTGAAGTATTATATATATAAGGTGAAATTAAATGACCTTGGTTAATCCTAATGTGTTGAAAATTGAGAATATGGAGACATGTTAATCTCTATATGATTTTATGACTACTGGTACTCACATAATTATTTATGGTTTTAGTCAATGGCAGGATTCCAAGGAAGTCTTAGTGACTTTGAGAATGATGTACAAGGTGGGAACGATGGTGGCAATGAGTAACAAAATGGAATGTTGATAGGTGTAAAAGATATCGTCTTTATTCCAAAACAATTTTCCAAAAATATGATCAACAGTATATATATTAAACAATTCAGGGACTCAACAAAGAAGAGATAGGTGAAGAATGATAAGAGCTCCAGTAGTGGAGACCATGGAGAAAGAAATCCTCTATTTCCATCATGCAGGAAATGTGGAAGGAGACACCCAGGAAACTGTCTCAATGGGACAACGAAATGCTTTATGTGTGGGAAGAAAGGATATAATGTGAAGAATTGTCGAAGAAAAATGAAGAGTACTATATAAGAAGATAAAAATGGTCTCTATAATCCATTTACAGTGATTTTCCGTAAATGTAGGGGACCTGGCCATTACCTGAGTGAATTACCTGTTATATAGGATATTTTATTAGACAAAGAAGAAGCTATGTGAAATAAAATGGTTGTAGAAATGTTTAAAAAGTATTAGTGCTCCTTGTTTATGGGTTTACTTTGGAATAATTTCTTCTTGGATTTGTAACCCTACTGGTTTCCATGTGATAATGATATTTTATGAAGAATTATCTTTTCACTTGTGGGTATAGTTATAAATAACCATTTGGTTTTATATGATCATTCGGATTGAGGAAATTACATGTTTTTATAATTTTGGATGAAAATGAAAGGTATGAGATAACATTTGTGGTAAAATTATGTTATGGTTATTTTGGGGAATTTATCTCATTTTGGAAATGTTGTAAAATATATTTTTTGAAAAAGGACAACACACAGACCATGTGACAACCTGTCGCGTCGGACAAAGCTATAGGAATCGAACCCACAACCAAAGTGAGATTGGGATTTATCGCCTACCACTGGACTACATGAAGTCCCTGGTTAATGTGACTATTATTTTTAGTTAAATGATTTTATTTATCAATAATAAATTGATTTGGGATCTTATTTCTTATCAAGTGTATACCCTTAGTATAGGAAAATGATTTGGTGATTAAGTGATAAATGTTATTTTGGAAGATGTTTTCTTTGTTGGGGACACTATATGCCCAAGGAAAATAGAATACTATTGGATTTCATTTGAGGAGTAATGGTGGATTTTTATCTATGTTTTTATTGTGGATTTATATTGATTTGGTTTATTTATGGAAATGATTAACCTATAATAGAGAATATTTGATTAGGTTAATTACTTTTAAGTATGTGACATTAAGAGTAATTGATTTCATTTGGAGATACCATTTAACGTGGAAGACTATTTAACCAAATTCTTCTATGTTTTGAGTTTCAATATTATTTTGGATTTTATTAAAGGATTTTAAGGACAATTATTTATTGAATGCTATTTATTTAACTTTGGGGTATTGTTGGTTTAATTTTACAAATTAAGATTAGTGTTTCTTTCTCTAATGGAATATCCATTTGGGGGATCATTATATCTTACAGTAACCATTTTGGTTTTGATTATTTTCTAAAGACAAGGTAAATATATATCTTATCCTTCATAGATCATGTGATTCTATAAGAAGTTTATTCTATCTCTTCCAGTGTGACCATGTCTTCTTGAATACTCATCGTTTAAAAATGATTCAGTAGTAGGAATTTATTAAAGAATGGAACTTTACAAAATACAATGTATATATCTTTATGTTTTTAGTCAATCTCAGAAATTAAATCTTCATCTTTATGTAATATATCCTAAAAAATGATAAAAATGTTGTCCATTTACTTTTCCTACTCGGAAACTAATCATCGTTTGTCGCATCACAAGTTTCTAGTTTTCTTATTGTTAACTTTCTTCTGATCATGTTTTCTATCCCTCTCCATAAGAACTTAAAACTTAGTTTATCGTCCATATCCATGTTTTCCTACATGTAATCTTAGTATGTGTTATCTTGGGTGACCTTTATACCTCTCTTCCTTTCTTTTAAAGTTATAGTTTTATTGAATCTTTTTCCGATGTGGGGGTTTCCATAATATTCTCAAGCCCAATTTTCAAAAAATTGTGAGGATGCAGTTTATTTAAGGTGGGGAGAATTTAACACCCCAAGCTTCTACGGTACACTTCTCTTTGAATAATATGATAGCGTGTGTTGTACGCAACATCGAGTTCTAACACACCACAACCAACCAAACTAGCCATTATGAATAGTAATACCTAATTTTTGAAATTTTATAAATTTTATCTCTCATAATGGTCTTCATTTTTTGATTTGAAATATCGAATTTAGCCTAGGGTAAAATTTTGGAACTTTCGGATAACATTTATATTTTGATGAATAGTGAAAATTACTAAACTTTAATTAAAAACATCTTTTTTAATCAGAATAATTTATATTGATAAATTATGAATTTGAGTGGTTTTGAATTATATTTAGAATATAGTTTTACCATTTAATACAATGTTTGTCATTGTACATAATTTTACAATTAAACCGGACATAAACAAGTGTCAATCTTTTGATAGTTATTATCTCCTAAAAACATGATTTTTTGTTTTAACAACGGGAATTAATTTTAAATTAATTTCTTCCACTTCTGTGTTTTGAATTTTGAAAAAATGGATTCCATATTTGGAATCAGGATGATAATATTTTGTAAATAGGTAACTTTTATTTTTATACATTTTGAATAATTACTTCGGTAAATATTTTATTTACCATGGTTAAAGGTAAATCCGGTAACTAAGGGTTAAACACTAATATTATAATAGTACTAAATTACACAAATACGTGTACTAGCCTTATTGGTGGATACATGTCCGACCATGGGCATTGTTGGGTCTATTTTGGGACCCCATGGAGCCACTTGTAGGTGATAGGGACACTTTATTTTAATTAAGTTAAAATAAATACAAAAATGACATAAGCATATATCTTTTAGAAAAACTATTTTTACATAGTGTTATATATGTTGGATTTTAGACTATTTTCATTAGAAATATAAAACGATTTACTACATTATTATATTTTATTTATAATTTTTAGACATTAAATAAGTTAATTTATTTATGACACAATGATGATGCAGTAATTACCATAATAGTGAACAATTAAAATAATTAATATTATAAATACCCAAATAAGTATAATTTGAGACTTTTTATGAATTAAACTAATTTTCAAGGTTAATATGACATTTTAGGATTGATGTAATTAACTTTATTCGAAGTAATAATTCTGTTATGTTTTTTTACAAAAATCAATTGTTGAATAGTGTCAAAATTGACATAAAAGAGTTTTTAAAATAAATATTATATTATAAATTGATATTAAATTCCTAAAAATCTACGGTTCGGCCAAGAGACTTATATAATGATAGTTGTATCATTAATGGACCACTTCGTGGGTCTCTTGGATGTATATAGTAAGTTTATTAACCATATAATATAAAAATACAAAGAGATATTGTAAAAGTGAAACTAATTAACAAAGGGTCAATACTTAAATATAAGGTTAATATAGTAACCCAAACCTATATAAATCCTATTGGATGAGTGTTTTTCGACCTATCCCACTTTAAAATTTAAATAATATACTTTGGATCCATTATAAACCAAATATGAATTTATTATAAAATTATATTTCTAGCTTTTCCAATGGTGCCCCTCACCCCTCTTATAAAAGGGCACTCCGCCTTCTCATTAACTCACACCTTAAAAGCCTTTTGGATCAGCCGAAACCTGCCCAAATACTCTCTCAACTTCCCTCACTTTATCTTAGAGGCCTTACGTTAGTAAGAATGCCAAATTAAGTAGACCTTTTGATCAAATCAAAAGGAAGAAACTGAAGAAGAGGTAATGCTTTCATCACCATTTTCAAGTTCCTTTCTTCTTCCACTTCTTCTTTCTTTGTTATTACCATTCAAAAATAGTAACTCCAGTATATTATATGTAATGTGATGTTATTATAAATATGGTACAACCATATTCATTATTCTATCCACCCTTTGAATGGCAGGTCACCATACGTGCGAACGTACGGCTTACCGTCTCCAAGTCGTGGTGTAATTGTCATTCAAGAAATTATTATTTGGATGGGTATAATAATGATGTGTAATTAATGTAAATAATAAATATAACATGATAATTATTCTTTCTATATGATATATCATCCAATTATATATAATTTTAACATCAAAATAATGATATTGTCGCACGTGCGTACGTACGAACTACCGTCTCCACGAACACGATGAGATTCATCCTCCATCGTATCCATTCAGGTATAGTTTTCATTTTATGATTAAAAATAATGTTTTAGGACATTATTTAATTCTATAAATTAATAATATAAAACCTATCCATAAAAAACACGACTTACATAACAATGAATATAAAGGAAAACGAGTAAGTTAACACCCAAAATGACAATAATACTAAGATATTAATAACAAATCAATTTTAAAAGACCATATACGATATCATATTATTGTAAATTATTCTTGTATAATTAAATAAATTTTTTTTCACCATTATACAGGATTTTAACCTACCTTCGACTGAGGAAAAAGTACAAAGTATGGGGTTTCTTATCTCACTCTTAATTTCGTGAGAATTCCATTGTTCGCCACTTATTTATTGCATGTGGTGTGTGTATACTGCCCAAGATTGTATTCTTTGTGTAATATAAATTAATTTATGGGTATTTAAATCCTCATTGTATGATCCTTCATTCATGGTTGTATGTTTCATAAGTTACCTAATTTATAAGGGAATTTGAAATTTCAATTTCCATTTATGCAGCTTTACGCAAACTTCATTGATTATTTTATTCCGAGATTGTGTGTGGAATCACTATTCATTTTCTTGTGTCATAATTTACACTCCCCGTTTTTGTGGATATACTTTTGATACACATAATCACTCCATTGATAATTTCTCAAGTCATCGATATGTATTTGATAAGAGTAATTTTAACTCATTCTCCATTTGTTGAGTTAAACATCAAATTCATTGGAGTTATTTTTACAAGATTATGTGTGAATGTACGTTGATTGTTTTACACTAAATATCCAATCACATTTTGTGTATTTATATTTGACACACCTAAATATGTCTTTGATTTATCCTTAACCTAAGGATATAGCCTTTATGAGAGAATTCATCTCAATTTACATTCCATTGAGACTTCTTTGTTGTTATACACCAAATCACTTTTATGTGGTGTATATAATTTACTTTGACATAGTATATCATGAATTCCTTTATTCTCATGATATTACAATGTTTTGATTACCTCAATTATTTGAATTCAAGTGTCTGTCTTTTGGTTAAAAACTCTAACTAAAATACCATTTTTAAATGTTTTAAAGACTTATCCTTCAAAATCTTTCTCATTAATGTCCATGTTTTAAAAAAATGGTTTTAAGGAATTATTTATATGGACATCAATGTTTTTAAATTAAAACTCCTTTTAAAAGTTTCAATGTGGTATGGGACACTTTGACTCAAAAATCTATTTTAAATGTCTTCTTGCCAAATAGTGTGACTTTTAAATGTTTTCAAGAATAGGGGGATATTTCTCTCATATAGTTTTGATGGTTATTTTCATCTATGTCAATATCATTCATTACTACTGATTGAGTTTAATATGACATAATATAATCTTCCATATTGTATCGAATGAGTTGTGTTTGACTGTAGATGTGCTATTTTATACCATTCATGGTTTGTGGTTAATGTATTGACATTTCGTATGCTAATATTAATACAAATGATTATGTTATGTTTAAACACATTCATATGAGGAATGCAGTAGACATTTCATGTGATGGGTGGAGCACACTATAGCTCCTCGATGCATCGGTAGGTCTCATGAGACAAACTAGTGTCATGACACAAGGACTTGACAAAATCTTATTTGTAGTCTCGGCACGAGGCCTTGGCTATGGGGTTATGATTGTCTGGCAATATGCATTCCATCATTATGAAAGTGAGTATTGATATTTCATGTGATTATTCGATTACTATAATATCCATGTGAATAAGTAAATGGAATTATTTTATTTTATTTTTTCCATACTATGTTTAAGCTCATGTTTAATAGGCATTTGTTTTAGTTATACATTGCCTTAAATGTTTATTCTTATTTATGAAGGTTTCTGCTATATTGTAAACCTTACTGGGCATTTGAGCTCACCTTTATTCTATGTTGTATTTTTCCAGGATGTGAAGAAGTAATTTATGAATGACCTGCAAGGATAGTATGTGGGGATATGAGTGTGGACTATGTACAAAATATGTTTTTGTAGTTTTCATTTTTATGGTGTAATGTAAGACTTATGAATATATCTAGTGTTTCCAAGGCTACTAAACTAATCGGTCTTTTGAGACTTGATCTTTCTTGTGATCATGCCAATTTTATGTACTAATGCACCTACTCTGGGTAACTGGGGTCAGAATATTATAGTTGTTATCAGAGGAAGTTCAGTACAAACCTTGGAAGCTATATTTAGATAAACTCTGATTAGAGCACATAGATTTAAGATGGACTTTGAGGATTAGTATAGAATAACTTCCTAGAATTTTGGTACTCTATAGATTTTGTGAGTTTTCCGAGAAATATATCCCTATCTGGATACGAGTAGGTAGAGGTGGCTCTGGCACAGATGTACCTAGGGGTAAAACCCGAAACACCGCTTTGAGCTAGACTCGAATGAGAAGTGGTGCACAACAATGGGCCTTGCTACACTCTTGGTTACGACACACCCAGGGGATATTCTTAGGATAATTTAAATTTTATTTACAAACCGATTTGAAGTATTATATATATAAGATGAGAGTAAATGACCTTGGTTAATCCTAATGTGTTTCAAATTGAGAATATGGTGACATGTTAATCTCTAAATGATTTTATGACTACTGTTACTCACACAATGCTATCTGGTTTTAGTCAATGGCTGGATTCTAAGGAGGTCATGGTGACTTTGAGAATGATGTACACGGTGGGAATGGTGGTGGCAATGAGCAAAAAAATGGAATTTTGATAGGCATAAAATATATCATTTTTATGCCAAATCTATTTTCCAAAAATATTATCAATAATATATATATATTAACCAATTCCCGGACTCAACAAAGAAGATAAAGTTAATGAATGATAAGAGATCCAGTAGTGGAGACCATGGAGAAAGAAATCCTCAATTTCCATCATCTAGGAAATGTGGATGGAGACACCCAAGAAAGTGTCTCAATGGGATAGAGAAATTCATTATGTGTGTGAAGGAAGGACATAATGTGAAGAATTGCCCAAGAAAAATGAAGAGTACTATGGAAGAAGATAAAAATGGTCCCAAGAATCCATTTATAGTCATTTGTCGTAAATGTAGGGGACCTGGCCCTTACCCGAGTGAATTCCCTATTCTATAGGATATTTTCTTGGACAAAGAAGAAGCTATGTGGAAATAAATAGTTGGAGAAATGTTTAAAATGTATTAGTGCACCTTGTTGATGGTTTACTTTGGAATAATTTCTTCTTGTATTTCTAAACCTACAGTTTTCCATGTGACAATGATATTTTATGAAGAATTATCTTTTCTCTTGTGGATATAGTTATAAATAACCATTTGGGTTTATATGATCATTGGGTTTGAGGCAATTACAAGTAATTATAATTTGGTTTGAAAATGCAAGGTATGAGATAACATTTGTGGTTAAATCATGTTATGGTTATTTTGAGGAATTTATCTCATTTTGGTAATGTTTTAAAATATAGTTTTTGAAAAAGGACAACACGCAGACCATGTGACAACCCGTCGAGTCAGACAAAGCTTTGTGAATCGAACCCACAACCAAAGTGCGATTGGGATTTATCGCCTACCACTAGACTACGTGAATTCCCTGGTTAATGTGACTATTATTTTTAGTTAAGTGATTTTATTGATCAATAATAATTTGATTTGGGGTCTTATTTCTTATCAGGTGAATACCCTTAGTATAGTAAAATGATTTGGTGATTAAGTGATAAATGTTATTTTAGAAGATGTTCACTTTGTTGGGGACACTATATGCCCAAGGAAAATAGAATACTATGGGAATTCATTTGAGGTGTAATGGTGGATTTTTATCTATGTTTTTATTGTGGATTTATTGTGATTTCGGTTATTTATGGAAATTATTAACCTATAATAGAGAATATGTGCTTAGGTTAATTACTTTTTAGTATGTGACTTTAAGAGTAATTGATGTCATTTGGAGATACCATTTAACGTGGAAGACTACATAACCAAATTCTTCTATGTTTTGAGTTATAATATTATTTTTGATTTTATTAAATGATTTTAAGGACAATTATTTATTGAATGCTATTTATTTAACTTTGGGGTATTGTTGGTTTAATTTTACAAATTAAGATTAGTGTTTCTTTCTCTAATAGAATATCCCTTTGTGGGATCATCAGATCTTATAGTAACTATTTTGGTTTTGATTAATTTCTAAAGACAAGGTAAATATATAGCTTATCCTTCATGTATCATGTGATTCTATAAGAAGTTTATTCTATCTCCTCCAGTGTGACCAAGCCTTCTTGAAAACTCACCATTTAAAAATGATTTAGTAGTAGGAATTTATTAAAGAACAAAACTTTACAAAAAAAGTATATCTCGTTATTTTTTAGTCAATCTCATAAATGAATTCTTCATCTTTATGTAATTTATCTTAAAAAGTGATAAAAATGTTGTTCATTTACTTTTCCTACTGGGAAACTAATGACCATTTTTCCCATCACAAGTTTCTAGTTTTCTTATTGTTAGCTTTCTCTGGATCATGTTTTTTATCCCTCTCCATAATAACTTAACACTTAGTTTATCGTCCATATCCATGTTTTCCTACATGGAATCCTAGTATAAGTTATCTTGGGTGACCTTTATACCTCTCTTCGTTTCTTTTAAAGTGATAGTTTTGTTGACTCATTTTCCAATGTGGGACTTTCCATTATATTCTCAAGCCTAATTTTAAAAAAACTGCAATGATGCAATTTATTGAAGGAGGGGAGAATTTAACACCCCAAGCTTCTATGTTACACTTCTCTTTGAATAATGCGATAGCGTGTGTTGTACACAACATCGAGTTCTAACACACCACAACTAATCAAACTAGCAGTTATGAATAGTAATACCTAATTTTTGAAATTTTATAAATTTTACCTCTAAAAATGGACTTCATTTTTGGATTCAGAACATTGAATTTAGCCTAGGGTGAAATTTTGTAACTTTTGGGATAACATTTATATTTTGATGAATAGTGAGAATTACTAAATGTTAATTAAAAACATCTTTACTAATCGATATAATTTATATTGATATATTATGAATTTTAGTGGTTTTAAAGTATATTTAGAATATATTTTTACTATTTAATACAATGTTGTTCATTGTACATAATTTTACAATTAAACTGGACATAAACAAGTGTCGATCTTTTGATAGTTATTATCTCTTAAAAACACCCTTTTTGTTTTAACAACTGGAATTAATTTTAAATTAATTTCTGCCACTTATGTGCTTTGAATTTGGATAAAATGGATTACATATTTGGAATCAGGATTTTAATATTGTTTAAATAGGTAACTTTTGTTTTTAGACATTTTTAATAATTATTTTGGTAAATATTTTATTTACCATGGTTAAGGGTAAATCTGCTAAATAAGGGTTAAAAAATAATATTATAATAATACTAAATTTCCATAAAACGTGTCTTAACATTATTGGTGGATACATTTCAGACCATGGGAATATTTGGGTTGATTTTGGGACACCATAAATCCACTTTTAGGTGATAGGGATAGTTTATTTTAATTTAGTTAAAATAAATACAAAAATGACATAAGCATATATCTTTTAGAAAAAAAAATTTACATAGGGTTCTATATGTTGGAATTTCGGATATAAATATTTATTAGAAAGTTAAAATTATTTCCTACATAATTATATTTTATTTATAATTTTTATACATTAAATATGTTAATTTATTTATGACATAATGATGATGCAGTAATTACCATAATAGTGACAAATTAAAATAATTGATATTATAAATACCCAAATAAATATAATTTGAGACTTTTTATGAATTAAACTAATTTTCTAGGTTAATATGACATGTTAGGATTTATTTATTTAACTTTATTTGAAGTAATAATTCTGTTATTATTTTTAAAAAAATCAATTGTTGAATAGTGTCAAAATTGACATAAAAGAGTTTTTAAAATAAATATTATATTATTAATTGATATTAAATTCCTAAAAATATACGGTTCATCCAAGAGACTTATATAATGATATTTGAATCATTAATTGACCACTTGGGGTCTCTTGGATTTATATAGTAAGTATATTAACCATATAATATAAAAATACAAAGAGACATTGTAAAAGTGAAACTAATTAACTAAGAGTTAGTACTTAAATATATGGTTAATATAGTAAACCAAACCTGTCTAAATCCTATTGGTTGAGTTTTTTTCTACCTATCACCTCCTTAACCTTTAATGAATCCACTTTTGAGCAATTATAAACCGAATATGAATTTATTATAAAATAATATTACTAGCATTTCCAAAGGTGCCCCTCGCCCCTATTATAATAGGCCATTCCCCCTTCTCATTAATTCACACCTTCAAAGCCTTTTGGTTCGGACAACCCCTACAACAATACTCTCTAAACTTCCCTAAATTCATCCTAGAGGCCTTCCTTTAGTCATAAATCCAACTTAAGGATCCCTTTTGATCAAATCAAAAGGAAGAACCTGAAGAAGAGGTAATCATTTCACCACCCTTTTTCAAGTTCCTTTCTTCTTCCACTTCTTCTTTCTTTGTTATTAACATTCTAAAATAATAAATCTAGTATCTTATATATATTGTGATGTTATTATATATATGGTAAAACCATATTCAGTATTCTATCCACCCTTTGAATGGCATGTCACCATACGTGTGTACGTACGACTTACCGTCTCCACGTCGTGGTGTAATTGTCATTCAATAAATTATTATTTGGATGGGTATAATAATGATGTTTAATTCGTTTAAATAATAAATATAACATGGTAATTATTCTCTATATATGATATACCAACCAATTATATATTATTTTAACATCAAAAGAATGATATTGTCGCACGTACGTACGTACGGACTACTGTATCCACGAACGCGATGAGATTCATCCTCCACCATATCCATTCAAGTATAATTCTCATTTGATGATTAAAAATAATGTTTAAGGACATGATTTAATTCTGGATATGAATAAGATAAAACCTATCCATAACAAACATGGCTTATGTAACAAAGAATATAAAGGAAAATGAGTAAGTTAACACCCGAAATAACGATAATACTAAGATATTATTAACAAATCAATGTTAAAAGACCATATATGATATAATATTAATGTAAATTGTTCTTGTATAATTAAATAACAATTATTTCACCCTTATACAGGAGTTTAACCTACCGTCATCCAAGGAAAAATTACAAAGTAAGGGGTTTCTTATCTCACTCTTAATTTCGTGAGAATTCCATTGTTCACAACTTATTTATTGCATGTGGTGTATGTGTACTGCCCATGATTGTATTCTTTGTGTAATATACATTAATTTTTGGGTATTTACATCATCATTGTATGATCATTCTTTCATGGTTGTATTTTTCATAAGTTACCTAATTGATAAGGGAATTTAAAATTTTAATTTCCATTTATTCAGCCGTACGCAAACTTCATTGATTATTTTACTCCGAGATTATGTGTAGAATCACAATTCATTTTCTTATTTCATAATTTCCATTCCCCGTTTTTGTGGATATAATTTTGATACACATAATCACTACATTGATAATTTCTAAAGTCATCGATATTAATTTGATAAGAGTAATTTTAACTCATTCTCCATTTATTGAGTTAAACATCCAATTCATTGGTGTTGTTTTTACAAGATTATGTGCGAATTTACATTTATTGTTTTACACAGAATATCCAATAACATTTAGTGTATTTATATTTGTCACACATAAATATGTCGTTGATTTATCCTTAAACTATGGATATGGCCTTTATGATAGAATTCATCTCAATTTACATTCCATTGAGACTTCCTTGTTTTTATAAACCAAATAACATTTATGTGGTGTATATAATGTACTTTGACATAGTATATCATGAATCCATTTATTCTAATGATATTAAAATGGTTTGATTACCTCAATTCATTGTATTCAAGTGTCTCTCTTTTGGTTAGAAACTCTAACTAAAATACAATTTTTAAATGTTTTAAAGACTTATTCTTCTAAATCATTTTCATTAATGTCCATGTTTTAAAAAACGATTTTAAGGATTTATTTACATGGACATCAGAGTTTTAAAATTAAAACTCATTTTAAAAGTTTCAATGTGGTATGGGACACTTTTATTCAAAAATCTATTTTAAATGGCTTCTTGAAAAATAGTGTGACTTTTAAATGTTTTCAAGAAAAGGGGGATATTTCTCTCAAATAGTTTTGATGGTTATTTTCATCTATGCCAATATCATTCATTACTACCAATTGAGGTTAATATGACATAATACAATCTTCCATATTGTATCGAATGAGTTATATTTGATTATGGATGAGATATTTTTATACCATTCAGGGTTTGTGGTTAAAGTATTGACATTTCGTATGCTAGTTTTAATAAGAATGTTTATGTGATGTTTAAACACATTCATATGAGGAATGCATTGGACTTATCAAGTGACGAGTGGAGCCCAATATTTATATTGCATGTGATTATTCGATTAGTAGAATATCCATGTGAATAAGTAAATGGAATTATTTCATTTTATATTTTCCATACTATGTTGAAGTTCATGTTTAGAAGGCTTTTGTTTTTGTTCTGCATTTCCTTAAATGTTTATTCTTATTTATGAAAGTTTCTGCTATATTGTTATCATTACTGGGCATTTGAACTCAGCCCTTTTCTATGTTGTATTTTTTCCAGGATGTGAAGAAATAATTTATGAATGACCTGCAGGGATAGTATGTGGGGATATGAGTGTGGACTATGAAGAAAATATGTTGTTTTAGTTTTCATTTTTATAATGTAATGTAAGACTTATGAATATATGTAGTATTTCCAAGGCTACTAAACTAATCGGTCTTTCGAGAATTGATCTTTCTTGTGATCATGCCAATGTAATTTAATAATGCACCAACTCTGGGTAACTGGGGTCGGGATTTTACAGTTGGTATCAGAGGAAGTTTAGTACAAACCTTGGAAGATATATTTAGATAATGTCTGATTAGAGCACATAGATTTAAGATGGACTTTGAGGATTAGTATAGAAGAACTTCCGAAAATTTTGGTATTGTAGAGATTTTGTGAGTTTTCTGAGCAATACATCTCTGTCTGGATACGAGCAGGTAGAGGCGGCTCTGGCACAGATATACCTAGGGGTAAAACCCGAAAACACCGCTTTGAGCTCGACTTGAATGGGAACTAGTGCACGACAACGGGCCTTGCGGAACTCTTGGTTACGACACTCCCGGGGGATATGCTTACGATAATTTACATTTTCTATACAAACTTATTTGAAGTATTATATATATAAGATGAGAGTAAATAACCTTGGTTAATCCTAATGTGTTTCAAATTGAGAATATGGTGACATGTTAATATCTAAATGATTTTTTGACTACTATTACTCACACAATGCTTTCTGGTTTTAGTCAATGGCTGGATTCCAAAGAAGTCATAGTGACTTTGAGAATGATGTACAAGGTGGGAATGGTGGTGGAAATGAGCAAAAAAATTGAATGTTGATAGAAGTAAAAGATATCGTCTTTATCCCAAATCGATTTTCCAATAATATGATCAAAAATATATATATTAACCAATTCCCGGACTCAACAAAGAAGAGAAAGGTGAATAATGATAAGAGCTCCAGTAGTGGAGACCATGGAGAAAGAAATCCTCGATTTCCATCATGATGGAAATGTGGAAGGATACACCAAGGAAATTGTCTCAATGGGAGAAAGAAATGCTTTACGTGTGGGAAGGAAGGACACAATGTGAAGAATTTCCGAAGAAAAATGAAGAGTACTATGGATGAAGATAAAAATGGTCCCAAGAATCCATTTACAGTCATTTTCTGTAAATGTAGGGGACCTGGCCATTACCCGAGTGAATGCCCTATTCTATAGGATATTTTCTTGGACAAAGAAGATGCAATGTGGAAATAAATAGTTGGAGAAATGTTTAAAAAGTATTAGTGCACCTTGTTGATGGTTTAGTTTGGAATAATTTCTTCTTGTATTTGTAACCCTACAGTTTTCCATGTGAGAATGATATTTTATGAAGAATTATCTTTTCTCTTGTAGATATTGTTATAAATAACCATTTGGTTTTATATGATCATTGGGTTTGAGGCAATTACAAGTTATTATACTTTGGGATGAAAATGAAAGGTATGAGATAAAATTTGTGGTTAAATTATGTTATGGTTATTTTGAGGAATTTATCTCATTTTGGTAATTTTGTAAAATATAGTTTTTGAAAAAGGACAACACGCAGACCGTGTGACAACCCGTCCCGTCTGACAAAGCTGTGAGAATCGAACCCACAACCAAAGTGCGATTGGGATTTATATCATACCACTAGACTACGTGAAGTCCCTGGTTAATTTGACTATTATTTTATGTTAAATGATTTTATTGATCAATAATAATTTGATTTGGGATCTTATTTCTTATAAAGTGAATACCCTTAGTATAGGAAAATTATTTGGTGATTAATTGATAAATGTTATTTTGGAAGATGTTCGCTTTGTTGGGGACACTATATGCCTAAGGAAAATAGAATACTATGGGATTTAAATTGAGGAGTAATGGTGGATTTTTATCTATGTTTTTATTGTGGATTTATAGTGATTTGGGTTATTTATGGAAATTATTAACCAATAATAGAGAATATGTGATTAGGTTAATTACTTTTAAGTATGTGACTTTAAGAGTAATTTTTGTCATTTAGAGATACCATTTAATGTGGAAGACTACATAACCAAATTCTTCTATGTTTTGAGTTTCAATATTATTTTGGATTTTATTAATGGATTTTAAGGACAATTATTTATTGAATGCTATTTATTTAACCTTGGGGTATTGTTTGTTTAATTTTACAAATTAAGATTAGTGTTTCTTTCTCTAATGGAATATCCTTTTAGGGGATCATCAGATCTTACATTAACCATTCTGATTTTGATTAATTTCTAAAGACAAGGTAAATATATAGCTTATCCTTCGTGGATCATGTGATTCTATAAGAAGTTTATTCTATCTCTTATAGTTTGACCAAGTCTTCTTGAATACTCATCGTTTAAAAATGATTTAGAAGTAGGAATTTATTAATGAACAAAACTTTACAAAAAAAGTATATCTCTTTATGTTTTTAGTCAATCTCAGAAATAAATTCTTCATATTTATGTAATGTATCTTAAAAAATGATAAAAATTTTGTCCATTTACTTTTCCTACTGGGACACTAATGTTTTTTTGCCCCATCAAAAGTTTCTGGTTTTCTTATAGTTATCTTTCTAAAGATCATGTTTTCTATCCCTCTCTATAAGAACTTAACAATTATTTTCTCATCCATATCCATGTTTTCCTACATGGAATCCTTGTATGGGTTATCTTGGGTGACCTTTATACCTCTCTTCATTTCTTTTAAAGTGATAGTTTTATTGAATCTTTTTCCAATGTGGGACATTCTATTATATTGTCGAGCCCAATTTTAAAAAAATTGAGAGGATGAAATTTATTGAAGGATGAGAGAATGTAACACCCCAATCTTCTACGGTACACTTCTCTTTGAATAATGCGATAGCGTGTGTTGTACGCAATATCGAGTTCTAACACACCACAACCAATCAAACTAGACATTATGAATAGTATTACCTAATTTTTGAAATTTTATAAATTTTATCTCTCAAAATGGACTTCATTTTTGGATTTTGAATATGGAATTTAGCCTAGGGTGAAATTTTTGAACTTTTTGGATAACATTTTTATTTTGATGAATAGTGAAAATTACTAAATTTTAATTAAAAAAATCTATTTTAATAGAAATAATTTATATTTATGAATAGTGAAAATTACTAAATTTTATCAAAATTATTTTCTATCTATGATAATATAGGGTTCTGTTTCTTTCTCTATTTTTACATGGATTTGATTATGTTGTGATAGAAATATTTTTATTAATTCCTTTATCTTATATGAGTTGTTTTATGATGTCACGATGTTTAAGATTCCCATTTTTATTACATGGGTTATGCTATGATGTATGGTTTATGATTTTGTGGAACACATAATAATTTTATCATTATGAGATGGGTGGGACCTATATCTCCCTTTAATGCATTGTGTAAAGATTTTATATCTCATGAGATAGACATGGATGGAATGGCAGGTTAAACCGGTTCAGTGAAACAAGACTAAAACGAGCAGTGAAATCGGTTCAGAAAAGGACTTTGTACACTAAGATAGTTTTAGCAATGAGTCTTGACTAATAAGAAATGATTCTCTATGATTATGTGTGTATGCCACAAAGTTTCATTTTTTAGGTTTTGATTATTGGGATTACATTTTACTACTATGATTTATCCCATGTTATGAAATTATGATCTCTTTTGAAGGCTAGGATTTCCAAAATGTTATGTTCTTATGAATATGATGTGATTCATATTTCTTTTGTTTACCATTAATAAGCATTTGATATCACCCTTTTATGTTTTCTTTTCCCCATGATATAAAGAAAGGTTTTTGGTAAGAATAAAAAAGGGAAGATCTTTATTGGAGATGTTGAAGATCTTTCACCATGATTAGAAGTTTATATTCCGAGTTTACAAAGACACTAAACTGTTACGTTCCATGTGTGTGTGTTTTTGAAATGTAATAAGTATTCCGCAAAAGTAATTTAATTTCCATGTGCGTCAAGATTAGGGTCTCTACAGTTTTACACTGAATATCCAATCAAATTTAGTGTATTTATATTTGTCACACATAAAGATGTCATTGATTTATCCTTAACCTAAGGATACATCCTTTATGAGAGAATTCATCTCAATTTACATTTCATTGAGACTTCTTTGTTGTTATACACCAAATCACTTTCATGTGGTTTATATAATTTACTTTGACATAGTATATCGTGAATCCCTTTATTCTCAGGATATTACAATGTTTTTATTACCTCAATTATTTGAATTCAAGTGTCTCTATTTTGGTTAGAAACTCAAACTAAAATACCATTTTTAATTTTTTTTAAAGACTTATTCTTCTAAATCTTGCTCATTAATGTCCATGTTTTAAAAAAATGGTTTTAAGGATTTATTTCTATGGACATCAAATTTTTAAAATTAAAACCCTTTTAAAAGTTTCAATGTGTTATGGGACACTTTGATTCGAAAATCTATTTTAAACGGCTTCTTGACAAATAGTGTGACTTTTAAATGTTTTCAAGAAAAGGGGGATATTTCTCTAAAATAGTTTTGATGGTTAATTTCATCTATGTCAATATCATTAATTACTACCGATTGAGGTTAATGTTACAAAATACAATTTTCGATATTGTATCGAATGAGTTATGTTTGACTATGGATGTGATATTTTTATACCATTCATGGTTTGTGGTTAAAGTATTGACAATTCGTATGCTAGTTTTAATATGAATGTTTATGTTATTTTTAAACACATTCATATGAGGAATGCACTGGACTTAGAAAGTGACAGGTAGATCCCACTATAGCTCTTCGATGCATTGGTTGGTCTCATGAGACAAACTAGTGTCTCTGCCCAAGACCTTGACAGAATCTTATTTGTAGTCTTGGCCCAAGGCCTTGGCTATGTGGTTATGATAGTCTGGCATTATGCATTCCATCATTATGAAAGTGAATATTGGTATTGCATGTGATTATTTGATTAGTATAATATCCATGTGAATAAGTAAATGGAATTATTTCATTTTATTTTTTCCATACTATGTTGAAGTTCAAGTTTAAAAGGCTTTTTTTAGTTATACATTGCCTTAAATGTTAATTCCTATTTATGAATGTTTTCGATATATTGTTGTCCTTACCGGGCATTTGAGCTCACCACTTTTCTATGTTGTATTTTTCCTTGGATGTGAAGAAGTAATTTATGAATGACCTGCAGGGATAGTATGTGGGGATATGAGTGTGGTCTATGAAGAAAATATGTTGTTTTAGTTATCATTTTAATGTTGTAATGTAAGACTTATGAATATATCTAGTGTTTCCAAGGCTACTAAACTAATCGGGCTTTCAAGACTTGATCTTTTTGTGATCATGCCAATGTTATGTAATAATGCACCGACTCCGGTTAACTGGGATCGGGATGTTACAGTTGGTATCAGAGTAAGATTAGTAAAAACCTTGGAAGCTAGATTTAGATAAACTCTGATTAGAGCACATAGATTTTAGATGGACTTTGAGGATTAGTATGGAAGAACTTACTAGAATTTTGGTATTGTAGAGGTTTTGTGATTTTTCTGAGGAATACATCCCTGTCTGGATACGATCAGGTAGAGGCGACTCTAGCACAGATGTACCTAGGGGTAAAACCCGAGAACACCGCTTTGAGCTAGACTCGAACGACAACTGGTGCATGACAACGGGCCTTGCTGCACTCTTGGTTACGACACTCCCGTGGGATATTCTTAGGATACTTTACATTTTCTTTACAAACTGATTTTAAGTATTATATATATAAGGTGAAAGTAAATGAACATGGTTAATCCTAATGTGTTTCAAATTGAAAATATGGTTACATGTTAATCTCTAAATGATTTTATGAATACTTTTACTCACATAATGCTTTATGGTTTTAGACAATTGCAGGATTCCAAGGAAGACATAGTGACTTTGAGAATGATGTACAAGGTGGGAACGGTGGTGGAAATGAGTAAAAAAATGGAATGTTGATAGGTGTAAAAGATATCGTCTTTATTCTAAATCAATTTTCCAAAAATATGATCAACAATATATATATTAACCAATTCAGGGACTCAAAAAAGAAGAGAAAGGTGAAGAATGATAAGAGCTCCAGTAGTGGAGACCATGGAGAAATAAATCCTCAATTTCCATCATGCAGGAAATGTGGAAGGAGACACCCAGGAAACTGTCTCAATGGGACAAAAAAATGCTTTATGTGTGGGAAGAAAGGATATAATGTGAAGAATTGTCGAAGAAAAATGAAGAGTACTATGTAAGAAGATAAAAATGGTCTCTAGAATCCATTTACAGTTATTTGCCGTAAATGTAGGGGACCTGGCCATTACTTGAGTGAATTTCCTATTCTATTGAATATTTTCTTAGACAAAGAAGAAGATATTTGGAATAAAATGGTTGTAGAAATGTTTAAAAAGTATTAGTGCACCTTGTTTATGGGTTTACTTTGGAATAATTTATTCTTGTATTTGTAACCCTACTGTTTTCCATGTGATAATGATATTTTATGAAGAATTATCTTTTCACTTGTGGGTATAGTTATAAATAACCATTTGGTTTTATATGATCATTGGGTTTGAGGAAATTACAAGTTATTATAATTTGGGATGAAAATGCAAGGTATGAGATAACATTTGTGGTAAAATTATGTTATGGTTATTTTGGGGAATTTATCTCATTTTTGTAATGTTGTAAAATATAGTTTTTGAAAAAGGACAACACGCAGACCATGTGACAACCTGTCGCGTCAGACAAAGCTATGGGAATCAAACCCACAACCAAAGTGCGATTGGGATTTATCGCCTACCACTGGACTACGTGAAGTCCCTGGTTAATGTGACTATTATTTTTAGTTAAATGATTTTATTGATCAATAATAAATTGATTTGGGATCTTATTTCTTATCAAGTGAATACACTTAGTATAGGAAAATGATTTGGTGATTAAGTGATAAATGTTATTTTGGAAAATGTTCACTTTGTTGGGGACACTATATGCCCAAGGAAAATAGAATACTATGGGATTTCATTTGAGGAGTAATGGTGGATTTTTATCTATGTTTTTATTGTGGATTTATATTGATTTGGGTTATTTATGGAAATGATTAACCTATAATAGAGAATATGTGATTAGTTTAATTACTTTTAAGTATGTGACTTTAAGAGTAATTGATGTCATTTGGAGATACCATTTAATGTGGAAGACTACTTAACCGAATTCTTCTATGTTTTGAGTTTCAATATTATTTTGGATTTTATTAAAGTATTTTAAGGACAATTATTTATTGAATGCTATTTATTTAACTTTGGGGTATTGTTGGATTAGTTTTACAAATTAAGATTTGTGTTTCCTTCTCTAATGGAATATCCTTTTGGTGGATCATCAGATCTTACAGTAACCATTTTGGTTTTGATTAATTTCTAAAGACAAGGTAAATATATAGCTTATCCGTCATGGATCATGTGATTCTATAAGAATTTTATTCTATCTCTTCCAGTGTGACCATGTCTTCTTGAATACTGATCGTTTAAAATGATTCAGTGGTAGGAATGTATTAAAGAATGAAACATTACAAAAAAAATGTACATCTCTTTATGTTTTTAGTCAATCTCAGAAATTAATTCTTCATACTTATGTAATATATCCTAAAAATCGATAAAAATGTTTTCCATTTACTTTTCCTACTGGGAAACTAATGATCGTTTGTCGCATCACATGTTTTTTGTTTTCTTATTGTTAACTTTCTCCTAATCATGTTTTCTATCCCTCTCCATAATAACATAAAAATTATTTTATCATCCATATCCATGTTTTCCTACATGGAATCCTAGTATGGGTTATCTTTGGTGACCTTTATACCTCTCTTCCTTTCATTTAAAGTGATAGTTTTATTGACTCTTTTTCCGATGTGGGAGTTTCCATTATATTCTCAAGCCCAATTTTAAAAAAATTGTGAGGATGGAATTTATTGAAGGTGGGGAGAATGTAACACCCCAAGCTTCTACGGTACACTTCTCTTTGAATAATGTGATAGCGTGTGTTGTACGCAACATCGAGTTCTAACACACCACAACCAATCAAACTAGCCGTTATGAATACTAATACCAAATTTTTGAAATATTATAAATTTTATCTCTCAGAATGGACTTAATTTTTTGATTCAGAATATCGAATTTATCCTAGGGTGAAATTTTGGAACTTTTCGGATAACATTTATATTTTGATGAATAGTGAAAATTACTAAATTTTAATTAAAAACATCTTTTTTAATAAAAATAATTTATATTGATAAATTATGAATTTTAGTGGTTTTAAATTATATTTAGAATATAATTTTACCCTTTAATACAATTTTGGTCATTGTACATAATTTTACAATTAAACCAAACATAAACAAGTGTCAATCTTTTGATAGTTATTATCTCTTAAAAACATGATTTGTTGTTTTAACAACAGGAATTAATTTTAAATTAATTTCTGCCACTTCTGTGTTTTGAATTTTGAAAAAATGGATTCCATATTTGGAATCATAATGTTCATATTTTGAAAATAGGTAACTATTATTTTTATACATTTTGATTAATTACTTCGGTAAATATTTTATTTACCATGGTTAAGGGTAAATCCGGTAAATAAGGGTTAAAAACTAATATTATAATAATACTAAATTACCCAAATACGTGTACTAACCTTATTGGTGGATACATGTGCGACCATGGGCATTGTTGGGTCTATTTTGTGACCCCATGGAGCCACTTGTAGGTGATAGGGACACTTTATTTTAATTATGTTAAAATAAATACAAAAATGACATAAGCATATATCTTTTAGAAAAACAATTTTTACATAGGGTTATATATGTTGGATTTTAAACTATAAATATTAATTAGAAATATAAAATGGTTTCCTACATAATTATATTTTATTTATAATTTTTATACATTAAATAAGTTAATTTATTTATGACACAATGATGATGCAGTAATTACCATAATAGTGAACAATGAAAATAATTAATTTTATAAATACCCAAAAAAATATAATTTGAGACTTTTTATGAATTAAAATAATTTTCTAGGTTAATATGACATGTTAGGATGGATCTAATTAACTTTATTTGAAGTAATAATTCTATTATGTTTTTTAAAAAAATCAATTGTTGAATAGTGTCAAAATTGACATAAAAGAGTTTTTAAAATAAATATTATATTATTAATTGATATTAAATTCCTAAAAATCTACGGTTCGGCCAAGAGGCTTTTATAATGATAGTTGTATCATTAATGGACCACTTCGGGGGTCTCTTGGATGTATATAGTAAGTTTATTAACCATATAATATAAAAATACAAAGAGACATTGTAAAAGTGAAACTAATTAACTAAGAGTTAATACTTAAATATAAGGTTAATATAGTAACACAAACCTATATAAATCCTATTGGTTGAGTATTTTTAGACCCATACCCACCTTAACCTTTAAATAATCTACTTTGGAGCCATTATAATCCAAATATGAATATATTATAAAATTATATTTCTAGCTTTTCCAAAGGTACCCCTCACCCCTCTTATAAAAGGGCACTCCCCCTTGTCATTAACTCACACCGTAAAAGCCTTTTGGTTCGGTCAAACCCTGACCAAATACTCTATAAACTTCCCTAAATTCATCTTAGAGTCCTTACATTAGTCATAATGCCAAATTAATGAGCCCTTTTGATCAAATCAAAAGGAAGAAACCGAATAAGAGGTAATGCTTTCACCACCATTTTTCAAGTTCCTTTCTTCTTCCACTTCTTCTTTCATTGTTATTACCATTCTAAAATAATAACTCCAGTATATTATATATAATGTTATGTTATTATAAATATGGTACAACCATATTCATTATTCTATCCACCCTTTGAATGCCATGTCCCCATACGTGCGTACGTACGACTTACCATCTCCATGTCGTGGTGTAATTGTCATTCAAGAAATTATTATTTGGATGGGTATAATAATGATGTTTAATTCATGTAAATAATAAATATAACATGGTAAGTATTCTTTATATATGATATAACATCCAATTATATATAATTTTAACATCAAAAGAATGATATTGTCGCACGTGCGTACGTACGGACTACCGTCTCCACGAATGCGATGAGAATCATCCTCCATCGTATCCATTCAGGTATAATTTTCATTTGATGATTAAAAATAATGTTTTAGGACTTGATGTAATTCTCTATATTAATAAGATAAAACCTATCCATAACAAACATGGCTTACATAAGGAAAACGAGTAAGTTAACACCCGAAATGACGATAATACTAAGATATTATTAAAAAATCAATTTTAAAAGACCATATACGATATCATATTAATGTAAATTATTCTTGTATAATTAAATAACAATTTTTTCACAATTATATAGGAGTTTAACCTACCATATACCGAGGAAAAAGTACAAAGTATGGGGTTTCTTATCTCACTCTTAATTTCGTGAGAATTTCATTGTTCACCACTTCTTTATTTTTGTGGTGTATGTATACTACCCATGATTGTATTCTTTGTGTAATATACTTTAATTTATGGGTATTTAAAATCATAATTGTATGATCCTTCTTTCATGGGTGTATGTTTCATAAGTTACCTAATTGATAAGGGAATTTGAAATTTCAATTTCCATTTATGTGGCTTTACGCAAACTTCATTGATTATTTTATTCCGAGATTATGTGTGGAATCACTATTCATTTTCTTATGTCATAATTTACACTCCCTTTTTTTGTGGATATACTTTTGATACACATAATCACTCCATTGATAATTTCTCAAGTCATCGATATGAATTTGATAAGAGTAATTTTAACTCATTCTCCATTTGTTGAGTTAAACATCCAATTCATTGGTGTTGTTTTTACAAGATTATGTGTGAATGTACTTTGATTGTTTTACACTGAATATCCAATCACATTATTGTATTTATATTTTTCACACCTAAATATGTCTTTGATTTATCCTTAACCTAAGGATACGACCTTTACGAAAGAATTCATCTCAATTTACATTCCATTGAGACTTTTTTGTTGTTATACACCAAATCACTTTTATGTGGTGTATATAATTTACTTTGACATAGTATATCATGAATCCCCTTATTTTCATGATATTAGAATGTTTTTATTACCTAAATTATTTGAATTCAAGTGTCTCTCTTTTGGTTAAAAACTCTAACTAAAATACCATTTTTAAATGTTTTAAAGACATATTCTTCTAAATATAGCTCATTAATGTCCATGTTTTAAAAAAATGGTTTTAAGGATTTATTTATATAGACATCAAAGTTTTAAAATTAAAACTCCTTTTAAAATATTCAATGTGGTATGGGACACTTTGACTCAAAAATCTATTTTAAACATCTTCTTGACAAATAGTTTGACTTTTAAATGTTTTCAAGAAAAAGGGGATATTTCTCTCAAATAGTTTTGATGGTTATTTTCATCTATGTCAATATAATTCATTACTACAGATTCAGGTTAATATGACACAATAAAATCTTCCATATTGTATAGAATGAGTTATGTTTGAATTTGGATGTTCTATTTTTATACCATTCATGGGTTGTGGTTAATGTATTGACATTTCGTATGATAATTTTAATACGAATGTTTATGTTATGTTTAAACACATTCATATGAGGAATGCAATGGACTTTGCATGTGATGGGTGGAGCACACTATAGCTCCTCGATGCATCGGTAGGTCTCATGAGACAAACTAGTGTCTTGGCACAAGGCCTTGACAAAATCATATTTGTAGTCTCGGCACGAGGCCTTGGCTATGTGGTTATGATTGTCTGGAAATATGCATTCCATCATTATGGAAGTGAGTATTGATATTTCATGTGATTATTTGATTAGTAGAATATCCATGTGAATAATTAAATGGAATTATTTTATTTTATTTTTTCTATACTATGTTGAAGTTCAAGTTTAAAAGGCTTTTGTTTTAGTTATACATTGCCTTAAATGTTTATTCTTATTTATGTATGTTTCCGCTATATTGTTATCCTTACTGGGCATTTGAGCTCACCTCTATTCTATGTTGTATTTTTTCCAGGATGTGAAGAAGTAATTTATGAATGACCTGCAGGGATAGTATGTGAGGATATGAGTGTGGACTATGTACAAAATATGTTGTTATAGTTTTCATTTTTATGATTTAATGTAGGACTTATGAATATATCTACTGTTTCCAAGGCTACTAAACTAATCGGTCTTTCGAGACTTGATCTTTCTTGTGATCATGCCAATGTTATGTAATAATGCACCGACTCTGGGTAACTGGGGTCAAAATATTATAGTTGTTATCAGAGGAAGTTTAGTATAAACCTTGGAATCTATATTTAGATAAACTTTGATTAGAGCACATAGAGTTAAGATGGACTTTGAGGATTAGTATAGAAGAACTTCCTATAATTTTGGTATTGTAGATATTTTGTGAGTTTTCTGAGAAATACATCCCTATCTAGATACGATCAGGTAGAGATGTCTCTGGCACAGATGTACCTAGGGGTAAAACCCGAGAACACTGCTTTGAGCTAGACTCGAATGGGAACTGGTGCACGACAATGGGCCTTGCTGCACTCTTGGATACGACACACCCAGGGGATATGCTTAGGATAATTTAAATTTTCTTTACAAACTGATTTGAAGTATTATATATATAATATGAGAGTAAATGACCTTGGTTAATCCTAATGTGTTTCAAATTGAGAATATGGTGACAGGTTAATCTCTAAATTATTTTATGACTACTGTTACTCACACAATGATTTCTGGTTTTAGTCAATGGCTGGATTCTAAGGAAGTCATGGTGAATTTGAGAATGATGTACACGGTGGGAATGGTGGTGGCAATGAGCGACAAACTGGAATTTTGATAGGCGTAAAAGATATCATATTTATGCCAAATCGATTTTCCAAAAATATGATCAATAATATATATATTAACCAATTCCCTGACTCAACAAAGAAGATAAAGTTGATGAATGATAAGAGATACAGTAGTGGAGACCATGGAGAAAGAAATCCTCAATTTCTATCATCTAGGAAATGTGCTAGGAGACACCCAGGAAAGTGTCTCAATGAGACAGAGAAATTCATTATGTGTGGGAAGGAAGGACATAATGTGAATAATTTCCCAAGAAAAATGAAGAGTACTATGGAAGAAGATAAAAATGGTCCCAAGAATCCATTTATAGTCATTTGTCGTAAATGTAGGGGACCAGGCCCTTACCCGAGTGAATTCCCTATTCTATAGGATATTTTCTTGGACAAAGAAGAAGCTATGTGGAAATAAATAGTTGGAGAAACTTTGAAAAAGTATTAGTGCACCTTGTTGATGGTTTACTTTGGAATAATTTCTTCTTGTATTTGTAATCTTACATTTTTCATGTAAGAAAGATATTTTATGAAGAATTATGTTTTCTCTTGTGGATATAGGTATAAATAACCATTTGGGTTTATATGATCATTGGGTTTGAGGCAATTACAAGTAATTATAATTTGGGTTGAAAATGCAAGGTATGAGATAACATTTGTGGTTAAATCATGTTATGGTTATTTTGAAGAATTTATCTCATTTTGGTAATGTTGTAAAATATAGTTTTTGAAAAATGACAACACGCAGACCGTGTGACAATCCATCGCGTCGGAAAAAGCTTTGGGAATCTAACCCACAACCAAAGTGCGATTGGGCTTTTTCGCCTACAACTAGACTACGTGAAGTCCCTGGTTAATGTGACTGTTATTTTTAGTTAAATGATTTTATTGATCAGTAATAATTTGATTTGGGATATTATTTCTTATCAAGTGAATACCCTTAGTATAGTAAAATGATTTGGTGATTAAGTGATAAATGTTATTTTAGAAGATGTTCACTTTGTTGGGGACACTATATGCCCATGGAAAATAGAATACTATGGGATTTAATTTGAGGAGTAATGGTGGGTTTTATCTATGTTTTTATTGTAGATTTATAGTGATTTGGGTTATTTAGGGAAATGATTAACCTATAATAGAGAATATGTGATTAGGTTAATTACTTTTTAGTATGTGACTTTAAGAGTAATTGATGTCATTTGGAGATACCATTTAACGTGGAAGACTACAAAACCAAATTCTTCTAAGTTTTGAGTTTCAATATTATTTTGGATTTTATTAAATGATTTTAAGGACAATTATTTATTGAATGCTATTTATTTAACTTTGGGTTATTGTTGGTTTAATTTTAAAAATTAAGATTAGTTTTTCCTTCTCTAATAGAATATCCCTTTGTGGGATCATCAGATCTTATAGTAACTATTTTGGTTTTGATTAATTTCTGAAGAAAAGGTAAATATATAGCTTATCCTTTGTGGATCATGTGATTCTATAAGAAGTTTATTCTATCTCTTCCAGTGTGACCAAGTCTTCTTGAATACTCATTGTTTAAAAATGATTTAGTAGTAGGATTTTATTAAAGAACAAAACTTTACAAAAAAAGTATATCTCTTTATGTTTTTAGTCAATCTCAGAAATTAATTCTTCATCTTTATGTAATTTATCATAAAAATGATAAAAATGATGTCCATTTACTTTTCCTACTGGGAAACTAATGACCATTTGTCCCATCACAAGTTTCTAGTTTTATTATTGTTAACTTTCTCTTGATCATGTTTTTTATCCCTCTCCATAATAACATAACACTTAGTTTATCATCCATATCCATGTTTTCCTACATGGAATCCTAGTATAAGTTATCTTGGGTGACCTTTATACCTCTCTTCCTTTCTTTTAAGGTAATAGTTTTGTTGACTCTTTTTCCGATGTGGGACTTTCCATTATATTCTCAATCCCAATTTTAAAAAAACTTTCAAGGATGCAATTTATTGAAGGAGGGGAGAATGTAACACCCCAAGCTTATATGTTACACTTGTCTTTGAATAATGCGATAGCGTGTGTTGTACGCAACATCGAGTTCTAACACACCAAAACCAATCAAACTAGCTGTTATGAATAGTAATACCTAATTTTTAAAATTTTATAAATTTTACCTCTAAAAATGGACTTCATTTTTGGATTCGGAACATCGAATTTAGCCTAGGGTGAAATTTTGGAACTTTTCGGATAACATTTATATTTTGAGGAATAGTGAAAATTACTAAATTTTTATTAAAAACATCTTTTCTAATTGAAATAATTTATATTGATAAATTATGAATTTTAGTTGTTTAAAAGTATATTTAGAATATAGTTTTACTATTTAATACAATTTTGGTCATTGTACATAATTTTACAATTAAACTGGACATAAAAAAGTGTCGATCTTTTGATAGTTATTTTCTCTTAAAAACACGCTTTTTGTTTTAACAACGGGAATTAATTTTAAATTAATTTCAGTGACTTCTGTATTTTGAATTTGTAAAAAATGGATTCCATATTTTGAATCAGGATTTTCATATTTTTTAAATAGGTAACTTTTATTTTTAGACATTTTGAATAATTATTTCGGTATATATTTTATTTACAATTGTTAAGGGTAAATCCGCTAAATAAGGGTTAAAAAAATAATATTATAATAATACTAAATTTCCATAAAACGTGTCATAACCTTATTGGTGGATACATTTTCTACCATGGGAATATTTGGGTCGATTTTGGGACACCATAAAGCCACTTGTAGGTGATAGGGACAGTTTATTTTAATTAAGTTAAAAGAAATACAAAAATGACAAAAGCATATATCTTTTATAAAAAAAATTTACATAGGGTTATATATGTTGTAATTTAGGCTATAAATATTCATTAGAAAGTTAAAATGATTTCCTAAATAATTATATTTTATTTATAATTTTTATACATTAAATATGTTAAATTATTTATGACATAATGATGATGCAGTAATTACCATAATAGTGACAAATTAAAATAATTGATACTATAAATACCCAAATAAATATAATTTGAGACTTTTTATGAATTAAACTAATTTTATAGGTTAATATGACATGTTAGGATTGATTTATTTAACTTTATTTGAAGTAATAATTCTGTTATTATTTTTAAAAAAATTAATTGTTGAATAGTGTCAAAATTGACATAAAAGAGTTCTTAAAATAAATATTATATTATTAATTGATATTAAATTCCTAAAAATATAAGGTTCATCCAAGAGACTTATATCATGATATTTGTATCATTAATTGACCACTTGGGGTCTCTTGGATGTATATAGTAAGTATATTAACCATATAATATAAAAATACAAAGAGACATTGTAAAAGTGAAACTAATTAACTAAGTGTTAATACTTAAATATATGGTTAATATAGTAAACCAAACGTATCTAAATCCTATTGGTTGAGTTTTGTTCTACCTATCACCACCTTAAACTTTAAATAATCCACTTTTGAGCCATTATATACTGAATATGAATTTATTATAAAATAATATTACTAGCTTTTCCAATGGTGCCCCTCACCCTTATTGTAAAATGGAACTCTCCCTTCTCATTATCTCACACCTTAAAAGCCTTTTGGTTCGGCCAAACCCTGACCAAATACTCTCTCAACTTCCCTCACTTCATCCTAGAGGGATTCCTTTAGTCAGAAAGCCAACTTAATGATCTCTTTTGATCAAATCAAAAGGAACAACCTGATGAAGAGGTAATGATTTCACCACCCTTTTTCAAGTTCCTTTCTTCTTCCACTTCTTCATTATTTGTTATTTACATTGTAAAATAATAAATCCAGTATCTTATATATACTGTGATGTTATTATAAATATGTTAAAACCATATTCAGTATTCTATCCACCCTTTGAATGGCATTTCACCATACGTGTCTACGTACGGCTTACCATCTCCACGTCGTGGTGTAATTGTCATTCAATAAATTATTATTTGGATGGGTATAATAATGATGTGTAATTCGTTTAAATAATAAATATAACATGTTAATTATTCTATCTATATGATATACCAACCAATTATATATTATTTTAACATCAAAAGAATGATATTATCGCACGTACGTACGTACGGACTACCGTATCCACGAACGCGATGAGATTCATCCTCCACTGTATCCATTCAAATATAATTCTCATTTGATGATTAAAAATAATGTTTAAGGACTTGATGTAATTCTGGATATGAATAAGATACAACCTATCCATAACAAACACAGCTTACATAATAAAGAATATAAAGGAAAATGAGTAAGTTAACACCCGAAATAACGATAATACTAAGATATTTTTAACAAATCAATGTTAAAAGACCATATATGATATAATATTAATGTAAATTGTTCTTGTATAATTCAATAACAATTATTTAACCCTTATACATGAGTTTAACCTACCGTCAACCAAGGAAAAATTACAAAGTAAGGGGTTTCTTATCTCACTCTTAATTTCATGAGAATTCCATTGTTCACCACTTATTTATTGCATGTGGTGTATGTGTACTACGCATGATTCTATTATTTGTGTAATATGAATTAATTTGTTGGTATTTACATCATCATTGTATGATCCTTCTTTCATGGGTGTATTTTTCATAAGTTACCTAATTGATTAGGGAATTTGAAATTTTAATTTCCATTTATTCAGCTTTACGCAAACATCATTGATTATTTTACTCTGATATTATGTGTGTAATCACAATTCATTTGATTATTTCATAATTTCCACTCCCCGTTTTTGTAGATATACTTTTGATACACATAATCACTCCATTGATAATTTCTCAAGTCATCGATATGAATTTGATAAGAGTAATTTTAACTCATTCTCCATTTGGTGGGTTAAACATCCAATTCATTGGTGTTGTTTTTACAAGATTATGTGTTAATGTCCATTGATTGTTTTACACAAAATATCCAATAACATTTAGTGTATTTATATTTGTCACACATAAATATGTCGTTGATTTATCCTTAACCTATGGATATGGCCTTTATGAGAGAATTCATCTCAATTTACATTCCATTGAGACTTCTTTGTTGTTATACACCAAATCACATTTATTTGGTGTATATAATGTACTTTGACATAGTATATCATGAATCCATTTATTCTAATGATATTAAAAAAAAATTATTACCTCAATTATTTGTATTCATGTGTCTCTCTTTTGGTTAGAAACTCTAACTAAAATACCATTTTTAAATGTTTTAAAGACTTATTCTTCTAAATCTTTCTCATTAATGTCCATGTCTTAAAAAATGGTTTTATGGATTTATTTACATGGACATCAATGTTTTAAAATTAAAACTCATTTTAAAAGTTTCAAAGTGGTATGGGACACTTTGATTAAAAAATCTATTTTAAACGGCTTCTTGAAAAATAGTGTGACTTTTAAATGTTTTCAAGAAAAGGGGGATATTCCTCTCAAATAGTTTTGATGGTTATTTTCATCTATGTCAATATCATTCATTACTACCGATTGAGGTTAATATGACACAATAAAATCTTCTATATTGTATCAAATGAGTTATATTTGATTGTGGATGATATATTTTTATACCATTCAGGGTTTGTGGTTAAATTATTGACATTTCGTATGCTAGTTTTAATAAGAATGTTTATGTTATGTTTAAACACATTCGTATGAGGAATTCATTGCACTTAGAAAGTGACGGGTGGAGCCCACTATAGTTCCTCGATGCATCGGTAGGTCTCATGAGACAAACTACTGTCTTGGCACAAGGCCTTGACAAAATCTTATTTGTAGTCTTGGCACGATGCCTTGGATATGTGGTTATGATAGTATGGTATTATCTATTACATCATTATGAAATTGAATATTGATATTGCATGTGATTATTCGATTAGTAGAAAATCCATGTGAATAAGTAAATGGAATTATTTCATTTTATTTTTTCCATACTATGTTGAAGTTCATCTTTAAAATGCTTTTGTTTTAGTTATGAATTTCCTTAAATTATTATTCTTATTTATGAAATTTTCTACTATATTGTTATCCTTACTGGGCATTTTAACTCACCCCTTTTCTATGTTGTATTTTTTCCTGGATGGGAAGAATTAGTTTAAGAATGACTAGCAGGGATAGTATGTGGGGATATGAGTGTGGACTATGAAGAAAATATGGTGTTGTACTTTTCATTTTTATAATGTAATGTAAGACTTATGAATATATGTAGTGTTTCCAAGGCTACTAGACTAATAGGTATTTTGAGAATTGATCTTTCTTGTGATCATGTCAATGTTATGTAATAATGCACCGACTCTGGGTAACTGGGGTCGGGATGTTACAGTTGGTATCAGAGGAAGTTTAGTACAAACCTTGGAAGATATATTTATATAAAGTCTGATTACAGCCCATAGATTTAAGATGGAATTTGTGGATTAGTATTGAAGAACTTCCTAAAATTTTGGTATTGTAGATATTTTGTGAGTTTTCCGAGGAATACATCCCTGTCTGGATACGAGCAGGTAAAGGCGGCTCTGGTATAGATATACCTAGGGGTAAAACCCGAAAACACTGCTTTGAGCTAGACTTGAATGGGAACTAGTGCACGACAACGGGCCTTGCTGCACTCTTGTTTATGACACTCCCGGGGGATATGCTTAGGATAATTTACATTTTCCTTACAAACTGATTTGAAGTATTATATATATAAGATAAGAGTAAATAACCTTGGTTAATCCTAATGTGTTTCAAATTGAGAATATGGTGACATGTTAATATATAAATGATTTTTTGACTACTGTTACTCACAGAATGCTTTCTAGTTTTAGTCAATGGCTGGATTCCAAAGATGTCATAGTGACTTTGAGAATGATGTACAAGGTGGGAACGGTGGTGGAAATGAGCAACAAAATGGAATGTTGATAGGCGTAAAAGATATCGTCTTTATCCCAAATCAATTTTCAAATAATATGATCAACAATATACATATTAACCAGTTCTCGTACTCAACAAAGAAGAGAAAGGTGAAAAATGATAAGAGCTCCAGTAGTGGAGACCATGGAGAAAGAAATCCTCGATTTCCATCATGATGGAAATGTGGAAGGAGACACCCAGGAAATTGTCTCAATGGGACAAAGAAATGCTTTATGTGTGGGAAGGAAGGACATAATGTGAATAATTGTCGAATAAAAATGAAGAGTACTACGGAAGAAGACAAAAATGGTCCCAAGAATCCATTTACAGTCATTTCCTGTAAATGTAGGGGACCTGGCCATTACCCGAGTGAATGCCCTATTCCATAGGATATTTTCTTGGACAAAGAAGATGCTATGTGGAAATAAATAGTTGGATAAATGTTTAAAAAGTATTAGTTCACCTTGTTGATGGTTTAGTTTGTAATAATTTCTTGTTTTATTTGTAACCCTACAGTTTTCCATGTGAGAATGATATTTTATGAAGAATTATCTTTTCTCTTGAAGATATAGTTATAAATAACCATTTTGGTTTATATGATCATTGGGTTTGAGGAAATTACAAGTTATTATACTTTGTGATGAAAATGAAAGGTATGAGATAACATTTGTGGTTAAATTATGTTATGGTTATTTTGAGGAATTTATCTCATTTTGGAAATTTTTTAAAATATAGTTTTTGAAAAAGTACAACACGCAGACCGTGTGACAATCCGTCACGTCTGACAAAGATGTGGGAATCGAACCCACAACCAATGTGCGATTGGGATTTATCGCCTACCACTAGACTACGTGAAGTCCCTGGTTAATGTGACTATTATTTTAAGTTAAATGATTTTATTTATCAATAATAATTTGATTCAAGATCTTATTTCTTATCAAGTGAATACCCTTAGTATAGGAAAATGATTTGGTGATTAATTGATAAATGTTATTTTGGAAGATGTTCGCTTTGTTGGGGAAACTATATACCTAAGGAAAATAGAATACTATGGGATTTCAGTTGAGGAGTAATGGTGGATTTTTATCTATGTTTTTATTGTGGATTTATAGTGATTTGGGTTATTTATGGAAATGATTAACCTATAATAGAGAATATGTGATTAGGTTAATTACTTTTAAGTATGTGACTTTAAGAGTAATTGATTTCATTTGGAGATACCATTTAACGTGGAAGACTACACAACCAAATTATTCTATGTTTTGAGTTTCAATATTATTTTGGATTTTATTAAAGGATTTTAAGGATAATTATTTATTGAATGCTATTTATATAACTTTGGGGTATTGTTGGTTTAATTTTCCAAATTAAGATTAGTATTTCTTTCTCCAATGGAATATCCTTTTAGGGGATCATCAGATCTTACAGTAACCATTTTGGTTTTTATTAATTTATAAATATAAGGTAAATATATAGCTTATCCTTCGTGGATCGTGTGATTCTATAAGAAGTTTATTCTATCTCTTCCAGTGTGACCATGTCTTCTTGAATACTCATCGTTTAAAAATGATTTAGTAGTAGGAATTTATTAAAGAACAAAACTTTACAAAAAAAAGTATATCTATTTATGTTTTTAGTCAATCTCAGAAATTAATTCTTCATCTTTATGTAATGTATCTTTAAAAAACGATAAAAATGTTGTCCATTTACTTTTCCTATTGGGAAACTAATGACTGTTTGTCCCATCACAAGTTTCTGGTTTTCTTATTGTTATCTTTCTGCAGATCATGTTTTCTATCCCTATCTATAAGAACTTAACAATTATTTTATCTTCCATATCCATGTTTTCCTACATGGAATCCTAGTATGGTTTATCTTGGGTGACCTTTATACCTCTCTTCATTTCTTTTAAAGTGATAGTTTTATTGACTATTTTTCTGATGTGGGACATTCTATTATATTCTCAAGCCCAATTTTAAAAAAATTGATAGGATTCAATTTATTGAAGTAGGGGAGAATGTAACACCCCAAGCTTCTATGGTACACTTCTCTTTGAATAATGCGATAGTGCGTGTTGTACGCAACATCGAGTTCTAACACATCACAACCAATCAAACTAGACGTTATGAATAGTATTACCTAATTTTTGAAATTTTATAAATTTTATCTCTCAAAATGGACTTCATTTTTGGATTTGGAATATGGAATTTATCCTAGGGTGAAATTTTGGAACTTTTTGGATAACATTTCTATTTTGATGAATAGTGAAAATTACTAAATTTTAATTAAAAACATCTTTTTTAATCGAAATAATTTATATTGGTAAATTATGAATTTGAGTGGTTTTAAAGTATATCTAGAATATATTTTTTCTATTTCATATAATTTTGGTCATTGTACATAATTTTACAATTATACCAGACATAAACAAATGTCAATCTTTTGATAGTTATTATCTCTTAAAAACACGCTTTGTGTTCTAACAACGGGAATTAATTTTAAATTAATTTCTGCCACTTATGTGTTTTGAATTTGAAAAAAATGGATTCCATATTTGGAATCAGGATGTTTATATTGTGTAAATAGGTAACTTTTATTTTTAGACATTTTGAATAATTTTTTCGGTAAATATTTTATTTACAATGGTTAAGGGTAAATCCGGTAAATAAGGGTTACAAATAATATTATAATAATACCAAATTACCCTAAAACATGTCCAAACCATATTGGTGGATACAGTTCCGACCATGGGCATCTTTGGGTCTATTTTGGGACCCCATGGAGGCAATTGTATGTGATAGGGACCCTTTATTTTAATTAAGATAAAATAAATAAAAAAATGACATAAGCATATATCTTTTAGAAAAACAATTTTGACATAGGGTTATATATGTTGGATTTTAGAATATAAATATTCATTAGAAATATAAAAAGATTTACGACATAATTATATTTTATTTATAATTTTTAGACATTAAATAATTAAAATTATGTATGAAACAATGATGATGCAGTAATTACCATAATAGTGAAAAATTAAAATAATTGTTATTATAAATACCCAAATAAATATAATTTGAGACTTTTTATGAATTAAAATAATTTTCTAGGTTAATAAAACATGTGAGGATTCATTTAATTAACTTTATTAGAATTAGTAATTCTGTTAGAAGTTTTACAAAAATCAATTGTTGAATAGTGTCAAAATTGACATAAAATAGTTTTTAAAATAAATATTATATTATTAATTGATATTAAATTCCTAAAAATATAAGGTTCGGCAAAAAGACTTATATCATGATAGGTGTATCATTAATGGACCACTTGGGGGGATCTTGGATGTATATAGTAAGTTTATTAACCATATATTATAAAACTACAAAGAGACATTGTAAAAGTGAAACTAATTAACTAAGAGCTAATACTTAATGATAAGGTTAATATAGTAACCCAAACCTGTATAAATCTTATTGGATGAGTGGTTTACGACCTATCCCCACCTTAAACTTTAAATAATCCACTTTGGAGCCATTTTAAACCGAATATGAATTTATTATAAAATAATATTTCTATCTTTTCCAAAGGTGCCCATCACCCCTCTTATAAAAGCGAAATCCCCCTTCTCATTAACTCACACCTTCAAAGCCTTTTGGTTCGGCCAAACCCTGCCCAAATACTCTCTCAACATCACTTGCTACATCATAGAGTCCTTCCTTTAGTCATAAATCCAACTTAAAGAGCCCTTTTGATCAAATAAAAAGGAAGAACCCGAAGAAGAGGTAATGATTTCACCACCCTTTTTCAAGTTCCTTTCTTCTTTCACTTATTCTTTCTTTGTTATTAACATTATAAAATAATAACTACAGTATATTATATATACTGTGATGTTATTATAAATATGGTACAACCATATTGAGTATTCTATCCACCCTTTGAATGGCATGTCACCATACATGCGTACGTACGACTTACCGTCTCCACGTCGTGGTGTAATTGTCATTCAATAAATTATTATTTGTATAGGTATAATAATGATATGTAATTCATTTAAATAATAAACATAACATGGTAATTATTCTGTCTATATGATACACCATCCAATTATATGTTATTTTAACATCAAAATAATGATATTGTCGTTCGTGCGTATGTACGAACTACAGTCTCCACGAACGTGATGAGATTCATCCTCCATCATATCCATTAAAGTATAATTCTTATTTTATGATTAAAAATAATGTTTCAGTACTTGACGTAATTCTGGATATGAATAAGATACAACCTATCCATAACAAACACTACTTGTGTAACAAAGAATATAAAGGAAAACGAGAAAGTTAACACCTGAAATGACGATAATTCTATGATATTATGAACAAATAAATGTTAAAAGACCATATATGATATCATATTAATGTAAATTATTCTTGTATAATTCAATAACAATTATTTCACCATTATACAGGAGTTTAACCTACCATCGACCGAGGAAAATGTACAAAGTATGGGGTTTCTTATCTCACTCTTAATTTCATGAGAATTCCATTGTTCACCACTTATTTATTGCATGTGGTGTATGTGTACTGCCCATGATTGTATTCACTGTGTAATATACTTTAATTAATGGTTATTTACATCATCATTGTATTATCTTTCTTTCATGGGTGTATGTTTCGTAAGTTACTTAATCGATAGGGGAATTTGAAATTTCAATTTCTATTTATTCAGATTTATGCAAACTTCATTGATTATTTTACTCTGACATTATGTGTGGAATCACTATTCTTTTGCTTATGTCATTATTTCCACTCCCCTTTTCTGTGGATATACTTTTGATACACATAATAACACCATTGATAATTTCTCAAGTCATCGATATGAATTTGATAAGAGTAATTTTAACTCATTCTCCATTTGTTGAGTTAAACATCCAATTCATTGGTGTTGTTCTTACAAGATTATGTGTGAATGTCCTTTGATTTTTTTACACTGAATATCCAATCACATTTAGTGTATTTATATTTGTCACACATAAATATGTCGTTGATTTATCCTTAACCTAAGGATACAACCTTTATGAGAGAATTCATCTCAATTAACATTCTATCGAGACTTCTTTGTTGTTATACACCAAATCAGTTTTATGTGGTGTATATAATGTACATTGACATAGTATATCATGAATCCCTTTATTCTAATGATATTACAATGTTTTGATTACCTTAGTTATTTGTATTCAAGTGTCTCTCTTTTGGTTAGAAACTCTAACTACAATACAATTTTTAAATTTTTTAAAGACTTTTCTTCTAAATCTTGCTCATTAATGTCCATGTTTTAAAAAAACAGTTTTAAGGATTTATTTATATGGACGTAAACGTTTTAAAACTAAAACTCCTTTTAAATGTTTCAAAGTGGTGTGGGACACTTTGATTCAAAAATATATTTTAAATGGCTTCTTGACAAAAAGTTTGACTTTTAAATGTTTTCTAGAAAAGGGGGATATTTCTCTCAAATAGTTCTGATGGTTATTTTCATCTATGACAATATCATTCCTTACTATAGATTGAGGTTAATATGGCACAATACAATCTGCCATATTGTATCGAATGAGTTATGTTTGACTGTGGATGTGATATTTTTATACCAGTCATGGTTTGTGGTTAATGTATTGAAATTTCGTATGCTAGTTTTAATACGAATGTTTATGTTATGTTTAAACACGCTCATATAAGGAATGCATTGGACTTAGCAAGTGACAGGTGGAGCCCGCTATAGCTCCTCGATGCATCGGTAGGTCTCATGAGAAAAACTAGTGTCTTGGCACAAGGCCTTGACAAAATCTTATTTGTATTCTTGGCACGAGGCCTTGGATATGTGGTTATGATAGTCTGGCATTATGCATTCCATCATTATGAAAGTGAATATTGATATTGCATGTGATTATTCGATTAGTATAATATCCATGTGAATAAGTAAATGGCATTATTTCATTTTATTTTTGCCATACTATGTTAAAGTTCAAGTTTAAAAGGCTTTTGTTTTAGTTATACATTGACTTAAATGTTTATTATTATTTATGAAAGTTTCCGCTATATTGTTATCCTTACTGGGCATTTGAGCTCACCCCTTTTCTATGTTGTATTTTTTCCAGGATGTGAAGAAGTAATTTATTAATGACCTGCAGAGATAGTATGTGGGGATATGAGTGTGGACTATGAAGAAAATATGTTGTTGTAGTTTTCATTTTTATGATGTAACGTAAGACTTATGAATATATCTAGTGTTTGCAAGGCTACTAAACTAATCGGTCATTCTAGACTTGATCTTTCTTGTGATCATTCCAATGTTATGTAATAATGCACCGACTCTGGGTAACTGGGGTCGGGATGTTACAAAACATCACACCCATATTTGGAAATCAAAGCACTATAACACTAAAAAAATTTATCCATAATTATGTTAAATTTATCTGGGAGGTAATCATTCTATAGAATGTACACTTAATTCCTATTCAAGGCTATATGTGGTTCAAAAACTCAAGATAAATCATAAACAACCCTCCAATAAAAGTTGGATGTACTAATAAAACTGAAAACCACTACAGTGTTTATGGGTTTTTCCAAAGAAATAGCTAACTCAATATTCGATAGGTCTATAGACACACCATGATAATACACCCATTGCAAATAAATTCACATTTTCCAGGCATTAAATAATTTGGTGAAAAATTCCCATAAGACGGTATTGTCTATGGACTGGAAAAAATATTCTGAGATGCTCTACTTTATTCTCCTTTTACTTTCTGTTGATCAAGATATCATCAATGAAAAAATGATAATATGGTAAGTAACTCATGAAGTATAGACTTTATGTGTCCCATAAACCTATTAGGTTTTTTCATGACACCAAAAATATATTACCATGAAATCGAAGTTCCCATACCAACACATAAAGTAAGGCCTCTAGATATCTTCATCTTTCACCCCCATATGTTGATATTTAGACAATAGGTCGATGTTTGAAATCCAAATGGCTCCATCCAATTGGTCAAACATATCATCAAAACACAGAAGGTGTAATGGTTCTTGACCATTATATAATTAAAAATCTATTATTATATGAACCAAAATAAATTATTATCCACCTTAATATAGAAAAACATTGGATCACTCCTATGAGACATCACTAATTAGATGAAACCCCTTTAGATTATATCATTGACTAGATACCAAAAATCATGTAACTCCATAGGCTCTATTATATAGGGGGAATTGAAATTAGAGATGAATCTAGTTTTAAATCTCTCCCTAACACAAAAACATGTTGTGTGTGTAGATTGTTTTCCATATCTCAGAAAACAACATGTAACTCCTCCACAACAGTAGAAAAATCATCTACCTAAGATTCTACCAATAGTTCTTCTAACTGAGTCAAAAGAGGACCCACTTTCCATCCATTCAGCAGATAAATTTTCTTTCTAACATTTTCCGCTCGATGGCCCTCCAAATTGAAAAATAAATCATTCATATGGAATCAATTTAGGACTGCATTCTCTGAATGTGGAAAGTACATGGAAAGGATACCATCATAAATGGGTATTTTCAATATGATGAAATCCTCAATGGAGTGGTTCTCCCCCGTTAAAAGTCTACAATCCCAACATGCATTATAGAATGTATTCTGAACCTTAACTAACATAGGTAAGATCACGTGAACTGGAAGCCTATCCACATCCAATCCCATGGAATAGATGAAAGTATGAGAAACAAATGAGTTTGACGCTCCAGAATTTTCTTGCCTTCACTCCCAATTTCTCCCTTTATCTTCATTCTCGTATCTCTCACTTTCTTGTTTTCATTATTTTTTTTCTTCCTCCCCACATACACTATTTCATATGTGGTCTTGGTTACCTATTGAAGCCATTCCTTCTCTTACTGTACACATTCTTTCTGGATAGCATGTTTCTGACCCCCTTTCCAGTCTGGTGCACTGGTTTTCTCAGGAACAATTCGTATATGTAGTTTTAGTCATGTCTGTTTCCCAAGATCATGAATTTGGTTATGTATCAACTATTTGAGGATTTATCTCTCATAGAGGGAACTCCATTTTGTGTGTGCTTATGGTGTCCTATTTTCATGATGTTGGATTCAATGGTCGGGGACTGTGGTTCTGCGTGAGGACGAGATTCTTCGTGCAGGCACTACTGGTTAAAACACTTTTTTTTCCTCCTTTATCTCTCTCCAAGTCAGTATAATATCATGGTTTCATGAGGCATTAAGATGTTTTGTTTTTTGGTAGATGGTGATCTAGGTGGATTATAGTATCCTGCATTTTTATAACGTAACTTTTCATTACATTTTACAAAACCGAGGATCTTTGAGGTTAAGTGTCTTGGAAACCAGGATCATAAAACATGAAAACAAAAAACATTATTCATAAAAACTTGAAAGAATTCTCCGTATGTTCATACTTGGTTCATTACTACATCTCATAACCTGGGGAAATACATCAAAATAAAGGGTGAGTAGAAGACCTAGTAAGGGAAAAAAGGAGAAACATTTAACATGTGAACTTGAGATAGATCAATAAAGTCATAAAAAAAATTAATGCATGAGAAAGAAATCATAAGGTATATCATAATAAATATAACATATTCCTAACATCATGATGTGGATACAAAATTTAATCATAGACAATCATTTCTATTTCACCAAGGTCCATCCACAAGGTGTCAGTAAAAATTACCATGGTTATTCACCAAGGTGTTGTTAAAAATGGTCATCTCTAGAGATTATATAACGACCCATACATTACATACATTGTTAATACTTCAAAATTGAAGAATAATTATTACAACATATAACGAAACCACGAAAGAACCGTATAGGTATAGTGTCTTTAGAAACTGGGAAACATAAACAACTGGTTCATAAAGCGTCTACATTGTCTCCCATTTATTTCATCATATATATAGTCCCTTTTGGCATATCTTACTTAATAACCTTCTTCCTAACCTGGGGAAAGAAAACATACAAAATGGTGAGCTCAAATGCTTAGTATGGGTAGACAAAGGAAATATCAATCACATCATACTCATAAGAACATAACTTTTGGAAATCTTAACCTGAAAAAGAGATCATAATTTCATAACATGGGATAAATCATAGTAGTGAAATGTAATCACAATAATCATAACTTAAAACATGAAACTTTGTGTCACACACACATACTCATAGAGAATCATTTCTTATTATTCAGGACTCATTGCCAAGACAATCTTAGTGGACAAAGTCCATTTCTGAATCGAGTTCACTCCTCGTTTCAGTCCTGTTTCACTGAACCGGTTTAACCTGTCGTTCCAGCCATGTCTATCTCATGAGATATAAAATCTTCACCCAATGCATTTGATGGAGATATAGGTCCCACCCATCTCATAATGATACCATTCTTATGTGTGCCACAAAATCATAAATCATACATCATTTCATAGCCTATGTAATAAAAATGGGATTCTTAAACAACATGACATCATATAACAATTCATATAAGATAAATGAATTCATAAAGATAATTCAATCACAAAATAATCAAATCAATGTAATAATAGGGATATAAACAGAACCCTATATTATCTTAGATAGAAAATAATTTTGATAAAACACTTGAACTCCATTCTTGAGGAAAATATCCTTTCTACTTCAAAAACATTTTCCTTTCTTAACATGTCATACAATTTTAAACTAAAAGAAGTTGATTGAAAATAAACCTGAAAACTTGTAAAGTAAGATTCTTGTAAATAATGTTTTAAAAATCCATTCATCCTGTATAAGTTAAAAAACATTCTTTTTGTACTTTTGTCGGAAAAGTCAAAAAGTACCTCGTACGAAAAACGACAAAAGATTCATTTTATATATTTTAATAAAAACTCACTGAAGGGTAAAAATGGATTTAAACAATTTTAGGTGGATGGAAATAATATTACATATTTATGAAACATGGATGTGGATGATAAAATACACCCCAGTAAATACCAAAGTATAAACAATCTGGGATAAAAATGAGATTGTGATATTTCCCTTACCTTAGGTCCAATTTGCTTCTTAAGTGTCTGAACCTCCAGTATAATTATTTAAATAATTTGATTGACTTATTACAGAATCATACTCATTGTTATGATATTATATATGGTTCAATTATGACTTTATCTTACCCTTTCTTTTGTAAATTCCATGTTAAAGAGCGTTTTGGGTAAAATCGTTTCATTTGTCGTTCGTGTTTTGAATGGTAATTATTCATATGATTACTAAGAAAATGATTACATAATTCTAGAATATAAAACATTATTTATATATAATATATATTCAGAATATACATATATATAATAAATCAGTAAATGGAAAGAAATACACTGTTCATGGAGACAGTAGGTCGTACGTACGCATGAACGTTGTTTTCGTTTCCTTATTGAGTTGAATGGAATTAAGTAGATGACATACATATATATACACATAAATCAATTATCATTATTATGTCATATATTTCATGATTACTTATTATATATACTTTATAATCATTCATGAATGGTTAACGTGGAGAATGAATCTCATCGCATCGTGGAGACGGTAGTCCGTACGTACGCAGGAGCAATGATATCGTTCTCATGATCGTGGAATTGTATTGGAGTGTATGTATACTATTTCAGAATCAATATCACTTTACAATAATCATATATAGTTATTGTTTACACCATTATACCCATCCAAGTAAGGTGGTGGTGGAAAATAGATTACACCACGGCGTGGAGACGGTATTCTGTATGTACGCACGCGCAGTGATTTCATTTTTCGTAGGGTGGATAGATGGTGAAATAGGGTTGTTTCATACTTATAATAACATATTAGTATATTAGTGATACTGATGTTATTACTTTATAATGAAACAACTAAATAAGAAGAAGTTTAAGAAGAAATAATTTGGAAAGGATCGGTAATGGATATTACCTCTTTTTTTTTGACGCGCCTCTTCTTAGCCTCCTCTTAGGGCACTTGGGTTGGTATTTGAAGAATACCAGAACCTCTAGGATGATTCTAGGGAAGTGCAGAGGAGAACGTGTCAGGGGTTGGCCGAACATGAAGGCTCAAATTGGTGTGAGGAGGAGAGGGAGGAGGTGCCTTTTTATAAGGGAGGAGAGGGGCACCTTTGGAATAACTAAAAATATTATTTTATTATAAAGTCAAATTCGGTTTTTAATAGCTCCAAATTGATATATTTTGACGATAAGGTGGGTATGGGTCGAAATCCTCTCAGCAAATAGAATTTAGACAAGTTTATGTATCAATTGTAACCTTATCATTTTGATTTAACTTTCAGTTAGATAATTTAACTTTTACCGTGTCTTCTTGTTTTCTTACACTATAAGGTTAATAAAATTACTATATCATGCCAAAAGAACCCCAAGTTGTTTATTATTAATATATATAACCTTATCTAAGCCCTTTGGCCGAAACTTAGATTTTTAGGAATAAAATAACAATTAATAATATAGTATTTGTTTTAAAAACTATTTTATGTTAATTTTGACACTATTTTGTAATTGATTTTTATGAAAATCATAACAGAATGATTAGTTCGAAAAAATTTAATTAAATCAATACTAACATGTCATATTAAGCTATAAAATTAGTGTAATTCATAAAAAGTCTCAAATTACATTTATTTGGGTATTTATAACATCAATTATGTCAATATTTCATTAATAAGATAATTACTGCATCATCGTTGTGTCATAAATAAATTAAATTATTTAATGTCTAAAAATTACAAATAAATACTATTATGTAGGAAATATTTTTATCTTTATAATTAATATTTATAGTCGAATTTATCTTATGTATAATCCTATATGAAAAATGATTTACTTATTAAACTTTGATTTTAACTATTTTAACCCTTCTTTAAATAAATTAATAATAAATGTCCTAATATAATCCAAGTGGGCCTAAATGGCCATATTTTATTCCTAAGGTTGTTTTTGGTCGAATTACACATATCAAATAGAATCAGGACATGTGTTAGGGTAATATTAATAACACTTTTACCCTTAATTACCCTATTTACTTTTAACCGTGGTAAAAAAAGTAAAAAGTTACTATTCACCAAAAATTATTTTCATCTCATTGAACCACATTTTAGTTCTTGATATTAACTGTGTCTCTCGGATTTTCAAAATTCCACTTACAGAAGCGGTAAAATTAAGTTTTATGAAAAATTCAGTTTTTTAACTATCACTTAGTGGTTTCACTATTCATCAAAAATTGAAAGTTTTCAGAAAAATACCAAAATTTCACCCTAGGCTAATTTCGATATTCTGAATCCAAAAATGAAGTCCATTTTGAAAAATAGAATTTATAAAATTTCAAAAAGTGGTTATTACTATTCATAACGGCTGGTTTTAATAATATTTCAATAGCATATCGTTGTTTACTGAAACTCGGTATTGCGTACGACGCAAGCTATTGAGGAAGGTCGTGGTTGCGTGTAAAGGAAGACAAGCTAGTGTTCTGTGTAGTGAAATATTCCTTTGATAAAAAAATATTTCTTATAAAAATCTCGGGCGTTACATTCTTCCCCCCTTAAAATGAATTCCGCCCTCGAAATTCGTCACTTTGTAACAAAAAGATGAGGATACCTCTCTCTCATAATATCCTCAAGCTCCCATGTAGCTTCTTCTAATTGGAGGTTCCTCCATAAAACTTTCACAAATCGATTGGTCTTGTTTCGTAGGTCTTTTTTGCTACGATCCAGAATCTATATCGGTTGTTCTTGATAAGAAAGATCTTGCTCTAGCCGTACAACTTCTGAGCTGAGTACATGTGAAGGATCAGGTATGTTCTTTATCCGGAGAGATAAATGGAACACATCGTGAACTTGAGAGAGATTCGGTGGAAGCGCCAATCGGTAAGCTACCTTTCCAACACAATCCAGTATTTTGAAAGGACCGATATATCTAGGGCTCAACTTCCCCTTCTTTAAAAATCTCATGACACTCTTCCAAGGAGATATTCGTAACAACAATTTATCACCCCCTTCAAACTCTAGGCATTTTCTTAGGTTGTCAGCATAACTTTTCTGTTGACTCTGAGATGATCTTATGTGTTGTTGAATAGATCAGACCTTTTCTGCCATCTCAACAACAAGATCAGGTCCTAATAGCTTCCTTTCCCCAACTTCACCCCAGCAAGTTGGAGTCCTGCATTTCTTTCCATAGAGATCTTCATAAGGATCCATCTGAATTCTGGAGTGAAAGCTATTATTATAAGAAAATTCCACCAAAGGTAGGTGTTGATCCCAACCACCTTTGAAATCCATAGAGTAAGCTCTCAACATATCTTCTAGAGTTTGAATTGTTCTCTTAGACAGACCATCTGTCTGAGGATGATAAGCAGTGCTGAAACTCAACTCTGTATCCAGAGTATGCTGAAGTCTTCACCAAAACATCGAGGTAAATCTCGGATCCATATCAAATATAATAGAAAGTGGTACTCCATGAAATCTTTCCACTTCCTTTACATATATCCTGGCAATCAGATCCAGAGAGAAATCTTCTCTAATAGCAATGAAGTGTGCGGACTTTGTAAGACGATCAACTATGACCAAGATATCATTATTACCTTTGGATGTTTTAGGAAGTACTGTGACAAAGTCCATAGTGATGTTTTCCCATTTCCATTCGGGTATGGGTAATGGTTGTAACATCCCCTTAGACTTCTGTCTCTCAGCTTTAACTTGCTGACAAACCAAGCATCGAGAGACATATTCAGCAACATCTCTTTTCATGCCATCCCACCAGAAGTACTCTTTCAGGTCCCTATACATCTTTGTGCTTCCAGGATGAATAGAGAATGAAGAACTATGAGCCTCATCCAGCAAATCCTTCTTTAATTCAGGGATGGTAGGAACACAAACCCGATTCCGGAACTTTATCATCCCATCACAATCAAGGTTGAATTCAGGAATATTTCTCACCTTCTTTTGAAACTCTACATCTTCTTTCTATGCCTTTTTAATCTTCACATGTATAGATGGTTGAACATTCATTTGAGAAAGATATGATTTTTCCCTTTCCATTATAATTCCAAGACCCATCCTTTGTAAATCCATAAATATTGGATCTTTTGTGATCCTCATCATGGATAAACTGGCATGGTCTTATCGACTTAATGCATCTTCCACCTTGTTTTCTTTCCCAGGGTGGTAATTAATTGAGCAGTCGTAATCCTTAATCAGCTCTAACCATCTTCTTTGTCACATATTCAGCTCCTTTTGTGTGAAAATATACTTTAAACTTTTATGATCATTATAAATGTCACACCTTTCTCCATAAAGATAATGCCTCCAAATCTTTAATGCAAAGATTACCGCAGCTAACTCCAAATCATGTTTTGGGTAATTTTGCTCATGGATTTTCAACTGTCGTGAGGCATAAGCTATCACCATATCATTTTTCATAAGAACACACCCCAGCCCCTTCTTGGATGAATCACTATAGATCACAAACCTTTCTCCACTACAAGTTAGTGTGATCACTGGTGTACTAGATAACCTTCTTTTAAAGTCCATGAAATTCTCTTCACATTCCTCCATCCAAACAATCTTAACTCTATTCCGAGTCAACCTGGTGAGTGGATTAGATAATCGTGAAAAATCTTTCACAAAACGTCGATAATATCCATCCAAACCAAGAAAACCTCGGATCTCAATTACTGTTGTTGGTCACGAACATCTTTCGATAACCTCTGTTTTTGCTGGATCCACAGATATCCCCTCTTTTGAGATTATATGATCGAAAAATGAAACTTTTTGAAGCCAAAATTAACACTTGGTAAATTTGGCATAAAGATTATCCTTTATCAGGGTCTTCAATATAATTCTCAAGTGATCTTCAAGTTCTTCCATTCACTTCGAATATACCAGAATATTGTCTATAAAGACTACCACAAACTGATCAAGACAGTCTCTAAAGACTCTATTCATCAGATCCATGAAGATAGCAGGGGCATTAGTAATACCAAATGGCATCACTATAAATTCATAGTGTCCATACCTTGTACGGAAATCCGCCTTTGGTATATCTTCCCTTTTGACCCTTAATTGATGATACCCTAAATGAAGATCAATCTTGGAAAAGTATTGAGCTCCGCATATTTGGTCAAATAAGTCATCAATGCATGGGAGAGGATATTTGTTCTTGATAGTGATCTTGTTAAGTTCTCGATAATCAATGCAGAGTCTCATTGATCCATCTTTCTTCATAGAAAACAGAATAGGTGCTCCCCAAGGTGATGCACTAGGGTGTATGAATCCCTTATCAAGATTCTCTTGGAGTTGCTTCTTCAATTCCTGAAACTCAATTGGGGTCATTCTATAAGGTGTCTCTGAAATAGGCAAAGCCCTCGGTACGAGTTCTATTGAAAACTCAACTTCACGATTTGGTGGAAGACCCGGAAATTACTCCGGAAAGACATCATCAAACTCTCGTACAATGGGCATATTATTAATCATGAGTTTCTCACCAACCATTTGAGATAAATAACCCTTATTTAATGGAATCAAGACCCATAAGATGGAAGAAATTTCCACTGGAAGGTTATGTTCATCCTTGTGTCGATAGACGATCATAGATTGATCTGGAATATGAAATGTGACTTCCCTTCTTTGGAAATTGATATGAGCTCCATGTAAAGAAAGCTAATCCATGCCAAGAATCATATCAAATTCCACTATAGGAACGATCACAAGATTTTCAGGAAGAACATTCCCACAAACTTCAATCGGGGAAGAATTATATACATTTGATGCGACTGTTGTGCCATTAGGTGTTGTCACAACTAACTCAACATCTAATTGTTGAGGTAATATGGTGATACCCTTAGAAAAATCTTCATAAATAAAAGAGTGGGTGGATCCAGAATCAAATAAAACATTTTCTACTTTAGAGTGGATGGTAAGTGTACCTTTCACCACATCGTTATCGTACTCCACATCACTGATAGAAATTGCATGTGACTTTCCTTTGTCTTTATCCTTAAGAGTTTGTTGACTTCGACCATCATCATCAACCCTTTGATTTGTGCATTGTTTGGCATAATTCCCCATATCCTTGCACTTGAAACATTGATGTGTAGTAGGTTAATTCTGTGTATCCCTTCCTTTGTTTGCATCATTAGACATCTTCTTCCCATCATTGCGGAATTCAAATGCCCGATGACCTTCCTTTCCACATTTGAAACATTTACTTGTCCCTTTAAGACAACTCCCTCCATGTTTCTTTCCACACTTTGAGCATAAGGGAAAGCTCATCTTCTTTTCAGTGTGCTCTTTAGATTTTCCTTTGAATTCCATTTTCCTCTTCTTATCAAACCCATATGACTGATGGGTTACTCCAATCTCTATCTCGACTTTGAGAGCACATCGAACGATTTCCTCGTAGCTATTGAAGTCCATTATGGATAACACCCTTCGAAGACTTGGTTTTAAGCCACTAAAGAATCGATCGATCTTACCCTCAGGTTGGATAATAATACCAGAAGCATACCTTGCAAGTATTGTAAAATTTGATTCATAGGTACCAATAGATTCATCATCCTTTTGCTTCAGTTCAAGAAACTCCTTCTACATCTTTGTTCAGAGAATACGAGGGAAGTACTTATTGAAAAATAAGTCCTTGAACTCATCCCATTCCATGGTCTCAATTTCATCTTTTTGCCTCATATTCTTAATAAGATTCCTCCCTTGATCAGCATCTCCTTCCAAACGATACACTGCTATGATGACTTTATCATGTTCAGAAAATTGAAGAACTAAAAATATCATTTTAGTAGTACTAATCCATTGTTCAGAATCTAATGGATCAGTAGACCCACTAAATGAAGGTGGACGCTGCCTCATTAAGGATTCAACAGAATGTTTCTCTTTCCTTTGCTCGTTTGGAAGTCCTGCATGATTCATAGATTGAGAATGTTGTGTGAGCATGGCTACAAGATTTTTCATTCCATCTCCCATAACATTTGGTTTCTCATGGGGACAATCATTGCATTGCCCGTCACATTCTGCATTAACACGGTTTCTTCGGGTTCCATCCATTTACTAAAACCAAGAAGAATAGTGTGAGAAACACTAATTATAATAGGAAAACCACATAATGAAGAACAAAATTTCACACTTAAGGTCTTATCTTTGGTTATTCATGGTCATTTCTAAAACACTAAGATTGTGTTCTATGCTTAGACTTATCCTTAGGGTTCTTACTAAGGCTTTCACATCCTAGTCTCCAAAGGTTGACTATACCTTTCCTCTGATACCAACTATAACGACCCATACTTTACACACATTGTTAATACTTCAAAATTGAAGCATAATTATTACAACATATAACAAAATCATGAAAGGAAAGTATAGGTATAGTGTCTTTAGAAACTGGGAAACATAAACAACTGGTTCATAAAGAGTCTACACTGTCTCCCATTTATTTCATCATATCTATATTCCCTTTTGGCATATCTTACTTAATAACCTTCTTCCTGACCTGGGGAAAGAAAACATACAAAAGTTTGATCTCAAATCCTCAGTAAGGGTAAACAAAAGAAATATCAATCACATCATATTCATAAGAACATAACTTTTGGAAATATTAACCTCCAAAGTGATCATAATTTCATAACATGGGATAAATCATAATAGTGAAATGTAATCACAACAATCATAACTTAAAACATGAAACGTTTTTTCACACACAAATAATCATATATAATCACTTCTTATTAGTCAAGACTCATTTCCAAGACTATCTTAGTGGAAAAAGTCCATTTCTGAACAGAGTTCACTCCTCGTTTCAGTCCTGTTTCACTAAACCGGTTTAACCTGCCATTCCAGCCATGTCTATATCATCATATATAAAATCATTACCCATTGAATTGGATGGAGATATAGGACCCACCCATCTCATAATGATACCATTCTTATGTGTGCCACAAAATCATAAATCATACATCATTGCATAACCCATGTAATAAAAATGGGATTCTTAAACAACATGACATCATAACACAGTTCATATAAGATAAAGGAATTCATAAAAATAATTCCATCACAACATAATTAAATAAATGTAATAATAGGGATATAAACAGAACCCTATATTATCTTAAATGGAAAATATTTTTTATAAAACACTTGAACTCCATTCTTGAGGAAAATATCCTTTCTACTTCAAAAACATTTTCCTTTCTTAACATGTCATACAATTTTAAACTAAAAGAAGTTGATTAAAAATAAACTTGAAAACTTGTAAAGTATTCTTCTTGGAAATAATGTTTTAAAAATCCATTCATGCCGTATAAGTTAAAAAAACATTCTTTTCTTACTTTTGTCGGAAAAGTCAAAAAGTGCCTCGTACGAAAAACGACAAAAGATTCCTTTTATATCTTTTACTAAAAACTCACCGAAGGGTAAAAATGGATTTAAAAAATTTTAGGTGGATGGAAATAATAGTACATATTGATTAAACCTGGATGTGGATGATAAAATACACCCCAGTAAATACCAATGTATAAACAATCTCAGATAAAAATGAGATTGTGATATTTCCCTTACCTTAGGACTGATTTGCTTCGTAAGTGTCTGAACCTCCAGTATAGTGATTTAAATAATGTCATTGACTTATTCCAGAATCATAATCATTGTTAGGATATTATATATGGTTCACTTATGACTTTATATTACCCATTCTTTTGTAAATTCCATGTTAAAGAGCGTTTTTGGTAAAATCGTTTCATTTGTCATCTGTGTTTTGACTTGTAATTATTCATATGATTACATAGATCATGATTACATAATTACAGAATATAAAACATGATTTATATATAATATATATTCAGAATATACATATATATAATAAATTAGTAAATGGAAATAAATACACCGTTCATGGAGACGGTAGGCCGTACGTACGCATGAACCCTGTTTTCGTTTCCTTATTGAGTTGAATGGAATTAAGTAGATGACATACATATATATACACACAAATACAGTATCATTATTATGTCATATATTTCATGATTTCATATTATATATACTTTATAATCATTCATGAATGGTTAACGTGGAGAATGAATCTCATCACGTCGTGGAGACGGTAGTCCATACGTACGCATGAGCGATGATATCATTCTCATGATCGTGGAATTGTATTGGAGTGTATGTATACTATTTCATAATCAATATAACTTTACAATAATCATATATAGTTATTATTTACACCATTATACCCATCCAAGTACGGTGCTGGTGGAAAATAGATTACCCCACGGCGTGGATACGGTATTCTGTACGGACGCACGCGCGGTGATTTCGTTTTCCGTAGGGTGGATAGATGGTGAAATATGGATGTTTAATACTTATAATAACATATCAGTATATGAGTGATACTAATGTTATTACTTCATAATGAAACAACTAAAGAATATGAATTTGAAGAATAAAGAATTTGGAAAGGATAGGTAATGGATATTACCTCTTTTTTTGACGCACCTCTTCTTAACCTCCTCTTAGGGCACTAGGGTTGGTCTTTGAAGATGACCATAACCTCTAGGATGACTCTAGGGATGTGGAGAAGAGAAAGTGGCAGGGGTTTTCCGAGTTTTAATGATCAAATTGGTGTGAGGAGGAGAGGGAGGAGGTGCCCTTTTATAAGGGACGAGAGGGGAACCTTTGAAATAACTAAAAATATTATTTTATTATAAAGTCAAATTCGGTTTTCAATAGATCCAAATTGATATATTTCTAAGATAAGGTGGGTATGGGTCGAAATAATCTCATCAAATAGAATTTAGAAAAATTTAGGTATCAATTTTAACCTTATCATTTAGATTTAACTTTAAGTTAGAATATTTAACTTTTACTGTGTCTTCTTGTTTTCTTACACTATAAGGTTAATAAACTTACTATATCAAGTCAAACGAACCCCAAGTTGTTTATTGTTAATATATATAACCTTAACTATGTCCTTTTTCCGAACCTTAGATTTTTAGGAATAAAATAAAAATTAATAATATAGTATTTGTTTTAAAAACTATTTTATTTCAATTTTGACACTTTTTGGTAATTGATTTTTGTGAAACTCATAACAGAATTATTTGTTCGAAAATATTTAATTAAATCAATACTAACATGTCATATTAAGCAAGAAAATTAGTGGAATTTATAAAAAGTCTCAAATTACATTTATTTTGGTATTTATAACATCAATTCTGTCAATATTTCATTAATAAGATAATTACTGCATCATCGTTGTGTCATAAATAAATTAAATTATTTAGTGTCTAAAAATTACAAATAGAATACTATTATGTAGGAAAGCTTTTCAGCTTTCTAATTAATATTTATAGTAGAATTTATCTTATTTATAACCCTATATTAAAAATGATTTACTTATTAAACATTGATTTTAACTATTTTAACCATTCTTTAAGTAAATTAATAATAAATGTCCTAATAAATCCAAGTGGGTCTAAATGGTCATATTTTTTTCCTAAGGTTGTTTTTGGTCGAATTAAACTTATCCAATATAATTAGGACATGTGTTAGGGTAATATTAATAACACTTTTACCCATAATTACCCTATTTACTTTTAACCGTGGTAAAAAAAAGTAAAAAGATACTATTCAACAAAACTTATTTTCATGTCATTGAACCACATTTTATTCCATGATATTAAACTTGTTTCTCAGATTTTCGAAATTCCACTCACAGAAGCGGTAAAATTACGTTTTATGAAAAATTCAGTTTTTCAACTACCACTTAGTGGTTTCACTATTCATCAAAAATTGAAAGTTTTCAGAAAAATACCAAAATTTCACCCTAGGCTAATTTTGATATTCCGAATCCAAAAATGAAGTCCATTTTGAAAAATAAAATTTATAATATTTCAAAAAGTGGTTATTACTATTAATAACGGCTATTATTAATAATATTTCAATAGCATATCGTTGTTTAGTGAAACTCGGTCTTACGTACGACGCAAGATATTGAGGAAGGCCGCGGTTTCATGTAAAGCAAGCCAAAATAGTGTTGTGTGTAGTGAAATATTCCTTTAATAAAAACAAAATATTTCTTATAAAAGACTCGGACGTTACAGATTAAGTCTTTACCCAATGCATTGGAGAACTATCAGGGTGCAACATTAAATATTCCTTTATTATCATGTGAGCCACATATATAATCATCAATAATATCATAAAAATCAAATATAATAAAGGAAACGGGTTTCATTTAATAGTCATCACATTTTAAAAAATGTATTAAAGACATGATCTTTATGTCACTTTAAACCCACAGAAAAAGGAAAGAGGGTTTTATGTATGTATGTCCCAGAATTAAAATAGATCATTTTGATATATATGTGAATACCCCTTTAGAATAATGATCTTTGAGTATTCACTTAATAATATAATAGAATTTGAGAAAAAGAGAGAGACATTTTAGATGAAACTTTTGCAGCATAACGGCTATGATGTAGGGTTTTAGAAAACATTTAAAAGAGAGGGGACAAGGGTCACCCACTCATAAATGATCCATAAAACAGTAGAGGGACAGAATATAATGGATATAAGAACATGGTAATGAAATTTGAAAGACATAATATATGAAATGAAAAACATTGAAGGAAGACAAAAATAATATTTCTCTTATGAAAATTCGGCAGCATAACGACGTCACATAAAAATTCAAAAAAATGAATTGACGAGATCAAATAGGGTCTCTCATAAAATGAACATTAAAGACCAGTATTATAGTTATATATATCATAACCCAACATAATAAAAAGTAACTTCAAATACTTGAAATGAAAATAGATTTTGAAAACGAGAAGGGTGAAAGAATCCCTTAAAAATTCGGCAGCCTAACGGCGTCACTTAAACTTAAAAAAAATGAATTGATGAGATAAAATAGGGTCTCTAATCATATGATAATAAAATTTCAATATTATATATATAGAGATCATACCCCAACATAATAAAAATGAACATGAAATACTTGACAAGAAAATAGAACTTGAAAATGAGAAGGGTGAAAGAATCTGTTACAAAAATTTCGGCATCCTAACAACGCCACTTAAACATTCATAAAAGTAAATGATGAGACTAAGAGGGGATATATAATCATATGAAAATGAAAAGGTCAGTAAGAGGAATATAAATGAACACCCTCCAACATAAGAACTTGGAGCATAAAAGAAATGAATTAAAATAGAGTATTTGAAAAGAAAGAGAGAGGTTGGATCCCATACCTTAAAACGTAACTCTTAAAACTCGAAGGTTGGGACCTTGAGGGATTAGGGGGAACCGTGGGAGGACACTTTGGGAGGTAATGAGACCTGATATTCATTGGGGAAGAGTTGGGAGTAAAAAATAATGGAGGAAAGGGTGGGTTTTTTTAGGGAAAGTGAGGGGACAAGGCATTAATGGCCAAGGGACACCTCGTTGGTGGTGTTGGAAAAACCATGGGCTTACCCATGGTATTTTCCCATGGTATTGGCCACTTGGGAAACCTCATACCTTATATTACTATTCACAAGTCGACCATATTGATTACATACTTAATACATCATTTAATGATGTCATTAGACACCCGTAACTTAAAAACTGTATTTTCATTATTCATCGAAAATTCAACTTTCTCAGAAAATACCAAAATTGAACCTTAACCAAATATCAATGATCTGATTTCAAAAATGAACTCCATTTTATAAAAATAATTGTCTAAATATTTTTAATTTAATTTTTAAATAAATACACTATTCACCAAAAATTCATTTTTTTAGAAAAATTCCCAAAAATTACCTTAACATAATATCGATGCTCTAAGTTCAAAAATAAATTCCATTTTAGAAAAATAACTTTCTAAATATCTTTAATTTAATTTTTAATTAAAAAACAATATTTACCTTATAAACCTAGTACTTGAATAATAATTCCAGAAAGAGTTATTTACCTGTTTTATTGAATCACATTACTTAATCAAGGTTTATATATTATATTAATACTTTCTTTAAGTGATAAAACTAATCCATTTGGTCACATTACAAATCCTAAGCATAAAATCACTATTCATAATTTACTATTCATCAACATTCAATTTGATCTTATTAGACTCTAAATTTCATACTGAATACATTTGCAGAAGACCATTTTTTGAAAATCATTACACATCATTAATTATTTATGGTTTACAATAATATTTTAAAACATCCTTTTTTCAAATTCATAAATAATATACATCCTAGATTTATCCGAACATTTGAAAATTCACAAACATCATCATATGAAGAAATCACCTTTTTTATTTAATTCAAAGAATTACACAAGGCTGTTATAGTCTTGTTACATAGCCTCTTATAACACCACCATAGGACCTAAAAGTAAGGTGTGATAGGGTGATAGAATCTTGGGGTGGCTCGACCAACATTGTACAGTAGTAATTTCTATCAGTTTGAACTTCTCGTGAAGGCAATTTCGTTCTAGCTTCACACGATGAAGTTTGGGTTGGGTTTGGTCTAGAGCAAAGCCCAATGGTGCTACATCCTTCCCAAGTTATATTAGATGAGCTTCGATTAGCCCGAGAATACTAGATTAGGCCACCAAATCTTCATTCTATATTAATTAACCAAGATCACTTGTATTTAGAGACAATAATTTCATCATTTTGTTTCCAAAGGTCATACTGACTAATGGTAATATAATATTCAAAACCCAACAGTCTCATTTTAATTATATGCATGTTATCAAATGAAACAGTTTTGTTGAGTATAAAATATAATAACAAACAAAATTAGGAAATAAGATTTATTCGAAATTTCAGGTCGTTACATTCTTCCCCCTTAAAAAATTGCATCCTCGTAATTTTTAAAATTGGGTTTGGAAATTTCATTGAAATTCCCACATCAGAAAAGGAGTCAGTAAAACTATTAGTTTAAAAGAAAAAAGGAAATTACAAAGGTCAGCCGAGTTAACCCATACTAGGATCCCATGTAAGAAAACATGGATAAGGAAGAAAAAACAAATGGTCAAGTTCTGAGGGAGAGTGATAGAAAACATTTTTAGGAGAAAGTTAACCCCAAAAAAATCACAAACTTATGATGTGTGTAAACGGTCTTTGATTACCCAGTAGGAAACGTAAACCAACAACATATTTGTTTTACGTTCTATTTCATAATTTGGAGGAATTCATTTACAACATAGAATAAAAACATAAGGAAATGTATTTACCTTCAAGTAGATTTTCATCCTTTAATAAGTTTCTACCAAAACTAATCTTCTCTCCAAATGATGAGTATTCGAAAACACTTGGTCTCATCAAAAGCACAAGAATCATCTTCTAGAGAATCACATAATCCACAAAAGAATAACTATCGATTTCTTCTATCTTTAAACATTACCCAAAAATAGAAAGGGTAAGATAAAACAACTCTTCAAAAAGAAAGAATCCCATAGGAAGGGAAACTTCTATAAATCTTCCAAATTTGACGGTATTACCCAAATTTCCTAATAGGGCATTCCATAAATAATTGTCATTAAAATTCCTTGAATAATCCAAACTAAGATTGAAACCCAAATATAAGTAGGATTTGAAAACATATTATTCCAAGATAAACATTATCATTAATCTCCAAACAACATCAACCACTCCTAACATCTTATAACAAATGTAACTAACCTAAACATATTTTCCCCTAGGTAGGTTAATCATTTCAATAAGTAACCTAAATTACTATAAGTTCACCTTAAATTCATCGAGTCTTCAAAATATAAGTCAGCTGTTACTCCTCAAATAATATATTGTAGTAATCTATTTACCTCGATCATATAGGGTTCCCAAAATAGTGAACGTCTTCCAAATTAATAATCATATTTTAATCCCCTAATCACTTTTTTTTAAGAAGAACAGCTTCACTGCATCAACAAGTGGTACATAAAAATAGTTGTCTTCATTAATGATGTAAAACCATATTAGGTAGTGACTCGATGTTCTTATAAAACATTAATGATATGCTCATGGATCACGAACTAAAATACAACATGACATAGACAATTATTGCGAAGAATTTGTATGTACTTTAGTCATCATGATCCATCTCAGCATAGGACTTGCATTGTTCCCTTGTCCATGAAGATTTTTGATTCTCATCATGGTTCTCATCCCTTCCAAGAGAGAATTGACTTGGATAATGTCTAACATCTCCACATTTACCACATTGAATAGTATAAGGTACATTATATTGATCCTTATCTCCATTCGTCACATTATCCATTTTTTCAACGAAATTGGCTACTTTATGCCCTATCTTCCCACACTTAAAACATCTCCCAGTTCCTTTGTGACATTCTCCTTGGTGCCTCTTCCCACACATCTTGCAAAAAATAAATTCGGTCTTCTTTCCCTTATCAACATTATCTGATAAACATCCTTGAGACTTTGTCTTCTTCTTCCTTGATGAATTTGGGCAGTCAACTAGGTACCAATTATTAATTGTGATTTTTGATAGCTGTTTTGGCATAATAACAATATGTTCAACTTGATCTCTCGTCGTCTCTGTCACATTAATAGGGAAATGATCACATTTCCTATCACAGTGGTTGTTGGGACATGTTCTTCTATTTCCAAAAATTAATTAAGAAAAGAATATATTATTAGGGGCTTAAATAATTAGCCAATAATCATTAAAAGGAAACTTTAAGAATAAGAGTATAATCTTTTATAAGGAATGTATACCCTAACTTTGATCCCCTAGGTTCCAATCTAGGTTATCCATGATCATATATTCTTATATGAATCTTCATTTTATTTTATCTTTGTTCCTTTAATAATGGTTCATACCAAGCTTATGAATTTACCAAAGAATATCCCCTGGGAGTGTCGTAACCAAGAGTGCAACAAGGCCCATTGTCATGTACCAGTTCCCGTTCGAGTCTAGCTCAAAGCGGCATTTTCAGGTTTTACCCCTATATACATCTGTGCCAGAGCCACCTCTACCTGCTCGTATCCAGACAGGGATGTATTTTCTTGGCAACTCCTTACTAAATACTCACCAAAATACCAGGAAGATTTCTTATATTTAAACTATTCTATAGGGTTCTTCCTAAGCTTTCATATCCTAATTTCCCCAAATAACTAAACCACCACTTTATACCAACTATAGCATACCGCCTTTTTATAACATAACTTTTCATTACATTTTACAAAACCGAGGATCTTTATGGTTTAGTGTCTTGGAAACCAGGAACTTAAAACATGAAAACATAAAACATTATTCTTACACAATTGAAAGTCTTATCCTTATGTTCATACTAGGTTCATTACTGTATCTCACAACCTAGGGACATACATCAAACGAAAGGGTGAGTAGAATGCCCAGTAAGGGAAACAAGGGGTAACATTTAACATGTGAACTTGAGATAGATCAATAAAGTCGTAAAAACATTAAGGCATGAGAAATAAATCATTAAAAATATCATAAAAAATATAACATATTCATAACTAAAAGATGTGGCTACAACATTTATTCATAGACAATCATTTCCATTTCACCAAAGTCCATCCCCATGGTGTCATTAAAAATTACAAAGGTTATTCACCAAGGCGTCGTTAAAAATGGTCATCTCTAGAGATTAAGTCTTTACCCAATGCATTAAAGCGCTATCAGGGCGCACCCTTAAATTTGAATTTATAATCATGTGAGCCACATATATAATAATCACTCATTTCATAAACAACCCATATAGAATAAAAGAAATGAGTTTCATTTCATAGTCATCACATTTTAAAAACTACTTTAAAAACGTGATCTTTATGTCACTTTAAACCCACGGAAAAAGGAAAAATGGTTTTATGTATGTATGTCCCAAAATTAAAATATATCATTTTGATATATATGTGAATACCCCTGTATAATAATGATCTTTGAGTATTCTCTTAATAAAATAAATGAATTTTAGAAAAAGAGAGAGACATTTTGAGACGAAAAATCGGCAGCATAACGGCTATGTTGCAGGGTTTTAGAAAACATTGAAAAGAGAGGGGACATGGGTCACCCACTCATAAATGATCCATAAAATAGTATAGGGACATAATAAAATGGATATAAGAACATGGTAATGAAATTTGAAAGACATACCATATGAAATGAAAAACATTGAAGGAAGACAAAAATAAGATTTCTCTTATGAACATTCAGCAGCCTAACGGCATCACTTAAAACATCAAAAAAAAATGAATTGAAAATATAAAATAGGGTATCTAATCATATGAACATAATATATCAGTATGATAGATGTAGAGATAATACCCCAACATAATAAAAAGGAACTTGAAATACATGATATGAAAACAGATTTTGAAAACGAGAAGAGTGAAAGAATCCCTTAAAAATTCAGCAACCTAACTGTGTCACATAACATCAAAAAAAATGAATTGACGTGATCAAATAGGGTATATCATCATATTATCATAAAATATCAGTAAGATAGATATATAGATCATAGGAAAACATAAAAAAACATGAAATACATGACAAGAAAATAGAACTTGAAAATAAGAAGGGTGAAAGAATCTGTTACAAAATTTCAGAAGCCTAACAGCGCCACTTAAACATTCCTAAAACGAAATGATGAGAGTAAGAGAGGATCTCCCATAATGTGAAAAAGAAAAGGGAAGTAAGATGAATATAAAAGAACGTCCTAAAACATAATAACATAAATCATAAAAGAAATGACTAAGAAGAGAGTATTTGAAAAGAAAGAGAGAGGTTGGATCCCTTACCTTAAAATGTAACTCTTAAAACTAAAAGGTTGGGACCTTGAGGAATTGGGGGAACTTTAGGAGACTCTTTGGGAGGTAATGAGACCAGATCATCGTTAGGGAAGAGTTGGGAGTGAAAACTATAGGAGGAAAGGGTGGATATTTATAAGTAATGTGAGGGGCAAGGCATTAATGGCCAAGGAACACCTCATTGGTGGTATTGGAAAAACCATGGGCTTGCCCATGGTATTTTCTCAGTGTATTGGCCACTTGGGACACCTCATACGTTATCTTACAATTCACAAGTAGACCATATTGATTACATACTTAATACTTCATTTAATGATGTCATTAAACACCTGTAACTTAATAACTGTATGTTCACTATTCACAGAATATTCAACGTTCTCAGAAAAATCCCAAAATTTCACATTAACCAAATATCGATTCTCTCATTTCAAAAATGAAATTCATTTTATAAAAAAAATTCTAAATATTTTTAATTTAATTTTTAAATAAATACACTATTCACTGAAAATTCATTTTTTCAGAAACATCCCCAAAAATTACATTAACATAATATCGATGCTCTGAGATCAAAAATAAATTCCATTTTTTAAAAATAAATTTCTAAATATTTTTAATTTAATTTTTAATTAAAAAACACTATTCACCCGAAAAACCTAATACTTGACTAATAATGTCTGAAACAGTTCTTTACCTATTTTATTGAATCACATTATTTAATCAAGGTGCCTATATTATAATAATACTTTCTTTATGTAATAATACTAATATATTTTGTCACATTACTAATCCTAAGTGTAAAATTAGGATTCATAATTTACTATTCATCAAAAATCAAGTTGATCTTATTAGACTCTAAATTTCTTACTGAACACATTTGTAGAGGACCATTTTTGAAGATCATTACACATCATTACTTATTTATGATTTAGAAAAATATTTTAAAATTTTCTTTTTTTCAAATTCATAAATAATATACATTCAAAATTTATCCGAACATTTGAAAATTCACAAACTTCATCATAAGAAGAAATCACAATTTTTATTTAAGTCAAAGGATTACACAAGGATGTTATGGTTTCATTACATAGACCCTTATAACACCATCATATGAACTAAGAGTAAGGTGTTCTAGGGTGATATAATCTTGGGGCGGCTCAGCCAATATTGCACGAGTAGTAATTTCTATCATTTTGAACTTCTCATGAAGGCGATTTCGTTCTAGCTTCACACGAAGAAGTTCGGCTTGGGTTTGGTCCAGAGCAAAGCCCATTGGTGCTACCTCCTTCCCATGTTCTGTAAGATGGGCTTCGATTGGCCGGAGACTACTGGATGAGGTCATCAAATCTTTTTTCTATATTAATTAACCAATATCACTTGTATTTAGAGACAATAATCGCAACATTTAGTTTCCAAAGTTCATACTAACTAACAGTCATATAATAGTCAAAACCCAATAGTCTTGTTTTAATTATACACATGTTATCAAATGAAATATTTTTGTTTAGTATAAAATAAAATGACACAAAAAATCAGGACACAAGATTTATTCAAAATTTTGGGTCGTTACATGGAGTGTCCTTAATCAATATCAATCCATGTCATAGTTGTGTTTGATGTTCATTACACATTAATCAATGAAAGGTTTTGTTTAGCATTGGATTTAATTTTTTTTATTTAGTGAAGGGATTTTGGGTATAGAAATTGTCATAGAACACTCTGGTGAAGGTGGATTTTTATATCATTTAATAATATGATGATGTTCGAAGACAGTATAAGGTTAGTGATGGGTGTATAGATCCCATTGACATCTATAGTTTCATTCATTATTGTGTGAGATGCTTGTCTCATATGGTGTTGATTCCAAAAGAAGTGAGAGAATTGCCTATGGGTTACTGACGATAGTGGTGATAATGAAGGATAATTTTTCATTCAGGGGCATGGCGCATAGAGGGTCTCTTTTCAACATTGTGACTTGATGTCGTTCATTGGTGATTGGTTCAAGGAATGGATTTTTAATTTCAAATTTGTATTTCATTATTTTTTATTTCTAATTTCAAATTTTTATATGTGGGAATTTATGGTTGAATTAGTGGAATTTTATGTTCCTATATAACCATAATGTGGTTCTAAAAAAATAACAAAATGGATTTGGAGTGATGCTCTAGAATTATACAAGGAACAAATAAGAGTATATGATAAACTAATCATATCATTGATTACTTTTGGCCATGTAGCTGATTCTACCTCCAACATGTTGGTTGACACCAAAATAAATGATCTATGATATGTCGTGAAAGCAATCAAAATTAAGAATATAAGTGAAACTCAAATAGACGCAAAATCGTTTGGAATGTTATTCTTCATGAATCACTTTCTTGGAGATGATTGCATCATTGAAGACACACGAGGCTAAGATACAACACTATGTCAGTCTGTTGAAGCCCTGTGACTGTTGAAGGGATTAACCATGAGTCTAACAGAGTTGTGGCTATTCATGGAGCCAAAAAACATTTCATGGTGTGATTCCTAGCGTTGAAATAAAACTAGGATTATAAATATCAGGATCATTCTAACTCAAAGGGATGTCTACCTTAACCATATGACTTCTAATTCCGCAATTCACAAAGCCCCTGATCACTGTAAACCAAAAGAAAAATAAATCATCCATGCTATTTTAGAACTGTGAAAACCCCATTCCCATGTTCTTAAATTCCTCCAGCTATGGAAATGATGAGTTTTTCAAAGGATAAAACCCTTCACTGAGGATGAATACCCTTTGTGGTAATTGAGGCCTCATAGAGGATTATGACTTTTTTATTCACCCATTTTCCAAATCATGACTTCATACCAAGGTATGTCACCTTGTTTCATGGAGCCTATTCCTTTGTGAAGCCCCCATCCTCTATGTAGTATATGAGATTTGTGAAGAACCTCCTAGTCATGACCCCTACTTTGTGAAGCCCCCTTCTTCATGAATCCATCCTCCTTGGCATATTTATGTTCCCTCACTTTTACTGAAATCTCTTCATGATGTATGAGTGTTCCAATACTCCAAACACATCTAGGCTTGTTCCAGCTACACCATCCATCATTATGAGACATGTTCCACCATTTTCTTTGGAAAACACATATTTTAGTATGGCATGAGACTCCCATTTACCTTCTTATTTTTTGAATAGGTACACTAATACCCCTTTATTTTCAATATAGGGACACTAATGTAGGCCTTGTGAGTGAACACTCCACCACACTGTCATATCTTGAAATTTATAAATCTATCACCCTCCTAAGGGTCTATGAGATCAAATTATATAAGGCCAAGGGGTAAAGAGTGAGTCCCCCATGGTTGAGCTGGTTGACATAAATATTCCTATCACTAAACATACTCCACACATAATGTTAAACAATATACCTACCCTATGATATTGGTACATGATTTCATGTGCGTGACTCACCAGGAATGATGTCCTCATAACACAAAATGATATCTTCCTCACATGGAATGGTATCCTCCACACCCCACACATAAGTAATGATATCCTCCAAGGAGTCCCTCCTAGAGTAAGTTCCTAAATATTCTTATAGGGGGAATTAACTTTGATCCTATTTTCCTCCTCTGAGTATAAGGCTCATAGATGGGATGGGAACTTGTATATATTCGACATCTGACACTCTCAACATCCTAACCCTTTCCCATTTGTGGTTTTCTCCAAGGGCCAATTCCACACATAAACCCTACCAACACGGAATCAGATATTCTTCAGATATAATGAGATCCTCCTTAATAATCTTCCATGTGTAAGACCCACAAAATATCTCATTGGAATATATATTGTGACATGACAGGTAGGTCTATTACATACTATTGTTTCTCACACTGATCATTACTCACATGGGCTTATAGGATAGTAGAGACCATGACACCTTTCTAGACACGAGATTCTATTATGTTTATTCATTTTCCATATGGTTCTCTACTTTAGGTGTAGGCCCCAATTTCCTATCACAAAATATGTGGTATTTGAATCTATGTTACATAAAATATTAAAGAAACAAATTTGAGGTCATAAAATAGGAATACATCCACCCCAACCCCTCCAAAAATCCATCCATAATCCATCCAAACATTACTCAAGATGCCACATCCTGGTAATGTCATGCCACTCATCTATGATGTTCCTACATTTAAGCCCCATCTGCATCATTGAAGCACTTAGTAGAACTCATGTGGCTCTTATGACTAAGCCCCAAACCATATATCAATCTATGACTGTTCTTATCCCTATCTCCTAAACAGGGTACATAGAATGCTTTTTTGTTGTTCAATACCAACCAATGGTAAACCATAGTGTCCCCCTAATAGGGTTGCAACTCTCTGATCCACCTCTAACAGTGTCCAGATCAGCCTTCATGGTGTGATATCTTCCCTTTATATGTAAAACATCCTAGGCCCGCATCCATTGGTGTTACGATCCATCCATCGGTGAACCTTCCAAGTGATCCCTCCTAGGGATGTACCTCATTGATCGGTCTCCACTGGGCATTCTGATCAATTCACCCCATCTATAGAAGACATTAAACTCATGAAGTATCATACATATACCTCATTTTAATCATAAGATTTTTTAGGAAAACATAAGAAGATATTCCTATGGAATTAGATACACTGTGGTCGATGTAGGATGCCTTAGTTTCCACACCTATGGGATTCCCTCTTATGAAAAAACAATACAGGAGACAATTGTTCCAACATCCAGACATGTCGAGGATTCCCATAATGACTACTCCACTAATCAAAGGTTTCATCCCTATCAACAACCCTTGTAATTTCCTTTAATATGTAGTATAATTAACTAGTTTCCACAAAGAGATTCCACCAATATTGAGTTTCATGAACACATCTTAATCTATGAGTGAGACCCAAATTTGGCGACGAGCAACAAGGAGTAATCCGTGATGGGAGAAACTAACATCCCATCAACTTATTTCAATCAAGAAGAAGTTGTATCCTTTGAATATGATGATTTTTTCCCACCTTTGGATGTAGGTAATGCTGGACCCAATGAACACCAAATTTGAACCATCAGCACATGCATTAGGGCACCCTAATGGAAGCATCTGAAACATAAATGGAGAACAGGATGTGAAACTCTTCTCCTAAACATGGAGACTAGTAGAATTCGAGAAATAATTAGATATTAATTTCACCAAATCAATATATCTAGAACCAGTTCCCACTAATCAAAAAATGGGCCCAATATAGAACTCACAAGAATTTTGTGCAATTATTCCTTTAGAATTGTGGTCTCCAGCATCATCGTTAGTGATATATCTCTCCAACCATGGAATTTTGGATAACATTGGGGTATTAGGAATATAATTCCTTGTACTTGTACAGATGAATGAATCCTCCTTCTTTACTAGACCCAAACTATTGGAAACCAATCAACACCACCCATTCATGCAAGGGAAGGATAAATAAAATGTGGTAATCCCACATGACCCCATATCCCCTGAGATATCATCCACATCTACATATACCATGCATCTATGCTCCTTATCACCCTCATTAATAATCTATATAAGGGTGATAAATTCCCTCTTACACTGATACAAGATGTAGGGTATCATTCTAGGGAAGGATATGGCCCGCCAAGACCTCGAGGCTTTTGAGCATTGCCAACACAGCTTCTCCATTGGGATGGACATAGATCCATGGAACTCCAACGACCAACCACTTTAATATCATCTCGAAGGAGACATCTTATGTCTCACTCCCCTATGCTAAAAAGGTAGCGGAAGAAAGGTTGACCTCGGCTATGACTACTACTCGGGATCCACCAAAGATGGTTCCCTCGTGGACCAATCAATTCCACCAACGACTAGACTCTCTGGCCGAGGAATAGGTGAATGAAACCCCTTCTCCATTGGCCCCGGTCGAGATGACCTGACACCAACATCAGGTGAATGATTAGTAGGATTACCATCAAGGGGGAATCGTTCTCTACTGGTTTAATGGATCCTGCCACCCTAGTTCATTATGCCAGATCCCTACTAAGGAAAATCAGGGAGCCATCAATTCTGAATCGGTATCAATTAAATACCCAGTTAGTATCTAAGTATCACTGAGAGGGGTAGGGGTGAATCAGTGAAATCTTTTTCTTTTTATGTTTACCCATTTTGAAACAACCTTATCCTCCTGTTAAAGAGTTTATTCACTATTGAACACACACAACCACAAGGAAACAAGATTTACAAGGTCCACTACTAAACAAGAGTAGATATATCCATGGTATGGTATGGAAACAATCTAGTACCACAGAATCTACTAGAAAACACTCCTTTGATGTGGAATACAATGAGTAGGATATACCCTTACAGTCATGTATCACTTTGAAAGCAATCCAATAGTGTGTGTGCTCCCTCTTAGAACAAATAGGGTTATATAATGGATCGGTGCTTCTTAATGAGATTAAAGAAATAAAATCTTTCAATGAAATTCGTCACTTTCCAACCCAAAAGCTGGCAGGAACCCCTAGAGAAAAACAGCTTGCGCGCCCACTTCCACTTGAGTGACCTGTACTTGCATGCCAAAAACATATGCACCTATTCTTGCGTGTTTCCCTTCAGACGCACTGCCTACTTGCAGCCTGCGTGCCAACTAACACTTGTGCGCCTCCAACTTGTCTGCCTCCAACTTGTGCGTCCCCAACTTGTGTGACATTTAAGAAACCATCAACTTTCGCGCCCAGCTCTCTACATGCACGCCCAGAGCTCAAAGATAATTCTAAAGTATTGAGAATTAAAAAATGGGGAGGCTAGTCTTATTTTTATTGGCATTTTGGTGACTTGCGTGACCCATACACTTGCGCACCAATATATGCACACCGCACCATCACTTGTGTGCCGCTACATCACTTGTGAACCCTTCCATAACTAGTGAGACACTTTCTTTCCTTTGTCATATTTTGATATGATGATGTTAGAATATGAATTGTGAGCAACATGCACTTGCACGCCAAGACTTGAGTGCCAATACTTGCGCATCACCCTTGACTTGTGCGACACATTCTAACTTGCGCGCCACTTTATTTCCTTTGTCATATTTTGATTGGATGATCTTTGAAATATTACTTGCACACCACTTATACTTGCGCGCCAATACTTGCATGCCACCACTTGTGTGCCACCACTTGCACGTCGCCACTTGCGCGCCTTCTTCTTGCCTTTGTCATTTATTGGATTGTATGATATTTTAAAAGTTTTTTTCCAAAAACACTTATTTACTCTCTCCGTCCATCATACGGCTTGCCCCAAAAGTTCTCCAAACTTGTGATGATTGTAAAATACAAATCAGAAAAGCATCTTCTAATTTACAATTCCTTTACAATTTGAATTGATTTAGATTTTTGACAAAAAAAGACAATACACTGTAACAGCAAACTTTTCATACTTTCATATCTATCCAACATGGTCCCAACAATATCCCCATTGGATTTTGTTGTCAACCATGATTCATAAATCACTGAACATTGTAAACTTAAGCAATGGATTACTTATCAACAATTCTATGCCTATGTGAGCTAACTCATTGTATGAAATATGAATTATTGACAGCCAAAACCATGCTATCCAAAAGTAGTGACTATGAAATCTCATGAGCGTACATCCTCAGCCTTCTTCAGATCATCTTTCGAGCCTCTACCTCAACATTCTTCACTTCATTGACTTTCTTGGAAAAAAACATTATTTTCTACAACCACTCTAACAAATAGTTAGAATAGTTCACACACATACATATTGGATTCACAGCATACCATCAACTCCCCCTTTATGCATGATTCCATAAGGATAGATTTATGAAAAATTTCTCCCCCTTGACAACACTATCCAAAGGTAATATGAGAGAGGGGACAAAAAAAAGTACCTTAACCATGATGATAAGAATGTTGGCCACCCATGATTAACCTCAATTTCACAAATGGTTCCTTCAGCAATGGTTTTGTGAATATATCAGCAACTTGTTCAAATATAGGAACATACTCCAACCTCAATTCATTCTTCTCCATAGGCTCTTTGATGAAGTGGTAATTTATATCAATGTATTTTGAACGAGAATATTGTACTGTATTTCTTGTAAGATTTATTGCACTCTTATTATCACAACCCAAGAACAATGGTGGCTTTACATCAATAACTAGATCTTCTAACTAAGTCTTCATCCACATTAGTTGAGTTGCAGGTTGAGTAGCAGAAACATACTCGGCTTTATCTATGCTAAGTGTTACAGAATTCTATTTCTTGGTATGCCAACTAAAACAACTTTTCCACCGAAAGAAAAAATTCCTAGATGTGGATTTTTGATCATCAACATTTCCTTCCCAATCAGCATCTGAATACCCGAATTGATCAATATTTCTTAAGGCATCATACCTGATTCAAAAATTTATTGTGACTTTGATGTATCTAAGAATTCGTTTTACAGTAATCAAATGTGATTCTTTGTGAGAAATTTTAAATCTTCCACACAAAGTGACAGCATAGAAGATGTCAGTTATTGAGGCTGTCAAATACAATAGACTTCTAATCAGCTTTCAAAACTCTTTCTGATCAACTTCATTGCCATCTCCATATTTAGACAACTTGGTTCCCACTGAAATTGGTGTGGAAACTAGTTTCAAATTTTCCATGCCAAACTTCTTCAGAAGTTCCTTTGCATACTTTTCTTGGGACAGAAAAAGTGATTCTTCTTCTATGAAATTTGTAGCCTAAGAAAATACTTCATTTCTCCCAGCATGGGCATCTCAAATAACTTCTACTTCTCCTCGGAATATTTTTAACATGATCTTTCATAATTTCCATCAAAGATAATATCATTGACATAAACAATAACGATCAGTGAAAACTCATGACATTCCTTGATGTAGAGATTGTTGTCAACTCTCCCTTTCTTAAAGTTCATCTTCTTTAGGAAAGTATATAATTGGGAATACAATGCTCTCAGATCCTGTTTTAGCCCATTCAAAGCCTTTTTCAACAGGCACACAAAACATTCATCCTTTATAATAAAAAATCCACATGGTTGATCAATGTAGACTTCCTCATCAAAGTCACCAATAAAAAATGTGGATTTTACATCCATTTGAAAGATATTGTAACCTCGTTGTGTAGCAATAGCAATAAAGATTCTGATTGTTTCTAATCATGCAACCAAAGAAATGGATTCATCAAAATCAATGCCTTCAATTTGAGAATACCCTTTACAACCCAATCTTGCTTTTTTTTCTTATTACCTTACCCTCTTCATTCAGTTTTTTCTAGAAAACCCAATTTTTACCAATGATATTCTTGTTGTTTGGCTTGGGTACAAGTTCTCAAGTATCATTCTTTTCTATCTGATCAAGTTCTTCATTCATTGCATAAACCCATTATGGATGCTCTAATGCTTCATTTACATTATTTGGTTCAACTTTTGAATAAAGAGATGTTTTTGATATATCATTTGTTCTTCTTCTTGTTTGAACCATTTGATGTTTATCTCTAATAATATTCTGAGCCTCCACTTGTTTCCTCGACCAAGGATGAGTTTTTCGAACTTCGTCCTCATCACTCGAGATTTCTGAGTTGGATTCCTCTTCACTAGTAGGATTAACACAGTCTGTAGCACTATTATAATTATTAACAAAAGCTTCTCTATCCTTCTCAACTTCCACATCAACATATGACTTCTTTTCTTTCTCAACATTTTCATCAACTTTTATATCTGAATAATCAATAATTCTTACTGTTTCTTTATTGGGACATCTATATACTCTTTCTTCTGGAGCATAGCCAAGAAAAATTCCATCATCTCCTCTTTGCTCAAACTTTCCAAGGTTTCTACCATTCTTATTTATAATGCATGGACTCCCAAATACACTTAAATGTTTCAGACTTGTATTTTTTCCATAGAACATTTCATATGGAGTCATATCTGAGTTTGGCCTATAGAAGAATCGGTTCTGAATATAAATAGTAGTACTCATGGCATGCCTCCAATAATAATGATAATGACTATGTTCAAGTAACATGGTTCTCCCCATTTCCACCACACTTCGATTCTTTCTTTCAGCAACCCCATTTTTTTTGAGGTGTGTATAGTGAACTGAACTCATGATGAATTCCATGTTTCTAGAGATAACATTCAAACTCATCATTATTATAATCACCACCATTATCAGTTCTCAACTTCTTCATCGAATACTCACATTCTTTTTCTTCATTCCTCCTGAAACTCTTAATGATTTTCAGAGCATCTGACTTATGTCTCATGTACATAACACATGTAATGTGAGTAATGTCATAAACAAATGTAATGAAGTAATTATCTCCATTTGTTTGTTGTTTTCTCATTGGTACACATATATCAGAATATATAAGTTCTGAGGGTTGTTTTGAACGAATTTCAACAGTCCTATGAAAAGAGTTTGTAATCATCCCTTTTTCACAAATAGTGCAGCACCAATATTTTCTTCTTGATAAATTAGGCATATCTCGGACACTATCTTGCGATGATAATGTACACATATTTATTTGACACATATGTCCCATCATTTTAAGCCATAAATTATTTTCATCCACTATACCCTTGTAACAAGAGTTCTGTACTTCACCAACTTGGAACAAATTATCTCTTGTACGTTGGCCCTTTGTAACTATATTCCCATAATTTTCACTTTTCACAACAAATTCAACTTTTATGAAGAAAAATTTGTTGCTCTCATCACTGATTTGTGACACACTAAGAAGTTTATGTTTCAGCCCATAAACATATAGTGTTTTCCTAGATTTCATCTTTTATTTTCCAATGATGGCCGATCCAACACCTTTGATCCTTAGAGATTCATCATTTTCAAATGTCATTGTTTTTTCTTTGAAGTCTTTCAAAATCTTTAGCAACTTTAAGTCTCCTGTCATATGAGAAGAACACCCACTATTATGAATCCATGGGTGTTCTACTTTTGTTTCTTTCAAAGAAGTTTTGACAATAATACCTTTTTTTCTTCCATTTCCTTCACTTTTTGTTGTGCTTCCTCCAATTTCCTAGCCAGGTCAATGTGTTTTGTCTAAAAAACCATGCACTCTTTCTTTTCAGACTTATCAAACCTTTCCATTTTAGATTTTAAAAACTCTGCCTTTTGATATTTTTTAAGAATCTTTTGTTGCTCTAGAAACTCACTAAGGTAGCCTGGGGAAAGATGTCCAGGACGATCACATCTTTCTCAAATAGTTTCTAGTGATTGGAACCTATTCTCAACTTTCACATCAGTCTTCTCAGATATCTTCTGAAATTTAATTGGAGACTTTCAATTTGTAAAGGGTTGAATCCCCATCAATACTTGTCTTTAAAAACTTTTGGAATAGATCTAAAGTTGTTGGTTGAACCAACACATTTTTTCCATGTGTCTGAATCCACCACAATACCAGCAGTAACCATAGAAAGAATATTTACCTATGAAACTTCTATACCGACCAGATTTGTGAACACGCTTCTCAACAACCTTCTTAATAGAACTACGCTGAATATCAACCATCATGTTTTTGTTTGTAATTCCCTTTATCATTTCATATTTATCATAACCATAAGTATTATAAGTCTTTCTTGAATCGTGATTTTTATGCACATCTAATTTTTCATCATTGCTGACATTGACCACATACCTGGTCATTCCATCCTTGTTCTTATCAGAACCAGTTCTGTCTTTCATTTCAACCTTTGAAGGTAACTTTTATGACTCCTTGTTGGGTTCATTCTTATTGGAACATTCACCAACTTCTGAGATAGAATTTTAAAAACTGATATTCATTTCTTGTGCTTTATAAAGTTTCTGTTGGACAAGTTCCAACTCTTATTCTTTTGCCTTCTGGTTTACATCATGATGATCATTACGATTCTATGAATTCTCAAAGAATTTTTCATATCATCAATAATCTTTTCAATCTTGATTTTCTAATCAGTACAAACTTTTTGATCTCTTTATGAGGAATTTTTATTTATCAGCTTGTTGTTTTCCTTCGCAAGCCTTCCGATCTTCCTCAAGAATTATTTCAATTCTTCTTTTAGATGATATTCAAGTTGAGTTTTATCTTCTTCTAAATTATTTCCCTCGTACTCCTAATTATTCACAACTACAATAAAGGTATTCTCTCTAGCTTTCTCATCAAATGATTTCTAAGATTCAGCTTTGCTATCCTCTTCTTCTACATCTTAACATAAAAAGATTCTTCGTTTTGATTTGAAGAACTTTTTATCTGTACCCTTTGAAAAATATTTGTCTTTATAAATTTGAATCTTCCACAACCTTCTTGGACTTCTTTCATCATTATCATTGTCTTCTTTATTCTTTTGGGGACAATTAGACGCAATGTGACCAACCGCTCCACAGTAAAAACATTTAAGGGAAGTTTCCCCTTGTATTTCCATGTACCTCTTTTCACATTTTTAGAAAACCATGATAAAATTTTGTCAAAATTTTTCCTTACCACATCTTTAGAATCGGATTCACCATCGACATCCTCAATAATGGTCTTCTTTCACTTCTCTCTCTTTGTAGCCTTGAATGTCATTTTTCTACCAGATTTTGTTTTTCTCTTCATATTCTTCTCCGTTCTCATTTTATAAGTAATGAGAGTGCTATACATATCATCGATAGATAATTTTTCAGGGTCTCTATCTTCTAATGAAGACACTTTAGCATCAAACTTGTCGGGCATAATTCTCATGATCTTTTTGATAACCGCAGAATCCTCCAATATTTCACCAAGACATTTGATTGTACTGAGAATTTCATTAATCCAGGTAAAGAAGTCCCCAATAGATTCAGATTCTCCCATTTTCAAGAATTCATACTTCAGCATCCAGATTTGTAGTTTTCCCTTCTTCACTTTTTTCTTTCCTTTATAGATGTTCTTTAACTTATCCCAGATGCCTTTTTCTGTAGCAACACCTTTCACTCATAGAAATTCACTCTCAGAATGAGATGATAGTAAATCATTTTTATCTCCTCCATCATTCTCAAGGTTCTTCTTATTGATGGGAGTAAGAGAAACCTTGTCATCAATAGTAGGAAATCCATCCGTTGTAGTTTCAAGAACATCATATCCAAGAGACATAAGTTAAGGCATCATTCTGTCCTTCCATATTTGATAGTTCTTTATATAAAAAATTTGAATCCCCTTACTTTTCACACAATTTAGATACTCCATCACAACTTCTCTTCAAACACTTCTGCATAGAATAAACGAAGGGAACCTGCCTCTGATACCAATTGAAGTTCCCAGTTAGGATCCAAGTATCACCGAGGTGGGGGGGTGAATCTGCGATATCTTTTTCTTTTTATGTTTCCCCCTTTTGAAACAACCTTCACCTCCTGTTAAAGAGTTTCTTCCCTGCTGAACACACACCACCACTAAAACACAAGATTTACAAGGTTCACTACGCAACAAGAGTAGCTAGGTCCTTGGTATGGTATGGAAACAATCTAGTACCACACAATCCACTAGAAAACAATCCTTTGATGTGGAATACAACATGTAGGATATACCCTTACACTTGTGAATCACTTTGAAAACAATGCAATAGTGTGTGTCCTCCCTCATAACAAAAATAGGGTAATACAATGGATCAGTTCTTCTTAACGAGCTTACACAAATCAAATCTTTCAATGAAATTATTCACTTTCTTACCCAGAATCTGGCAGGAATTCAAGGAACAAAACATCTTTCAAAGGACACTTCCACTTGCGTGACCTATACTTGTGCGCCTATAACTTGCACGCCTCTTCTTTCACGCTGCCTACGTGTGTGCTTCCCTTCAGATGCACTGCCTCCTTTCAGCCTACGCGCCAACTAACACTTGAGTGCCTCTAACTTTCGCATCCCCAACTTGTGCGCCTTCTAAGAAACCCTCAACTTCTGCGCCCAACTCTTTATTAGCACACCCAGAGCTGAAAGATAATTCTCAAGTATTAAGCCTTAAAATATTAAGAGGCTAGTCGTCTATTTATGGGAATTTTGGTGACTTGCACGACCCATACACATGTGCGCCAATACTTGCACACCGCTCCATCACTTGCGCACCGCTTCATCACTTTTGTACCCTTCCATCACTAGAGAGACACTTTCTTTCCATTGTCCTATTTTGATATGATGATGTTGGAATATGACTTGCGTTCAACATGCACTTGCATGCCAAGACTCCCACACCAATACTTGAGCGACACTCTTGACTTGCGCGACACTTTATAACATGTGCTCCACTTTATTTCCTTTTTCGTATTTTGATTGGATGATCTTTGAAATATGACTTTCTCTCCACTTATACTTGCGCTCCACCACTTTCATGCCACCACTTGCGCACCTCCACTTGTACACCTTATTCATTCCTTTGTCATTTTTGGATAATATGATTTTGAAATGTGTTTTGCCAAAAACACTTCTTTACTGTCTCTATCCATCATACAACTTGATCCAGAAGTTATCTAAACATGGGATGATTGTAAAATACAAATCAAAAAAGCATCATCTAATTTACAAGTCCTTTACAACGTGAATTGATTTAGCTTTTTGACAAAAAAATACAACACAATGTACCATCAAACTTTTCTTACTTCCTTATCCATACAACTTGGTCCCAACAATCAAGACCTTAACAATCACATGGGTAGGTTGATTTGACTCTATTAGTCGATACTTTCATCGGTAACTGTTATGGGCTGACCCATGATGATGAGATTCAGTACAGAGCCCCACCCCCCATAAAATATCTATTTTGATTTGAGGTCATCTCATATCTCATAATCAGGACGGAGTTCCTCCCCATGTTTCCACCAGCTCATGTTGAGGTCCTCGATGATCTAACATAAATCTATGAAGAGGTAGTACCCACTTCATTGACCCATGTTATGGATGTCCTCCCCATACCTATGGTTCCGGATACGGTGTCCTCCCCATGTCAGAGTCCACCAATATGAAGGTCCATATCACACCATTCCAAGATCAGGTGGAGGTCCTCCCGACTCCAGCAACGATTGACATTGAGATAATACCTATGTAATAGTTCATCATAGTTGAGGTCCTACACACTCCACCACAGTCATCATTGAGGTCCTCTCTAGGTTTCCACCATCCCAAATGGAGTTCAAATATACACTAGAATCTCTCTAACAAAAGGTCCACCCCACTTCATTAACACTCATTATGAAGGTAGTTCCTATGCCTATGGTTCATGATACAAAGATCCTATCTATGTCATAGTCAATCATTATGATGGTCCTACTTCACCATACCTAGATCAAGTGGATTTCATCCATGCTCCCATGATGATCAAAATGATGTTTCTCCCAATGTAACATCCAAAAAATGTAGAGGTCATACCCACACCATTCTCCATCAGTATGGGGGTCCTCCCTTGGTTTCTACCAGATCAATCGAGGGTCCTACCATCTCAAGAATCAATCCAAATGATGTTCCTCCTAACATCATCAACACCTAACATAGAGGTCCTCTCTATGTCCAGTACGATCAGTGTGAAGGCCCTCCTCACACTCCAACCCTGAAAAGTGGATTCCCTCCCTACTGTTATAGTCAACATGGAGGTCCTATACATGTTCCCAGTGACCAAAGAAAATTTCCACCCCACTATATCAGCATCCAGAGTGGAGGTCCTCCCCACTCTTTTAGAAGTCCAAGAATATGTCCTCCTGGCACTGACATCAATCGATTCGGAAGACCCCCATGTATCCTATTTAGAAAGTCAAAAGTTCCTCCTTGATCTAGAGTGAACCATCGTGGCGGTCCTCTCTCGTCCAAATAACCTACCTACCCTAATGATTTTTCCTCAGGAAGAATAGTGAACTATCACCATCGATGAAAAAAATCTGGGAAGTCCTACTCATGGTCGATTCCATTCTATACTCATAATACAAAGCCAAATGTTATTCAATGATGGAACCTTCACCCCCTTCATCTACATCACATTCCAAGGAAGGAGCCTAGTGTGGGAAATTCAGCATCCTAGAAGGTGAGATTCATCATATCCATGAGTCCAATCACATTAACATGCAAGTGGAAGAAGACTTGGCTCCCTACAAGGGTCTCAGAGGGTAGTAATCTCTATCATCAATAGTTTCATTCTCTATCTCCACCAAAGATCATTGATATTTTTTCTAGAGATAAATATATTAAGAAAATCTGGTTGATCCATAGATGATTATCACAGCCCTTGCATACAAGGAATTGGGAAGAACTCAATCCTATAAGGATTTGATCATGTGAACAATGTCGTCATGAGAGGCGACCCATCATGTAGTGATCAATCAACTCGTGTAGTGGCCTCCCAACCAGCTAGTCCACCAGCACACATCTCCACATAAGTGATGCTTCCAGTTTCATGGGAATCATTAGTTGAATCATGGACCAGCCAAGAGTCAGACCACACATCTATGTAGGGATTATTTTGGGACACCCTAGTTACTGCTCAGTTGGCAGAAGTATTTTGGAAGAATGCAATTCCGTACATCAACATTACAAAGTAAATCACCCAAGATGAATTCATGTTTTATCTCTAGTCTATCTAAGAGATGTGTTTTCACCTCCATGAACATCATTTAGTCAACCCAAATTATCAAAATCATTTAGACAACATTGATCTATAGTGTCTCATGGTCGAGTTGGAAGCACTCCCCGTGGATCAAGACCCTGTATTACCCAACTACCACAAGAACCACCAACAATGATGTGTTCATGGATTCACAATACTATGAAAAATTATTGAAGAGGTGTACCCACACATCCATATCCAAGTATGGGGAAGTACACTACTCTCCAATTCAATCCCATCATGTGACATCCCAACTTTCCCAATGATATTGAGGACATAACTCTAGGTATATTCATAGTGAATAAGCACAATCATAGGTTAGTAAAGGAAAAGGACAACAACGTAGGGTTTGATAAACATGATCTTCTCAATAGGGTAGCACAGTACTAGGTGGACCATAATTTGGGTGTTCTAACTCCCCTAATAAGGCAGAAACTCGACCTCAGGGTACCCTATGCATTGTTTCTCATTAAATGGAACCTTAACAAGGACAAGGTACCACTCGAGCCATCTTATCTACCAAATGTTTCACAGAGAAAATGAGAGCACTGGTGTTATGGATGCCTTGATTCATAAGATTATATATTAGAGGAGGCTCATCGAAGAGCTCCTCGCTATGCGCCTTGCCAAGTGGTTCCTTAAATATAATAGTCCTTAGAAGGATCAGGTTCCTCTTTTGCTAGGGAAGAAAGGGTAGCAAGGTAAATAATAGAAGGCACAATTCCTTCCCAACCATCTTCCCTCAATCAAACATGGAAATCCCTCACATCTGAACAAAATAGAAAATTGATTTTATGGAAAAATATTGTTTTATACATCACTGAATCCACCCATAAAATGAGGTAACATTATTCAAAACTAGGATCCAACTACTCTCAAAGCCACACAATGAGCCACCAATCCTATCTATCATGTTGAAGAGCCATTTAACACATTGGTTGTCAACAATCAATATCAAGATATTACTCCCTACCAAGAAAATTTGATAGCTGCTCTAACCACCCACCTCGAAGCCCTCGAGATATAAATGGTGGAAAAACCACTATATCGAAAGATGTATCCAGTAGGGGTTGATGGAAAGTGAGCACCCATAGATTTCAAGAATCCTACCTCTTCCCCATTCAATGGAATGGGTGACTTTCTGCAACATCTATCCCCCTTCATTTCAATATGTGGACCCATATTTGGAACCCTATAGTAGTATAATCTGTAAAACTATGATGTTTTGTAAAAATATTGGAAGGGAATTCATTTATCTGGTATATCTAGTTACCAATAGGTTCCATCAGTAGTTGGGATGATCTCTATAGGAAGTTTCTCTACCATTTTAACTCCACCACACATAAGACAAGTACTTTTGACACTTCAGGTCAATAACATTTTCCGATGAATTTTTTTAGACCATGTTAACCTATGGAATGGCCTCAGATATTCAATAGATAGATCGTTGACCTAAGAACAACTACTGATGATTTGAGTGAGAAACATTAAGGCTAAACTAGTTTCTTCCATCATCACTAATAATTTTCCTGGTGGATTTTCTGATTTTTTTCATAAGGATCATCACCTACAAGAATCCCTGTAGTAGGCCATGAATTCACATCCATTGTCACTTCTTGTTCCTTCAAGAAGAACATCAAAGGTATAGACTACTAACTCCATGAAAGTATAGGTCCCATTGTAGCTAGATTTACTACTACTTGTGCCTCACTAAGTGATGAATCGACAAGCGCATCCTCCACAACTGAAACAACTATAGGCTCAGCCTTGTACATTGTAGAAAAAGAAGGATCCTCTCTGTCAAGAACAACCTGACCGATAAGGAAATGTTGATCAATCAAACCATTAGGCTCCATCCACTCATCAGGGAGAACAACCCAAACCTCCAATCATGGAAAATAGAAACCAGACCTACTACATCAAAGAAGCATATGTCCCCAATTATTTCTATGGTGATTTAATGATTGGGGTTGTGAAACTACCAAAATGAAGGAATCCCCATGGGACCCAGATTATGGATCTCCCAAACTACTTCCCCTACCATAGAATCCTTGGAAATACCATTAAAAATTCTTAATATTTGTAGATTGGAACCTGGACAAAGTGGGTAGTGGTGTAGTCATATTGAGCCATGTTGAAACATAGGTGACAAACGTACCTACTGTGCTCGACAATGGTAAAAAAATGTTCTAGTGAATCGAAGTAGGTTTCCATCCATGGGACTCAGAATTCAGATTACTGGTTGACTTTTAGAGTATTCATGGTGTCATATTTTCCCACTTGAGTCATCATGAACCTCCTAAAGTCATTTCACCTTCACTAGATTATGCTTCTGCTTCTACATCACAACCTTCTGTATGTCAAAAGAGCATATGCCAATTGTGTAAGGGAAAGAAAATTCCCCCATCTGCACCAAATACATCCCAACCTCTAGGAGATTTTATGCTTCCAGGGATAGGAATTACCCCATGAATCCACCATGAATTAGGATAATCCTCTTATGATAGAGAATGTATGTGTTTGTAAATACTATTGAGTTGGTGGATCCTTATGTGGTACACAATGAATAAGAGTATCAGGAGATCCCTAAAAATATCATTGTTCAATTCCACAATCAAATGAGTTGGGATTATGAAAACCACTGGAATTCCCTGAAAATTTCTTCAAGCGAGGTTATGGATGATACCGAGACAATACAGTAGGTTCTGGGTAGATATCAGTAGGCAGAGTCACCTCATCCTATGTTATCAGATTCACTACCACTACTGAATGTGCTTCTTCACTAGGAATAAGATAAACATCCACCTCATGATAAACCCCATCCATATGTGGCCAGGCCTTAGCTAGCTGACAGTCATTCAATAGTGATTCAAGGAATGATTTCTGATGCACAACATGTCATTACTAGCACCAGTCAAAATCTAATGGTTCTGCAAACAATGTTCTTTATGCCTCCTCTAGGAGAGAAACCCCCTATGGGTAGAAATGTTAATTTTTAATGTAAGTATGATTTTTTGAATCACCTATCTAACATACTAAAAAATATAATGATAATAAGGGATCTAAAACTATTAGAAGAAATGGGAGAATCTCTTGCAGAATCCTTGAAAATCACCCTCCATTTTTAGAAAGAGGTAGCCGCTATAGAGATCTTTTCTACCACAGAAGTTTAGTGAGAATATTTCCTATCAATAAATTATTTCTCTAATGAAGATGAGTGATCACTCTTGTTGGGTAACATTCTCCCAATGAACATCATTGGCTAGTTCAATGGAGTGGGATTCTGCCCCGGTGTAGTGGGCATAGGTTCAAGAGTCAATTTTATCCCAAACCATACATTCCATTTGATGGGGATGATTGAAGCAGTAATAACTCCCTCTAACGTAAATATTGAAGGTTACGATAGGATCAAGAAAAGTGCATGTGGAAGAATCAATTTGAAGACCCGGTTTTTTGGATTTGAATAAAACACTAAATTCAGGTCTGTCGAATAGGATACTTCCTACAATGTGCTGATAGGTAGTCCCTGGCTTCATCAGCATGAATCATTTCCCACCTAATATCATCAATACCTTATTTACTCCCTAAATGATGAAGTAAACATGATCTAGGGCGATGTGTCTCCCTTTAACTCTTGTAAAGAACGCTATATGGATGTTGACTATTAAAAGATCAAGGAGAAGAAGGATCAAACCAATGAGGATGAGAAAAAAACAATGTTTCCAATCTATTAATAGTCATGGGTGCACTTTCTTTTTCCGAATTCACTAGTTGGAGACCACAACACCAAGCTTGGTACACTATTTCTTTATTTTTTTGAAGAGGGGGTGTATCCCCTGGTATAAAGAATGTTGGATTATTACCTCATACTAATACATAGGATAGGATCAGGTGATTCCCGAAACCCATACCTCTATGATGTACCGAGATGTTCACCTAATGGAGATCATTCCATGGAACCTTTATATATTTTGGGGAGCCAGGATGAGTCACCATAAACCAAACCTCCACCACTACGTTGATATTAAGAAATGATCTTGTGGTTAAAGACATGATGCAATTTGTTCCACAACCTCTATCACTATGGTCTCGATAGATTATGAGTATACCAGTAAAGATCTCGCATCCTCCCAAATGGTTATCTGTGTTTCCCCAAAATCAGTTAGAATTGATGAACTATATCCTCCAACAGATTCCCCTTCCTCAGACGATAGAGTGGATTTGGAATGATCTTCTTCTAAATTTGAAGAGGGTGTCTCTACCACCATCAATGAATTTTTACAGGTGATCCTTGGTTTTGAGAATGATCTGAGGTTGATTCTGATAAGTGAATTCATGCTTCCATAAGAATAGTAGCAGTACATATCATTCCAGATGCAACATCATAATGTTTTTTCGTTTAATTACGACAATATTATAGGACTATACTCTAACAACCCAAAGTTTAATCAATGGAAATTCCTTTCTTATAATTATATTATATAGTATAATCACATAAAATCACAAAAAAGTTCCACCTCATGATTAAATGAACTAATAAAATAATATGTGACCTTTAAATAAAATTATTTATACTTCTATGATTTGAATTTCAAAATTTTTTCATACACGATTTCAATCAGTAAGATGTTTGGAGTCTGATAGGATAAACAAATTTTTTTGATGAATAGTAGCACACTCTTATGAATAGAATTGTTTCCCTTATAAATAGTAGTATAACCCTTCATAATTGTAAATCATCCATGTTAATAGTAAGCTTACCAATTAATGTATTAATAAAATTTATCCATCGCATAATTGAGAATGTGATAGTGTAGGTGTTTTTGGTAAGTCAAAATATTTAATTATGATATAATGTTTAAATTAATAATTTAATTGACTTTTTTTCATAAAATGTATTCATATATATTATTTTGATGTCTTAAAATTATAATCTAATTTTTTTAGACCTAAATTAAATTTTTAAAAGTGATTAAAACCATTTTTAATGTTAATTTTTTTCAAGTAAATTATGTTTTTAATAAAAAAGTAAATTTCTCATATTTTGAAAATTATTTTCATAAAATGGAGTTATTTTTTGTTTCTACATGTCAGAACGTTTATGGATAATTTTTGGGATTTTTTGAAATACATGAATTTTTGTGAATAGTGAAATTTAAAAATTTACGAAATATGTTAAATAAATTAATTTCTACATCATGCTTCAGTCATGGATATTGTAAATAAAAAATGTTTATAACTCACATAAAATTATTAATGTTTTTCAAAATAATCTGATCAATTTATTTTCCTGATAAAAATAAAAAATTAATGAATTAAATATTGACAAAACTCCCCTATCATCCACTATAAAAAACCACCCATCACCACCTCTTCTCCTCACACCACTCAAGCATTGTGAATTGTCCAAATATATGTAAAATATCTCCATAATCCTCTATACCATGTCCATGAGATTTTTTGCTTAAAATTGATGAAAAACCAATCCTTTAAGGAGGCTCCCAAGAGGAATGAATCAAGATTTTAAACCCTTTGTTTTATATCATTTTCATTTCAAGTTCCTTTGTATTATTTTCTATCCTCACCTCTCCTCATCCAAATGGTGTGAGAAATCCAGAACCTTACATGCACTAGAATTTTTTTATGCTAATGGAATAATTCTTCACAATCTCTCATTTCCCCTACTTTTATAATAGAAATGGAAACACCATCAGAGGTGTGTAAATTTATCACATTTAAGGATGATGAGTTTTCAATTTCTATTACCATATATAATTTTGTTAATGAAAAAAAATTATGGTTGGACCAGGTTATTATATATGTAATATATCCTTTTTAATTTTCTTGAATCATTTTTTACAAATGGTATTAATTTAAAATACCAAATGAGTTCATTGTGATCAAAAAACTACTAATTAACACAATATGTTATCATTAACATTTTATATAATGACTCGTTGTCACTCAAAATAAAAAATTGTATTTAATAACCATTTAATCATATTTATTTTATCTAATAACATATAACTTCAATTTTGGACAACAATTCTCCTCAAACATGATTATCTGTACATGTATATAAGTAAATCAATCATGAAAACCAAGGAAACAAATGCTCCCAGACAATGAAATTGAACCTCTTAACCCATAAAAAGGCCATTAATGAACATTATAAGCTTATATTAAATAAATTAAATATATAATATGTTATTTAGTTATTAATTAATCAGTATAATTTTATTATTGTGCACATTAAGATCAAGTGATGAACACCTATGTACTTAAGGTAAATGATTCTATATGAACACCCACTATTAGTTTGGGTTGCTCTATGATTTGTTATTCCCAAATAAAGTTGTATTTAATTTTTATGTACATATTTTAAATTTTTTTATAAGTTTCAATCTAATTTATAATGATCCATTCATCATTCTCTTTCATGGATATAAATATTTTTAACTGATTCCCTTCTCAATCCTTCTCGGTAAGAAAACTCATTTTAAGGAAACTTCCTAAATTCTTACCCAATTTCAAGTGCACTATATCATCTATTTTAAGGAATAATTTTTTATTATTAAATATGTGTTATTATTATTTAAACCTTCTTTATTCAATTATATTTATATATAAAATATTATTCATTTTTCTAATTCAAATGCTCTATAGTATTTTCCTTAAAAATAAACTATAATTTTCTATTTATAATTTTTTTTAAATGCTCTTATTACATATTTTCACTTATGTTTGACATCACATACCATTATATATGCATATTCTCCAAAATTATTTTTCATTTATTTTATAATTTATTTCATTTAGGTAAACTTGTTGATACACAAACTCGTTATGCTTTATGACATGATTATGATAACAATTTATTTCCATGGGTACCATTATGTTTATTTATGATTGATTATGTATGATTAATTATGTGGAAAACATATTCCTGAACATGTTAAGAAGGGGTATCCTTGATATATCTCCAATGCATTGGGAAATATTTTTTCTCATGATATGTAATGTGCAATGGTATTTTTTTCTTAGCCTTGATTTGTGCTCGATGTGAAATGATATTTATTGTACGACTTGACTCATGATATTCTATATGAAACGTTCCTTTACGCATGAAAACATAATGTTTTTTGTTTCTTCTAAAACACTATGAATCTATGATTATGTTATCCCATGTAATAAATGTTATGATTCCATATGTCTAATCATGTACCATTTCACTTTATATCATTATGTTATGTATTCTAACACATGTGCTAATCGTTATACTATTTTTATTTACTTAATGGGATTATAGCTCACCCATTTATTCATGTTATCCCTAGGTTATGGTATGTAGATTTATGGGAGTTATGGATGTTAAAAGCTAAATATATAGATTAAATAAAAGTTTTTTATGTTTAATTATGTACCTAGTCTTCCAAGACATTAGACATTATTATTCTCGACTTGTAATATGATGTTTATTTATTCATAGAATAATGTAATGATATATTTAAAAGTATAGGGACACTATAGTTTGTATCATAGGATTGTCTAATTATTTTTTGAGATTAAGAATAGAGAACTTTAGTAAAAACATTATGGATAAGACTGAACGTAATAAAAAATCCCCTAATTTTTGTTAGTATAGAATAAGTGGTTTATCATAAATGTATATCCATGTCTAGATATAGCATGTTGACATGGTTCTACCATAGTTTAACATTGGGTTAGCAGCTCTAACAAGGTGTTCTTGTCCTCAGACGAAGTAACCTATTAAACAAAAATAGGCCTTACTACTCACCTTGTTTGACACTCCCATGGGACATGATTTGATAAATTCATAAGCTCATTACGAACCATAATTAGGGAAACAAAAGAAGAGATCACATAATAATATAATACAATAAACATATCAAGGATAGCCTATATTTAAACCTGTTAATCACAAGTAAGAATATACTTTTCCTTTATAGGTTTTTCCTTTTATGTTTAATGTTTCCTTTTATTATTATTAGCTAAGTATTCAAGACCCCTAATTACACATTATTTTCTTTGTTAATGGAGGAAAATATAAGAAAACGTTGCAACAATCAATGTGATTGGGAATGTGAATATTTCTCTAATGATATGCCAAATATTATGGGAATAGGTGCTCAAAATTTCATGATTGTACTTTCTCGGCTAGTTCATGTTATGAATAATATCTTGAATCATGTGGAACACCCTTTTTATAAAAGGAAAGGGTATGTTTTTATTGAGACCTTCATACAGAGAAGGCCTCCATGTTCTAGTTGATGGAATGATCCTATCCTCACATAACAGTGGATTAACTCCTTGGAAAATATATTCTCCATCCTCCAGTTCTTAGAAGAAGAGAATTTCATGTTAGCGGTCTATAATTTTGATGGGAAATCTGATCAGTTCTCAGAATTGATAAATAATATGAAGTCCCATGATGAAATTGATTGCATGGATTTTGATGAATTTAAGAAAATGTTTTCCAATTAATATTTTCCCAGAACCATCCACATCATGATGGAAAGAGAGTTCCTCATACTTATGTCGATGCAAGATGAGTCTATCAGGTAGTATGAAGAAAACATTACAAGGATTGAAATATATACTTCTGTATTTTTCATGAACATGATAAGATAGGTGGATCGCTTCAATTTCGGACTAAATACAATTCTATAAAAATGAATGGAGAATCGAGACTTTGACAGTTATAAGGATATTTTCTATTGTTCCCCAAAAGTTGAAATAGAGATAGGATAATCTCAATGGTCTCATGTTACCATTGAAAAAAAAGATAAAAATGGAGTCTAATATGAGAGGATCATCTAATAAATCTCATTATGGAAGGAAGACATAACTTCCAACATCTTAAAATTGTGGGAAGAAGCATCCTAGGAAATGTCTAAAGGGAACAATGAATTGATTAAAATTCTAAAGAATGGGAAATACAGCTTAGAACTACTGGAAGGATATGAAGAATCCCACTAATGAGGAAGAAAATAGTAAGGTTTAGATCAACACTCATCTTGAAGTGTCATGTTACAACTAAATGTAACATTGAAATTATGCGAACAATTTTCTTAAGCCTGGGGTTGTCAGAGGAAATAAATAACAACCTCGAAGGCAACAAGGAAGGGATTATTCTATCACAACTATGGAGGTGGATCCGGAAAATGATGTGGTGAAAGGTACACTAACTATTCATTCAATAATAGAAAATATACTATTTGATTCTAGTTCTATGAATTCTTTCATATCTTGAAATTTTAGAAGAACTATTCAAATAACACCTCATAATTTGAAGGTTGAGTTATATTTGAGAAACGTGGATGGGGAAATTATTGCGGGATGTGTTTATAACTCCTCTCTGGTAAATTTTTTTGCAATGAACCTCCCAAATAATCTATTTATATTTCGTCTGGTATAGTTTGATTTTATTTTGTCTGTGGATGGGATATCTTTATATAAAGATAACGTTAATTGTCGATAAAGGGAGATCACTCTTCACATCCCAGGGAATCCTGTAATCTTGTACAAGTGTAATGAGGAAGATTAATAACCTTCAGAATCATCATATCTAGTGGGATAATGTTTCATTTTGATCAAGAATATCTTTATCAAATTTTTGAGATGAATGAGATGAAACTTCTTGAAGATAATACCATCGTGAGGGATTACACTAATGTATTGCGTGAATAATTTCCTGGACATCCACCTAATAGAAAGATTGGGATCTCAATTGAACTTATTCATGGATCCCAACCTATATCAAATACAAATTATTGAGTGGCCACTGTTGAGATGTAATATCTAATGATGCCGTTACAGGAAAATCATGAGAAGGGTTTTATATGCCCGAGTGATTCACTATGTGGTGTACAAGTCCAATTTGTTAATAAGAAATATTAAATAATGAACCTCATCATAGATTATCTTTATATCAATAAAAAAATGACAAAGAACTAGTGTTACCTACATTAGATATATTAATTGTTCGATCAGCTATGTGCGGCCAGTTATTTCTCTAAGGTTGACCTTCGGTTGGGATATCACCAATTAAAGGTGATGAAAGAAGATAATCCAAAGGTTGTCTTTCAAATGAAGTATGGAAATTATGATTTCATAGTGATTCCCCTATGACTAAGTAATAATCCACCAATATTCATGGATTTAATTAATATAGTCTTTATATATTAGCTCAAAAAAAAATTGGTAGTAATTATTGATGATGTTATGATATACTAAAAGAGAAAGGAGGAACATTAGAAGCATTTGAATATTGTGATGATGAATTTATGAAGGGAGAATCATTCTAAAAAATACAGTAAATATATGTTTTATATTAAATAATTATCATTATTGGGGAATGTTATCACTAGAAATGGAATAATTATAAACCCTTGTTTGATAAATGAAATTTAAGCGTGTCCCAGACCAACTTTTGTAATAGAGATCTGCAACGTTCTTGGTCTAGTAGGGGATTATCGATGATTTGTGGGGAAATTTGATTTATTTTCAAACCCAATGACCAATATTAAATGTATGAGAGTGACGTTAGTATGGACTCAAGAATGTTAGGAAATCGTTAAGGATCTCAAACATAGGCTTATAATGTGCTATTACTCACACTCTTGAAAAGTAGAGAAATATTTGTGGTGTACAGTGATGCTTAAAAAAGGTATTAGGTAGTTCACTGATAAAAAATGATAAACATACACTATACCTCTCAAGGAAGATGAAAATCCATGATAAAAACTGTCTCATGCATGATCTGAAGTAGGCAGTTATGATCTCTGCCTTGAAACTATAGTGGAATGATCTCTATGGGGAGAAGTGTACGATATAAAATGATGACAAGAGTATCAAATATATATTAACATTAAAATATACTAATATGTGATATATATTATGGTTAAATCTCATCTAGGATTATAACTACTCATTCCACTACAATCCAGGTATGGGAAATAAGGTGGCATGTACTCTATGTATAATTGATCATGCATCTTTATCAAAGATGAGAATTGAAAAGGATACAATTTTTATAGAGTTGTAGAGGATGGACATGGGAATAATCAATGGAGGAACATAATAAATACATACCCAAATTATTTCTCAACCATCCTCAATAGATAAAATAATGGATGCTCAATGAAATGATCTAGAAATTCAAAACAAGGTGGAAACTATCAGAAATGGGAAATCCATTGAGTTGAAGATTGACACGGATGGAGTCATAATATTGAGGTCACGATTACGTGTACCAGATGATATTGAGATAAATAAGGATGATCTGAATGAAGCACATAGGTCATCCTTCTCTATTCACCTAGGGAGAAAAAATATGCATCAAGATCGTTGGGAGAATTTTTAGTGGGGTAATACGAAGAATGAGATTTCTGAGTATACATCAAAGTGCCTGGTATGAGAGAAATTGATTGTGGAAAGGAAAAACTCTAAGTGGATGATTAAACAACTACACATTCTAATGTGGATGTAAGAGAACATCACCACAGAAATTTTCATTGTACTTCCATGGACATCAATATGAAACAATGCTATATCGGTCACTATGGATCATCTTACAAAAATATCTCACTTTATCATAATTCAATATGACTTCTCATTAGATCAACTTGGAAATATATATCAAATGTGGGGTAAGGTTTCAGGAATTACCACTATCAATTAAATCCCATAGGGATCCAAGATTCACCTCAACATTCTTTAAGAGTCTCCAACATGCTCTAAGCCCTGAACTGAACATCAGTATGACCTATCATCAACAAACTCTTGTCCAATCAAAGAGAACTATTCAGACATGGGGAGGAATGTTGGGATCATGTTTTCTGGACATCAGATAAGGATGGTACCAACATCTTCCACTGGTCGAATACTCCTACTATAATAGTTTCCACTCCAGCATTTGAATGACACCATATGAATCCCTTTATGGGAAATGGTGTAGAACATCAGTGTGTTGGGATGATGTCGGTGAACGTAAGCTAATAGGACCTAAAATGGTCAATGAAATAGTGGAGAAGTTGAAAACAACTCAGTATCATATCAAGGCTGCCAAAAGTTGACAAAAGATTTATGCAAATAATCATCGACGAGACATCTATTTTAAAGTTGGAGACATGGTATTACTTCACATATCTCCATGGAAGAAGGTCATGATATTTGGGAAGAAAGGAATGCTATGTCTTAGGTACATCGACCCCTCGAAGATTCATGATCATTTTAGAGATTTGTCATATCGACTAGAACTTCGACTGATCATGTATAAGGTGCATGATGTCTTCCATGTATCCCTCTTAAGGAAGTACACACCATATCCTTCACATGTACTATCTTTAGTGGTGGTACTGTTGGAAAATGATATATCTTACAAGTAGCATCCAGTGAAGATATAGTATCATAGAGATAATGTTTTACATAACAAGACTACTCACCTATTCAAAGTACTATGGTGGAACCATAAGTATGAATAGGAAACATGGAAACTATATAAAGCTATGATGAAAAAGTACCCATGCCTGTTTTCATCATATATTGTAAAATGAAATTTCAATTGTGAAATTTTATAAGGTGGGGAAGAATGTAACATCCCAAAGTTTAATCAATGGAAATTCCTTACTTATAATTTTTTCATATAGTATAATCACATAAAATCACAACACAATACCCCATAATGCATATATGAACTACTAAAATACTATGTGATCTATAAACATAATGTTTTCAATTCTATAATTTGTATTTTGAAAATCCAACATACACAGTTGTGATCATTAATATGTTTGGAGTCTAATATGACAAATATAATTTTTTTAGTGAATAGTAACCTTCCTTTATGAATAGTAATGTTACCCTTATGAATAGTAATATGACCCTTATGAATAGTAAATATACCAAGTAAATATTAACCTTACAAATGAAAGTATAAATAAAATTTATCCATCTTATATGTGACAGTATGATAGTGTTGGTATTTTTGGTTAATAATAAATATTAAATTACAATTTTATGATTAATTTAATAATTTAACTAAAATTTTACATTCATAAAAAGTATTCATAAAATAATATTTTGATATCATAGGATTATGATATTATTTTTTGAGACCCTCATTAATTTTTTCAAAGTGTTTAAAAATAGTTTTAATTTTAAAATTTCTAATTTTCAAGAAAATAATGATTTTAGTTAAATATTAAATATCCGTTTATTTAGATACATATTTCCATAAAAGGGAGTTCTGTTTTGATTCTACAAATCAACAAATGGTTAGGGTGATTTTTTTTGATTTTTCTTAAAAACTTGAATATTTAGTGAATTACGAAATTCGATAATTTACAAAATATGATAAATAAATGAATTTCTGTATCATGCATGAGATATAGATCATATAAATTCCTATTAGTTAAAACTAACATGCAATTTTTAATATTTTGTGTCACAAATGATCTTCACTATTACATTTCTTGAGAAAAACAATAACCAAATGAATTGAATATTGAGAAAACTCCACCCTCTCCACTATAAAACCCACCCCTAACCACCTCTTCTCATAACACATCTCAATCCTTGTGCCTTGTACTAATTTTTATCATATATCTCACTTGGACTATCCCTCACATCCATGATATTTTGTTCATAATAAAATACCAAAACCCAATCCCTTAAAGAGGCTCTCAAGAGGAAGGAATCAATAGGTAAAACCCTCCACCATATTCTTTCAATTTCTTTTGATGTTCCTTTGTATTCTTGTCTATCCAAACATATCCTCATAAAGATTTATTGATAACTCCATTAACATACATGTACTATAATGTTTTATGCAAATGGATTAATTCATCACAATCTCTCATTTCCCATACTTTTAAACTAGAATTGGAAATACCATCTGAGATTGTCGATTTATGACATTCAAGGACAATGAGTTTTCAATTTCTATTACCATCTTCAGTTCTGGTAATGAAACTATTTTTATGGTTGAACCACATTATTATATTTGTAAAATATTATACGTAATGTTCTCGAATCATTTTTTAAAAATGGAATTTCTTTATAAAACAAATTGATATAATTGTGATAAAAAAGTCATCAATTGTCCCAAATGGTTACCATTATAGGTTTATATTATGAATCATCCTCACTCAACGGAACCAAATCAATTTTTTACCTTTTAATATTATTTTTTATATCTATTAAAATATAACATAAATTATGAATAGCTATCCTCATATTAAATGATTATCCATACAAGTATATAAGTAAACTGATCGTGAAAACCAAGCAAACAAATGCTTCCAAAAAAAATGATCCTCTTAACCCCTAAAATAGGACATGAATGAACATAATAAGGATATAATAAAAAATTAAAATGAATAAAAGGTTATAGAATTGTTAATTAATGATTTTTATTTCATTACATAGGACATTAATATCAAGTGAAAAACACCTTCTGACTTATGGTAAGGTATTCTACCCGAGCCTCCATTATTCCTTCATGTTTCCCTATCATTAATTTTAGCCAAATAAAGTTATTTTTTATTTTTTATATACATCATATAAATGCTTTTTTATGTTATAAACTCATATATAAATATCCATTCATCTTTCCATTTTAGGGATATACATATTTTTAAGTGGTTCCCTTCACAATTATTCCAGAAAAGAAAACCCGTTTTAAGTGAACTTCCCAAATTATTACCCAATTTCATGTGAACACTATAATATATTTCAAGAAACAATTTGTTTCTATAAAATAATGGTTTTATTTATCAAATCCTTCTTGGTTATCTTCTTGTTTTATATAAAAGATCATTGTCTTTCCTATTTTAAATTCTCTTTAGTAATCTCCTAAAAACTGTTGTAAAATGTTTTAATGAAAAACATTAACAAATACACTTAATAAATATCTCACATATGTTTGAAATCACTTATAATGATATATGTCTATTTTCCCTTATGAATTCCCATGTATTTTTTATTTCATTTCATTCTTGTAAACGTGTAGAATACACCAATTCATTATGCTTTATGACATGATCAAGATACCCATTTCATTCCATGGGTACCCTTATGTTTATGCATGATTCATTATTTGGACAAATATTCATGAATATGTGAATATGGGTGCACCCAGATATGACTCTAATGAGTTGTGTAAATTTTATTATCATGAGATGTTATGTGCAACGGTCTTGGCAGTTATCCTAGACGCTTGCTCCAAGTGCAACGGTCTTGGTGGTTAGCCTGGACTCATGCTACTCTATGTTAAAGGATCCTTAACTCATTCTAAAGTCATGTTTCATGGATCTTCCACATCACTATGATTCCATGATTATATTATCTCATGTTATATATGTTATTATTCCTTATGTTTAATCATGAAACATGCCTCTTTATATCATTATGTTATACCTTCTAAACCATGTGTTATGTTTTATTCTTATGTTCATTCCATTACTGGGCCTCTAGGTCATCCCTTTGTTAAGGATATCCTCATTTTATCTTTTGAATATGTATGTTCATAATGGAAGTTATTATCTCAATATAGATCTTAAATAAATGTTTTTTATGATGTTTAATTATGTACCTAATTTTCCAAGACACTAGAATCTAGGATCCTTTTCCGGTAATTTAATGTTTTTTATGATTAAAATTATGTAATGATATGGGTAAAATTATAGGGTCACTATATATACCTACAAGTTTTTATCCACCATAATTTCCTTCCAGTGACTCATCATCCATTCAATCAGAATCCCAGGAAATTGCACCCTACTCATGGTGACATGGTCAAGGTTGAAGTTGATAAGCACATCAAATACAAATTCATTAAGGAATTTGAGTACCCCAAGTGGTTTTCCTATATAATTCATGTTAAGAAGAATAAAGGATAGATCAATGTTGTTTTCACTTCTAGGACCTCATCTTTCATTGTCTGGAAGATTATTTTCCTCTTCCGGTGACATATCTATTGGTTGTTGCCACAGTTGGGTTCCAAAGCCTCCCCATCATGGATGGGTATTCTATGTAAAATAAGAGCCAAAAAGCCCCTAAATATGAGTAATATACCACTTTCAGATAATTCCATCGAACCATCTACTATAGTTAAAGACTTTTGGTCTGAAGAATGCAATATACACTTATCAACGAGCCATGCACCACATTTTCATACTAATCCTCGAGAAGCTAGTGGAATTATATGTTGACGATTTGGTGTTTAAATACCACTATATTTAAGACCATATTAGGGTAAATAATAATGTTTTTTGTATCATATGCACTCTATAGTTTAATATGAACCCCTTGAAGTGTGCCATCAGGGTTACCTCATTGAAGTTTCTTAAATTATTCATCAGATACATAGGAATTGATATTTTCCCTAAGAAGATCAACCCATCGTCCAAATTTCTCCTCCGATCAGAAACTGGTAACTCTAAGGTCTTTAAGGCCACATATCCTACATATTTCAATTCATAAAAAATATTGTTGGCAATTGTATTCCATTCTCTAGGCTCGTGAAGAATGGTATCTTCTACCAATTGGATGAACGGTTCAAGACCGAGTTTGAGGAAATAAAATAGTATTTTCTATAGTCTCTAGTTTTGATGACACCCATCATTGGAAAGAAAATAGTCCTCTAAATTACATTCAATGAATGATCCCTTGGTTCCCAACATTCTGATATAAATAACTAAAGGGAATAGATTGGTATATATTATTTTCAGTCACATGATTATCGACACGGAGGCCAGATATTATCCAATCGAGAAGAGATTCCTCACAGTAGACTTCGATGTACAAAAGTTTCAGCATTTCCTGTAGCATTATGAGATGAAAATGGTGAACGTTTTGGATCCACAAATGTATATCCTAAAGTATAATATGTTAATGAAACTAATGGAATATTCTATGGATATTATTCAATAATTTAAAATCATATTTTTTTTACATAAAGCTGTTAATGTTCAAGAATTGGGAGACTTGTAGCCACCCATCCAGATCCCACAGAGTAGTCCCCAGATCTTTACATCCCAAATGATTCCATCCCATTAGTTGACTAATCTATTCATTTCTATTATATTCATGTCAATGGTGACTCTTGATGTCCCACTGGTATAATGCTTAATGATCAGAAGCCCAATAGAATAGGTCTGAAGATTTTCTTCATCACTCCAACATAGGTTATCCATGCATAATTGTCATTGTTGTCAGAGGGGTTCTCTAATAATGAGAAAAAGTAGCAGGATCTCATTAATTTTCTTCATATGGATCATGATATTTATGGCCCCCACCTGCACATGAAGAGATAATCTATTTCATTCTAAATTTTGATTAATAGTGACTATGTCTTCAGAAATCTAGAACTCATGCCTTTGATGAATCCCAGTAACAAAATGATGGGGAAATTCCCTTATCAAATATAGGTAACTCATGTTTTCCATTCAATGAATGGTTGAGGTTTCCCCCTATACCATATATCTCTCCCTCTATTGGATCATGACTATGATGACATGTTCATTAATGTGGCACGTTGGTGATTCATTTATCCTGTCACCTTAGATGTTGAGGACATCAAACTAGTGAACTTTCTGACTGCCGGTGAATCTACATCAGGACCTCTAGATCCTCCTATAGTAGATTAATCCTCCAATTGGGAAACCCCTTTCATCGAGTATCTACATTATAGTTTCCTATCATCAGATCGAGCCAAACATGAGTGAATCTATCACCACGCCATTTAGTTCACCCTCTAGAGTGGGACCAAACTTGAGGAGGATCTATATAGATATATATTTAATGGTATTATACTCCATTAAATCCATGATATGATATTACCCAGGTTAAGTAGGACGTTCATGACGGTTCATGTGGTTCTCATCAGATAGGGTTGAATCTCTCTCATTAGATTCATCGGTTGGGATACTTCTAGCCAGCCACAGTCCATGACTGTATCTAGTTCTCCAAGAGGTTACACACATGTTATATTCATGCTAAATTTAGGCATAGACCATTGAATCTCATCCATATCACCAATTATTCTTTTCCCTTTGTAGGTTGGGGACTCGATGTCACAGGATCATATCCACCTTCAACAGCTCAACAATGAAGTTTCATTCTCACCCCAACATATTTTTTCCCTTAGTGGGATGGATTGATTCGATGCAAAGAAGTCAAGGACAAGATTAGTGGAATAATTCATGAGTACACATATTATCCATTTATTCATATTTCCTCATGTTATTCTCGCTAACAATGAAACAGAAATTCTTGTTTCTATGCTGAAGAAGATTTAAGAAAACTACGACATCCATCCCAACCATAATTTCCACTACCATGCATATGAAAATGGATAGATCAAGTCATTCAACAACCCCCTCTTGAAAATTATATTGAATATACAGTTCTTGAATAATAATATTTCACCAGATAAGCTCCCTAATTCCCCTTAGGATTATCAAATGATGAATAATAATTCCATCCATGTAAATCCAAATTATCTAGTGTAAAAAATAGTGGGTTTTCAATCCATATATATTTAGTTAACACCACTATTAATAGACATATTTGATCAAAAAATGTCATAAAAACTAGTATAATTCATTCTATTTATGCTGGAAACCCTCGACGAGAACAATCATAGAGCCTTTCACAATCAAGAGAGGCACCAGAATAATATTGAAAGGGTGTTCAACAAGAATTTTTGCATCCACTCTTTTCTCTAAGGTGATACATTATTGGATCTATGAACACCAATGACACCAGGAAGAGATCCTCTAATGGTGTAACCTTTGTGGGAGGTACCATTCATCATTCAAAAGGTGTATCCTATTATTGCATACTCTATGGTCACCATGGATGAGGAGAAAGTCACTCCTCCAACCAATTCCAAGTTCCTAAAAAAGTAATTCTCAAAATGAGCCATGTATCTGAGGAATGTGATAATAAACTAGGTTCCCAATTCCATACATCATGACTTTACACTATGTGAGTATTTTCCTCAGAAATTTCCCATGTGGTGTGGGCCTCCATTTCCTCCTTTAGGTTATGTTATGGAAGCCTTTTCATACAAATTACACTTAGAACACCTCTCCCCCAATGTCCAAGTTTTATAATGAAAAACTATGTAAAAACGCCATCCTTTCTACATGAGGATACTTTTCAAAGAATCCACATCCTATATTCATGATGATAAATTGTGTAAAAATTATCTTCCTAACAACATGGAAAAAATGGCACCACATCATGAAGTTATTGCTTGAGAAAACCTCACCATCGATACCAGTCATCTACCATTCCATGCTCCAGAATAACATGTGTCTTAATTCCCATATTTATGGGATACATAGTGTTGCCCAGACAATTTTTCATTTTTACCATCCACAAATTCATCAGAAATTCAATTCTCCTCCCCTAGTCCTTTATTACAGAACCCGAGCCTCCTTGGTTTCATTCACATGGTATTTCTTCAACCTATTTTGTATAGTCATCCATAGGTCTATCCTCCCAAATCTCTTCAAAAATATATTAGTGTGTGGTAGGGCTTCATTTCCTCATTCATATTGGGTATTACAATCCACAATGCTATATATATTTATTGGAGAAGAACATGGTATGAAATTAGTCACCTTAAACTGGGAGCCTATAGTCTCATGTTTATACATTTAAATGTCATGTATGTCTCTTTGTAGAAATGTATAATCCGGTATTGAAACTATTTGGTTCCATTCACATCTAATTTTTCATAAAACTTCAATACACATATCGATTTGATATACCTTTCATAATTCAAGGTCAAAAATATTTTCCCTTAAACTATGTTCTGACATCCTTAATGCATGACATTAATCTAAATTCATTCCTATGAACAACCTCAAGACACCACACTAAAATCATTGGATTCCTCAGTTCCTTGCCCTGAGAGGATTACCCCCACCATTGTCAGTCACTTACCATACTGTGTTTTATAACTATGTGTCTCTTGATTCTAATCCTTATGTGATACGTAGTGATGCCCAGACTGTTCTCCTTCTAGTCCATACACATATTTGTAAATCCTTTTCCCCCTTAACCTTCATTATAGTCCAGGTACATGAACTAAAACTATTCATAGTCTATTCTAAGGTATGTATGTGTTGTGTGGGACCCCTTTATCTACATCCACATTGGTCGATGCCTCCCACGAACCACTGAAATACCTTAGAAATTTTCCATTTATCATTCCATGCATCTGGCCATTAAACGGACTACCCCCATGGTCTGGGTTATACAACTTTAAACATTCTTGATTCTAGTTAAGGATCATTTCATGTGGTTTTGAGCCTCTTTGTAATCATTTACATCGGTTTCGAACTCTTTAAATGTGTGACCTCCTTTGAACACCCATGTTTATAAAGGTCTAAGCATTATGATCTTAAACATTATTCAGATCATCTTAATGATTGTATATGGAACCCGAGACTTCTTATCCTCATTAATGTTTTGTTTTAACTCTTACATTCCTTATATATACCCTAAGAAAGGAAAGTATCATCCACGGTCGATGAAAAATGACCTCAAACTAATTTCAATAGTCCAAGAAACATGACAATAAACTAATTGCATGATTTAGGGTTGATTCCACTTTCTGATTTGTTCCCACCCCCAAACATCATGTCATTCCCAATTCATATTTTCATCATCTTTCAAATCCTTATTAACCCCCCATACTGTGATGGTCTCATGCCATTGTGGCCCATATCCCATGTTAGGGAAATTCCCGAATAAATCATGGGTAATAACCAGTGAATCATTTGTTTTGAACATGGTCAACATTTGATTCCATTTTTGATCTCCCAATTCTTGACCGGTGTGCTCTTTGTTAATGTGTTTCAAACAAGTTCAATAGTTGACCCTTACTCGCCATTCACTCCTCTATCCCAGAATTGAATGTTTTGACAAACCCTATTTCAATTACTCTATGTCCTGGTGAAATTCCTCCCTTGGTATCAACCCTAATGTGTGCTCCAAAATGTTAGGTAGACCCCCTGTTATGACATGTTTCCCTCATGAAGCATGGATCATGTTGGATTATGAATTCTAGTAGGATGTGTATCGAAGTGGTCATGATTCATGTGAAACCTTGTGGTCTTAACTCTACGATCATAAACTAGGAGCTTCATTGGAGAAATTTGTTGTACACTAGGCCTCCTAAGGCCTCATTCATGTAGGTTTTGTCACTCTGTCACACCACATGTGACTATCTTGGGAAGAATCCTTCCCTATTCTCCTTGTTCTATGAATTTAATCTAGAGGTTGATGTTTAGGAGTGACTTTAAACTGCATACTAATATCTTGGGGATGTGTGGAGTGGTATGGTACCCATGGTCCTCATTCTTATAGACATCCACCTATCCGCTAATACATGTGTTCCATAAAAGAATATTTTTGAGTATTCATCTCAGATATATTTCCTCTGTTCAAAAAAATATAATGTGAATAGTCATTTTCAAGTCTATAAAACATGACATTAAAATTCTTTCCAGGGTCTAGGAAGCATGAACTAAAACTATGCGAACAGTCTTGGTCATATGGGATTAAACTATGGGATGCCTCCTAATTTCAATAAAGTAAATTATACCATGAATTTTATTAATTATATAATGTATAATGTATTTTATATTTTCCTCACATTCATTACAGAAAAATAAAAAATGTCATAGGACCTTGCATGAGAGACCATGTCCTCTATTTTTTCCATCTACCGTATCGTGCACATTTTCAGCTATCACTTGATATCTGATATGACACTCCCCCTAGAAGATAGGTTTTATCTATTACCATCATAGTGTGACTATACCAATTTTATATATGTCATGGTGTTGTAATTACAAGAGTTTTGGAATCCATTATAAAATTACATCACTCTGTTCTCACACTTCGTGTTCCCCTCATTTGGATCCTCACCATCTTCCAAAAATGAAGGGACACCCTAATGGAATGGTGCATACCCCAGTCCCTCCAACCATCCTATTCCAACATTCCAATGGACATTAGAAAAAAATTTAATATAGGTTCCTTGTTTCAAAAATTTTCATTAGTCGACCCCCATTTGTTTTCCCCCATTTTAGGCCAATGGTACAGACACTGTGATTCGAGCATAGTTAAAAATATTCCTTTATCACCATGTCATACTCCTTGTGTTACTACTGTTTGGAATTGTGATTCACACTTCTCATTCCATTTTGTATGGATGATTCCAATAAACCTAGGATTATACCATTATTACACTAGAGGATATTTGTAAGGTAAGGTGGCTATTCTGAAGCCTGGTTCTCAATTCACACTTTTACTCAACTAGATCACCCATGATTCCCAGTCAATAGTAGCATACCTGGAGTGTGTGATTTCTATCCAACACTCTCATACAATGTGAAAAATTATGAATTTTTTCCTTTAATCTCACTCTTGGCATGTCCCAGGTGATATTGAGGATTGGCAACAATTTGTATCACACATCTGTTTGAAGTCCTATAAATAAAGTGATAAAAATAATGGTTCCATGAAAAAAGAGTCAATAATAATCTAGTGAACTATGGTACTATCAAGGTACATCCACACATTGCAGACTGTTATAAGTCCCATCAAATTATCCATTATGCATTTTCCACATCAATCAAGAATTGAAACTTCGCCAGCCTTTGGAATGGTGACCCATGGATCTGCTTCTTCATTTTGATCTCCCTTTCCACCTCACCAGCCATAGGGTGTAGCTCATCATCCCTGAACTAAACCCAGTCTTTCTCAGCTCGGAGTTCATCCACATGGCATTTCACTTGTCTTATATGCTCCTTGACTACCTCCAGAAGGGAATTTAGTTTTTTATGAGTTTTGATTGAGGGGATATGAAGGAGGCTCCCTCACTTGATTGTTCTTCTAGGTGATGGATCTCATAATTGGCCTAACGAATCATCTGGATTCTTTGAGATTTATCCTAAATCCATGTAACATCAAAATATTTACTTCCTTCCATCATTTTCTCTACAAGAATGCAATGGATCAACAAATGAAGACCTCAAGTGTCTTTCCCTCCAACATAAATACTGTGAAACCAATTGAATAGTGATCCCATCTAACTCACCCATTGCAGTTCTAGAGTTTGTACAATGAAACGATTGATGCACTTCCTCTCCCAGTGCTTGATGATGTGATTCTACTCAGTCATGTCAGGATTAGGATTGTCCATCTCTTTATGATTATTGGTCTTGTACACCGAGAAAGAAACTCTAATTTTTGTGACAGGGTCCTCCTATTGAATCCTATTTGATGGGTTTAGCTCCATGTTGAGAGGTTTTTCAACCTCAATACATCCCACATCAACCATGATCCCTCTATCATCCCCATGTTTTGCCCCACCAATGGAATCACTTGTAGTTGCAACTGAATGTTCACCAGAAACCATGGTCTGGCCAGCATGAACGACTGGCTCAACATGGATTAGAACCCCAATCAGAAAATTTTCCCTATATCCTCCATCTATTTTAGAAATCATAGCACACACATCCCCCAAACACTCTTATGAAAACAAACATTTCAAAAAAATTATTAGTAAATGACCAATATGACTCTACGAAAATAGGGACATAAGAGAGATGAATAGTGGAAAATAGTGACCTTATGTTGTCACCACAAGGATACTAAGGAATGGCCCTTGTAGAAGGCAGAATGATCGATGGATTTCAAGGTGGATTTTCTAGCCTCCCTAGCCTCGGTCGGCGCACCGATTTATTCTTCCCCATGCACAAACTCCAAAGTGTGCTCCTAAAAACCGATTTTAACACTTATTTCCACATTATTAGGGTTCTCTCACATAAGATCCTACTACATAGAATATATTTCATTTTGAGAATCCAAATAAATCATGAAATTAGTTGAAACCTTGGAATTTATATAAAACATTCTCTGAGCAGATCAGATAATTCCTCCAAGGGGGTGCAAACCCACCACTCTCTCGAGGGATCCCATTATTTGTATCTTCTCCCCATGATTTTTGTATTTATTTGTTGAAGGGAAAGTGTGCCTCTATCTCATCTAATTATAGTTGTGGAGGGGATGTCATATATAGAAACACCTTCACACGGTCTATCATTGGGCGTCCTGTACCGCAAGACTGTACCTGGACCACCATCTCTAACATGAACCATGGACACATTTCTTAGGATAAAAGTAAACCAGAATTGGTATGAATGATATTGACTTTTTACATTCTACATATATTAATATTTTTTCACATACCTTCAATGTCATATAATTTAATGTAGACATCCCATTAGTCCCAAGATTCCGGAATGATATATTCCTCAGGAATGTCCACTCGGTGCATCCTCTTCTTGGGAGCTAGGAAAAATTCCCTACAGAACCCCCTATATGGGCCCCTTCTTCTCATTTATCCCTTTACACACATTTTCAATTTCCTAAGATCATAGGGCTGGGTATTTATAGTTCTCTCCATTCACTACCTCTTCCATGTTTGATCTTATGGACCTCTTTTCCTGCCGCTACTGCTGTGTCTGCACTGCATGCTTTTGATTCCACCCTACCTCGAGCATAGAATAAAGGGACAACCCCTTCATTGGATTGGATGGTGTGATTCCTTATAATTTTCCACAGGTAAGTGGCAGCTGGGCTCTTTTCATACACATGGATCATCCTGAACACAATAGTGGATGGTGGTATCTCATTCAACATATTTCTTTCTTCTAGTGTAAACATAATCCTGTGTTTCCTCATCGCCAAAGGGAGTGTCTAATGGAATACCTCAGATTATATCTTTGGATTAAACCTCTAATGTCATCTGAACTGCCTTCAATTTGATTCTAGTTGAATGGTTCATATTATAGCTCACAATCATTACATTCCACCATCACTCCGCCTTAGACAGACAGAAGATATTATTATTTTCTCTGGTTCCTAGTGAAATCATTATTCATTACCTCCACAAATAGAAGAAATGGGTCTAAGGTAATGAAAATAGCTAGCCTGACCTTGTTTATCATGTCCATCAAACCCAAATTGAAAAGAAAAATACCAGTGATATTCAAAATAACATACCTAGCATGACCTTGTTTCCTCACTCATTCCTCACCCTAGGTAGACTCCACCATATACAAATTCATTAAATAGTATAATCATTACTTCTAGTGAACATACCATGTGCTCTAGTTATCTTTAGAAGTTCCCAACACCAGATCTAGAAACACCATTTATAAAATTGGAAGCTACTCTTATCCCATAAATTCATTGTGGGTAGAAAATCATAATACATTCTCTTAGTATAGGGTTCCCAGAGAAATGATGGAGGTACCAAAGGCTAAACTGACATCCTCATTATATATATTAAATGTCATGGTCCCTAGAAACCACATGATCAATAGTTACAACATTATATGTTGGGCATACTAGACATGGAACTTAGAGGCCCATGATATATCATAGAGGCCTACCCATTTTAGGTTCACCCTGAATTCAACGCATTACCCAAATTATTATTAGTCATAGGCCCACATATCTGTGATGTTAACATCTTGGAAAAAATCCCAATCAAAATCCCACCCTTCCTTTGTGTTTCTGAATCCCTCCTTGATAATTGTTTGATACTATGGTGTGGAAGTATCAAGAACAAGGTTTCTCCAATAGAAAACATTAATATGAGTCTAAAAACAATCAATTGTGATGGGGGAATGATCTTTCACTAAATTGGACGAAGTTTACTTGTACCACAGATATTTTCCTAGTACTCTACATAAGTAATAAGACAATCTGTCCCTGCTTTCCTACTAGAATAAGACCTCATCCCTCAAAACAAATCAGTATAGCGGAAACCTCTTACATGATGGGTACTCCTTCAAATATTCTAAATGTGTCCTAAGTAGGTATTCGTGGTCTGAATTTATTTAAATATACTCCCAAATAATAATGTGGTCTGACATTTCGTCCCATTGGGTGGAAACCACAAGGAATTCTTGAGCAACGTCTTGATTACCCATCAAAATAGACACTTAGGTGATTTCCTGGTCTGGTTCATAAAGGTCATTCATGAAAAAAAACATAGAGCATTGATGTTATTTTCCCAATTTTTGACAAAAAAATGGGATTTGATGCTTGGTTCACTCAGAAGCATTCACAGAGAAACTATATGGGGTATCTGGTTTGCAAAAAATTTGTTCATGATGTGAAAATATCATAGGTGATACACTTCATGAAAATATATCCCGTGTTTTATTTGGTGCGAAGGTCCAGTACTATTCGAGGGCCCCCTGAGCACTATTCATAGGTGCATGGATGACCTAGGCATTTGAGAATCATTGATTACTATGACAATCTTAAGCCGAGCATCGTGAACCAACACCACGAAAAAAAGCAGTTTTGTCTAGTTTTTTGGTGATTGGCCATCCAAATCTGGCCTTCCTTTACCATCAAATCCCATTATGAGGGAGTGAAATTTTTAGTTTAAAATACAAACATACGTATATTTTAAAAAGGTAATCTCAAACATCCCCAAAACCCCTTTTAAATTTCTTCTTCATGAATCACTTTCAAAAATATACTTCCATTACCGTGAACATGTGATGCCGAGAAGGAATGCTCAATGAGCCTGACGGGAGCCCCACGACTCTTGACGAAATTATCCACGAGTCCCACTAATCCATGGACATTCTCATAGCCAACCATTCTTTGCATCACACTTCCAATAATTATGATACACTTGGGCCTCTAAATACCTACCTCATTCCAACTCAAAGGGATGACTACTATTACCTTTTTACTTTGAATCCCCAAATTTATGATGCCCCTACACACTAAAAAAGGTAAAATTAATCATCAAAGTTAATTGAGCATCATAAAATCCCCTATCCCATGTTTCTAAATTCCTAAATCTATTGTGGTGAACCCTTTTGCAAAGGGATACACCCTACACTAAGGATAAAGACCCTCTAGGGTACATTAGTCTTTACGTAACATTAAGCCTTCGTGAAGCACTCCTTTCCCAAATCATGACATCATTCAATGGAAAGGTCCCCATGTTTTGAAAAGACAATTCCATTGTGAAACCACTATCCTATATGAAGCAGCTGAGTCTCATGAGGAACCTCTCAGCGATGCCCCTTCTTCACGAATCCCACCTCCTTGGTCTCTCCATGTTTCCTTTCTTCTATTGACATCACTTTATAATGATTTAATTCTACAGGCCTCCACAGCCATATGAGTTTTCAACTACACCTTGAGTCCTTATGTGACTTGTTCCACCCTTTCCCATGACCCACTCAACATTAAATGTGTCCCAAGACTCCCATTTATCTTCTTCTTTTCATCAATGGTATGCTAATACCCCTTTATTTTCACTATTGGGACACTAATGTGGACATCTTGGGTGACCACTCCTCCACACCATCATATCGTATAATTTCTAAATCCATCCCCCTCCCATGGTCAATGAGATATATTTATTTAAGACTATGGAGTAAGGATGGAGTCCCCAACGTCTGATCTGAATGATATAAAACTACCTAGAACCAAACATCATCAACACATTACATTAAACTATGGACCCACCCAGTATAATAGGTGTAGGATGTCCCATTTATGAGTTTCACATAATGAGATCCTTCTCTCACAAAATGTGATCCTCCTCCCAGAGAATGAAATCCTACACACCCCTGCACATGGAATGATATCCTCTGAAGCTTCCCGCCTTGAGTAATCACATTAACTATCTTCAAAGTGGAATAACATTCTCTCCTATTTGCCTCCCATGAGTACAAGAGTCATAGAAGGGATGGGTTCTTAGAGCTCTTCCACTTCCCACATTCTCATCATCCCATCCATTTCTCTTTAGTATTTTTTCTATCGGATGCTTCAATGCTTAAGTACAAATCCCATGGAATGAGATCCTCCCCACATGGAAAGAGATCTTCCTCATGCATCTTCCTTGTGTAATCCCCACACGATCATTCATTGGAACATATTTACTATCAAGATAGTAAGGTATACTACTTCATCTTGTTTCTCCCACCGAGCTTGACTAATGGGCCCTCAGAGGCTATTAGAGAACATGAAACCTATCCATCCATTGCATGCTATCATGCATAAGGCCTAGCCATATGGGCCTCCTCCTTAGGTGTATTCCGAAATTCCCCTTCTCTAACTATGGGGACTTTGATTCTCAATCACATGGGATTCATATGAAGCCTCTTTCCGATCCAACCATAGAAATACATCAACTCTATCCACTCTATCCACCCCACCCAATCCAACTATAATTCATCCTAACTTTATTTGGGCCTCCATTTCCTAGTAAAGTCATGCCCCTCATTTGGGATATTCCTACACGTAATCCAAATATGAATCATCATCACTCTTAGCAGCACATGGGAATCATTTATACATAATCCCCACATCGTCCATCAAACATTGTGATTGTTTATCCTTAAATCTTTAACAGGGTACATATGACACCTATTTAAGCTTCAATCCCAACCAATTGTAAATTTTGGTGTCCTCCTCATTGGGGTGAACCTATCTGATCCACCTCTAACCATTTTCAGATCAGCACTAAAATTATGACATATTCCCATTATGGGACACACCTCATGGGTTTTCATCAATGATAGTTTTGAACCCTCTATTAGTGAATCTTCCATGTTCTCCCTCTTAGGGATGTACTTCAATTATCCACCTCCACAAGGAATTCGAATCAAATCAAACCATCGTCAAAATTTGTTAAAATAATGACCTATCATACTTCTAACTCATATTAAACAAGGGATTCCTGAGGAAAACCAATGAATATTTGAATATGGAATTAGGTACCCCAAAGTCAATGTGGGCTGCCTTGGGTTCTTTTCCCATGCAATTCCCTCATATGAGGAAGAATACAGGTGACCAATGTTCTAATGTCGAGACAATCCAGGGATTCCCAACAAGACTACTCCCCTAACTAAAGGTTTATTCCCTATCAAGATCCCTTAAAATTGAAAAACATATGTAGTGTAACTAATCAGAATCCAAAAAAATATAGCATCAGAAATGAGTTTCATGAACACGTATTAATCTATAACGGACACTCGGACTAGGTGATGAAATCCAAGGAGGAATGCATGGAGGGAAAATCCAAAATCCAATTATCCAGTTATAATCAAGGTCCATACATCACTTTTTAAAGTTATTAAATCCACTTTCATTTAGAAAGATGGAATACATGGCATAACGCACGCTAGCATCGCACCATCAGTGTGTTTAGCGGGGCACCCCAATAGAAGTGTCTGAATAAAGGTACACATGACCATGCCTATATAAAATGATTCTTGACGTCGAACATATATGACTATACTATGGAATAGGTCCCTATTGATGGGGATCATCATGAGGATTCTCCCATAAAACACCTTCTACCCTTAGCTGATGAACAAGTTTCAGTGATCCTTTCCAATGAAACTGCATCAGAGGATATTTTTTCATCTTTTAAATAGGGGAATGAAATCCCATATTAAACTAGACACCTTGAGTGGTAATAGACTAAGAATGGAAGTTTCTATGTCCCTTGTAAACATAGCACAAAAATAGGAATCCACTGGTAGGTTTTATAGATCCACCTATCCCAAAATTATGAGAAAATATATTATGTGTTTATATCCCCCTGGTCGAAACCCTAGTACCTGAAAATTCATAGACCACTACCTAATTATAATCTACATTATATTCCATAATATACATTATCTTTTAGAAAAGCTATAATGGGAATCATATACTTGATAACATACACCTATTTCTACACTTTTAGGTGTGTAAAATCTTAAATGGGGTGACTAAATACTTAGTCATTGGATGTAATGCTGCCTACAACAATTTCACTATAGACTGCTCATCTAGAAATAAATCCACGGAAAATTACACGATGTCATTAAACATGAAAAGATGCCCCTGGGCACTCATGATCCCCTACTGAAGGGAGAGAAACTCACACCTCTATGAATCCATTGTCACTATTTATGGTAATTTTGAATTGAGCTCCTTCAAAAAGTCTAGCCACAAAACATCTAATTCCATTGGTTACAACACACAACATCCACATTAGACGTACAGATTCCCACAACTGACTAACTACAAGTGGCATCGAAAACTCATCTAAAACATTAATCATAATAAAAGGGATCTTGAGAACCTCTAGATAGATCTCTATCTTCACATCTAAGATTCTACACACATACATCATTAAAAATTTCCATTTAAATACACACAAATCCCCCTATAATTTTTTATGTTCCTCTATCGAATCGATCCCCTAGTGAAAAATCAGATCAACCTATTGGACATAAACCACCCATTCTACTCATGGATGATTATCGGGTGCCATTCATGAAAATAAATTAAGAATCCTCATCCTAATAGAATATAATTTCATCACAAAGTTATTTAATTAATTAATTTTTTCAACTTAATTCTCAAATAACCTTATTATACAAAGAATAAAATAAATCTTGAAAAATGTACCTCTTATTATTCTCTACCCTATAAGTTGTTTCACCTCACCTGGTCATTTGATGATCTGAAATTCCTCACATTAGATAATGGGGGGCCTAAAATCCTAAGATCCAGCTACTCTCTCTAAAACCATGTCCTATTACATGGTCAACTCGAAATATTGCACTTCCAAACCATGTAATCCAAGTAGTGACTAACTCCAAAATCTACCATATCTCTCATCCAAAATATATGATATAACGTTTACATGATCCCATTCTTCCAAAGGACCCTATCATTAGAAATATATGAAAATGTGATATAATGATTCCAAAGTCCCTCCTACACTAGGCTCGTTGTTGGTGATAAGAATTGAGGGAATTAAAATCTCACATATGTAAGAAATTACGCTCATATAATAATATAGGATTTGGAGATAGAAAAAAAATAAAAAAAATATAAAATATAGGAGACCCAAAACCATCCCACAATGAATGAAAACTTTCAATAGATATGATAGAAATCTCCAAGTAAATTCCAAAAAAACAAATCCTCTTGAAATGAATTGACAATGGCTTTAAACCCAAAGATATAAATGTCTAGATCAGCCCCCAAAGTCATCAATGAAGCATGAAAACTATATTTTATATTCATAGGGTGAGTGTACAAGTACACTAATTGGGATCATTTCCATGTTCTCTAGTGCACATGTGAAAATAGAATACTATTATGAAAATGATTAACCAGAAGAACCAACTAGAACCTAAATTAGTCAAATAAAAAATCTCCACCTCACCATCACTCACTCAATGAATCAAAAATCCAAAAAAGTAATATAATATTGATATCATAAAAAAGGAACCCGACTACTACACCCCTCTTGATTTACCTCTCTCACAGCCCAATGTTGAACATCCTAAGATCACATCCATCCTAAAAAATCACATCACATAACTCGTTATCTTGGATGTCTGTCCGGACACATCCTTACCTACCCCATCCCCACATTGTCATGCATTAAGTGCTAGAATTTGGAAACATCATGTCATATCATTCTAAATACATTTGTTCTATAACATCACATCATTCCTGAAGATACTTGGTCCATCATACAACGTCTTCCACAAAGACACATGACCCATCACATCACATCTCACTTGATGATACTTGGGTCATCAAACAACATCTCTCCACATAACAAGAGTAGTAGGGTTTCATTAATGTGAAGTAAAGTAACCTCATTCCCTCCTCCTACCACACATAACCCAAAACACATATAACATTACATAACTATTGGGAAATGTCCAACACCAACATGTATCATCGTTGATCTTGAACGAAAAGATGGGAAGCGGGGGGTGGGGGTAGATAGTCAGCGATATCTTCAACATCCTGAATGGTGGGAAAAAACTCGGAACACAAAAACTTTCGTAATTGGTAAGATTTTTATAATTATCTGGGGAATGTAAATATATAACATAAAATAGATGATATATAGATATCACACAATACCCAATATATGGCTTCAAAATAACTTCACTACCATACACCACCAAACCACCATTAAATCACACAAGAACAATCAAAACTACTACAACCACTATGTGAAATAGTTCACACAACCACCAAAAAAATCTACACATTTCCACTTTCGATTATTGTTCCCCTTATTTTTTGAATTTAATGAGTCTCCACAGTGTCCTATTTACAACACCATTTAATTTCACATTTACACAACCCATTAATTTTTCAATCATATTATTTAATCTAATTACAAAAAAAATTAATTTTCAACCCATTAATATTAATTTACAAAACAATAAAATTTTGTTTCAACCTTGACATTAATTACATGGCTAATCTAGAAACTAAAACAATCACACAAATTAATAACTCAACTATCTCACATCAATCATTTCTATAACACCACCTCATCCAATCCACCTCACTATAAAAATAATACATCTGAAGAATAATACTCTATTCACCACACAACATAACCACCAAACAACTACTCAACTCAGGTATCACACATCACAACCCTAGCACAACCTCACATGTCACATCTCATGCCAACACCTCACATCAATACTCCACACATCTCACAACCCATCCAATAAACACCATTTTCACACAACATCCCACATTTCACAAGGAAATATAATAATAATAACCACACATATAATCACTTATCATCTTCCAAAATTTAGTTTCAAGGGATTACATTATTTCAATTTATTATTTGGAATGGTTATTATCGCACATACAACATATCTATTAGAAAAAAATATCCATATATACATTATCAGACTTTTCATTTAGGGTGATATGAATAATAAACATATAAAGGGTTTCAAATACGTATCAATAATAATACAATAAAGGCTCCCATAAGTCATGATTTTATAAAATGTCATCATGCTGGAATAATCTCCTCAATTATATAATCAAACTAGTAAAATCATGTGATTAATCCCCATCTCCATTAATTTTAGATTTATTTATTCATTATATTTATTAAGAAGGCCATTTTTTCCACCCAATGGAAGGTAATGGAAAAAAATCCCCACTCATGTACATAAATAGGGAGAGAATGTGGAGTCCCTACATCGAATAAGATATCTAATTCTCTATGAATAATATGATGATGGAGGGACAACCTTAGAACATACTAATGCTTGTAAACCTAATATCTACCTGAACCACCCCTATAGATCATGAAAACGCGTCAAAAACACACCTTGGACCAAAAAACCAACACCAGTGTGGATCCCTAGAAGCTTAATGGAATGAAATATGGTGATTAAGAGAAGAACTGGACACAAATCACTTAAAACAACCTCTAGAAAACATGGATCAACATGGGAGGGAAGTGGTGGAAGATATTAAAACAAAACCTATGTCTGGAATAATAATGTGAATAAAAATCCAAATAAAATATTTAAGTATAACTGGAAACTTATATGAATCCTATAAACTACTTTATTGACATCATGTGTTTTTCATGACCCCCCATTATAAATTGCAACCCATATTCATGGTGTGAATTTCCCATATCTCAAACATACTAAAACATTTATGGATCCCCAGAAAAAATTAATTCATATTGAGAATTCACTATTAATATCTTGAATTTTTTTCTACCCAAAACTCTTTTCCCAAATATAGTCCATGAATCAAAATCCACACAAACCACGAAATTCAAACTCACATATTGATTTTAACATTCACATAATTAATCACCCGATGAATTTCTGCTATAGATTCATCCTCCAATGATACTTCCTCAAGACTCCGTTGTACACCTCCAACACCCATACAATAATGTAATGGGATAAATAGGCTTGTATGGTTACAATAGAGTTATGTTGAATTGGTTCTGCAAGATAGTAAGAAAAATCTAAAATTACATTATCTAGGTAAATATAAAATCATTATCCTATACAGGTAAATTTTATTCAAAAACCAATATTAAAGGTTACTCATTGATTTTATGTCTAAATAAGGTTCATTAATAAGAAATATAACGGTAGGTTAAGAAATGTACATCCTACATAAAGGTAAATATAAAATTTCACTATGTATGTAAAGGTACATCTTATTTTCAACATTTTACATAATTGTAAAAATTATCTCTATAAAGGAAATGAAAAATATCATTTAGCTTTATAAGTTTATAATTCTTCACCATAAAGGTCTTGTGTAAAGGTCATATCAACATGAATAAGGGTAATTTAGAAACCTATATGTATAGTCAAAGGCCATATAGAGTAGTGTAACAATATCTTAGAATTTATGGAATCCAAATAAAATTATAATCCAACTATGTAAGGGTAGTTTAAAAACCATAAGGTTTATAAAAGGGTAAACCAAAGATAAATTAAATTCTTTAAAACTATATAAAGGTTACTATAATGTTTACATAGATTTACTAGAATGATAATTTTTAGAAATTAAAATAAAATATCAAAATTTAGAATTATTATATACTAATGAAGGTGTTGAATCATGTGATGTAATTTTATTTAACATTGTTCATATACAATTATTTTCCTGTGGGTTAGTCGTGATTTATAAAAATGAATTCTGTGGTGTAAGAAGAAGTTAGAACATATATCAGCTGGAATTGGTATAATTTTCTAAGAAGTGAACACGCCAAAGGAGATGAGTCAATGTTGTAGAGTGTTTTGTGGAAACAATAAAAGGGAATGAAGGATTTCTCCATGTCATAGTGGAACTAATTATGGAAGAAAATATAGATATGATCCTTTGAATTAAATATCATCAATTTTTTATTAATAAAAGATAATTTATTTGATTGTATCAAATCCATATTCAAAATATGATATCATATATCCTTCATTTTATGTATTTCAAAATATGATTTCAGTTTCTATATATTTGAAATACGTTTAATATCCAATTCATATGAAAAAATGAAATGTGTTTAAAATAAATATATCAAAAGATTTTGATTCAATCCATGATTCATGAAAAATATTGAATGTATAGATTTGTGGAGAGTATTTTTCTATAAATGAAGCAGCAACCAAGACTATGACCTCATGATATCCCATGCAAATCCAAATGTTCAATAAGTGGATTATGTAGAAAAAAATAAATTGGTTCTAATGGTCGAGGTTTCATGAAATATTTGAATGAGGATAATTAAAGAATCTATATTCTTAATATTCAATTGAATTAAAAGGAATACTCATATAAGATAATGACCAAATATGATATGTTTTTGTAAATTACAATAAATCAAGAGTTTAAGAATGATGAGTCTTCGTGAAGACCAAATATGAATGAGACTTTAAGTACATGGTTTGAGGATAATTAAATTATGATAATTATAATAGAAAATATTTGTACAACACAATGAACACATATTTGAGAAAATATTGTCAAAAATTAGGGTTCTAACTATTTTTTCTGATTATTATGAATTTTATAGAGAGAGAGATATATATAAATTTTATTTTCTATGTATGTTTTCATTCATTATGATCACGTAAAAAAGATTTTGACCAGATTATATTCAGATGCACTGTAGAGTAAGAAAAATAAGGTGAGAAGACTAACGGGCCAACACATTTGGCGATCATATTTAGGTTTAATTAGCAGAGATGACCATTCTAAAACACTATACTATAGAAGTCTAAATAAAAATGATAAAATTGTGATGATTATTCGTGCTTTAGGCAGCCAACCCAATTATTTTTATTGAGGAAACATATCGCCTATAACATCTATGAGGGGTATAAAGCATCAATGTTGATCATATTAAAGAGGACTAGGTTGATTCCTATAATCTATATGGATTTATGAATAATTAGGTCATTATATAATTTGATCCATATTGTTGATAGTAAAATGAGTCTAAAGTTATACCCTTGATCATTATTTATTAAATAATATGAAATATGTTTGGCATAAAATATAACCATCATGATGTATAGGGGTGGAAATAATCCTTAAAGAGGTTATACATATTAACAAACCCATGTGTTATTTTATGATTCTATCAATTTATTTATATTTATACCATCCACAAGAGATAATAGACAAATAAAAATATGATCATTTAATAAGTGAAGTAGTGAAAATATATAAAATTGAAAATAAATGTAAACGTATAGAATCATTGATCCCCCCCATGTTAGACACATCCCAATGTGATCCTAAAAATTTCCATCAGAGAAGGTTACAAATATTCTAGATTCTCATTTTTTATGTTCATTGGGAATTGAGTTTAAATTTTTAAATCTTATATAATTTAAATTTTTAAATAATTTGATGAATTATCTGTCAAGGAACCCATGAAAGATATATAATCCATGATAAAAAATAAAAATAAACTAAATATAAAGATAGAAATTGAGAAACACCTCATATAATGACAAAGATAATATAGACTCTCAAATATTTGAATAATATAGAAGTATAATATTCCAAAATACCTTCCTTGATAATCTACCACTTAATAAATCCTGTGATGAGAGGTAATTTCTCTTGGGTAAAGAGGATGAAAATTTATTTTCCCAAGTAACAATTATAAATTAAGAAAATCCAGCATGGAAGAAGAAGACATGGTGATTAAATTAAATACCATTTAAATAGAAAATAGTTCTTCCACATGTAACTCATTATCTCTACATAGCGATAAGGTAACAAAAATTTCATATCAAAATTTTCTTCTAGAGGAACCGAGTATCATTTGGGAAAATCAAAATTATAATGATTTAAAAGATAAACCATTTGATGATTTAAAATACATATTTGATAAAATATTTAAATAAATAGGATCATATACATGTATAGTTATTAAATGTATGAAGGTGGAGATCACCCACATAGATGCTAAGAATAAAAGGATTAAGAAGGATTTCAATGAAAGGATATGAAATTTTATTAAGATCTATAAGTAGATTAGATCCCTAAATATCATAAATTAAGGTCTATAAGTAAGATGGTTTGATTTTGAAAATGAATGGCTTTATATTATTCATTATAGACTATAATCCAATAAATTTCCTATAGAAAAAATAAATTCTTTGGAAGAAGTTTCTGATATCATAAAAGATTAATTGGAAATAAGAAAGATAGAATTAACGATCCTCGTATTTAATTTTTTTGAAAAGAAAAAAAAAATATTTATGGTCAAATTCAGAATATCTCTAAGAGTTTTGATGATGACATAATATCAAAGGATAATTATTAACACATTATCAAAATAAAATTCTTGGGGATCAAGATTAAATTAATGAATCCATGTGTAACCAAGTCAGGTACTCATAATATATTCAAAAGAGAACAACTTCTATACAAACATATATGGATTATTCCAATGTTAAAATACCCATATGTACTAGTAATTATATATATACATCATCTAATGGTCATTATATAATATTATTAAAAGTAAAGTTACCATTAATCCCTAAATATAATTTTTTTTCTACATTTGATTTCTTGTATAGTGTAGGTTTAAAATTAAAATACATAGACATATGGATTTAGAAAAATGATGATGATTCCCCCACAAATTCAAAATGTGTTTAAAGCATCATTATGAGGATATTGTTTCCAAAATAGTCCCAATTTTTTAATAAAAACATTAAATTTTCTTTTTTCTTGTACATATTATTCCTCAAAACAAAATAACAAGGTTTATGGGATACTATTTTTCAGTAACAGATTCGGTCATATCAATATTTGAATTTTAGAATAATATTTCATCCCATGTAATAATGATGTAGCCTAAAATATGGTGGGGAAAAGTGAGAATGATTAAAAAACTCATAGAGGAAGGATAGAGATCATTACAACTCAAATTGAAGTGAAACTATCATAGATATATGTGATTTTTGTAAAGGTCATGGTTACAGTCAAGAGTCACAAAAGTAAAAAATTATCCTAGAATGAAACTCCAAAAATTTAATTAATGTCCATAAAACATAATAGTGGAGATAATACTATCAACAGAAACAATTATGAGAAAAATTTTGAAAAAATAATTCCCAGGAAACTTATATAGAAGGACAGTGATTTATCTATATGTAATAATGAAAAAAAATTAATCTGTAATGGTTGAGAAAATATATAAAGCTATCACGTCAAAATAGGAAATTTTTTACATTTTGGAAAAGGAGGTCACATCCTGGAGACATCTAAATAATCCATGAATGGGGATATTTATATAACCAATCATGAAAAAATTGGAAGGGGAGTCTAAAGAACAAAAAAGAGAACAAACTTGGCTAATGGAATTTCAATGAAACCATTTCGAGAAACCGTGGTGGATGAGCACACAACCCGTGAATTTTTAATTATTTCGCCACATGATCTGGAAATAAATTGTATAACCTAAAAATAATGTGTAAATTTAAGTTCAAACATGAAATAATATACCAGATAAAGAAGGATTTGAATATTTTGAGAGGTTTTTAAGAGATGAAATCCATAGCTATTATGAGAAACTATGTGGAAGATGTAAACAAGGAAAACACGACTTGGTGGTTTGTATAATAATTATTCCACCCAAATAATAAATATTTAAGAACATAAAATCTAGGAAAGGTCGTATATGTTGATTTATGGATAATGTTAAAAAGAAGACTCCACATAAAGAGAGAATAAAATATCCCACACTATAAAAATTAAAATCAGATTTCTAAAAATGGTGGTCCAAGCAAAAAGTATCCACTATGATGTAGAGATAAAATGAAATGGGAAACTGGTTGAGAAGTAACTCTCAACCTAGTTGTTCATATTAAAGAGTAAAGACGTTCCACATCATTCTAATATCATCTTTGTTGTATTTATTTATTAACACTGTAGGTAATCGAAGGTGATTCTATTTTACAATTATAGAATTAAGGAATTTAAGTGAACATGAATAACTATTCTAAAACTGAAAATGTCGTCATCTCGATATATTTTATCAAGTGTTACCCTAATTATCGCCGAGAGAGAAGCTCAACATTGATGAGGTGATGTGGGAGACATTTCCCTGGGAAGCATTTGATCTTGAGAAGCTACCAGAAAATTATATCTAATTCAAATCATTAATTTATCGGCTATTCATGAAAAGGGTCATTGAAAATTTATGATTTCATAGCCTCATATCCTTTTTCATCAAGAATAAATATTTATATTAATGGTGATAAATTATTGTAACAAGTGAAAATAAAATAATAAAAATTTGAGAAAATATTAGGGTTTTTTCTAAAACTTGCAACATGTAATTGAATGTTTTTAATATGCATGTTATGTTTAGTGTCATATCAGTCATTATTTTTCTAATTGGTATACATTTATATATTATAATTATCTATATTTCCCTTGAATACATATGGATAACCCTTGGATTAGTTGAGGTATTGAGTTTAATTTTTTATCACTATGAATTTTTATTGGAAAACATTTTTTTCTATGTACAAATAAATTTGTTTATTATGAGGATTGATAAATTAGATAAATAGTTGAATTATCAATGAAACATTTTAATAAATGAAGTGATACCAAACTCTCTTCTAGATTTATTTTTATTTTTTATTAATAAGTGGGAGAGAGTAAAATGAAAGAATAAAATATCAAGTGGGAGATAAGATAAATCATATATTCAAAATCATTGAATAATTGAACCTATGATTTTTAGGATGGTATAGATAAAAAATAAAAATGGGGATATTTTTGACCCCATTTCTATTTTGTTGTATTTTTTTTAAATGTACGTTCATATGTGAATAAATTATGATATTTTCAAAGAATGTTGATGTAACCAAGATTAATAGTGAACTAAACAAAGTTACAATGAAATGAAATATTATGTTTTGTGAATTGTGAAATAAAAATTATTATTAAAGGGATGACATGAATCTTTAATGTGATGCATAATTCCCTTATGTTTTTGTTACACGAATAAAATATATGGGAAGTGATGTTTTAGTAATGAAACCCTTCAATGTATGTGTAATATGAAAGTTGATGTAAATTGGTGATAAAAGAAATGTGTATGATGAATCTAAATTTATTAAGAAATTATGAAGACCAGGAGATTAGTTGAAGAGGATCTAGAATCATGTGATTAGAATATGGAATTACATTTTTCTGTAAAGGTAAAATTACTAGACTCACAAGGGTAATTGGAATTATAAAAAACCTATATAATGGAAACTTTTTGTTGATGAAACAATGTAAAAGGAATCACTAGGTTGCATAAAGGATAGTGAAGAAATGTATAGGTCATGTAATGTTAGGTATAAAATTTCACTATTTAAATAAAGTTACCTCATTATTTCTATATGTTACAAAATGGTAAACCAGACACTTTGTAAATGTAATGCTTTAGAGTAGTGAGATAGATATGGGTAGTAGTCATTTTCATAAATATAATATCAATATGTTTCATCCTACATAATGGCCATATTCAAATGTAATAGGGTTGTGATAAAACCTAGATAAAATCATAAGGATCATCTTTACTCTTCATGAAGGTAATTCTTAATTTCATGAATTAGGGTAAAGGAAAAATCCAACAAGATAAGGGTATCATGGAAACTATAATAATTACATTAGGGTGAACACAAGTTATTTAATGTTAATAAAACCCATGAAAAGATGATTCCAATGTTTATATATAATTCATAGAAGGATTAAACAAAAAAATTAAAATATAATAAAGTTAAAGAGGACCATCTCCTCAAAATTCAGTGGGATGAATAGCTCAGTAAGAATAAAATATTTCATATAATCAGGCTTTGACATAATGAAAAACAACCAAAACTCCTTGAATATGTTTTGGTGGGATATTTTCAGTATCAGGGATCATAGGGAACAAATCGCTCAGCCAAACACTTCTAGGATGTTAGCTAGCATCTGACTCCTATCACTTACTTTTCAATAATATCTATATCACATACCGCATGGATTTTCTAACATTTTATATATCTAATCCTCGGTGTTTTCTTAACCATGTAGAATTATACTTCTTTATTCATTATATAAAATAATCACTATGGATGTATCTCACATGAGTTAGTATGGATGGAATTTTCATCCACTAGTTTTTTATTCATACTAAGGAATGTTCATATTTATCTTTTTTATTATTTAAATATGATCTCATGGAATGGTTTTGTGGTATGGAGATCCAGAATCCTAATGATGAATTGGTGGTTCTTCATAAACATGGTTAATTTTAGGAATTCATCTATCACTTTTTGTATTTATCTTTCATGTTTCCCCACTTTCCCAAACCACAATATCTTGGATTCATTTTAAGGATTTCACGAATATATTTGATCTTGGGTGCAGATTCATAAACTGAATCTCAAGCTTCAGGACATGTTACTTGCACATCATGTTTAATTAACTCTTTACTGATGCACCACAGGCTACACCTAGGGGAGAGCCCGATTATCTGGGGATGGACATGATACCACTCTCTGGAAGCTGCCTCCCGAGATGAGTTCCTTAAATCCAACTACTCCCTTGATGAAGCCTATCTCTCACCCTAGAAAGTGGATCATCATTCCTCCCTTGGTGGTACCCCAAAATGTTTTGTTTGTGTGTTGTGGAATTCACCATCTGACTACTAAAGAATGGGACAATATTTTAATGAAGGGTCTCTATTTTCAGTTTGGTTTAACATTCTCTCCCACACATCACTACTCCAATCCAAAATGTTGGATCCACATTCTAGGTTAGGGGTATAATGATAGTGACTTAATATAACCTACACTATATTATAAACAATCTTATATTTCCTCATACAAGGAATAGTTGGAGGTTCTCATGTCTCAATATATTTAGATTTCATGCTCTACCTAGTGGCATAGCATGGGAAGACTCTCTTATATGATAATTTATGGAAAATATAGGGGATTTATTGTATTTTTACTGATCAATAATGTTGATTTTCATAATTTATTTTCACTACTATTGATCCACAAACTTGTACTAGATGTGTAGCCTACACACTATATGATTATCATGTTGGGGCATGGATGTTGGTTTTGGTACTTGGGGGTTTTTCCCAATTTAACATTAGGTATCATTGATTATATATGCATTACATCACTGCATGTCTTGCACATTGGAATCGTGGATATCATTCTTGGAATGTCTTGGTTATGTACTCTAGGGGACGTCCATATCAATTGGTAAAAAATATTATTGATACAGCAGAATTAATGTTTCATATACTATTTCTTGATGCACCACCTATTTCATAGATTTTAGTTTATTTATTTGGATGTTCTAGTAGATCAGCCATGTTGGGAAGCCTTAATTTACTAATAAGTGGTCAGACAGTCTGGCCTATTTTCCTTTTTCCAGACCCACTATGCTTAGTCTATTTCAACTTGATGTTTCAATTCCCACAACCTTCATGGATCCTATGGGACTCCCCACAGTGCCAATGGAATCACGCCATCTAATCATATCCATTCCATGAACTAGTATTGGTAAAACTTTACTACAATCCTAATGTTTGTGTATATATATATATATATATATTAAATATAAAATACACCATCTCATAAAAATTGGATAAATTCAACCCAATTTTAGTACTTTTTTTAGCTCAGATTCATTGTTAAAAAATAAGGATGATTCCTGGTGTATAAGAATTTATTATAGTTCTACAATAAATGCAAATATCCTAAAAAATATCCATTTCCAATAGAAAAATAATTAGTGGGAAATATTCATGGATCCACATATTTCTCGAAATTCATCCTCAAATCAAGATATCATCATATTCATACAAAAGAGGCTGATGTGGAAAAAATAAAATGTCATGCTCATCATGGCCATTATGAGTACTTATTTATTTCTTTCAACCTCATTTATGACCCATCTACCATTCAGGTAAACTTGAATGATGTCATATGTACCATACTTCAGATATTTTTGATAATATTTTTTGATGATATTTTAGTTTAGAATACCATTTGGTGGAAACACCAATCCCACTTAGATTATTATCTCCAGGTCATTCTCAAAAATAAATTTCTTGTTAAGGGAGTGAAATATAAATTCACTCAACATAAAATTTAATATTAGATAATTGTTATTTTAAACTATGAAATGTCTATAGATCCAGCCAAAATTTATTCCATTATTGATTCGCCCATCCCAACAACAATCATATGATTCTAGGATTTTCTTATCTTGAAATAATAATTTAAGTGGTTTATTAAATGATATGGGATAATAATCCAACCATTATCATCATTTACCATTACATGGAGGGTTCCACTAGACTCCAATGATCCAGTCATCTTTCAACACCACCATTAAGTCATGACTTTGTCCCCTGTCCTCGTTCCTTCTAATTTCTATACTATCTTTCAATATGAATGTGACACATTAGGGAGAGGAATTTGAGTATTCCACATGAAACACTAGAGACCCATCACTTTCTTCATAATGAATTTATCACGACAAAATATGGAAAATTACCCTTATGAAATTGAATGAATAGCTCTTATCTTATCCATTGGCACTAGAGGACCTATTGGCTAGGTCTTTCATTTGGAATCTATTTAGATCAATGGAGCCTAAATTTTTTTATCGAATAGGGTGCCTGGTTGCAATATTTGGTTTTAGGATTGTTTTATGTGTTATAATCTTGTATATGGGTGCATTGTAGCATAGGACTGAGCCATATATCATGATTTTATTGGAGATTGAATTTTATGATTTTATTCATTTCCTTATTCCTGTTTCTGTATTAACATATGTATGTATAACATTTTACATTATAACATGTTTATGCATTGTTATTAACTCATTTATTATAAATTTTCAGTCAATGTTATATTCTATTTATCCTTATTTATTTATCTACTTATATATATATATATATATGACCCATAGGGTATAGTCTCTACTCTATACAACCATCAGGCCCTCGATGATTGTCTAATGCCTCTAGCATAAAAGGAGGTGTAAATATTGTCATGTTTTGAACCATATTGGGGTACCATTTCAGTGATCTCAGATTGGTATGTTATAACATGGCCTCAAAAAGTCTTTCCAGTACTACTGAGGAAATATTTTAGCTTGAAAAGATGATAAGATGCCACTTTAAGACAAAATATAAGCATGTATACTAAAATTATATTATAGATTCTTTATACAATTTCCATGACCGCCTTCATTGAGAATTACACATTACACCACATCATGGATAGATGGTTGGGATCTAACTAATGAGGTATCAACTGACCTACATCTCCACAACATTATAAGTGCCTTTCGAGTGGGTTTTTCATCACACATGTGTTTCGTATATAGTTAAGGGAATTTTTACAACAAGGACTAGATTATTATATCCAAAAAATATACTAGGACTTCCCAACTACTCTGTGAGTCAAATTCCTCTCCCCAATTAGGCCACTCAATTTTTTACTTCTCCTATTGAATCTTAGTTTATACTCTTTATTAGAAATGTTTGAAACCTGATGTTCAATAATTTGTGTACAAATGTTTAGTGATCCAGTGAAAAATCATTCTACACTGTAATATATATTTATTATCTAATATTTGGAAATTCAACATGTCATATTGTGTAATTTATCAATGGAATTAGTTTCCAACATTATCATATAAGGTGGTTTTGATGTCATATATATTGTGGTGGACCAATAATCCATGTTTTCTAGTTTTATCCAGTTGAAAACCCACTACAATACTACTAATGTGGAATATTTTTATTCTTTTAAATTTTATATTTTCGTGGGATACATACTTCCTTAGTTAGTGAATGAGATTAAATTTTTATCAGTCACTTATAAACTAATCTTCTTTGATCACATGGAACTAAACTCCACTTTATCTCTACCATCAATCCATATATGGACAAAATAATATTGTTAACCATTTACTAGAGAAGTATATTCATTTTTTTCTAGAGGAGAAACAAAATTATGGTTCATATATTATACCATGAGAATAATTATCTTGCAATACCACCTAACATGCATCTATTAAATCAACCCCCATTTAATTATTCTATAGACTGAAAACAACACACACAATACTCACCTACCAACTATATGAAATAAATATAGAAGTGTTTACTACTACCATGTTAGATAGATATGAGGCTTTGAAGTAGTTCCTAAACGAAATAGCCCATAACTAATAAATTATGTGATAAAAAACATTATCACTAAGAAAATTGTTTACTTGGTGACCTGGTCAGTGAAGCCCGGCCCCCAAAAGAATTACTCGGTGAATCAATCAAATGTTATCATGATGTTATTATGGGCCATTAAATATAAACTGAAAGATTTTCCTAATATCATAACAACATTCCATACACCAAAACTCCCACATACATTCTGTATTTCATATCTTTCAACACATTTTGGCATTTGGACACCACATATACCCCCATATACTCATCTAAATTTATACAGAGATGGAACCCAGCATCCAAATCCAGAGGTCATCTAGTCCCAACAATTGCATCTCTAGGAAACATTTTGTTTAACCCAATATTAGATTCAATAGAAGGTCCATATATCTAATTAAACCACCTTGGATGATGAATTTGTCCTCAAAAATCAATTTATAGTGTTCTATCTTATAGAAAATACTAATTCTCAAGGTGTGGACAATAATATAATTCAAGACCATATAGAATAATAGATGGTATACTCCCTAAAGGTATTATTTTTCCTTGTTTGGGGAGCAAGCCATTAGGACATGTGGGAATGGTAAAGTAATTTTGTGCACTATGGTTATAAATAGGACATGGGTGTGTACTGTAAGGGTGTTTTTCTATATTAGTAAGTATCCTGATGTGTTCTTGATTAGGAGAACCATGGGGTTTTCTCATGTAGTTTGAGTCTTTTTATTCCCTTTTTCCCACATTGTATTCCCTCTTTTCTCTATTAATATACTACCAAAAGAATCATAATTTTCAAAAAACATACCTCTTGTTTTTTAGGATGGTGGTGTGTGGTATGATTATTTAATTCCATACTGGAACCAATTATTTTTTTGTTTATGTTATCCAAATCCATACCCCATTTGAATATTCAATCCATATATGGTTTCTCATTGGTTTTTATAACTATCTTCTCTAGTAGAGTGAAAAACTATTCATTCTATCACTAGTGTGACACATTGTTTCCTTTGTCATATTTTGATAAGAAGATTTTGAAATATGACATGCGTGCAACATACACTTGCGCGCCATATATACTTGCACACCACACTTGCGCCCCAATCTTTATCTTGTGCACCATATTCTTTAATTTTACATATTTTTATGTGTTGATCATGAAATATGACTGAGTGGAACATACACTTGCATTCCACATATACTTTCGATCCACTTTTGACTTGGGCTCCACACTTACGCGCCACTTTTTGACATGCACGCCAACGTCTTTCCTTTTTGAAAACACTTATTTACACTTCTATCGTTCATAAGGCTTGCATCACAAGTTCTCCAAACTTATGATATTTGTGAAATCCAAATGATCAATGCATCATCATAGTTTTCAAGGTTTTTACAAAGTGAATTGATTTATACACTTTTTAAAAAAATGAAAATACTTTGCAAAAAACATACTCTTCAAACTTCCTTCTCCATCCATCATGGTCCCTACAATCCCCCCCCCTTTGGATTTTTTGTCAAACAAAAATAATAAATCACTGAACATAATAACATCAAGCAATGGATTAATTATCAATAATTCTACCTTTTTAACCTCTAGCAATGGAATACTTATAAAAAATTCTATGACTATGTTAGTTAACTCAATGTAGGAAACAAGAATTATTAACAGCCGAATACATGCTGTCTAAAAGTAGTGGCTATGAAATTTCCTGATCATATCCTCGTATACTTCTTCAGGACATCTTCCAAGCATCTACCTCATCATTATTCTCTACTTAAATTTTCCTGGTATACAAAAACATTTTTTCTTACAACCACTACAGCAGACTGTTAGAATAGTTCAAAAACATGCATGCTAGATTCATTGCATACCCACAACTCCCCCTTTATGCATTCTTCCATAAGGATCGATTTATGAAGAAATTATCCCCCTAGACGACACTATCCAAAGGTAAGGTCAGATTGGGGACAGACTCAAATACCTTAACATTGAAGAGAAAGAGGTTAGACACCCATGTTATACCTCAATTTATCAAACGCTTGTTTCGGTAATGGTTTTGTAAATATATCAGCAACTTGTTCCGATGTAGGAATGTACTCCATCTTCAATTCATTCTTCTCCACCTACTCATTCATGAAGTGGTACATTATGTCAATATTTTTTGAACGAGAATGTTTTACTGGATTCCTTGTAATATTTATTGTACTATGATTATCAAATCCCAAGAGTAAGGATAGCCACACATCAACAAGTAGATCTTGCAACTGAGTCTTCATCCACATATGTTGGGTAGAATATTGAGTGGAAGCAACATAATCAGCTTCATCCATGCAATGAGTTACGTAATTATGTGTATTTTTATGCCAACTAATACGGATTTTTGTAAGAATGTCAACTCCAACAAATGTGTATATTCTATCATCAATATATCCTTCCCAAACAAAATCTGAATACCTGAACAAATCAATATTTTTTATGCTATCGTACCCGATTCCATAATTTCTTGATCCATTGATATATCTGAGAATCCTCTTTCAAGAAATTAAATTTGATTCATTTTGAACACTCTGGAACCATGCACATAAGGTAACAACATACACAATGTCGGGTCTTATTGTAGTCAAATATAATAAACTTCCAATCAGATTTTGGAACTATTTTTTTCAACTTCCTTACCTTATCCATCTTTAGAAAACTTGGTTTCCACTGAAATTAGTGTGGAAATTGGTTTCAAATTTTACATGCCAAAATTATTTAGAAGTTACTTAGCATACTTCTCTTGATAAAGAAAAATGTGGTTCCTATTCTGTAAGATTTCTATCCCAAACAAGTATTTCATTTCACCCAGCATGGACATCTCAAAAAACTTCTTCATCTCTTCAGAAAATCTATCACAAGATATTATATCATTTCCAGTAAAGATAATTTCATCAACATAGACAATTAAAATGAGAAAAGACTCATGACATTCCTTGATGTAAAGATTGGTGACAATTCATCCTTTCCTAAAACTCGTCTAGCTTAAGTAAGTATCCATTTTCAAATAACATGACCTTGGAGCTTATTTTATCCCATAAAAGGATCTCTTTAGATTACATGCATAACATTAAACTTTCCAAACAATAAATAATCAAGGTTTTTTAATGTATTCTTCTTCATTAGGATTTCTATTTAGAAATGCATACTTCACATCCATTTTAAAAATTTTGTAACATCGTTGTACCATAATAGCAAGAAATATTCTGATTGTTTCCAATCTATTTAGTATATCAACGGTCTCATCAAAATCAACACATTCAATTTTTGAAAACCCTTTGCACACTAATCTTAACTTATTCTTTATCACTTCAACTTCTTCATTCATCATCTTCCGGAAAACCCTTTTTGTACCAATAACATTTTTGTCATCTGGATTTGGTATGAGTTCTCATATATCTTTCCTTTCTATATGATCAAGATCTTTATTCATAGCTGGAATCCATTCTAGATGCTCAAAAGCTTCATTCACATCATTTAACTCCACTTATGAATAAAATAATTATCTGTAACATCATTTTTTCTTATTTTTTGAACCCTATGATGTTGATCACCAATAATGTTCTGAGCCTCTACTATCTTCCTCAGCCTAGGATGAAATGTTTGAATTTAATCCTCACCACACGATATTGTTGAGTATAATTATTTTTCTTGAGTAGGATTACCACTTTTGGTAGCATTATCAAAATTGTTTAAAAGAGATTCCTTATCCTGATCAACATCTATATCAGCAAAATTCTACTTCTCTGTCACAAAATTTTCAATATATTTCACATCAGAAGAATTGATTATTCTTCTTGTTTCTTTGTTGAAACATATGTGTCCTATTATTTCTAGAAAATAACCAAAAAAATCCCATCATCTCATCTTTGTTCGAACATTCCAGGGTTTACACCCTTTTCATTAGGATTCATGGACTCCCAAAAACTCTTAAGTGTATCAAACATGGATTTTTTCATAAAAAAATTCATATAGAGTCATATCTGAATGTGGTATGTAGAAGCATCAGTTTTGAATATACACTAAATTAATCATGGATTACCTCAAATAATAATTAGACATGACATGTTTAAGTAACATAGTTCCCCCCATTTCAACCAGACTTCTATTTTTCCTTTCAACTGCCTCATTTTGTTGAGGTGTGTATGGTGAATTGAAATCATGCTGAATTTCATGCTTCTCAGGGTAAATTTCAAACTCTTCATTATTATACACTATATGATCATCAGTTCTCAAGTTCTTCACTAAATACTCACATTACCTCTCAGCTTTCCTCCGGAATGTCTTAATCATTTTCTAAGCATCTGACTTATGGCTCATGTACATTACAAAAAAAATGTGAGTAAGGTCATCAATGAATGTAATGAAGTACTTATCTATAATTTTTAATTGCTTTATCATTGGTCGATAGATATAAGAATGTATAAGTTCCTAGGTTTGTTTTGAACGAATTTCAACTCTCTTATGCATAGAATTTTTAATCGTCCCTTTTTCACAAATAATGAAACTCCAATATATTTTTCTTGATAAATCAGAAATATCTATGACATTATCTCACATTGATAACTTTTACATGTTAATATGACCCATATTTCCCAGTCTTTTATTCCATAACTGATTTTCATCCACCATTCCCTTTGTAACAAGTGTTCTAAACTTCACCATCATGGAACAAGTTCCCTTTTTTACATTGGCCTCTTGTAACTAAATTTCCATCATTTTCACATTCACAAAAAACCCATCTTTTCTGAAGATAAAATTATATCCCTAATCACAATGTTTTGAAACACTCATCAGATTATGTTTCAACCCATCAACATATAACATTTTCTTAGATATCATTTTTTGTTTCCTGAGGATGGTTGATCCAACACCTTTGATCCCCAGAGACTCATCGTTTCCATATGTAACTATTCCTTATTTGATGTATTTCACATTTGTTAGAATCACTATGTATCCCTTTATATCAGTAGAACACACACTATCAAGAATCCTTGGGTGTTCCCATTTTTTAGCTTTAAAGGCATTTTAAAAAAATAACCTTTTGTTCTTCCTTTTCATTCTTTACCTCCGGCTTCTGATATTTGTATGGAGCCCTCTGTTGGGCTGGAAAAAAACAAGACATCCCTTAGGAAGATGTATTGGTTGTTCACATCTTTATAAAATAGTTTCCAATTGTTAGAACATATTTTCAATATTCACACCAACCTTCTCAGATTTCTTTTGAACTTTATTCTCGTACATCCTTTTTTTAGAATATTAACTCCCCCTCAAACCTTATCTTCAATAACTTGTGAAATAGTAGTAATGTTTTTTTAATAAACCAATACTTGTTTGCAGTGTGTCTGAATCTACCACAATACCATTATTAACCATAAAATAAATATTTTCCTCTGAAACTTCTATACTGATCGGAGTTGTGAACATGCTGATCAACAACCTTCTTAATAGAACTCTTCTTACCATAAAACATCATGTTTTCAATCGTAACATTCTTATTCACCTCAGATTTTTGTTCAGACTTTTCAATACTGGATGTATTAGAAATCATTGTGGACTCATGATTTTTATATACTTGTGATTTTTTAGCCTTGCTGAGTTTGGCCACAAAAATAGTCATTCCATATTTTTTCTTAACATAACCAGTTATGTGTTTCCTATCAACCATTGAAGTTTACATTTTTGGATCCTTCATTGTTTCATTCTTACTAAAACGTTCACCAAAATCGGAGATAGATTGTTTGAAACTAATATTTTCTTCTTTAACTTTAGAATCTTTCTATTGGAAAAGTTCCAACCCTTCTTCTTTTGCCTCCAACTTTACTTCAAGATGATCATTATGATTCTTGGCATTTTCAAGAAAATTCATCATATCAAAAATCTCCTTTTCCATCTTGATTTTCTCATCAAGAAAACCTTCTTGATTGTATAATGTGTAATTTTAATTTATCATATTTGGTTTTCCTTCTCAAGCATTTTGATCTTCAACAAACATTCTTTCGAATCTTTTTAAGATGATATTCAAGTCGAGTTTCTTCATCTTCAGAATTGTGGCTCCCTTAATCTTTCTTATTCACTACTACAATAAAGGTATTCCCTCTAGTTTTTTTAGAAAATTATTTATTGGATTCATCATCACTATCTTCTTAATCTTCATATTTAGATACAATGATTCTTCATTTTGATTTGAAAAACTTTTTATCCTTTACCTTTGAAAAATATTTATCCCTATCAACATGTTTCTTTCATGACTTTATTGGCCTTCTATCATCCTCATAACTGTCATATTTTTTATTATTTGGAGGAATTTTATCTGAAAAGTGACCAATAGATCCACACTCAAAACATTTCAAGGGAAGTATACCATTGTATTTCCATGTACCTCTTTTCACATTCTTAGAAAAAAGGATAAAATTTCATCCAAATTTTTTTATATCTCATCTTTAGAATCAGATTCACCAGCATCATCTCCAATAAGAGTCTTCTATGAATTCTCTCTCATTGTATCCTTAAATGAAATTTCTCTATCACATTTTCGTTTTCACTTTATAGTCTTCTCACTTATCATTCAATAAGTAATGAGAGTGCTATGAAAATCATACAGAGATAATGTTTCAAGGTCTCTGCCTTCTAATGAAGAAACATTAGCATCAAACATCTTCGGAAGAATTCTCAAGATCATTTCAACAACTATATAATCTTTCAAATTTTCTACATGAAATCAGATTGTACTGAAAATTTCATTTAACATAGTGAAGAAGTCCCCAATAGATTTAGATTCATCCATTTTTATGTCTTCATACATCAGCCTCTAGATTTTTAGTTTCTTCTTCTTCAATTTTGTATTTACCTCATTAATATTCTTCAACTTATCACATATGCCTTTATCTGTAGTGACACCTTTTACTCTTAAAAACTCACTCTCAAAAATATATGAGTGTATTCATTTTTAGATATTCCATCATTCTCTAGATTCTTGTTTTCAACATGTGTAAGTGGAACCTTGTCATCAATAGCAAAAAATTCATCAGTTGTAGTATCATGAACACCATACCCAAGAGATATAAGATATGTCATAATTCTATCTTTATAGATATGAAAATTCTTTCCATCAAATGTCGGAATCTCCTTACTGTTGACACAATTTAGATTTTCCATTACAACTTCCCTTCAAAACATCAGCAATGAACTAATGATGGAACCTCTCTCTGATCTCAATTGTAGTTCCCAGTCATGATACAAGTATCACTGAGAGGGGGAGGGGGTGAATCAGTGATATCTATTATATATTTATGTTTCTGTCTTTTTGAAACAACCTTTTCCTCATGTTAAAGTGTTTATTCATTGATGAACACACACAACCTTAGGAACAAAAGATTTAAAAGGTTACCTACTCAGAATGAGTAGTTATGTCCTTGATGTGGTACATAAACAATCTATTACCACACAATCCACTAGAAAACAATACATTGATGTAGAATACATTGAGTAGGATATTCCCTTACACTCATGTATCACATTTAAAACAATCCAATTGTGTGTGTGCTCCCTTGTAGACCAAATAGTTTAATGAAATGATTATTTTCTTCGTAAGGAACATTCACACATGAAATATTTAAAAAATAATCTTCACTTTCCCACCCATAAGCTGGTAAGAACCATCTGGTGTAGAAAAATTTTATGCTACACCCTGCTTGTGCACCTCACTGCTTGCACTCCACCTTCTTGTGCACCTCCCTCCATGTTAGCTGCCTACTTGTGTGGCTCCTTACCTATGCACCACCTACTCGTACCCTACTCTGCTTGCACTCCACTCATCATGCATGACAACTTCTTTCATGCCACTCATCTTGTGCGCCTACATTCTTTCATTCCACATTTAACATATTCACAACATAATTCTTGAACAGACCTCCCTCCTTGTGTGCCTCTTACAACTTGTGCACCACTCTTCTTGTGTGCTACTCTACTTACACGCCTTATAAATAACTCTTAATTTGAGTGACACTTCAGCTTGTGCACAACTTTCTACTACTTTCGCGCTCAGAGATCGAAAATAATCTTAAGTGTTGAGAATTAAAAAATGAGGAGGCTAGTCATCTATTTATATGCATTTTGGTGACCTGTGTGCCACATACACTTTCATGTCATTCCTACTTATTCTCTACTCCATCACTTGCACGTCGATACATCACTTACGCATCACTTCATCACTAGCATGCCTCATTCTTTCCTTTTTCATATTTTGATAAGATGATATTGAAATAGGTCTTTCACACATCATACACTTGCATGCCACATATACTTTCATTCCACACTTGAACACCACATATAATTGTGCTCCACACTTGCGCGCCAATATTTAACATGTGGACCACTTTCATTTCTTTCTCATATTCTAATGTATTGATCTTGAAATATTTTTTGCGCTCAACATACACTTGTGTGCCACATATACTTTCATGCCACTATTAACTTGTGTGCCACACTTTCGTACAACTTTTTTAAATGTACAAAACCTTCTTTCCTATTCAAAAAAACACTTCTTTAATACCCCTATACTTCATAAGGTTTGCATAACATGTTCTCAAAACTTATGATATTTGTGAAATACAAATTATAAATTTATCTTCATAGTTTTCAAGGATTTTACAAAGTGATTTAATTTATAATCTTTTTAGAACAATATTCAACACTATGTGAAAGGAATACTCATAAAGCAGCCTTCTCCATTAAACACCATCCCAGCAATATCCCCATTTGGATTTTGTTTTCAACCAAGATTCAAAAAACATTGAACATTGTAACCTCATGCTATGGATTACTTATCAACAATTCTAACTTTTTAACCTCATGCAATGGATTACTTATAAACTATTCTAATACTACATGAGATAAATCATTGTAGGAAACAAGAATTACTGACAACCAAAACCATGATTTATAAATGTAGTGACTATGAAATTTCATGATCATATCTCCTCAACCTTATTCATGAAATCATAAAAGATTATACCTCATCATTCTTCACTTCATCAATTTTCCTAGAATATAAAAACATTATTTCCTTCAACCACTCCAATAGACTATTAGAATAGTTCACAAACATACATGATGGATTCACAGTTTATCCACAACTCCCCCTTTATGCATACTTCCATAAGGATAGATTTATGAAACAATTATCCCACTTGAAAACACTATCCAAATGTAGTATGAGAGTGGGGATAGACACATTTACCTTAACCTTGATGAGATAGAAGTTGGGCAGCCATGTTCATCCTCAATTTAGGAAATGGTTCATTCAGTAATGGTTTTGTAAATATGTCAGCAACTTGTTCCGATGTAGGAACTTACTCCATCTTCAATTCATTCTTCTATACCATCTCTTTGATGAAGTGGTACTTTATGTCAATAGGTTTTGAATAATATTGTTATACCAGGTTCCTTGTAAGATTTATTTCACTCTAATTATCATATCCCAATAGTAAGGGTAGCTTCACTTCAACATGTAGATCTTACAACTTAGTCTTCATCAATATAAGTTGGGTAACAGCTGGAGTGGAAGAAACATACTAAAATTTATCTATGCTAAGAGTTTTTGAATTTTGAATCTTTGTATGCCAACTAATAAAAAAAATTCCCAGAATGAAAACCCCACCAGATGTGGATCTTCTATCATTAAAATTTCATGCCCAATCAGAATCCTAATACCAGAACAAATCAATAATTTTATGTTCCATCATTCATGATTCTATAATTTTTTGTTCCTTTAAAATATCTAATAATCCTCCTTCCGGCAATTAAATGTGATTCATTAGGAGCACTCTGAAAACTTTCACATAATGTAACAACATAGAAAATGTATGTTCATGAGGCACTCAAATATAATAAACTTCCAATCAGGTTTTTAAACTCTTTATGATCAATAACCTTGCCTTCTCCATCTTTAGACAACTTGGTTCCCATTAAAATTGATGTGGAAACTTGTTTTGAATTTTCCTTTCCAAACTTCATCATATGTTCCTAATCATACTACTCTTGAGAAAGAGAAATTTGGTTCCTCTTCTATAAAAATTGTAACCTAAGAAAGTATTTTATTTCTCCAAGCATGGACATCTAAAAAAAATTCTTCAACTCTTTATAAAATCATTCACAAGATCATTCATCATTTCCATCAAAGATATAGTCATCAACATAGAAAATTATAATGAGATAAGACTCTTGACATCCCATGATGTAAAGATTGTTGTCAACTCTTCCTTTCAGAAAACTCGTCTTCCTTATACAAGTATCCAGTTTAGAATACCATGCCCTCAGAGCTTCTTTTAGCCAATACAAGGGTTTATTCATCTTACAAAAATAACATTCATCTTTACCAACAATAAATCCACAAGGTTGTTCAATTTAAACATCTTCATCAATATTTCTATTTAGAAATGTGGACTTCACATCCATTTAAAAAAAAATTAACCTCATTAGGAAGTAATATAAAGAAATATTCTGATTGTTTCCAATATAGACAATGAAGAAATGGTCTCACAAAAATCAATACCTCAAATTTTTGAGTAACCATTGGACAATAATCTTTCCTTGTTCCTTATCACTTTTCCTTCGTCATTCAGCTTGTTCTGGAAAACCCATTTTGTACCAATAAAATTTTTGTCATACGTCTTTGGTACGAGTTCCCAAGTATCATTCTTTTCAATCTGATCAATCTCTTCATTCCTAAACTGAATCCATTATATATTCTCAAAATCTTTATTCTCGTCATTTGGATCCACTTTTGAATAAAAATAAGAATGTGTAACATTATTTGTTGTTCCTCTTGTTTGAACCCTATGATTTTGATCACCAATAATGTTCTGAGTCTCTAATTTCTTCCTCATCCTATGATGAGATATTCAAATTTCATCCACATCACATGATATTTTTGAGTCTGATTCTTCTTCATGAGTATGATTACCACTATTGGTATCATTATTAAAATAGTTAACAAGACTTTCCTTATCCTGCTAAACTTCTATATCAGCAAAAGTATGCTTTTCCCTGTCAACATTTTCAATAAATTTCACATCAGTAGAATTGATGATTCTTCTTTTTTCATTTTTGAATCATCTATATTCTATTTCATCTAGAGAATATCTAAGATAAATTTCACCAACTTCTCTTTTTTAAACTTTATGAGGTTTACACCCTTTTCGTTATGATGCATGGACTCCCAAAAACTCTTAAGTGTTTCGAAAATGGATTTTTTCATAAAACATTTCATATAGAGTCATATTTGAATGTGGTCTGTAGAAGCATCATTTCTGAATATACACTAAAGGAATAATGTCTTTCCTCCAATAATAATGAGAGAGACCATGTTCAAGTAATATAGTTCTCCCTAATTCAACTAGACTTCTATTATTCCTTTTAGCAACCCCATTTTCTTGAGGAGTGTATGGTGAACTAAAATCAAGACGAATTCCATGATTGTTAAGGTAACATTCAATATATTCATTCTTATACCCTCCAACATTATCAATTCTCAACTTCATCATTGATTACTCACATTACCTCTCTTCTTTACATGGGAATATCTTAAACATTTTCAAAGAATCTGACTTATGTCTCATGTACATAACACACGTAATACATGTAAAGTCATCAATGAAAGTAATGAAGTACATATCTTTATTTGTTGATTTCCTTCTCATTGGTCCACATACATCATAATTTATAACTTCCTAGGGTGTTTTTGAACAAATTTCAACTCTCTTATGTGTAGAATTTGTTATCTTCTCTTTTTTACAAATAGTGCAACACCAATATCATCTTCTTGTTAAATCAGACATATCTCAAACACTATCTCACGTTGATAGCTTTCACATGTTTCTCAGACACATATGCCCCGGAATTTTAGTCAATAACTGATTTTCATCCACCATTCCCATGTGACAAGTGTTCTATACTTCACCAACATTGATGAAGTTCCCTTTTGTACGTTGGCCTCTTGTAACCAACTTTCCACCATTTAATCTTTTCACAACAAACCCTTATTTTCTGAAGATAACTTTGTTTCACTAATCACAGTGTTTTGAAACACACAGTAGATTATGTTTCAACCCATCAACGTATAATGTTTTCTTAGAAATCATTTTTTCTTTCCCAACGATGGATGATCCAACAACATTGATCCTCAAAGACTCATCATTTCCAAATGTAATTGTTTCTTATTTTAAGTTTTTCACATTCATTAGTAACTTTATGTCTCCTATCATATGAGGAGATCAACCACTATCAAGAATCCATGGACTTTATTATAACGACCCATACTTTACACACATGGTTATTACTTCAAAATTTATGTACACTTATTAAAACATATAACAAAACCATGAAAGGATCGTATAGGTATAGTGTCTTTTGAAACTGGGAAACACAAACAACTGGTTCATAAAGCATCTACGTTGTCTCCCATTTATTTCATCATATATAGAGTCCCTTTTGGCATATCCTACATAATAAACTTCTTCCAGACCTAGGGAATGAAAACATACAAAAGGGAGTGCTCAAATGCTTAGTAAGGGTAAACAAAATAAATAGCAATGACATCATATTCATAAGAACATAACATTTTAAAAATCTTAACCTGCAAAAAAGATCATAATTTCATAACATGGGATAAATCATAGTAGTGAAATGTAATCCCAATAATCATAACATAAAACATGAAACTTTGTGTCATACACACATAATCATAGATAATCATTTCTTATTATTCAAGACTCATAGCCAAGACTATCTTAGCAGACAAAGTCCATTTCTGAACCGAGTTCACTCCTCGTTTCAGTCCTGTTTCACTGAACCGGTTTAACCTGTCATTCCAGCCATGTCTATATCATGAGATATAAATATTTACCCAATTCATTGGAGGGAGATATAGGTCCCACCCATCTCATAAGGATACCATTCTTAAGTGTGCCACAAAATCAAAAAAATCATACATCATTTCATAACCCATGTAATAAAAATGGGATTCTTAAACATCGTGATATCATAAAACAATTAATATAAGATAAAGGAATCCATAAAAATAATTCCATCACAACATAATCAAATCAATGTAATAATAGGGATAGAAATAGAACCCTATATTATCATAGATGGAAAATAATTTTGACAAAACACTTGAACTCCATTCTTGAGGAAAATATCCTTTCTACTTCAAAAACATTTTTCCTTTCTTAACATATCATAAAATTTTAAACAAAAATAAGTTGATTAAAAAAAACTTGAAAACTTGTAAAGGAATATTTTTTGAAATAATGTTCTAAAAATACATTCATCCTGTATAAAGTAAAAAAAATATTCTTCTCATACTTATGTCGGAAAAGTCAAAAATTACCTCGTACGAAAAACGTCAAAAGATTCCTTTCATATCTTTTAATAAAAACTCACCGAATGGTAAAATTGGAATTAAACAATTATAAGAGGATATAAATAATATTACATATTGAGGAAACATGGATGTGGATGATAAATATTCCCTAGTAAATTATGAAGTATAAACAATCTCGGATAAAAATTGAGATTGCGAGATTGTCCCTTAACTTAGGTCTGATTTGCTTCGTAAGTGTCTAAACCTCCGGAATAATGATTTAAATAATGTTATTGAATTTTTACAGAATCATAATTATTTTTATGATATCATATATGTTCATATTATCAGCTTCTTATTTGTAATATTTCATTTTTACTTGTTATTCGTGTGTTTATTGCTTTTTGTTCTTATGCGTGTTTTGTTGAATAAATTCTTATTCCTTTTTTAGCTTATAGATACCTCATTTCCAGATTTTTATTAGTGTAATATATATCATATTCATCCATTCAATTCATTTATATAATCATTATTCAATGAAGATCATGTAGAACGAGTCACATCACATCGTGGAGACGGTATTCCGTACGTACGCACGAGTGATAATATCATCCCCATGATCGTGGAATTATTTTAAAGTGTATGTATACTATTTCAGAATCAATACCATTTTAAAATAATCATATATAGTTATTTATTTGCACCATTATACCCATCCATTTAAGGTGGTGGTGGAAAATAGATTACACCACGGTGTGGACACGGTATTCCGTACGTACGCACGCGCGGTGATTTCGTTTTCCGTAGGATGGATAGATGGTGAAATAGGGTTGTTTCATACTTATAATAACATATAAATATATGAGTGATACTGATGTTATTACTTCAAAATTAAACAAATAAAGAATAAGAAGTGGAAAAGGAAATAAAGTTGAAAGAATCGATAACGGACATTACCTCTTCTTTGAAGGGCCTCTTTGAGACCTCGTTTAGGGAACTAAAATTAGTCATTGAAGAAGAATGGACCTCTAGGATGTTTATAGGGAAGTGGAGAAGAGAATTTGGCAGGGTTTGGCCGAGAATTAAGGCTCAAAGTGGTGTGAGGAAGAGAGGGAGGAGGTTCCCTTTTATAAGGGAGGAGAGGGGCACCTTAGGAAAAACTGAAAATATTATTTTATTATAAAGTCATATTCGGTATTTAATAGCTCAAATTGATTTATTTTAAATAGAAGGTGGGGATCGATCTAAATCCTCTCATCCAATAAATTTTAGACAAGTTTAGGGTTCTATTTTAACCTTATCATTTAGATTTAACTTTAAGTTAGATAATTTTACTTTTACTGTGTCTTCTTGTTGTCTTACACTATAAGGTTAATAAACATACTATAACAAGCCAAACGAACCCCAAGTTGTTTATTATTAATATATATAATCTTATCTATGTCATTTGGCCAAACCTTATATTTTTAAGAATAAAATAACAATTAATAATATAATATTTGTTTTAAAAACTATTTTATGTCAATTCTGACACTATTTGGTAATTGATTTTTGTGAAAATCATAACAGAAATCTTACTTCAAAAAAATTTAATTAAATCAATAATAACATCTCATATTAACCTATAAAATTACTGTAATTCATGAAAATTCTCAAATTACATTTATTTGGGTATTTATAACATCAATTATGTCAATAATTCATTAATAAGATAATTACTGCATCATCATTGTGTCATAAATAAATTAAATTATTTAATGTCTAAAAATTACAAATAAAATATCATTATGTAGGAAATCGTTTTAGATTTTGAATTAATATTTATAGTAGAATTTATCTTATGTATAACCCTATATTAAAAATGATTTACTTATTAGACTTTTATTTTAACTATTTTAACCCTTCTTTAAATAAATTAATATTAAATGTCCTAATCTAATCCAAGTGGCCTAAATGGTCATATTTTATTCCTAAGGTTTTTTTGATCGAATTACAGTTATCCAATAGAATTATTACGTGTGTTAGGGTAATAATAATTTCATTTTTACCCTTAATTACCCTATTTAGTTTTAACCGTGGTAAATAAAAGTAAAAAGTTTCTATTCACCAAAAATTATTTTCATCTCATTGAACCACATTTTACTTACTGACATCAACCGTGTCTCTCGGATTTTTGAAATTCCATTCACAAAAGCGGTAAAATTATGTTTTATGTAAATTTGCAAATTCTCCTAGGAGGTGCGTAAAAGACGGTGAAATGTTCAATAAAATTTTTATATATCTAAATTTATTATAAAATGACTCCAATGAATTGAATTGAACTTATATAGGTATTATTTTTCAATTTTGACCTAAAATAAATTTAAATAAAATAAATAATTATTTAAATAAAAATTCGTTTTTTAAATAGTAACCTAGTGTTTTCACTATTCTTCATAAATTGAATGTTTTCAGAAAATTACCAAAATTTCACCGTAGGCTAATTTCGATATTCTGAATCCAAAAATGAAGTCCATTTTGAAAGATGAAATTTACAAAATTTCAAAATGTGGTTATTACTATTCATAACGGCTAATTTTAATAATATTTTAATAGCATATCGTGGTTTAGTGAAACTCGGTATTGCGTACGACGCAAGCTATTGAGAAGGTCACGATTGCATGTAAAGCAAGCCAAGATAGTGTTTTGTGCAGTGAAAGATCACTTTGATGATTTATATAACATAAAAACAAAAGATTTCTCATAAAAGTCTCGGGTGTTACATTTATCCTTTTGTAGCTTTCAAAGCAGTTTCAACAACAAGGGCTATTTGTTCTTCCTTTCCGTTCTTTACCTCCTACTTCTGTGAGTTGTAAGGAACCTTTTGTAGTGTTTGAAACAAAAAAAAAGATACCCCTTAGCAAGATGTATAGTCTATTCACATTCTTTAAAAATAGTTTCCAATAGTAGGAACTTATTATCAACACTCACACCATCCATCTCATATTTCCTTTGAACTTCCTTCTCTTATTTCCCTTTTTGAGAGGATTGACTCCTCCTAAAACCTTATCTTCCATAACTTGGGAAATAGTAGTAATGTTTTCTAATGAATCAAAAAAAAATGTAGTGTGTTTGAATCAACCACAATACCAGTAGTAACAAAATAATGAAAATTTACTTTTGAAACTTCTATACTGATCGTAGTTGTGAACATGCTTCTCAACAACCTTCTTAATAGAACTTTTCTTACCATAAACCTTCCTATTTCCAAGAATAACATTATTCTCTAGCTCAGATTTCTGTTCAGACATATCAGTACCAGAAGTATTAAAAATCATTCTAGACTCGGGATTTTTATGTACTTTTGATTTTTTAGCCTTTCTGAATTTGGCCACATACATATCTTTTTCATCTTTGTTCTTATCAGAATCAGTTATGTCTTTCCTCTCAACATTTCAAGGTAACATTTTTGGATCATTATTTGGAACATTCTTACTAGAACATTCACCAACATCTGAGATATATTGTTTGAAAGTGATATTTATTTTTTTATATTTATAATGTTTATGTTGGACAAGTTCCAACTCTTCTTATATTTCCTCCAGTTTTACTTCAAGATTGTCATTACGATTATTTTCATTCTCAAAAGAATTATCCAGATAATCAATATCTTTTTCCATCTTGATTTTCTCATCAAGAAAACTATCTTGACTGTATAATGTGGAATTTTCAATTATCAACTTGTTTTTTTCCTTCTCAATCCTTCTGATCTCCTCAATCATTCTTTTAACTAATCTTTCAGATGATATTCATGTTGAGTTTCTTCTTCTTCAGAATTGTGGTTCCTGTAATCTTCCTTATTCACTAATACAATAAATTTATTCTCTCTAGATTTTTCAGCAAATGATTAATCAGATTCAACTTCACTATCTTCTCCATCTTCATCTTTTTATAAAATGATTCTTCTTTGGTATTTGAAGAACTTTTTCTCCTTCCACATTGAAAAATATTTATCTCTATCATCTGGTTTTTTCAACAACCTTCATGCCCTTCTTTCATCATCTTTACTATCTTCTTCTTCATTATTGTTAGAAAATTTATCTCAAAAGTGACCAACACCTCCACACTCAAAACCATTCAATGGATGTTTACCATTGTATTACCTGGTGTAAATTTTGACATTCTTAGAATGAAGGATAAAATTTCATCAAAATTTTTACATACCTCATCTTCATAATCAGATTCACCAACATCATCTTCAATAAGAGACTTCTTTGAATTCTTCATTCATGCATCCTTGAATGAAATTTCTCTATCACATTTTGTTTTTCACTTCATGGTATTATCCATTATCATTTCATACGTAATGAGAGTTATGTGAAAATCATCTAGAGATAATGTTTCAGGGACTCTGTCTTCTAATAAAGAAACTTTATAATCAAAATTATTGGGAAAAATTCTAAATATCATTTCAATAACTATAGAATCTTCTACATTTTCACCAAGACATCTGATTGTACTGAAAATGTCATTTACCCTAGTAATGAAGTCCCCAACAGATTAAGATTCTCTCATTTTCAAGTCTTCATACCTCATCCTCCATATTGGTAGTTTTTTCTTCTTCACTTTTGTATTTCCTTCATAGATGTTCTTCAACTTATGATAGATTCCATTAGCTGTAAGGAAATCTTTCACTTTTAAAAAATCACTCTCAGAAAGATTTAAGAGTAAGGAATTTTTATCTCTTCCATCATTATCAAGATTCTTCTTATCGACATGTGTAAGAGGAACCTTGTCATCAATATGAGGAAATCCATAAATTATAGTTTCGAGAACGTCATACCCAATTGAAATAAGATAATGCATCATTCTATCATTCTAGATATGACAACTCTTTCCATAAAATATCATAATCCTCTTACTATTCGTGCAATTCAGATTTTCCATTACAACTTATCTTAAAAACTTCAACAAAGAACAAACAAAGGGAACCTCACTCTGATACCAATTACAGTTTCTAGTCAGAATCAAAGTATCCCTGAGAGGTGGAGGAAGTGAATCAGTGATATCTATTTTATTTTTATGTTTCCGTCTTTTTGAAACAACTGTTTCCTCATATCAAAGATTTTCTTCCCTGATGAACACACAAAAGCTTTGTAACTCAATATTTACAATGTTCGCTACTCAGAAAGAGTATCTACGTCCTGGGTATGGTATCGAAACAATCTATTACCACACAATAAACTATAAAACAATCAATTGACATGGAATACATCAAGTATGATATTACATTAAACTAATGTAGAACTTTAAAAACAATCCAATTGTGTGTGTTCTCTTTATCAGCACAAATATGTTAATGTAATGATTCATTTATTATTAAGGAACTGTCATAAATCATATATTCCAAAAAAAAAATCTTCACTTTTTTACCCAGAAGCTCGTAAGAACCTCCTGGTGTAGACAACATGCGCGACACACCCTACTATCATTCCTCCCTGCTTGCGAGCCACCTGCTTGCGTGCCTCCCTTCATGAGAGCCACCAGCTTGCACGCCTCCTTGCTTGTGTGTCACCTGCTTGTGCACCACTAATCATGTACACAACCTGTATGGGCTCTACTTAGCTTTCACGCCTTCCTGCTTGGGCACTACTAACTACTTCTGCTCCACTATTGTGCACAGACCACAACTTGCACTCCACCATTGGCTTATACACCACACACTTCTTGAACACACCTTCCTTCTTGCGCACCTCCTTCAACTTGTGCGCCAAATTTCTTGCACGCCACTAAGCTTGTGTGCCTTATAAATAACTTTTAAATTGCATGACACTTCATCTTGCATGCCACATTCTACTACTTCCGTGCTCAGAGCTCAAATTTTCTCATAAGTTTTGAGCATTAAAAATGAGGAGGCTATTCATCTATTTATATTAATTTTGGTGACTTTCGCATCACATACAGATTCATGTCATTCCTACTTGGACACTGCTCCATCACTTGTGCACCACTATATTACTTGAATGCCGCTTCATCACTAGCACTCCACTTTTTTTCTTCTGTCATATTTTGATAAGTTGATATTGAAATATGACTTTAGTGCAACATACACTTTCATGCCACATATATTTGTGTGCCACACTTGCACGACCATCCTTAAAATGCATGACACTTTCTTTCCATTGTCATATTTTGAAGTGTTGATCTTGAAATAGGACTTGTGTGCAACATACACTTGTGCACCACTTTTGACATGATTTCAACACTTGCACTCCACTTTTTGACTTTCACGGCACCTTATTTACTTTTCCAAAAACAAATCTTTACCCCCATATCCTTCATAAGGCTTTCATCTCAAGTTCTCCATACTTATGATATTTGTGAAATACAAATCATTAAACAATCATAAGAGTTTTCAAGGATTTTACAAAGTGTATTGATTTGTACTCTTTTTACAACAAAAGAAAACACTCTACAAAAAGCATACTCTTAAAACTTCCTTCTCTATCCAACTTGGTGACAAAAACATCCCACAATAATATTTTTCAGATGGATTCCTAGAGATAACCTCCTATCTGTCTTATGTATTCCTCTAACATTAGCATCAAAAATTGGATAACTACCACAAAGAAGATACTCCATTACATAGTTTGGTATATTAATCTCTCAAAACATATAAACATTCTCTAATATATGATTTATATTAGATTTATCCATTTTTCAAAAGAGTGTAAAAAATTTATCTAGATCCGAACAAAAGGGTCCTCAACTCCTTAGAATCAATGATTTATGAGATGGTCTCAGTAGTTTTATAATACATCCACCCTTCCAAACGATATGTTTCTATATCCTTGGGGAATATATTTTAGAAGTAGTATAAGGAATACCCAAATCAATTCTAATAGGTAGATGCAGTAAATCCTTTATAGAAACAAACATTGAGAATAATAAATAAAGATATTTTTATTGCATCGAGGACACAATTTAATGGTCCAATCATAGATAATAAATCCCATTTGGGAATATAATTATTTCATGAATTTTACATAGAACATTTAAATGACTCTCCTATAACATATAAAACATGAGCAACTTGATCTTCTATGTTGAAATTTGAAATTTTTCTCTCTTTGACATATTTATCATTAGCTTTTCTATGGAACACAATGTAGAAATAATTCCTCCCAATTTTCATTAATATCAGCATTAAAAATATTGGTCTCATTTTTGGTAATTATATTATCATTATGTAAAACAACACTAAAAACCAATAATCTAATTGAAAAAGGCCTATCATTTACTACAAGTTACCACCATCTTCAAGAAAATCATTTTTAGTTGTAGAAAAAAATATATCCCTTTTTGAAATGAGCAACTAGATGAAGGGATTTTAATTATAAATAACCTTGAAATAATTAACATGATGCATAAAAACACAAGAAATTTTTAGTTAAATTCAAACTATCATAAGTAGAAATAATTCTTCATTCACATATAACTACTCATTTAAAATGATACAGGATCCTGATAACTTGAATCTTCCACAATGTTTTTCCTAAACATCTAAATCTTTTTCCTCATTTTAACATTATCTTTCCTCCAATTCTATTCTTTTAAAATCCATAACAAAATAACTTGGAGACTACATTTTAGGTAAATAAACCATGTTTCTTCTATTCACCACCCCATTTTTCTTTTCATATGATTCTTTACTAAAATTTTATGTAGAAGGTTTTTTATTCCCATATTGTTGTCCAATTCCTATATAGAAACTACTATTTTGAAGGCTTATTATCCACATTGTATGAAAATTATTTAATTGAATACCTCCCACCCCCATGATATGCAATACACTAGATTATTTCATGACTTCAACTTCTTGGAATAATAAAAGGACTGCTTTGAAGAAATGATTCTACATTAGTGACCTCATTTTAATCCAAATTTAATAATAAAACATCATTGATTCTTTCCAAAACTTTCCCAATGAAGTGATCTCTTATTCATGCATGAAAAACTTATACATTCAATTCTATTCTATTTCATATAAATATGACTAGTATCCCACACCTCCATATAATAAATATATTTTTAACTAGTAAAATCATGCATTCAGTAAAAAGGATCTTGGCTGCATGTGTCTCTTTTTTAGACCACAATATATATTCTCCCTACTAGTAGAAATTTGTAGTTCCCATGTGAAGTAATTTGAATTGATCTATATTTGGTATATCTTTATCCATCTAACATAGAACAGAAACCATGAAGAAATTTATATCTACTCCACTCATCCTAATTTTAACTCAAACCAGATCTACCCTCTACTGATACCAAATTAGAAGCAACCTGCTCTATTCAAAACCCTTCTTGTCGAGTCTGAAAACTCCCCAAACTCACTAATCATGTATTCAGTCTAGAATTTTTCCATTAAAGGTGCTGAATTTTTAACTCAATTGAGACACTATTTCTATCTCATTTCAGTAGCTTCAAGGGATCAATATCATCTATTATAACATATACTTGTTTTCTTAAAGGTAATGCTTTGGTCAAAGACCAAAGCACAATTTATTGATAAGAAAAAATTACAAAAGACAGAAGGATGGGATTTTTTTACAATCTTTATCAAAAAATATAACATAGGCATGTAATACTTATAAAAATATCCCAAACAACGTGCTTATACAAAGTAATAATTGAAAGGAATTTCTCCAAGCAGCTTAAGATGTACTTGATAATTGGTTCTAGGAACAAAATTTTTCTTATCAGAGTTATTAGAATGTGTAATAACTGTATGTTTTTAGAAACATTTATTTATTCATGAAATCAATGGTGTTGAAATTTTGTAACTATAAGTGGTGAAGAACTAAAAACTTGTGTTGGGCACGGTCGATGTAATGAACAACTAGGGAAATCCTTTATCCTCACCTGAAAATTTATACAGGGTGCGTTTTCATCAAATATAATCAGAAAATCCGATGGATAACATTGAATATATTACTCAGAAAGATCCTATATAGTTTTAGGAACATCAATACTCATTTCCACCATAATCGATGGTTTTGATGTAAGAAGGGGATATTGTTGAGTGTAGTATTCATCCAATACTTGTAATTATTCTTGATAGGCCATTCATGTCTCAGGGGGTGTTTATCCTTCATCAAAATCATCTATGCATGATTTTTCTTGACAATCATTTTTTTTACGCCTATCTTCTTCTTCAAGTGAATCAATAATGATTTTATTCATATTTACCATAAAATCCCAAGGAAGTTTCTACTACTAATTCTCTACAAATTATATTGAAAATATTTATATGGTTGTTAGAATATGTTTTGTGATTATCTCCTCTCATAAATTCTATAAATATGAATGAATTCACTAATGAGGTCTATCTAAAACAAAATGATTTAAAGAACCAGAGGGAGCTTTTCTAAGGGGATTTTTAGTCAATATGTGAATATCCTATACAACTAGTTAAAACAATGTAGCTAGATGAATCTTAGTATGAACAAACCCTTATTTTGACATTAAGTAGGGTATATCAAACTTTGGATGACACTAAATCAAAAAAATCCACCTTCTCTAATTTCTTTAAAAAAATATTTTCCTATCAATTATTGGTGCATGTTAATCATCACACAATGTTTCTTTATGAACTCCTCAGTTCTCCTAGAATTTTCATCCATCACAACCACATGTAATTGTATCATCATTCTGGACATATTTCACCAACTATCCTTCTCATGACATGATTGTATCAATGGAATAACCAATTTCAAATACTCATTTGGAAAATATTGTGGTAAATAGATAATGTAGAATAAAAAACATGAAATGTTTTATTTTTATCAATATAAAAGTACCATTCTAATAGAATACTCTCCATGGAAATCCCTTGGAATAGAGGACAAGGACATTACTAAGATAATAACTACCTTCAATAAAATATCATGTCCTAATCCACCTACTAACATGTCCCTTATTTAAGAACCCAAACTATAAAAATTCCCCGACAACTATTTATGGTAATTATAAAACTACTCCTTGAAGTAAACTACACAGTTACCCCACTTGAACTACCCAAAACAAAAAACACAACATAGAAACGATGTCAGGAAAAATAATACCCCTAGAAAATGAATTCGCCCAAGATCCATTTTCTATCACACACTATTATAAACACTTTTAGTTTCTTTTTACAGTCCTCTCCTACAAGACCTAGAAAATTGTTAAATAACTAAAGCAATACTTGTTTATGTTACTCAAATCTGGTTTTTTATTTTAAATTAAAAGGCATTAAAAGGATCGTTGGAAAAAATTACAAGATACTAACCATATTAAAAACCAAAAAAACAAAAATAGCCATCAAGAAAATGAAGGAGAAAATAAATTTTAATCCACAATGTCATCATCATTCATTTCTAGAACCCAGCCCAGTAGGATCATGTAGGTACATACATGAGGAATTACTAATATAAAAATATGAATTTAGATGTTCGTTAACTACAATAATTCCATTTAAACTTTATAGTTCTCACTTGGGGTTATATTGATTTTAATATCAATTTCAACACTAAATACTTCACTTAAGTACTTGGAAAAGACAATTATGATTACTTCCATTGTAAAAATGCAGAGGGATAGAAAAAATTGACACCTTTACCATAATGTGTTGATAATATCACCTTTGTGCACTATATAATTTATTTTGGAGTATATCATAGGAAAATTAGACACCTAAAATTAATCCATCAAATGTATTGGATCCTTTGATCGAATATGTGTTCTATCATATCTAATACTTACTCGTTTAGGAAAGTTTTTTTGATTTTTTTTCATTTTCTAATGTATATTGGGGAGATTCATCAATATCCTTGGAACTGTCGATGATTCCATCAGTGGTTCCATCATGTAATTACTTAATTTAATTTAATGATAAATAATATGAAGGTAAAATTGATTTTTTAAGGTGATACTCTTGGAATAGTTTTATAAGGTCCAAAAACTAGGTTATCATTATATTTAAACAATGAGTGATTACACCTTCCCATCCAAAATAATCATGTACTGTAATAATAAGAGTTATGAAGAATGATTATTTAATTTAATTTTCATATGTAAAATTTATTTTATATATAGATAATCTCTTATAATTTTTTATATAAGGATGCATCAATCCATCGTGGGAGCTAAAAACCCATGAATAATAAGAAGTATGAAAATTAGTAGAAATTACATAGATAAACATAATGGAAACCAAGAATTAGTACTCATTCCACATTATATTTTTCTAAAATATATAGTATTATATGAATATTCTTGATAACCTTCCTCCTTGGGATTAATCCACATTTACATGGTGATATTCTTCAACATATTTCTTAATAATATTCAATGAAATCCAATATTTCTATTCTAACTGAAAATATTTCACGTGTAATTTTTTAGTTAGTGGTGGATTATAAATCCTAGGATTAATTCCATATGTCCCTCTTAAGATAAACCTTAACGAAATCAATACATTAATAAAAGTTTTTATTATCACAAAGGCCATCCATAAGGGAGTTCATCTCGAAGACCTCACATTGATCATCATGAATCTTCCTATGTATATATGAGTCTTCCATTAGTAGCTTTGGCTGTATATATGTGATAAAATTTTCAACTTAATTGATTTTTAGTCATGAATTTTGATATATCATAACATATAGTTATATTTTCATCAGTTTTAATTAACTAGTTGTTGATGCCAGTGTTCCATATACATAGGTATGATAATGTGTTTAAAAATTAACATTCCAATTTAGTTGATTTCTATGTTATTTTTATTTTAATTGGTATACAGTTTAATGCATAGATTAAATCTCATGCTATGAGATGGAATTTGGTAGACTAAGTCTAACTCGGATTGGTGGTTGGACTTCCCCATAAAAATCTATGGTAGTGGAATCATGCTCACTCTACTAAGGCTATTTAAGATAGTCTTTTCTTGGTTGAAGGATGAATATATTCTAGAAAAAAAATTTGATGTTATTGAGATCTTGGTTCCTAGTAAAGGATGATCTAAATATATAAAAAGAGGTGGATCACTAATTTTAAATTGATTATAGGTAATTTTTTACATGGATCTGTTAATCATTTTAATTTAATATTTATGGGTAGGTTAAGATTGATGCTCTATGAATTGTTAACTGGTAATGCATAGTGTGGGACCCCTCCCAATTAGAGGATTCATTTATTGAAGATTATTCTATTTTTAGTGGATCTTTCTGGAAATAAACCATTATTAGAGAACATCTATGGTCGATAATGAATGTGGATACTATAGTTGGTGGTTTGGAAATAATTTGTTGGGTTAGTGAATCGCCCAAACTAACTGGTCAAAAAATGAGATTTTTATATCTATAAATTCAATGATCATTCTCCTGTAATATTTAATAAATTTCCCTTTGAATATTTATAAAACTAAGATATTTAAAATATTTTAACCCCTCCTCCCATGAGAATAGACAAAACCTTGAGAAATACTTTAAATGATTTATCCAAATAAGAGAATTAAAACATTCAACTCCTTTGCCCATAGGCATAGACATAACGTTCCAAACCAAATTATTCCATCAATTATTTATGTTTTTCATTCCTATTTTTCATTGATTAGATGTGTGTTACATTCACCTCCCTTAAAATGTGGTATCAAAGACACAAAAATCAAATTATCCATGTGATGAAGAGTTTTCACAGTTGTTAGAAAATTGAAATTTCATGGAATTTATTTTTGATGCCATATTTTGATAGTTCTCATCATGATTATTCCAATGGTGAAAATTTCATATAAAATTAACCTATAAAATCATTCCATAGGAGGTTAATGTTTATGTCAACTCTAGGGTTCTACAGAACCCTAATTCCAAATAAGATGATATTGTTCAAGCCAAAAAAGACTTTCTGGTGACTTTTTTTATAATTGTTTTATAGAGACAAATTAATGTCACATTATTAGTGAATATTGATAGTTGGTACTATTTCAACCATATATTGGTCAATCAAGGTGTATTTCTATAAATCTATAAGTCTTTTTCTACTACTTTGACCATTCTATATGCATCCATACAGTTTAAATTTTGAAATTCAGACCCTATTAATAGAGAAAAATATCGGTAACATTATTAGCCTAAATACATTTAATTACGTCATATGGAAACCTAAAATGAATAATAATTTTAATATTAAACAATTATATAATCCCATAGTGAGAAGAACTAGTCTCATTTTATTAGTAGTGGAGGATATTTTTTTATGAGGTGAATTTGGGAAGATAACATCTTCTTGTACTCTGTTAGATAATTTAATGAGGGTTTTTCTTTATAGGATGTGAATTTCTCAAATTATTCATTTGATTTTCATGAATATCTTCCAAAAAGATTCGAAATCTCATGATGATTATGTTCTATGGAAAATTATTAGAAAATATGTTTTTTAATATAACCCTATATAATAATAAAACCTATTATTCCATCTTTCAATCTTGAATAAAATGGATAATAACAACATATCAAATCACATGAACAAGTCATAATGTATTATTAATAATTTAAATTCCATAAAATTGATGGTTAATGATGGGTTGTAGATAATCGTGTAATTCAGAGAAAGGTAAAATGGAAATTGGGTTGTTAAATTAAACATAGAAGAAAACTATTAAAGTCTAAAAATATTTAACAAAAGACTGATGAAATTAAAAAAATAATAAAATTAAATAATAGAAATACAATTTATTATAATAGTAATAAATGAATAATAAAATAAATAGTAAACCAATGATTAAATTATTATGTGATAAATAATTGAAAATTTGGTAAGTAATTGAGATAAGTTTTTTGGAAATAATATTCGAAAATAGTATGCAAAGGTACCCCAATTACTACCATGAAAATCCTATGAGAAAATAATATATTTTTTTATTTAATTTAATGGAACCCAATATATAAAACCCATCCATTATTTTTATGCAATATAAGAAACCAGATTCAATCGACACTAACTGCTTAACAGTGAAGCTAAAAACTAAAGGTCCAAATAGTCCCCTACCTTTTATAATGAAATGGTAAGAAAACAATGTTCTTAATTAATGGAAATAAGAATAAAAAATAGAATAAATAAGAATAAATGATCTTTTTATCTTAGTCTCCAATATCTAAAGAGAGTATAATGAAACACTGTCAGAGATTGTGATAAAAACGTGATTGAGAATGATATGTGATTTTAGAATTGACTCTTGAAATGAGGGAAGGGGTTGATAATAATTACTCTTTCATAGAAATTGATCATATGAGAATGTTAAATATTTGATGATAAATTTTTATAGATAAAAAAGGCCTCCAATTGTCTCTATTTATATCCTCTAAATACTTTTAGAATATTCTGGAATCATTCATTTGTATTAAAGGTTAATATATACTTGTTCGGTGTGTTTGGACCATAATTTCTCAATCCTCTTAAATTAAAACAGCATTTCCAAGAAAATATAATGTTAATTAAAATCCAAAAAATTAATAATAATATTCCAAAATTATATATTCAATTGAGAATAATAAATATTTTTTATAATGAAACCATTTGATATTTTAAACCTTTTAAAGAATTCATACTAGTTGAAAATCACTCATTTAAGAAATTTAAATCAATTCAATAATAATAGGCCAATGATGACACAGAATACTCACATTGATTCATTCTATAATACTAAAAATTTGAAATTCAAAACTCTTACTAGATGTATACATGTGAAAATATAAAATTTTAATTGAAATTAATTAATAACTATAAAAATGATTTACTAACTTAATTTATCTTAATCATGAATTTTAAAATAATAAAATCAATAAAATCAAATCTATATAACAAATTAGAATTTATTGAGACATTTTCCACAAGTTTATGCGAATGAAGAAACAAATTAATCATCCTAAAGAATTAGTTTAAAAAAATTATAAACACTTTGAATAGAATATAAATATATTATTAAAATTTATAGAATCATAAAAATAATTTGAACAGTTGTTAAAAACATACATAAAATCAATATTTCAACAAAATCATGAAAACTTCGTAAATAGGAAAACTAGATTTATGTAAGGGAAACATTCATGCAAAAAAGTTAAAACATATTTTTCATAGGAAACATATTGGTAAACTACATTTTATACATTCGATGAAATGGTAAACATAAAAGTATATACCCCACAAAAGGGAACTTCCATTCATGCCTAAAGTTAATAAAAAATACACGACATGCACAAATGTAAATCATGTGTTGCATAAATATATCTAGGGATGATGAGAAAGGATAGTTAAGAATGATACATAAGGGTAATATAATCATTCATGTATTTTATAAGGGTATGATAATCATTCAACTAGCTATATTAGGGTATAACAGAAGTTGTGTAAGGGTATATACAAGCTACATAATGGTACAATCAAAACAATTTAAGGGTAAGAAAAAATATAAAACATATATATAGATTAAATGAAACATATAATACTCATATAAGGGTATAAAAAAATATAAATCTCACAAAAAGGTAAAAATACACATGTTTATTGGTAAACATAACTCATGTAAGGGTAAGAATATAATTCAAATCAGGATTGCCTAATGAAAAGGAAAAAACATTAAAAGAATTCACATAAAAAAATAAAGATAACTAAAATTAATAATAAGAAAAATGTAAATAAATTATGAATAAATTAAAGAGTAAACAAAAAAAAATAAAATTTAATAACCAATAAAATCATAATTATTCAAAAAATCAATTTATGAAATATATAATATTATAATTATCAAAACATGAAATTATTAAAGTTTAAAGATTCCACTCCAATAATCTCCCCTATTTTTTATATCTATAAAAATAATAATTTCAAAAAAAATTAATTATTATAATTGATCAAAAAGAAGTTATATATAGTGTTATATAATAAAAAGATAATAATTTAAATCTATGTTTATGGTGAACAAGATGAGGAAGGGAATGTCTAACAGGTCTAAGGTTAAGTCAATGACAAATACATAGATGCATCGTCCTTCTAAAAAATCAGGGTTGCATTGATAAGTAAATGATGAAGATGAAGTTTGAATTATATTTTGAATGAAAGGATACTAGATGAAACATTATATAGGTGGGAAGAAGAATATAGGATATTCTTCAACTTTAGGTATTTTTACTGTTGAATCCAATCTTTCATTATCTACAAGTTGGGTATTTGATATGACATATTATTCTTTATTTTTACTCAAATACTGGAAACACGTAGAGTTAAGAAGATTAATAAGGGCTAGGTGGATATTTGATCTGAAAATGGTGTGATTATATAAGGCTTATAAGTATGATATTATCATATATATTTACAAAGTGGTTTTGCTGCTATTATTACATAATTGTTATTATTTACCCTCTACAACATGAAACAAAATCATAGTGTCATATTTGGACACTATGTAATTTAATTTCAATTTTGGAAATAAATTTTGTTTATTTTATAAGTATAATATGTTTTATTGTATGAAAATTTTTAAAAAATTGATTATATATACTTGATCATGAATACTCAGTAATGAAAATCAATGAAAACCCAGCAAAAAAGACACATATTACAATTTCCAATGGGACATTAGTCATGGTCGTGTAAATGTGAATACTTTAATGGAATTACAAAATTTATGTTATTTAAAAAATGTTGATTTCAAAACCATTTATTTGTCTCATTCTTTTATAAAATGTAAAATGACCAAATCACACTTTTCTAGTAAGCTTGTAAGAGACATTGAATTAAGTAAATTGTTTCATACTGACATATGTATTCCATTTTTAGTATAGGAAAGTGGCGGAATTTGTACATCATTACTTTATCAAATTACTATAGTAGGTATGGATATATTAACATAATTCAGCATAATTTTGATCCCTTTCAAATATTTAAGGAATATCGACATGAAGTATAAAACTAGGTTGTTAAGAAGAATAAGGAACTCTGCTTTGACCGAGGAGGAGATTATCTTAACACATACTTAATTGATCACTAAATGATTGTGGGATAGTATCTCAAATCACTCTTCCTTATACACCATAGTGAAATAGTGTTTGTGAATGTTGGAATATGACCTTTATGAATAAGGTAAGATCAATGATGAGTCATACAACACATCAATTATCCTTTTGGAGATACACCTTGTCGATATCGGTATATACCCTTAAATGAGTACCAAATAAATCTAAAAATGAAATTACATTTTAGTTGTGGTATAGAAATAAACCCAGTCTATCACACATACATGTATAGGGATGTGAGGTTTTTTTTTCAAGAATATAACTTGAAAAAATTGGAATCCTAAAGCATGAAGTGAATCTTTATAGTTTATGCTAAATAAACCAATGAATATTACCTATATAAAATTATATATAAAAAAGTGATTGTGGAATGAAAATTCAAATTTATATAAACAGAACACGTTTACAATTTAAATAATGCAAGAATGATTGAATTCGATTAAGTCTATGCTCTAGATGAACAAAAGTTGAAATAGGGACAATCTCTACAAGTGAAAGTGGGAGATAAAGAAATTCCAGAGACCCAACTAGTGCGTACGTCAAATTTATAGGTTAGGGAACCAAATAATGCGGATTTTCTTTCCATTAAGTCAAATGATACATTACTACTTGATAAAAATGATCCTTTAATATACAAGGAAGTAGTTGAAGGAAATTATGATTCTAAATGCAATTATTCCATGAATTCTAAGATGGTGTCCATGTATCAAAAATGTTTTTGGATTTAGGTAGACCCTTAGATAATTTAATACATTCAGTGCAAATGGGTGTTCAAGAAAAAGATGTAAAAGTATGGTAGGGTCAATACCTAAAAATAATTAATGGTATAATAGGGTTTCAAACAACGTTAAGTTGTAGAATACGATGAAACATTCTAAACAGTCTCAATTTTGAAATCCATTAGAATAATTCATACAATATCAACCTTCCATGATTATGAGATTTGAAAAATGTGTGTAAAAACTTCATTTTCATATGGTAATTTAGTTGAAGACATCTATAAAACCCATCATGAATGGTTTGTTAGTTCAAAAAATACCAATGTGTTTGAAAGCTACCGAGAACCATTTATAGGTTGAATAATACATCATGATCATGTAATGTTTATTTTATGACGCTATTAGAAAAAATGATTTCTTTTAAATGAAGGTGATACATGTGTCTATAATAAGTATTATGGAAATTCTGTTATTTTCCTAGAATAAAATGCTAGGAAATATTAATTATGTTAAATAATGTCCATGTCTTGTTGTCAGTCATGAATTTGTTAAATAAGTGCTTCCCGTGAAAGACATAGGTGAACTAGCCAATATTCTAAGGATCAAGATCTATTGAGATAGATCTCATAGGATACTTGGGATTAGTAAAAGTGAATATATTGTAAATGTACTCAAAATATATAATGTGGATCAACCTAACAGAGGGTCATTTCCCATGTCACCTGGTATCAATATCTCTAAGAACATATTTCAAAAACATAGGAATATATTGAATGAATTAGTGGAATACCTTATTCCATAATGGTGGGATCTATCATATATTACATGCTATTTACTATGTTAGACATTTCCATTTCATTAAGAATGGTGAGCATGTATCAATATAATCTTGGAGAGCGGCACTACAAACCTATGTAAATAATCCTAAAGTACATGGGGCATGAAAAGGATATGTCCCTTGATTATATAAAAGATGAAGAATTAGTAGTAATAAGATACACTGATTCTATTTCCCCAAATGATCATTATGATTGGAAATTTCAATCAGGCTACATATTTTTTTCTAAATGGTGGTTTAGTGATATGGAGCATCTCAAAGAGATATATAGTCACTAATTCTAAAACATTAGTGTCTTCCAATGTAGTAAATGAATCATTATGGATAAAAAAAATTGTCTTATACAACAGTGTTGGGCCTAAAAGTGTGGACCTTGATCCATTTTATTGTGGAAACACTATATAAGTGGTTCTTACAAAGTAGTCTAGGTCACACCAGAGGAAAAATCATATACTAACTAAGATTTTTATCTTCATGGATTTCACTCAGATAGGTGGAGTTTTAGTTAGTATAATAGCCATAGAAGATTAAAAGAAAGAATCACTGAATAAATCCATATCTAATAAAAAGAATGATTCTCATGTGAGATATAAAATATTTAGACTTTTTATCAGTTGCCTCAAGTGTAAGTGGGATAGTTGAATGTGGGTGATGTAGAACCACATTTTTATGTACTTTTATTACCATTATAGAAATATATTTTTATATATACATTTTTTTTATCTTACCATAATATTTTTGATACATCTGCATCCAGTATGTTTATGGTAATTTCGTTAGATTACATATCATATCAAAATGTTTTAGTAGTTCCATGGCTATAATAAGAACCTAAAGATATTATGACAGAAATCATATGGTAAAGTCCTATGTTCCAAAAATATAATACTGATAGGACACAGATAATGTATGTCTCTCAGGTGATGGGGGATCATAAGAATTGAGACTTATTATTGTGAAGTTATCACATGGTGATATCTCATAGTGAAGATCATTAGGAAAGACCCACTAATAGGACAACAAAATTTATTGGGTTTCATTTTTTGTTAAGATCTATGGAAATCTGTATTGGTATCTTAAATTCAGATCATTATCAATGGGTTCCATTTGTTCATGTACATTTTTGTAAGGATAAAACCATGAAGATAAATTCATGGTGATGTAGTTTTTTGTTGTTGTGTCATTAGTGGTATGAAATTGATTGAATTACTATGAAAGAATTTATAAATTTTGAGTTGGGGAACAGATATGTCAAGATAGGTTGATTAGGGTGGTAGTATCATCATTAATCAATTCCCACCATAGTTGAAGGTATATTCATCTATATGGTTCAATAAATAAAAAATAAATAACGGGTGATGACACATTTGTGTGCCCTTATTTATGGTTAATGTATTAACATTTCATATGCTAGTTTTAAAACGAATGTTTATGTTGTGTTTCAAACTATTCATATGAGGAATTAATTGGACATATTATCTGATGGGTGGAGCCCACTATAGATCCTCTATGGATTGGTTGGTCTCATGATACAATCTAGTGTCTTGGCACAAGGCCTTGACAAAATCTTATTTGAAGTCTTGGAACGAGGCCTTGACTATGTGGTTATGATGTCCGACATTATGCATTCAATCATTATGGGATTAGATATTGATATTTCATATGGTTATTTGACTATTAGAATACCCATTAAATGTTTCATTATGGAATTATTTACCCATCTCATATTCCCAATACTATAAAAACAGCCTATACCCACGGTTCCAAACCGTGGGTATATCCCCCAAAACCGTGGGTATAGGCTATCCCAACGGTTTTGGGAACCGTGTGTTGGAATGGAATCAGTATATGTCCCTAGCCTATACCCATGGTTTTACAAAACCATGGGTATAGGTGTTCTTACACCGTTTCAACAAAACATAACCAATTGCCACAGTGTCAAAGGGTTTTACCCACGGTTTCAAAACCATGGATATAGATCCTAAAATAATGTAGGCAGCGGGTTTTGATCCCGCAACCTCTTTGCTACAAACATTGTATCTAACCACTACCCTAACATCACCTATGTGAATATATATTTATATTTAGTTAAATATAGTTATATAAACCATTGGTATAGAGGGAAGAACCAAGGGTATAGGACTCTAGCCAAAAAAAATTCCTTCCCGCTAAAAAAAATTCCCGCCCACACAAGGGAAACCTATACCCATAGTTTTTCAAAACTGTGGGTATATGTATTTTATCCAAGACCAATACCCATGGTTTTGGGGAAAACTATGGGGATAGGTACCGTTGTACCCACAATTTTGGAAAATTGGGGATATAGGGAACTTTTCAGGACCTATCCCCATAGTTTTGGAAAATTGTGGGGATAGACCCCACCTATACCCACAGTTTTGGAAAATCATGGGTATAGGCCTTGAAAATTAACCTATGCACATGGTTTTCAAAAACTATGGGTATAGGGGTACGTATCCCCACGGTTTTGGGGAAAACCTTGGGGATAGGTCCATTTTCCAGTAGTGTCCTACCATAAAGTGTTCATGTGTATTGTTTGTAAATGCATGTGTTTTCAATTATTCACCATGTCTAATGTTTATGTTATCTTTTTCTGTATTTCTTACTTATTAATGATCATCTAATCTCAAACCATTCTTATATTTTATTTTCCCAGGATTCAAATAAGTGTATTATTATTGATATGTAGCGTTAATCTAGGGTATTAATGGAGTACTCAAAGGATAATTTATGTTGTGTTTTATTCACTAATGTGTAATGTAACATTAATGTATGTAATATATTTTCCAAGAATACTAACATGATCAATCTTTCAGGACTTAATTCCTAGTAATCAAGACAATTTATTAAAATAATGCACCGACTCTAGGATTTTAGGGTCGAGGCATTACATTTGGTATCAAAGAAAGTTAAGTACAAACCATAGAAGCTATATTTAGAAAAACTCTGATTATAACACTACCCTAAAATAGAATTTTAGGATTAGTATAGAAGAACATCCAAAAAAATTGGTAATGTGCACATTTTGTGGGTTTTCCAAGCAATACATTCTAATATGGATACGAGTAGGTAGTGGAGGCTCTAGAACATATGTACCTAGGAGTGAAAACTCCTATAAAAAGTTTCAGGCTTGACCCAGGGTGTCCTGGTATATGACAATGAGCCTTTCTGCACTCTTGGTTATGACACTCCCGGGGGATATTCTTTGGATAATTCACATTTTCTTTAAAAACCAAATTGATGGATTTTAATATAAGATGAGAATAAATGACAATGGTTATTCCTAATGTGTTTTAGATTGAAAATAAGGTTTCATTATATTCTTTAAATTATATTATGTCTCACACTATGCTTTCTGGTTTTTGTCAAACTAGACCCTCAATTACAGTTTAATACTTTTTGGATGAAAATACAAGGTCTAAGATAACATTTATGGTTAAAATATGTTAGAGTTATTTTTGAGGAATTTATCTCATTTATAAGAATATTATAAAATTATATTGTTTTTGAAAAAGGACAACACACAAACCATGTGACAAACTGTTGCGTTGGATGAAGATGAAGGAATCAAACCCACAATCAAAGTGTGACTAGGATTTATCGCATACCACTGGACTACATGAAGTCCCTGGTTAGTTTGGATAATAATTTTTAGTTAAAAAATTGTATGTATCAAGAATATGTTGATTTTGGGAAGTTATGATTTATCCTTAGTATAGGAAAATGATTTGGTGATTATGTGATAATTGTTATTTTGGAAGATGTTTTCTCTTTTCGTAACACTATATCGCTAAGAAATATAAAATACTATGGGATTTCATTTTATGAGTAATGGGGGATTTTTATTTTGGAATAATGTATGTTTTTATAGTATAATTATAGAAATTTTGGGTATTTATGGAAATTATTAACCAATCATATAGAATATCTGATTAGGTTAATTACTTTTAATTATGTGACTTTTTAGAGTATTTGATGTTATTTGGAGATAAATGATCAGATTTATCATGGAAGACTATGTGATCAAATCCTTCTGAATTTTCGGTTTCAAACATAGTTTGGATTATTTTGAAGAATTTTAAGGACATTTTTTGTCTAAATGGTCTTTTTTGAACTTTGGATATTGTTTGTTTAATTTGGGAGAAATAGAGTAGTACTTATTTCTATACAGGATTATTTTTTTGGGGGATCATCTACTCTTTTACTAACCATTTTGGAATTGGTTATTGTATAAAGACTAGAGAAATAAATATTTAATGCTTTTTGGATTATGGGATTCTTTATAGGTTGATTCTGGCACTTCAGGTGTGACCATGTCATCTTGAATACTCAACGTTTAGAGAAAAGATAAGTTTATGGTAGAAATTTATTAAAGGATGATACTATACTTATAATGTAAGTATATTTTCTTATGCACTTAGTTAATATCATAAATAAATTCCACAAAATTATGAAAAGAAACATAAAAATACGATGCACTTTTACTTTTCCTTCTGGGTAATCAAATACCTTTCAACCCATCACAAGTTTATGTCTTTCAGATCGTTAAATTTATCCTAATAATTTTCACGATCACTCTCTATTGGAAGATGATGTTTACATTTCTCATCCATATCCATGTTTTCCTACATGGAACCCTAGAATTTTTTATTTTTGATGACCTTCATACTTACCCTTCTTCATTTTAATATAGAGGCCTCATCAATCCATTTTTCGATGTGGGATTTCAACTAAGATATTTTGAAATGTCAAAACCCATGTTTTTAATCTCGAGCTTAAATAGTGGGGAGTAAATTTATTGATGTCTGGGAGAATGTAACATCCCAATATTTCATAGTACTTTATCACTTTAAATAAATTCAATAGCTTGCACCACACACAATACAGAGTTTGAGCGCACGGCAGCATACCAAACAATCCATTCAAAAACGGTTATGAATAATTTTAATTGGATTTTTAATTTTATATACTCCATATAATGTTAACATATGTATTATGTTTTTCTAATACATACTATAATAACAAATTCAATTTTTCATATAAAAATGTATTTTCCTAAAAAATGCAATTTTAGCACCTTTTAATGGAGAACCCCTTATAAATCAAATGTTTGACACTTTTACATATTCAATTCTTCAAAATAATATTTTTTATTAGAATCAGGACATCAAAATTTACTTTGGATGAAATTTTGGAACTTTTCTAATAATATTAATTTTTTATGAATAGTGAGAAATACTGTATTTTAATTAAAAACTCCCTTTTAATCTAATTTATTTATATGGTTAGTTTATCTTTTCAATTTTTTTTGAAGTGTAATTAGATTTTATTTTGACAATTTAATACAATTTTGGTCGTTGGATGTAATTTCACTTTGAAATTGAACATAAACAAGTGTCAATCATTTGATAGTAGATATTTCTTAAAAATACACTTTTTGTTTTGACAATGTGAATTAATTTACAATTAATGAATCAAACATCTATGTTTTTAATTGGGTAGAATAAAAAACATATTTGAATTTAGAATATAAAATATAGCTTTGGCATAATTTTTTAATTTTTTTTGAAAAACATCAATTTTTGATGAATAGTGAAACCACTAAGTAGTAGTTAAAAATTAGAAATTTTCATTTAAATGATATTTTACGAAATCATTGAATTGAATTTCAAAAATATTACTTACATGGTTGTTATTACTATGTAAAATTTGGTTTAATAAGATTTAAATATTTATTGGTGAATAGAAATTTTTGACTTTTATTTACTGTAGTTAAAGATAAATTGGGTAATTCAAGGTAAAAAAATATTATAATAATACAAAATTACCTTAAACCTTGTCTTAACCTTATTAGATGTGTCATTTCCGACCATGGGAATCTTTGGGTCGATTTTGGGACCCCATGGAGCCACTAAAATGTGATAATACCACTTTATTTTAATTAACTTAATGTAAAGGAAAAAATAACATAAAAATATATCCTTTACTAAATTAATTTTTAAATGGGGATATATAAGTAAACCTTCTGACCATAAAGTTTTTCTAAATCTAAAAATATTTCCAAAATCATGGTATTTTTTTTAATTTTTAGACATCAAATAAACAAAATTATTTATGACACAATAACGATGTTGTGTTTTACCTCATTAATGAATTATTTAAATAAATAAGATTGTAAAGATTAATAAAATATCCAAAACCTATAAAATTATTATTGTATGATTTTATTTCGACCATTAATTATTTTATATTAGACTATAATTAGTTTTGGACCATTAGAATCCAAAAATCATTATATAATAAAATAATCGTTTCGCACTTTCCTAAAGAGCCCCTCCTCCCCCTTAAAATCATCCACCACCTCTAACCCATTACTCACACCACTCATGCCCAAGGGATCACCCATACTCTACCCAAATAATCTCTAATGATCCCTAAATTCCATCTATAATCCTTACCTTAGGAAAAAGGCACTTCAAAAATTCCTTTTTGTTCAAAATAAATGGAATTACCCAATTTTAAGGTAATGTATTCCCAAAGTTATCTTCATTTATTTTAATTCTCAAACCCCCTAAAATATTTTTATTACTTCTTTTATAACTACACCCATATCCCCAATAAACTAGGATGTTGTTATGAGAACTATTTGAGCTACACTTATAGACACCTCTATCTAATGGGAAAATAACATACGATTTCTGTGGACGGTGAACTATTGCCTCACGAAACGATGATAGTTCATTTATCTCCTATCACCTCTTATAGTGACCATTATGATGGAAATGAATTTATATATGATAATATATTATGTTGGTTTTTTCCTTATTATTCTATAATTTTCATTTAGAAACACACCTTTATGATTTCCAATATTTTTGAACACGATAATTTAATTTGAGGAAGTGCGGACTACCGCCCCGTCAAGGTGATATGATTCATTCATGACATACGTGGAACGTATAAATGATGAAGTTAATCTAATTATGTAACAAATAAATCATATTATATTGTACTTTAATTATAATATACCTATGTATCATTGTGTTTTCATTCCATTAAATCTGGAATAGAAATTAAATTGCATTCATACGTACGTACGACTTACCATCTCCCTGAACGGTGCATTTCATTTCTTATCTCAAAATATCATGTACTAATTATATATATATATATAATGTATATATATGATATATATATATATGATATTTAAATAATGAATATGATACTAGAGAAAATATACATTTGACTACATGGACACTTTTTAATTACAACAAGTTCATTTTTTGACTCAAGTACAAAATATCGAAAAGAACAACCATTATTAAATTAAATGATTGCATAATGTTTATAAAATAGTAATAAGTGATATAAAATGAATAATAAATGTGAAATATTTTTTTAATCAAGTAGAAATTATCATTATTTTATTATTCAGGAGATTATAGAACGAACAATTCAAGTCGGACACAAGGTAAGGGGTTTTTATCTCACTTTTAATTCCATTAGATTTCCATTGTTTGCCAATTAATTATATTATGTTTTTTATGGTGTACGGCCATTTTATATATATTGTCATGATTCTATTTATATTCATGTTATTATGTGATTCATTTTGTGTTTATTAACTTTTGTTCAAACAACCCGATTGATTACAATATTGTAAGGGTTTTTCATCTAAATTTCTATTCTCATGAGATTCATGTTATATTAGCCACTATTTCCTTTTGTGTGGTGTTTTTACTTCCCATGATTGTATTCTCGGTGTAATATAATTGAATTTATGGGTATTTACATCTTCATTTTATTACCCCTTTTTCAGTGGTTTCATGTTTTGTAAATTACCAAATCGGTAAGGAAATTAAAAATTTCAATTTCTAATCATTGGGATTTACACATACTTCATTGATTATTTTACTCCAAGATTACGTGTAAAATAACTATTTATTTACTTATTTAGTAATTTCCACTCCCCTTTGTGTGTATACTTTTGATACACATAATCACTCCATTGATAAATTCTAAATTCGTCGATATGAACTTGATAAAAGTAATTTTAAGTCAATTTCTATTAATTGAGTTAAACATCCAATTCATTGCTGTTGTTTTTACAAAAATGTGTGTGAATTTCCTATGATTGATTTACACTAAATATACAATCATATTGAGTGTATTTATATTTTTCAGACATAATTATTTCATTTATTTATCCTAAACCTGATGATACAGTCTTTATAAGGGATTTCATCTCAATTTAAATTCCATTGAAATTAATTTTTTGTTATGCACCACTTCACGTTTATATGGTGTATATATTGTACTCTGACATAGTATATCATAAATCCATGTATTCTGATGATATTATAAATTTTTTATTCTCTCAATTATTTGTATTTATGCGTCTCTCATTTGTTTAGGAACTCTAATTAAAATATCATTTCAAAATGTTTTAATTATTTATTCTTCTAAATAATCCTCATTAATTTCCATGTTTTAAAAATGGTTTTAAGTATTTATATATATGGAAATTAATGTTTTAAAATTAATATTACTTTTAAATGTTTCAAAGTGGTATATGACACTTTGATTCAAAAATCTATTTTAAACATCCTCTTGATAAATTGTGTGGCTTTTAAATGTTTTCATAAAAAAGGTGGATATTTCTCTCGAAAAGTTTTGATGATTATTTTCATCAATGTTAATATCCTTCATTATTCTCTATTGAGGTTGATTTATTATAATACAATATTACGTATTGTAATGAATGAGTTATGTTTGACTGTGGATGTGATATTTTTATACCATTCATGGTTTATGGTTAATGTATAAACATTTTGTATGCTAGTTTTATTACGAATGTTTATTTTATGATTCAACCATTTCATACGAGGAATGAATTAGACTTAGTAAGTGATAGGTGGATCATTATATACCTCTTTGATGTATATGTAGGTCCCATGAGACAAACTAGTGTCTTGGTACAAGGCCTTGACAAAATCTTATTTGTATTCTTGGTAGGAGACCTAGACTATGTGGTTAGGATGTCTGAAATTATGCATTCCATCATTATGATATTAGCTATTGATATTTCTTGAGGTTATTCGACTAGTAGAGTACCCATGACAATTTTTATTATGTAATTATTTACTCATATCATATTCCTACAGTAAAGTGTTTGTGTTTATTATTTGTAAAGGCATTTGTTTTCAATTATTCACCATGCCTAATGTTTATGTTTTCTTATGCTGTATTGCATACTCTTAATAAGCATTTGAGCTCTCCCCATTATAATGATATATTTTCCCATGATTATCAGAAGTGTATTATGATTGATATGTAGGGTTAAGCTCGGCGATTAATGTAGTTATCAAAGGATAATTTATGTTGTGTTTTATTTTCTAATGTGTAATGTAATGTTCATGTATGTAATCTATTTTCCAAGACTGCTAAACTGATCGGTCATTTGAGACTTGATTCCTTGAAATCATGCAAATGTATTAAAATAATGCATTGGCTCCAGGCTTCTTGGGTAAGGGAATTACATACACTCTCGGTCATGGAGTATTATTCTTGCTTCACAAAGTTTTCATGGTTCACACCCATTCTAAGGGGTGATGAGTTATTTCTTGAGAGGAAGGTTGATGATGGTCTCAGTCATGAAATCTGATCTCAGTGGGATATCTTCAGAATGACTTCCATAACACCTACATTCAACCTGACACCGATCACAAACTGCGGGCTGAGGAATTCTGGAGCTGTGAGCCAAGGAGGTTCAGCATCCAGAGTTGGTAATCCTCCATCTGATTGTAGTAAGCATTATGTGTATTCTACGTGCGGAGATCCTAGTAGGTGAGAAAATCCTTCATGTATCCTGGTGGTGTGATTCCAGTGTGGGAAGATCATTCGTACGAGGCCAAATTGCCTGGGAGACCTAGTTGTGTAATGATATTGTGGAAAGATGTGTCATATTCAGAGTTTCTATCAGTTTTTCTTAGAAGAATCTGGTGATAGAGGTTCTTCTATGACTCCACATTTAGGATAAGGACCACCAATTTCTCATCAATTCAAGATCTAGAATTCTTTCGGTCATTCATTTCAAGGTGGAGGTTGTGGATGCAGTGGTTAGACATAGGGTTTTCGACAGTTGTAAGGTGGATCAACTCAAGGATCACAGACAGCTTCACAGGGCCAGGGTATAGGTTAGGCATTTTGGCTAGAGCAGACCCAGCTGGGTAGGAACCCAGAAACTCTATGGTTATAGGTACAATTTTGGTGGCCTTGATTTTAGCTTTTTCTCTTTTCGAGACAGGGGATTCCAATAAATTCATTTTTATGCCTATTGTGGAGAGCCTTGGGCTTTGTATCATTACTTATACAGATATCTTGATGTTGGACACACCACTAGGGCCTAGAATGTCTAGTGTACGTCAGTGGAAGGAGATCCCTCTTGAGGTTGGTGGCAGTCACTTCTTATGGGACATTTATGTCTTACAGATGACAGGCTATGACATCATTCTCAGAATGAAATCTTTAGTTACTTTCCCAGATGTTGTCGATTTCTATCATCATAGGGTGAGTTTCATGTCACCATAGGGAGAATTGTTTCTTAATAATGGTGAATGGTATGCCCATGTGAGCATATCAAGAATCGAGCATCATGGGTTCAGAGGAGTTATAGCCCAAAATTCTTGTTTGTATCTGGATGACTAGGGGACTTCACAGATGGACATTCCACCGGTGGTGGATCATTTTAGGGATGTCCTTTGAGATGACTTTTAAGTTTTACCTTCGTAGAGATAGGTATATTTATCTATTGATCTTGTGCCAGGAGTGGAACTAATGTCTATTCCTCCTTATAGGATGGACACACCAAAGTTAAAGAAGCTCAAGAAGATGTTTGATGAGTTATAGGAAAAGGTTTTCATCTAACTCAGTACATATCCTTTCGGTTCACTTGTAATATTTGAAAAGATGGTGGATGTAACCCTCAATAATTGTGTGGATTATTGAAAGGTGAACCATTTTATGATCAAGAATTGATATCTCTTTCCGATGATTGATTATCTCTTTTATCAACTTCGAGGAGCTCGGGTGTTCTAAAAGATTGAATTGAGATATGGTTTTCATGAGTTACGTGTTAGAACATCAGACATATGTAATATATCATTTCAAAGTATGTATGGTCTATACGATTATGTGGTTATGTTTTTCGATCTCATGAATGCGCCTTCAATTTTATGACACTGATGAACCGACTGTTCCGTCCATTCTTAGACTCCTTTGTAGTGGTTTTTGTGGAAGATATATTGGTGTACTCTCACATTCGACACTACCATGCTACCCATATTGAGATTGTTTTGAGTACCCAGAGAGAGAATCCATTATATGATAATATCACAGACTTCCACTTTTGGATGGACATGATTCACTTCTTAGGTCATGTTATTTTATAAAATTAAGTATTAGTAGACCCTTATAAAGTGAGAGAAGTAGTTTCCTAGGAGAATCAGAAAAAAAATTATTTGATATATGATGTTTTATAGGGATGTATGGTTACTGCATATTTTTTAAACCAGCCTTTTCATTCTTAACAGCACCATTGAAGGGCTTGGATAAGAAGGGTACAAAGTACTTGTGGATAGATTCCTGCAATTCAGCGTTTCAGGAGCTGAATGGGATATTCACTTCTTCACTGATACTAATTGTTTTAGATCTGGGAAAGAGTTACACCGTATACTATCTTTCATCAATTATCGGGCTAGAATAAGTGCTTAAGTAGGGGGATGGATTCATTGTATATGGGTCTTAGAAGTTGAGGCCTCATGAGAAGAATTACCTGACTCATGATCTTGAGTTACCAACAGTTTTTCATGCCTTGCATTGTTGGATACATGACATTCTGGGAGAAAATTTTTTGGTGTACACTAACCACATGATCTCAGGTATATCATTACCCAACGTGACTTGAATTTGAGACTACGAAGGTGGGTTGAGTACCTTTAGTCCTTTAAATTTGAGTTTTCCTACATGCCTGTGAAAGGCAACAAACCGGGTAATCCATTGACCAGGATGACTAAGATATATGTATTTTAGGAGGCCAGCAATGAGTGGAATTTGATGGCTCTGTTATCTAAGATTCACTTGGAGGTGAATGACAGAGAGGGAAAACATTTCTTTCTTCTATATCTCTTACCTGTACTCTACATGATTGAGTGCGAATGAAGAAGATATTAGATTTTGAATTCTTAGTTCTATAGGACATTGTGTCAGGAGAGGACCTTATTCTTGGATAGACATTAGGCTAGGATGAGATCTTGAGTTTTCGTGGGGATGTGTGAGTGCCCGCATAAATATGCAATGAGCTTTTTCAGGATTTTCAATTCTCATTTTGGATAGTTCATACAGGTTTCAACAGGATATATCGAGATCTGCACCGTCGGTAATAGTGGCCCGATATAAAGAGATATGTTTCTTGTCTTGTAATGAGGTTTTCTACCTTTTAGCATGTGAAGGTGGAGCATCAGCGACTAATAGGGATTTTGTAACAGTTGCCCATTCTCGAGTGGAAGTGGGATGATGTCGTGATGGATTTTGTGATAGGGTTACCATGATTTCCTCAAGGTAATGATGTGGTTTGGCTTATAATCAACAATCTCACGAAGGTTTCACACTTCTTACCGATCAAGACCATCATTTCTTATGAGCTGGGAAGCTTGTAAATCCAAGAGATTGTACATTTAAATGTGGTTCTTCACTCGATCATCTAAGGTAGGGACGCTTGTTTTACTTCTCGAGTCTTGAAAGAACTAAAGAGGGATTTGTGTTCACATGTACTTCTAAGTACAACTTACCATCCCCAGATAGATGTCCAGTCCCTATGTACGATTCAGGTTCTGGAGGACTTGCTTCGACCACGTGTCCTAGTTTTTGGAGGTTCTTGTGGGAATCACATACCTCTGGTGCAATTTCCCTATAATAATAGTATTCATAAGACTATTTTTATGTCCCCTTATGAGAATTTGTACAGTATTCCATGCCAATCACCCCTATGATGGATATAAGTAGTATAGGTTGCTATGTTGGGACCTTGTCTTGTCCAGGATACCATAGAGCAAGTGTAGTTGATTCGGAAGAGGGTGACTACTGCAAAGTCACAAAAGAAGTCTTATTATTAAAGATGGAGATGACCTCTAGAGTTCGAGGTCTAAGATCAGGTTTTTCGGCATGTCACACAAATGTTGGGACATAGGAGTATTAGGAGATAGGGAATGATTACACCAAGATACGTCAGGACATTTGAGGTTTTGGAGAGGTTCGGGTTGGTTTCTTATCTTTTGCAGTTACCTCATAGGTACCAGGTTATGCATGAAGTCTTCCTTGTTTCTCATCTACGACGTTAATTCTTAGAACCGTCTCATGTTTTTCAACCCAATGTGGTTTAATAGGAGGTGGACTCATCATTCGAGGAGTATCCTATCAAGATTTTTGATATTAGTGAAAGGGTTCATCATGGTCGGTATGTTCCTTTGGTACGGGTGTTGTGGCAGCATGAGGGAGTATAGGATGACACATGGGAGAGGGAGTCTGATGTGAAATCACAGTGGTTTGAGAAGTTTGAGGATTCTTCTTCTGTACCTCCTCTTTAGGTAAATTCATGGAGGAATTTCTTTAAGGGGGATGTTTGTAAGAAACAATATCTTCTTTTTAGTTATGGATCCTATTTTAATAGGGTTTTGAGAAAAAATGGGGCTATTTTGGAATATTCCTAAGTATATGCCACATACTTGGGAGTACACTTCATGTACCCAGTTGTTGTGGGTTGTCATGGATTGGATTTGTAACAGCTGAGTACATGGACATGTGAGATGACATGTAGACCGCCTAAAGTAGGGGCTAGTTAAGGCATGTACAAAACATGTACATTAAATGAACATGCCATGTACTTTTCTTTTGGTTTTTTAAATCAAAAAGTGGTTTTTTAAATTCCTTTAATCGTCTTATTCTAACCTCACCTCATCCAAGAGTGATCGGGAGTGACAATTCTTCTCCAATCCTCTAATCTATCGTCTTTTCACCGAATCCAACATCATCAATTGCTTTGGAATCCTCTATGTGTGTTCTTCCTTATTCTAGAGCCTCTTCTCATTATTTTTCTTCTTTCATGAGATATTTGATGTTTAACATTTTTGACGTTTTGTAGATCTAATGACATTATATCTCAATTGAAAGGCTATTGTTTGACTATATAAATCATAACACATCACGGTATGTGGTTTGTGCCTTTCCATTGTATTTTTTTGAAATATATGTGCAAAATTTTCTGAATACCCTAGTTTAGGGTATTGTGTGTTTTGGAGAATTTACCCAGTTTGATTCCTACTAGGTTTTTTTGCTAAAGAAAGGTTTTTTATTATGATATAGGTTTATTACCGTGTTTCTGGATGTGTTTTTCCATGTTTTTTATAATGGTTATTGGGTCTTTAACTACCTGTTAGGAAGTTTTGTTTTGTTGCCTAGTACTATTATGATGGGGTTGATATTATATGACTTTCTTGTGATGTGAATTGCAGCTACCTAGAAATGTTTTAGATGAGATTACTTTGGCTGCTGGATATAATTTGTGCAAGACTATGTTACATAGGGCTATGAGAACCTAGTGTAGTTAGGCCATATTGGGAATTTACATTGAGGCATTCCCCAGAGTGTCTTTTATAATTATTACATTGTGAGACCATATCAGGGTTGGATGGTGAGTGCTCCCTCAGAGTGTCTATAGTATACCGTTCCAAGAGAATGGTGGGAATGGACGTTGGGTGATACCTTAGAGAGTATGCAGTTATCATTAAAAGACTATATGGGGAATTTCCAGTAAGTGCTTCCTCTGAGATTATTTGTCTTTATGGAACAAGAGGGGTTAGACTGTGAGAAAATTCCTAAAGGGTTTTTTTAAATGACTGGTTGGATAATTAAAAATTGTAAATGAATGTAGTTTTCAACTATAGTAATACTTAATTTTTAGTACATCCTTCTTTATTACATTTTTGAATTAGTTTTTCTATATATATTCACTAACAGTTTGGCACAAATCATTGGGTGGTTGCCTACTGAGATTAGTCTAACACCCCTTTGGGTCATGGTTTTGGGCTCAAATAGATTATATTGATGCAAGTATAGATAAGGGAAAGTGCTCTTCTGCATTAGGAACTTGATGGTTGTCGAGATGGAGAGAATTGTACCAAGCTGAGGCTTACGATGATGCGAAAGTATACTTATTTTATTTTTAAATTTCTTTAATACTGTATTTCTAGCACCATGACATGTTTGGCTTATTTCATAGACATATTAGACATGCATCATTTATATATGTGCTCCAATTTTTTATTTACTTCCAATATTCCATTGTTTTTTTATTGTATAGTATTACTGCTTCTGTTGTTGTATATTATTATTATTCCACTGTTTTACTAAGACAATGTGGGCATAGTTTCCCCAATATCACACCCAAGGCCCTCACTGCTAGTCAGCATCCTCTGGAATTCGAGGAAATGCGCTTGAGGCCATGTGACCAACCAAGTATGGGGCATATTTGGGCGGCACCAAGAACCGAGATATTACAACACTAATCTATGATTATGGTCTCCTACCAAATCCCATGTCCATGATACTATTATAAAAATGATACAAGACTGGGTGCAGTTTACTTGGAACTTTCATGAATTCCTTATTCAAGTTAAATTCATTCATCAACCCCCATAATTGATACATATAGAAAAATAGTCCATCATGTTATCTGTATAGGTAATTGATGCTTCATGTGTATATCTGCTAGCTTTAGTTTTGATGTTTAAGTATATCTTTACTACTACCGAATTCTTTTCCAAATGGGATGAGAAAATTCCCCTTCAAGAATTTGGAATGAATAATATCATCAACTTCATGAAGTCCAATATCATCTCCAAATTTAGATTCTAACACATGATATGGATAGACAATTGTAAAAAACGTTTCAGCTACTGAATTGAATATTTTTAATAGAATTACAATACCATGTCCAACCATTCATCCCACTATAATGTATTGTAAAATGGAAAAATAGAGGTAATCGATAAAAACAATATCCAATATACTACATAAGAAGGTGAATAAATTCCATAATTCCATGTTGGACATGATCCTCTATTCTTTATGGGCCTACCATACCATCATGCATAGTGCAACACAAGAATCCTAGTAATTATTGCTTTATGATACTGTGGTAGTGATTCAATAGAATTCTAGTTTTCCTCACATCGAATAGACATCTAGATAAAACTATAATATGATAATAAGTCATAATGGTGGTATAATGAACTGGATTTTTTCAATGAGAAATGTTTGTGTATAATATAAAACCTCGAAGTCCAATTTTTTTTATCATTTGAGCCTGTAATAAAAAGCTTCATCTCCATTCATTCCTTCTTTGAGAACTATTATTGGCTCTCAAGACCACAATGAATCCCGGAAAATAAGCCTCTAAAGATGGAACTCATAGGGGGAGGTCCTTATATCATACATAAGTTCAATTCCACTAGAGCCTACTTGTTATGCACAATAGACAGGGAATACATCACACCCCCACCATTCCTAGTTTTCTTAAGAAATATTTTTCATATTTATCATCAATAATTAATTTCATCCTATTCGTGTAACATTAATAAAAAATACATGTCCTAAACTTATGATGTTCAACTATTTAGAAGGTTTATTGACCACATGATGTTTAACTATATGAAAATCATCCTAATTACATGACACTAAAAAATAAGGATGTGGCATTGGGAGTAAGAAATTAAACTATGTGGCATTTCACATCCTAGCCACATTATATAAAACTATGTGAAAGAGGTCCTGGTAGAGAGATAATAAACAACACATCATATCACACCATAACTAAAAAATGTTAATATATATGGAACTCATCCTGGACACATGACATTATAGTATATGTAAGACATCCTAGTAGCATGACATTAAACATCACAATGTTTCACAACCTACCCATGTGATGTTAAACTATAAAAAACATGCCCATTCCACTTGAAGTAAAACATTCTAGAATAAATCCTCATAACATGACATTAAACTACATAAGAAGTATTAACTCATAAAAAAATCCTCACACACATGATATATCTATGAAAAAGATAATTTATGTTCCCCCATCCCTATGTGCAAGTTAAACCCACATAAAAATTCTCTAATAAAAGAAATACATGTTGCTTGATTCCTGTCATCCCCAGATATATATTAATGCTCAAAACCAAAATCTTAGGTCTAGTCAAAATATATATGTCCTAGTCATAAGATATCAGTCCATGAGACAATGTTGAAGCCTCGTTTTTTCCATCACATAACCTTTATCCTTACCATGTGACATGATACTGCACGTAAGACATCCATACCACATGAAGTTAAAATACATGGTTTTTCAATATATATAGGTGGGTTCATTCCTACAATTATAGGATACATAGGGATACTCATATCTCCATCCTTGGGTCCAACCAATATATATATTTTCTTCACATTGATTCACCCTCATCCATACTGTGTGCCGATAAACTATGAAGAAGATATTCTTTGCATGTGACACTAAACTAAATACTTTTATAGAACTATGTATGGCTTGATTCTCATTTAGATAAGATACCTAGGTACACATAGAACATATTTATTTCCCTATCCACTAAATGATACAAAATGAACCCACTCTTTCCTATAGTGACCTACGTGTTCTGAGGAAAGAAATTCTTATTATTTTATGTCACATTGAGAATGGATCATGTGGTATTAGGAACCTTAGTAAAGGCATCCCTGCAAAATCTAGACAAATCATCTCATGAAATGTTTTTAATGGTCATTGAGGAAATTACATAAAAGTAACCCCCTATGTTCTTTATGAATAATGTAAACTGCATGTTTTATGTCTATTTCTAGATGTTAAACTATGAATTACCCTATACCTTTCATGATAGGTCCACAATCCTTGTTTTTTGGTCTCCCTCCACACATTAATTCAAGAACTACATGTGCCTTAATTCCTTATATCACATGATACATAGTGACGTCCAGATCTCAATTCAAGGGTCCAGCTATAATATTTCCTCTCTCGTGTTGGGGAACCAACTTCCTTATCATATAACGTTAAACTAAATGGTTTATCAAGAAATTTTGTGGCTTGAATCCAATAATCATAAGATACGTAATGATGCAAGAATCTAAAATCATGGGTCCAACTATAACAATAAATGGGAACAATTTCCCCCTCCATATATGGGTCATAAAGACATGGAGAGTATCAAATTCATGAATAACATGTGGATTTATTCCTATCACCATTGCATACATAGTGATTCTGGGATCTCCAATCCTGGGTCAAACTACAACAATCAATGGTAATAATTTCACCTCAGTGTATGGGTTAGAACATCATGAAAAAATACCCATTTAAGAACTATGTATGGATCGATTCCTATATTCAAATGAAACAAATTTATTCCTTGATCTCCAATCCTTATTCAAACTTATATATTAAATAAGAAACCCCCCCCCCACAAAATATGTGTAAGACCCATGTGGATGGTTTTACATTAAAGTACTACATGTGTCTTAATTATTGTCAACAAAATATATGTAGAAACACCTTGATCTCTAATCCGGGGACCAGTTGAAAAATAAAAAAAATGTCCCCATCCATGTGTACAGGTGAGAACTATATAGGGAACATTACACATCTTTACCTCTTGATTTTAAACTATACGGAAAACAAATTTGTCTCATGACATTAAAATTTGTGAAAGATGTATCCACTCTACTTGAAGTTAATTTTTTCATCATCGATAATCATAAATTATCAAAGGGTCACAAGATCATGATAATAGTAAACAATACATTGTGGTTATTTCATCATATTTTAGGCACATTAACCATAAATCACACATTATGTCTCAAGTAGCTCAGGTTTCCACTAAAATTTCATAGCCCTTAGAAACATATGCTCTTAATCAAGGGACCCTTCAGTTGACAATGCATTTATTCCTTTGGTTTCTGCATATATGACCCTATACATCATCCAAATCCATCATTACATGAGAAAATTGATTTCTAATCCTTGGGAGACTAGCCATCACTGTGGAGGAACTCTACACATTATAGTAATTTGGTTTATTCTCGGAATGATTGTACCATATCACAACACATGGAAGAAGAAACTAAATCCCTGATTTAAAAAATTTCCACCTCCTACTCAGAAGGACACTACAGTAATCATCACCCTGGGTATCCTAATTTTGAAGATTTGCAAAATTATCCTAATAGAAATTCCATGTGCACCATGAAATTAAACTATGTAAACTATAGCCAAACACATACAACCTTAATCTTTACCCATTGATGGTCCAAATCATAGGAATCAAAAAAAATAGTAACAGATACATAAAAAGTGCCAGTTTTAGAAAATGGAATTTATGTATCATGAGGAAGTCAAGTATCTGCTTGATAAACTTTTCATATTAGAAGATTAAGAAAACATTAGAGCATGGATAAATGATACAAAAATCTAATAAGGCGCACATTTTCTTCCTATTAAAAGACAGTTCATACTTTGTGGACCCCCTAGGCCAGGAATAATTTATTGTAATAAGTTTAAACATCTCCTTGTTTTGATAATGTGTTCACTAGGTGTAAAAACAACCTTTAAAATACATGAAATATTCTTCAATATTACATCTTCCACAACTAAAAATTCATGATTTGAGTGCCTCAGATCACCAAAAAACATCCATGGACCTTGGAATAGGATATCCAGTTTCAAGAGGAACCTATTTTACTATGTATTTATTTTTATGGATTCTACATATGAGCCTCTATCTATAAACCAAATTCATCATTACCTTGAAAAAAGGAATTTCTGATCCTTGTGATCCCTAAAAAATGTGGTGGAACGCATCACCTCATGGTGATCATCCTAGGAATACTTTTCCCATATCATCCACATGAACTGAAAACTTTGGATGATGATTTAAAATCCACTAAACCAGAATATTCATGTAGATTCTATATCCTCGATGTTATGTTTCCATGTTTTTTACCCTTTCTAATGTATGGATGTAATGCTCCATTCCCAAACTTTTTTTCCCACACCACATGACTAGAAACAAAATGGTGTACTTCTTGTGCCTCTCCCAAGATAGATAAATATCCCTTAAAAAGAATAACCCTTCCTTAGATAGTTTTCTCTCCACTTACGACTTCATTATCCTAGAATTTGAGTCTTCACATATATTTGATTGACCTTGTAAAAGTGTGTGGACACCTATTTTTGAGCATTCTATCAATGCATAACTGTGTTGAACAACCAAGTATAGGTATCACCTCATTTTAATTAAGTAATTATGATCCTCATGATCCCCAATGACACCATAATAAAACTCACCATCATAGGATGTTTTGGGTAATCTTTGTTATCCCTTACCCATTCCATTTGCATTAACACGAGATTTTGGGTTATGACTTACCCAACTAGTACTCCAACTATATTGGTGGACTCAACACCCATAATATTTCACCATCCACCCATAAAATCTAAAAAAACATTAATATCCCTTGGAAAATTGTTGGGATAATTTTGTTTGGCCATGCTATTGAGTCATAATGGATCTGACCCACCAACTAAAGTTATCTCCTCTTCGTAGGAAAGGAACTCAAATCCTTATGATCCCTAGAAACACTGTGTTAGAACTCAACAACTCATAGTGTTTGGGGTCATCCCTAGAAATTATACACCATTCAATATTCATCAATCATGACCAGAAAGTTGACATTAAATTGTATAGTATATTTCCATCCTCAATGCATGACATACATCCGTACTACATGAGATTAAACAACATGGTATATATCCTTACCACATGACCTTAAAAAGAAATGATAACATTACTAGGAAAATTGTATATTACCAGAAATAGAAAGTATGAGATAGAAGACTCTAAACCACCCGAAATAGATGAAATGAGCTGGAAGACTTTGAAATAGGCACTACAATGGTGTAGTTTAGAATACCATAAAACATCCAAATGAGAGATATACAATGCTCTCCCAATCGAAAACATGATAATGGAAACCTTGAAAAAAATCATGTCTCTACTCCCTGAAGATGAACTTTGAATGCTTCTAGAAATAATGAGCACCCATAAAATGGAAAGGACACAAAACCTATTAGGCCAAGAACTCATAAGTGGGTGGCTTATGTAAAAGATGAGTCTATACTATCTATGTTTTACCATATATTAAGCTTAATAAAAAATTATAAAATGTTAAATAAATATATATAAAAATCTTATAGGGACCATCATTTGTTCTTATAAAAAATCATGTTATACCCACAATGTCCATTAAATTCAGAAAACAATAGAGCACCCCCTCCCTTTCCAGGACATGCATCTTATCCTAATTATCATCTCTCTTGAATTATGGTAATATCAAGAAAACTATAGTATATTGGTCGATGGAAAACCCCAGGTTGGTTGGAATACATGATTACTTCATGTGAAAAAAAATTTTGTACTTTAAAAATTCCAATCCATGCATCTAGGTTTACTTGATATTAAGAAAATCATGTGTATCATCATTAATTCACAAAATTTTAGTTCAACAAAATACCATTCACATCCTGAATGGATGAAAACTATACAATGATATAAGAAGATTCATTCATTGATAAGGTGAACCAAAAAGATATAGTCTCCACATTATTGAGACTATTGAAGGATTACATAAAACAAAAAACATATGTGATTGGGCTATAGTAATATTTGAGAAGCTAAGTTTTATTGTTTAGCTAGAGTCAGTCGATAAGCATCAAATGACAATTGAAGCACCATTCACCCTACTAATTCTATTACTTATATATGATAAATAGTCATGATAAGAGAAGATATCTCCTTAACTCTTTTCTAATTTGTTAATGAGAATGATGATTCCAAGAGATCATAATTTCGGAAAACTATGATCTCCTCATGTCTCACTATTTGTGTGGTCTAGGTATCTATTTAGTAATGAAACTCAGATATTATCTGAAATCTCTATTCTAGAACCTCAAAAGAATCCCTCATTATTTCACATAGGGGAGTATCATTATAAAAATCATGAAATTCCCTCACTAGTATCCAACTATTTCCAATAGTGGAGAACATGCCCCATTATGTTATATAGCAGCTGGTGTCAAAGATTCCCACCCAAAAATCATGAATAAGTTGAAAAAGGTTATTTTAATGGTCATTAAATGTTTCTAGGGTAGTATTAGTGATAAAGGTGGGGATCTTTTACCAGATTATCCTGATTCAGGTTTGGTCTAATGAAACTACTAGGGTGGGTACTTCATAAGGGAAATGACTGGATGAGATGAAAAAGAATCATGAGAGGAAGTCCCATATACACTTCTATCTAATGATTCATCATCCATCACACATATTTAAGGTCCCTCGTCATTAAAAAACTCTTCCCCGATGGAGGGATGGTCATTTCTAGGATGAGGGTGCTTCCTCGATGGATCAACTGAATGTTTAATCAGTTCCATTTTTACTATAAGAATGTTGATGGTAAAGAACATGATTTTCCCTCCTGATGGACCATCCTATCATTCACACCACCCATGTAAGATTTCACCCATGACTGAGAATAATCATAAGGTAAAAAGATAGGGGCACTAATATGTGGACGATTAATCTCTTCACTTATGTCTTCACACACCAACATCAGCCAAAATTACTAGATAATCTCAAGATCTCGTTCTATAAAAATGATAGCATATAGAAGAGGAGAGACCCTTATAATGAAAAAAAAAATTGGTAGGGGTATCGATACAAGGGAAAATGATTTTTAAATAATTATCTCTTCTACATGGTCCGAGAGAACCCCATCACAGAGAGATATCTAGTATTACCATTCACCAAGTGAACTGCCACCATTTTCGACAATTGGCATGGTCGATGCAGGATAGGGAGTAAATTTGAAATGATCAGACTAGATTACGATTTCGATGTGCTCATTAGGGCCTAGTGGTGTCACCACAAACCTATAAATATTCAACAACCTAGGATGGAATAATATATTAGGGATCTCAATTTTGTTATGATATTTTTAGTAATAGATATTCTTCCCCAACCATCAAAATAAAAACATGAAAGGGGAACTGATCCTATATAGAACAATGCCTTGAAAAATATAGACTATTATATTGTAGAGGAAAGAGCGATTTGGAAACATTGCTAAGAAACCCACCAATATAAGGCTTAGGAATACAACTGATCTCACCCAGTATCCCTATGTAGTATACAACCATGTCTCAATGGTTTCCCAATATGTGAATGAACTATTATGGAATTATTGAGATTGAAATTAGTGATAATGTATAAAAGTTGAAAGAGATTTGATGTAGTAGTGAAATTTATTTAAAGGAGATAAGTGAACATATATTCAAATCCTTCTTTAACTTCCGTTTCACAATGTAAACTGTGTCCCTTTCTAAGATTGGGATTTGTGTAGGGTCATCCCAGACATCCAAAGCTGGGAGGAACTCTTCACGCATATCCAAAAGAGGAGGTATACTGCAAAGTCAGTAAACATCCCAAAGGGTTATTCCTACTTCTCCATGTGATAGATGGAATGAATTAGTGCCAAGGCATCAATTGATAATCGTTTATTTAAGAGTATCTGGTTGACGATAGATTATTAACTGAGAAACCAATATAGCCTCTAAAAGGTGAATGTCATGTAACTGATCATAGATTTTTGAGCAACTCTTTCTCACAGAGAACAACCATTCCCTTTAATAAATGAAATTTCAACAAGGTTGTAGGTCCAATTTTGAGCTGAAGTAACTTCTGAGATTATTTGTGGAGAAAAAAATATGCATGAATAAATTTTAACAATGGTATGGTGGGGAAAATTCCAATTCCCTAGCCCTTGAGGGGTATTGAACAGTGTGGAGGATGACCCCTAGGAAACATCCATAACCAATTGAAAACCATAAAATAATTATTTTAAATCAATAAAAGGAGGAGGAAAACCAAAAAGATAAAAGTTTTTAGTCAGGTGAGGGAATGTTAGAATCATCCAACAAGCCAAATCCATATAAAGGAAGCTGATGTGAAAAGGGTTTTCTTTGAAGCTCAAATGAGAGAAACCTCTTAAGAAACTTGTATTTGGAGAACATAATATGTTGAGTGTTATCATTATAATTCCCAAAAATTGTGTCCATCTGTCTAGACATTGTGTGAGATGTGTGGGAGTTTGAATCAAACTGTGTAAAATCATGAATTATGTATCTGGAAAGAAGAAAATCAGATCAAAATTGATGAATGACTCTGGAAGCATCATGAAATAAAATGAACCCAGAAGGGATTTGAGATCTCATGACCTTATACTGGTCTTGGAAACCTCATAACCGAAGGTTTTCTCATAAAAATTATTCCCATGTAATCTCTCCTCTATAAGATGTGTCATAATAATCATGATTGTGTGAGAATGAAATGGTCATTCGAGCAGCATGATGGTCTAAGTGATTATGTGATCATGAAAGAAAATTAGGATAATCATCAATGATATCCAAGCATCCAAGAACATAGATCAAGGATTAATAAAATATTAATACTTGATTCTTCATTGGTATGAAGAAGTGCTGGGAAAATTTATTCAAATATCATGAGCACGTGTCATGATCTCACAAAAAAATCTTGAAACCAACTCTTACAATATGAACTTATGAAAAATTCTCATGGAATATACTTTTGTATGGGATCTTGTGAAGGTTATCTGGGGATAAGGCCTTGTGAAATAATCATGCAATGAAATCAATCATGTGAGATCTGAATATTGAGTGTTTATGGTGAAATTAGCTACTCTTTCACCCTTATTTATAGGGATTTATGGGGAATACCAAAGATCACCCAAGTGACCAAAAGTCACCCAAGGCACCAATTGGCGGTATAAACAAGGATTTGAGTATGAATTTACATTACTCATAACCATGTAACTATCCATTCAGACATCACTCTCAATGGGAGAATTTTTTTGATGCCCACCAAAAGAGAATAAGAAAATATGAAAAGGAATATGTACCTAAAGAATCGGTATTATGGTCTCCTATAAAATTATAGAGAAGGTGGCCAGCTCATGAAGATCATGTAATCTTAAATCTTACTCATGATTGAATGACCTTCATAAGGTAATTTGAATAGGTCTTGTGCAACACATGATCTTATTTTTTTCATGCATAGCCCCTTCAAAAAGCCTGTATGTTCCAGCAAAGGAATCTTGATAATAATTGCTGATCATTAAATTTATATTAGGTGATCTCCTTTTCATAATGTGACTTTTCATTTGTAAATCACCTACAAATATTTTAGAAACACATTATAAAATAAAGGTGGGGAAAGTTGGAGCCACATGTGAGGATGAGTTACACTAATATTCATGTGATGTTCTTTCGTGACCCACAAGACCATAAAAATACTTTGGAATTATTTCAACATTTCCAAATAGAAGCATGTTGGATTTCCACCTATACTATACGAGGGATACATACATTTACATTTGATGATGTGATTCCCTTTCAGTGCCCCCGGCCAACAGAAGAATGTTTTGTGACAATATTCATGCGTCATCACATTTCTTATTAGCGATCATGAAAAACACCCAAGAAAAAGAGATATAGTGTCCTTGATAACACATGCACAACCTCAAGATATCTAATGTAATTGTAAAATAATGAAGGGGAAAGGGGAAAAGTTGGAAGATTCATTGGAGGGAGGATATGATGATATTTATGTGAGTGGGAAATACACCTTGGGTGATCACCATTGATCATAAAAATATCCCTATAGAGGCCAAAGTGATATCATGAGAGGCCCCTGATATTTCACCCTAATTCCAAGGAGTCCCCCTAGAAATTTTCCTTTGTCTTGTGAATGAAATCAAAAAAGTCATCTTCAATCACGCAGAATCCTTCCTGAGGGAATCCTAATATCCCGAAGACTCCTAGGCATGTCGGCTAAACCGTCAAAATTATATTTACGGAATCAAAATGGTTAGATAAAATCCCATTGATTGACCATTGTCATATAAAAATGGTGATGGTATAACATCCTCGTAGTCACTATTATTGTGAGATTCAATGGATGACTCATGGTTGGATCATGCAAATTGGATCACACAAAAAAACCTCCACCAACTCTGTCTCATATTTATGATATATTCCCCGAGTAATGAAGCATATAACTAGTGTGGTGAGGCCTATAAATCCCTCCCCCTAAAAAATGACAATGGGTGACTGCTGCATGGGAGTGTCGTGGTATATTTCTCATAGAATCCATTAATACGATTGTAAAGTTCTCTTTCTGGGAAAAATATGCGATATGACTTAATGGATCACACGAAATCAATATATGCTTCACAAAATCACTTTATTGACCATGAAGAATACTGATGGTTTACTGGTCATATTATGTGAAGGAGTTATCACATGTTTACTGGGTCGTGTATAACCTAAAATGAGCTAACATATTACAAAACTTGACTAATGTACTAAAAAAGTATCGAATAAAAGAATAAAACAGACATGATATTATGTGAAGACTGATACACTAATCATTATGAAAATAACGTGGCTAACCTATATCATGAGACAAGACTAGGACATGTCCCCTAAGTCATACGACACTCTATCAATATTCAATTTGGATTATGTGATGTCCCTTAGACAGTTTAAGAAAGTCATGGGAGGCTATCTGGGAATTCGACTAATGTATTTTGAAGTCCTTTGGTATTTTCAGCCAATTCCTGTAATTTAGTCTAGAAATATCACCCATTTTTTGAGGGAACACCAGGAGAAGTCCTCCAGATTGTGTGATGTCCTCTAGACAGCTCACCCAAGTTATGTGGCAGATCAATGAAAAGTCATCAAGATCATGCAATGTCCTCCATACATATCTCCCATGTTATGAAGAAACACCAAGAAAATTCGTCTTGATATTGTTATGTCCTCTGATCATGTCATCCAAGTCAAAAGACACCCTCTAAACATGCCATATAGGTCATGCGACACACTCCAAACATGTCATCCAACCCGTGAAACACCCTCTAGACCAATCATGCACGTTATATGGAACCCTCCATAAATTTTATCCAGGTCATTCAAAGCCATCCAAATATGTCTCTCATGTTATGGGGAGACACCAGGACAAGTAATCTAGTTTTTTGATGTCCTTTGGGCATGTCATCCATGTCAGGATACACCATACAAAAATGTCACACAATTCATGCATCACCCTCCAATCATTTCAACCAGGTCATGCGTCACCCTCCAAACATCTCATTAATGTCATGGGACATCCTCTAGACATGTCATCTAGGTCATACGACACCCTCGATACATGTCATCTAGGTCATTCAGTGGCAACTATAGCTTTTATCCAGGTCATGTGACGTCCTCTAGGAATGTCAGAATTGATCATACAATATATTTTAGACATGCCATTCAGATTAGGTGACATCCCTCGGATAATTCAAGTAGATCATATTATTTTACATTGATATTCCTTTTTAGAGAACAGGACATGTATAGACATCTTCTGAATTTTCATATAGACACCACAAACATGTTAAGGAGATAACCCAAAAATATTAGGCATATAATTAGAACAAGTCAGGAAGATGTCCAAGGACATGATAATCTTGTCTAGTGGATATATTCATAAATACCCCAAAATTGAAATATGAGATCTCTGATTCCTACCATATCTATTATACTTATAATTCCTTCTTAAGGCCCGAGCACTAATGGAAATCTACCTTAAAGTAAGTCCCTCCATGTATCTTACATTATAACAATTAGGTCCCAATCTCTCCTAAGGGATTATCATTATTCCTCATCCATCATTAGATCTAGGACCAAAATGAACTATGAGAACAGGTATTCCTTCCCTAACCAGGATATGTGGGATGCCTTTCTAAGTACTGGGATGAATATCAAATTCCCCATAAGGGCCTCCCAAGTGTATTAGTCCTAAATAATCATGTAGTGAGACTTATTACTTAATGTACCTTATTTCTCACACTGAGAAAACCTAACATGTACATAGGTATTTGCAATGATAATATTATTTTCATCATTAATATCCATATAAATTTCAACCACAATGTGTAATTCCAATTCAATGACATGATATGACATCCACCATATAAGGGAATCCACCTCTTGGTATATCCTGGGTGTGTGATCAAACAATGATGACTATGATTCCAGTAATAAACAGGATACATAGGATGCCTTCCTAAGTCTCATTATTAACACCATATGCCTAGGTTCCCAAATATACATCCTTTATGAATAAAGTTAAATTGCACTGGTCCATGGAACTACATGGGTTTTTATTCATTCTATAAACCATTTATGTAGGATTCCTCATATTGGTTCGACCTCATCATTGACATATTAATTTACTCTTGGATGAAGTAAACTATGGATTTCATAGTTATGTTTCATTAAAATATAAAAGCTACCCATAAATGGGTAATGGAGTAAGAACCTTGGATACATAAATAGGGACTCATTAATGGACCCCCTTTTATACATAAAGTGGTTATAGACTTGATCAAATTATTAGGGTAACCAGTATCATATTGAGATTAAGATGAGATTCAAAAATATATCATAAATATAGAAGAGAGTCTTATCATATTAAATAATTCCCCCTCCCCAAAAGGGTGTCATGATCCGGACCTCCCATCCTCTCAAAAAATTGAGTTTTTAAGCTTATTTGGGTGAGAACCCTCGAATGACTACCTACCATTAGAAATTTGGTCCATACTCAGTTATTGAGGTGGGAACCATTGGGAGATTATTTGAAATAAAACCATGGTAAACTCAATGTGAATAATTTTGAAGCACATTCAACCCCCTTACTATTAGTCATCAGTCATCTCCATAACCCCCGTTTCCCAAGAAACAAATTCTCCAAAAAATATGGATTCATATAAGATGATCGATCTAATTTGAAGTATTCAATGGGATATAGAAATACCAGAATAGTTTGATATTTTTAAATAACTATTTCATAGTATTTTATCAAAGGGTTCTCCAGATGGCCTCAACATTTTCATGATCATTGTCTATATTAAGCAACTATAAGATCTAGGGTTTTAATTCCCCAATTACACACCAGACTCATTATTTCACCACACCCTCATAGATAATCATTATTTGATATAAATTTTAATTTAAATAACATTGACAAGTATCTCCAAAATATCATCACTCTTCATTACTATGTAGATAAGGAAATAAAGTCGGAAAATCCTTCCATCCTTATGATGAAAAAAGGGAAAGAAAATATCTTTGTGACTAAATATTCTTCTCACCCTTCAATAAATAGAAATATTAGTGGGGAAGAAAGGGATAATGATTCTATTTTTTTCATGTGGCATGCAGGGCCACTAGAATAAAAATTTTACCGATCCTATGAAGAAATGGGTAGCTTTAGTCGGGTTTGTTGTTGAGTGAAATTTATTTTTTTCTAAAAATTTGGTATTAGATATAGCTCTTTGTTCTAACATATGTTTTCAAATATAGGTTTCAAGTTGATTAAGAAATATTTATTGAATGTGAATATATCGATGATAATCCAATATAGCTAAACTTTTGGTTGTACCTATTGGTGTCTACCTTCTCAAGTTTCTAACCCGAATGTTCATGCTTTTGATAGGTTGTTATTATGTTTCATAGGGTACCAAAAATATGTATCTCTGTCTAGAATTGATACAACTTGATTTATTTTCAAATTTTAGAATAATTGTTTCATAATTTATCAAGATATTAATTTTTTATGGTAAAGAAAATTTAAATAATAGTCTTTATCTGTTCGACTACACAAACCAAGTAGTGACAATTGATAATGAAAATAAATTACATGACTCATACCACACCCAACATTAGAATCATTGGAGAGGTTATGTAAATGAAACATGTTTGAGAAAATTTCACCAAGATCAATATTTATATTATTTTTAACTAAACCCACATGTTGTATTTCATTATTGTATACCAGGTAAAATGAAAAAATCCACTATTAGTGAGAAAGGTTAAAGAGAAAATCATATTCAAGAATTAATTCATAAAGATATGAATGGACCATTTCCTATTTAATAAATGAGTGGGTACTCACTCTTCATATCATTTATTAATGCTTTTAATAGATATGTATATGTCTTATTAATGAGTAATAATTATTATTCATTCTGAAAATTAATTGAATAAATTAATGAAGTTGAAAATAAAAATGGTATGAAGATTAATAAACCCCACTCAGACCATTGTATAGAATATTTTAATCCATACTTAATTAATAATTTAATGTATTTTGAGATTTTATCTCCACTAAATCTAACTTATACACATCAATGGAATATTGTATGTGAAATGAGTAACCACACCTTGTTAGACTTGGTGAGATCAATGTTGAGTCATGTAAATCTTCCATTATTATTTTGGAGATATTAAATATATATCGAAACACACATACTAAAAAAAGTACCAACTAAATCCATAAATGATATTCCACAAAAACATTAGAGTGGAAGAAAAACCATTTTTTTAATTTACATTTTTGGGGTTGTGAATCACTTGTTAAGGCCTATTCCTGTAACAAATTATCACTTCGAGGAATAAAGTGTACCATTATAGGATTCCCTAAGGAATCAAGGGTAAATGTTCTATATGTACCCTAAAAAGTAAGTGTGTAAAGACATGCCATATTCCATAAGAGGAAGAGCATCACTAAAACTATAGTGGGAGAAGTATATATTTTAAAGAAATATAGTATCAATATAAACAATAATTGGTACATGAACAGATTCCACAATTCCCCATGGAAGAAGAATTTATTCCAGAGAAATAAATACTGTTTGTAAGTACAAGAGAGTTTATAGAACTAGAATGGTATTTTTCCCCATAATTGATTATTTTGACACATTTTCATTTCATAATAATCATCATATAACTTAAGATAATGTAGTAAGTGTCACAAATTTTTTCATGTGGCAAGAATATATGAATTATAAGATCGATTCGATGTAACAAAATCAAATATATATTTTGGTAGATCCTCTATTCGATTTAATTACCATTGGTTTTAAATGGATATTTATAAATGAAAATTTAAATGATTATACATGTAAGAGATTATGTGGAATGACTGGTTATAAATGGGTTTAAATGGCATTATGGAACTGACTATAATGAATCCGTTTCACCAGTTTCTATGAAAACAGCCATTAAAACTTTTAATTTCCATTTTAACCTTCCATTAATATGAGATTTGGACAATGGATGAGGAAATATAATTCTTTAATGGTAACATTTTGTAATATTTATATATGACACAACCTGAGGGGTTTGTGAAACCAAAGGATTCCAATAATTTTTTTAAAATTTAAAAGATCCAACTGTGGATTAAAAAATGAATCCTTGACATGGATAATTTGTTTTTTTGAATCCAAAATAGAATTTTGTCTCATAGAGAATAAATGTGAGACTTGTGTCTATAAATATTATATTGGGAGTTCAATTTCATTCGTAATAGTTTTGGTTGATGGAAAATTAGTTGTTGGAAATGAGATACCAATCTTATAGTTTGTTAAGGCCTGATAGAATGATTATTTCTCAACAAAAGAATTAGGTGAAGTATATTATATTCATGGGATCGTGATCCATCATGATAGATCTAAGAGATTTCTCTTCCCAACTCAGGGTATGTATATTTAAAATATACTAAGGGGAGTTACTATATAAAAATATAAGAGGGGATTATTTCCAATGTCAAATAACATTCATCATTTTAAGAAAATATAACAACCCGAGTATTTATGAATTATTAATTTTTTGAATAAATTAAATTTCATTGATTTATTTCACAATATGAATTTCCACGTTAATCTTGTATAACAGAAAAATATTTAAATATAAGCCACACCAAGTCAATCTTTCACTACACACAACATTGGATTATATGACATTACATGAAACATTATGATTCAAAAAATGATATATTATTAAATATTTAATGACCGCAACCCTAGTATCCCTGACCTGGTTCCTTTATTATATTGTCATGGATAATAGTGTTGAGTCCCAAATGTCTGAACAATTTAGTTGTCTTGGAAAATAGAGTACATACATTAACATTACACTATAAATCAAAAAATAAAATAAAACATAGACAGCCCCTTATGAACACCATTATTCTCTAGGAATAACCTTGTATATTAGTGATAAGAAACATATTGGAATCCTAGAAAAAATAATACATAAGAAAGGGGTGATATCATTTGATTAGTATGGGTAAGTGTACAAGAAAATATATTGTGAATAAATAATCATAAACCATGAGCAAAGGGTTATAATTGAAACACAATCCCATTAAACACAATCTTGATCATAATACATCAAGAATAAAAAAATCCATGGTAAAGAATAACATGATATAGAAAGAATAACCATGCATAATCCACTAGTTGAATAATCATAAGGAATACCAATAACTAATCTCACAATGAGGGAATTCATAATGCCTGATATTATAAACATATTTTCAAGGATCCGACCAAGAAACAATACATAAAAGAGTAAAATCCTAAATTATTTTGTCTCATGATACCTACCAATACATCGAGGGGCTATAACGGGGCCCTCTCATCACTTACAAAATCAAATTTATTCCTTACATGAAAAGGGTGAAACATAACCAAGATAAATATTCGTATTAAAACTAGCATATGAATTGTTAATATATTAACTATAAACTATGAATTGTATGAATATAGAACATCCATAGTCAAACATATAATAAACCCATAAAAATAATAATGTATACTATATCATAAGAAATCAACCTCAATTAAGTATAAAATCAAATAATCTATGTAGACATTGATAAAAATAATCTAAGAAAATCATAAAACAAAATTCTGGATAGGAATGCGCATTTTTAGATTAAAATAATTTGAAATAATCGAAATTTAAAAAGAAAACATTTACAATGAAAATAACATTTTATGATTAAAGATAATGATTCAAAATGTTAGGGAATCATGGCAGTGAAAAAAGCTAACCAGTTTGCGTAAGTTGAAGAAAAACATTCCTTCTTTCAACAATTTCATAAAGTACCTCTTTAGATAATGAAATAATATTCATTTCAAACCATTTTATAAAATTTAAAACATGGGAAAATAATACATTAATAATTATTAGGATAATAATACAAATTTATTTGGAAAATATTTTTAAGAAACATGGACATGGATGATAAATATTTCCCAATAGATACTTATGTATAAACAATCTGAAATAAAAATGAGATTGTCAAATTAACCCTTACCTTGTAATTTTCATTATTTGAGGGTTTTTTAAGATCATGTATAATAGTTAAAAAAATTAATAAATTATACCAAAACTATATAAATATTTACGATATCATATAATATCCTCTTAAATTATTTTGTTAATAATATTTCATTATTACCATTGTTTTGTGTGTTACCTGTATCATTTTTATATGTTTTTTATCATGTAAGTCTAATTTGATATGAAAATAATATATTTTATTCATTTAAATAATGATATTATGTTAAAAAATATTATATTAACTCATCATATATATTTTTTTATAATAATTCTTAAATGTATAACATGGAAAATGAATCTCATCATGTCGTGGAGATAGTAGGTCTTACGAAAGAACAATCAGTGACATCATTTCCTTAATGTTAATGTGATAAACAATTGCATGGTATATTAATTATAAATAATAAATATCATGTCATATTTATTATTTTATAAATTATATTCATCTGTATACCCAAATAAATAAAGTGGGGACGAAAAACAAATTACTCCACCATGTGGAGATGGTATTACGTACGTACGAACACATGGTGATATTGTTTTTCATAGGATAGATAAAAAGAGTAATATGTCTATTCCATAATAATCATAAAATCTCATAATATATATTATAATTGATTTATTATTTAATTATGGAAAAAACAATGTAATAGGATGTATAAGAAGAAACTAATTTAAATGAATTAGTAAAACAATAGCCTCTTCTTTGGTGGACTACTTTTGGATCTCCACTTAGGGACACTAAGGTTTGTATTTTTAGAAAATTAAGTCCTCCAAAAAATATATAATAATTTTTTGAGGAGAATTTTTAATGTTTTGGTAGATCTTGAAGTCGCAATGTGGGTTGGGGAAGTGAGGGAGGATGTTCCTTTTTATGAGAGAGGGAGGGGCACTCTTGGAATATTTTAAAATAATAAATTAATGTAATTTTTTTGATTTAAAATCAATAAAAAGTGATTTATATTAAATATAAGATGAGTTTGGGTCTATATCAAATCAACAAATTTTTTTTATACATGTTTAGGTCGCAATATTAACCTGGTATTTTGGCATTAACCCTCGGTTAAACAATTTAACACATACATGAAAACTTTGATTTTTACTCTTTAGGGATAATATAGATAATATAAAATGATAAAATAAACAAAAAAGGATTATTGATGACATATTTAACCTTATTATATTTACTCAACATAATTTTATATTTTTATAACTTTTATATCATTTTCCTAAAAAAATATTATTATTAAAGTATAATCTATATCAGTTTTAATACAATCCATTATTTAAATTTTTCAAAATATCATAACAGTATCATATCTTTTAGCCAACACTTATAATATATCACTAAAATTTTTACATGATCTAAAAAATTCTTATATGTAAATAATTATTTCATATTAAAATAATTATAACACTTGTAATATCATTTATTTTATATTTACATTAATTAGACAATTACTACATCATTATTATACAATCCTTTATTTAAATTATATCTATTATTAGTTATCAAAAGAAATTATAATGATGGTTAGAAATTTATTATCATTCATATGAATATTTTTAGATGGATTTATATTTTTTATTACCATGTAATACTTATTAAAAAATTTGTGTAGGAGATTTTTAACTTAACTTTAAATAAAATATTATAAATTTCATTTTCCTACCCCAAGTGGCACAAAATAGCTTTAATTTTTCCCTAAAGTTGAATTTGGTAGAAACCTAGAAATCCAATAAAATTAGTTCATGTTTTATTATAATTTTATAATTTTATAATATTATTTTTTCTCTTAATTACATGATTTAACTTTTATGGTGTTAATAAATAATAACTAATGTTACTATTCATAATTCTCAAGAATAAACGATTCCTATTTAAATAATTTTGAGCCACTAATTACATATACGGAATCCATTTTTCAAAATTCAAAAAATATAAGTTGTTTTTATTAATTTGAAATTATTCTCATTAAGAGGGTGAGAAATGGGTTATTAAAATTTAAAAATGAAAAATATTGAAATCTTTATATATTGGAATTCAATGTAAACTTTATTTTAATGACCTAAATTGTATTAAAAAATAAAAAAAATATTCATACTTTAAATAAGCCAAAAAATAATTAAACAATATATATTATTTTGATGAGAAAAGTTGTTTTTAATTAAAAAATTGTACTTTTTACTTTTAATCAAAACATGAAACTTGTCAAAACAAATACTAGAAATTAAACCCAATTAAATTATTGTATTATTATTTCAATAAGATGCCTATTATTTAAAATATAATATATTAATTTTTTGAATATTGTATTTAAAATATGATCCCCATTAAAAGGCAGTAAAACTAACTTTAGAAAAATATATTATTTTATGCATAAAATTTTTATGTTCACATATTATAACTATAAAATCTATTTGATGAATATAAAAATTAATTTATTGAATATATATCATTTATATTTTACTAATATCATTTACTAATAGTAATTAATTTAATTTATTTAGACAAATGTCTTCGAGGGCATAAAATAAAAATACTTCCTTTTATTAGTTTATATTTTAATTTATAATTTATTGGTAGTAGATGAATTCATCTTATATTTTTATAAATAATATCTGTATATACGTTAGATAACACTATTCATAACCACTAATTTAATTGCAAGGTTATACATTATTATATTAAATAATCAAGGTTTAATAATATATTTTTTTGGTAAAACTTGGTCAAGATATCAAAAAAGGTATCTGTTGTATGTACCACAAGATAACTCATGGTTTCATGCATTACCAACTATAGAATATATAAAATTTATTTCAAAATAATATTATAAATTCATGGGGTGTGAGATTCCCCCCAACTTAATTAAATTGCGACCTCTTAATTAAAACATGATCTAAGCAATCAAGCGTTTGATATATGAAAATAAGATTATTTATGAACCCACATTTTAAATAGGGTTAACAATACATATTCATAGTAAGTAGGAAATGGAAATAAAAATTTCACTACAAAAATAAGGATTTCAAATAGGATAACATTAGTAGAAAGTAGATATATGTACATAGAGTAAATGTTTAAATATTTGTAGGGAGTAATTAAGGTCATCAATAAAAAGAAAGTGAATGATAAAAGGAAAATTTAGGTCCAAAAATCTATAAATCTAGGATGATTTAATATACCAGCTAAAAAAGTAACATTTTTTTCTTTTTATATCATTTTTCTATAGTTGAGGATTTATTTCACTCTATAATAAGTTAAGGGAATAAAATTACTTGATACATTTTTATAAAGAAAATATTATCCATTGGTTGTTCCTTAAACTATTTCAAATTCATTTCTTAATTCAAGTTTCATCAAAGGGTGATGTAATGAATTTACCACTAAAACCATTTTTAAATATCAACATAAATTATTTCATAAAATGCTAAATTTTCAAAACTTAACTTATCACTAATCATTCAATGACATGAAGAAACTCTTATTTTTCACATTCTAAACATGTGAATACCTTCATCTTGTATGATATTGAAAGATATTAATAACTTTAATTCCTATAAAACATTATTGAAAACATACATGCTTCCTTATTTTGTAAATATAAAATATATTATAGGATATACTCATTAAATTCAAAAATGTAGTAAACTCCATCAATGATGGAATAAACAACTTTTTCAAAAAACCATTTATTAGTTAAAAGGTATTATGTACTTTCCAATTTACTATATCCCAATCAGTCATCTCATTATTTCAACATCATTGTATCAGTATTAGGAACATATGAAGGCTTATCTTTCCCTCAACCATATGTTTCCCAAAAAATTGATTTTCTAATGGATCACTTTTCTGGGTCATCGGTAGTAATAAACATAATATCTCAAATTCTTATTGAAATAGAACTAATGTAAAATCCTTATATATTCCATAATTATTATCACCAATAAATAATTGATAAATAATCGAATGATATAATTCTTGAATACCAACATAATCACATTAATCATTCCTCTTCATTTGTGGAAGTAACATAATCATGAATATGATCCATTAGCCACTGTTGGGGTATATTCCTTTGACGCATGAGACATTGATTTGAATACCATCCCATATCCTTGTAATTGAATCTTCCCTTAAAATCATGAACATTGAAGAATTTTTCTCAACACTTATAAAAAATATCCATTCCCTTTAAGAAGTACATGGGTGTTTCTTTCCACAATGATAACATGTGGGTAAATACTTTTTTCCCTCTTACCTTCATACATATTTTTACCTACCATCCTATTATTTTCTTACATTCCATATAATAAATATGATTTTGATATCTATTTACCTATCTCATTATCACAAGATATTATGTCCCCATTCGATAAGGATTTTTAGGAGGCTATTTCCATTAAAAATATTATCCATAGAAATTAAAATATATGATCCTTGTTACTCTTGGGATCATTTATATTGGTGAGGTTCAAATTCCTTCTTCCAGGAACAATTTCTAAACAATGACATACACTATATAATGTTATGAATATTAAGGAATAATTTGGATCTAGTAAAATAATTATCATAAATTGATAATTTATATATAACTGATATAAAAATTATTACAATTGTTTATTTGTGTACATATTTAATATTCAATCTTTCATGATGATTTGTAAAGGAAATATTAATTATCCTAACCATATCCCCTCAGGTGTGTTAAACCAGATAGGTAATAAGGCTCGTTTTCATTGGATAAGTTACCTCAAGTCCATCCTGATGCACCGTGTCAGAGTTGTTACCCCTAGGTACATTTAGGTTAGGACCACATCCAATTGTAGTATAAAGACATTGATGTTTTTCTAAGAAGACCCAAATAATTTCTTCCTTACCAAAATTCAAGAATGTTCTTTTGAAAATATCTCAAAAGTATATCTTATGGATGGTACACAATCGATGTATTATAAATTTAGTTCCCGAGGTTGCTTCTTAAGTTTCTCTAATACTATATGTAATTACCCTAACCTTATAATCCCAAATCCAGTGCCTTAATTTTTATATTAGCATGGATAAAAGTGTCTAATCCCAAAGGAATGAACAATTTAACATTCTTGGAGAATATATTACCTACACGAACCTTACATTACAATTGAATAAATAATATAAAAATTATATAATCTTCTAATAGAACCATTATTCTACTAGATTAACCTTATATATCTATCATAATTCACATCTTGGTATCCTAGGAAAATAAAATATAAGAAAGGGGAGGGAATAGATGCTAACTATGGGTAAGCTTAAAACAAAATCTATTATGAATAAATTATCATAATCATTATGGTGTGGTGTATAACTAAAGAACAATCCCTTTATACATAATCGTGAGAATAATATGGAAAGAATAAATAATACCATATGAAATAAACACATGATCTATAAAGCATAACAATGGATATTCTGCTTATTGAATAATCACTTGGAATATCAATAACTAATATCAGAGTTGGGGAATGCATAATTTCAGACATCATAAACGTACCATCAAATATTTATCCAAGAAACCATACATAAATAGGTAAAACCCATGCTAGTTTGTCTCATGAGAACTTCTGATGCATCGAGCCGCAATAGCGGGCCCTTCCTTCCAATTACTAAGTCTAATTAATTCAACCTATGAAAAGCGTGAAATAAAAGGAACATAATCATTCATATTAAAAATAGAATATGAATTGTTAATACATGTACCATAGACCATAAATGTTTTCAAAATAGTATATACATAGTAAAAAAGTACATAAACCCTTCAATGAAATATGGTAGATTTTATCATAAGACATCAAAATCAATTAAGTATAAAATCCAAAAAAGGATGTTGAAATAGATGAAAATATTTTACTAAAATCATTATAAATTTCATGAGAGTAATTACCCTTTTTTACATTGAAATCATTTAAAATCTGCCCAATTATAAAAGAAAACATTTACATTGAAAATAACCTTGTATGTTTATAAGGGAAGCTTCAAAATGTTAGGCCATCATGATAGAGAAAAAATAGGCTCATACCACATATGTTAAAAAACAATCCTTCCATAAAAAATTTCATAAAGTTACTAATTTGGAAAATGAAAAAAGATTAATTTCAAACCATTTTATAAAAATTCAAACATGGGTAAATAATACATTTAAAATTATTAGGGTAATAATAAAAATATTATTAAACATTTTTTAGAGACATGGACATGGATGATAATAATTCCACAATAGAAACTTATATATAAACAATCCAAAATAAAAATTATATTGTAAAATTAACTCTTACCTTGTAATTTTATTTTTCTTGAGGGTGAGTTAACCTCCTTCATAATGGAAAAATAATTTTATTAAATTATATCATAACAATATGTATATTTATATTAGCACATACTATACCTTTATATTTTTATGAAAATAATATTTAATTATTTCCATTTGTTTCAGTGATAACTGCTTTATTTTCTTATGTTTTTTTTGATGTTAAAGTCATATTTCTTAGGCATGGGATAAGTTTTATTCATTTCCATAATGATATTATGTTCACTGATACTATATTAATCCATAATATATATTTTTTATAATCATTCATGAATTTTTAGTGTGGATAATGAATCTCATCTTGTTGTGGAGATGGTAGGCCCTAAGTACGCAGGAGCAACTATATAATTCTATTAATGTTAAAGTGGTAATGAATTGGATGGTATATTAATTAAAAATAATGAATATAATGTCATGTTAATTATTGTATCGATTATATTTATCATTATACCTATAAAAAAGTGGCGATAGTAAACAAATTACACCACAATGTGGATATGGTAAGTTGTACGTACGCACACATGGTCGTATTGTTTTTCATATGATGGATAAAAGAAGGAATATGGTTATAGCTTAATAATAATAAAATAATAGAATATATATGATACTGGTTTTATTAATTTATTATTTAAAAACTTTATAATATTAAGTATAAGAGGAAATAAACTTAAATGAATTGTTAAACCTATTGTGTCCTCTTCGGTGGACTTCCTTTGGATCTCATCGTAGGAAGTCTAAGGTGGGTATTTTTAGAAGACCAGTACCTTTATAACATAATTAATAATTTTTGTAGGAGAAAGTTTTAGGGTTTGGTCAATCTACATGGCTCAATATTGTCTGGGGAATTGAAGGATGATGTTCTTTTTTATAAAATAGTGGAAGAGAACTATTGGAATCCTTTAAAATAGTAAATTAATATAAATTTATTTTTATTTTAAAATATCTCCAAAGTTAGATATGTAAAATATTAGATGATTATGGGTCTAAATCCTCTCAACCAAATATTTTTAATATGTTCATTTTGTAATATTAACCTTATTGTTTTGCATTAACTCTTACTTAAACCCTTTAACTCTTACTGTGACAACATGAGTTTTTACTCCATAGGGATAATATAGTTATTATAAAATGCCAAACAATCCCCAAATGGTTCATTGAGGAAATATTTTACCATATCATAGTTATTATGAAGAAATTTAGTTTTTTATTAATTTTGTATGATTTAATAAAATATAATTTATTTTAAAGAGTCATTTATATGAATTTTGATACTATTCATTATTTTTCTTTTTAAAAATATCGTAAAAATATAATAAATTTGAAAACCAAACTTCTAATATATCAATAATTTGTATAAATTAACTATAAAATTCTTTTGTGTTTTTAATTTTGTCAAATTATATTTATTATAAAGTTTTCAATATCATATATATTATATTTCCATTAATTAAACAATTTTTGCAACATTATTATGATAGAATTTATTTAAATAATTAATTTTATAAAAATTTATATAAATTATAATGATGACGAAAAATTTAATAGATTTAAAATTAATATTTATAGTCTAATTTAACTTCTTTATATCCTAGTATTAATGATAAAATACGTATTAAAAAACATGAGAACGGTGTTTTTAACTTATATTTATATAAAATATTATACATGCCATATTCTTATCCATGTGGATTAAAAAGGATATAATTTTGGACTAAGGTTTATTTTGGTGGAAACCAAGTCATCCAATGAAATTAAGACAAATTTTAGGATAGTTTTATAATATTATAATTTTATTTTTACCTTTAATTTACCAATTTAACTTTACAGTGTCTATAAAGAATTACTAAACATACTATGCATATTACCCAATAATAAAAGATAACTATTTAGATAATTTCTTCCAAATAATTAAAATTATGAAATCCATTTTCCAGAATAAAAAAAACAGAAGTTGTATTAATTAATTAAATATTAATCTCATTGACGGGGTGAGAAACGACTTATTTAAATTTAATCATGTAAAATATTGAAATGCTTCTATTTATAAATTCAATGTAAAATTGATTCTAGTAAACTACAGTTGATTAAATGAAAAAAATATATTTATCCTTTAAAAATAATCTAAAATATTATATTATAATTTAAATTATTTTCATGAAAAAAGATGTTTTTCATTAAAAATTAAATTTTTTTCTATTCATCAAAACATGAAACTCAATAGAAAAATACCAAAAAATAAATCAAGTTAAATTTTTATATTATTATTTTATATAAGAAGATAAGTTTTTCAAATTGAATATATAAATGTGTCAAATTTTGGATTTAAAATAGATTCACTATTAAAAGGTGGAAATGCTACCTTTAAAAAAATATAGGTTTTTATACAAAAATTTTGGTTTGTTCATATTTTTTTTCCTATAAAATCTATTTGATGAATATAAAAAATATTTTAATGAATATATAACAAATATATTTCTGAAATATCATTCAAAAAAATTAATTTATTTAATTTATCAATAAAAACATTCTTTGGGGTCATAATATAAAAATAATTCCTCTAATATATATATATTTTCATTTCTAATTTATTGGTAACTAATGAATTCATATTATATTTTTATGAAGAATATATTTTTATTAGTTACTTAATAATATTCATGACCACTAATTTAATGGCTACTTTATATCTTATTATATTTTACAAATATATTTCAATAATATATTTTTGTTTGGTAAAACTCGTTCAATCTAGTTATGAGGGCCGCTCTTCCGTGTAACACAAGATAACTCAATGTTACATACATTACAAGCTTGATAATAATTTAAATTTATTTCAAAAAAAATTAATGAAATTTCATGGAGTGTTAAAATTTTAGTTATTTAAACATGAACGTTTTAAAATAGACATTGAACATAGTGATATAGATTGTAATAAAAAAAATTAAATATTATTTATAATGGTTTTATATAATGAAAAAAATGTAGACCATAAAATAAATAAGTTTTGGTAATGTATTTTTATGTTTCAAAAAATTTCATTCTTAAAAATTTATGTATTTTATTTAATAATAAAAAAAATTAATTTCATGCACTTGTATAAAATTAATTTCATAAAAATAAATTAATTTTTTAATTTAGAACGGGAACATTGGCTTTGGGTTATGTTTTTGTATTTTTCAGAAAAGTTTCATTTTATATTGAATAGAGAAAAATAAAGAATTTTAATTAAAAATTACCTTTTCATTTAATTTATTTATAAAGTTATATTTTGTTTTAAATTTTTTTAATGATAAATTACTTTAGTAATACATCGATTATTCCAATATGGGCCCCTATAATAAATTTCATATTTATATTTGATATAAAAACATTGAAAACTATGGACTATTTTTCTTAAAAAACATGATTTATCATCACATCTACAAGATTAATTGATTGTTAATTTTATCCTCTATGTTAAAGGAATTTTTAAAATATATCCCATACATGGAATCATTATAATTTATAATCTCTAATAAGGTAAAATGATTTTTTTTTCTGAAATTAATAGTGAATGCAGTAGTAATTAATTATCACGGTTGAGGTAAAAATAAGTTTAGTGGGGGATTAAAATAAAAAGATTAGGGTTAAAATGATTTATAAATTTTTAAAAAAACTATTGAATTGAAAAAATTAGACCATTACACCTCTTTGGTTTGATATTTTCCCATTTTTTACCCATATTGTCACGACCCGGCCCTACCCGGGCTCCAGCCGTAACTATCCCAAGCCCGCCTCCATAGGCCAGTGGCTGGTGACTAGTGCCGAAGGCACAAAAACTCGGGGAGGCCTTCGACTATGTACCTGTACACACACACACACACACAGCAAACTCAATGCAAAAGTGTAGATTAAAAGAAAAGACAATCAAAGAAAAGGGCAACTATCATAAATAAACCGCCAGACTGCATCAACCTCTAAACAGTACGGGGTAAAAATTGAAAAGAAAAGGGGAAAAACACGTGCCCAACCAAAAAGTGCCACAACCGGCAACAGGTAAACAAAAAGAAACAGCTGACGGGTCTCCCACCTGGAACCCGGCCATGACCACCGCATGCGGTCCAAGCTCCCAAGCTCCTACACTCCACTGAAGTCACGCTCCACCTGTCTGTCGTCTGTAAGGGCACACCAAGTGTAGGCAAAGCCCAAGCAGGGGTGATTATAAAAATACATAGTAGGATACCCTGAGGCTCGAGGGAGAAACAAAGGAGGTACCGAAGGGTGAGCAGTAGAGTGAATGGGGAATAGAAAGGAGTACAACTAAGGGTGCAGTAAAGAGTAACAGATCAACCCAATAAGAGAAAGGTAGAAGACTCGTCCTAACACAAGGATCTAGGAACGGTGAGAAGGTACACATCTCATTGAGATTTGGCTGCCTATAGCCGGAGAGTAGACTCATCTAACCACGAGAAGCTAGACGCAGAAAGCACGTGGCATACCCCGCGCGTCTTCGCCTCTCCTGGAAGGAGAGAAACCAAACCCAAGAAGTGGGTAACGGAACATGGTATATACAAATACATATGCTCTGTCAAGAAGGCCGAACAAGACTAAAAGGGGATCTCTATCCCATTGCTCAGCCTAAGAAAAGAGTAGCCAACAGTCCCAAAAGAAACACCATCGATGCCAAGCATCCCACACGTCTGCCCCGAACCGCAAGCCAAGGGGCTCAATCACAACACCTCGACACTATCTGCTTTGGGCGGCACTGACTCGCCCGCACGGTTTTAGATCGCGTCACAAGAACGCGGATCGGTGGGGAAAGTGCCCCTCGTACTTGAGAGTTCTAGGGAAAGTCAAACCACACCTTGTCACTGCCTTGCAGTCGAGAGGTCTCCTCAAAGTCAAGGTCATCACAACACTGACCCGTAACTAGGGGTCCCGCTCTAGTAATCACGGAGGTAAGCCACAGACTAGCCTAGTCGAGAGGACTAAGTCTGGAATGCCAACCAGTGTCCGCAATGCCCAGCCCTGCTGGAGGGTAATTAGTAACCAGATATCGGGTGACCCAATGCCCAGCCCTACTAGAGGGTAAACCCTAATACAACATCAGGCGACCCGCTGCCCCACCCCGCTGGAGGGTAAACCATAATAAGATATTGGGTGTCCCATTGCCCAGCCCTGGTGGAGGGTAAACCATAATACGTCAACAGAAGACCCACTGCCCAGCCCCGCTGGAGGGTAGACCTTAATACATCATCAGGCGACCCACTGCCCAGCCCCGCTGGAGGGTAGACCTAGAATAAGTCGAAAGGCGACCCACTGCTGAGCCTTGCTGGAGGGTAGACCTGGAACTAGACGACGGGTGACCCACTGCCCAGCCCTCTCGGAGGGTAGACCCTAAGAGGTAATTGGGTGACCCACTTCCCAGTCTCTGCTGTAGGGTAGACCCTAAGTGGGTCGGGTGACCCACTGCCCAGTCTCTGCTGGAGGGTAGACCCTAAGAGCGTCGGGTGACCCACTGCCCGGTCTCTGCTAGAGGGTAGACCCTAAGAAGCCGATGAGTAACCCACTGCCCAGCCCCGCGGGAGGGTAAAACTCAGAACTGCCCTGGCCATATCCACTTGAGGGTACAACAATGTCCAACCGAACATGAAGTGGGTATCGCGCAACCTCCCAACTCCAGAACAACTCACCCAAAAGAGTTGCAGCATCTGCTCCAGCACTGGGTGTCACTAGCACCGCTACTGGCCCATCCATCGAGAACGAAACCAGGGGAGACCACTCAACCCTGCTGGTCAAACAAACAAGAACAATGCCAGGGGAAATATACTCCACCCAGCTAAATGAAAAAACGAGCACAAAGGGACCCTCTACGACGCGAGAGGTCCAAGTACACAATGCAGAACACGACATGCACGTGGGGCCCACATGACGTGTGGCCCCAATTCAACCCCAACCAAGTGCACGAACGTATCAGGTATGAATCACACGTACCTCCAAGCGCTCTCGTATACTCCCAGAGTATAGCACGTCTCCATCCCAAGGGCTATCATGCACACGGCACCCAACGTCAACGCGAAGGAGTGACATAACAACTCCACCTCGAAGGCCCAGGCACGGCCATCCACATCTCGTGGACCAATTACATCACTCTCCCAAGAGTGTGTGATCACACTCCAAGGGTCCAACACAAACAAGGTACGGCGAACCACCACTAGAGCACCTTCCATGCTTCCACATTTAACAATATCGCGCAAGAGGCTCCGCACAACCAAAAGAATCGCACAGTTGTAATCCTCGCCGAAATACATGCGAGATCGACTAATTACTCGCCTCCAACAGATATATGATGGAAAAGTCACCAATACCGCCTCACGCCCGAACGACACCCCGTGATCCTGAGTCTCGGCCCCGAGAACAGTCGGACGCATCGCACCAATGCGACCCCCTCGGGAAAACACGACAAAAGCACTACTCACTTGAGTGCAGCGGATATCCGGAGAAAAAAGATGCATTCTGGTGCACCACACACGAGCGGTGCCACGTGGGACCCGCATCCCGGTCCCGAAACTCAACTAACGTATCACACCGTTGTGATCCTCTCGAAAAAGTACACGAAATGGACTATTCACTTGTCCAAAACGGACACCCGGTGATAAAGCTGGAAATCACTGTCAAATCCCAAAACGGCCCTCGTAGGGCCCGCACCATCGTGCGTAATTATAGCGGGCAGACTGTGCCAACGCGATGCCCTCGGAAAAACAACCAACATCGACTGCTCACACGCCCTGAACGGACGTCCGAGGAAAAAGTCAGGAAAATGCTGCACGCAACTCAAAAGATGGGTTGTGGGGCACACGCCTCAACTCAGGCTTCAATGCCCGAAACTGCCCTAGAAACCTCGGCGTCGGTGCTAGGGTCGCAAAGCCGCTGACGGCGCTCAAAATGAAAGTCGGATGTGTCTGCGCCGCTCAAAACAAGATTCTCAGGAAAAACACTCGTCCACTTAAAGACACGTCGCGCCTCCACGGCCCCTTGTTTCAGGAATTAAAAATTCCCGAAACCATATCAAAAAGTCCGCATCGACGTCAGGTCCATGCCGCCGCAGATGGCGCTCAAGACGGACACCCATAGCCTGAAATACGGGCGTCCGAACATATTTTTTTTTAAATGGGGGGGGGGGCCTTGGGCCGGACAGGCCCAGTCCAGCCGGTCCGCCCCGCTCCGGCCGGCCCGCTCCTGCCGGCCCGCTGGGACCGCTGACCACTGCCTTGTGCGAGCCCCCTCGCCCGCTTTCCATGCGGGCGCTTGCTCCACCGACCGGCCTTCAAGGCCGGCCTTTCTTTTTTTTTCTTTTTTTTTCACGCGGAGACCCTCCTGTGGCGGGTCTCAGTCTACCGCCGGGGTCGCACACCGCGACCCCTCCTTGCCCGCGCCGGCAAGGCACCTCCCGGTCGACCGGATGGCCTGCCTACTCCTCTGCTGCCGCACCTGAAGCCTGAAGCTGAATGCCCAGTGCCCCACCGACCTCCGTTCGGCCTGGACTGCCGGACTGGCGCGCGAAGCCGCCGGACTGCCACTACCCTGGGCTGCCGCCGCTCGGAACAACCCGAAACTCCTCCACAAACCCACAATCTTTGCTGAATGATTACGGGTTCCTCAGAAATAGAAAACCGAATCCAAAGGATGCATCAGATATCTCATAAAAACTACTACATTCTCAAGGGCTTTGATTCGACAATCGAACAACAATCGATGCATATAATTGAAGTTGAAATAAGGTTCGGAAATTTAAACGCAATCAAAACCTCCTACCTCGCTGGGCTTCGCCTAGAGCTTCACCGTGATCAGTCGGAGTCGCGCCTTGCCGGAGTTGTCTTGCCAGAGGAGGAGGGGGAAGAGGGAGGAGGGGGATCATGCACCAGGGAGTGAACAAAGGAGGGGTAAGAGGATTAGTTAAGTATGAAAAATAATTAATTAAAAACTTTAATTAATTAAAACTCTCAATTTAACCTGCATCTGAAACAGTTGACGGGGTCGAGGTTAAACCTCCCCTTGGGTAAACACCACCTCCCGAGCACAACAGCAGTCTCAGAATTTTATTTCGAGCTTCCGTTTGGAAGTTATAAAGTTGAACGCCTCAAGCCGCCAAATTACGAAAAAGCCCCTGGGGCCATTTTTCACAGACGGTCCGCGCCCGCAAAACTTACACCCCTCCTAGGGTAAATGTGTAACGCCCCGACCCTAGGTACCCAGAGTTGGTGCATTATTACATAACATTGGCATGATATCAAAAGATCAAGTCTCGAAAGACCGATTAGTTTAGTAGTCTTGGAAAAACTAGATATATTCATAAGTCTTACATTACATCATAAGGTAAAAAAACTAAAACAGCATCTTGTCTTCATATCCCCTCATACTATCCTTGCAGGTCATTCATAAATTACTTCTTCTCATCCTGGAAAAAATAAAACACTTAAAGGGGTGAGCTCAGATGCTCGATAAGGATAACAATATAGCAGAAGCTTTCATAGATAAGCATAACACTTAAACAAATTTCTAACTAAAACAAAGGCCTTTTAAACTTGAAATTCAACATAATATGGAAAAGATAAAATGAAATAATGTCATTTACTTATTCAAATGGATTTTCTACTAGTAGAACAATCACATGCAATATCAATAGCCACTTCCATAATAATGGAATGCATAATGCCAGACTATCATAACCACATAGCCAAGGCCTTGTGCGAAGACTACAAATAAGATTTTGTCAAGGCCTTGTGCCAAGACACTATTTTGTATCATGAGACCTACCGATGCATCGAGGAGCTATAGCGGGCTCCACCCATCATTTATTATGTCCAATGCATTCCTCATATGAACAGGTTTAAACATAACATAAACATTCGTATTAAAACTAGCATATGAAATGTCAATACTTTTACCACAACCCATGAATGGTATAAAAATAGCACATCCATAGTAAAACATAACTCATTCAATACAATATGGAAGATTGTATTGTATAACATTATCCTCAATCAATAATAATTAAGGATGTTGACATAGATAAAAATAATTATCAAAACTATTTGAGAGAAATATCCCCCTTTTTCTTGAAATCATTTAAAAATCACGCTATTTGTCAAGAAGCCATTTAAAAATAGATTTTTGAATCAAAGTGTCCCATACCACTTTGAAACTTTTAAAAGGAGTTTTAATTTTAAAACATTAATGTCCATATAAATAAATCCTTAAAACCATTTTTTAAAACATGGACATTAATGAGCAAGATTTAGAAGAATAAGTCTTCAAAACATTTAAAAATGGTATTTTAGTTAGAGTTTCTAACCAAAAGAGAGACACTTGAATACAAATAATTAAGGTAATCAAAACATTGTAATATCATGAGAATAAAAGAATTCATGATATACTATGTCAAAGTACATTATATACACCACATAAAAGTGATTTGGTGTATAACAACAAAGAAGTCTCAGTGGAATGTAAATTGAGATGAAATCACTCATAAAGGCTCTATCCTTAGGTTAAGGATAAATCAACGACATAATTATGTGTTTAAAATATAAATACACTAAATATGATTGGATATTCAGTGTAAAACAATCAAGGACATTCACACATATTCTTCTAAAAACAACACCAATGAATTGGATGTTTAACTCAACAAATGGAGAATGAGTTAAAATTACTCTTATCAAATTCATATCAATGACTTGAGAAATTATAAATGGAGTGATTATGTGTATCAAAAGTATATCCACAGGAAGGGGAGTGTAAATTATGACATAATCAAATGAATAGTGATTCCACACATAATCTTGGGGTAGTATAATCAATGAAATATGCGTAAAGCCAAATGAGTGGAAATTGAAATTTCGAATTCCCTTATCGATTAGTTAACATATAAAACATACACCCATGAAAGAAGGATCATAAAATGATGATTTAAATACCCATAAATTAAATTATGATACACAATGAATACAATTATGGGTAGTACACATACACCACTTGCAATAAATAAGTGGTGAACAATGGAATTCTCACGAAATTAAGAGTGAGATAAGAAACCCTTTACCTTGTCTTTTTCCTTGGTTGGGGGTAGGTTAACCTCCAGTATAATGTTTAAATAATTTTTATTAAATTATTCATGAATCATATACATTAATATGATATCATATATGATCTTTTAACATTGCTTTGTTAATAATATCTTAGAATTATTGTCATTTCAGGTGTTAACTTACTCGTTTTCTTTTATATGTTTTGTTACGTAGGCCATGTTTTTCATGGATAGGTTGTATATTATTCATATAAAGAATGATATAAAGTTCTTAAAAATTATTTTTAAATCATCAAATGATAATTATACTTGAATGGGTATGATGGAGAATGAATCTTATCGCGTTCGTGGAGACGGTAGTCCGTACGTACGCACGAGCAACAATATCATTCTTTTGATATTAAAATAATATATAATTGGATGGTATATCATATATACATAATCATTATCATGTTATATTTATTATTTAAATGAGTTACACATCATTATTATACTCATCCAAATAATAATATATTGAATAACAATTACACCACGACGTGGAGATGGTATGCCGTACGTACGCACGTATGGTGACATGTTATTCAAAGGGGTGGATAGAATACTAAATATGGTTGTACCATATTTATAATAACATCACAGTATATATATGATACTGGAGTTATTATTTTAGAATGTTAATAACAAAGGAAGAAGAAGTGGAAGAAGAAAGGAACTTGGAAAAAGGGTGGTGAAATCATTACCTCTTCTTCGGGTTCTTGTTTTTGATTTGATCAAAAGGGATCCATAGGATGGCTTTCTGATCAAACTAAGGCCTCTAGGTTGTAGTGACGGAAGTTAAAAGAGTATTTGGGCAGTTTTTGGCCGTACCATAAAGCTTTTAAGGTGTAAAGAAATGAGAAGGAGGAGCGCCCTTTTATAAGAGGGGTGAGGGGCACCTTTGGAAGAGCTAGAAAAATTAATTTATAATAAATTAATATTCGGTTTCTAATGGCTAAAAAGTTTATTATTCAAATGTTAAGGTGGGGATAGGTCGAAAACCATTCATCCAATAGAATTTAGACAGGTTTGGGTCACTAAATTAACCTTATCTTTTAGTTTTAACTCTTAGTTAATTAGTTTGACATTTACCATGTCACTTTGTATTTTTATATTATATAGTTAATAAACGTACTATATACATCCAAGAGACCCCCAAGTGGTCCATTAATGATACACCTATCATGATATTAGTCTCTTGGACGATCCTTAGATTTTTATGAATTTAATATCAATTAATAATATAATATTTGTTTTAAAAACTCTTTCATGTCAATTTTGATACTATTCAATAGTTGATTTTTGTGAAACTCATAAACGAATTATTATATCTAAAAAGGTTAATTAACTCAATCCTAATATGTCATATGAACCTTTAAAATTAGTTTAATTCAATAAAATTCTCAAATTATATTTATTTGGGTATTTATAATATCCATTATTCTAATTTTTCACTATTATGGTAATTAATGCATCACCATTGTGTCATAAATAAATTAACTTATTTAATGTCTAAAAATTACAAATAAAATATCATTATGTATTAAAAATTTTTATCTTTCTAATTAATATTTATAGTTTAAAATCCAACACATATAACCCTATGTAAAAATTGTTTTTCTAAAATATATATGCTTGTGTGATTTTTGTATTCATTTTAACTTAATTAAAATAAAGTGTCCCTATCACTTACAAGTGGATCCATGGGGTCCCAAAATCAACCCAAAGATGACCATGGTAGACCCTGTATCTACCAATAGGGTTAAGACACGTTTTATAGTAATTTAATATTATTATAATATTATTGTTTAACCCTTGTTTACCGGATTTACCCTTTAACCATGGTAAATAAAATATTTACCGAAGTAATTATCCAAAATGTCTAAAAATAAAATTTACCTATTTACACAATTTGAACATCCTGATTCCAAACATGGAATACATTTTTCCAAATTCAAAACACTTAAGTGGCAGAAATTAATTTAAAATTAATTCCTGTTGTTAAAACAAAAAGCGTTTTTTTAAGAGGTAATAACTATCAAAAGATTGACACTTGTTTATGTCTCGTTTAAATGTGAAATTATGTCCAATTCCCAATATTGAATTAAATGGTAAAAATATATTCAAAATATACTTTAAAACCACTAAAATTCATAATTTATCAATATTAATTATTTCGATTAAAAAAGTTGTTTTTAATTAAAATTTAGTAATTTTCACTATTCATCAAAATATGAAAGTTATCCGAAAAGTACCAAAATTTCACCCTAGGCTAATTTCGATATTCCGAATCCAAAAATGAAGTCCATATTGAGATATAGAATTTATAAAATTTCATAACGGCATGTTTTATTGGTTGTGGTGTGTTAGAATCTCGAAGTTGCGTACACTTCACGCCATTGCATTATTCAAAGGGAAACGTACCGTGGAAGCTTGGGGTGTTACATTATCCCCTCCTTCAATAAATTGTGCCCTCACAATTTTTTTTAAAATCGGGTTTGAAAATATAATGGAAAGTTCCACATCTGAAAAAGAGTCAATAAAACTATCACTTTAAAATAAAGAAAGATAGGTATAAAGGTCAACCAAGATAACCCATTCTCAGATTCCATGTAGGAAAACATGGATATTGACGATAAACTAAGTGTCATGTTTTTATGGAGAGGGATATAAATAATGATCAGGAGAATGTTAATAATAAGAAAACCACAAACTTTTTTTGGGACAAACGATCATTAGTCTCCTAGTAAGAAAAGTAAACAGACAACATTTTTTGTTTTAAGTTACATTAAATAAGGATGAGGAATTCATTTATGATATTGACTAAGAATATAAAGATATATACTTACTTTTTAAGTAGAGTTTCATTCTTTAATAAATTTCCACCACTAACTCATTTTTTTAAACAATGAGTATTCAAGAAGACTTGGTCACACTGGAAGAGAAAGAATAAACTTCTATAGAATAACGTGATCCATGCAAGATAAACTATATATTTACATTGCCTTTAGAGATTAATCAAAACCAAAATGGTTAGTACAAGATCTAATGATCCCCCAAAAGGATATTCCTTGAGATAAATAAACACTAATCTTAATTTCTAAAATTAAACCAATAATACCCCAAAGTTAAATAAATACCATTCAATAATCAATTGTCCTTAAAATCCTTCAATATAATACAAACTAATATTGAAACCCAAAACATAAAATAATTTGATTATGTAGTCTCCCATGTTAAATTGTATCTCAAAATGACATTAATTACTCTTAATGTCATATACTTAAAAGTAATTAACCTAATCATTTCCATAAATAACCCAAATCAATATAAATCCACAATAAAAACATAGAAAAAAATCCACCATTACTCCTCAAATGAAATCCCATACTACTCTATTTTCCTTTGGAATATAGTGTTCTCAACAAAGCAAACAACTTCCAAAATAACATTTATCACTTAATCACCAAATCATTTTCCTATACTAAGGGTATTCATTTGGTAAGACATAAGATCCCAAATTAATTTATTATTGATCAATAAAATCATTTAACTAAAAATAATAGTCACACTAACCCGGGACTTCACATAGTCCAGTGGTAGGCGATAAATCCCAATCGCACTTTGGTTGTGGGTTCGATTCCCATAGCTTTGTTCGACACGACGGGTTGTCACACGGTCTACGTGTTTTCCTTTTTCAAAAACTATATTTTATAACATTACCAAAATGAGATAAATTCCTCAAAATATCCATAACATAATTTAACCACAAATGTTCTATCATACCTTGCATTTTCATCCCAAATTATAATAATTTGTAATTGCCTCAAACCCAATGATCATATAAAAACAAATGGTTATTTATAACAATCTCCACAAGATAAAATATAATTCATCCATAAATATCATTCTCACATGGAAAACGTTAGGGTTACAAATACAAGAGAAAATTATTCAAATTTAATCCCATCAATAAAGAGAACTAACACTTTTAAACATTTCACCATCCATTTATTTCCACATAGGTTCTTCATCATATGTTCCTCAGGTTCCCACATTTCCTCTTTCATCTTATGATTTCTCCATAAAACATTTACCAGAAAAGTCATCTGGTTTCTCAACACTTGATCTTTTGTATGAAGAATTCTGATACGCTCTTCACAATAAGATAGATCGAGTTCCAGTTCTAATTCTTCATAGGTGAGTACATGTGTTGGGTCAGGTATGTATTTTGTCACTAGAGATATGTTCACAACATGAACTCTGGAGAGACTAGGTGGATTTTCCTTTTGGTAGAATGTGTTCATGTGTCACAATGGTACCTCATGAATTTTTCAAAATCATCTACTTCCTTAACCCAAAAACTCTTTATTCATCTTGGATTATATCAATGGAAGCATCGATGCATCATAAAAAAATAGGTATTTCTTATATATAATTTTGAGACATCATCTTTAACATGTTTTTTTAGAAAAATTCTCACTGATTCATCTTCAAATATATCAAAATAAGGTTTTGGTAAATCAGTTTCCATATATACCAAAAGACATAAATATATAATTTGATACATATTGGTTGCTCGAAGGTCTCCCTCTTCTGAAGTATCTTAAAAATCATTTAGTGCATCGTAATTTTGAGATAAAGTGAATAATTTGAAAAGACCCTGATGGTACTTCCAACACTTAGCATGGTATGAAAGTTGAGAGCGCAACATTATCCCATAGTCGGTACTTGATCCTTGAAATAATCATGCAATGCTAGAGGTATTGGATGTCTCATAAAGTTGTTTGCATGTAACTTGGACATTTGAAAAAGTTACAACATCATCTGCGCATGACTTCTGGATAATAATTTCAAGTAGTTCTTTAGGAAGAGAGAGAAGAGTTGTTCATGAACTTGCTCCCTCCATGTTTCAACTAACAAAAAGAAAATACAATTAGGGATTTTGAATACTTTTCTAATAAGAATGTAAAAAAATAGACATAATAGGATAATCTTGTAATTGAACAATATATCCTAACTTGGGGTACCCTATGTTAAAATCTAGGTTATCTACTATCTATTTGCCGACATATATTCTTAGGGGAATTTTTCGTGTTCCCTTAATAATGGTTCATACAAATCTTGTGAATTTACCAAAGCATATCCCCCAGGAGTGTCGTAACCAAGAGTGCAGCAAGGCCCATTGTCGTGCACCAGTTCCCGTTCAAGTCTAGATCAAATCGGTGTTTTCAGGTTTTACCCCTAGGTACATCTGTGCCAGAGCCGCCTCTACCTGCTCGTATCCAGATAGGGATGTATTGCTCGGAAAACACACAAAATCTCTACAATACCAAAATTCTAGTATGTTCTTTTATACTAATCCTCAAAGTTCATCTTAGGTCTACGTGCTCTAATCAGAGTTTATCTAAATCTAGCTTCCAAGGTTTGTACTAAACTTCCTCTGATACCAATTGTAATGCCCCGACCCTAGGTACCCAGAGTCGGTGCATTATTACATAACATTGTCATGATCTCAAAGGATCAAGTCTCGAAAGACCGACTAGTTTAGTAGTCTTTGAAACACTAGATATATTAAGAAGTCTTACATTACATCATAAGGTAAAAAAAACTAAAACAACATCTTGTCTTCATATCCCCTCATACTAGCCTTGCAGGTCATTCATAAATTACTTCTTCTCATCCTGGGAAAAATAAAACACTGAAAGGGGTGAGCTCAGATTCTCAGTAAGGATAACAATATAGTATAAGCTTTCATAGATAAGCATAACACTTAAAGAAATTTTTAACTAAAACAAAATCCATTTAAACATGAACTCCAGCATAATATGGAAAAGATAAAACGAAATAATGCCATTTATTTATTCAGATGGATGTTCCGCTAGTCGAACGATCTCATGCAATATCAATAACCACTTTCATAATGATGGAATTCATAATGTCAGACTATCATAACCTCATAGCCAAGGCCTCGTTCCAAGACTACAAATAAGATTTTGTCAAGGCCTTGTGCCAAGACACTATTTTTCTTCATGAGACCTACTGATGCATCGAGGAGCTATAGCAGGCTCCACACGTCACTTATTAATTCCAATTCATTTCTCATATGAAAAAGTTTAAACATTACATAAACATTCATATTAAAACTAACATACGAAATGTCAATACTTTAACCACAAACCATGAATGGTATAAAAATAGAACACCCACATCAAACATAACTCATTCGATACAATATGTAAGATTGTATTATATCACATTATACTCAGACAAGAATAATTAAGGATGTTGACATAGATGAAAATAATTATCAAAATTATTTGAGAGAAATATCCCCTTTTTTCTTGAAATCATTTAAAAGGCACACTATTTGTCAAGAAGCCATTTAAAAATAGATTTTTGAATCAAAGTGTCCCATACCAAATTGAAACTTTTAAAAGGAGTTTTAATTTTAAAACTTTAATGTCCATATAAATAAATACTTAAAACCATTTTTTAAAACTTGGACATTAAGGAGCATGATTTAGAATAATAAGTCTTTAAAACATTTAAAAATGATATTTTAGTTAGAGTTTCTAACCAAAAGAGAGACACTTGAATACAAATAATTGAGGTAATCAAAACATTGTAATATCATGAGAATAAAGGAATTCATGATATACTATGTCAAAGTACATTATATACACCACATAAAAGTGATTTGGTGTATAACAACAAAGAAGTCTCAATGGAATGTAAATTGAGATAAAATCTCTCATAAAGGTTGTATCCTTAGGTTAAGGATAAGTCAACGACATAATTATGTGTGACAAATATAAATACACTATATATGATGGGATATTCAGTGTAAAACAATAAAGGACATTCACACATATTCTTGTAAAAACAACACCGACGAATTGGATGTGTAACTCAACAAATGGAGAATGAGTTAAAATTACTCTTATCAAATTCATATCAATGACTTGAGAAATTATCAATGGAGTGATTATGTGTATCAAAATTATATCCCCATGAAGGGGTGTGGAAATTATGACATAATCAAATGAATAGTGATTCCACACATAATCTTGGGGTAATATAATCAATGAAATATGCGTAAAGCCAAATGAGTGGAAATTGAAATTTTGAATTCCCTTATCGATTAGGAAACATATGAAACATAGACCCATGAAATAAGGATCATAAAATGATGATGTAAATACCCATAAATTAAAGTATAATACACAATTAATACAATTACAGGTAGTACGCATACACTACATGCAATAAATAAGTGGTGAACAATGGAATTCTCACGAAATTAAGAGTGAGATAAGAAACCCCTTACCTTGTACTTTTCCTTGGTTGGGGGTAGGTTAACCTCCTGTATAATGTTGAAATAATTGTTATTAAATTATTCATGGATCATATACATTAATATGATATCATATATTATCTTTTAACATTGCTTTGTTAATAATATCTTATAATTATCGTCGTTTCAGGTGTTAACTTACTCATTTTCTATTATATGTTTTGTTAAGTAGGCCATGTTTGTCATGGATAGGTCGTATCTTATTCATATCCAGAATGATATAAAGTTATTAAACATTATTTTTAAATCATAAAATTATAATTATACTTGAATGGATATGATGGAGAATTAATCTCATCACGTTCGTGGAGACGGTAGTCCGTACGTACGCACGAGCGACAATATCATTCTTTTGATATTAAAATAACATATAATTGGATGGTATATAATATACACAGAATCATTATCATGTTATATTAATTATTTAAATGAGTTAAACATCATTATTATACCCACCCAAATAATAATATATTGAATAACAATTAAACCACGACGTGGAGACGGTAAGCCTTACGTACGCACGTATGGTGACATGTTATTCAAAAGGGTGGATATAATACTGAATATGGTTGTACCATATTTATAATAACATCACATTATATATATGATACTGGAGTTATTATTTTATAATAGTAATAACAAAGGAAGAAGAAGTGGAAGAAGAATGGAACTTGGAAAAAGGGTGGTGAAATCATTACCTCTTCTTCGGGTTCTTCCTTTTGATTTGATCAAAATGGATCCTTAAGATGGCTTTATGATCTAACTAAGGCCTCTAGGTTGTATTTAGGGAATTTGAGAGAGTATTTGGGCAGGGGTGGGTCGAACCAAAAGTCTTTTAAGGTGTGAATAAATGAGAAGGAGGAGTGCCCTTTTATAAGAGGGGTGAGGGGCAACTTTGGAAAAGCTAGAAATATTAATTTATAATAAATTCATATTCGGTTTCTAATGGCTCCAAAGTTGATTATTCAAAGGTTAAGGTGGGTATAGGTCGAAAACCATTCATCCAATAGAATGTAGGCAGGTTTGGGTCACTATATTAACCTTATCTATAGTTTTAACTCTTAGTTAATTAGTTTGACATTAACCATGTCACTTTGTATTTTTATATTATATAGTTAATAAACATACTATATACATCCAACCGACACCCAAGTGGTCCATTAATGATACACCTATCATGATATAAGTCTCTTGGCCGAACCATATATTTTTAGGAATTTAATATCAATTAATAATATAATATTTGTTTTAAAAACTCTTTTATGTCAATTTTGACACTATTCAATAGTGGATTTTTTTGAAACTCATAACAGAATGATTACTTCTAAAAAAGTTAATTAAATCAATAATAATATGTCATATTAACCTAGAAAATTAGTTTAATTCAATAAAAGTCTCAAATTTTATTTATTTGGGTATTTATAATATCCATTATTCTAATTGTTCACTATTATGGTAATTACTGCATCACCATTGTGTCATAACTAAATTAAATTATTTAATGTATAAAAATTATAAATAAAATATCATTATGTTTTAAATCTTTTTAGATTTCTAATGAATATTTATTGTTTAAAATCCAACATATATAACCCTATGTAACAATTGTTTTGATAAAAGATATATGTTTTTTTTTGATTTTTGTATTCATTTTAACTTAATTAAAATAAAGTGTCCCTATCACTTTCAAGTGGATCCATGGGGTCCCAAAATCGACAAAAAGATGACCATGGTAGACCATGTATCAAACAACTGGGTTAAGACACGTTTTAGGGTAATTTAGTATTATTATAATATTATTTTTTAACCCTTGTTTACCGGATTTACCCTTTAACCATGGTAAATAAAATATTTACCGAAGTAATTATCCAAAATGTCTAGAAATAAAAGTTACCTATTTACACAATTTGAACATCATGATTTTAAATATTTAATCCATTTTTTCAAATTCAAAACACATAAGTGGAAGAAATTAATTTAAAATTAATTCCCGTTGTTAAAACAAAAAGCGTGTTTTTAAGAGGTAATAAATATCAAAAGATTGACACTTGTTTATGTCTGGTTTAAATGTGAAATTATGTCCAATGACAAAAATTTAATTAAATGGTAAATATATATTCTAAATATACTTTAAAACCACTCAAATTCATAATTTATCAATATTAGTTATTTCGATTAAAAAAGTTGTTTTTAATTAAAATTTAGTAATTTTCACTGTTCATCAATATATGAAAGTTATCTGAAAAGTACCAAAATTTCACCCTAGGATAATTTCGATATTTCGAATCCAAAAATGAAGTCAATTTTGAGAGATAGAATTTATAAAATTTCATAACGGCTAGTTTGATTGGTTGTGGTGTGTTAGAATCTCGAAGTTGCGTACAATGCACGCCATTGCATTATTCATAGGGAAACGTACCATGGAAGCTTAGGGTGTTACAAAAAGGCACGCTACAAACTCAACTGTGCCCTCAGTTTTATAATCCGAGCCACCGTTTAGAAGATACTTGAGTTTCAACATCAAACGAATAAATTAAATAATTAATTTATCTGTTTCACCTTCCGAAAGCGAGCGTGGGGTCCAAACATCCCACGCCTACATGTTTTATGTCGATCCTAGGGTAAAAACCCCATTGTAGACCCATAAGTACACTCGGATCTCTGATCTGAAGCACTGTTTAGGAGTTATCCCATTTATTTGGCGTTTCCAGTGTGAACGCACTGAAAATTTAATTCCGGCCACTCCGGGGCTCGGAATCGCAAGCCGTATAAAGGCGCTACTCTGAAATATCATCAAGAATATTCCAAAGTCTTTTGTAGAAAGAACTGGGTTCTTAAATCATTCCCTCCTTCAATATTTTCTTCCCCGAAAAGCAAAATTAGGGAGCAACACAGGGTACTAAGCCCACACCTGGCTTTCCCATAACCAGAAGAACCCACGCACAGCTCTGCGTCACCGCACACAGACCAAAGGATTGATCTGTCCATGCGAAGTAGGCCCTTGCCAATGTCGTGCAACCACTCTAGACTTTGGGGTTAGGGAAAGGCGGTACGGTACCTCTCCATCCCTATGCACGGTCTCACACGACCCGAAGGCCCTCAGGGGTATCTCACCACCCCGGTCAAACCTCTAAGTCATACGCCACGACTAGAATCACCACCCGCACCTGAAACAAGGCCCGGTGATTCCCTCCTTTAGAATATCCATATGGTGAAACACCCAAGGATATATGGTCATATAGGATTCCATAGTCGATGCTCTATTACATGCTCAAAAGGTGAAGGAGTCAACACTATCGACTAAAGGAAAAGGTCTCACGCCTTTTTCCTTACCAACACAGGGTTACACCTGAAGCCCTACATCACCCTGGTAACACCTCAAACAAGGAGCAGGGAGAAAAGCCTTTCACACGCAGAGCCTAAAAATTCTACTGTAAAAAGTAGAAGAGTCACAAGGGGTACCTCTCACCATCCCATGCTCTGCAGGATCATAGAAATCCAAAGCTCGTGGCTACCCGCGGTCCCAACCGTCAGCTCCCAGAGCCTGACGTCGACCGCCTAGTGGTGATGGGGAGATCTCGTAACGTCGTCCCCCACCTCCATCTCCACCCTCTCCTCTGCTAGAACCACCTCTCTGGTTATTACTCTGATCATGGCGCTGCCTCTGTCGTGGTGGTGCACCTGCTGCCTGCCCGAAGTTCTCAGCAACTCGGGTCGGGAAGTCTCGTGCCAAGTGACCTCGCCCATCACAAGCATAGCACCGTCGCTCTCTGGGCTGCACTAGTGCCATCCGACGCCACTTTGGTATACAACCACGCCCCTGAGTCCGGTTTTCGGTAAGCCACCTGCGTCGAGGTTCTTCTTGCCGACGCCCGCTTGATGCGGCAGACGTCTCGGCTCCAACGCGCCTGCTGCCACCACCAACACTAGAACGTGACAGGAATCCCTCTGTCACCAGAGCATGCTCTAGCATGCCGGCATACGTGGAAATTCCCAAGGGTACTATGACAGCATGGATCTCTCGGCGGAGACGCTGCTCAACTTCCACGCTTGGAGGTTGTCGTCATGGACTAAGTCCGTGTAATAGCGTGCATGGTCTGAAAAACTAGCCACGTACTCGGCCACTGTCATCCCTCCCTACAGAAACTGCAGGAGCTCCTGAATCTGAACGGAGCGCAAGAAGGAGGGGAAAAACTCCTTACGAAACAACAACTGAAAGTCGCTCCGCGAAAGTGACGACTCGTATGAAGCTGAGTCACCAGACTCCACCAAACGCCAAGACGATCCACGGAAAAGGCTAGCTGCCAAAGCCACTCTCTGATCTGTTGGCATCTGCACAAGCCTGAAAAGGCGAACAACTGACTCTAGCCAAACCTCTGCTGCCTGAGAGTCTAGCTCACCACTGAACCTCAGCGGTCTCTACCGCTAGAACTCACGTAGCACGCTCAACCTGCTCTCAAGCTCAGCCTGCTCTGCTGAAACTGTCTACTACTCAACAGGTGGGGGTGCTGTTATCGGCCCACCCGGAGAAAGGGGCTCGCATGATGGGTCCTGGACTATGGCCTTGTAGCTCACAGGGTCGTCGTCATGAACCAAAGCCGGTATCCTAGCTAGCTGTCCTCGCGGAGACATCCTGAAAATTATCAAGGAGTTCCACTATCAGATGAGCATATATGTATATACCAATAGCAACGATGAGGAGCTGACTCAAGAAGGACAGTCAAGACTCAGTCCTATGTGATTCACAAACAAGTTTCCCAACAACAAGTGTCTCAGCATTCCGAGTCGACAAGCAAGTTATCAAGGTCCTGGTGAATGGATACGTCGGCCGCCGCACCATCACTGGACTCCCTGACCTGAGAGACGATCTCGAGACACGTTATCATTTTTTCCCTATATCCCAAAAAATTCCTCATTTAGGGACATCCGCACAACATCCCAAGGAAGGAACCACCTCTGATACCACTTTGTCACGACCCGACCCTACCTGGGCTCGAGCCACAACTACCCCAAGCCCGCCTCCATAGGTCAGGGGCTGGCGACTAGTGCCGAAGGCACAACAACTCGGGGAGGCCTTTGCCTATGTACTTGTACACACACACACGCAGCAAACTCAATGCAAAATTGTAGAGTAAAAGAAAATACAGGCAAAGAAAAGGGAAACTGTCATAAATAAACCACCAGAGTGCATCGACCTCTAAACAGTACAGGGTACAAACTGAAAAGAAAAGGGAAAAAACATGTGCCCAACCAAAAAGTGCCACAACCCGGCAACAGGTAAACAAAAAGAAACAGCTGACGGGTCTCCCACCTGGAACCTGGCCACGATCACCGCATGCGGTCCAAGCTCCCATGCTCCTACGCTCCACTGAAGTCACGCTCCACCTGTATGTCGTCTGCAAGGGCACACCAAGTGCGGGCAGAGCCCAAGCAGGGGTGAGTATAAAAATACTCAGTAGGATACCCCGAAGGCTCGAGGGAGCAACAAAGCAGGTACCGAAGGGTGAGCAGTAGAGGGAATGGGGAATAGAAAGGAGTACAACCAAGGGTGCAGTAAAGAGTAACAGCTCAACCCAACAAGAGAAAGGTAGAAGACTCGTCCTAACGCAACGAGCTAGGAACGGTGAGAAGGTACACTTCTTGTCGAGCTTTCGCTGCCTATAGCAAGAGAGTAGACTCATCCAACCACGAGAAGCTAGACGCAGAAAGCAAGTGGCATACCATGCGCGTCATTGCCTCTCCTGGAAGGAGAGCAACCAAACCCAAGAAGTGGGTACCAGAACATGGTATATACAAATCCATAAGCTCTGTCAAGAAGCCCGAACAAGACCGTAAGGGGATCTCTATCCCGTTGCTCATCCTAATAAAAGAGTAGCCAACAGTTCTAAAAGAAACACCATCGATGCCCAGCATCCCGCACGTCTGCCCCGAATCTCATGCCAAGGGGCTCAATCACCACACCTCGACACTATCCGCTTTGGGCGGCCCGGACTCGCCCGCACGAGTTTAGATCGCGTCACGAGAATGCATCTTGGTGGGGAATGTGCCCCTCGTACTTGAGAGTTCTAGGGAAAGTCAAACCACACCTTGTCACTGCCCAGCCCTGCTGGAGGGTAAACCATAATACATCAACAGGCGACCCATTGCCCAGCCCTACTGGAGGGTAGACCTTAATACATCATCAGGAGACCCACTGCCCAGCCCATTTGGAGGGTAGACCTAGAATAAGTCGACAGGCGACCCACTGCCCAACCTTGCTGGAGGCTAGACCTGGAACTAGATGATGGGAGACCCACTGCCCAGCCCTGATGGAGGGTAGACCCTAAGAGGTCTTCAGGTGACCCACTGCCCAGTCTCTGCTGAAGGGTAGACCCTATGTGAGTCGGGTGACCCACTGCCCAGTCTTGGCTAGAGGGTCGACCCTAAGAGCATCGGGTGACACACTGCCCAGTCTCTGCTGGAGGGTAGACCCTAAGAAGCCGATGAGTAACCCACTGCCCAGCCCCGCTGGAGGGTAAAACTCAGAACTGCTCTAGCCATATCCACTGGAGGGTACAACAATGGCCAACCAAACATGAAGTGGGTATCGCGCAACCTCCCAACTCCAGAACAACTCACCTAAAAGAGGTGCAGCATCTGCTCCAGCACTGGGTGTCACTAGCACCGTTACTGGACAATCCATCGAGAACGAAACCATGGGGAGACCACTCAACCCTGCTGGTCAAACAAATGAGTAAAAATCTAGGGGAAATTCAATCAACCCTACTAACCAAACAAACGAGCACAAAGGGACCCTCTACGCCGCGAGAGGTCCAAGTACGCAAAGCAGAACACGACACGCACATGGGGCCAACACGACGTGTGGCCCCAAGTCAACCCCAACCAAGCGCACGAACGTCTCAAGTATGAACCACACGTACCTCCAAGTGCTCTCGTATACTCCCATAGTATATCACATCTCTAGCCCAAGGGATATCGTGCACACGACACCCAATGTCAACGCGAAGGCGTGACGTAACAACTCCTCCTCAAAGGCCCAGGCACGACCAACCACGTCTCGTGGACCAATTACATCACTCTCCCAAGAGTGCACGATCACACACCAAGGGTCCGCCACAATGAAGGTAGGGCGAACCACCACTAGAGCACCTTCCATGCTTCCACATTTAACAATATCGTGCAAGAGGCTCCGCACAACCAAAGGGATCACACTGTTGTAATCCTCGCGGAAAAACACGTGAGATCGACTACTTACTCGCCTCTAACGGATATCTGATGGAAAAGTCACCAACACAGCCTCACGCCCGAACGACACCACGTGATCCCGAGTCTCGGCCCCGAGAACAGTCAGACGCATCACACCAATGCGACCCCCTTGGGAAAACAATTCAAATGCACTACTCACTTGAGTGCAATGGATATCCGGAGAAAAAATATGCATTCTGACACACCGCACATGAGCGGTGCCACATGGGACCCTCACCCCGGTCCCTAAACTCAACGAACTAATCACACTGTTGCGATCCTCTCGAAAAAGTACACGAAATGGACTATTCACTTGTCCAAAACGGACACCTGGTGATAAAGTTGGAAATCCCCGTCAAATCCCAAAACGGCCCTCTTGGGGCCTGCACCATCGTGTGGAATTACAGCGGGAAGACTATGCCAACGCGATGCCCTCAGAAAAACATCCAGCATCGACTGCTCGCACGCCCCGAACAGACGTCCGAGGAAAAAGTCGCTAAAACGCTGCACACAACTCAAAAGATGGGCCGTGGGGCCCATGCCTACACTCCTGCTTCAATGCCCGAAACCGTCCTGGAAACCTCCGGTTCGGTTTCAGGGTCTCAACGCCACTGACGACGCTCAAAACGGACGCCGGATGTGTCTGCGCCACTCAAAACAAGATTCTTGGGAAAAACGCTCGTCCACTTAAAGACATGTCGTGCCTCCGCGGCCCCTCGTTTTGGGAATTAAAAATTCCTGAAACCATCTCAAAACGTCCGCATCAACGTCAGGTCCACGCCGCCATAGACGGCGCTCAAGATGGACGCCCGTAGCCCGAAATACAGGCGTACAAACATTTTTTTAAGGGGGGGCGGGGACCCCCTTGGGCCGGACCGGCCCGGTCCGGCCGGTCCACCCCGCTCGGGCCGGCCTGCTGGGACCGCGGGCCACCACCCCATGCGAGCCCCCTCGCCCACGCGCCGTGCGGGTGCTTGCTCCCCCGACCGGCCGGCAAGGCCGGTCTTTCTTTTTTTTTCTTTTTTTTGTCACGTGGAGACCCGCCTGTGGCGGGTCTCAGTCTGCCGTCGGGGTCCCACACCGCGACCCCTCCTCGCCCGCGCCGGCAAGGCGCATACTGGCCGACCGGATGGCCGGCCTCCTCCTCCGCTGCTGCACCTGAAGCCCGCAACCGAACAACCAGCGCCCTGCCGACCTCCGTTCGGCCTGGACCGCCGGACCGGCGCGCGAAGCCGCCGGACCGCCGCTACCCTGGGCTGCCACCGCCCGGAACAACCCGAAACTCCTCCACAAACACGCAATCTTCAGCGAATGATTGCGGTTTCCTCAAGAATCCAAAACCGAATCCAAAGGATGCATCAGATAGCTCATAAAAACTACTACGTGCTCAAGGGATTTGATTCGACAATCGAACAACAATCGACGCATATAATTGAGGTTGAAATAAGGTTCAGAAATTAAAACGCAGTCAAAACCTCCTACCTCGCTGGGCTTCGCCCGGAGCTTTGTCATGATCCGTCAGAGTCGCGCCTTGCCGGAGTTGTCTTACCGGAGGAGGAGGGGGAAGAGGTAGGATGGGGGTCCTGTTCCAGGGAGTGAACAAGGGAGGGGGAAGGGGATTGGTTTAAGTAGGAAAACTAATTAATTAAAAACATTAATTAATTAAAACTCCCAATTTAACCTGCATCTGAAATGCTTGATAGGGTCAAGGTTAAGCCTCCAATAGGGTAAACACCACCTCCCGTGCACAATAGAAGTATCAGAATTTTATTTTGAGCATCTGTTTGGAAGATATAAAGCTGAACTCCCCAAGCCGCAAAATTACGAAAACACCCCCGGGGCCATTTTTCACAGACGGCCCACGCCCGAAAAACTTACACCCCTCCTAGGGTAAACGGCACACTCCGAACTCAACGGTGCCCTCGGTTTTACAATCCGAACCACCGTTTAAGAGATATTTGAGTTTCAACATCAAACGAATAAATTAATTAATTAATTTATCCGTTTCACCTTTCGAAAGTGATCGAGGGGTCCAAACATCCTGCGCCGACATGTTTTATGTCGTTCCTAGGGTAAACACCCCATTACAGACCCATCGGTACACTCGGATCTCAAATCTGAAGCACCTTTTAGGAGTTATCCCATTTATTTGGCATTTCCAGTGTGAACGCACTGAAAATTTAATTTCGGCCACTCCGGGGCTCGGAATCGCACGCCGTCTGAAGGCGCTACTCTGGAATATCATCAAGAATATTCCAAAGTCTCTCGTAGAAAAAACAGGGTTCTTACACATATGAAATATGAAAAAGTGAGATCATAAAATTATTTACAAAAATAACAAGTGTGATCTCTTCGCCAATTATTAAAGCTCACCCATCTCATGTCTCATTCAAAACATTACAAAATTTTGATTCAGAAAATTACAAATAAAAACAATTCTCATAATCTCTCCTCTCACCTTATAATGCATAGTTTGTACATAAAACCAAGAAAGGAAGGATTTTGTAAAAATCTTAGTAGGGTACCTGAAGAAGTGGTAATGTTCTTCAATGAGCGACTTTATTTTATTTCTTTATCCACCTCCTTTGATTAATTTTAAACCATTCTGATATAATAAAATTAGTATCTTCAATATAATGGAATTTTCTTATAACAATTTTATTACTTACAACCATCTCCACATAAATCAAATAGGTTACAAAATTATTGTTCATGTGAACCATAGACTAACTCTTCTAAACTGATGTCATTCATTTTTTCCATCAACACATATCAATAATAGTGATAATAATGTTTTTATTATTTATATATGATAATTATGATATAATTATGATTTTTTAATTATTATATAATAGATACCATCACAATCATCATTTTGGGATTCGTTCACACTTTAATGGAAGGTATCATGGACTTTTCAATAAAAATGTTTGAAAAAATATTAAATAAAATTGATTCCAAAATGATTATATATTTACATCATTTAATTTTATTTCATTCAATCTTACATGCAAATTGAAATAGCCTTCAGGCATACTTACGGCCTACCGTCTCCCGGAATTGTGTATTTAATTTCCTATGAAGAAATTTTTTGGATTACTATAAATACATATATAATTAATATATATGATACTCATATCATGGTTAACATTTTGGGGATGATAAAAAAATGATCTATGAAATGGGTCTAAAACTGACAAGTCATAACATACATCAAAAAAAAGTATTTTATTGCACGAAATGTGACATTAACATGGAATTATTGATAAATAGTTAATAAATTAGAATAACTAAATCATATATGATATGATATATATTAATATGGTTCTATAATAAATGTATACCATACTTATATTTATTATAATGGAGGTTTGTATGAGTACTATAGAAGTCAAGACTTAAGGTAAGTTATTTTTTTCTTAACTCACTACTAGAAAATGGCCTTTTGCGATGGGAAATTTGTGAGAGGCCCATCAAAATTAGTCCCTTGGGAAAGACTATTTTGGTTGGGATTCATTTGCTATTGATAATAGTTGTTAAAATTAATTATTTTCGAGAGTGATGTTTTCCCGTTGCAAATAGCTTTGGCATGCATATCGCGCAAACCCCTAGAAGGACTATTTGTGATGGGAATATACCTTCATTAAAAATACTCTCCCATCATTATTTTTATTTTTGATGGTAGTTAAGTCATGTCACAAAAAAATATCGGTAAACATTTCTTTATGATAAGGCCCGTGAGAAATAATTTTGATCACTATTTTTTATTATCGATGGAATTATCTCCTGTTGCAATTAAAGTGTCTGCATAGGGTATTTGGGATGGGCCCCATCACAAATACATTTTCACCACCATCTTAATTAATAACTATGGTTCTATTTAAAAATAGAATCATCACATATAATGTTATTTTTGATGGGTCCTTTTGAATATTATATAACCTCTATAAACCCCCCCCCCCCGAATTTGATTTATTATGTTCTTCTTTGAAATTCATCCTCCTCCTCCACTCTCATCTTCTTGTTCTTAATGTTTTCCAAGTTTTAAATTTTATAGGGGTGCAACATTAAAGCATTAAATCTGCTGAAAGATTCAATATTAAGGTATTTATTTAATGTTTTTAATTTTTATTTAATTTAATTAATTTATATTGTTAGTAATTATTAGTAATTAGCACTAAATATATTTATTTGTATTTATTTAAAATTAGTTGGTTAAATTTTTCGTTATTTTGTTTTGTGTAATAGTAATTAATTTATTAAATTAATTTATTTTTAATTATTAATAACTATTTTTATAGTGAAGTATTTAGTAATAAGTACTTTTAACTAGTAGTACATATTAATAATTTGTTTCAATTAATAAACATTTATTAGCAATTAGTAGTAATTTTTTGTAATTGGTAATAACTTTTGGAAATTGATAATAATTTGTTCTAGTTAACAATAATTAGTTGTAATTACAAGTTATTAATGGTCATAAGAATTAATTAGTGCTGATTATATATAATTAGTAGTAATTAAATTATTAAAAGGATAGTTAAAATTAGAAATAAATTAAAAAACATTAGTAATTATTTTTTATAAATTTAAAAAATTAGTAAATTGTTATAAAATAGTATAAATTAATATAAATAATTATAAATAATTAATATTTTTATTTAAATATATAAAATAATTAAAAATATACAATTTTCATAAATTAATAAAAATATTTTACATTAGTATAATTTATTATAAATTATAATGAACTAATATAATTTATTTTGAATTACTAGAAAACTTAAAATGAAATAGTTCCTCATTTTTAGGTGTTGAGTAATAGAAAATTTGACATGGTTTACATAAATTGGTTTCATCACGTGAAGATTTTAAAATCTATAATTTACACCTTTTTATTAATTTATAATATATTTATTTACTTTATTTTAAATTAGATTAGAAATTAGAGACAATTAGTGGAAATTTTAATTACAACTAATTACAGGTAAAATGGATAATAATTTAATATAAAGTAAAAAAATATATAATAAAATACTAAGATGTTGAAAATCATAGAATTTTAGATGTTCACGTTATGAGAAATGAACTATGTGTGCCAGCCGAATCCAAATTTTCTTTAGGTCGATTGAATCGGGGCATGGATGATGTCTGATGTGCTGATTGAACTAGTAGTATTAGGTGGAGGAGATGCATCGATGAGTGGGGTATAAACACGAGAAGATAATGAAAAATATGAAAAAGTCATTAAATTTTTTAAATATTTGGTTTTAATTAGTAGTAATTTTTTTAATTAATAGTAAATAATTTTAATTTTTAATAACTTGTTTTAATTATCATTAACTGGTTTTTGTTAATAGTAACTAATTATAATTGATAAATAACAAAAATTAATTAGTATAACTTAGTAATAATGTATATATCATAGTTATAAGTAATAATAATATATAGTATTTTAAATAAATAATAGTAAAAAGTAAAAAATGAATGTTAAACAACTATAATTAAGAAAAATTAGTACCAATTAGTAAAAATTAATGGAAACTAACTATAATTTTTGAAAATTTGCATTATTAGTAGAAATTAGAGATGATTAGTCAAATTAGTGGAAATGACTAACTATTAGTAAAAATTAGCATCAATGACTAAAAAATAGTAAAAATGAGCATTGATTATGAAAAATTAGTAAAACAATAGTGGTACACAAGTATAATTTGTAAAAATTACCGTAATGTAGAATTAATTAGTAATAATTTACAATAAATCACTATAATTATTAACATTTAGTTGTATTAGAAAAATCAGAATAAATGACTAGTAATTAATAAAGATTATTAAAACAACATTATATAAATATAATTAGTAAAAATTAAAGGTAATCAGTAAAAATGAGTAGAAACTAGTAAAAATTATAGGTGATTAGTAAAAATATATGATAAATCACTATAATTATCAAAAATTAGCAGTAAATAATGATAATTAATAAAAATTAGTATTAAATAATTGTAATTACTAATATTTAGCAGTAACAAGTAAAAATTAAAAAAAATTACCAGTAAATCAGTAAGAATTTAGGTTAAATCATCATAATTAGTTAAAATTTGTATTTATTAGGATAGATTAATAATAAATATCTATAATTATTAAATATTAGTGTTAATTGTTAAAAATTAGAATTTGTTTGCTATAATTAGAAAATATTAGTAAAAATATATTAAAATACCCTAATAAGTAAAAAATTAAAGGTAAAGAGTTAAAATAAGTTTAATTAGTAAGAATTTGTGATAAATCACTATAAATATTAACAATTACTAGTAAAGTAGCATTAAGTCATTAAAATTAATTGTAAAGTAGAATTAATTAATAATGATTAATTGAAAATGGATGTAATTATTAAAAATTAGGGGTAAATACAAAATATTAGTAAAAATAGAGGGAATTAGTAACGATTAGTAAAAATGAACATTAAATCAAAATAATTAGTAAAAATAAATGTTAATTAGTGTAAATTTTCAGTAATTGGTATAAAGAAAACATAAATTGGAAATATTGAAAATATTTATAAGTAAATTACATATTTTTAATTTCATACTTTTTTTGGATGATTTTTTCCTTTTATTTGAGTAATCATGAAAAAAAATTGTTTTAAAATTTATTGATAAATATGTAATAAGAAGGTTGAACAAATATTTCTTTCCTTATTTTGATTTCATAAATCATCTTAGTAATCCATAAAGCTCTGGTATAAATCTTATATATATTGAGGGTATTAATGGGATTATATCATTTTCATCATTAAAATATGAATTTTATTCATAAGAGACAATTATGTGTCCACGTAATAAATGTGATCCGGGGAGGTTTGACACATTTGATAGTGTTGGGAGTCATCTATTTTGTTTTTGTTTTTGAAAAGATTGTTTTTTATCAACATGATGAACGTAGTTCCTAAGAAGATACTAAGAATTGTTTTCTTGATCTATCACGATTTCATAATTTAGTATATAATGTGGTTGTTCTGTCTTTTTAACAAAATGAAACTCTGGATGATATTAATTTAACTTCTAATTTGAACCATATAAATTTAATATTTTTTGTCTGATGAGGATTCCTTATTTCCTAGAAATAAGATAAGAAAATTTGAAGTGATAGAAATTTTTTTGGATATTAAATCAAATAATGTAATTGAAATTTATTTGTTTTGATCAGATATTCTCTATAGTTAAGCAATGTTACCTCAATTAAATGTGTTTCCTAAAAATTTCTATGAGAAAAAGATGCTATTTTTTTAATTGGATCTTTATTATCAAAAGATTCATGAATGTTCAAATGATTTCATATTATATTATCGTCAAAATAATTTGTTAGTTATTTTTATTACCCATGGACAATCAAGGTAAGAAGAATCCCAAATACATATGGTTGGATTGATTTTGTAAGACAGTTGAGGTAGTACCCACTTATACCTAGATTGAAAAGTTTATTTATTTCTCAGAATACAGTGTAATTGGTGTCATGGAAGAAAAAAAATATTTCAACTGGTAAAATATTAAGTCATCTCTCTAATGATGATTCATGAAAACATGTTGATCATGTATATTTTTATTATTCTTTAGAATCTTGAAATGTGTGATTTTTTCCTTCTACTGGTGGCTTATGTCCAATTATTTTTTATGATAGTCAATATTATTATTGGACAATCATTATTACTCCATACAATTTACCCCATGTATGTTTATCAATGAAAAGTATATCTTTTTGACATTATAAATTTTATGAAATCTAAAAAATATCATCAATGATTATTTGATTCCATTCATTTATGAGTAAATTTTAATATTTATAAATAGTGTCAGTACATATGATGTTTGTAAAATACAGAATTTCTTATTGAATGCTTCAAAAATGTGGACAATTAGTGACTTCCCATCATAATACATGTCATCTGGCTAGAGTACACATGGTCCAAAATAATGTCCATACTGTATGAGAGAAAATAGTGTTTATGATAGTTAATATAAGAAAATATTTCGTTTTCTACTATTATCCAATATATCTTCCTACCAATCATCCTTTTCAAAGGAATAAATTTCATTTTTGAAAATGTATAATCGAAATAGATGGAACTGGAACAATGATCTCTTGTATTGGTTTCAAATATGTTTTATATCCATTACCTCACATTACATTTGGATTGAGTATAAACCAAAAAAATAGATGGATTTAGGAAAGAACAGAATTGGATAAAACAGAACATTTTTTAGGATCTACCATATTCGTCATATTTGTTAATCAGTTAAATGATTTATGCAATGAATATATTGACAATAAATATTGTGATATCATATTTTATATTATTTTAGAGACACTTGTTAAGTGAAAATTTAATATAAAGGCATGTTTAGATGTCACCAAAATTTCTAGATAACCAGAACATAATCTATTTGAAAATGTGAGATAACATAAGTTAATGAATTCAAAAGCAGCTTATTAATTTTCTACAGAAATTCTTTTGAAATATTGTTAGTGTATTTCAAATTTGATGTTCTGGACGGTTATGATTCCCATTGGGATATATGTAATATAAATGGTTATATTATAAGATTAAAAATTCATGAATATCATGCTATAATTGAAATAATTCTACCAATTGGATTTAGGTGTGTTTTGAATTATATGACTTGATATGTAAAAATAGAAATATAATATTTATCTGAGACATTTGTGTAGTGATAATAGACTATGATTATCTAAGAAAACTAAAAGAAGATGTTATTTTAATTTTATGTAAATTATAAAAAAAAATACAATGGATTTCATTTATTCAATGGGACATTTAATATTACTTTTTCCAAATGAAGAAAATTGTGGAGGGCCTGTACAGTTCCGATGGATGTACTGGTATAAGTGATGAATGCATAAATTGAAGAAAAATGTACATGACAAAGAATCAGTTGAAGGAAAAATTGAATAATAATATTTGTCAGAGGAAATTTCTTTTTATGCTCCCATTATATTAAATCTAAATATCCCTAAAAATATAACTAATTGGGTCGTAATTAGAGAAATTTTAATGGTGAGATGAATAATCAATTTTTAATTTTTAATCACCCCAAACATGGCATTAGTGGAATTCATGAATGATTTCTTTCAGATGATGAACATCACAGAGCTCATAAATAGGTTCTTCTCAATTGTGAATAAATGAAACCCTTTGTATAATGATTTCTAATATCACTTATTCTGAATTTATTTTCAAAGTAAATAAATATTATTTTATTTATAAATTGTATGATAATCATATTATGAAATTGAATCGAAAAATTATAGTAGATTATCATGAAGAATATTGGAAAAATAATTTTTCCTACTGGTTTCAAAAACTAGTTACATTAAATGTTTATAGTTAAACATACAAAATAAATTTATTACTTATTACATTAATTTTTTTAATTATTGAGGTATCTCAACATGCTGAAAAAATTGATAATCGATTTATTTTAATGACTAACCCACCATAAGAAATGGATAAATATTATTATGCATATGTAGTGACTGGTTTCTGATTTTGTACACGTGTATATAAGAAATAAAAAACAATGAATAATGGTGTTTTCTTGAGATTATATAATCATAGAAAATGTGAAGTGAATTTTATTCCTTCCTAGAAGAAATATTTAAACTATGCTATCTAGGCAATAAATATGTAAAAATGTTTAAATGTCATTGGTTAGATACTAATATAGGATTCAGTGTTCATCTACGCTAAATAATTATTGACATTAAATATAAAATCCTTATTATAGTAAATGAACCATTTGGAATGTCTCAATAGAAATATAAAAATTTATTTTGAAAATAATTGTACTTCATAAACAGAGTTAAGTGATCGGTGGAGTATAATATAAATGAAATATTGTGAAAATTAGTTAATCCAAATTGAATGTGGTTCGACTAAAGTGAAAGGAACTCAAATTTTTCAAGAGAAAACTCCAAATCCTTCTTTTCCAAAAAGATATAAGAATATCGATGATGACACCCCACAATTATGGGTCGATGTTGATGATTATATTATTGATGTAACAAATGAATAGAAAATATTATTAGATGATGAAGCTAAAACTCCTATAAAAATTGATCTCCTTAAGGATAAATTTGAAGATATTGACACCTTTATTCATGAAGATGAGGATGAAGATGAAGATTGACATAATTAAATAATAGTTATAATCATATATAATATATATATACATAGTACATTTTTTCAATTATTTGTTTAATGTATTAATTTGGTGTTTTAGATAGAAGATGATTGTTTATATGATTTGTTTCATGAGTTGGATAAACCCACACTACATGGTGGCGAGCCTAATGTTACATCATCTGATCCTTATACTACTAGTATTTTTGTGATGATTGAAATGGGTCATAATCTTATGAGATTGATGATTCCTAACCCAATACCTATGTGAAATCCATTTTTGAGTTTGATCCTTGAATTTGGATGTATGTTTAATTTTGTATCTTCGTTAGTTTTCAATAATTTTCAATAATTTATTTATATAAATTTTTTTTTGAGTATTTGTTCTATTTTCATGTCTTTTCACATATAGAGGTTGGGTAGGGGAGTGTTATATTGTGGAATAATTTTTCTATGGCAGGGGTGACGTGGGATCAGATTCCCATTTATGTTCAAAACTGTATGTTTGATCATTGGATTGTACGAAAATAATTAATAGTTATTTTGAAATATAAATAATTAGTAACTCGATATTATTGTTTATTTTTAGAGTTTATGGTATCCCATCACTGATAGCATGTAGGGATCTATCTAGGAGGATTTAGAGGTCTGTATTCATGACCATCCAAATTAGTTTTTTCATAATCTAAGGAGGACATCCTTGCAAAAAAGTGGGATTCATAGATTTTAATCAGTCCTGCTACACCAACCGACAATATTACATCTCATCTTAGGTATGGGATTGATTCTGTTAACATTTCATTAGAGATAGTTTTCATAGGAGTGAATCATTATGTCGATAGAACTAGTGGTGGATGAAGGTGATGTATCGAGCTGGTAGACGTACATTAAATACGCATATGCAACATATGGTATGTACTCTTTTAATAATTTACATTACTTTAAATGTGAATTGTGTATTTTATACTCATATATGCAGTAAAACATATTTATATTATGGATTTCCACATTTATAGGACAATGTAAAGTGATCTGGCCACTGGGGATATTACATGCCGTCAGCAGCATCATATTATGGCCAGTATAATAATTTTTGAATTTTAAAATTAACTATATATAGTATTATAACTATTTTAACATTTAATTTCAATTGAAGGATTAATATAAGGCCAAAACTTCTCTAAAATAGGATGAGAGTTAGGAAGATACTGAGGATCAAACTGCTAGTGCAATAGGATTTGATGATGCAACATGGATGGATGTTACTCAGTATACCATTGATAAAGGGTTAGTTATTGGTATCATAACTAGATGGATGCCTAGGAGTTATTATGGTACCATTGTGATGTTGTCTTCTAGCTTGAGGGGATCCCATGGAGAGATGTCATCTATTACTTCATAGAATGAGGAGTAGCTAAGCGATTAGGGTGAGATTATAGAGACAATTTATAGGGAGAAGGAATGAAACCACTGGTAGTAGTAGTAGTAGCAGTGTGAGGAGATTATTCGATGGTAGGAGTAGTAAAATGAGCCAATGATAGAGTACATGCAATGTCTGACTTAGGGTTTAGGGATGGAGTTCCTTCCACCACCTCATCTAGATGACCCTCCTGTAAGTTTTTTTTATTTTTAATATTTATATTTATTAACATTTTAATATACATATTTTTTTGTAATATTTTTTAATTCATATATTTACCATTCTATATAGTTAATTTTTTACTTGTTTATGAATATTTTTTTATTTATTTTTTTTATTTTTTTTTATTTTTTTTATTTTTTTCATTTATTTTTTTGGAATATTAACCCATTGAAAATACTTACTTGTGATGGGTGAATATTCCCATCAAATAATATCATTTTTATATACTAAATAATATTATTTTTGATGGAAAACCTACCCATCGCAAATAATGTTTTTGCGAGGACTCATTGTAAAACAATTATTCACAATTCAATTTTCTATAAAGGGTCACATGTGATGGGTACTCATCTCAAATGACCAATAATATACAATTCATGTTCAAGTTGTGATTTTCCTTCATTTAGATGTATGTTTTGTCATGAACCAATATTCATTCATGAAGAGTTTGAACAGACCCTTATATATTTAATATCATGAATTTATTCACTCTCATGATATTTTAAGTTTAAATTTATGTTATTATTTCATGAGGATTATGATTCAATGATACCAAAGTGGTAAAAGTTCTATTTTATCATTTATCAAGATATTTTATGATTAAGTCTCCAACTTTGAAATTTCATGATCTAACTCTCATGAATTCTGCAATATTTTCTTATCCTATAGTTATACATGATATATTATTATAATGGTATCTTTTTTACACTATTTTTTAATTAAAATAATTAATAAAACTTTTTTAATAAAATCTATCTTTATTTCCATTTTCTGCTGAAAATCAATTTTCTTCCAAAAGATTATTTTCAAAAGAAAATTTTAAAAAAAATATTAATAATCTCTTAGGCTTTTTTTAAAAGTTATTTTTACCCCTTTATAACTTTTTTAAAAAAATTTGAAATTAAACTTCATGTTGTTTTCCAAATAATTCTCATTTGGATTTTACTAAAAATGTGATAGGAATCATTTTTGACATGTATGACATGAATGGAATTTGCTGACATCTCTAACAATCATTGATTTGAATATTAATTTATAATTAATCAATGTAAATTTCAAATAAAAATTTATTTCTTTAAATAAACTATAAAAATAGATTTTCAAATAAAAAATACATTTGCCTCAAAAAAATATTTTAAATGATCATTCAAAAATATTTTCCATCTAATATGAAATGTATTGGTCTTACAAATTTTTTATTTGAGAAATAATCTATGGATACCATTCATATTAGTCCTCTAAATGGTTTATGTCTTGATGAGATGATGTTTTTGAAACACATTTCTCTTCCATGGGTTATACTATGAGGATATTATTATGAAACAAACTTCAAATCATGGGTCATTATATGATGAAATGATTTTAAAAACAATGTATTTTCTATTGGATAAGATATGATTAAATTTGTGTCATACCTATTTCATTATATGGGTTATGATATGTAGAATGTCTATGATCTTTTGGAACACATAAATAGATTTCTCATTAATTGATTTATGTGACATATATATCTCTCTAATTCATTAGATAAATATTTATATCTCACTATATGGATAAGATTGCAATGAGGAATGAGCCCTATTTAGTAAGGATGGTTTGGAATGGATAGAGAACCTAGTTATATAAGAGACATTTTCCACTATTATGGTGTGTGGATTGAACCTGTACTACTATGATGTTTTTTATACTGACACCATTCCAATATGATATCCTTGGAATTGATTCTCGATGGATATGGAAATGATTTTATATTCTTATGTGTATGCCAAAACTTCATGTCTTATGCCAATGAATTTCTCTTGGGGATCATGTTATTTGATTTTCTTATGATTAATGTCTCATGAGATATCAGTATTTATTACATCACTCATTATTATGATTTTTGAAATTCCTGGTGTTGTTTTCAAATTTTATCATAATGTTTACATACCTTTATAGTCATATTATAGATACATATCTTCCTTGTTTATCATTACTGAGCATATGATCCCAACAATTATTATGTTTCCATTCCCCAATTTATGAATATATGTATTATAAGATATGTATAAGAAGGAAACAAAATTTTAATATCTTAGAGGGATATAATGAAGCTCACTCATGGAATAGAGTTTTGGTTTCCAAGTATTCAAAGGTACTAAACTATTATGGTCCTCAATCTTGTATTTGTGAAATTTAATTAATATTATTCAAAAATGATTTAATATTTGTTTACTAAAATCCTTGGTAACTATAGTTGGTAATGTATGGTGTGTTTTTTTACCTATTAAAATTAGGATGAGAAAGCCTTAGTAAGACCCCTAAAGAAATGTATAAGGATTAGAATAAGGATCAGACAATGTATATGAAAATGTCTTGAAATTTTCGTAATGGATTGATTGAGTTGTATCCAAGAAATTAAACCCCTATACGGATACTAGAACTGGATGTGGCTCTGTAACAGATGTACCTGGGGCTAACAATTCTGAAAAATAATATTGATCTTGGCTCAATTTGGAAATGGTGCATAACTATGGGCCTTGCTGCACAACTAGTTTGACACTTCTGGAGGAATTTATTTAAAATTCAAAAACTCATTATAATTCATAATAAATAATTTAAATATAATATGACTATGAATGTACTAGGGTTATTATAATTTTTTCAATATTATATAAGAATGTGTAATGATTTAGACGTCTTATTAGTAATTTCTCATGATAATGTGGTTTCCTGATGTAATTTTTGGTTCCTAAACTATGCTTTTTGGTTTTACTCAATGGATGCACTAGTGGGAAATGGTATTTAAAAATCATATTTTTAAGCCTTTATATGCAATATTTTAATCTATTTTTACAAAGGTAACATTATAAATAGTAATTTCAATATCAGTTTTCATAAATCTTGCAAATAAAATTCAATTAAAAATCCAGTAAAAGCAATTTTCATCATCTATTTAAAAAATATAATGTTAAAAAAAATTAGTTGCCCATTTTTACAAAAAAATAATTTTTATAACCCATCTATTCTATTTTTAGAATCAGTTTCTATTAAATCAGAAAGAAAAAATATTTTTTGGTAGATTTTATGTATGTGTTTCTTTGAAAACTAATGATGAAATATGACAATCATCATCTTTTCAACATCGATTTATCTAACAAAAAATGCCAAAATTCATTCTTTTATATCAGTTATTAGATAAAATAACATTGAATTACAACCTTCAATGATGTTTAGGAAAAAATATATCTATAAACTGATGTTTCAGGATGATAATCATAAAATTTTCAACATCGGTTTTTAGTGAAACAAATGTTGAAACATTAATGGTTCATTTCTAAAATTTTTCTACTATAAATACCAATGTCGAAATAGTTTTTTAGAATTTTTTAAATGTTGGTTTATAAAAACCCAATTTTTATTTTAGTTTTATTAAATCATTATGAACATAAGATTACCATATTCTGAGAACCTATAAATAGAGTGTACATAGCATATGCAGCAGAAAAAATATAACTAAAACACAAACAACAATACATCAGTATAGAAAATATCCAAAATTAATCATCCTCAAACTATCCTCTCTCACACCATTAAAATAAGAACCTTACCTAGGACAAAAACAAAAAGATAATAATCATCCATTTAAACAATTTAACTATAATTCAACACGCACACATAAAAAAAGGTAAACAATGATAATAGTTGATCACAACAGAGAATCTTTTATTTTTTAGACCATATTATATTAATAAAGTATTTAGACCCTCAAAAAATAAGGTAACCAAAACCAATATAATATATTGAATATTTGAAGACGTTAATTCATGTATTTAATAGAGTTTAGTTTATCTTCAATATATGGTCTCTAATGTGATATAAATTTTTTCCAACTAAATTTTCAAGAAAAAGTGTCACAAAATTATATAAAATGGTTTATTAAAATGGTAGGCAAATCATATGATTAATTGTGATTAATTTTATCTTGAAACTATTGGCATAAGTGAATGGATTATAGAGCTGACCAAAACAAATATATTTGTAAGTGTTCAAAATGACATATTACGTAAAAAACCATATGATTTTTAAAAAAATATTATTTTTTTGGAAGCAGGTGACTAACATAGGGAAGCCGAAAATAGATTATTTCACATAGTTTTAGAAAATGTGTTAGTTAATCTAAATTGTGTGTAAACAAATATATGTTGGATATCATGATAAAGGAAAAATACATTTCCTCAAGGTAAAAAATATGTGTTATTTTAGTTTATGAGGTAATTTTTATTATGGTGTTACTTATATAACTATAATTTTTTAATATTTGATTAATAAAGCCACCATGTTTAAATGATACATACCTGAAATAGTGGAATATTTTAAAATCAAATAGAATATATATAAATTAATGAAATAATGAGTATATTATTTCCAATTTTATGAATATAACTAAATGAAAGGTAGCAAGTAATTTAAATATTTTTTGTAGTGTATAGATTTTTTTATAAATCAATAACCCATTGCAAAATATATAAACCAATAAAAATAAATATAATATAACGAATTAAAGAAGAAAATGATTTTCTCAATACCCATTTTTTAACTTTAATTAAAATATATATACTAGATAATTTTAATCACAATCATACATAACACATAGTTTTCCAAACAAAATATACATATGGGTATGTTATTCATTTCTCTATGAACTGGTATAATTTAAAATATATAATAATAATGAATTTTATTAGATTACAAATGTAATATTTTCATATAAAACAAAAAATAATTTGTATTACTAACCTTGGAAAATTCAATTGTCAACCCACTTGTGATTATCTCAAACTTGAATCTTAAAATATAATAACCACATTCCACACATATTATTTGATGATGAAACTAGGGATAGAAAACATTAAATTGAAAATGAAAACCAATATTTTTATATATAATGAACTAAATATTCTATAATATTAGAAAAGTTACCTTCACTTCCTAGTAACATATTCGATTTGGCTTTTTTATTGAAAACATATAGTTGTTTAACTTTTTCTATGAACTATTTTTTCATATATATATATATATATATATTGACTAATAAAAAATTTAGAAACAATTCATGTTAAAAATAAAGAAATTATAAAAAATAATAATACAAAAATGACTAATAAGGAGCTAATTATTTTATGAAAAGGTCATAAAAAAGATAAAAACCAATGTAATATACATTCATTTTGGAAGAATATGGCTTACTACCAATGAAATATATAGTATAAAAAAGTCATCATTAATTACATTATAATGAATATAAGTTCAAAATTATTTTATTGTTCATTCCCAACAAATGATGGAAACAACAGGCACCTAATCTTCATATTTTAGAATCTATCACATATATTTGCAACTCTAGCAGTAGTAGTCACATATTTCATAGTTGTTGAAATGAAATATAGATTTATGAAACAAAAAACACAAATTGCATCATTTGTAATAACAATAGTTTATGGATACCTAATTATGTAATTAATATATAAAGTCACTTAAAGTCAACTTTATTTAAACAATTAAAGACAAATAAAAATAAACAATTTACTTACTTGAAAAAACATTGCAACATTTAAATGTTGAGATGATAAAACACAAAAATATTTTCACTATATTTTTTTGAATATTATCAAATTATAATATCTTTAAAATATATTATATTTCATCAAAAACTCAAAAATATTATCCAATGAAGAGGAAACCTATGTTAATCTTTTTACCCATCAGAACGTCATAATTTTCTGAAGTTATTTATTCATGAACTGCTATTTGTTACATGGTACAAATTATTTTTATTTTAGATAGTCCTATATAAAACATGTCACAAAACATTATAACATATTATCAATCAATTTAAAATATTTTGTTTAAAAAACACAAATATTGTCATTCAGAAAATGAAAAAGGCTAGCCGACCAAAATAAAAAATGACCCATACAATCTCCAACTCAGATAACCTCCTAGGAAATAAATAACTATAAACTATTTGGATCAATAATATATTATATTGATATATTTACATGACCAACAACGAAGGCTCCGGATTTATAGAATAAAAAAAATATTTACGACATTTTATGCTACAATATATACATGACTATCTCTAGCATAAAACTCGTATTATATAGTTGAATTTTAATGAGGAGGTGTAGGATTTATATAGAAATTTTTCATATGATATGAATAATATGACTAATGGGAAGGCTGGGAAGGCTTGGCTGGCTAGACGAACTAGGTAGGCTGAGTAAGCTCTATAGGCTACACAGGGTGTGTGTGTCTAGTCAATTGTTGAAACATAGCCTAAACAACTAATTTAATATGATCACCCATAGACTATTTCTGGTTTTTCATCTAAGATTTAAGGAATCTAATTCAGTGTATCATGATTTCTTATAATAATAACAAAAAAATTTCCTAATATGGACAACTATTTCATATCCTCTTGTGCAGCTAGGGTATTCTAGATTTCCAAATGCAGTAGCTTGGATGAATATCATAGCCTCATGGATAAATGTGGCCTTCATTTCACGGTCTTGAAGTTCATATGAAAATGAAAATTTAAATTATATATTAGTTTTGTTAATTTAAAAATAGTAACATTCATGTAAAAAAATTTATTTCTTAAAATTCCCTCAGATACTTCCTTTGAGTGCTCTGTAAAATAATATTTATTTTTCTTTATTCTTGTTCTTTTACATTTTTCTTGTTGAGTGGGGGGAGATATAGGATCGAAATAGTCCTCATTTTGATTACTAATATATTGATCTCTTACTACATCAAACTTTTTTGTAATCAATTTCCCATCCAAAATTAATACCCTCCACTTGATAGAGTATGATGGAATACATTCAGCAACTAGATCTCTTGATGAGATATCCTGGTATCATATAATAAAAAAATAAACTAATAATTAATAAATAATTAAATAAGAAATTTTAAAATTTAGAATAATTATCTATCTTTAATTTATTCATCATGTTGGTTGGTGACAATTTTCATTCATGTATCTGCATTTAAAAACTCAAAATTGATACTTCGGTTTTCATTCTATAACCTATCAAAAACATAATTATTTTTCAATTTTAATTTATAATCTATCTATCAAACTTGCACCAAAGATATGAATCTGTTATTAACTTATTTCTTTTCTTCAAAAAAATTATGACATAGGTAAAAATATATAAATTAAATATTATTCATGTAAAATGAATACTATTTTAAAAATGAGATAAAAATAAATTAATTTATAAATTTTACCATTAGAGAGTCTGATAACTAATCTTTTTCCATGTTGTTAATGAAATTCCAACAAGGATATAAAATATCGATTTTTCAACAAATCTACATGGAAATATAATTAGTAAACTATGTTACATTTTGACTAGTTGTATTATTCTTTTCAAAAAAAAAATATGTAATCTTTGGTCTCCATGATAAAGTGACATTTTTGGTAAACAAAATATTCAATGTCTACCAACTCTAGAAATATATTTCTCCGTAGAGGATTGACAACACTCTTCTATAGAAGCCGCATCAAGAGTACCACAATTATTTTTTTCAAAATTAAAAGTTTTATTTCATGAAATTAATATATTAATGAATATTTAATATAAAAAAACATAAACCTCACTAAATGATCCAACTCCTCTATGTTTTTTAAAAAAATATAAAAATTTAAGGATTTTCTGTGTAACTGTGTATTATTAGAGAAATGAATATTTAAAACATTGATAACACAAAAATGTAAGTAAACAATAGTGTTTGAAATATTTATCTTTTAAAAAAATAATAATGATTTCATGATTATTAAATATAATTGTGCATATAAATGGTAATTATAAAATTATAGAATCATTTATAAATTCAAATAACACATTTAAAAAATAACTGTTTTTATATGCATAAATTTGACAAAAAAATAACGATGAATGTCTGGGTTTTCAATCAAAAAATAATTAACCATAATTTTTGTATATAAAATTTAACCTGAAAAATTAATTATTCATATATATATATTTATACATACAATAATTAACTACAAAAAAGAGTTTTTACCAATGTAAATTTCAAAAAAGAAATAAAATTTGTATATTTCCCACAATAATTAGGATAATAATTTAGTGTATACTCATATCCATTCTGCATTATCATTTTGTACATCATGGACCATGTCTTCTTTATATTAGTTGTTATCATCTGGAAATCATGAAATAGATGAATAATCCATATATAAATCTATAACATCATTATCATCATCATCACACAAATGAATTATTCTCCATTTAAAAAAGATGAACCAGTGAACGTTTGTTTGATAATTGACATAAAATATTTTCTTTTCATGTGTCACCATGATAAATGGTTATTCTTTACTAATAAATCTTTTCAAATAGACTAGTCTAACCCCATAATTAGAAAATTTCACACCACTATTACTATAAACCCATTTACACATAAACATTGGGAATAAAAAATTAGTATAATCAACTTCCCATATATTCTCAAGAACTCTAAAATATGTCATTGAAGAAGATATTTGGTTTTTAACTTTTGCACTCGAAAAATGACCAGCTTCAACGATGACCACTACCCCAATATTTTGAATGGTACACATATCATCATGTTTTTTTGTATAAAATGTGTATCCATTAATTTTAAAACTAGAAAATGTGGTTAAATTAATAGATGATCCCCCTTCCCACCATTTCAATGTTTCAGATGCTGATATATATATGATGAATTTTTCTTTAAAACATGAAATAAAATTAGTGTTATACTCAATAATCAACCACATTTCATTTACTTTTGGATATTGTACCTTTAATTAAGTGATATGTGGTTTTATATAGGATTCAACCTCATCAATTTTATTCAAAATGTATAAATGAACTTGCATCACATCATCACATGAAATGAAGATTATAATTAGGCCTAAAATCCTTCTACATTCACTATCAGACTTCCATATGTCGAGATATAGGTATTCCAACCTGCTTCACCTCATATATATAATCTGTACAAAATTCAATTACCTCTTCCAATAAATATTTTTCAATAATAGAGAAGCTCGATCTATGAGTATTTTTAACATATCACTTTATTATTATCATTTATATTTCAAAATGATACATGCAAAATAAGTATATAAGATAAAATATTCTTATATAATTAACCATATGAATCAAAAGATGGACTATTAAATAAAAAATACTGATAGGAAATATATTTCTAGTTGACAAAGAATATAATCAGCATAATTCTCCAACACATGAAACAAATTTGGATCAACGACTTCACTACAATTTGATTTGAAAAAATTACATAACCTAATGATTGTCATTAAACCATGTTTTGTAAATATAACATGTAGAGTGACTAATAGTAAGTGATTCATCAATACATGATAGAAATTATATTTCAAACTCATTAATTTACAATCCTTCAATGACACAAGAATATTCACATTTGAAGAATATCTATTGGGTGATTTAATACCATGAAGACACCGACCCAAATTCATATTCTCACAATATATTTATGTGTGACAAGTTTGTGGTAAAAAAATTTGATTCCATTCATAGTGGAACTAACTACAAACATATTCCCATTGATATCATGTCCAATCTAACATTAAATCTATCTTTTTTATTTCATTTTCTATCAAACAAATTCTCATAAAATTTTCACATATATTTGTCTCAACACGAATAATATAAATGTGATTTATTATCTCTAAAAATCTAAAATAAAATAGTTTAAAAAAGATATAATATTTCTTCCAATTATTTTTTTGACGACAATAACATTCATTCTCTACAAATTTTTTATCAATATTTTTCAACCTACTATAGTATTATTCAATGGAAAATGGTTTTGGTGGAATATTATATTCATGTAAACTATAAAATTCTATTTTAAATCTATGATATGTACAATCAATTCCAAAAAATCAATGAATAAGAGGATGATACCCTTTTTAATAAATCATTTTATTTCAAACCAACGGGAGTTACCTAATTTAAAGGTAACATCTTCCCTCAAGTCCATTTATTTTATTTTCCTTATCCACCCCCCTAAACTCTCTTTATTCAATTATTTTAAAATAACTCTAGTATCCTCAATATACTAGGACTTTTCAATTATAAGGATTCTAACTACACTTACACACACCCCCATCTATTCGATAAGAACATACTATTTCTTTGTACGATGAACTGTTGCCTCGCAAAACGATGATTGTTCAAGTATCTTCTACTACCTCTCAAGGTGGCCATTATGATGGAACTATATTTATATGTGATATATATTATATTTATATTGTATCTATTATTCTGTATTATTCATTTATTTTATACCTTTATGGTTTCCATAATGGGTAAATATGATAATTTCAATTGAGGAAGTGCGGACTACAGCCCCCTCAAAGTGACATGACTCGTTCAGGCGATACATGGAACGTATAAAGGATAGAATTAATGAAAATATATATGATATTATATGGGAATTATAATATTTTTATTTACCAATAAGTTTTAATTCTGTTAAATAAGAAATATAAATGAAAGTAGTGTTCATGTGTATGTATGACTTACTGTCTCCATGAATGGCGCATTTCATTTCTTATGTCCAAGTTCTATGGAATATTATAAATACATATATACTGGATATATATGATATATATGATATCTAAATTATGAATATAATTATATATATAATGTAATTTTTTCCATGTGGACAATTTGTAATTATAACAAGTTCATTTACGACTCCAGTACCCAATATCAACAAAAAAACTGATATTAACTTAAATAATTATGTAATATTTATAACATGGTAACAAGTAATAAAAAATTAATAATAAAATTGAAAAACGTTCTGAGGCAATTATAATTTAACTTAATTTTATTATTCATGAAATTAAAGAATGAACGAGTCATGTCGGACATAAGGTAAGGGAACTTCTTAACCCAATTTCAATTATTTGGGTTGATCTTCTCATTCTAGTTTAGGTTATTCTATGATTGTGTGAGAAATGAATGTTAATATCTTATCATTTATTTATAATTTATTTATGTGTGCTTATAGTGAATACACATAATAGATCTATTTTATTTACAAAATGATCTTCGTAAGGGACTTCACCTCAATCACCTTTCCTTGAGGAATATTTTGATTTATACATGGCTTTCTTTTAAATGGGGTATAAACCCCTTTATATTTTAATTTCATTTAAAAGGAATATATTTTCTATGAATAATTTTTATAAACAAAATATGTAATGTTTATTTTTATCATACTTGATGACAACAGACTTTCCACAGCTGTGTGTATTATTTGATATTTGGATTCATTAACAATCCCTAGTGTTTTTACAAGGAATTTAAATACCATATATCCTTTTTAATTATTTTGGTATTGAAATTTGTTTTTAGAAATAATTTATTATTTCAATATTCTTGAAATTTTATATTGTGATTGGAATATTTTTATTATCCTTGTTTTATGTGTTATGAATATGTTATAGTTCTTGGGAATTGTTTACGTATACAGGTGGTTCCGTGATAAACCTAGGGTGGGTGAGACTGAGATAACTCTCTAATGCATTGAGTAAGGTGACATAGGTAAACGTCAATGTTTCTTCTATGAGCTTTAGGAAATATATTGTGATGTATATTCCAAATGTAACTCCCTAGGTAGTTGTGAATGCTACAATGTAGGTATGTTATGGATTCCACAAGTTTCCTTTATGATTTATAATTTTTGTATGTTATTCATAAATCTTATTATTTAATGAGGTATATTAAAGATATTATGTTTGGTATGTATTAATTAACTAATGATTTCTTTATTTATTTTATATCCCTTACTGATATTTTTATGCCCATCCCAAGTTTTAGAAAAAATTTCACAATTTATAAGGAAGGTAATGAGAAATGATGAATTTAACAAGATTTATATCAAGAATAGAATTATTTTTTATAAAAATTATTTTATGAAAAACATGGATACTGAGTAAGAGGGTCTAAACTCTAATATTTGATATCTAATGTTATAGTTATGGACTAATTATCTAAAAATATAAACATCAAAATATCCCCAATTTGAATTCTTGACTTCACTCAAAATTATGTAATTTTTATGGATGGGGCCTTACAATTAAAATAATTAGAAAAAATTTAAACAGAAAAATATATAATCAAAATTATTTTTTATCAAGGGGTAAATATACTATTATTATTATGAATAAAATAAAAAATAAAGTATTCTAGTTATATTTTTACATAAATGATTGATTGTAAACTATGTTTAATGATCCTATTAAAGGAGTGAGGATACTTTTTTTAGGTTCATGTAGATTTTTTTAAAAGGCTATCAGACAACACAACTTTAAACCTACCTAGATCCATGAAGTTAGACATAAATATTCCAATTTAGTTAACCTAGAATAAATAACATCAAACCCAAATTCCTTATGTACAAATTCATGATTGTGTTGGGTAATGTGGGAACTATTATGACTCTTCTGTTGAGTTTTTCTAAAAGAACAATTTTGGTGCAAGGATTTATGTAATTGTTTTTTATAAGATTGTGACAATAATTATTATGGATATCATAGATATTTTTAGTCCTTACTATTACTTTAAACCCCCTACCAACAAAAACTATCCTAAAATATTTTAATGATCATTTTTAATAATTTTATGGGTTATTTTTTATCAATTTCGAAACAAATGGTGAAGAATTTTAGAATATGATCCCCCATGATTAAATTGACTCCAAGAATTAAGATGAGTTCTAGAACATATTTTTTAATAAGTACTTTACTTATATTGATCATACAAATATGTATAAGTAGTTCTTTAAGTAAAATCAAAATGATGATGAATCTATTGGTACCTATGAGGAAACTTGTATTAGAAATTCATGGTACACTTCAGGTATTATCAACTCCTTGAATGTGAGACTGATATATTTTTCATAAGATTAAAACCAATTCTCCAAAGGGCATTAGCCATAAGTTACACTAATAGCTATAAACAGATTTCTCAATGTGCTATAAAGGTGGAAATGGATGTTAGAGAATCTTATCAATCTCGTTTTTTTTCAAAATAAAATTAAAATAGGGTTCAAAGGTATATATAAAATCCTTGGATAAAATAAGATAAGATATACTTAATTTAAAAAGCATGGGATGAATCGTTGAGGAAATTATCTTAAAGGGATTGCCAAAATTTTTAACCGTGTAAGGTAATTCCATCAATAAATTTATTACATAAGTGATGGGAAGAAGTAAGATAATTGTGTGAATGGAGTGAAAGTTGCATAAAATGAAACACCCATACACCAGTGTTTCAAATGTAAGGATTTTGGTAGCTACGCTAACCAGTGCCCAAATCCAAAGGTTAATGATGATGGTTAGTGTCTTCAAATTCTTATGATAATAGAAAAGGGGATATCTCATGAGATAACTATTTTTGATGAATGGTGTGATAATGACACTTTGAAAGAAATAATTACCATCCAATTTAGAATTTCTAATCTTTTGTATGATTCAGGGTCCAACCATTCTTTCATATCTGATGAATTTTCTAAGTGTATCAAGATAACAAATAAACAATTATATGTAGAATTAGTATTGATCCCCCTAATGGTCCAATGATTTCATCTCAAGTGTTTGATTCTACTCTAGTTGATGTTTGTGGTAATTTGATTCATACAAATATTCTCATTCTTCCTCTGGTTGATTTTGATTTCATCTTAGGCATGGATTCACTTTCTATGAATAAATATGACATAAATTATCATATAAGAAAAGTCAGGTTTGATATTTCAAACCACCCATTTAGAGTCCCGAAGCCTGACGTACATGGACATTACATTACTTTTTCAGAATTCTTAGTACATAACAAAAACACACACACAAGGACCGTAATAGTTTAGTGTCTTTGGAATCTCAGAATATAATCTTCTAATCGTGGTGAATGATCTTCAACATCTCCCATAAAGATCTTCTTTTTTTTTAAACCTAAATCCTTTCCTTATGTCCTGGGGAAAAGAAAACATAAAAGGGTGAGCTCAAATTCTCAGTAAGGGTAAACAAAAGAAATATCAATCACATCATATTCATAAGAACATATCTTTTGGAAATCTTAACCTGCAAAAGAGATCATAATTTCATAACATGGAATAAATCATAGTAGTGAAATGTAATCCCAATAATCATAACATAAAACATGAAACTCTGTGGAATACACAGATAATCATAGAGAATCATTTCTTATTAGTCAAGACTCATTGCCAAGACTATCTTAGTGGACAAAGTCCCTTTCTGAACCGAGTTCACTCCTCGTTTCTGTCCTGTTTCACTAAACCGGTATAACCTACCGTTCCAGCCATGTCTATCTCATGAGATATAAAATCTTTACCCAATGCATTTGAGGGAGATATAGGTCCCACCCATCTCATAATGATACCATTCTTATGTGTGCCACAAAATCATAAACCATACATCATAGTATAACCCATGTAATAAAAATGGGAATCTTAAACATCGTGACATCATAAAACAATTCATATAAGATAAAGGAATTCATAAATATAATTCCATCACAACATAATCAAATCAATTTAATAATAGGGATAGAAACAAAACCCTTTATTATCTTAGATGGAAAATAATTTTGATAAAACACTTGAACTCCATTCATGAAGAAAACATCATTTCTTCTTCAAAAACACTTTTCCTTTCTTATCATGTCATACAATTCTAAACTAAAATAAGTTGATTAAAAATAAACTTGAAAACATGTAAAGGAAGATTCTTGGAAATATTGTTTTAAAAATCCATTCATGCCGTATAAGTTAAAAAAACATTCTTGTCGTACTTTTGTCCGAAAAGTCAAAAAGTACCTCGAATGAAAAACGACAAAAGATTCCTTTCATATCCTTTACTAAAAACTCACCGAATGGTAAAATTGGATTTAAAAAATTGTAGGTGGATTTATATACTATTAAATATTGAGGAAACATGGATGTGGATGATAAAATACACCCCAGTAAATACTAAAGTATAAACAATCTCGGATAAAAACTGAGATTGTGATATTTTTTTTACCTTAGGTCCGATTTACTTTGTAAGTGTCCGAACCTCCTGTATAATGATTTAAATAATGTCATTGACTTATTCCAGAATAATAATCATTATTATTATATCATATATAGTTCACTTATGACTTTATATTACCCGTTCTTTCGTAAATTCCATGTTAAAGAGTGTTTTGGGTAAAATCGTTTCATTTTTCATCCGTGTTTTGACTTGTAATTATTAATATGATTACTTAGATCATGATTACTTAATTCCAGAATATAAAACATTATTTATATATAATATATATTCAGAATATACATATATATAATAGATCAGTAAATGGAAATAAATACAACGTTCATGAAAACGGTAGGCCGTACGTACGCATGAATGCTGTTTTCGTTTCCTTATTGAGTTGAATGGAACTAAGTAGATGACATACATATATATACACATAAATCAAGTATCATTATTATGTCATATATTTCATGATTAATTATTATATATACTTTATAATCATTCATTAATGGTTAACGTGGAGAATGAATCTCATCGCGTCGTGGAGACGGTAGTCCGTACGTACCCACGAGCGATGATATCGTTCTAATGATCGTGGAATTGTATTGGAGTGTATGTATACTATTTTAGAATAAATATCACTTTATAATAATTATATATAGTTATTATGTACACCATTATACCCATCCATGAAAGGTGGTGGTGGAAAATAGATTACACCACGGCGTGGAGACGGTATTCCGTACGTACGCATGCGCGGTGATTTCGTTTTCCGTAGGATGGATAGATGGTGAAATAGGGTTGTTTCATACATATAATAACATATCAGCATATGAGTTATACTGATTTTATTACTTCATAATGAAACAACCTAATAATAATAAGTGGATGAAGAAATAATGTTGAAAGAATCGGTAACAGAGATTACCTCTTCTTTGAAGTGCATCTTTGAGATCTCCTTTTAGGGCACTAAAATTGTTATTTGAAGAAGACCAGTAACTCTAGGATGTCTCTAGGGAAGTGGGTAGGAGAAATTTTCAGGGTTTGGTTGAGATTGAAGGCTCAATGTGGTGTGAGGAATAGAGGGAGGAGGTTCCCTTTTATAAGTGAGGAGAGGGGCACCTTTGGAATAACAAAAACTATTATTTTATTATAAAGTCAAATTTGGTTTTAAATAGCTCCAAATAGATTTATTTAGAATATAAGGTGGGGATGGGTCTAAATCCTCTCATCCAATAGAATTTATACAAGTTTAGGTTCCTATTTTAACCTTATCATTTAAATTTATCATTAAGTTAAATAATTTTACTTTTACCGTGTCTTCTTGTGTTCTCACACTATAAGGTTAATAAACAAACTATAAGAAGCCAAACGAACCCCAAGTTGTTTATTATAAATATATATATCCTTATATAAGTCATTTGGCCGAACTTTAGATTTTTAGGAATAAAATAACAATTAATAATATAATATTTGTTTTAAAAACTATTTTATGTCAATTTTGACACTATTTAGTAATTTATTTTTGTGAAAATCATAACAGAATGATTAGTTCGAAAAAAGTTTATTAAATCTATACTAACATGTCATATTAACCTATAAAATTAATGTAATTCATAAAAAGTCTTAAATTACATTTATTTGAGTATTTATAACATCAATTATGTCAATATTTCATTAATAAGATAATTACTGCATCATCATTGTGTCATAAATAAATTAAATTATTTAATGTTTAAAAATTAAAAATAAAATACGATTATGTAGGAAATATTTTTTCCTTTATAATGACTATTTTTATTTGAATTTATCTTATGTATAACCCTATATTAAAAATGATTTACTTATTAAACATTGATTTTAACTATTTTAACCCGTCTTTAAATAAATTAATAATTAATGTCCTAATCTAATCCAAGTGGGCCTAAATGGTCGTATTTTATTTCTAAGGTTGTTTTTGGTCGAATTACACTTATCCAATAGAATTATTACATGTGTTAGGGTAATAATAATATCATTTTTACCCTTAATTACCCTCTTTACTTTTAACCGTGGTAAAAAAAGTAAAAAGTTACTATTCACCAAAAAATTATTTTCATCTCATTGAACCAAATTTTACTTAATGACGTAAAACGTGTCTCTAGGAGTTTTTAAATTCCACTCACAGAAGCGGTAAAATTAATTTTTATGAAAAATTCATTTTTCTTAACTACCACTTAGTGGTTTCACTATTCATCAAAAAATGAAAGTTTCCAGAAAAATACCAAAAATTAGGCCTAAGCTATATTTGATATTATTAATTCAAAAATGATGTCTATTTTACCAAATTCAAAACATATCAGTTGCATTAATTAATTTAAAAATTAATTCCCATCGTCAAAACAAATAGCATGTTCTTAAGAGATAATAACTATCAAAAGATTGACAGTTGTTTATGTCTGGTTTAAATGTGAAATTACATCCAATAAGCAACATTGTATTAAATTGTAAAAATATATTCTAAATATACTTTATAACCAATCAAATGAATAATTTATCACTATTAATTATTTCTATTAAAAAGGTTGTTTTTAATTAAAATTTAGTAATTTTCACTATTCATCAAAAAATGAAAGTTATCTGAAAAGTACCAAAATTTCAACCTAAGCTAATTTTGATATTCTGAATCCATGAATGAAGTCCATTTTGAAAAATAAAATTTACAAAATTTCAAAAAGTGGTTATTACTATTCATAACGACTAATTTTAATAATATTTTAATAGCATATTGTTGTTTAAGGAAACTCGTTATTGCCTACTACACATGCTATCGAGGAAGGTCATGATTGTGTGTAATTCAAGGCAAGTCAAGGATGTGTGTTTTGCAAGAACCTTTTGGTATAGCATACAACACAATACATTAATGAAATTAAAAAGAATATTTTTCATAAAATCTCGGGCTGTTACATTCTACCCCCCCTAAAATGAATTTTTCCCTCGAAATTCGTCGGGGTTATAAATGGTTTACTATTCGAAAGTTTCTTTAATAGAAACCCTCATCGTAAAAGGGAATACAAAAAACAATTTTTAAAAACAAAAGTATTAAAGTAACAATTACCCAAATAAACTAATCACTAGGTTTCCACATAGGTGAAAATATGGATATGGAAGAGAATTCTAACCATCATGTTCTGATGGAGAGTGGTAGAGAACATGGCTATGGAAAAGACAGCAATCACAAAGCCATAAATTTGTGAAGATCTAAGGTACCGTCTGATTCATCAGATATAAGAGCACTAGGACAACATTTTTGGTTTTCAAGACCATTTCCCTAAAGTTGATGAAATTGGAATTAGAAGAAATACTTTTGTGATTTTGTTATAGTCTCATTGTTTGTCGTTCTTTGGAAAATTTCCACTTAATATCTTAAAGAAATGAAGTTGAATTTGTCATTCGTGATGTTTTAGCAGATCATTTGATAGAATGATGGGTCATTCCATCTCTCTCAAATAAAAGGTTAGAAAAGTTATCAAAAAAATACATAAGTCCATCTATAGTGAGATTAATCATATATGGTTCCTAAAATGGAATTATACTTCATATATCATACTGATTAATATAATAAAACTAGTTTCTACTAAACAGGGTCTTTCTGTAGGCCAGTGGTAGGCGATAAAGGCCAGTCGCACTTCAGTTGTGGGTTCAATTCCCACAGCCTTGTCCAACGTGACGGGATGTCGCCCGTCCTGCAGGTTGTCTTTTTTCTAAAACTATATTACTATTACATCCCATAAACAATATTAAAAAAAGTTTTATCCCTAAACAATACTAACTTTTGTCCAACATAGTCCATTCAAATCTTTAGGATTATCTAAAATACTTCAGTCCATGCTCATAGTATTAAGAAAATGATCACGTGAATGCCATCATTTATCCCCCATATATCATAAGATATATCTTGTTGGTCAAATTACAAATATGTGAATACCTTAATCATTTATTCACTTGAAGAATGAATATCCATTGAACCTTAGTGAAAACATGAATGCAGTTAAAAGTTAACTCTTTAAACATACCAAAATCCAAATATTTTATATACTCAAACCATGAAATAACCTTCTCCTTATATCAGTCAGGAGATCATGAATACTATCAAACATTTAATTTTTCTCCTTATCCCTTCATTATGCGTATATCATCTACATTCCAAAAATATCTGAATAACCTTTAATGGATACTGGAACCATTAATCATACACTTTCAAAACTCAAGGAAATACAACAGTGTAACAATCCTTGGATGTCTCTTTATTCCATAGTACCATGAGATTACTTATACAACATTACACATGATAAACATGTAATCATTCCACTACATTCTTAAACCATTGACCGAGCTTCAACAATTCTTTCGTCTCACATATCATTTGTAGTCTCTTCATCATCATCAACATAAATACTACCCATACGACCATACTGATTCTCTTCATGAGACTTTCCCTTAGGGCACTGGTTTGCATAATGCCCGTACATTCCACATTTAAAACATTTAACCATTGTTGATGTGGTAGAAATACCATTATCCTCATCCCTGGTGTTAACTGAACCTTTTCCTTTGCACTTACTGGATTTTTGTCCCTCTTTTACACACCCAAAGCATCTTCTAGTTCCTTTGAAACATTCTCCTTGATGCCTCTTCCTACATGATTTACATAGTGGAAATTGAACTTTCTTTCCTCTATGATCATCATGAAACTCCATCTTTCTCTTATTAGCCGAGTCAGGAAACTTAACAAATTTTACTTTATTGATCTTATTATGAGATTGCTGATTCGGCATAATAATGATGTTTGGACTTCCAAATCCCATTTCATTTGGTTTCTCATGAATAATATCATTCCATTGTCCATCATATCCTCCATTATCGTGAATCATCTTGTTTCCAGCCATTTTCTAAAACCCAAAAAGAATAGTGTGAGAGGAAAAAATCATAATAAAGGGGGAGTAACTTCAATATCTAACATCTTTGGTTTAATCTAATATCGTAACCATAGTTCTAGGAGTATATCCTATACGTATACTTATCCTTAGGGACATCCCTAGACATACCTTAGAAATATCTCTAGGGATCTCACTAACGTTTTCGCATCCTAGTTTCCAAAGGTTGACTAAACATTTCCTCTGATACCAACTGTAGAGACCCGAAGCCTGACGTACATGGACATTATATTACTTTTGTGGAATTCTTAGTACATAACAAAAACACACACACAAGGACCGTAATAGTTTAGTGTCTTTAGAAACTCGGAATATAATCTTCTAATCGTGGTGAAAGATCTTCAACATCTACCATAAAGATCTTATTTTTTTAAACCGAAATCCTTTCCTTATGTCCTGGGGAAAAGAAAACAAAAAATGGTGAGCTCAAATGCTCAGTAAGGGTAAACAAAAGAAATATCAATCACATCATATTCATAATAACATATCTTTTGGAAATCTTAACCTGCAAAAGAGATCATAATTTCATAACATGGGATAAATCATAGTAGTGAAATGTAATCCCAATAATCATAACATAAAACATAAAACTTTGTGGCATAAACACATAATCATAGAGAATTATTTCGTATTAGTCAATACTCATTTCCAAGACTATCTTAGTGGACAAAGTCCCTTTCTAAACCGAGTTCACTCCTCGTTTCAGTCTTGTTTCATTGAACCGGTATAACCTACCGTTCCATCCATTTCTATATCATGAGATATAAAATCTTTACCCAATGAATTGTAGGGAGATATAGGTCTCACCCATCTCTTAATGATACCATTCTTATGTGTGCCACAAAATCATAAACCATACATCATAGTATAACCCATGTAACAAAAATGGGAATCATAAACATCGTGACATCATAAAACAATTCATATAAGATAAAGGAATTCATAAATATAATTCCATCACAACATAATAAAATCAATTTAATAATAGGGATAGAAACAAAACCCTTTATTATCTTAGATGGAAAATAATTTTGATAAAACACTTGAACTCCATTCTTGAAGAAAATATCATTTCTGCTTCAAAAACACTTTTCATTTCTTAACATGTTGTACAATTCTAAACTAAAAGAATTTGATTAAAAATAAACTTGAAAACTTGTAAAGGAAGCTTCTTCTAAATAATATTTTAAAAATCCATTCATGTTGTATAAGTTAAAAAACATTCTTCTCGTACTTTTGTCGGAAAAGTCAAAAAGTACCTCGTATGAAAAACGACAAAAGTTTCCTTTCATATCCTTTACTAAAAACTCACCGAAGGGTAAAATTGGATTTAAAAAATTGTAGGTGGATGGAAATACTATTAAATATTGAGGAAAAATGGATGTGGATGATAAAACACACCCCATTAAATACTAAAGTATATACAATCTCGGATAAAAATGAGATTGTGATATTTTCCTTACCATAGGTCCGATTTGCTTCGTAAGTGTCCGAACCTCCTGTATAATGACTTAAATAATGTCATTGACTTATTCCAAAATCATAATAATTATTATTATATCATATATGGTTCACTTATGACTTTATATTCCCCGTTCTTTTGTAAATTCCATGTTAAAGAGTGTTTTGGGTAAAATCGTTTCATTTTTCGTCAGTGTTTTGACTTGTAATTATTAATATGATTACTTAGATCATGATTACATAATTCCAGAATATAAAACATGATTTATATATAATATATATTCAGAATATACATATATATAATAGATCCATAAATGGAAAGAAATACACCATTCACGGAGATGGTAGGTCGTACGTACGCATGAACGCTGTTTTCGTTTCCTTATTGAGTTGAATGGAAGTAAGTAGATGACATAAATATATATACACATAAATAAAGTATCATTATTATGTCATATATTTCATTATTACTTATTATATATACTTTATAATCATTCATGAATGGTTAACGTGGAGAATGAATCTCATCGCGTCGTGGAGACAGTAGCCCGTACGTACGCACAAGCGGTGATATCGTTCTCATGATTGTGGAATTGTATTGGAGTGTATGTATACTATTTCATAATCAATATCACTTTATAATAATCATATATAGTTATTACGTACACCATTATACCGATCCAAGTAAGGTGGTGGTGGAAAATAGATTACACCATGGCGTGGAGACGGTATTCCGTACGTACGCACGCGTGGTGATTTTGTTTTCCGTAGGATGGATAGATGGTTAAATAGGGTTGTTTATAACTTATAATAACATATAAGTATATTATTGATACTGATGTTATTACTTAAAAATGAAACAACCTAAGAAGAATAAGTGTAAGAAGAAATAAAGTTGAAAGAATCGGTAATGGACAATACCTTTTCTTTGAAGTGCTTCTTTGAGATCTCCTTTTAGGGCACTAAAATTTTTCTTTGAAGAAGACCAGGACCTCTAGGATATCTCTAGGGAATTGGATAGGAGAAATTGGGAGGGGTTAGCCGACCTTGAAGGCTCAAAGTGGTGTGAGGAAGAGAGGGAGGAGGTGCCCTTTTATAAGGGAGGAGAGGGGAACCTTTGGAATAACTAAAACTATTATTTTATTATAAAGTCAAATTCGGTTTTAAATAGCTACAAATTGATTTATTTAGAAGATAAGGCGGGGATGGGTAGAAATCCTCTCATCCAATAGAATTTATACAAGTTTGGGTTCCTATTTTAACCTTATCATTTTGATTTAACATTAAGTTAAATAATTTTACTTTTACCGTGTCTTCTTGTATTCTTACACTATAAGGTTAATAAACATACTATAAGAAGCCAAATGAACCCCAAGTTGTTTATTAGAAATATATATAACCTTATGTAATTAATTTGGCCCAAACATAGATATTTAGGAATAAAATAACAATTAATAATATAATATTTGTTTTAAAAACTATTTTATGTCAATTTTGACACTATTTAGTAATTTATTTTTTTGAAAATCATAACAGAATTATTAGTTCTAAAAAAGTTAATTAAATCTATACTAACATGTCATATTAACCTAGAAAATTAGTGGAATTCATAAAAATTCTGAAATTACATTTATTTGAGTATTTATAACATCAATTATGTCAATATTTCATTAATAAGATAATTACTGCATCATCTTTGTGTCATAAATAAATTAAATTATTTAATGTCTGAAAATTGAAAATAAAATACCATTATGTAGGAAATTTTTTTATCTTTATAATGATAATTTATAGTTGAATTCATATTATATATAACCCTATATGAAAAATTATTTACTTATTAAACTTTGATTTTAACTATTTTAACCCTTCTTTAAATAAATTAATAATAAATGTCCTAATCTAATCCAAGTGGGCCTAAATGGTCATATTTTATTCCTAAGGTTGGTTTTGGTCGAATTACACTTATCCAATAGAATTAGTACACGTATTAGGGTAATAATAATATCATTTTTACCCTTAATTACCATATTTACTTTTAACCGTGGTAAAAAAAGTAAAAAGTTACTATTCACCAAAAAATTATTTTCATATCATTGAACCAAATTTTACTTACTGACATCAACCGTGTCTCTCGGATTTTTGAAATTCCACTCACAGAAGCGGTAAAATTAAGTTTTATGAAAAATTCATTTTTCTTAACTACCACTTAGTGGTTTCACTATTCATCAAAAAATGAAAGTTTCCATAAAAATACCAAAAATTAGGCCTAAGCTATATTTGATATTATGAATTCAAAAATGATTTCTATTTTACCAAATTCAAAACATATCAGTTGCATTAATTAATTAAAAAATTAATTCCCGTCATCAAAACAAATAGCGTGTTCTTAAGAGATAATAACTATCAAAAGATTGAAAGTTGTTTAAGTCTGGTTTAAATGTGAAATTACATCCAATAAGCAACATTGTATTAAATTGTATAAATATATTCTAAATATACTTTAAAACCAATCAAATTAATAATTTGTCACTATTAATTATTTCTATTAAAAAGGTTGTTTTTAGTTAAAATTTAGTAATTTTCACTATTCATCAGAAAATGAAAGTTATCCGAAAAGTACCAAAATTTCACCCTAAGGTAATTTCGATATTCCGAATCTAGAAATGAAGTCCATTTTGAAAAAGAAAATTTAAAATATTTCAAAAAGTGGTTATTAATATTCATAACGGCTAGTTTTAATAATATTTTAATAGCATATTGTTGTTTAGTGAAACTCGTTATTGCGTACTACACACGCTATCGAGGAAGGTTACAATTGCGTGTAATTCAAGGAAAGTCTAGGATGCGTGTTGTGCAAGCTCTTTTTGGTGTAGCGTACAACACAAGGCATTAATGAAATTAAAAAGAATATTTTTCATAAAATCTCGGGCTGTTACAACCCAATGATCATATATCATTGTGATGATAACTATGAACATTTTATCGACATTACATAAGTTTCATCTGTATAAATTCCTATTTCATAAGGGGTTCATATAAAAAACGGTTTTGGAGAATCCTGACATCGATGATATTCCTATTATTCAAGAATTTTTTGATGCATTTATATATGATTTTCTTTATCTTCCACCAAAAGATGATGTTGAGTTCTTAATAGAAATCATAATTGGTTCCACAAAAATTTAAATAAATCCCTATATGATAACTAATAGATAAAATGGTTATTTCCATGGTTGAAAACTAGTTCAATAGGACCCAAAACCAAAGACATATCCTATGAGTATGGTTCTTTCCAACTGTGGGTGATATCTCAATGGCAATAGGCTTTGACCTATTTCCATGATTAAAAACATGGAAATATGGGGTTATTGACATAGTTTTTTAGACCATGGAAATAGGTATTGAAGTTTTCAACCAAGGTAGTTGACCTATAGCCACGTTTTAAACCATGTCCATAGGTGTTAGATCCATGGTGGATAATCATTTCTATAGCCTCAGTGAACTATGGCTCTTGCCTAGAAAAATATGTACATCGAAAGGTTTGATCCATGTACCTCAACCATACATTTTAGCTGAAAACCCACTACAACACTAAGGTCTTTAGGTATATATATATATATATATATTACATTATATATATTACTAAAAACTATGGAAATAGTTTGAAAACAATGGAAATAGAGGTTCCTTCTATTTTTTTCAGGAAACCTTTTCTCCCACAAAAGGGAGGTAGACCTATACACGTGGTTTTTAAACACCATGGATATAGGTGTAGCCTATAGAAAAAGTTCTATAGAAAAATGGAAATAGTTTTATAAAATTTTGGCTATTGATCTATGGAAATATCCAATTTTTCTAGTTTTGAATAGCCCCAATTTAATTTTAGGAATTAACGAAGAAACCGTAGGGAATCCTTGACATAAGAATCAATTTTTCAATACTATCACCTTGGGGTGCAAAAATTATTTTTGATAGAAATAAATATTACTCAATGTGATAATCATTGATTATTGGGATCTGAACATGATCAAAATAATGAATAAATAACATCTTCCCTATATTGATGTCATGTTTGATCAACTGCACAGAGCTCAATACTTTTAAAATATTGACCTTCATTCTTGATATAATCAATTTAGGGAAAATAATAAGGATATAAACAATAAAAAATTCCATATAAGGTATAGATAATATGAATATATAGTGATTATATTCTATCTTAATAATTCCACTGTAATGGTCATGGATTTAAATAATGGAGTCTTTAGATATTACATTGACGAGTTTATGGTAGTCTTTATAGATGATATTCATATCTACTCAAAGAGAAAGGATGACAATGAAGACCGCTTGATATTTCTACTACAGTCAATAAGGTAGGATAAAACATAAGAAAATCAAAAATTATGAATTTTGGATGAAAATAGTATCATTTTTGGGTCCTATAATCTTAAGAGATGGTATATCATTATATCTATAAAAAACGAAGGATATTTTTAATGTTGGTGCATACCAACCATGATGATTGGGATCTATAGTTTTCTTGGTTTATCTGGATATTATCAATGGTTTGTAGATAAGTTCCCATAACTATCTAATCCTTTTAACATGTCAACATAGAAGGGAACAAAGTTTCTCTAGAGAGATGAATGTGAGAAACATTTCAAGTAACTGAAGAGAAGATTAACTATCACACTTATTCATAAATTACCCTATAGTAGAGAAGGGTTTGTAATATATATTTATGTATCCATGAAGTTATTAGGATCCGTTATTATACATAAATACATGTTTATAGATTATGCCTCATGACAATTTATGGTTCATGAAAAAAATTACCTAACTTATCATTCAGAGTCATCAATGTTATTTTTTGAATTAATGATATAAAGGCATTATCATTATGGATAAATATGTGGTATAAATAAAATTAATTAATTAATAATGTATATATTCACATAGTTGGAGTTGAATATGCTTCATAAGAATATGGCTATTGGTGATTAAATATTATGAATGATAAATACATTACCACCCTATGAAAATAAAAATGTTCACTGATGATTTGAGTCTAATGGATGATGAAATATTATCCAAGATGAGAATCACAAAACATCGATTTTTTATATTTTCAGAGGATGGATATGGGAATTCTTTAATGAAGGGTAGAATTGTTATATATATCAATTGGTTGTTCAACCATATATCAATGAAAATATTAATAAGGCAAAAAAGGAAGATATAGAGATATAAAAGATAGACATAAATGTTCCTGAGTATAACTAGGATCATTATGCTATGAGAAGGTGAGGAACCATGTATGTGTTATATCAATACCACACATGAAGAAAGAGTTGTTATAGGGAACTCATAGTTCTTCATTCTATATTCATCCTAGATGTATTAATATGTATGGATATTTGAAAGAATACTTCTGTCAGGATGGAATTAAGAGAGATATTGGATATTTGATATATATATTCTTGGAATGTTAGTATATTAAGGATGAATGATAAAAGGATAAGGGTATTTTTCATCCATTTCCAATACCATAATGGAAATGGGAAAACATCAAAATGTATTTTTTTTTTGAGTCCCAAAAAATCTTAAGGGAATAATTCTATAAGGGTTGTAACCAATCACCATACTAAGTCACCAAAATTAAACACTATCAGTGATGGCTTATCTCTATATCAAATTGATATGATATACATTAAATCATGGTAAGGATCTATTGAGTGTTCTTTTCCATTATTCTTTTTGGGAAATAAGGAATTCCAAAATGTTTTGGAAAAGTCTTCATCAAGATCCTGATAAAATGTTGAGCTTTAGTAATGTATATTATCACTAGATAGATGGTCAGCATAAAAGATCAATTCAACACCAAGAGGATTTTTTGAGATCTTGATCATTGTACTTGAAAGGTGGTTAAGATCAACAGCTTCATCTAATTGGTTTTTTACAATAAAATATTTCACTCAAGAATTTATATTTCTCATTATGAATCCATCTATGGGAGGAAAGCTAAAGATCAAATGTGCTAGAATAAAGTAAAATAAAGAAATCTATTGCAACTAGAGATGGATAATTAAATGGTAGAGACGTTTAAATCTATTCCATAGTACAACATGGAATGTCATGGTCAGTAGAAAAGTTATGATATTTTTTTGGAATGAACTATAATTTTTAGATGGTAATAAGTAATTTCTAACAATTTCTCCATGTTAGAAGGTTATGATATTTGGGAAAAAGGGAAACCAATCCCTAGGTATATAGTTTCCATTAGAACTCTTAATTATAACAGGATGGCCGCCTATTAGATGGAACATCCACTAAACCTCCATCATGTCTAATATATATTCCATGTATCTCTCATAATAAAGTAAAAAACCTAAATCTTCACATGTATATAACTGAGATGTCATACAGTGGGAGAAACATCATTCTTATGAGAAATAACTATTGGTGATTTTAGAACATATAGATAAAGTTATATGAAACAAAACCACTCACCTAGACAATGTTTTTTGAAAAAATCACTAGTTTGAGAAAGCTACATGGGAACATGAGGACATAATGGGGATGAATTATCCTCATTTATTATCTGAAAATTTATTTTTGAGAGAGAAATTAATTTTAAGGGGATTGAATGTAACACCACATGTTTTTATGAATTATTATTTTTTAATAAAATAAATTTCATTAATTTATTTTTCTAGATGAAACTCAATGTTAATCTTATGATACATTAAAATCATACTTTAAAAAAACTAGTTCAATTTTCAGTACATGCAACATCGGCTCAGCATGCATTACGCACAACACTGAGTTTTAGCCAAACCATGTTATAATCATAATTTAGTTATTAAAATGTGACCGTTTTCACCTAGTGATGAAATATATTGATATCAATAGTATTTAATTATTTCAAAATATTAATTATAATATTTTAAATAAATAAAACAAATTGATAATAAAATACATCATTTTTATAATGTAATTATTTCTTTTCAAAAAATACTTTTTTCTTAGAAAAAATTTTCTTTATATAATTTTGTGAACAATAATAATATCAAATTCAACAAATTTAGTTAATTTATAAGATAAGATAAACATTCTTCAAAATATATTATTTCATAATTATCTTTCGGTAATTTTTTTGAAATTTTCTAGAAAATATTCTTTTTTTTGAATAGTGAAAAATACTAAAATATAAATTAAAAAAACAAAGTTTTTTTATTTATTAATAAAAATAAATTATATTTTAAATTATATAAAGATAAATTACTAAATTTATAGATAAATTAATGAAAATTATGTAATTATTAATAATCTCATACCCAAATTAGATATAAAAAACTATGTAATCTTTTGATAAATTTCACATCAAAAAACTTTTATTCACATAGCGTCTTTATGATTAATTTTAAATAATATTTTTCCACTTTTGTGAATGCAATTTCTAAAAATCTAATCTGTATTAGGAATAATAAAATTTTCAAATTTATTATAATTCTATGTTAATTTTTTATCATAATAATTAGTGAATGTAGTAAATAGTAATTATCATCGCTAAGGTAAATATGGGTATACTGGGGGTTAAACTAAAAGGATTATGGTAAAAATGACCAATAAACGTTTCTAAAACCTATTTTATGTATATATTTTTACCCTTAAACATATAAGGTTCTATAGTGGTTCTTTTTGGACACTTTTACAGATTAAAAATATGGGAACACTAAATTATTTTCAAAAATACCAACTTGGACATACCCTACACTTATAAATGGTAACTCGCTCTCCTATATTACTCAAAACATCACACACATTTGATTTCTCCAATACCTAACCCCAATTGATTTCAAACACCCCTCATCGCATCCTATAATAATTTTTTTATAGAAAACCAACATGGGAAGGCTTCAGTAAAAACCTAAGGCGGACACCTGAATAAGTGGTGATGTTCTTCAACGAGTATCTTTTTATTATTTACTTCTACACATAAAACGATTATAATTAAACCATGATGATATAATAACTTAATTATATTACTTATATATTTATTTATTTATCAGAATTTTATGATGTACAAGAATCCCCAATTCATTCAAATTTGTTACAAAATCATCGTTTGTGTGTACGATGAACTACCACCTCAAGAACTGATGTCAATCATTTTTTCAATTAACACCTATGAAGAATGTTCAATGAAATATATTTATTTTTTATATACTATATTTATGGTTAGATTATGATTTTGGAATTATTATATCAGGAATACATTTAAACTCTCCATTTTTTGTGAATATGATATTGTCAATCATATGTACGATAGGCTACCACCTTGTGAAGCGATGTGATTAATTACTAATTCAATTGGAAGGTATTAAGGATAGGTTTAATAAAAATAGGTGAAAAATATTACTTAAATTGTATTATATAATTATAATATTTTTTATTATTATTTACTTTTCATTCTTTAAACATGATAATAAAATTGAAATAACATTCATGCATACATATGACCTACCATCTCAGTGAATGGTATATTCTATTTCCTATCATGAACTTTTATTAATTACTATAAATACATATATATTGAATATATATGATATTAATATCATTTATCAAATCCTAGATATTATGAAACCATTATCAACGTAATAGGAACAAACCTAACAAGTCAAAACATACACAAAAAACAATGTAGTTATTGCCCGAAACAAAATTTATCTTGGAATTGTTAATAAATGGGTAATAAAATGGAATAATTAAATAATATATGGTATTATATATATATATATATATCTATATGGTTATTCAATATATTTATAATAACTTATATTTATTATACAAGAGTTCTAAACCTGAATGATGGAAGTCAACACTTAAGGCAAGGGATTTTTCTCCCTCAATTTTCCTTCTTTGAGATGTATATTGTGTTATGCACCTATATTCATTCATGATGTTCATTTAAATTTTATTTGATATGTAATATCCTTAATTTATTCATCCTCATAAATAATTATGTTTCATTTTATGTAATTCCTTTGTGGAGCTTATGATTTTATATTAACAAAGTGGTAAAGATTTTATGTTACATTATAATCATTTATCTAGATTGTTTGTCATTATGTATCCAATATTTAGTTACCATTACCTAACATTCAATAATTAGAATTAATTTTCAACTAATATATTATTTAATGATATATTCAATTAATTTTACAATTTTCCACTCATTATTACCTAAAGTTTTGTATCCAATGTGTTTAAGAAAATCTGACTTTATTTCTCTCTTCAGTCAGAATTCTATTTTCTATCAAAACAATGTTTTCTACAAAAAAGTTTAAATTTATTTATTACACTCTTGTAATTTTTTAATAGAAAATTTTCCCATGTTTAGTTTTTTACATTTTTTAAAGTATCTTTATATACCTTTTAAAAAAAACTCTCATATGTATTTCATCAAAAATATGAATAGAATTTTTTTATTAACGTGTATGGAATGAATGATATTTTATAACATCATGAAAAAAAATTATTTTAATATTAAATTATAATATTTCAAGTAAATTTTAAATAAATATTTTTCAAAATGTTTTATGTTTTAAAAATATATTTCCAAAGTAAAAAAGATTATTTTCCACATCAAATGTTTTAAATGATATTTCAAAATTATATTATATCTATGTTGACATTTATTGGTGTTACACATGCCTTAATAGGCATATGATATAAATATACTATTTATATTATTTCTATTAATGGTTTATGTTTTGATGGAATTATATTTATGAATCCCATTTCTATTCCATGGGTTATACCGTGAGGATGTTCTTATAAAACGCGCATCTTTTCCTGGGGTATTATTTTATTAAATAACTATAAAACATGTATCTTTTCCACGGGTTATGATATGAAAAACATTTCATGATATCCATTTAATTTGGAAATTTGTGATATTATTAATGTATATTATCTTCTAGAATAGATAAATTTGGTTTTTATTTTGTGATGTATGGGACTTATATCTCCCCCTAATATATTCGTTATAGATTTGTATCTCGTGAGATAGATAGGACTGGAATAGGGAGTGAACCTGATTTAGTGTTATAGGAATGAAATGGGGAGTAAAGACAATTCAATAAGGTAATTTTTCATCTATGTTCATCTTGTGAGTAAACCTTGAATACTATAATGGTTTGGGGAGTGAACTCATTCTCATATGATAGACTTGGATGTGATCCTTTCATAATACGTACATTATTTTCTATTTTTATGTGTATGTGATAGAGTTAATATTTTCCTCATTGTTTATATTTAATTTAATTATTTAAATCCTTCTAACATATAAATTTGAGCTTATTTACATCAATTTGATAATTATGGGTTTGTTGGGATAAAATTGGATCAATTATTAATTCTAAAAATTTAACCGATATTAACCACAATGGTATTTTGGAAATATATTTTAAAATATTAATCCTATTTGACTGATTCTTATTTTTTAGAATCCATTATTTATTTTATGCAATATTTTATTTAAGAAAAAGAGATTATTCAAACAAATCAATGCCCAAAACAATCATTCATGTTGAACAACTATTTAGGCAGAAAATATGGACCTCACCTCCGTAATGGAAGCATAATTCGGGATACACAACCCAAATTGATGTTAATTATAACACCTCAATCGTTTTATGGTAAGACTATATTAAATAAATTCTATTTATAGCCTATATTTCATAAATCACTTTGTTTCTTTTAAATGACACTTGGTTATTTAGGATATAGTCAAAACCTATCCATTAAACATAAAATTTCGACTTTTATGTATTGAATTTCAAAAAATAGACATCAAGAGTTGTGACCAGTAAGTCATTTGATGTTTGATTGAACCAAATTGATTTTTTGATGATTAGTAACATACCCTTTTAAATAGTAATATGTATAGTAATATGACCATTATGAATATTAAATAATGACAATATTTTATTTTCTTAAGGTAATAAGATAATGAAATATTAATTGATTTTTCAATGTGTTATAAAACTAATTATACCTTTAAAGTGTTTATTTTTTTAATTAACTATGATTTTATTTAAAAGTTAAATTAATAATATTTATAAAATTATTTTCAAAAAATGGAGTTCATTTTTTAATTATACGCATTGAAAAATGGTTAGGGTGTGTTTTTGGTATTTTTCTAAGATACTTGAATTTTTCGTCAATAGTAAAAATACAGTGTTGAGTTTTCAGTATTTTAATGACATCATAATGATGAAATAATTAACATTAAAGGTCTAGTAAACTTTTATATAGTACAATATGACATGTGGTGTCCCAAGTGGCTAAAAACATGGGCAAATACCATGGGTAAGCCCATGGATTTTCAAAAACTACTAATGAGGTGTCCCTTTTAATCAATAAATAACCACTCATTTCCTTTGTTTTCATTATTTCCAAAATCATTATCAAAGAATATTTGTTTGTATTACCTCCCTATGATTCCTCCCAATGTGTACTCACATCCCCAAGGTCCCAAATTTTATGTTTTGGGAGTTACTCTACATGGTAACAGAATCAACCACCCTTCTCTTTTCTTAAAGCTTTCATTTTATGTTTCTCTTTTATTTTAAATTTCATTATGTTGGGATATGTCATTACAAATTCACCATTCATTCCATATTATGTAAGAGTGTTGTGATACCCCCTTTTTCTCATCAAATTATTTTATGAAATTTTAAGTGACGTTATTAGGCTGTTGAATTTTAATGAGAAAATTCTCAATTTGTTCTTCTATTTTGAGTTCCTTTATTTTATACTTATTTACTCATCTCCCTAAATACAAATTCTATGATAATTATAGTACCTTACATGAACTATAATTATATAGTGCTAATTTAATATTTCATCATCATATATCTCTCCCCTTCCAGTCATACTAAAAATGAAAAGACTGTCTAAGATGTGTTAATTTATCAAATTCAAGGACGAAAGGTTCTCAATTTCCATTACCTTGTTCAATTCTATTCATGAAACCATTTTTATGGTTGAAAATAATCGGAATAAACGTATTTTATCTCATTAATTTTCTGTAATCATTACACACATATAATATAAAATTATAATACAAAACAAGTTCATTATGAACAACACTACCAAGTTAATCTAAACATTTGTAATTAACTTTTAACTAAGGATTCATCATCATGGTATATAACCCAAAATAATTATAAGATCATTTATATCTCTTTAATTTAATTAATAAGATATATTAACAAATCTGTTTGTTTATGGTCATTTAAAAAGAACTTCCATTCACGAATTATAGTAAACTGATCATGAAAACCAAGGAAGAAAATGCTTCTAAAACAACAAAATTGAACATCTTAAACCCATAAAAAGGACAATGAATGAACTTAATAAGGTCATACTAAATAAATTAAAATTATATTAGGTTATGGACTACTTAATTAATGAATCTAAATTTAATTATTTAGTTAATTAAAAAAAATGAAGAAAACACTCGACCATAAGGTAAGAGATATCTTAACTCAATTTACATTCCGTGAGTTAAACATCTTTCTCATTAGTTATGTTTTTCCAAGAATATGTGTCAATGAACTATGATTGTATTATATTGTGTATCCACTTATATTGTGTGGATTTAAATTTTTCACAGATAATTATTTCATCGATTTATCCCCACTCTAATGATACGATCTTTGTAAGGGATCCCCTCTCAAAATTTTGTTCAGGAATTCCCATATTTGGTGTCCTTTTATTATTAATTTCAAAATGATGTGGTATATTTTCACACCTTCCACATACTTACCTTATGATTTCTAAATTATGGTATACTCCTTTACCTCTCATTATTCCCTATTAGGAACACCTGTTACCATGATGAAATTTTATAAGGGGTTTCTCATCTCACTTTCATTTCCATGAGATTTCCATTGTTCACAAATTATTTATTGCATGTGATGTATTGTGTACTGACTTTTGATATATATATATATATATATTATCATGATTCATTTTATATTAATGGTATTCAATGATTTTTTTGAAGGTTATTAAGTTTTGGTCATATAATTCAATTGATTACAATATGGTAAGGGACTTTGTCTCCATTCCCATTTCATTGAGTCCTTCATCGTATTATGAAACAAATATGTCTTATGCGGTGTATCTACTACCCATTTGAAATAATTATTCATTTTAAATTGTAAATATATAATATATCCATATTCTTGTATCATGGTTATGGGTATTTTCTTAATCCATATACCCTTTTCATATGGTGTTTATTTAGAATGTTATTTTAACTGTGGAAATATTGATTAACCTATATTCTCTACTCTATACGGATATTGAGAAGCTATATTTTACTTGTATTAAATATATGTATAAATAAATATTTGGACTTGAAGAAGCGAGTGGGTCCCTCTATATCTCATCGATGCATCGATAGGTCTCATGAGACAAATCAGTTGGCGACAAACCCTTCAAGTTTGTTTCCAAAAATCATATCGGTTTCTGCCCAAAGAACTAAACAGTTTTAAAGTTATTATGGTACCATGTTCTGGACACATTACGTCCAACTAATAATCATTTTCTTTATTCAGTGTCAGTTATTACTATCCATGAGGTTTTCATTATGACAATGTCTATGGATGCCTTTTCATTCTCAGTTTTTTTACGGCTTGAGTTTATCATTTATTCACTATGCCATATTGATTATGTCATATTATTTATGATTAAATTATTATTGAATTCATGATTCTGCTATTTGTAACCCTTACTAAGAATTTGATTTCAACCCTTTCCAATTGTTTACCTTCAACAGTTTTTTTAATAGGAGATCATTTATTAAGTTTTTATGGATGTAGTTTTTAGTTTTTGTAATGTACTGTATCTTGTTAACTTTCCCTATGTAATTGGAGATACATATTTGTATCTTGTTTCATCAAGACTACTAAATTGATCATTCCTTCAGGATTTAATTCCATCTAACCATTCCAATATAATTAATAATACACTGACTCCGATCTAGAGGGGTTTGGGTGTTATAGTTGGTATCAATGGATGTTTTGTAGAATCCTTGGAAACTAGATTAGGACATGTATAGTTGGGAACAAACCCCTAAGGTAGTATTTTAGGAAAAACATAAAATAATTTCTTGGTATTTTGGAAAACAATAGATTATGTGGAGCTTTCAAACAAATACATCCATGTCTGGATACAAACAGGTTGAGATGGCGCAGGCACAGATATACCTAAGAGTTAAAGATCCAAAAAAAGAGTTTCAAGCCTAGTCTGAGGTGTCCTAGTACATGACTACGGGCCTTGATACACTATTAGTATTGAAACTCCTACGGGATATTCTTAGACTAATTCAAATTTTCATTACAAGACATTATGAAGGATTTTAATATAAATTTTCCTCAGATAAACCATGTCTATATGATTCTCTATGCATAGGATTTCAATTTTCTATGTAAATTGCTAGTCGACATTATAAATTATGATTCATAACCTAACATAGTGCATTCCATTATTTAGAAATGAAGGCTAATGGATGAAGGGGAATCAATACTCTTGAACAAAGTAGGGATTGCACCACTGAGCAAGACAACATGATCAATGTTGGAATAGATCAAATCGTGACCATATTAGAACAACTTAATTGGGTTTTGATGAATAACCATGCTATGCCTGTGTTGGATTGTTTCATACAGCAGAAGCCCCCTTCTTTTAGGGGTACTACTAATCCAGTGGAATTTGAGTAGTGGATCAAGTCCCTTGACAAGATATTCATGGCATTAAGATGCAATGATAATTAAATGGTGGTGTTTGAAGTGTATTGTTTCAAGGGTGACACTGATCAATGGTGGACCTTGATCCAGAATACCACAGAGGAAGAAGAGATAGGAGATATGGAATGGAGGACTTTTATGGGAATATTCTTTCACAAATATTTCCCTCCTGAGTAGGGAACCAAAATGAACAAGAAATTCATGGGCTTGAAACAAAGGTAACAATACCATGTTGTATAGTATGAGGCTACCATTACAAGACTAGCCATGTATCCATAGATTACATACAAGGAACAAAATACAATATTGATCATTTCTATGATGGTCTTAAGACATGTCATTGGAGGGCAGTGGATTTTAAAACATTTTCATCATATGATGAAATTTTATTAAGTCCCATCAAAACAAAGATGGATTTTTTCAGATTAAAATAGTTCAAGGGAAACCAAGATAAGAAGGGATACTCTTTTTACCATGGAAATAATGACAACCCAAATAAAAACAAGGGAATGATGAAATTACAGTTATACCAAAAATGTGGAAAGAATCATCCTCGTAATAGCATGAAATGCATAGTAGTATTCTATAAGTGTAGAGAAAAGGGTCATCGATATGATGAATTCAAGGGGAAGAAACAATTCAATTATATTCAATGCTACAATTGAGGGATATGGGACACTATGCAAATCATAGTCTTAAGATCCAAGGAAACTTTCTCAGAAAATTCCACGAGAGCAAGGGATAACATATGTGATTACAACTGTAGAGGTTGAAGTTCTTAATGATGTGGTGGCAGGTACTTTAATTGTTTCCTCAAACTAGGGAACACATTATTTGATTCTAGATCATCACATTAATTTATATCTTCTCAGTTCTCCAACAAAATTATAAATGTAAAATTTGATTTAATAAAAGATTTATCAGTAAAAACTCATAGGGGATGCATCATTACAATAAAGGCATGTCAACTAGTCACCCTCATGACACATAAATGTGCTTTAGTTTCTAACCTTATCATTATACCGATGATTTAATTTGATATAATTCTTTTTATGAATTGTATTTCAAACTATGATGCGATGATTTATTTCAAGATAAAGGAAGTTGAATTTTTTTACAATGGTGTAGAATCTTTTATCATTAGAGGAAAAACCCCACCATATGATTCTTATCTAGTCCCACCCCTCTTAGCTTTACTAAATGCAATTTATGGAGATGAAGAGAACCCAATATCTATGGGTGGGGAAATAAATTTTAAAATTAAAGATTTATATATAATGAAAGGGTACGTTATTGTATTCCCTAAATATTTACATAGACATCCTCCAGTGTAAGAAGATGAGTTCTCTACTGATTTAATTCTTGGGGCAAGATCTATATCAAAGACTAACTATAGAATGGTAATTTTTTAATTAGTGGAGCTAAAGAAACAACTAGGGGAATAGAGTGAAAATTTATATATTTGACAATGTGTTTCTCTATGGGGATCCCCTATCCTCTTTGTCAAGAAGAAAGATAAATCCATGAGGCTATGCATTGATTAGAGGGAAATAAATGTTGTTATAATAAATAATAAGTATCTGCTACCAAGAATTGAAGATTTATGTGATCATGTTCATGGGGAAATACTTTTCAAAGATTTACCAATGATCTGGATTTCATCAGCTGCATATGAGAAAGGGTGATATTCCCAAGATGACATATTGAACTAGGTATGGGCATTATGGGTTTATAGTAATGCATTTTGGCATGAATAATACACCATATGTTTTCATGGATCTAATGAATGTTGATTCCAAGGAATATATTGATGAATTTGTTGTGGTGTTTATCGAGGATATCATGGTATAATCAAAAAGCTATTAGGAGTATGAAAATCACTTGCGGACTATTCTTAAAATTCTTTGAAGAAATGAATTATATGGTAAGTTTACAAGTGTGATTGTTGGCTTCAATTTGTTTCTTTTATAATACATATTTTATCGATGGATATAATCTTACTTGATCCTACAATGAAAAAGTAAATCCATGAATGGACCAAGATAATGAAAATAACTGAGTGACACAGTTTTATTTGCATAGCAGGTTACTATCGGTGATTCATTCAGAATTTCACTCGACTAGCTAACCCGCTAACCAAGCTCACACGTAAAGAAGTTATGTTTGTGTGGAATAAATAATTTAAATAATTATTTGATTAATTGAAAAGAAGATTTTTCAATGATCCAATTTTGACTCTTCCATTTGGAAATGATGGATTTTTAATATACAGTGATGAATCAAAGAATGGGCTGGGTTGTATCCTTATGAATAATGATAAAGTTATTCTTCATACATCAAGGTATTTGAAGACTCATGAGAAAAATAATACAACATAAGATCTTGAGTTATAAACTATAGTATTTTCTCTAAAAACAAGGAGACATTATCTTTACGGTAAAAAATTGGAGATATACATGTATAAGAAGAGTTTGAAAAACATTTTCACACAAAAAGAACTTGACATGAGGCAAAAGAGATGGCTCGAGTTACTCAAAGATTACAATTGTTCAATACCCTACCACCCATGAATGGTTAATATGGTTGAAAATGCATAAATAGGAAGGATCACTAACTTATGACTAAAATAAAAAATGAGGGAGATCCATCATTCATGGATATAATAAAGATGGATTTTTTAATTGTTAAGGAAGGGGAAATATATTTCCTCTTTCAAATGACTGCTAAACCATCATTACTAGAGAAGACAAAAAGCTCCCAATTTGTTGATGAAAATCTACACAAGAAATTTATTGATGTTAAGGATAGGAGATTGGAAGAATTCGTGTATGGGAAAGGGGTGCTAAAGTTTGGGAAGAGGATATGTGTTCCATTAGTACCTAAGATTAAAAGAGAACTATTAGGTGATGCCCATAGCTAAAATTTCTCTATACACCTGGGTAGTGAAAAAATGTATAGAGATCTGAAGGAATATTTTTTATTGGATAATATGAAGCAAAAAATTATATACTACGTGTCAAGGTGTCTTCTTTGTCAACAAGTGAAGGCATAGAGACAACATCCTAGAGGAGTGATGAAACCTCTACCTATTCCTCAATGGAAGTGTGATAACATTACAATGGATTTTGTCACCAGACTAGCAAGGACAGGTAGAAGGAATTATTTAATATGGGTAATTGTTGATCATTTCACAAAATCAGTACATTTCCTTCATATAAGAGTGTATTTACCACTTGAGCACCATGAAATACTTTATATTAATAAAGTTGTAATACTTCATGGTGCACCTGTATTGATTGGGTCCGATCAAGATCCCCAGTTAACATCAAAATTCTATAAAAGTCTCCAGAAGACTTTGAATACTGATCTTCATATGATTATATCGTATCACCCCCAAACTAACGGATAATTTAAAAGAACTATTAAAACACTCAAAGAATTTTTGAGATCATGCTCCCTTGACTTCCAATATTTGTGGGATCAATAATTTCCTTTAATGGAATTTTCCTAAAATAGTAGTTCTATTATGGTATTCAAATGGCTCCATATGAAGAATTATATTAAAGATATGTCTAACTCCATCTTTTTCGGATGAAGTTGGTGAGAGGATAATTATAGAACCATAACATATTGAAGAAACTATAGAAAAGGGGAAGATAATCCATGACCATATTAAAGCATCCCAGAGTAGGTAGAATAGTTATGGGGACAATCAGAGAAATGATTTGGAATTCCAAGTAGGGGATAATGTCTTTCTAAAAGTATCTCCATGGAAGGGTGTCTTAAGGTTCAGTAAGAAAATGAAACTGAAGCCTAGGTACATTGGAGAATTTGATATTTTGGAAAGAATCAGAGCTTTAGATTAACATTTAGAAATACCTCAAAGTCTCTCCAAAGTTCATGATGTCTTCCACATGTCATTGTTGATGAAATAAATGCCAGACCCAATGCATGTACGCACCTATGAATAAAATAGAACTAGAACCTGATTTCTCATACTGTGAAGAGCCTATCGGGATCCTTGACACATTTGATAAGGTATTAAAATATCGGGTGACTAGTCTAGTAAAGGTTCATTGGAAAACCATAATTTGGAGGAAGCAACATGGTAACCTGAGGATGTTATGAAGAAGAACCACCGACAACTTTTTTTGGGCTTTATACATATGATTCAAAGAAAACATTTATGAAGGAGGGAATAATATAACTCCAAAAACATTTTATTGTATTCTTCTCTTAAATATATTCTATTCATAGCCTATATTTCATAAATCACTTGGTTCCTTTGAAATAACACATTATTATTTTGGAGATAGTCAAAACATAGCCATTAAAAATAAATTTTCCACTTCTATGTCTTGAATTTCGAAAAACGGTCATCAAGAGTTATGACCAGTAAGTCATTAGGAGTCTGATAGAACCAACTTGTTTATTAGATGAATAGTAAAATACCCTTTATGAAAGGTAATAGTAACAGTAATATGACCCTTATGAATAGTAAATAATTATAATATTTTATTTTCTTAAGGTAATAAGATAATGAAATATTAATTAATTTGTCAACGTGATATAAAACTATTAATACCTTTAAAAATATCATGTTTCGAATTAAGTATGATTTAATTTAAAATTTAAATTAAAAATATTTGTAAAATTATTTTTAAAAAACGGAGTTAATTTTTGAATTCTATATATTGAAAAATGGTTCAAATAAATTTTTGGTACTTTTCTAAAATACTTGAATTTTTCGTGAATAGTAAAAATATAGTTATGAGTTTTAGATAGTTTAATGACATAATAATGGTGTAATAATTAACTTTTAAAGGCTGGTAGACTTTTGTACAATAAAATATGACATGAGGTGTCCAAAGTGGCTATAAACATGGGTAAATTCCATGGGAAAGCCCATGGTTTTCCCAAAACGACTAATGAGGTGTCCCTTTTAATTAATAAAAAACTCCCTCTCTCTCTACTATAAATACTCGATCACCCCCTTCGTTTTATTTCAGTCAAAATTCATTATCTTCGATGATATGGGACTATAACCTCCCTAGGAGTCATCCAAATGTTTCCTCAAACCCCCATGGTCCCAACCTTTAGGTTTTGGGAGTTACTCTACAAGGTAAGAGAATCAACCAGCCTTCTATTTTCTTAAAGCTTTCATTTTAGGTTTCTATTTTATTCTCAATTGTATTATATTGGGACATGTCATTCCATATTCCTCTTTATTTAAATATTATTTAAGAGTGTTGAGAGACCCCCATTTTTTCATAAATCTATTTTATGAAATTTTAAGTGATGTTGTTAACCTGCTGAATTTTAATGAGAGATTTCCCAATTTTTTCTTCTATTTTGAGTTGGTTTATTTTATAATTTTTTCATCATATCTCATAATCCAAATGCTATGGTAATTATAGTACATTACATGAACTGAAATTATATTATGCTAATTGAATATTTCATCATCATCTCTCTTTCCCCAACCTCTTATACTAAAAATGAAAACATCGTCTGAGATGTGTAAATTTATCACATTCAAGGACGACATGTTCTAAATTTTCAATACCATGTTCAATTCTGACCATGAAACCATTTTTATGGTTGAAACAGATCATAATATATTTATTTCATCTAATTAATGTTCTTTAATACATACACAACCATAATATACAATAATAATACAAAACATGTTCACTATGAACAAAACAACCAAGTTAATCCAAACATTTGTAATTAACTTTTAACTAATGAATCATCATCATGGTGTATAACCCAATATAATTATAATATCAATTATATCACTGTAATGTAATTTAAAAGATATATTAACAATTCTGGATGTTTAACCACATTTCAAACAAACTTCCATTCATGATTAAAAGTAAACCGATCATGAAAACCAAGGAAGATAATGCTTCCAAAAAAATAAAATTAAAATTTTGAAACCCATAAAAGGGCCATGAATGTACCTAATAAGGTTATAATAAATCAATTACATTTATATTAGGTTCTCTAATTATTAATTAATGAAGCAAACTTTTATTATCCTGGTCATTAAAACAAATTAATAACACACTCGAGCATAAGGTAAGGGATATCTTAACTCAATTTCCATTCGTTCAGTTAAACATCTTGGTCATTGGTAATGTTTTTACAAGAATATGTCTAAAAGAACTATGATTTTTTTATATTTTATACCCAATTATATTTTGTGTATTTATATTTCCACACATAATTATTTAATTGATTTATCCCCACTCTAATGATATGATCATTGTAAGGGATCCTCTCTCTCACTTTTGTTCTAGAATTCCCATATGTGGTGTCATTTTCTTTTTAATTTCTAAATGATGGGGTCTATTTTCGCACCTTCCCAATTATAAAATTATGATATATAAATGATGGTATAATCCATTACATCTCATTAAAATGTCTCAAGAACACATGTTACCATGACGAATGTTTTCTGAGGGGTTTCTCATCTCACTATCATTTCAATGAGATTTCCATTGTTCTCCATTTATTTATTGCATGTGGTGTATTGTGTAATGCCTTTTGATATATATATTATCATCATTCTATTTTTATTCAAGGTATTCAATGATTTATTTGATGTTTATTATGTTTTGGTCATGTGATTCAATTGATTACAACATGGTAAGGGACTTTTTCTCAATTCCCATTTCATTGAGACCTTCTTAGTATTGTGCAACTAATATTTCTTATCTTATGTATATTCTACCCATTGGATATAATTATTAATTTTAAATTTTAAATATATTATATATCCATATTATGGTTTCATGGATATGATTATTGTCTTAAGTCATATACCCTTTTATATACGGTGTCTATTTGCAAAGTTATTTTAAATATTGAAATATTGACGAATCTGTATTCTATACTCTATTCGATTAATGAGAAGCCATATTTTACTTTTGATAAATCTATATATAATGAATTATTTTGAATTGTAGTGGTGGGTGGGCCCTTCTATTTCCCCTCAATTCATCTCCAGGTCTCATGAGACAAATCATTTTTGGAAAAACCTTTCAAATTAGTATCCAAAAATATGACGGGTTTATACCCACGGAACTAAACCGTTTTAAAAGTACTATGGTATCATTTTCCAGATACATTACTTTAAACTTAATAATAATTATGTTTATCCTTTATTAGCTATTAAAATCCATGTGTTTTTCACTATGACAAAATCCTTGGATTCATTTTCATTCTCAGTCTGTTAATGGCATGAGATTTTCATTTATTCACTATGCAATATTGATCATGTCAAATTTTTTATGATTCCCTTATTACTGAATTCATGCTTCCACTATTTGTAACCCATGCTGAGCATTTGATCTCACCAATTTCCATTTTTTTACCTTTAATATTTTCTCAAGAGAAGATCATTTATTGGGATTCCATGGATCCAGTTTTTTGTTTTTGTTATGTATTGTATCTTGTTACCTTTCCCAATATAATTTGAGTTACATGTATGTATCGTGTTTATTTAGGACTAATAAAATTATCATTGTTTCAGGATTTCATTCCTTATAATCATGCCAATGTAATTAGTAATGCATATACTCTTATCTAGAGGGGTCGGGGTGTAACATTATTACCCTAGGATAAGAAAGAGAAATCATAATAACATTAAACCAATAAATTTTATAGATTTATTCAACCATTAAGGTGGAAATTGAATTATATACATTAAAATGAAGGCTCATGGAATTCTCAGATAGAAAAATCCATCCAAAATATTTAATCTATAAATTCATATTCTTATGTTTAATGATTATTAAAATTGGACGGTGGATGAATGGGAAATCATGGAACAACATTTATAAAGAAACATGTCCCAAATTTGGAAATTTAATAGTTGTTACATGTGAAAACATTTAAAGATAGATTCTAGAATATAAAATTCAACCATTCACTTCCATTATGTCCTAAAACAAATTAAATGGTTCGTTTTAAGACCAAAAGGCCTCATACATGCCAATAAATTAGAGGCAAAGGGTGGAGTGAAATGATATTGATTGGCGGCAGAAGCTATGGATGTCAGCTACTACATTAGGATTTTATTTTCTTTTTATTTTAGTTCTATATTCCAATGTAACATGCAATCATATTTTTTTTCAAATTGTTTCATTTATTCTTATATATCAAACTTTCATTCCAAACATAATCTCTTTATATCTCTTACATATTTCTATCATGATCTCTTTTTTACTTTTCAATGGAAACTTACTAACATGCGGGTTTCCCCTAGGGGATGTTTCATAGTGTTATTTGTTATTGATCATCAATTATAAAAAAATTTATTCTATTTTTGGTGGATGAAATTGTTTTTCATAGATTTGACTATAATCATCCATGAAATTATTTTTAATTCCACTTATTTTAAAGGATTAGTTCTTTTTAACAACCATATCTTGGGAACACCCTTCATACGGTGGAGTTGTGGTTTCCCAAAGAGATGAAATGATATACGATGGAGCCATGTTTTTTAGAAATAACACTATTGGTTCAGGTGTTATCATATTTGATTATTGGAGGAGGTGTGGTTTGGTGTACCAGAGGCATGATTAAATCACACAGTCGATTAATCAAATAAAATTAATTCATTAAAATGGTTTCACCAAATGAATTATCAAATTGAATTTAAAAAACTGATAAATAATGAATGAACCCATGTTATCAAAACCAAGGACAAGGACCTTTCTTCCCTAATTTCATTTTTTCTTAATCTAAATTGAGATTAAAATTCTGAATTACATTATTTTAATACAACATTTTTCAAAAAACCAAAATCCATTATCATAAATGATAATAAAAACAAAAAATAATTATATGAGATGAATTAGAATCAGAGAATTAATCGACATCAATGCATCTCAAGTGAGATGACCCTGGTCAACCTCTGTGCTCCATTAGGAATATAATTTTATTTTTCCATGTCCTATTATAGGGGTTCCTCAAAACTTGAACTATTTTTGGAGAGAAAAATATTTATTTTTATGAATTTCATGAAATTAAATTTTTTTCAAAAAATATTTGTTTTCTATATTAATAAAACATATAAAACATCAGGTTTATGAAGTATTAATAATTAAATTATAATGCATGGGAATATTACTTACAGGTGAAGGAATATGAAAAAAAATTATACTAAGGAGGAACTCTAATGAAGATATTCTTCCGTTATGTTAATATTAAAATAATTGCGAAGAGGCCTAGAGACATAGATGTCACCACACGTTTTGATGATCATGATCGATGAACTCCAAATTTATTCAAGGACAAGAAGGATGCGCCACGAATTGTTCATAATTTCATTGAGTTGATCAAATATGTTGAGGCCAAAATTTTGGTGGAGTATCCAAATTACCTACCTGCATCCATAGATAGTTTACTTCAAGAGGTACCTTCCTTCAAAGAATATATTTAATATGAACCACCTTAGGGATAAGATACATTTGTTTACTAAAAAACATTTACTTTGTTTAAAAGTAATTTGATTATTACTCATAACTATTTTTAATTTTCAAGATCGAATTACTATTATTATTCCCTAGAGGATGAATAGGAATGATAAATTTCCCCATTTGAGGAACTCCTAAATCACCCTAAAGAAATTGAATATTTATTATAGGGAGTAAAATTAAGAGATCCAAGTGGAATTTCTTGATGAACTATAGAAAAAAGATACATAAATTAAATGATATTTTTTTGAAGTTAATGATTTAATTTTTTTTTTGAATCTCCCTTTGATTATTATTATAATTCAACATATAGGGAGAATTTACTTGATAGTTAAGATAAGGTTAAAATGTAACTAAAAAGATTAGTAAAATCCATTCAACATAATACCCTCACCACGAATGTTATTCCACATTTTTAAGGGGAATGAACTGGTGTAATTTATCTATGTAGTCCTCCTAAATAGAGAAGAACAAGTCCATGATGGAAGGATCCAGATGTTTTAGTTTGTGTCCATGAAGATCAACCCACAGACAGACTATGGATAATAGCTTTTAGTACCCTTTTAGAGGTCGTAAAAATTAACATCCCACATGAGGGATCATAACAAGAATTTTCTTATACATGATATCTAGTACTTTAAATTTAAATATTTGGAATTGATATTTCAAATTCAGTCTTTAGAATTAGTCCAACATCCATCCCACTCTCTGTTATCTTTTGGAGCTGAAATGAAATGATCATTATTCTTAATTGGTTATTTTTGTTTTTTAGGTTCATGATATCAAAATAAAGGAGCAAAAATACAATGAGGAAAGAGGAAAATTCTTGATTTCAAAAGTGATTTAACTTTCAAATTTTTTTCTTTTAAATTTTTTAATTTTTTTACAAACCATGATTTTACCTTTAAAGTAAAATATTGCATTCCCACACATAAATTATAATTTACATGGATTATTTAGGAGACATTAGTTTCTAAGGACTATTTTCATTACTTTTTTTATATTTCAAAAATAATGGGACTGAATAAGAAATGGGAGAATTTAATTATAAAATTAAAACATGGATATTTAAATGATGACTCATGATTTGAGGAAATTTATTGATTCTTGTAAATTAAATTTTGCTATAATTTTTCTTTATTTGAATTTTTTAAATTCATGGAAAATTGATATATTATTGTTAGTAATGCCATGAGTTATTTTTACAAATAATATTTCCCATTATTGAGATGATTTATAGGCCAATTAATTCCAAATTTATCTTGAGAATATTTCTTAAGTGATCTATGGACGTTTCACCGACTAGAACTCGCATTTTAACTTTTCAAATCTATGACTGTGACAAAAAACATTGAAAATGATTGAGGTATATTTTGATAAAATAATTCTTCTTAAAATACCACCTTTACATCATTCCTTATTTATCCCATAGAGACCATGAATTGCATTTAGAGTAATGAGCAATGTTTCAATCTAGTTATATCCATTCCTACCCTCCTATTAGTATTTTCAAGATCTTTTAAAATTTAATGGTATGAGTGAAGGGATTCATGGTGGAGGGGATGAAAAAATTTTAAGGTAATGTTGTGGGGGTTCTTATTGTGGGAAATTAATGATGTTGAATTATTCATGATTCTTAATTATTTCCACTCTTTAATTAAAAAAATGGAAAAAATAACTAATAAAAAATGTTGTGATTTTGAAAAACCAAAAATCACCATTACTAGACCCATTACTTTTATCATGTGTGGTTAGGTGGTGGATTTGAGGTTTTTTATAATCATAACTATCAAAAAAATAAAAAAATGAAAAGGTTAAGTGAAAAATAAAAAAAAAATATTTTTTGGAAAAAAATAAAAGAGTGTTCACAAATCATTCATAATGAAAAATTTGATCATGAAATTACTTTGTGTTTGGGGAAGTGGGAGTTTATAATTTAAAGGGGGGAATTTCATTATATTTTTATTTTTGATATAATGAATTTTACATAAGGGATAATACACCTCTTTTATCCTTAAGTTTAAAGCATAAAATCCTACCACCATTAAGCGTTAGAGTCATTTGAACCTTTATTGAAAGCCCTCGTGATTTTATGTTCCTTTTTTCTTTACAAAGTGTAAAAAATAGTTCCTTCAAAATCCTATGGATAAGTAACATTATTTTATGATATTAGAATAAATATATTTGTATTTTATCATGATAGATGAATGAAAATATTCACAAGTGAGGTAAATTAGGATTTTACATGTTCAATATTAATGAATTTAGGAGTTTAAATAAATAAAAGGATAAGTTCCATCATTTTTTCAATGGGAAAAGTAAAATTCATGATTTTATGGTTTACTTTAAACATGAGAAATTAAGTTTCTATTTGATATAGAATTTAAAAATTTAACTTGATTAATATTTTTTCCTTTTTATTTCATTAACATTTTAATATTGGTAACATTGGAGCCCTCTGAAATTCCATGATGAGATTTTATGCTTGAGGAAAAGCACAGTTTAAGTGTGGGGAAATTTATAGAGATAGTATTTTCCTCATTTTTTATATTTAATTCAGTTATTTAAATCCTCTTAATTTATCAATTAGATCCTATTTAAAAAAATTGGACTTATGGATTATTTTGGGATAAAATCTGAAAAGTGATTAATCGTAGAAATTTAACATATTTTAATCACAAGGGTATATTGGTTATATATTTTAAAATGTTAATCCAATTTGAGTGATTATTTTATTGGATTCTATGATTTATTCTATTCAACATTTTCTTAAATTCCAACAGATTATTTGAACAATGTGATGCCCAAAAAATCGTTCAAGTTGAACAACTATCGAACGAAAAACATGGACCCTATCTTTGTAACCGAATCATAATTAAAGGATACACACCTAAAATTGATGTAATTACACCAGGATATGAAATATGACTCATAGTATCTTTTATCCAATAACTTTCATGTTTTTATACAATAATTAAGGTGGAAATTGTATAGTACACATTAACGGAAGGTTCCAAGAAATCCCATTCAAAAAAATTCAACCTCATAATTTATTCCATAAATCCTTAATCATGTAGCCAATGTTTCTGAATTTTTGATGGTTTATGAATGAGACAATATTAAATAATATTTATTAAGAAACATGTCCCTAATTCATCCATTTTATGGGGGTTATATAGCAAAACATTTTAAAGATAGATTCTAGAACTGAAATTTCATCTATTGATTATCATTATATCCTGAAATAAATTAAACAGTCTGTTATGAGACCCCAATCCCAATTACATTAATATAGATAAAATTAAAATGATTTAGTGAAAAGATTTTGATTGGAGATGAAATTTATGGATTTATGATTCTAATATAGTATTTTTCTTTTCTGTTTATTTTAGTTATATTTTCCCACGTAACATGCATCCATAGTTTTATTAATTTCTTTCCTTTTATCCTTCCATATATATTTTTATTCCATCCTTAATCTCATTATTTTGATTCCATATACCAATTTTGATCCCTATTAACTTTTCTACTGGAATGTGATCAACCTAAGGCTTGTCCCCTATGGTGGTTTTCCTGTGTTTTTCCTAATTGAGCTTCATTTAAAAAAACATTAATTTTATTTTGGGTGGATAAAAGAGTATTTCATGGGAGAGGATATTATCTACCAATGAATTATATTCAATCCCATTTCATTTAAATGATTAATTATTTTCCCCTCCCTTATCTTAGGAAAACCCTTCATACAATGGAGTTGTGGTTTCCCAAAGAGATGAAATGACATACAGTGGAGCCGGGTCTTTTAGGAATAACATTCTTGGTTGAGGTTTTATCCTATTTGACTATTGGAGTAGGTGTGGTTTGGTTTGACCTAGGCATGAAAAACAAAAACAATCAATAAATTAATGAAATGTGATTCATTAATGAGGTTTCAACAAATCAATTATCATTTTTAATTTAAACAAAAAATAAATAATGAATGAACCCTTATTATCCAACTCTAGGCTCAAGACCCCTCTACCATAATTTAATTTTTTCACATCTTCATTTAGATTTAAATTCCTAATTTTGTTATTTTAATTACACATTTTCCAAAAACCAAAAATCCTTTATTTTCATTAACAATAAAAACAATATATAATTAGATTACGTGAATTAGAATTAGTGATTGAACCAAAAAAAATATTCAAGTGATTTGAACCTAGTTAGCCTATGTGATATACTAGAAATATAAATTTTTTCTTTCCACACCCTATGAAAGGCGTGCATTAGTATGCCACAAATTTCATGTCTTATGAAAATTTTATTCTCTCATTCCTCATGTTATTTGATTCCCTTCTGATTCATGTCTTAAGAACATCCAATATTTATTCCATGACTCGATATTAATATAATTGATATACAGGGTGTGGTTTTCAAATGTTATTTTCAATTTAGCATACCATTATGTTCATGTTATCGTTATGTATCTCTCATGCTTACCCTTGCAGGGCATATTATCTCACCCTTTCTTATGTTTCCTTTACACGGGTTATAAAGACATGAATTATTAATGATATGTCTAAGAAGGGTTATATATTAGAATAACATTTTTGAAGATGATGTAACACATGTATGGACTAGTGTTTATGCTTCCATGTTTCCAAAGATGCTAAACCATTATAGTAATAGAGATTTCATTTTCATATTGTAGTGAATATTAATAAACAATTATGTAATATCTATTTATAATATTCATGGTTTTCTATAGAAAATTTATCCCCAAAAAATGTGGAATAAAAAATATTGGAAATGATTCCATACACAATAGATATTGGTTCAGTCATGTATATTATACTATATACTAGGATATATGTTTTCTATGCCTTGATTGTGGTAGGAAGATATCAAGATTACCGAGGTTTCAACCATTAGATGTAATTCAATAATACCCTTATATGTCTTTTTTGTACAAAGGATGTGTTTCATTTATATGGAGAATATGAGGAAATAGTCATCAGAGGATATTCATATTCTATTTTCCACATAGATCACAACCATCTGAAATCACATACAGGAAACATCTTCACATTGGATGGAGTTTTTGTGAGCAGGAAGATCTCAAAGTTGGTTGAGGTTAAAAATTATACAATAGATTATGAGTATATTCCATCCTCTAAGGTTGATAAAGAGGTAGCATGGAAACAAAAATTCATCCAAGATATTTAAATGGTACCTAGAATTAAAGATCATGTCACACTCTATTTTAATGATACTATAATGGTGGATCATTCTATATAGCCATGGTCACATCAATAGATGAAGAATATACTTCATAATTATCATATAATGGGGGATTTTCCTCCTAGAGTTGAATCTGTAGTGAGAATTATTTCCATGGAAGGAAATTTGGTGGACCATCGGAATAAAGACCTAACTCAGTAGAAACATGATTATCTTCTGAGCTCTAGTGGACTGCAAGATGAAAGCAATTAGCTCTTGACTAGGAGGGAGTTTGTTTCATAGGACCAACTATTTTTACATTAATTACATGTATATTTCTATATTAATAAAACATTTCAATACATGTTGTCCATTATTCTTCATGGATCATATATAATAATTTCCTAAAGTGTATATTATGTTGATAAAGTCATAAAATCTCTATGCTATGATGAGAACCATAAAGTTCCATGATGATATTATTAAATATTATTTTTTATTCATAAGATGAAAAATGATTTTGGTATATTTTATATAGATTTTTATGTTTGGTTACTCATAAAAGGATGATTCTTATTCTCATGATGTTCGCACTTGGTAATATATAAGATTAGAAATTATGAGAATAAGCCAGCTAGTAGAAATTTTTCATGTTTTGTATGATACGATATTCTTATCTATTCGTGCATGTAATGGTCCTTAGAATATACAATTATTATTAATATATTTCACGAATCGCACAACTATATTTATTGATGATAATTATCACACCATATATTAGGGGGATGTATGGTACATTGGGTACATTCGGTGTGTCGTGAATGACATATTGTTAAGAGATAATTTGATGAATGATTTTTCAATGACATATATATAGATATTTATATCTCAGTCCTTTGATTGAGGTTGAACCATCACATAAAATTATATGTTCATGGCGTAACAACATTTTTATTTCAGATACTAATGTAAAGACGTATCGAGCACATAGGTTAATGACATTGATATGAAACCTACATGATGAGATATTAAAAAAAGGGGATTATATTAATCAGTGATAGTTCATATGTGGTTTTAAATTTCGTGAATTTAATTTAATTCTCTATTATTCCATGACCCATTTCTAGATATTAATCATAGACTTTAAGAAAGCCTCCGTAATTCTAATGAGAAATAATCCTAGAGGGCCACACACTATGTCTTTATGTTGATCTCAAATAAATTATATTCGAATTTAATTATTATATTAAATATTATTCTAAAGCCTAATGAATAATACTACTCATGTTTTATCAATGTAAAATAGTTATGGATGGTGAAAATATTTAATAAAATATTTATTTTTGTATTCAATAAATGGTAAGGATGGTTAATGGACTATTTCTACATCCTTTGATAATAATTAATTTACCATCTCATAAAACTATATTTACCATTGTGAAAGTCATCAAAAACTAAAAAATAATAATACTATTATTATTATATGGTATGAGGTTTATTAAATATTATTATATTATTTATGTTTTTGTGAAAAATTAAATATTTTTTAACATAAACCCCTACTCTATAAATATATAGTTATGTATACTTTGTAATTTTAATAATAAAAAATTAATTATTGAGAATAATTGTAAAAAATAGACCTCCATATTGACTGTTCATTCCCTCCTCCTCTTAATAATGATAATAATTTATTCATTCTAGAAGGATATTATATTAATCAATACAAATAACATAAGATAATTAATTCACCGCACTATCACTCAGAAATCCATTTTTTCATTGGAAGATCATTTGAGGACATATGGATCATCTCTAGGGAACACTATACTTGAATCCTTATAGGGAAATGTGGGTAATCTAAAAGGGTTTTTCTGAAGATCAACAATTTAATAAAATAAAGGATCCTAGGACAAGGTAGTCACTTCTTCCTATCTAATTAAATTAATTTTAAATTTATTGTGAAGGATCCTTTATTTGGTCTTTATTCAACTCTATATTAATTTAAATTTTAATATAACCATCACCCAATGTGCTTCCTCTATTCCAAGAACCATCGCCATTGAGTTAAAAATTTTGAAGCCCTTAAATATCATGAATCTGTTAATCCTATGTGATTTTTCCAAACTGTTGAAGGAATGGACTTTGTCAAGTATACTAGGTTTCCAGCCCCATTGATCAAAGGAAATGAAGATCTCTATAGGTTTTTTCTCTTCCAATTCAGATAAATTTTGAGAAATAAAATGTTCATCCACCTATCTAATTGAAATTTAAGGATAATTTGAGAGTCATATATTTCATTTTCTTGGAGGAATGGTTTTACATAGTTTCTAAAATTGATGCATCCTTAGGAATACTTGTTGGATATATATATAGATAACCACTATAATGAGTTAAAGACTCCAATAATTATTTTAAAATATATACGTTGGGTTTTGGACCTTTAAATTGTTGGCCAGATATTGGAAAACTATATTTTTTGAACCCTGCCTATCTCTCGACTAATCCTGGAAGCTTTGGGATAGATAATTTGTTGTGTGGATACTACATCTATCACCCTTATCCCTGCTCTTACATTGGCTCAAGTACAAAAACCCTCACCCTATCATATGAAAACATCTCCCAGTAAGTGAGAAAAACAATGTTCCAGTTATGATGAGATAATGATATAGAGAATAAACAGATTTTAAAAATGGAAGAATATGGTTAATTCCTTTTTGATATGAACTATTTCCCAACTACATTGTAGCTTCCATGGAAAACAACTTATTATAATTTCTAAAGTCTGGGAGGCTTGATTAGGTTTTCCTTGATGAGAATATGATCAATTTACCCTTCTGCCGATTTTTTTTCTATACTATCTAGGGTTTCACTATTTTTAAAAATATTTTTTTAAATATTTTTTGTTCCGGGAAAGTAAAATCTGGAAAACCACCATCATATGTTACATGTTTGTCCACTGCTATCCTAGAATAAAAAGCTGAGTACTAAGAAGCTTCATGAAAGGGTGCACATAACCTTAGTAATTGGATGACCAAAAATATGATCAATCAAACGTATTCCACCCTCAAGGGACAATTGAAAAAACCAAATCTTCCCCACATACCTTCTTCAATGAAATTACCAACATAATTGGCACCATAATCCATCATGATCTAGTCATCTGTAAAATGGTCTAATAGGAGAAAAACCATGAATTTTAAGATGGGTCTTAGGAATGGAAAATTCATTCCTAACCCTCAAAAAAATAATTTTTAGATTCTTGAGGGGGTGTGAAGCATCACATCAAAATCTACCACAGGCACAGATCCATTAAATTGAATCCCCATTAGATGAAGAGTTTATCTTCTACTTTATTAATGTAATTAAATTAACAAAACTCTTTTCTAATGATGAGTATGTTTATTATTCTAAGTTACCTTTTAATTATTTGGGAACCAAAGGTAGAGGACGTAGGATCAAAGGTAGTAGGGGAATGAATGTTTATGGAAAAACCCAGAATTCTAGCCATATCCCCACTATAGTTCTTTATGAAACTAAAAATCATCAAATATCCCATCAACAAACCCAACAAGACCATAAAAATCCACCCACATTCAAATAGTTTCATCTATATATGATTTTTTTATAGGATCAACATAATATGATTGAATAATGAAATTATCCTTTAATGAGTAAGTAGAATACGTCGTCCTTACTCCCAAATGAATTGAGTACCTTCAATTTCTACTCAAACACTTGGCCCACATAATTCAAACACTTCATCCTCAAAAGTTCCTACTAACGAAAATCCATATTCTAGGGAACACATATCTTTGGATAAAAAATAATTCATCTAGAAACAATTATCCCTAATGTCGAATATGTTTTCAATCTTGTTTGATCTCATGTTATCTAAAGACCACCTGGAATCTCTAATAGATTCCTTGTTAGTCCCTCAATATATAGAAGCTGAGGTCACCACTACTAAATTATATAATACATAGATTGATCCTGTATAATTCAACATGATCATATCTTTCACTGAGTCCGTCCAGGATATTGTTATACAGGGGAGAATGAGAGTCATGTATGTGTCTAGAAGGCTAGACGGTATTGGCATATGATATGCCTTTATTTATAATGGAATAGGAGTCTACCTCATTATAGTCTAAAAGCTTCATCAATTGTGTTATGTGAAGAGGTTTTATCACCACCCCCTGAAACATTAGATCTATGCTAAGAGTGACCAAAATATCCTGGAAAAAATAAAAATCAAAGCCCAATTCAAGGACCTTGTATCTGAGTCTGAATTCATGGTCATTTAGTAGGATATTTATATCAATGTCCTACAATGAAGGCCTCAGTTTCAGGAACATGAGACATTTTATTCATAATATCACTAATGTATCAAATGTTTTATCAATAGATATATAATAACATATCAGTGTGACAAACCCCTTTTTGAGTATTTAAAATATCCGTAAATAATAATAGTATTTTACCATAGAGAAAGAAAATAATCCATGTTCGATGCTTTTTCTCATTTTACTACCCCATAAAGTATCAAAGTAACCCTGGAGAGCCCATTTAATAAATTTTAAGATAAATATTTATTTTCCATCAACAAAATACAAGGTGTGAGTTTATATTTGAGTATGCATAAATTTGTTTTAATGATATCGATTTTCTAAACTGAGCCATAAATTATTAGAAAAGCCTCTAACCACTAAATTGATGGAAACCCCCAGGTGAAATTTCCCTCATATTTACCTTGGATATCTGAAAGACATCTACATCCTCAATCTCATTAGAATATGTTTTCATAACTCTGATGGGAAATTAGAATTCCCCAACCCCAAATTACAGGTTTTTAGATGTTAATTTTTATCCTAACTCTAACACTTTTCCTTCAACACAAATTCCCCTTGTGATTGGTATAGAGGAATAAATGCAAGAAAATTAAGAAGATGAGTATGGCCTCAATAAAAACCCTCTAATATTCAAGTAATATATTTCTTCCATCATCAATGACCTCTAGTAGGTAATCTTGGGTATAGTGAATGATCAATGGCCTACATTAATTAGTGAATCCATTTATATTAAAGAGTAAGTGTCATGTAAGTTCCTCCTATAGTAGAAATGGTATGTGTTCTCATAGAAATACATTAAAATTATAGTCCTTGATCCTAATGTAGCAACCCACCACTTAAAAATTCTGAAAGATCACCATAGATATAAGCAAGTTTCCAAGGGAATATATCCAACTCATGCTTCCAAATTCAATGATAAATTTCATAAAATCATGAAGGAGAAAATTATTCAGGAATTCCAATACTCGATGTGGCTCACCAAAATTGTCATGAATTAAAATAAGAATGAAAAGATCATAGTATAATTCAACTTTAGAGATCTATATTGGCATTGTATAAAAGGTTATTTCTTGGTCCTAAATATAGAACTCAAGATCAATGAAATGTCTAGGTATCAAGATGTTTCCTTTATGGATTTATATTTATGATAAAAAAAATCTAGATGGCCCTTAAAGGTGAAGAGTTTATATCATTTAAATCACCTCAAGGAACATACTATTATTAGGTGATTCCTTTCAATTTTAATAATTTCGTCACTGCATACAAGTATTCCAAGAACCTAATTTTCAAATCCTTCCTAGGAATGTTTATCAAATTCTATGTCCATAATATGGCGTGAAAATAAAGAAATATTTCTTACCATCTCACCATTATTGAAATCATTTTTGACAAGATACGACAACATATCATAAAAATGAATCCTTTGAAATGAAAATTTTTTGTTAACTAAGGAATGTTTCTTGGATTTATGGTATGTCATCGGAGCGTCGATGTTGACCCAGAGAATACTAGTTTTATCCTGAAAATTGAATATCCTCAAAACCTTAAAAAGATAAAAAAAAAATTATCAAAACCTAATCTATATACAATTCAATAAAGAAAACATGGTAGGAATATATCTACCTTTCCCCCAAAATAAGAAAGAAATTAGTCACTTCTCAATAAAAATATAACAAACAAGAATATTTTGATAGTTACAAGAAATATATTTTGAGTTTAGTAGTGTTAATTCCTCGTATCTAAGGAAATTTACTCATTTTATATCAGGTATCCTTAGAGAGATCATAGGGTTATTTACTCACATAAGAGAATGAAGTCAAAAGATAGAAACCTCGTTATTATCTAATTAGAACCAAGATCAACACTGAAACTTGATTTTCAATCATTGAAAAGAGTTTCCCCACGCTATTTTTTATAGTTTTGAGGTTGATACCCAACTTACAGCATCATGGGATCTATTTTGTCTCATATGAAAACCTTCTCAAATACATCCTCAACCACCCTATAATGAATAGGAGTTTGGCATGATGATCATTCATATTGAAGTCTTAATAATTATATTCATATCATAAAAATATACAAACAGACTTACTCAATCTTATTTCCTTGCATAACAAACCTCTATAGAAACAATTCCATTAAATTGTAAATTTTTGGATTAAGAGATTTTCTATATTCAAAATGTCCCCCAAAAATGGGATATTTATTTTAATGGTGTGTCCAAAATCCCAAACAAAAAGAGAATAGAAGACCCCTATTTCAATAAATTCTATGTGGGGAACATTAATATCTCTCCATTAGAGGTTATTCTACATATTACTTCATGTTTTCAAAATGAAACCCAGACAATCAGGTAGAACACCAATCCCTCTTTGTATGTGTGGAACTAGAACATCAAATTCTAGGGGACTAACTGAGGTTCAGTGAAAAATCAGATTTTTTGATCAAGAAGATAAATGGAAATTGAGTTGTGATAAAAGAATACCCAACACCCCTAAATGACTATGTTCAAGGGTTGATGCTAGAAGTCCCCTGAGAGTCAAAATTAACTCGCATATTGTTCTCACATAATTTCTAACTTGATATTTCAAAAATGTACCAATATAATTTGAAGATCTAGAATGGGTCAAAATAGTCATCATCAATTTTCATCAATTAATGGTATCCACATTTGTTCATGATAGAATATATGAGATAAATCAGGTCAATTATATATCCAAACTAGATTTTCCCATAAGGATTTAGATAATTCCCATATTTAAATTCCCTCGAACTGGGGTTCTTTCATCATATATTGAATGAAAAGTGAAAATATGAATATGGGAATTTATATTCAATCCTTATGATATCCCAATTCATTATATGATCCTCAATAAATGTCGATTCAATTGACTCCTCCTCATATTCATCAATATATAATAGACTTTTCTCGTTATCCAATAAGTATAAACTAGAACATCAGATTCCGATCAGTTATGAATAATGATTTATTTTCAAATCAATTGTATTTGATATTTTATGGTGTTTATTGAATCAATATTTCATTATTTTCAATATAATGTTTTATTATGATAAACTACATTCCAAATTCATCCATAAACCCCTATATTTGTTGACCACTACCAAATAACCCTATAAATTCACCATATAGGGGATGGATGTGGTAGGGAAATATCCTCTTTCTATGAATAATTAGATCAATTTAATTCTTAATACTACTGAATGTTTTCCAAATGAACTATGCAAATACACCTCAAGGAGGTAAGGGAAAATAGAATAATTCATTTCATGAATTACAACATCATCATAAGATTTAGTGTTCCTCGTGTGATACTGAAGAACAATGGAACCAATTTAGTGTCATCCTAACTCAAGAGGTTTCACCATGTATATAACATTGAGTCCAACCATTAGTCTCACTATCTGCAATAATGAATGGATAGACTGAGGCTTTTAACAAGACCTTATCAAATGTTCTCCAAAATATGGTGGACAAAGACAAAATATTTTTCATGATAAACTTTTTCATGACTTGTTGGTTTATGATAATACAACTCATACTACCACAAAAGAATCCTAATATTCAATAGTATAAAAGATAGAAGTATTCTATCTTAAATATTTTTAATTTCCATCAGTTCTCATTGCAATTTGTTATCAACTATTTGTAGAACATATCCCTCAAAAGAGACTATACAAATTTTAATTTCTCGATGATAAAAGACTATGTACCTTTCATCATTTAAGGTCACTCAAAATAAAATGGTATGTTATTTCAAGAAGAAATTTCAAAAAAATTATTTCCTAAAATGAGAACTAGTTTTGGATCGTCATACCCCAATTATAACCAAGAATAAACCTTCTAATCTTAGACCAAAAGGAGGGTGCATTTTTATCCTCAATTTCTACTCCAATGGTGCATATTTTCTAATTACTATGGTTGGTTGACATATCACTGCCCCTAAAATTGTGTGTATTTTCAGGAATTTTTTTTCTGACTAAGTCACGAACTTATGGTCCTTTTAAAATGATGTAAAAGGGAATTCCATATCCTACTCCATAGTCACATTGCGTTATTCAGTGGGACGAAGTCCTAGTAACAAGATGATAAACTTTAAGACAACATCTTATCCACATGAAATTAATCTGTAGGAAAACATTTATTTCATGATACATTATACCATATAATGCCTCTTCCTTACTATAATACATTAATTTTCATATTTTGTATTCCTTTTTCATGATATTTAACTACACGTTATTATTTTTGAAACCTAATAAGATCTCTACTACTAGTGATGGTCTCTCACTGCATGTAATTTTCAACTCATAACTTCATGGGGGTTGATTCTTGCTCTAATTAGATATGTAGTGACTCCTAGTTCTCTCATTCAAACCCCATCAACAAAATTAAAAAAACCCATCCATCATATAAATCCAACATGTGCACTACATTCAAATAAATGTCCCCTTGTTCTTAAACACGTGATTGATAGAAAATATTATTTTCCATATATTCAATCCAGATATGTGTAGGGAACATTCAAACCTTTCAGGTCAATCCAATTCTAATTTCTCCCTTTGTAATCATACATATTTTTTTACAAATCACACTCCATATCTTGAAACACTTTTAATCTCACAAGCCTTACTTGAATTCATGATTAGGACTATAAATCTTTGAGGGACACCTTTTTTAATATGAATACTACACCAAATTTGTCATAGAATATTGTGTGCTCCAACTACGAACCTTCAATCGAAGGCATCTTCATCCATAGGAGAATGTCCTATTTTATCTGTATTCTCTAAAAACTTAATAATGGAATCCACCTTTAAATCAGGTTATATGGTCATTCCTTACATACTGGTCCTATATAATTACATTATATCCAAGAGCCTTATGATCATGGATTACAACTTCCCCTCTTCACACCCAATAAATTTCTATTCATTCTAATTCGAACAACTATAGAATGAAAAATAATGTGGTACTTATTAGAAATTCTACATGATTGGCTATTTTTGTAAAATTAGGATACCCTATAACATATCTTGTTTCTCACATTGATCATGACTCATGTGGGCGTAGATATTTCAACCATTTATTCCAGTTTTCAAGGGTATGTCCTTGTCTATTGGTCCTTTTCGCTTGACCATAAAGGACATGAATGATCCTAGGTGAATGGTTTTAAATGGAACACCACTGGTCAAATATTTTCATCCTTAAACTCTATCTTCCCATCTTTATGAGCATTATGAAAATAAACTAAGTGTACACATCCATTAGACCTTCTATACTTGAATTTGGGTTCTCTATTCTAATAAGATTTTCTCATTTCCCTTTCTCTTTAAACTACCTCACTAACAAATATTCATCAAATCAATGAGACCTTAAATTAATGCAATATTATATTCTAGTCACATGAAATTAAGCTATAGGATAGCTTCCATATCACAAAATGTAAAACTATATGATAGTGTAGCCCAAAAATGAATTATCCCCCCAAATATTAGTTTTAGTCTCCTACCACTCTTGATTTCTTTTCAGGAACTTTGTGCGTCCTGATTTCTATCTCTATAGTATATGTAGTGAAGCCCGTATCCTATATCCTAACCAACTACCACAGATAAAAATGACCTCTCCCCATAAAATAATGTGGTTAATCAAGATAAATTTAACTCAAAAATATGTGTTTCATTATTTATACTCTGATGAGAAACATAGTCATTCCTAGATCCCTCAAAATAGGCCTAGTTGTGAAAAAAAATTAACAACCCCCTCCCCAACACACATCCCTGATCTGTTCATGAGATTGTAATACAAGTTCCTTAATTTACAAATATATAATTAAATCAATTACCCCCTCCCATACATATAAATCAGATCTATATCGAAATTATTTCATTTATGACCAATCCCAATAAAAATTCTTCCATCATATTCTAAGGATGGATAACTTGGAAAAACCACACTCGATATCTCTAGAAATTTGAATTCTCACAAACTGTCCTAGGTTCTCAGAATGAGGACTATATGACTCTAAGTGAAAAAAATTTACAATGAATACTATGTATAATTTTCTTCTCCATAATGTGTTCCTCCAATGTATCCCATCAACCAGAGGCATCTTAATCCTCAAGAGAAATTCATTTTATCTCATATTCCCTAAAAAAATTATAATGAAATCCACCTTTCAAACATGGTCCACATTCATTCCCTGCATAATTTTCTCATATTATATCCAAAGATATGAGATACCTGAGATCATAGAATCTAGTATCCACCAACCCCCATGCTGAGAAGACACTGGATTTTTTCAGATCAGACATCATTCCTTCCATGAGAAAATAATCAGGTGGTGCATGTAAAAATATTGTTTTGGAATTCACAACATAATTTGGAAAATCCTACAATTTTCTCTTATTTATAAAATCAATCATGAATATCACAACCTTATATACTTTAGGATACTATTAAAATCTATATAATTATACCATTTTATGATTCAATATAGTGATCGGTACATCTTAAGTGTCCTTAACCTACCTAGAGTGACCTCCCACATCTGTCTTGTCATCCAGTACACATGATTAAAATATGTATACATAACTTTCTTGCAACAAAATTTTTATTTATTCAAGCTTAAATTAGATATATTATGATGCTCGTATCATGTATCATAACCTATCCATAACATATTGAAAATTCCCATTCAATTTTTGCATGAACTAGATACATGTAAGTAATTCTTTACATGTACCACAAAAAATTTGGTCTTTGGATCCCAGTGGGAGTAGAGACACCCCATCTGGGTAGAAATGAGTCATAATTATCACATCATGATTTCATAACATCCTTTTTTCATAAATAACTCTTAATAATTTTATAAAACTCAAATCCTTATAAAACATCTTTGGTTATCAGAACTATGAGTCCCTAAATCTGATAGACACCTTTGTTATGACTATGCATACTATGCCTAATTTGGCATTCCATAATGTGTGCCCCTAATATGTACCATCAACCAAAGGAATATTTATCCTCAAGATAAATTCCTCTTTTTTTTGTATTCACCGGTAGTATCACAATGCAAGTCTTCTTTTGAATATTTTTTGTAAACATTCCTTATGTACATATCTCATGAAACTATCCCAGATCCAAGAACCATAATATAGTGATTTTCAATGTTTCATATCCCCACAAAAATGATTTTGGATAAATCATAACCCACTATTTCTTCCTTGTATCAGGATATTGAAAATGATTATACAAAAATAGAAATCGTTCAAAGCTTTTTGGGTCCACTCAAAAACCCCTAAAAATTCATCTGATTCTTGTTAGGACCCTCATCCATGGAAAAATTCTAAGAACTACGTATATGAATTCTAAAAATTTCAGTCTTGTTATTCAAAAAAAACTATCAAAATAATGAAATTATGCCATTCATTCAAACATTACAACTTTATTGTTACGCTGATGGTTAGTGTATCTAATATCATCAATGAGCCACGCATAATGAAGAAACAAAATTGATTTGGACTTATGTTTTCATGATTATAAATGATAGTTTTTTTCAGTGGTCAGAATATTTGAAATATAATAAAGTCATCTTTCAAATAATTATATATTATTATGATATGATGGTCGAAATATATGAAGAAAAAATTACATATATAAACTATGTTTTCATTCATTCACTAAAAAGGGATAAAGGAGGAAGAACAAAAAACCAGGAGTCTCCCCACATTAATGATGCCCTACTATTACTAATCTTGCTCAATGGATTCATAGTTTCAATCATTATTTTATCAGGATCTTCCATGACTCTATATTTCTCAAATAGTATCGCAATATCTCATTACACATCAATTTATTGTGATTATTCCTTCTGAGTGGCATCTTTCCCTACATTTTATACCTATTTAACTTGTCATTTTTATATATTGACACATGAGACTCATCTACAAGGTCTCATAAACACTACATCTTGTTCAGAGGCCTCATAATGTAGGAAAATCCAATTCATAGAAAAATGGGTCATATACTCCATGGTTAAATGTTTGGATTGGATCACACACACACTCTCTCTCTCCATCTCTCTCTTGAGAGGAGATTCACATCCTTTGTATCGGTGTGAATGGCATGCTAGTAAAACCCCCTATACCTTTTCAATGATAACATGTGAAACAGCCTAGGAACTTTTTCTAGAAAACTTTATAGGGGGTAGGAAAATTTAGATTTCATATATCTCTCCATATCTTTTTCTGAGAAACATGAAATTTTTTTAGATATTATAGATCCTCCTCAGAGTCACTCTTAAATGTTAGGGAATTCATTGGGAGAAGGATAGAATTTTCAACATGAGATTCCAATTTATTTTTAACCCTCACCCACACATCGTTGTGCAATGTGTATAGCTTTTATTATATCTTGTTTCTTACAAGAAACATGACACATGGGGGCTTGGATGTCAGTGATGATCCTGAAACTAAAATGATCCTAAATATAAAATGGGATACCACTATAAGTGTAATTCACATCCATTCAAAATGTAACACCCCAAGATTCTATGGTATGTTTCTTTTTAAAATAAATCCAATAGCTTGTGCTTCATGGAACACTGAGTTCGAGGGAACCATGATCTATCAAACTAGCACTTTAAAAAGTGGTTATAAATAGTATAAACCTGATTCTGAAATTTATAAATTTTATTTTTCAAAATAGAATTCATTTTTTAATTTTTAATATCAAAAATTAGATTAGGGTTAATATTTTTTACTTTTCTAAAAAGTTTCAACTTTTGATGAATGCTGAAAAATATTGCAATGTTGTTAAAAATAGGTTTTTTAATTGAAATAATTATTTTAATTTTAATTTATTTTAAAGTCACAATAGATAAATAATACTAATATTAAACCAATGTAGGTCATTGGAATCATTTTTATAATATAATTTGATATAAAAATTTATTGAACCTTTTAACGTCTCTTTTACTCGTCTCCTCACCACATCTGTAGGATTAGAGATGATCTTAAGTTTCCAATTTCTATGAATTTAATATCAGAAAATAGAAATACATGGTAGTAATTATTATGGAATTTTTGGCTCAACAGAAAAAATTACATTTTTTGAATAGTAACATTTGTAAATGTTTTCCAGGGTTAAGGTTAAATTTGTTAATTAAAGGTAAAAAATATATAATTAATATATTGTTACTTTAGAATTTGTCTTAATTTAATTAGATGAGTGAGTGTAGACAATAATCAAACATATTCCAAAATTATGATATTATTTAGGCCACTTGGTTGAGAATAATACTATTATTTTATTTTATTTAAGGATAAGTTAAAAATGTCATGCTCATAATTTTAATAACTAAATCATTTTTAATATAGGGTTATACAAAAGATAAATATGACTATAAACAATAATTTAAAATTTAATAAATTTTTCATCATCATGAGAATTTATTTTTAGTTATTATAAAAGAAATATTTCATTTTAATGATTTCCCATGGATGATGTAGTAATTATTTGATTAAAATAATTATGAAATAAATGATTTCGAAAATACTAAAATAAATATAATTTTAATTAATTTATTAAAACCAATAATTATATAGATAAAGTGGACATGTTATAGATATATTAGAAGTATTATTTTGAAGGTATCATGTGGTTATCATGTTTTTAAAAAGACAAATACTAAATAGTATGAAAATTGACCCAACTGATACATTAAAATAATCAATTTTTTATTAAATGTTATAAAATTAATAAAAATCTATAATTGGTCTGATTTAGTAGAATATGTTTTAAAATTTCATCAATTATCCGCTTGGGTTCCTTTTTTCATTTTATTATAATTATATTAACCCTACAGTGTAAAAATCCAAGTTGTTACGGAAAGTGTTAAAGGGTTTACCAAGGGTTAAATCCAAAATATATGGTTAATGTTGTTACTTAAACATGTCTAAAATCATTGGATGAAATTATTCCAACCCATACTCATCTTATATTCTCAATTATTCAGTTAGGATCTATTTGAAATCAAAAATCAATTTATATTAATTTAATATTTTAAAGGATTCCAACAGTGCCTCTCACCTCTCCTATAAAAAGAAACCACCATACTCACTTCCTCACACCGCCTTGAGCCTTCTATCTCAAACAAACCTTTACCAATTATCCTATAAAAATTATTAGTTAACTTTTTTAGGTCCCTGTCTTCTAAAAATACCATCCCCAGTGTCCTTAAGAGGATATCTAAAGGAATTCTGATGAAAAGGAGGTAATTGTTTTACCAAATCTATTCAATTCCTTTTCTTCTTCTAATTAATCATTCCATGTTATTTTCATAGTAAAGTAATAAATCCAGTATCATATATATACTGATATTTTTTTATGATTATTTAAATAATATATTCTTCTTTTTATCCATCTTATGAAAAACAAAATCACTATGCATGTGTATGCAAGGTTTACTGTCTCCACATCGTGGTGTAATTTTGGTTTCATCGGTACTATATTTGGATGGGTATAATGATGAATATAATTGATATAAATATTAAATTATAATTATTTTTTTACTTAATATACAATCCAATTCCATACCATTTAACCATTAATGTAAATATATTATGACACGTGCATATGTATAACTTACTGTCTCCACAATGCGATGAGAGTCATTATCCGCAAAAACCACTAAAGAAAGATAATAAAATTTATTTGATGATTAAATATAATATTTATGAACTTAATATCATTCTCAATAGGAATAAAATTATATCCAATTTATAACACACATGAATTACATGACAAAACATGCATAGAAAAATGAAGTACTTAACACCCAAAACAATGGTAATATAGAAATATTAATAAAAAATGATATAAGAGGATAATATATGATATCATAAATATGTATATGGTCAGAGTATAATTCAATAAAATGATTTAATAATTATACATGAGTTTAACGTACACCAGACTAAAGGAAAGTACATGGTAAGGCTTATTTTACAATCTCATTATTATCCGAGACTGTTAATTTATTATTATTTACCAAATAATATTTATCCTCCATGTACAAGAATATTAAAAAAATTAAAAAATATTTTTACAATTATCCTATAAATGTTTTAATTATTTTTATAAATTTTAAATGTCTATAAAATTGTATTGAAAAAATCTTCTTGTTATTTTTCAGATGAGGTACTATATTACTTTTTTGACCAATGGAGTTATTTAAACTTATCAGGCATGAGTATCATTTTCCACCAATATGACACCATAACATTTTAAGGCTTACATTAAAAGATTAAAATGTTATTTTCAGAGAAAATGTTTTGTTTTAAAATTGTGTGGCTTTTAAATGATTTCAATGTAAAAAATGGGTATTTCTCTCATGAAATTCACAATGATTTTATCAGATTATTTTCATCTATGCCTACATCTGTAATTTGATTTTATGATTAATTGAGGTTGATTTACTATAATACAATCTACCATATTTTTTGAAGTGTTTATGATATGTTTGACTCTGGAAGATCTATTTTTATTCCATTCATGTTTTATAGTTAATTTATTAACATTTCATATGCTAGTTTTAATATGAATGTTTGTGTTTGATATGTTTAAAACATTTCATATGAGAAATGCATTACACTTAGTAAATGATGGTTTGGAGACCTGTTACAGAAATACATATTGTATTGGGCTGGTTAATGAAATACCTATGAGTTGGGGACTAGTTAATAAAATTCCCTCGAGGCATCGATACTTCTCGTGAGATAAACTAGTTTGGATATCAAATAATCACTACTAGAAATCTAGTCTATAGCCATGGATTTATAGCCATGGTTTACAAAAAATGTGGCTATATCTAACCTAAATCCCTAACCCTATGGATGGTCATGGCTATACCCCCACCCCTCATGCTTAATCCGCCCCATCCCCTCCCTCCCTCGTGATGCCTTGCATCTCACATTTCTTTCTTCCCCTATGATCCCTCCCCTGTGATTCCTCCCTCGCGATTCCTCCACCCTATCCTCCCATAATTCGACACGGCCTCCCCACATCCTTTCCAACATAAATACAGTGCACCCAGGACACCTCCCCACCTACATGACCTCCCTACATCCATGTCTACACAGCTCTAACAGCCCCCACCTTACCGCTACCCTCCTCCTCCGCAGTGGATCACTACAGCTCAATGCTTCTTTGACACAGATACACCACCTTCTGTAGTCCTCCACCAATTCGGTTTCCCCACATCGGGGAGATCCTAATCCCCTTATGTGGTCACCCCACCTCCATATGATTTCTTCCACATGGTTTCTTTGATTTCAGATCTTGGGCCTCTCTGATTTTCATTGGTAAGATGTATTTGAGGATGTTTCTTTATATCCAACATGAGAACTAGTTTATGGTAATATCTCAATGTTAATGTTTCAAGTGTGTGAGGTTTCTATCAGGGGCATGTAACATCTAAACATGTTTCTGGGGGGACTCCATAATGCGGGTTTTCATCGAGATTATATATTGATGCATCAAACATTATCAAGTTAATGTTGATCATTATGTTCCAATACTCTTGATATTGCCTCTTGATATCATTGAGTGATAGTGGGATTCAATATATCATGATATTGTGATGTAGAATCCATAGAAAATGATAGGATGTGATGCTATATTAGTTATTATTTAACAACTTAATATTTTGACACATATTCATTAAATTGGGATGAAATTTTTTGTTGATATATTTGAATAGTTTTATGTTGGTGTTATCATTAGACATCAATTGGTACCCTCAATGACTCTCTATGACTGTAATTCTTAGTTATTATCACTTTTTTTGAGAGTCTTATTGGATGATTTTGGGACCCATTTGATGGTGAGAACAAAAATTAGACCCCAAATTTATTAGTAGAGTGAGTTAACTATATTTTTTATAGGATACATTGAGATCCATTTTTAAGAATCTTAATGGATGTGGGGGTCAATTTCTGTTGGTAATATTTTCTTATAATAACATTAATCACTCAAAAATTAGTACATAACATTTGAAAGATTTATATGAGAGACTCGTCATGTCAAAATTTGTTGGACTTTCATTGGTGAGACATCAATTAATGGAATGAAGATTGTGATTGGTGTGGAAATGAAAGAACAAGTGAATGGTAAGGATATGGGGACATACTAAGGGATATTGATATATCACATAGATTGACATCTCCGACCGCTCAAGTTTGACCCTAGGGACCATTTTCTCTTTAATTTCACCCCATGTTGAGTACTATGGAGTCTTGAATTAGGTATAAAGATGTCCCGAATGGTAACTAGTAAATTCAGAATCCTATGGGGGAAATGTGAGTATTCTATCCACAAGGAATTTCCACCAAAGTTTTACCAAGTTCATGATCTCTTACATGTGAAATACTCGATGCACATTTTTTACATGGTATATCTTGACATTGATGATGGGTATATCTTTACGAAATACCTAATATTGATCAATGATTGACAGGATATGTTCCTCTTATTTTAGTAGAAATTTCATTATCGTTGAACTCTCTATCTTCCTTATTCACACTCATATAGTGTAATCACTTCATTGACATATTTTTTAGAGTTCCTATTACATGAGTTATACTAGAAATATAATTATTGATTACAGAAACTCTATTATTGTTCTTCATAATACAATTTATAATTTTTAAATGAGTTTCTTTGGTTATTGGAATCCTTCTTATGATATGAAGATCATCCTATAGATTCTTAATCCATATCTCCTTCTCCACTAGTTTCCCTTATAAATTATGAATTTCAAAATTTCATTCACTTTATAGTATCTTAATTTTTTCTTCATACCATTTTTTGGAGATGATATAAGATATCTCATGTTTTCTACTAATTCACATTCTTTACATCTTGAACAACTGAATCAATTAATATCAATTTTCCCTACATTTTCATTCCCATTTTTTATATTGTTTACCTAAATTAATTCATGATATCACAATTCATTTATTTAGTAGATTTCAAGACATTCAATTCATTTTCCAAGACTTTAATTTTCTGTTATGTGGTGTACGAATAATTTCTAAATTTACCACATGATTCATTGGCTCCATCATTAAAATATTGAAGTGATATATAATTTAAAATTTTATTTTTTCATGAAGAATATTATATATGGTAAGAAATAAACATGCACGATGAATCATTTGTTTTCACTAGAGAAGAGTATCCAATTTCTTATTGTCCTTCTTCTTGTTCTTCTTCAATTTAATTTTAGGTAATTGAAATTATTCTATAATTTAATGATCATCATTAGAAACAACTGATATTCCCTTCTTCAAGATAAATCATTGACCATACAATTTTATGAACTTTATTTACAAGTCTTTGAAAATCTTGTAATGATGTAAAATTTCAAATACATCTAATTATATAGAATTTTTCAATGCCTTATTATAATGATCATCAATTTTAATATTTCATTAATATCGCTCGAAAAAACCACCATAAAAACATTAAAAAAATCCCATCCAATAAAACATGATAAGGAATGCCAACATATTCTTTAAAATATAACAAGAATTACTTTTTCAATGGGGAAGGCGGAGGGTGAAGGGGGTGTGAAGGGGGTAGGGGGTTTGTGGGGTGTGCGGGGTAGGGGGACGGGTAGGGGTGTGCTTGGTTCATGGGGTGTGCAAGGGGTAGGGGTGTGATAGGGGTAGGGTAGGTGGTGTGTTGTGGGAAGGGGCAGGGGTGCAGGTGGGGGTGTAGGGGGAAGTGGGGGTGCTGGTGGGGGTAGTGGGGGCAGTGGGGGTGCAGGTTTGGGGGTGCGGGGTGTATGTTGGGGTGTAGGTTTGGGGTGTGGGTGAAGGTGGCGGGTGGTGCAGTAGGATGTGGGGCTGCAGGTGGGGGTGTGTGGGGCATTGGGGGGTGGGGGTGGGGGAGTGGGGTTATAGGTGGGGTGCAGGTGGGGGTGGGGGTGAGCCTTATATTATTTCCACTTTACAACATTCTAACTAAAATACATACTCCCAACATTTTTTATGATCATTTAGGTGTATACTAAAAAATACCTAATCACTCATGATCCCATAGGTATCATTTCGATGATGAAAGACAATTCACTACCTTAATCAAAGAAAGACAACTCCTCTCTCCCTATACTACTAAAACGAACCAAACAAAATATAGGTCTATGGATATATCAAATTTATAGCCACTGGTATAATTAAAAATGTGGTTTTGTTGTTGTTTAAACTGATGGTGGGATCACTTCTATATGATGCGTATTTCATGTGCGGCATATAAAGGAGACTTAGAAATCCTGAAATCTCAATATTACAAGTCATTTGAGTTTAGGTTTAATTCTTAGTGGATTTATTTATAGTTTTTCAAGATTTTTTATGAAATTTTAAGCTTTTTGGGTTGATAAATTTGACTTTTTGTGTTTTTTAGGTCTGTGTGGGGGTCTAGAGTGGACCCCATACTTGGATTGTTGGCTGAGTGCAGTATATTACCCAACAAGTTTAGCATCAATTATACTGAATGTAGTTCTAATTTTAAAATGTTTTCTATTTGATTCATATGTATTCATGGATGATATAGGGGATAAGAGGATCATTGGTGGTTGGTAAAATCTTGAGAATCATTTATGGATTATCATTTGTGGTAGGTGTCCTTTAGATTACTTATTCTCTTGATCATCTAGATTATATTATGTTTGTGTAATTATTAATATTATCCTTATGATCAATTTGTTATTGAATTCATGTATCATTTATCATGTGTAATTGACACACCGAGCACATATATTTAAGAAGTCTTTATATCTCACTTTTTCCCATTATTTTTTTATAGGTGATTTCTTATTATGAGGTTGGTTCTATCCACCACCAACAAAGGAAGTGAGTTTGACATCAGATTCAGGTAATTTTTCTTCCGTTTTTAATCTTTGTCCTAATTTTGAAAAGGGATTTTGGGATTTTTGGTTTTTTATTTTTTTTAATGTTTTTTGGATCTCTTTGAGGTAGATTTGAGCCACTTGTCGGAGGAGAATCATCACATATGTATTGGTAAGAATATATATAAAAAGTTCTTCCATCAACGTGATTACATATAAGTGTCTAGGTGTGTTTATGTATATATATGGGAAATGCATACATGTGTAAATGATAACAGGCTTATACATGTGAGAATATATATAAGGATCCTCTTGTGCATATTTAAGGCCATGTAGCCATGTACAAAGAGGTTAGGGAATCATTATGTATAAGAAAAGGTGCATATCTCTAGAGGATGGATGGAGCAACTTATAGGTGTAACTGATAAAAGTTTCAAGTGCCAAGTGTGGCTTGGATCCTTTGAGGTAAGGTCCCTCTCCCAACCTCTTTATTTCACTAATGATTTAAATTGCATTTAGCTGCCTTCTTAATTATTTTGGTTTTTATTAAATTTCAATTCATTAACATTTTTTAGTTAATATAATTGTTTTGTTGGATAGAAAAGTCAAGTTTTTGAAATAAAACTCCTCTAATGGAGGTGCTCTGTCTACGAAAGATGACAGGGGATGTTTATGCTTATATAGCTTTCTTAACATTATTTCATTGATGTCTTCCATTTTAATTTGTTACCCATTATTCTCTAATTTGATACACCAAAACCATCTTCAAATATTTTTTAGACTCACTGTGGCACCCTCATCCATGAGGCAAGCAATAAATGCCACCCTCCATAGTATTTATTGGGTTTATTTATGATTTCAATCATAATATTTTTGTCAAAATAGTTTACTATTGGCTAATCAATCATGATTTATATTAGACTCTTTTCTTCCAAATATCTATTCAACAAAATTAGGCATTTATAGACCAAAAGATCATGATATATTCCTAACTGGAAAAAATATCCAATCAGCCTTTCTCATGTTTTTTATTTGTAATAAGAATTTTATTTTAGGTCTTATGTGAGGTACATATTCTATCCAAAAATTTAAAATTGGGAATAAATATTTCATTCAATGAAACATTAGAAACATTTCCCTTCGGATTCTATTTCATCTTCTTCAATTAATATTGAGGAACTTCTTCTGATTTTTTATACTTATGAGGATATTTTTGTTTAGAAAACTCCCTTTCATCATGAAAAACAAAAAACCATTTTTTAAATGTGTTAGAAGATGTTTTAATCTAATGATATCCTCGTTTATGGTTCTCATGAGTCACCTCTCGTTGTACCCTAGTGGCATAGTAGGCATCCTTGGGTCTATATTCTTCACACCAAAAACAATAACCAGTAAAATAATAAGATTATGATGAAAATACTATTACATATTTTTTGGTATTGGATATCTTATAAATCATATTCCATGTAGAAATAATATTGTATCAGTCTAACTTTTTTAGAATAAAGGCACCTAATATTTTGTGTCATTCTCTAATTTATGACTGATTTATATTTAGGCTATTAAGATTATCCTAATTTCACATTTCTCCAGATATTTTAGGTTCATTTCATGGAATTATGTGTGGTTTTATAAAACATTTTATCACATTTCATATTAAATTTTTGTTTGTTTTTATGGTGACACACCTTTGGAATTGAAACACTCACTTTAGCAAAAAATTCTTGGATATATTTTTCTTCAACTAGATCTAGTTTCTTTGAGTAACCAAATTTCATGCCAAGTGTATAGAGTCATTGTAATTCAATACACATACACCACCAAAACCAAACTTCTACATCATGTTTTGTATCCCTCATAGCCAATTAGATTACAGTATTGTCTAAAACATCATTGATTCACACTCATTCCTCCACATTGAGCATGAGATCAACTCCATTTCTATGTTACTAAAAATTGTAATTTTTTATTATTCAATAAATAATATCACATTTGAATTATTGACCTATTATTGTTGTATATATATATATATATTTTTTAGGAAATAATACATTTTATTTCAGGGTTTTATCCCTCTATTTGTGATGTTATTGAAGGGATACCTCAAACAACACTTTCAAATCAAATCATCCCAATAAATCATTGTTATTACAATCACTATATTCAATTAATTTTCTATCAGTATCATTCAATAATGTATCTTAACCATGGTACCTACAATTATCAACTTCTACCACTTTAGAATCATATGAACTTCCATATTCCTGAGATAAAAGATTTTTGTTCTTCATGAATTTTCATTTCAGTTATCTCTTAGATTTAAAAAATTTAATAAAAAATTATTCCTGAACACCTAATAATTATCATCATGAAGGTATTTAAAACACTTATAATTGAGGTGAAATACATTAAAAAATCAGAAACATTCAACTAGAAGTTTTCTATTGAATTTTCATCTTCCCCTATTTGGGATTTTTGAAAACAAAATAGATAACATATTTTACCTCATCCTTTTATGGAACAAATTTAATAAAGAATGTATCCATTTACTTGAATGAATCTTCCTAAGATTTTTTCTTCTCTCTTGTATTTTTATCTTAATTTTATATTTTATATGTTACATGTGTGCTTTGAAGGATATAAAGAAATATATCCTTTGGATCCTTGTCTTCATGTATAGACACTTTGGGATTACACCATCATTGAAGTCTCCTTATGATTCATTTCAGGATCATGGTGTCAATAATATATTCCCCAGGAAAATTCATGTCCTCCTCAAAATCAGTAATATGATTAAAGAATGCATCAAAGGTTTTGGTAAAACTCACTTTTATATTTTCATATTTATTCAATGTCACATGCATCATTATATAAACCAGAAAAAAGAACTCCTTTAGTAGAATATTTATATATGATTATTTGAGCCTCCACATAGACTCAATATTAAAATCTTCTTCCCCTTCTTATCATATAAATCTCAAATTGTTGTTCATAGTAATTATTCTTTGATACTATAGTGTATTAGTTCTACATCTCAAAATTCTCCCCTCATGAATTCATATAACATTATCTTTCATTTTTTGGATTTTCTGTTCTCTAAATCCCACATGAAGATCATTTCCCTAAAGGTTACAAAAACCTCTATGATTCTAGATGTCACATACGTTATCATACAAACTCAAAATCGCTAACTCGAATTCAATGTTGTATTTTTCCTTGTGATCTGTCAAAAATAATCATGGTTGGTTAAATAGAAATTAAAAATATATTGAATGAGTTTTTAAAAGAGGAAAATGTCTCAGATAACCATAATTATATGATTGGAATCCTCCCATTAAAACTTATAATCCAGGAATTAATGTTCCACTTTAACCATTAGTAATCTCCCACTTCACGGAACATCTAAAATTTATTATAAAATTTTATGATCATAGTCTTCTCTCAAGATCTTTGGAGATGGTTTATTCTTAAGGGAGGAGTTTATATTTAATTTATTCATTTATATTTCCATATTATTCTCTGGTGGGAGAAGTGGGGGTGAAGGTTGGGCAGTGGGGAGTAATGTTGGGGTGCAGGTGGGGTGAATGGGGTAGGAGGTAGTGTGTATGGGGTAGTGTGGGTGAAGGAGGAGGGGGTGTATTGTGCGGGGGGGGGTGGAGAGTGTGGGTGCTGGGGGAGGGGGCAGCTGTGGGTTAAGGATGGGGGTAGTGGGGTTTAAGGTTGGGGTAGTTGGGGAGGTTGCGATGAGGGGGTGCAGGGGGGTGCAGGGGTAGTGAGGGTGAAGTAGGTAGGTGGGTAGTGTGTAGGGGGTAGGGGTGGGGAAGGGGTGTGGGTGCAAGGGGAGGGGGTTTCCATAGGGTGTCCCAGGGTGGGGGCATGAGGGAGTGGGATATCAAGGGGGTGGGTGTGTTTAGGGGGGAGTGGTGTCCAGGAGGGGTTGGGTTAAGGAGGGTAGTGTATAGGGGGGAAGGAGGATGGGGCTAACTAAGAGGGGTGTCCGGGGGTTTTCTGTGGGTGAAGGGGGTTGGGGCAGTATGCAGGGGAGTGGGGTGCAGGGGGAGGGGGAGGGGGTTGTCTTGGATCAGGGTTTCCAGGTGTGTATAGGTAGGTTAAGGGGGTTGGGGCTATGTGTAGGGGCGGGGAAGGAGTATGGGGTGTGGGTGTGGAGGGGGATGGGTGTGGGGTGCAGGGGGGAGGTGGTGTCTAGGAAGGGGTGTTTATGGGGTGTCTGGGTGAAGGGGGATGGGGGAAGTTTGCAGGGGGAGGGAGGGGGATGGGGGTGTGGGGGTGCAGGTGGAGGGGGATGTATAGGTGGGGGGGAAGGGGGATGTGAATATAGACTTGTGAATGATCCCAAAAAAGATTCAGCTTCCTATTTTTGGATTCATAATGGCTTTTCCTTTTGGATCATCTCATGACTTTGATGAACTATATTGCTATATAGGATAGTGATGCATGCTATACTAAGAACCAGCAACCATACATAGTTGATGCAATTTATTTTCTTCTACAACTTCCAACTATTATGGACATGAATATAAAATTCTGGAGGTAATGGTTATTTTATACCATTTTTTTCAAGACACTAGTAACTGTTTGTTGTGTTTTAAATCAAATGGAATTGGCATACCCCATGCTTTCAGAATTGATGATTTCGAGTTTACTCTTAATTTTGCAATATTTAATCTTCTAGACATTTCTCTCTATCATGTATGGATAGTTCATATCCATGTATGAACTTTTAAATCATGTACCTTAATATTTTTTTAGAAAAAATATTTTATACATTCTCTCAGTTTGCACTTTTCCTTTTCCTTTTTATTCTTTTATTTTCATATTATTAATTTTCTCATGTATATTCATGCATGGAGTGTTTAGAGGGTTTCCATGGGGTGTTTAGGGGGAGGGGTTTCTAGGGGTGTCTAAGGAGGTGTCTAGGGGGTGTCCATGGGAGTGTATAGGGGTGTCTAGGTGGTCTGGTGGGGGCTGTCTGGGGGGTGTCCAGGGGGGTTTCCAGGGGATCTCTAGGGGGAGGGGGTGTCCAAGGGGTGTTTAGGGGGTGTCTAGGGTGGTATCCAATGGGTTTGTTCAGGGGGTGTCCAGGGGGGTATCTAGGGGGGAGGGTTTGTTGGGGGCTCTAGTGGAGGTGTCCAGGGGGTGTCTAGGGGGTTCCAGTGGGGGTTTCTAGGGGGGTATCCAAGGGTGGTTTCCAAGGGGTGTCTAGGGGGTGTCCAGGGGGTGTCCATGGGGTGTCAAGGGGGTGTCCAAGGGGGGTTCTAAGGGGTGACGTAAGGGTGTGGTCTCCAGGGGTTGTTCAAGGGGGGTGTTCGAGGGGTTCAAGGGGGTTTCTTAGGGTGTCCAGGGGGTGTTTAGTGGGGGTGTCCAGGTGGGATTATAGGGGGTGTCTAGAATAGGGGGATTCCAAGGGGGTTTCAGGGGTTTCTAGGTTATGGGGTGTTCAAGGGGTAGAAGCGGGTCTTTCCAGGGGGAGTGGGGGTGTGAAAGGGGGAGGAGGTGTGCTGGAGGGATCTTTCCAGGGGGAGGGAAGGGTTGTTGGGGGAGTGTGGGTGTTTTTTTATGAAATTAGAAGGCCTATAGCCATGGTTTCGAACTATGGCTATAGTCCCTGTGTGTATTAAGGTTCTTCCCTAGTTTCATACTGTGGCTATAAGGTTATATCCATGGTTTGAAGTATAGATATATTCCTTTAACCATATTTTGAAACATTGATATAGGTATTTATCCACGGTTAGAAACCATGGCTATAGGTGTTTCCCTATATCCACGCTAATACCCACCATGGTCCATGGAACCGTGGCTATAACTTATATCCACGGTTTCAAACCTTGGTTATAGCCTTAATTTATAGTAGTGAAGGTCTTACCCATTTGTGTATGTTCATTATATGAGGAATTATAGGTATGGTTATGATATCCACAATTATGAATTCCCTCATTATGATATTAGTTATTTATATTACATGTGATTATTTGGCTAGTAGAATATCCATCTGAATGATAAAATCGAATTATTTGAATTATAATTTCCATATTATGCTCAATATTATGTTTAAAAGGCTTTTGTTTCAATTTTGTACATTTACTTAATATTTTATTCTTATTTATGATATCTTCTACTATATTTATTTCCCTTACTAAGAAACTAATCTCAAACATTTCTAATGTTTCATTTTTTTCCAAGATGTGAAGAGTTATATTATAACTGACATGCACGGATGGTCTAAGGGATATGAGTGTTTTTAATGGAGATAATATGTTGTTTAAAATTTAATTATGTAATATAAACCTTATATTTGTATCTGGTTTTTCTAGAACTACTAAAACATTCATTCCTTCAGGGTGTGTTTCCTTGTATAATGAACTAGTGTAATAAAATAAGGCACTGACTCTATGTAACTATAGTCAAGGTATTTAGTGTTTGTGTCAAAATAAGTTTTGTATTAAACTTTGAAACTAGATTTAGAAAAGATAGATTTGGTTACATGAAACTACTATAAACATTGAGGAAATTTATAGAATAACATTCTAGAATTTTTTTTATGTATATATTATATGGTTATTCCTTGAAAATACATCCCAATATAGATACAAAACGTGGGTGTGGTTGTGGAACAGATGTAACTTGGAGTAATAACTATGACAAGGTGTTCTAGGATTGACTCAGGGAAACATGGTACATGAAAATGTACTTTACTACACACTTGTTCTGACACTCATGGGGGATGTGATTTAGATAATTCACATTTTCTTTGTAATCCAATAATAAATATTAATAAGTAAATATATCCCCAACGAATACATTTTTATAACTATGAGATTATATATGCATAAATATTTTAATATAGGTTATGTATTTTACTAGTTTGAAATTATGAATTATGATTTATAACCTAATCTAGTGTATGACATTTTTTATAAATGTCTCCTAGTGGAATAAATGTAATTGTATAAATGAAAATAATACATATATGGATTCACCTTTTATACAAGATAATGATATTGGAACTTATAATGCTACTGGGGATGAATAGTTTATAACAATAATGGGATAGCTGACTCCAGTTATAAAAAATAACATTACCCGTATGGATTACACTGATCTACAATATAGAGAAAAAAATTTACACCACTTCCTAAGACAACAACCTCCAGTAGTCAATGGTACTATAAATAAATTTGTATTTGAGAAGTGGATAAGTTCCTTAAGGAATATATATTTCTTACTATAGGATACAATGAAAGGGCGAATATTTTCATGGAAATTTATAGACACTCAAGATATTTGGATAAATGGTTTTCATTGTTTCAAAACACAAAGAATAATGAAGAAATAGAAAATATGGAATTGATTTAATTGATGTAATTTAATGAAATTTTCTCAGAAAAATACTTTCCTCGCGAATAGTGAAAAGAAATGAAAATTAAATTTCTATGTATGGGGAAAAGGGAGGATTATAATGTTGTAAATTATTAATCTAACTTTACATGGTTAGAAAGGCATGTTGCAATGTACATACATAACCCAAGAAGTAAGGTTGATTAATTATTTGATGGGTTTAAACCATTCCTCTTAAGGGAACTAGTCTCAAGAAATTTCTTATCTTTTGAAGATATAGTCCCATGTGCTATCAAGTTACAAAATTAATTCTCTAATACTTATGATTTTAAAGTAAATCAAGATAAGAATAGGGCTGATGAAAACTCTGGAAAAGGAAATAAGGAGAAGAATGGAAAATTTGACATTCCAAACTATAGTAATTATATGAAGCAACATGTCGGTACATGGCTAAAGGGAATGAGATTTTATTAAAAGTGTGGGGAAAATCCACCATGATCATGATTACAAGGGGAATAAATAATCTATTAATGTTCAATGCTACAATTTTAATGATACAGGACATTATGAAAATTATTTTCCTAAGTGTCGAGGAAATTGTCCCTAGAAAAGACCAATGGAGAAATTCCAGGTTTATGCGATCAAAAATACAAAGGTTAAAGTTCCTAATGATGTGCCTATAGATACTTTAATAATATCCTAAAACTAATTCAATGATTTCCTTGATTCAGGATCATCACATTCATTTATATCTTCCATATTTTCTATGAAAATTGGCCATTTCCCATTTCATTTAAAAAATGATTTTCTAGTCAAAACTATGATGGGATGTCTCATTGAAATAAATATATTTCATTCAAATGCATTCACTTTTCATAAATATACATTGGTTTCTGAACTTTTCATCATCCATACGATTGACTTCAATATAATCCTTGGTATGGATTGGATTTCAAAAATTAAGCAAAAAAATATTACAATAATATATTAATTACGATCTATGAGGATGAAGAAGAATCCATTATATTTAGAGAATAAACTTTATCACCTAATTCTTATCAATATCCACCCCTAATATCTTTTCTAAATGAGATTCTTAGGTAGAAAGATAAAATAACATACAAGGATGAATAAGGTAATCTTAAAATTGTGGATTTACCTATTATAAATAAATACATTGATGTTTTTCTTGAAGATTTACCTAGACATCCCCAGAGCATGAAGTTGACTTTTTTTCTGATTTAATCCTACATTCAAGACCAATATCAAAGAATCCAAGTATAAAGGATAGAGTATAATTAGTTTAGTTAAATAAAAAACATAAATATTTGGGTAAAAGGGATTTATTCGCCCTAGTTTTTTTCAATGGGGACACCTTGTTATTTTTGTCAAGAAGAAATATGGATCCATGAGGTTGTGTATTGATTATAGGGAATTAAATGTTATTACAATAAATAGAAAGTATCATCTACCTCACATTAATGATTTATTTGATCAATGTCATTGAGCTCAATTATTATTGAATATTGAACATTGTACTAGATATCATCAATTATGAGTGAATAAGGAAAACAATCTGAAGAAATATTTTTGGACAAGGTAATGAAATTATGAATTTACATTAATTCCATTTGGATCGACTAATTCACCCTCAATTTTTATGAATCTCATTAAAAAGTGCTCATGGAATATCTTGATGATTTTTTTTTTGGTTTTTATTGATGATATTCTGATATATTCTAAAAGATATGAAGACCATGAGAATCTCTTGGGAATCATTCTTGAGAATCTCAAAATGGATGAATTATATGTTAAATTTAGAACGAGTGAATTCCTGCTTCATGAAATTTCTTTTCATGTCCATATTGTCCACAAGGATGGAATCATAGTTGATCCTGTAAAGACAAAGGAAATCCATGAGTAGCTAGTATAAATGAGCATATCTATGGTAAATAGTTTTATTTGTTTAGCAAGTAACCATCAGGGTTTTATCCAGAATTTTACCTAATGAGCTAACCCATTAACCAAGATCATGTGTGGTGGGGTTAAATTAGTTTGGATAAAAGAGTGTGAGGAATATTTTGATGAATTGAAGAGAAGATTAGTCAATTATCGTATCTTGACTTTATTAACTAGAGATAATGGGTTTTTGATTAATAGTGATGCATCATGGAAAGGACTCAGTTGTGTATTTATTAATAATGATAGTTTTATTGAATATGAATCAAGGTAATTTAAAACTCACAAAAAAAATATCCAACTCATGATCTTATGTTAGATGAAATAGTCTTTTCTCTATACATGTAGAGACACTATCTCTACGAGGAAAGATATGAGATATATACTGATAACAAGAGTTTGAAATATATTTTCTCCTCAAAATAACTCAAAATTAGAAAAATGATATGGCTTGATCTACTAAAGGATTATTATTTCACAATACACTGACACCTATGGTGGTAAAATAAGGTGGAGTATTCTTTTAGCAGGATGTGACATGGAGTTCTGTATAAAATATAGTTGAAAGGGATCTTATGTTCATGGATCCAGTGAATATGGATATGGGAATTATCTTGGAAGGTAAAACCTCGCTACTTTTTCAAATTGTTGTAAATCCATCTTTTTTGGAAAGGATGAAAGGTTCTCAATCTGATGATGATTATTTTCAAAAGAAAATTAAAGCTTTGAATGATGGGAGATTTATTGAATTTGTATATGAAGATTGAATTTTCAAATTTAGGAAGAGGATTTGTGTTCCCTATATACATTAGATAAAAATGGAATTATTGGATGTTTCTCATGGATCTAATTTCACAATACAACCTGGTAGAACTAATATGAACATTGATTTAAAAGAAAAGTTAATGTGGGACATCATGAATAGGTATATTGTTGATTATTTGTCAAGATGTTTAGTTTTTTAATAGGTGAAGGCTAGAAGAAAACATCCTAGAGGTGTCATAAAAACTCTTCCTCTACTAGTATGGAAATGGGATGATATTATGATGGTATGTGCCATGTGGTTATAAAAGATAAATAGAATATATGATGCGATATGGGTTATTTTTTATAATTTTACAAAATCAGCACATATTTTGTGCTATAAGAGATGATTTACCACTTGAATGTTTAGAAAGACACTATATTAAAGATGTCGTAAGACTTCGTGGTGTAACCCTATCAATTGTTTCTGATCATGATCCCCATTTTGCATCAAACATGTGGAAAATTATTCAGAAGGCCCTAGATACTGAGCTTCATTTGAGTACTTCCTATAACCATTAAACTCATTGAAAATCCAAAGGGAATATTAATAATTTATAAGAAATGTTTATATCTTTCTCACTTGACTTTCATGGTATATGGGATCAATATTTACCTCATGTCTAATTTTCCTATAAAAATATCTTCCATTCATGTATTCAATGGAACCATATGATGTATTTTATGTAAATTTATGTTGTAAACCAACTTGTTGGGATGATTTTGGTGAAGGAAAACACATAGGCCCTGAACATTTTTAGGAAAACATGTAAAATGTGATTATTATTCCAACCCATATCAAAGAAGCTCAGTTAGAAAAAATATCTATGTTGATAACCAAAGGAAGATTTGGAATTTAAAGTGAGATATAATGTTTTCGTGAAGGTATCTCCATGTAAGAATGTTATAAGATTCTGTTAGAAAGGTAAATTATATCCTTGGTACATCAAACATTATGAAATGTTTTAATAAATTGTGAAATTAAATTTCTATTTACCAATTCCTCCTAGTCTCTCCAAAATTCATGTTATGTTCCACAAATCACAGCAAAGGAAATACATTCTAGACACACAACATTTACTCACCTATGAGGAAATAGAACTGGAACCTAATCTATCTTATTATGAAGACCCTATCAATATTCTTTATAGTGGGAAAAAAGTGTCGAGGAATTAGTTGACTTGATTGGCAAAGGTTCATTGTAGAAACCATAAAATGGAAGAGGCAATGTGGGAACCTAAGGAATTTATGATGATGAACTGCCCAAATCTTATTTTGAGGTGATATTTTGGAAATTTTCAGGATGAAATTTTTTAAGAATGGATGAATTTAAAGCCCCAAGATTCCATAATACATTTATTTTTAAACTATATTAAATAGCTATGACTACATGCAATACCAAGTTAGAGTGCACCATAATCTAACTAACTAACCATTTAAAAAAAGCGATTATGAATAGTATTAACCACATTATGAAATTTATAAAAAAAAAATCAAAATAGACATTATTTTTGAATTTGGAATAACGAAAATTCTCTTAGGGTGTATTTTTTTTAATTTTCTGAAATGTTTCTATTTTTGACGAATAGTGAAAATGATGCATTATTATTAAAAACTAACTTTTTAATTTAAAAAATTATTTTTCATTAAATTGATGTTAATGTAAAAAATGATAAATAAAACTTATATTAATATACTTTATACCATTGGAAATATTTTTATAAGAGAATTGAATATAAAATTATATTGACCTTTTGAAGGTCTCTTTTACTCGTCTTCTCGCTACATCTTTGGTATTAGAATTAAACATAATGTTCCCATTCCTATGAATTGAATTTTAAAAAATGCAAATAAATGGTTGTAATAATAAATAAATTGTTGGTCTAATAGGAAGTCTTAAATTTTTTTGAATAGAACTTTAGTGAATTTTTACCATGGTTAAGGATAAATCGGGTAATTAAAGGGAAAAATAATATTCTATTATAATAAAGTTACCCTAACACATTTCGTAATTTCATTGGATGAGTGGGTTTCGACCAAAATAAAACATAGGAAAAAATTTTGATCTTTTTTAATCCAATTAGGGTTAGAATACAAATTTTATTATATTTTATTAAATGACATGTTAAAAATGACATACTCATAATTTTAATAATTAAATCATTTTTAATATAGGTTTATACATAAGATAAATTATATTATAAATATTAATTTGGAATATAATAAACTTATCTTCATCCTAGGAATTCATTTTTAATTTTTAGAGAAGAAATATTTTAATTTATGGATTTCACATTGATGATATAGTAATTCATTAATTAAAATTAATACCAAATAAATGATTTAGAAAATAATAAAATAAATATAATTTGACATAATTTATGACATAAAATATTTTTATAGACAACTTAGGAATGTTATAGATTTTTTATAATTTTGATTTTGAATTTATCATATTGTTAGGATATTGTTCCCAAAGAAAAATAATAAAATGTATCCAAAATGAAAAAAATGATCTTTTAAAATAAATATTTTTTCATTAAATGATATAAAAATTATTAAAATATGTATGTTATAAAAATTACTATAATAAGGTTAAATATGTCATCAATGATTTAGTGGGTATCCTTTTGGAATTTTATAGTAACTATATCAACCCAAAAGAGAAAAAAATATAAGTTTCCATGGTAAGAGTTAAAGGATTTAAGTAAGGGTCAAATCCAAATGATAAGGTTAATTTTGTGACCTAAAATTTTCTAAAAATAATCAGAAGAGATGATTTATACCCATATTCATATCAAATTTTAAATAACCATCTTTGGATATTTTTGAAATTAAATATCAATTTAATATTTTAATGGATTCCAAGAGTGCCCCCTCTTATAAAAAGAAACATCCTTAATCACTTCCTCTCACCACCTTAATGTTTCTAGATCGACCAAACCCTACCCAATCCTCCACTAAAATTATTAGTTATCTTCTTGATGTCTTCTTTCTCCAAAAACATCCATCCCTAGTATCCTTATGAGTGGATCCAAAGGAATTCCACCAATGATAAGGTAATTGTTTTACCACTTCAATTCAATTCCTTTTTTCTTGATACATCATATTTCTATATTGTATCCTTACTAATGTAATAAATGCATTATATTAAATATACTGATATTTTACTATGATTATGGGACAACCATATTTTTCTTTTTGTTCGTCATATGAAAAATAATATCACCATGTGTGCGTACGTATGGCTTGTCATCTCAATGTCATTGTGTATTTTTTCATCACTACTTTAATTGGATTGGTATAATGATGAATATAATGGTTATAAATAATTAATATGACATGATAATTACTGTTTATAATTAATATAATATCTAATTACATACAATTTAACTATTAATGGAATGATATCGCTAAACGTGCATATGTATGACCTACCATCTCCACGACGCGATGAGAATAGTTATCCACATTAACCATTAAAGAATGATTATAATTATTTTATGATTTTTAAATATAATATTTATGAAATTAATTTCAATATATATATATATATATATAATATCCAGTGCATAATAAATATAAATTACATAACAAAACATGCATAGGAAAATGAATCATTTTACACCTAAAATAATGGAAATAACGAAATATTATTAACTAAATGATAAAAGAGGATCATAAATGATCTTAATGTATAAAAAGCGGAATTTATCTCAAGAAAACGTTGATGATTTCATTTTCCGATTTTTATATATGTCAACATCCTTTATAGGATTTTTTTTCTTAATTCAGTTTGATTTATTATGATACAATCTACCATATTGTATTGAATTGTTTATGATATGATTTACTGTGGGTATTCTATTTTTATACAATTCATGGTTTATGATTAATTTATTAACATTTCAAATTCTATTTTAATATAAATGTTTATCTTGGTCATGTTTCACCCTTTTAATATGAGGAATGCATTGGACTTATTAAATTCGGGGATGGGGACCAGTTAATGAAATACCTTCATGTTGGGGACATGTTAATGAAATGCCTATGGGTTGTAGACATATTAATGAAATCCCTACTGGTTATGGACTGTTTAATGAAATCCACTCGATTCATTGGTAGTTCTTGTGAGTCAAACTAGTTTTGGTTTCAACTAACATCTTACCCATTTATGTATGTTCTTGGAATGAGGCCTTGATGGTATGATTATGATGTCTCACATTATACATTCCCTCATTATGAAATTATTCATTGATATTATATGTGATTAATGAGCTAGTATAATATCCATGTGAATGTTTAAATGACATTATTTGTTTTATTTTTTCCATGTAATGATAGATATTATGTTTAAAATTATTTTGTTTCAGTTTTATACTTAGACATAAAATTTTATGCTTATATATGATAGCCTCTGTTGTAATGTTTGCCCATACTGATCATCTTATCTAACCCCTTTATTATGTTTCAATTTCCCTGGGATGTGATGAGGTTTATTATGACTAACATGAATTGGTATTCTACGGTATATGAGTTAATTCAAAGGACATACTATGTTTTTTTTCATTTCATGATGTAATGTAAATGTTAGGTCTATCTCTAGTTTTTTCGAAACTACTAAATTATCCAATCCTTCAGGATGTGTTTCCTGGTATAATGTACTAAAGTAATAAAATAAGGCACTGGATCTAGGAAACTAGGGTCGGGTTCTTTACACAATACTATAGGGGATTTTATTCTCATCGTAATAGGATGTGTAGGAAGTCTCTCTATTGTTAAAACCCAACAACTTCAATCCACAGTCATCCCTGTTTGGTCGTACTTCTAATAAGACCAAATCCCAAACTAGAGGGACATATTCCTTTATAAAACAATCATCTAACAATCAACTATAAATATTCCTAGGAAGTTATATCTTTTTGGGACCATATTCCATGAAAGACCAATCCATTCCCAATGGGACACATTCCCCATGGGTTCAACCAAACATGTTTGCGCATGCATAAGTCACTTACTAAATTTTGCGAGGAACCATTCACCTATAGTATGAATGGACTAAAAGACATCTTTTTATTGATTTTTTGAAATCCCCCTTTCAATGGATGATGGGGAACCCGAAAAAGGCCCATAGGCTCATAGATTACATGACCTGTAGGTCTTAGAAAATATAGATTATACTTGGAACTCCTCCTCCCAACTTCTTCATCGTGGTATCCACTCTTCACCTTCCCATGGCTCTTCAGCTAGGATTACCATGCAAGCACAGGCTGGTCCCTATGAAAATATCATACCCTCTCTTTCTAAAAATCTACTTACCTTCTACACTGGTAAATGCACCTATTTTAAATCCCCATCTGGAGTCTTCTCCTTATAGAGTCTGTATGATCATTTTTAACCACAATTTTAGCTGGCCCTAATGCCTTGATGTGGCCCGAAATACTTACTGGCCTGAAAGCCATGGGTGGCCTAAAGGCCTTAAAGGACTTGAGGCCCAAACCGGTGTCCCTGAAGCCCAATCCGATGAATAGTTCCAGCCGCTATGGTACCAAACTGTTTCTTCTACAGTACCTACTATAGTGCATATTATAGTACTACTAGAGTACTAGAAAATATGTCTCCGCTCGGTTTTTGAACTCGGGTCTCTTGGATTCACTTGTCGTGTCCCCACCAACTAGGTAGAGGATCTTGTGAAAAATGTGGGTTGCTAACACTAACTCCCAATGGGGGTCCTGACCAAGCCCAAGTGTGCACCACATTCATCTGCTAAGAAATGGCTTTGAATCACCCTTTGCACAATACGCACAGTGTCTGAGTCTGGAAGGACTCATGATTGCACCAGTTCCCATAGAGAGCGAGTGGTAAAACTAGTGGGTACCACTCAGCTAACACCCCATGGGTCATTCTTCTATACATACTTACCACATGAAATTAAACTACATGGTATAGTACATATCACCAGACTCTAAAATGTATCGAATTTCCTGTTAATTGGAAACAAACTTTGTGGGTTATGATTCCTTCTATAAGGATATTTTTAAATCCACTCTCATGAGCCTTATCCCAACATAAAAACACCAAATTCCGCCCAGGAAAGAAATAAATAATAGAGTGATAAATTATGAGGCCTTAAATCATGATTCTTCCAAATAAATCTTGAATAAGTAAATAACAGAATGATATGGATAACTTATGATACTAAAATATGGTTCCCTTGATAGAGAGCCTTTGATACATACAGATGGTTACTCCCTCATGTAAAAATTATTTATTTTATCTATGAATATTGTCTAGAATTATATTACATTTTATAATGGATTCAAAAATATGACTTAAATCAATAATAGAGTCCAATAGCGGGAAACAATTTCCCCGTAAAGGGTGAAAAGTGCTGAAACTCTCATCCTATCAAACAATGTGAGTCTCCAAGAATCGTTGCAAAAAAATCATGGTGACCACATGACATTGGAATGAAATTCCATTTCATATTTTCAAAAAAAACATTCAGTATTTCTAGTCCCATAAAATATTCTAGTTTCAAATTATCCCAATAAATGGGTGTGAAACTCATAGTGTGAAATTTTTCCATGAGACACTATCTTCCCTTTAAATACATTCAAACTTCACTCTTCAAATTCAATCCACATCCAAATATCATAATCTCTTTCACCACATTTGAATATTCTAAATTCATTTTAAATTTAACATAATTCAAGTGTTCACAATGTATTAAAAAATGATTCAATGTGTTGATAAAAAAATACAACAACAGTATTTCACAATACATTCACCGTCATCCCATAATATATTTCATTCAATAATATCCTTTTAAAAAACCACCTAGGGTACAACCATCCTAAAATATCTTCATTGTATTAAAAACCACGACAAAAAAGTGAGAGAGTTTTTAATTTCACTCAAATACTGATTTATCTTACTACCTCTATGATTTCAATTACCATGATTTTTTCCTTTTATTATATTCACAATATTTATGACCCATCATTTCACACATTCCCTATTATTTTATCTACCATTCAATGAAATTTTATCACTCTTGTCTCAAGTGAAATTAATTTTGGAAAGTTATACTAATTCTTGAAACATTTATGGTTCCCATATTCTTATAATAATTATTATTCTTCCCCTCAAAAGTTTATCTATTTTTTCAAACAATAGGGGTTCCATATGTTTCATTATGAGGAATAAGAGTTCTTACGTAATTATGTTTCAAAATGTCTCAATGAGGAGTTTTTATTTCATGTAAAATGGATGATTAATATCCAAAAACATCAATTAAATTTGTGTCTCTAAATTCCATGATATGAAATATCACCTTTCACAATTCCTTTTTATTTAATATTTGATTGAAAACTCTATACAATATATATATTTAGGAATTCATCCTCTTAAATTTTAATGTATTTCTTAACTCATTTTCACCTTTTTATTATATAAAAATTTTCTAATCAGTTTTCTATTTAAATAATAAGAAGGAAAAGATTTAAAAATTCTATGTGACATGTAAATTTTCTATTTTACTAAAAAAATGAATATAGAAAATAAATTATCCCTATACATAATTTACACATCCGAAAATCCATTTATAATAAAACCTCCCTTGTACATATCTTAAAGTAGAACCATGGAAAATAATAAGATTCTCATTTGAAATGGGATATTGGATTAAAATATTATTTAATTTATTAAGTGCTTCATTGATTATATAAGAATACATGGATAATAAAATGAAAGATTTTTTTAATATATTAATAAGTGGATAAAAACCAAAATTTTCCCTAATAAATTCAACACATGTCATGTACATAAAAGAGTTTCAAAAGAAAAACAAGAATATTTTTTCATTCCAATCAAGTGTCATATTATATATAAAAATATAGAATATTAGTAATGAATATGAAAAATAATGTTTTATAATACCTCTCATAATAGTATAAATTCTACTGATTATTATTTTAAGTGAACAAACGTTCTATATGGATAAAACTTTATGCAAACATTTTAAAAAACAGAACTGAATAAAATAATCATAAAAACATACTCATTTAATGTTCTTTTTTAGATAGGATAAATTTACTTACCAAATACTTTATAGTAAAAAAATGATCTAATATATTCAATTTTACTTAACAAAAATACTCACAATGCACAGAAAATATAAAATATTTATAAAAATAAAAATATGTTAAAAATTTAATAAAATATTAATCATTTCCACCTAAAAGAGTATCATTCACCCATATAATTAATTATTAAATTTTTATTAATGAATTGTAATGATGAATCAATGAATTTTATATATAAATTAATTTGGAATGTATGAAAACCCATCATGGAGAGAGACAAAAATGAACCTTCTTTCAAAAGATGTTGGTAGTATAGTGAGCACTAAAATTGGTTCTTAATGATAATCCTAATGAAAAATCATCAGCAATTACCATTCACAAGAAAATTTCATTTTTAATTCTCCCCATTGATCTTGACTACACCATTAAGAATTTTAATTAGTAAATATATATGGGCATATTTTTTTGAATTCTAAATACAATTTATGTGATTCATCCTTCTAGTGAAATAAATTACTCAATATCTGAATTTTAAATTTCTCATTAGGATGATATTTTCTTGTTCTTGTTTTATACTCCTTATAATGTTACGAACACTAATATGATTTTATCCTCAACTAATACAACTCATTCATTTGATATTTTGTTTACCCCATAACTATAAACATTTCAATATTAATCACCCAATTTATGACACAAATATTTATCTCACAATAATTATGTAATGTTTTTGTAAATATATTTTAATATTTTATTAAGAAGAAGAAATATGAGAATTGGAGAATATTTTACTAATGTTGATATAACTAATATTTATATTGAAATAAATAGAGTTTCCATGAAAATAAATATTATATATGGTGTATTTTTAATACTAAAATAACATTTAAGGACTTCCATGAAGATTTAATTTGATTTAAGTTGCTTCTATGTTTTTTTCATGGAGAAAATGTATGAAAAAGGAACCATTTAGCAGAAAAATCATCCAAATGATGTACAAACATTCAAGATGATATAAACAGGTGACAAAAAATATTTTGGGTGATGATTTTGAATTTATTTAAGAATTTGAGAAGGATTTGAGATATGTAGAATATATTCCAAAAGCATATGAGTAAAATATGGAATTAAATTATTTGTGTAATGTTAAAATAATCAATTATTTATGTGTGATTTTAATTCTATAGACGTACATAAAAGTAACTCTGAAAATACTAAATCTATGTAAGGTCATCAGTAGGCTGTGTAAAGGTAAGTCAATAAATGTACAGTTGACGTAAATGTAAATATAAAATTTTACTATGTACATATAGTCACATCATATTTTTTACATGTTAGGTAAGGGAAAACATGACTCTATATAAATCTAATGATAAAGAGTATTGATTAGTTTAAGGGTAGAAGTTAGTTGCGTAAAGGTAATCTCAATATGTTTCATCCTATATAATGGTCATCTCTATATGTATATGTGTAATTTTGATACAAATATAGATGTGTAAGATTGATATAGAATCTATGTCAAGGTTGCTCATAATTTCAATAATCCATGAAAATGTAAAATTAATCCACCTAAGGGTGTCTTGGAAACCATAAAATATATTTGTGGGTAAATCCATGTTATGTAAAGGGCATTAAGACCATCCAAAGGGGATTCCAATGTTTATAAGGAATAATCAAGAAGATTATTTATAGAAATTAAAATAGAATTCAACCGTCCATAATTATTATATTTTCGAGAAGCTGGTAAATCAAATGATGTTATATTATTTCTCGTAATTAAAATACCATGATTTTGTTACGAGTTATTCATGATTAATAAAAAATAATTTTTTGGTGGATAATGAAAATGGAAGACATAACATATGGAGCTGGTATAGTTCCCTGACAAGAAAACAAGTTGATGGTGATGATACCATGTCATAATGAATTTTATGTTCACTAGAAAATAGAAAAAAGTATTTTTACACACCATAGAAGAACTCTTTGGGGAAGAAAAGTCATATATGGGAATATTTATTTGGTGTTCATATGAAATTGGTGAAAAATTGTGTATATATTTTATCATATAATTTTTATCGTATGACTCATAACCATCATAATAATTATAAATCATACAACATTAGTCACACATCATTGAGAATATTTGTTCAATTTTTAAGTCTTTTAAATACTTGTTAGATCCATATCTCAAGATGTTAAAATTTTCACTAAATTGAATATAACACAAATATCTAGTTTGAAGTGTGATCCAAGAAGAAGATGGAAATAATATATTTTTAGAGAGTCTTGTGTTGTAAATAAATAGGAAACTCTGTCATCATGTTCATATTATATCATTCACATGTGGATGTAAATGAAGTAGATTTTTTGAAAACAAAATGAAATAATACAATTCAAAATTATGTAATTTAGGATAAATTTGTATGAATATAATTATGGAAAACATTATGTGAGTATTCTAGTAGATTAATAACAAAATTATATGAAGATTTTAGATGATATATTTCTAGATACTATGAGAATGAAAGAGTTTGAGAATAGAGAGTTTTCATGATCACCAAAAATATAGGATAATTAATGGCTTGAATTTTAGTAGGATTGATGTTTTTTAATTATGAGGAGAATTTTTTAAGTAATATAGTAAATAAATATGATAAAAAAGAGAGTGAGAGAGATATATAAAAGGGATTCAACTATGTGTAGATGAATATTTCATAAGTCAAAAAGTGAGAGGGAAATCTGAATTTCAATGTATCGGCTCATTTTGTGAGGTAGAGGAAAGTAATAAGGAGATCAAATACACATTAAAAGAGGGATACAGAGATTATTTATTGATAAAATTCAAGAGTATCTTGCTAAATCCAATATTTTTTTAGGAGTTAAATACTATAAAGTCACTACTTACGTTTACCTGGTTGGTTCTAGGAAAATGAGTCCAAGTCCATGTTGTTGCCCAAGAATTCATTGATTATAAGGATGATTTTTTACACATGGTATAATTACTAAGATTTATCAAGGGAATATTTATCTATAAATAGTGAATCCTCACTAACAACCCTAGTGTTCTCTTGTGTTTCTTTCCAAATCTACATATACATACCGACCAAAGGAAATATAAATTATGATATATATAATTACTAAATAATTGAATCCATACAAAAGGATAAAAAATTGAAATTATAAAAAAATTCACCCACACCCCTATCAGTGTTCGTCACATTCTAATGTGATCCAAATAATTGGTATTATTAAAGTTCACACCGTAATTAGATTCTCATATTTTAATTTTTTAAATTGAGTTTCTATTTTCAATGGATATATTAGGTTTATATTTGATAAATATAGTATATTACCTTTCAAATACACTATAGATGATATGTATATAAATAAATTTAATAATATGATGAAAATTTAAGGAATGATATTTGAGAAAGGACACATATAATAAACAATATATCGAAGACTCTACAAATTGAAGTTAATAAAGGTAGATTTATTCAAAATATATTTGTTGATAATATGTATCTTAAATAATCTTGTGATTAAATGATACAACTATTATGTAAATAGGAAGAATTTTTTTTCATATGCAGTAATCCAAAACATGGAAAATCAAGAATGGAAGATGAAGACTTTATGGTGAAATTAAACACCATGGAAATTTAAAATAAGTATATAGTGTGTAATTAATCATATATACATGAAGTGGAAGTTACCATAATCCCTTATAAAAAATTTCCTATCGATGAACCAAGTATCATTGGGTAACATCACAGTTCTAATGATTTATAACAGAAATTAATTTATGCTTTGAAATAAATCTTGTATAATAGCCCAAAGGAAATATACTCATTTTTTTGTGTCATTTTCAGAAATATGCAATACGATATCACCCACTAAAATATTAGAATAATTGGATGGATAATTCATTGAAATAATCTATACTAACGTATATTAATATCTCCAAATAGGTGGGATCATTATATGACCTAAATAGAGAGCTTGAAGAAATATTACTTGATTTTGAAAATTAATGGATCACTAATATTTATGAGAGAGAATAATCTAAAAAAAGGCTTGAAGAAAAAACGAATAACTGTAAGAAGATTCTACTATCAAGAAATATCAATTTTAGCTCAAAACCAATGATAATTAGGGATCCTGATAGTTATTTATAATATAATAAAAAGTGCATGATGGTATATTTTAGAATATCCAGAAGGGTTTTTATAAACAAATAACATCAATTAGTAATGACAAATAAATTCTAAATATTAAATCATTGGAGTTGGAATTTATGTTTATGAACATGGAACAAACTCAAGTCGTGTTCATGTAACCAATTGAAAAGTGAGTTGCCACAACACACACTTATAAAGAGGATCCTTATGTTAGTATACCTCTTTCTAGTGTCAAATACATCTTGATATCATATAATGGTCCTTATTTAGTAGTATAAAAAGTAGTGGTAACATCGATCCATAAATCATGTTATTTTTCTAAATCTAGTTTCTTGAAGAGTCATGTTTAAAATTTAAATTAATTTAGAAATAGTTGAATAAAAATTTCAGGATCCCATGACCATATCCAAAGTAGTTGGAAAACTGTTTATGAAGATATTTTTTCAAAAATATGTTCACTTTGTGAATAAAAAGGTTCAAAATATCATGCATATAATTCTGAATTGTTTGGACTAAAAATAAAATATAATGGTTTGTGGGATACTATTTTTTCTTTTATTAGATATAGGTATATGGATACTGAGTTTTAGCACAATGTGCCAACCAATAGATGAAAATAATGTCCAACATTAGGGGGCGAATGAAATAATAAATCCAAATTAAAAAAGGAAGGAAAAATATCTATTAACCATAAAGATATTTGAATTTATTATAGATCCATATGAAGTTTTATATGGAAGTTGTCATAGTAAAGACACTAGAATGTATAAATCATTCAAGTAATAAATTAATGGAAATTAGGAGCAAAGCCTATATAACTTAAGAAAGGAGATAATATAATCTTAGGAAGTATCATTGAGAAAAAATATAAAAAATAATTCACATGAATCATATGAATAAAGATTGTTAAGTTATCTATGGGAGATAAGATAATGAAAAATATATAACCGATCATTGCCAATATGATTGAGAAAGATGTCACACCAAAAGGAAAAAAAAATTTGAGTAAAAAAGGGTTACATCCAGGGAACTTATAAATAATTCATGAGTGTGTTTATTCATAGAAGTAAGAATGAAAAAACTAGAAGGGATGACAAAATAGAATAAGAGGAATAAGATACTAAAATTAATTCGAAAGAAACCATGTACAAACCCAATGAGGTTAATAAAACACCCAAGTATTGATTATTTATTTTTCCAATCAATCATCAAAATCTAGGAGAAAGGAAGAGGTGAGAAAAGGTAATTTCCAAAGATAAAATATCAAATTGAAAAAATATATGAATATAATGAGTTATTTTTAGGAGTTGATAGCCTTGTATATCATGTGGAATCATGGGAGAGATGTGTATGCTGGTTGGACACAACAAAAATAATTGTGTAATAATTATTCAATCCCAAAAAGAAATCTGGAAGAACATAAACGTTTTCTTTGGTGATATATTTCAGTTTATAGATCATGTTACAATGAATACTCTATGGAAAGAGAGATTAAAATATCCAATGCTTTCTAAAGTAACCATGTTTTGAAAATTATTGTGTAAGAGTGAAGAGTCCATATTAACATAGAGCTAAATTAAAGGGGGGAAACAGGTGGAGAAGAAACGATCTACCCATAAAGTCATATTATAGATAAAATATGTTTCACCTTATTCCCATGTGATTTTGGTTGTATTATTTCATTATCCAAGCATATAATTAAAGAAAATTATATTTCTCTAATATATAAAAAATTAAATGAATTAAATATTAATAACTATTACATACATGAATAATTTTACACTGTGATCTGATTTTTCCATAGATACTCTGAATTACATCTAAATAAAAGAATATTCTTAATGAAGTGAAGTTGGAGATCATGCCTTGAGGGGGAGTTTATCTTGAGAATCTACTAGTATGTTATATCTTATGAAAATATCAAATTCCTAGAATGTTCTTAGAAATGGACAATGAAAATGTAAGAATTATTATCCTATTATACTTTTTTTCTAAGAATTAAATCTAATATTAACCAAGAGAAATGATTTTAATTAATGATAATAAAATATTTAATTTTGGGGTTATATCATGGATTCTTTCTAAAATATGGAACATGTACTCAAATGTTTTTAACCTATGTGCTAAGATGAGTGCAAGATGTCATGTTATTATTCCAAATTGAATAAAATCATCCATTATCATTATCTGGATTCATTCCAAAATACATATGGATAACCCTTGAATGAGTTTTGGTATTGATTTTAAATTGGTATCACTATAAGTTTTTTAATGGATGGATTTTTTTACAAATCCATCCCTCTTGTTTTATTCACCAAGTATGGATCATATAGAAATAATGTGAAAATATTGATGGAATATTTCTAATAATGTAGTAAAACCATCCTATCTTCTAGAGTAGTGTATGTTTATTATTTGTAAGGGAGAGAATAATATGAAATCATAAATGAGAAAGGGTCGGGAGAAGATGAATCATGTTGAAGAAAATTGGTGAACATATTAACATAGCATTTTGTGGTTGGTATTGGAAAAAAATCCAAGGTGGATATTGTTGAGATAACTTTGTGTTATTTTGTATTTTATCAATGTTAGTTAATTTTTGAAGAAGAAGAAGATCTTGGAAGTAATTTCATGAACCCAAGCATGATGATGAAATAAATTTTGTTCCTATATTAGGTAATGTGACATGTGGTGAATTTTGGAAGGAAAATGAAGACAAAAGGACTTCCTTGAATACTAAAAGTAGTTAAAATAAAATGTATGGAAAAGGTAACTTAATGTGATGAAATTATACACAGGATGTAAAGTATTAAATATAATGTGAATTTTTGGGAAAACATGTAACACTCCAAGCTTCCACAGTACACTTCTCTTTGAATAATACAATAGCGTGTGTTGTACGCAACTTCGAGTTCTAACACACACAACAACCAATCAAACTAGCCATTATGAATAGTATTAACCAATTTTTGAAATTTTATACATTTTATCTTTCAAAATGGACTTCATTTTTGGATTCTGAATATCGAAATTATCTTAGGGTGGATATTTGGTATATTTCTGAAAACATTCAATTTTTGATGAATAGTGAAAATCGCTAAATTTTAATTAAAAACAACTTTTTAAATCAAAATAATTAAAAGTGATAAATTATGAATTTGAGTGGTTTAAAAGTATATTTAAAATATATTTTTACTACTTAATAAAATTTTGGTAATTGGACATAATTTCACATTTAAACCAGACATAAACAAGTGTCAATATTTTGATAGTTATTATTTCGTAAGAACAAGCCTTTTGTTTTGACAGTGGGAATTAATTTTAAATTAATTTCTCCCACTTATTTCTTTTGAGTTTATAAAAATGAATTCCATATTTAGAATCATGAGGTCAAAATTTTTTAAACAGGAAACTTTTATTTTTAGACATTTTGAATATTTACTTCGGTAAATATTTTATTTACTATGGTTAAAAGGTAAATCCGGAAAATAAGGGTAAAATTAATATTATAACAATACTAAATTACCTTAAAACGTGTCCTAAGCCAATTGGTTGATACATTTTCGACCATTGACATCTTTGGTTCGATTTTAGGACCCCATGGAATCACATGTAAGTGATAATGAGACATTATATTAATTAAGTTAAAGTAAATACAAAAATAACATATGAATATATCTTTTAGGAAAAAAAATTTTACATAGGGTTATATATGTTATATTTTTGACTATAAATATTCATTATAAATATATACAGGTTTCCTAAATAATGGTATTTTATTTATAATTTTTATACATTTAATAATTAAACTTATTTATGAAACAATAATGATGCAGTGTTTTCCTAATTAATGAAGGAATCAAATAATTGGTATTATAAATGATAAAATAAATATAATTTGAACGTTTTTATGACATAAACGAATTTTATAGATACTATGACATGTTATTATTTCTTAAATGATTTTTTTTCGAATTAATAAAGTTGTTAAGACCTTAACAAAAATCAATTGTTAAATAGTGTCAAAATTGACATAAATGAGTTTTTAAAACAAATATTATATTATTAATAGATATTCTATTCCTAAATATATAACGATCGTCCAAAGAACTTATATAATTATAGTTTTATCATTAATGGACCACTTGGGGGTCTCTAGGAAGTATATAGTGATTTTATTAACTATATAATATAAAAATACAAAGAGACATGGTAAATGTCAAACTAATTAACTAAGAGTAAAACTAAAATATAAGCTTAATAGAGTAACCCAAACCTGTCTAAAACCTATTGGTTGACTTGTTTTCGACCTATCCCCACCTTATTCTAGAAATAAATCTGTTTGGAGCCATTAGAAACCGAATATGAATTTATTATAAAATAATATTTTATGTTTTCCCTAAGGTTCCCCTCACCCCTCTTATAAAAGGGCACTCCCCCTTCTCTCTAATTCACACATTCAAAGTCTTTTGACTCAGCCAACCCCTTACAACATATTCTCTCAACTTCCCTCATATGAACCTATAGGCTTTAGTTTGATATTAAAGCCAACCTAAAGAGCACTTTTGATCAAATCAAAAGGAAGAAACTGATGAAGAGGTAATGTTTTCACCACCCTCTTTCAAGTTTCTTTCTTCTTCAACATATTATTTCTTTGTTATTTCTATTCTAAAATAATCAAGTATATTATATATAATTTTATGTTATTAAAAATATTGTTCAACACTATTAATTATGCTATCCATCCTTTGAATGACATGTCACCATACGTGCGAACGTACAGCTTACCATCTCCACGTCGTGGTGTAATTGTTATTCGAAACATTATTATTTGGATGGGTATGATAATGATGTGTAATTGAAATAAATAATAAATAAAACATGATTATTACTCTTTATGTATGATATACCATACCGTTATATATTATTTTAATATCAAAATAATGATATTGTTGCTCGTGCATATGTACAGACTACCTTCTCCTCGAACGTGATGAGATTAATTCCCCATCGTATCCATTCATGTATAATTGTCATTTGATGATTAAAAATAATGTTTTAGGACATGATATAATTATTTATATGAATATGATATGACCTATGGATAACAAACACGGCTTATGTAACAAAACATATAAAATAAAACAAGTAAGTGAACACCCGAAACGACGATAATACAAAACTATTATTAACAAAGCAATATTAAAAGATCATATATCATATTATATTTATGGATATGATTATTTTATAATTTAATAACAATTATTTAACTATTATATATGAGGTTAACCTACCCTTGACCAAGGAAAATTACAAGGTAATGGTTAATTTTACAATCTCTTCAGTATCCGAGGTTGTTTATACATAATTATCTACTGGGACCTCTTTATCATCAACATTCATGTTTCTTAAAAATGTTTTTCAAAACATTCTTACTATTTTATAGACTATGGGTTAAATTCCTTTATACCCTTGTTGAGTTTTTATAAGATGTTTACAAAGGAATCTTTTCATCATTTTCCAAACAAGGTCCTTTTTAACCTTTTCGACAAAATTAATGTAAGAATGTTTTTTTAACATATACGGCAGGTGCGGATATTTTCTACCGTTATAAACTTGTCGAATATTACATTACAATCTTATAAGAATATTTTCAAAGTAAATGTTTTATTTTATAATAATGTGACTCTTAAATTATTTCATAATAGAAAGAGATATTTCTCTAAAAAGGGTTTTGATTTCATCTATGTTAATATCCTTTGATGGATTTTATGTTAATTTGGAGTTAATTTATTATGATACAAAACATCAATATTGTATTGAAGTATTTGTGATATGATTGACTATGGATGTTATATTTTTACACCATTCGTGATTTATAGTTAAATTATTGAAATTTCATTTGCTAGTTTTAATATAAATGTTTATGATATGTTTAATCCTTTTCATATGAAGAATGTATTGGATTTAGTAAGTGACGGGTGGAGCTCGCTATTGCACCATGATGCATCGGTAGGTCTCATGAGACAACTAGACAAGGAATTGGTCAAGGCCCATTCCCAATTTGATTTATGGTTTTGGTCGAGGCCTTAATCATTTTTAGACATCTTGGCTGAGGCCTTGAAAAAATGTTTCAGAATTCCGGACTTATACATTCCATCATTATGAAAATAATATTGATGGTTCATATGTTCATTAGACTAGTAGAATACCAATGATTATGTTTTATTATGGCATTATTTACTCAGCTAATATTTTTTCCATAAAAGTATTCACGTTTATTATTGGTAAAGGCATGTGTTTTAAATTATTCTCTATGCTTAATATTTATGTCATCCTCCGCTATATTGATTACCCTTACTGAGAATTTGAGCTCACCCCTTTCTTATGTTTCATTTTCCTAGTATAAGAAGAATTTAGTTATGAGTGACCAGCAAGCATAATCTAGGAGTCTTGGATGTTTCTAATGAAATATATTTGGGTTGTATTTCTTTTCAAGTTGTAAATTTTAACTTATGTATAAATATTTTATCCAATAATACTAAACTGATCGGTCATTCGAGACATGATTTCCTTGTGATCATGGCAATTTTATGTAATAATGCACCAACTCTGGGTAACTGGGGTTAGGGTGTTACAGTTGGTATCAGAGGAAGTTTAGAAAAACCTTTGGAAACTAGATTTAGAAAAACTCTGATTAGAGCACATATCCCTAAGATAGACTTTGAGGATTAGTATAGAAGAAATTCCTAGAATTTTGGTATTGTATGGATTTTGTGAGTTTTCCATTAAATACATATCTGTCTAGATACGAGCATGTAGAGGCTGCTCTGGCACAGATGTACATAGGGGTAAAACCTAGAAACACCACTTTGAGCTTGACTCGAATAGAAACTGGTGCACGACAACAGGACTTGCTGCACTCTTGGTTGCAACACTCCCAGGGGATATGATTAGGATAATTATCATTTTCATTACAAACCATTATGAAGGGTTTATGCATATATACTTCCTCAAATAAAACATTTTTTTTATTATGGATTATAACCATAAACTATTCAATTAATGTTAATTTTTTTAGAAGGTTGGAATTATATATTTCGATTCATAAACTATTCTATTTTATGTATTGTTTAGAAATGGCGCCTAGTGGAAGGAATGGAAACCGTAGCAATGCACGAACTCCATGTAGGGATTTTCCTCCTTCTCAAGATAATTATAGTGGATCTAGTGATGCAACTGGTGATGATCATCTAATCACCATACTAGGATAACACACTCGGGTTATGAATAATAACCTTACCCGTATGGAGCACCTAGATCCACAGCGTGAAGGATCAATGTTAGATCGATTCATGAGGAAAAAACCATAGACATTCAATGGGAGTACAAATATATTAGTGTCTGAGCAATGGATAAATTCCTTAGAGAATATATTCTACACATTGGGGAGCAGGGAAAGGGAAAAAGTTGTCAAGGCAGTTTACCGCCTTACTAGAGATGCTGATCAATGGTGGTCATTGATTAAAAACAAAAATGTAGATGATGAAGTATAAAATATGGAATGGAGGGAGTTAAAAAAGATTTTCTTAGAAAAATACTTTCCTTTTGACCATCGAGCGGATATAGAAATACAATTTCTGTGTCTAAGGAAAAGGGAGGTTAAGAATGTCGCAAAGTATGAGGATATAAAAGGTTAGTGAGGCATGCTGCATATTATATATGTAACCCAATAAGTAAGATTGATCATTTATTTTATGGGTTAAAACCATTTCTCCATCGAGCATTAGTATCATAATACTTCTCATCCTATGAAGATATTGTCTTGTGTGCCATCCATATAGAAAAGTAATTCTCTCAGACTTATGACTATAAATAAAAGAAAGAGAATAATAGATCTTGTGAACACTCTGGGAAAGGAAATAATGAAATAGGGAAGAAGGGATGAATTGAATTTCCACCTTGTGATAATTGAGGAAGGAAGCACCACTACTAGAAATGTTACGTTTCCCAACACTTCTATACCACCTTTCCCAACTTTTTGGCCAAACTATTGGGAAATCCCACTTTGTGACAACTTTTCCCAACGGTTTTCCAAACCTTTGGGAAAGGTCCAATTTGTGGCCACATTTCCCAACGTTTTGGCCAAACCGTTGGGAAAAGTCTATTTTGTGGCCACTTTTCCCAACGGTTTGGCCAAACCGTTCAGAAAATTACCCAATATATCAACATCACTACCAAGATTCAAGGGACCTATACCAATGGTTGTCAAAACTGTTGGTATAGGTCCTTTGATTTTTTATCGGATCCTATTGACCAAAACATTCTATAAATAAAAATTTAAAATAATTATGATAATACATATATATATATTTATGAAATTCTGTTCACAAAAGTCATGTTAGGTTAGTGGTTAGGTCATTTAATGATAAACTGGAGGTCCTGGGATCAAATTCAAGAAGATTTTTTTTTTTTGAAATACATATACCAATGGTTTTATGGAACTATTGGTATAGATTTTCTTATTACTTATACCAATGGTTTTCAAAACTGTTGGTATAGGTCTATACCAATGGTTTCCCAAAAATCGTTGGTATAGACCTATCCCAATGGATTACTTGCCTATGGTTCTCCAAACCGTTGGTATAGGATATACCAATGGTTGGAGGCCTATACCAATGGTTCCAAACCATTGGTATAGGTTAGTTTTCTAGTAGTCTACCTTGGTGCATGTCTAAAAGGAAAAGAAGTATGCTACAAATGTGGATAGAAATTTCATCAAGTTGGTGATTGTAAAGGAAAGAAAGACGCTACCAATGTTCAATGCTACAATTGCAGAAATATGGGACATTATGCAATTGAATGTCTTATGGGTCAGGGAAACATACCTCAGAAAAGCCCAAGTGGTCAAGGCCAAGATTATGAAATCACTACTTCTGAGGTTGAAGCCCCGAAAGACGTCTTGGTATGTAATTTAATGGTTTCCTCATGATTAGAAAATGCTTTATTTAATTCTGGATCATCACAATGTTTCATATCTTCCCTATTTTCTAAAAAATTAGATATTTCCAATTTGATTTAACAAGGGAGTTGTCAGTTAATACTCCTAAGGGAAGTATCATTGCTACAAACTTTTGTGGAACTGTTCCCGTTAGGGCATATAAATTTTCTTTATCTGCTGATCTCATCATCATACACATTACTAAATTTGATATAATCCTTGGTATGGATTAGATTTCAGACCATGATGTGAAAATTTATTGTAAGAAGAAGGAGGTTATGATATTTGATGATGATGATAAAAAACACCTTATCTTTAGAGCAGAATCTTTACCACCAGATTCATATCAAGATCCAACATCAGTAGCTCAACTAAACTCAATTATTAGGGAGGAAGAGAATGAAATAACTGTGGGTAAGGAAAGGGATGTTCAAATTGAGGATGTACTTATTGTGAGGGAATATGTTGTTGTGTTTCCAGAAGATTGACCTAGACATCATCCAGAATGAAAAATTATCTTTTCCATTGATTTAATTCCTAGTACAAGGCTTATATCGAAGAACCCTTATATAATGGCCACTATGGAATTAGTTTAACTAAAGAAACAACTAGAGGAATTGAGTAATAATGGATTTATTCACCCTAGTGTTTCTCTATGGGGAGCCCCTGTCCTTTTGGTCAAGAACAAAGATGGATCTATGTGGTTATGTATCAACTATTGGGAAATCAATGCTATAACAATAAAGAACAAGTATCCCCTACCTCGCATTGATGATTTATTTGACCAAATGCATGGAGCTTACTACCTTTCAAAGATTTAACTCTGATCTGGATACCATCAGTTGTGTGTGAAGAAGGAATACATTCCAAACACAACATTTCGAACCAGGTACGGGAATTACAAGTTTACAGTAATGCCTTTAGGATTGACTAATTCTCCTTCTGTATTCATGGATCTAATGAATAGATTTTTCAAGGAATATCTTGATGAATTTGTGGTGGTATTTGATGATTATATCTTGTTATACTACAAAATCTACGAAGATCATGAAAATCACTTGTGCATTATCCTGAATACTATTAAAAGACATGAATTATATTGGATGTTTAGAAAGTGTGAATTATGGCTTCAGGAGATTTCTTTCCTTGGCCATATTGTCTCCAATGATGGAATTTATGTTGATCCTTCTAAGACCAAGGAAATCCAAGAATGGCCAGCACTGACGAGTATAACTAAGGTACGCAGTTTTATTGGTTTAGCAGGTTATTATCGATGTTTCATCCGGAACTTTTTCTGATTGGATAACCCATTAACAAAGCTCACACGTAAAGGAGTTAAATTTTTGCAGACAAAATAGTGTGAATAATGTTTTGAAGAAATGAAGAGAAGATTAGTCAATGATCTTATATTGACTCTACCATCAGGGAATTATGGGTTCGTTATTTATAGTGATGCATCGAAGAAAGGACTTGGTTGTGTCCTTATATATAATTATAGGCTTATTGCCGATGCATCCTGAAAACTGAAAATTAAGGAGAAAAACTATACTACTCATGATCTTGCGTTAGCTACTATAATATTTTCTTTGAAGATATGTAGACATTATGTCTATGGTGAAAAACGTGAGATTTATACTGATCACATGAGTTTGAAGTATAGTTTCTCACAGAATGAACTCAACATGATGAAAAGGAGATGGCTTGAACTATACAATGATTATGATTACACGATACACTACCACCCGGGGAAGGAAAATAAGGTAGTAGATGGTTTGAGTAGAAAGGATCATGGAGTTTCGAACAAGATGAGAGTTTAAAAGGATCCTATATATTTCGATCTAGTAAATATTTATATGTGAATAACCATGGAAGGTGAAACTTCAATTGTTTTTCAAATGGTTTCCAAACCATCTTTACTAGAAACGATAAAGAGTTCTTAGACCGGTGATGAAGGGTTGTAAAAGAATATTAAAGATGTGAATGATGGGAGATTGAGTGACTTTGTGTACGATGATAGAATTTTGAAATTTGGGAAGAGACTTTGTGTTCCCAATATAACTAATCTAAAAAGAGAGTTGTTGGATGATGGGAGCACCAAAATGTATAGAGATTTGGAGGAACATTTTTTGTGGGACAACATGAAGATGGAGATTTCTGATTATCTTTCAAGATGTATGGTTTTTCAACAAGTGAAAGCTAGAAGGTAATAGTCTCGAAGACTATTGCAACCTCTTCCCATAACTGAGTGAAAATGGGATAATATTACAATGGGCTTTGTCATGGGACTACCAATGACTCCAAGAAGGAACGATGCAATATGGGTCATTGTGGATCATCTTACCATGTCATGACATTTTCTTACTATAAGGGGGTATTTACCACTTGAACGTCTAGAAAGAATATATATTAATGAAGTTATGAGACTTCATGGAGTACCCCTATCGATTATTTCTGATCATGATCCCCATTTTACTTCAAGATTCTGGAAGAGCCTTCAGAAGGCCTTGGATACTGAACTTCTTTTGAGCACTGTCTACCATCCTCAAACAGATGGACAATAAGAACGGACTATTCAAACCTTAGAAGACATTTTGAGATCCTTCTCACTTTACTTTTAGGGTATGTGGGATCAATATTTACCTCTGGTAGAATTTTCCTATAACAGTAGCTTCCAGTAAAGTATTCAGATGGCACCATATGAAGCGTTATATAGAAAGAGATGTCACACACCAACCTATTGGGATGATGTAGGTGAAAGAAAACTTTTAGGCCCAGAACAGGTGGAGGAAACAATGGAAAAGGTGAAGGTAATCCAAAACCACATCAATGTAGCTCAAAGTAGGCAGAAGTGCTATGTTGATGATCGAAGGAAGGATTTGGAATTTCAGGTAGAAGATCATCTTTTCTTGAAGGTATCTCCATGGAAGGGAGTTATAAATTTCAATAAGAAAGGTAAATTGAGTCTCAGGTATATAGGACCTTTTAAAATTCTTGAATTAATTAGGGTTGTAGCTTACCGTTTGGCAATACCGCCAAGTCTCTCCAAAGATCATGATGTGTTCTATGTATCACTATTGGGAAAATACATGCCTGACCCAATGCATGTACTCACCTATGTGCAATTAGAACTGGAAACTGATATGTTATATTGTGAATAGCCTATCAATATTCTTGATATGAGAGAACAAGTGTTGAGAAACCAGATGACTCGTCTGGTAAAATTTCTATGGAGAAACCATAAGATGGAAGAGGTAATGTAGGAACCCAAGGAACTTATGATGAAGAACCACCCGAGTCTTTTCATGCGGTAGTAATCTAGAAATTTCAAGGACAAAATTATTTGAAGGAGGGGATAATGTAACACCCCATGCTTTCACAGAACGCTTCTCTTTGAATAATATAGTAGCATGTGTTGTACGCAACATCAAGTTCTAACACACACCACAACCAATCAAACTAGCCATTAGGAACAGTAATACCCACTTTTTGAAATTTTATTCATTTTATAATTCAAAATGGGATTCATTTTTGTATTCAGAATATCTAAATTATCTTAGGGTGAATTTTTTTTATTCTTCTGAAAACTTTCAATTTTTGATGAATAGTGAAAATCACTAAATTTTAATTAAAACATCTTTTTTAATAGAAATAATTAATAGTGATAAATAATTGATTAGATTGGTTTTAAAGTATATTTAGAATATATTTTTACCACTTAATCCAATGTTGGTCATTGGACATAATTTCACATTTAAATCATACATAAACAAGTGTCATTCTTTTGATAGTTATTATTTCTTAAAAACACGTTTTTTATTTTGATAGTGAGAAATAATTTTAAATTAATTTCTGCCACTTATGTGTTTCAAATTTAGAAAAATGGATTCCATATTTATAATTAGTAGGTAAAAATTGTATAAATATGTAACTTTTATTTTTAGAAATTTTGAATAATTATTTCGGTAAATATTTTATTTATCATGTTTAAAGGGTAAATCTGCTAAATAATGGTAAAAATAATATTATAATAATAATAAATTACCCTAAAACGTTTCCTAACCATATGTTTTGATACATTTCCGACCATGGGCATGTTTGGGTCGATTTTGGGACCTCATGGATCCACTTGTTAGTGATAATAGCACTTTATATTAATTAAGTTAAAATAAATACAAAAATGACTTAAGCATACATCTTTTAGAAAAACAATTTTTACATAGGGTTATATATGTTATATTTTCGACTATAAATAATAATTAGAAAGATAAAACGATTTCCTATATAATGGTATTTTATTTATAATTTTTAGGCATTTAATAATTAAATTTATTTATGACACAATAATGAAGCAGTATTTTCCTTATTAATGAAAGAATCAAATAATTGGTATTATAAATGATAAAATAAATATAATTTGAAATTTTTGATGCCATAAACGAATTTTATAGGTTACTATGAAATTTTAAGATTGCTTAAATGAATTTTTTTTGAATTAATAATGTTTTTATGACTTTAACAAAAATCAATTGTTAAATAGTGTTAAAATTGACATAATTGAGTTTTTAAAAACAATATTATATAATTAATTTATATTCTAACCATAAAAATATAAGGATTGACCAAAGGACATATATAATTATAGTTGTATCATTAATGGACCACTTTTGGGTTTCTTGTAAGTATATATTAATTTTATTAACTATATATTATAAAAATACAAAGAGACATGGTATATATCAAACTATTTAACTAAGAGTTAAAACTACAAGATAAGGTTAACAAAGTGACCCAAACCTATCTAAAACCTATTGGTTGAGTTTTCTTGCGACCCATCCCCACCGTATCCTCTAAATAAATCTGTTTGGATCCATTAGAACCCAAATATTAATTTATTATAAAATAATATTTTAAGTTTTTCCTAAGGTTCCCTCTCACCTCTCTTATAAAAGGGAACTCTGCTTTCTCTCTATTTCACACCATCATAGACTTTTAGATCATCCAAAACCTACCAAAATATTCTCTCAAATTCCCTCACTTCAACGTAGAGGCCTTAGATTGATCAGAAAACCATCCTAGGGTGCCCTTTTGATCAAATCAAAAGGAAGAACCCGAAGAAGAGGTAATGTTTTCACCACCCTCTTTCAAGTTCCTTTCTTCTTCAACTTCTTCGTTCTTTGTTATTTCCATTATAAAATAATAAATCCAGTATCTTATATATGATTTGATGTTATTATAAATAAGGTACAACCATATTCCATATTCTATCCATCCTTTGAATGACATGTCACCATACGTGCGTACGTACGGCTTACCGTCTCCACGTCGTGGTGTAATTGTAATTTGAAACATTATTATTTGGATGGGTATGATAATGATGTGTAATTGATTTAAATAATAAATAGAACATGATAATGATTCTGTATATATGATATACCATCCAATTATATATTATTTTAATATAAAAATAATGATATTGTCGCTCGTGTGTACGTACGGACTACAGTCTCCACGAACACGATGAGATTCATTCCCCATCATATCCATTCCAGTATAATTGTCATTTGATGATTAAAAATAATGTTTATGGACTTTATATCATTATGTATATTAATAATATACAACCTATGGATAAAAAACATGACTTATGTACCAAAATATATAAAATAAAATGAGTAAGTGAAAACCCGAAATGACGATAATACTAAAATATTATTAATAAAATTATATTAAAAGATCATATATGATATGATATTTATGTATATAATTCTTGTATAATTTAATAACAATTATTTAACTATTATAAAAGATTTTAACCTATACTCAACCAAGGAAAATTACAAGGTAATGGTTTATTTCACAATCTCTTCATTATCCGAGGTTGTTTATATGTAATTATCAATTGGGGCCTCTTTATCATCCACATTCATGTTTTCATTGAAAATGTATTTCAAAACATTCTTACTATTTTATAGACTATGGGTTAAAGTCATTTATATCCTTGGTGACTTTTTATAAGATGTTTATAGAGGAATCTTTCTTTCATTTTCCAAACAAGTTCCTTTTTAACCTTTTCAACAAAGTTAAGGTAAGAATGTTTTTTAACTTATATGGTGGGTGCAGCTATTTTCTACCGTTATAAACTCATCGAATCTCCCTTTTCGAGCTTATAATAATATTTTCAATGTAAATTTTTTATTTTATACTTATTTGACTCTTAAATGATTTTAAAATAGAAATAGATATTTCTCTAAAAAGGGTTTTGATTTCATCTATTTCAACATCCTTTGATGGATTTTATGTTTATTTGGAGTTGATTTATTATGATACAAAACTTCCATGTTGTATTGAAGGTTTTGTGATAGTTTTTTACAATGTATGTGATATTTTTACACCATTCATGATTTATGGTTAAAGTACTGACAATTCATATGCTAAGTTTCATACAAATGTTTATAATATGTTTAAACCCTTTCATATGAGGAATGTATTAGACATTGTAAGGGACGGGTGGGGACCACTATAGCTCCTCGATGCATCGGTAGGTCTCATGAGACAACTAGATGTGGAATTGGCCAAGCCCCTTTTCCCAATTTGATTTATGGTTTTTTCCGAGGCATTAATAATTTTTAGACCACCTGGCCGAGGCCTTGACAAAAAGTTTTAGAATATCTGGCATTATACATTCCCTAATTATGAAACTAATATTGATGTTTCATGAGGTCATTTGACTCGCAAAATAAAAATGATTATGTTTTATTATGGTATTATTTCCTCAGCTCATATTCCTTCCATAAAAGTATTCATGTTTATTGTTGGTAAAGGCATGTGTTTTCAATTATTCTCCATTCTTAATATTTATGTTATCTTCCACTGTATTGCTTACCCTTATTGTGCATTTGAGCTCACCCCATTCTTATGTTTCATTTTCCCAGGATATGAAGAAGCTAGTTATGAGTGATCAGCAGGAATAATCTAGGAGGATTGGATGTTTCTTATGAAATATATTTGTGTTGTATTTCTTTTCAAGTTGTAAAGTTGAACTTATGTATGAATCTTGTTTCCAGTAATACTAAACTGCTCGGTCTTTAAAGAAATGATTTCCTTGTGATCATGAAAATGTTATGTAATAATTCACTGACTCTGGGTAACTGGGGCCAGGGCGTTACAAAACATTATGGGTGATGACAATGAATTTATGTAAGATATTGAGAAGGAATGTATTTCATGTCCTACCTCTCCTAGGAAAAAAATGAAGGAAAATAGATAATGACCCTCGATTCCTACCACTAGTATGAAATATGTTTGCAAAAAACACGGAGGGTATGAAAATGTCACATATGATAGGAATTACCTAGATATAATAATAAAGGAATCAAAAATAGGATAAATAACCACACAAAAATACAATGTTAGATAAAGTAAATGTAAAACCAAAACCATCCCACGATGCAAGAGAAATGTGAACATATACAATTAAAGTCTCTATATAAATACCAAAAGATAACTCATACAATAGTGACTCAACATCAAGTAGAAACCCGAATCTTTTAATGTCCATCTTAGTCCCTAAATTCCTCCTATAAAAGAAAAATAATTTTATATATGTTGTGTGATAATGTAAGTATACTCAGTAGGTTCATATCCAAGGTCTGTAGCGCATATGTGAAAAAATGGTACTAATGCGCCAGTGAATAAATAGAATAACCAATAAGAACCTAAATAACTTAACTAACCAATCATAGATTCACCATGGATTTCTCACCAAATCATGCATCCAAAATATTAATATAATATGAAAATTATAAAAAAGGTTCCCTTCTACTACTTCCCTACAATGATTCTTCTCTCATGCCCCAACATCGAATTTCTAGTGCTCCCATCCCTTTAATAAAAAAACACCAAAAAATCATCCATATTTGATGTTGTTTTGGATACATCTCTTCCTACCACATTCTCACACTTTCTAACATCCGGTTCTAGCATCATGCATTGTTATTTCACATCTCCCACCAAGATACCTACGAAATCACATTACACCTCGCTGGATGACACCTGATCCCTCACATCACATCTCCCCTAAAGATATCTGGAAAATCATATCACATCTCACCCAATGATTCCTAGGCCATAACACCACATCTTGCCACATAATAATAACTGTAGGGAATCATGAATGTGAAGAAAATGTACCTTATTCCCTCATCCTTCCAGGAATGACCCCAAACATATATCAAATCACATCACTTATGGGTAATTTACAACACCAACATGTATCATCACTATTCATGATGGAAGAGTGGGTAAGAGTGGGGATATCATCCATCTATATCACTATTATCTATGATATTAGAGAAAACACCAAGAACATAAAACCTTTGGGTTTTGGAATGTTTATCCCAATGGAATGGGGAACATATATAAATAACATAAAATACATGATACATAGATAGTAGACAATATCAAACCTAGGATTTATAAAAAAACTATGACTATCATAAACCACCAGTCCACCACATGTTAACCATGGTAATTTCTACCACCACTATATAAAACACTCTGCACTACCCCCAAAAAAATCCACACATTTCTACTTTCAATTAACAACCCCACAATTTTACATATTTAATGAGTTTATAAAAACTCTTCTTTATAATTATATTTAATTTCACATATACAAATACCATTTATATATCATTCATTTTAGTAGAAACCATTTATCATTCATCGATTTCCAGCCCATTAGGATTCATTTACCAAACCATGACAATTCATTTTAGTATTCTAATTTACCCTATTGTAAACCAAGAATCTAAAAAATTAAATCACACAAGAGCTCACCCAAATCATATCAACCGTCACTAAAACACCTCCTCATTCAATAAATATAAACATAAAAACCATACATCCTGAACTGTACCTCACAATAGTTGAAAAACTATGTATCTCAACTTCCACACATCACAACTACAAGAAAACATCCCACATCTCATCCTATTCAAACACCATTACGTAACTTCCCGACACATCATAGAACCCAACTAGCCACCACCCTTACTACACAACAACCAAATTTACACAAGAAAAAAGCACTCATGACCACACATATCACCATATCCTAACATCTATAATTTAGTTTCATAAGAATACATTACATCTCTTCTTTATTTATAATGGGTATTATCACTAAAAATAGATATCTATAGGAATCCAATTTAAAGAAATATATATGTTCTTAGCCATTTAATTTTGGGTGATATCAATAATAATAACAGTAATGGACTCAGATACATATCACCTACAACATTATAACGTCTACCAATAGCCATGATTTTTTCAATGAAAATAAGCAGGTTTAATATCATCAACAATACCATTTATGTAGTAAAAATCTAATTAATCCCTATACCAATAAATTTTAGATTTTCAAATTCATTATCTTTATTAGGATGAACCATACAATCAACAAAATATAAGTAGAAAGAATTAATTCCTTACACATTCATTTAAATAGGAAGAGAATGAGGATTGCATACACTAAAGAATCTATCTTACTCACCGCGCTCAATAAGGAGGCGGATAAACAACCAAGAAACCACAACCAATCTTAGAAACCATAGATCAACCTTAACCACACCCAAGTTTCATTAAAAAACATAATAAACACACCCCAAATAAAAAAACATCATTGGTGTTGATCGAAATAATAATAATGAAATGAAACATGGGGATAAAGAGAAAACATCACCAGAAATTACCATTACACCAACTCCAAAACTTGTGGATCAACACAAAAGGAAATTTGATGTAATATTCGCTAAAGTAACCTAGTGTTTGTGAAAAAAATGAGAAGAAATATCTAATTGAAATATTTTTTAATTACAAAAAAACATAGATGAATCTTGGAAACCAACTTCTTCACATCATGGAATATATATTCACATCATGATTTTTCACATGGACTCCCATTACAAGTAGTAAACTGGATTCAAGGAATGAATTTACCATATATCAAAATTCTTCCAAAATTCATGGAGATTCACTCTGAATTAATTCACTGACTGAATTTACCACTGATATTGTGAATATATTATACCCAGAACATCTTTCCCAAACATGTGTCATGAATTATATGATACTAAATCTTTGTAACAGAGAATCGCATCATTATTTCTACATTCACATCATGAATCACCTATTATCATTATGCAATAGCTCCAACCTCCACTGATAACTCCTCAATGCTCCCCCTAACACATCCAACACCAATCTAGAAAACTAACTCTCTAATAAGGCATGGACCATTACATTAGACACCTATCAAATGATTCTCATCCTCAACAATAAAAAAACTCAAAAATAAAATAGATATTTCAGACTATTGTTACACATCTAGGATTCGCATTTCACTATGAGTGGAATGGTTGAATCATTGATATATTTTTCTTTTATGTTTCCTTACATTAGAAACAATATTTACCTCTTGTTAAATATATCTTTCTCTACTAAGAAAAAAACAAAAATAAAACCATATGAAGATAATAATTTATATGGTTTACTACTCAAAAAGAGTATCTAGTCCTTGTTATAGCTTGTAAGTATTCCAATATCATAAAATAAACTAGAAAAAAATCCTTTCATGTGGAATACAAAGAGTATGATATTCCCTTACAATCATGTAGAACTATGTTCAATATAATAAGGAATGTTCTTCATGTAGAATTAAATGATGTAATATAATTTTTTTAATAAAAATGTTATGAAATTTCTTGATCAACATATACAAATATGAATTTTTCTAAACAGTTCCTTAATTTCGTAATGAGAAGCCTGTAAGAACATACAGGTCATCATAATTATATTTAGTATGATTTCATAGTCTGAATCACAAGTATGATTACCAAATCCAATTGCTAAATACTGAAGTAACATTTTGTCTAAAAACAGCTTGAAACAAATTTTTTACTTTCTTCTTTCTTGATTCCAAAAATCCTAGTGTAGTTTCCAAAAATAGAATGTATGATTATGAACTTCCCTCTTCTCCTTTATTTCTTCTGTCATGAAAACAACATCAATAAAACAAAAATTGAGATAACATTATTTCTTAAATTTTGGAGATTCTCTATCCTCTTTTACAAATAATGAAAGTCACATAATAAAAAATGTATTCTCCTCCTTTTATAGACACACCAAAATGGATTAAGAGGGATTATGAAATCGTTTTACTACTTAATGAAAATTCCATAATCTTTAATCTTCCATGAATCTCAGATATCTCTTTAATTTCTTCAACACCTTTTCAAATATTCAAATCTCCTTGAACTTTGGATCACCCTTGGGCTACTTCAATGGTTCGTACATTATAAAAAATCTTCAATCTGATTCTTATTATGATTTCCAAATATTATTTCTTCATTATGATAAATGAATTTGTTCACTCTATTTTTTAACCACTTGTATTCAAATCCAAACTGAATACATCTCATTATGTTGTTTTTTACCACCTAAAATACTATTTTCCCATTCTAATTTCCTCATTATGATGGAAGCATATGTTCAGAAATAGTTTCCTCATTTTGATTGTCTATACAAAATTTAGGAATGAAAACATTTGTCTTCTCATTAAAATTCTCAAAACCAACACTCATTAAAATTTGTTCATTTCGGTGGAGGTAATGGATTCTTTCAAACTTCTTAAACCACATATACTTATTATTTATCGAATAAGATAACAAATATTTTTTAGCACTAAAATTATTTCTCTTTTCTTATTATGATACTTATCCACTTCATTTTTTTAATATTTAAATCTCTTGTAATTTGGTCTTACTAAAACCAACACCTTCAGTTTCTCTCATTACCATCAAGTAATCCTTCCCAGCCTTTGAAAAAATCTGAATCCATTGATCTGAGACTAGAAATATTTTACTATAACAATTTACTTATTCCAAAAATATTTAGTTTTATGAATGAATTCTTTCATGAAGTTGATTACATTAAAGATCAGGTTTAGAGTCATCTATCATTCAAAGGAAATTATTGCAACTTCTCAATCTTCTAGAAACATCTATATTTACAATAAAACTTGAATATGATTCTCATAATATTTTCTCCCTATTTCAATCATAATTATTAAATTAAAATTTCTATATAAAACATATGATATTTTGTAAATATAAATCATAAAATATTCATCTGATTCATAATAGATTCATCATGAATCTGATTCTCTTTCCCATGGGGATCAGAACCACATTCCAGACCCAAGGTGATTCTGATGATCCTTTTATTAAAAAAATATTCTCATTCTCAATATGGTGAAATTTATTAAGCATTTTTAGTATGATAATCCGAATATGATTTGTGGGTCTAATTTTCACCAAAAGAAAAAGAGTTTATTTCTCCTTATTTTATATTTATTGATAATAAAATACAATGACGTAATATTAGAATATACTTTATCATCTTGTTCCTATCATGAAAAACATTCCTATAAGATACCTCTCAAGGAAATTATTACACATCAAGCACCACCACCATCAAAACACGCCATAGAATAATATCCATAAAACACCCCGCACAACCACATCACCAAGAACAACACCACATCTCCTAGAACCATCCAAAAACCATTTCCTTTAGATGTAACTATCTGTACTTCCATTCCAACCTCTACACAACCCATGCCAACAATCTCGTAAATAAGAACACAACACTTCCCTAATAATTATAATTAAGGAAAATCATCCCCAAAATAAAAATAATTTCCTCTTTTGGTGACACAGACTCACCCACATAGTTTTAAATTGTCTCATATTATAACACATCTTTATTCGGATGGGGTCTTCCATTTTTCATGACATTAAATCCACAAGACACATCACCATTAAGGGAAAAAGTAACATCTCATAAAATATAAAATTTCAAAACATCAAATTATTATTGGAAAATAGAGAAAGTCCATACTCAAAATAACTCTAGGTACTGGGCTTGCATCAACGTCTCATGCTCCCAAGTATTCACCTCCATGCCACCATGTATGCACTACACATGAACCAAGGGGATTGATCACACTTGTGTCATGTTCTATTGATAATCATTGATCTCTACTGGTCACTCAAAAAAATAAATTACTCATATATATACAACTCTTCCCAATCAATGATGTTGGATTCCTTGGGACGATACCATCAAATATGGGGAATTTAGAAGATTTCATGGATCCTATCTATACGGAGTGGTAGTTCCAACTAATATTTCACCTCACCAACATTCCCCAACACATCAAAAGTCCCCAAAAATTTGGAATAAATCTTAATCCCCCTTCTAAACATCCACTAACCTCATTGAGGAGAAACCATCAAGAATACATGGTATCCACACTCAAACTCTATAATCCGTTACCTATGATTACCACTAGCCCTCTAACATCTTGTGCCACCTTAATCCTCTCTCAGACTAACCATATCTTCTTGTTCATTCTCTATACAATATCAGGACCATGAACTATTGAATCCCCAACCTCCATCCAACATAATAGAGTACAACACAACAACCTATAAAATTACTTAAATTGGGCCATGTCAACGGAAGAGTAGTATATATTTTTTGGAGTTGAACTCAACCATATAATGTATTCTTACCCACTATCAAGAAAAGTAAAATAGGAAAGATAAAAAAATACTTCAGTGTTATAAGGGTCCATTAAATATTCCTATCTATCTAAGTGTGGAATGAAATTATATGGTGACAATGGTATTAAAAAAGAATGTTCCAATACCCGTATGACCAGTGAGGTTAAATTAGGATCCCAAAAATATATGATAGTCCTTGATACACCGTGAGTCCTAAACACATCATCTACATATCATTATTCTAAGACATCCATCAAACTCGACTCAATGATCACAATAAAATGAGTCGACTTCATCATTAGGTCCAATATCACCAAAACAATTATCTCATCCTCCCTAATCCAAGGGTATATCAATAACAAAATCTTTTTATATATCCTCCCATTTCTATGTAATACTCTAGGGATGTAAAAATCCTCTAGGAACATGATGTTCTACTTTAACCTGCTGAAAACACATAATCTATTCCACAAATTCTACCACTGACTATTCCATCCCCGTTGACCAAGTTGTCCTAAAAAATAAAATTTATTATGTTTATAAATATTATTTATAGTCTAGGGCAGCACTATGTCATCTCTTATAGAGGATTGTATGGTTAAAGTTTGTATTTTTAATAAAAATTACTAAAATAGGGGTGGTATTAAAAAAATTAAACACTAAAATGACATAATTGAAGAGTTCAATAGTTGATAAATAAAGGTATTGTTTAAATAATTATGAGAGAATGATATATTTTAATGTTCACTAAATATCTTGGATAGTTCATTGATTTGAAAATTTCACATGGTTTTTTTAATTCATTGTTTGAGGGTTTTCAACATCTTGATTCCCCTTTTACCCCTCAAAACGATCCACAGAGAAGCAACCCTTGACACAATGATTATGTTGTCATGGTTTGGTCCAAAATCATATAAAAAGGGATAGAAAATCATAATAAAATCTCATATATGTCTGAGATAGAAAGGATGTGTGTGTCATCTAATCAGAACAACCCATGATTCCCACTAGAAATCTCAACCAAATCACAGTTGAAATAAAAAGCATTTAACTTAATGATATCAAAATAAATGCAATTGGTGGAAAATTATGTTTATATAAGAAATAATGGAAATATTAGCACACAAATTACACCATAACAGTAGAATCCAAAGTGTTGGAACTCCCAACCAAGTTTGTGTATCTCCCTCGAAATGATTTTCCACCATTTATATATCTATCCAGAGGAGGAGGAGGATCGGGTCGAACTTAACCTTAATCTTTTATCTCCCAATTAGGATAGGGGACTCCATAACGTCATGGACAAGTATAGGATAACTTTCTGTCTCCAAAATACCAATACTTTTACTCTTTTTTGATCATCCAAATGAGGTTCCCAATGTATCATTTTATAGGAATATCATAAGGTGGTCTTGGGTACACATATCATGAAAACCCACTTGGAACATTTTTTAGGTGGATAGAAATCCTTATCTCACTTTTTTAAAAAATAAAAAGTCATTTCCCCATATATTTAATATCTCCACCATTATTTTGGCTTCATTTGGAAATCTAAATCATGGGATATTGAGATATTACAACACACCAATTTTTACTTCATTCAGATTCGGTGTACTGGAAAAATCTGGTTGGATGGACCTCTTAGTTGCTGACATGGGATTGGGTTCCTTCATATGAAATTTATCGCATTCAATTTAGGATAAGAACAAAAAATTCAAGCTCATTTTGTTGCAATGTTTAGTATTAGGGTGTGGTTAGTAAATTGGTGTTCTTGGATCTAGCACAGCTTGGCCCATTTTTTATAAACTTCATCATGGGCACTCCAAATCACATACACCTTCAAGGAAATTATAAAAAATGTAACATTGGTCTTTTTAATAGTGATAAAAACCAATTAATGACATCAAACATGAAATGAATTTTTTTTTTAAAATATTTGATACAAAACTAGTTTAACATAGTATTGTAAGGGAGAAAATGAAAAAGTGAATCGTGGTGAAATCACCATACCAACAAAGATACCTCCCCATGTCATGATAAATCTTTGTTACACTATGATTAATCAATAACGGAGATCTATGGAACTCATAGAGAACATGTTCACACACTTCCATTAGAAAAACCCTCCATCTTAGAAACAAAACCTGGTTTTTACCATTATCTAACAATCCTGATGGAGCATCTTCATGGAAAACATGATCATTCATCAATTCAATATATAAGTATCCTCCCTAAAACTCCTCCACCAACTGTATAAAATATGAAAACATAGTCATATAATTAACATAACTTCACCCACTATTGTCCACACCCAGTCATGATGCATCGTAGTAAGATCCTCTATTCATTTCCAAATATCATTAGACTCCAAAACCACATCTCCTTGGGAAATTAATATTAGAAAATCAAAGAAGAAATTCATCTTTATTAAGGTATAATAGATATGAAAATAGAAATCTTAAAGAACCATCATCGACCTCCACTAGAATATATTCAAATACTTCTTCGAGAATTCATATTTTAGTTTCTTATTGTCTATGAAATACAAAATGTGATTGTCAAGGAGGTAATTCTACCACATCTTTAGTGGAAACACAACATTCTTGACCTTTATATCATGGGTGTCAGTGATTTTATATTTTGGGATGTATAATCCTAGAAAAATATGATAAAATTTTTCCTACTACATCAAGACACAACATTATCCTAGAAATACAGAGTCACATAAAATCTAAAACATCACATCCATCATAGAAAACCGAAGCATGGGACCACAGACTAAATTCTATTTCAGGTAATTGAATGCTTCCTAAAAATGATCATTCCACACAAAGACTTGGTAATTCTTATTCAAGGATGATTGTGGGGATATAAATCATAAAACATTTGATACAACCCTCTGATAACAGCTAACAAGACTAATAAAACCATGAAACTCAGCCACGTTCATTAGTGATTCCCAATAAAAAACTACCTAAATCTTCAACAGGCCTTTGGGAATTCCATATTATGACACCTATTCCCAAATTTATAGACCTATTACATTAAAAAATTACACTGGGACAACATTCCCTCGAGCTGGCGGTGTCAAACGAACTGCAAAAAAAATTAGATTCTCAACATAATTCTCCTCATACTTCGTGTAGATCAATCTACAATTAATGAACACATTGATGAACCCGTCTAGAAACTCATTTAATATGTAATTCAGTTTCCCTATAAAAATAGATATATCATTCATTTCAATGAATAGAAGGTCCATTCACATGTAATGATCATACCTACGCATGGAGGGATTCTTCACGATAAGCTCATATTTAACAATCATATAGTGATATCTAGACTATAGGTTATCCTTTTTAAACCAATTCTATCCATTTAACTAGTTAATCGGTTCCTCAATCCTTGAAATGGGGTATTGGTTCCTTACCATTACCTAATTCAACCACAAGTAATCTATGAAGAACATGAGACTACCATACCCCTTCTTCAATAACAATAATGGATCACCCCATGGAGAAACTCTTGGCCAAATGAAACACCTCTACATCATATCATCCAACCACAACCTCAAATCTCATATCTCCGTTGGATATATTCTATAAGGATCCATTGAAATTGAAGATTCATCTAGTTTTAATTCTATAAAAAACTCAAAATTTATCTATCGGGGTATCTTCAAAAACTCATCATGGAAAAACAACTAGGAAGGCCTAAAAACCCTAGGATGTTCCGCTTCCTAAGCTTCTATTTACAACTCTAATAACTGAGAAAAAAGATCCTCTACTCACCTTTGAACCAACTGATAACCTCACTCACATAAAAAATCCATACTTTTCCCATCTACATTGGAAAATGGAACATTTCTATCGAAAAAAATGATAGTTAGATGCACATAACAAAAATATTCCAAGAGAAGTATAACATCATAAAGGTGTATGTATGTAATAAGAAATCTCAAATTGACTTGTACACCACATCACTAGACTAAATCACCAACATGCATCCAACAATGTTGTATAACCTTCAAACAACATAGATAACACTTATCCCCAAATCGATTCCAAAGTAACTTACCATAGTAGGAGAAACAAAGGAGTGTGGGGCTCTAGATTAAAACATGGAACAAAGAACAGTATAAGATAAACTGATCATACCTCTGAAAAAAAATTCCTTTCTTACACTACTTCCTCTAAGGCATGTATATAACCATGATAATTGTAACACCCCAAGATTTCATAGTGTGTTATTTCTTCAAAATAATTCAATAACTTGCACTACACGCAACACCGAGTTCAATCACACCATGACTTACAAAAAAAAATCCATTCAAAAGAGGTTATGAATAGTATTATCTAAATTTTAAACTTTATATAATCCTTATAATTTTAGAATCCATATTATGAGTTTCTTAGATATAATGCAAGAACAAATTCATTTTCAGTATTGCACTTTTATCAACTTTTAATAGTGAACCCTTTTTAAATACAATATTTTAAACTTTTTGACTAAATGGGGACATCAAAAAAATTTAAATTGAAACATCCCAAGCTTCCACGGTACGCTTTCCTTTGAATAAAACAGTAGCGTGTGTTGTACGCAACTTCGAGTTTTAACACACACCACAACCGATCAAACTAGCCGTTATGAATAGTAATACCTACTTTTTGAAATTATATGTATTTTATATTTGAAAATGGACTTCATTTTTGGATTCGGAATATCTAATTTATCCTAAGGTGAAATTTTGGTACATTTCGGATAACTTTCATATTTTGATGAATAGTGAAAATTACTAAATTTTAATTAAAAACAACTTTTTTATTCAAAATAATTAATATTGATAAATTATGAATTTGAGTGGTTTTAAAGTATATTTAGAATATATTTTTACCATTTAATATAATTTTGGTCATTGTACATAATTTTACAATTAAACCAAACATAAACAAGTGTCAATCTTTTTATAGTTATTATCTCTTAAAAACACGCTTTTTGTTTTGACAGCGGGAATTAATTTTAAATTAATTTCTGCCACTTCTGTGTTTTGAATTTAGGAAATTGGATTCCATATTTGTAATCAGGATTTTCAAATTGTGTAAATAGGTAACTTTTATTTTTAGACATTTTGAATAGTTACTGTGGTAAATATTTTATTTACCATGGTTAAAGGGTAAATCCGGTAAATAAGGGTTAAAAATAATATTATAATAATACAAAATTACCCTAAAACGTGTCCTAACCTTATTGGTGGACACATACCCGACCATGGGAATCCTTGGGTCAATTTGGGGACCCCTTGGAGCCACTTGTATGTGGTAGGGACACATTATATTAATAAAGTTAAAATAAAAATAAAAATGGCATAAGCTTACATCTTTTAGAAGAACAATTTTTACATAGGGTTATACATGTTGGATATTCGATTATAAATATTCATTAGAAAGATAAAAAGATTTCCTACATGATGATATTTTATTTATAATTTCTAGACATCAAATAAGTTAAATTATTAATGACACAATAATGATGCAATGATTACCTCATTAATAAATCATTGAAATAAATAATATTATAATGATTAAACTATTATCTAAAACCTGTCCAATTCTTATTGGTTGATGTTATTTAGAATATGAGTAATCTTATCTTCGACCTCAATGATTTTTGGACCATTATAAACCGAATATAATTATATTATAAAGTAATACTTTCACTCTTTCCTAAAGAGCCCCTCCTCTCCCTTATAAAAGGAGACCACTTCTACTCATTCTTCACACCTCTCAAGCCACTTGGCTCGTCCAAACTCTGCCCAACTAAGCTCCCCACATCCCTCTCCTCCTCCTTGAAGCTTCCCCTTAGGCAGAAAGCATTTCAACAAGTCGTTTGGTTCTAACCAAAGTGAGTTACCTAAATTAAAGGTAACGATTTCTCTTAAATTATTTTCATTTATTTTGCTTCTCCAACCCCCAAACACTTTTTATTTCCTTTCTTTTGTAACAACACCAGTATCCTCAATATACTAGGATGTTGTTATAATATGGATTCAAACTACACATACACACAACTCCATCTAATGGATGATGAACATAATGTTTCTGTGGATGGCAAACTAACGCCTCACGAAACGATGATTGTTCAAATACATCTTATCGCCTCTCATGGTGGCCATTATGATGGCACTGTAATTAAATATGATATTAATGATATATATTTTATATATAAGCTTCTGTAATTCCATTTTATTTCATACCATTATTCGTTTCATGTTGTATATACATACGATAATTTCATTTGAGGAAGTGCGGACTACCGCCCCCTTAAAATGATATGACTCGTTCATACCACACATGGAACGTATAAAGGATGGTGTTAATGAACTTAAGTAACATGTATAAAATATTATATTATACTGGAATAGTAATATACCAATGTATCATTGGTATTCGATTCTTTTAAAATAAAAATTAAATGGAAGTAGCGTTCGTGCGTACGTACGGACTACCGTCTCCACGAACGCGATGAGATTCATTTTCCATCGTATCCATTCAAGTATAATTATCATTTGATGATTTAAAAATGATGTTTAAAGACTTGATACCATTCTGGATTTGAATAATATACAACTTATCCTTTACAAACATGGCTTATGTAACAAAACATATAAAAGAAAATGAGTAAGTTAACACCCGAAACGACGATAATTTTAAGATATTATTATCAAATCAGTATTAAAAGATCATATATGATATCATATTAATGTATATGATTCTTGTATAATTTAGTAACAATTATTTCACTATTATACCGGAGGTTAACCTACCCCAACCAAGGAAAAGTACAAGGTAAGGGTTATTTCACAATCTCTTCATTATCCGAGGTTGTTTATACGTAATAATCTACTGGGATCTCTTTATCATCCACATCCATGTTTCTTAAAAATGCATTTCAAAACATTTATACTATTTAATAGAATATGATTTAAAGTCATTTATACCCTTTTTGACTTTTATAAGTGGTTTATAAAGGAATCTTTCGGTCGTTTTCAAAACAAGGTCCTTTTTAACCTTTTCGACAGAATTAAGGTAAGAATGTTTTTTTAACTTATATGGAAGGTGCAGTTATTCTCTGCCATTATTAAACCTTTGATTCTTCCCTTACACACTTGTAAGGATATTTTCAAAATAAATGTTTTCTTTTATAATTATGTGATTTTTAAATGATTTCAAAAAAGAGATATTTCTCTCAAATATATGAAAATTCCAGTGCAAATGTATACGTATTTAACGCAAGATTAAAAATGTTTTCAGAAAACCTGACTCTCGCGTTTGGAAGACAGGAGGGGATTGGGAGTGGACCCATCATGGCCTATAATTAGTCAAGCAGTCTCATAATTAGTTATTTTGTTTTCAGAAGCTTGCATAATGATTTCATAAAAACACTGGAGTATTTTTTAGTAATTTTAAACGTAAGTATCTTCTAAAAAAATTACATCGGTAGGTCTCATGAGACAAACTAGTGTCTTGGCACAAGGCCTTGACAAAATCTTATTTGTAGTCTTGGCACGAGGCCTTGACTATGTGGTTATGACAGTCTGGCATTATGCATTCCAACATTATGAAAATGGTTATTGATTTTTTCATGTGATTATTCGATTAGTAGAATATCCATGTGAATAAGTAAATGGCATTATTTCATTTTACTTTTGCCATACTATGTTGAAGTTCAATTTTAAAAGGCTTTTGTTTTAGTAATTCATTTCCTTAAATGTTTATTCTTATTTTGAATGTTCCGCTATATTGTTATCCTTACTGGGCATTTGAGCTCACCCCTTTTCTATGTTTTATTTTTTCCTAGGTAGTGAAGAAGTAAATTATGAATGACTTGCAGGGATATTATGAGGGGTTAATAGTGTGGATATGAAGACTTTGTTGTTGTAGTAGTTTTTCACTTTGAAATGTAATGTAAAACTTTATGATTATATCTAGTGTTTCCAAGGCTACTAAACCAATCGGTCTTTTGGGATTTGATCTTTCTTGTGATCATGCCAATGTTACGAAGTAATGCACCGACTCTGGGCAGCTGGGGTCGGGGCATTACAGTTGGTATCAGAGGAAGATTAGTACAAACCTTGGAAGCTAGATTTAGATAAACTCTGATTAGAGAACGTAGACCTAAGATTAACTTTGAGGATTAGTATAGAAGAACTTCCTAGAATTTTGGTATTGTAGAGATTTTGTGAGTTTTCCGAGCAATACATCCCTGTCTGGATACGAGCTGGTAGAGGCGGCTCTGGCACAGATGTACCTAGGGGTAAAACCCGAAAACACCGCTTTGAGCTAGACTCGAACGGGAACTGGTGCATGACAACGGGCCTTGCTGCACTCTTGGTTACGACACTCCCGGGGGATATGCTTAGGATAATTCTCATTTTCTTTACAAACCATTATGACGGGTTTATGAGTATATACTTCCTCAAAGAAAACATTTTTTATGATTATGGATTATATCCATAAATAGTTCAATTTATGTTAAGTGTTTTATAAGTATGGGATTATGTATTTTGACTCATAAACTAATCTAGTTTATGCCATTGTTTAGAAATGGTGCCCAGTAGAAGGAATGATAACTCCAGAAATGCACATGATTCAAAGAGAAAGAAGGATCATATCTCTCATGGTCTTAAGCTAGAATTTATAAGAGAAATAATCTCCCATTTATTATCATCATATCAAGAAATAATATCATGTGTTGATAAGATAAGTAAAGAGTTTACTGAGTCCTATGGCTTTGAAGGGAAGCAAGAGAAGAAAAGGATGGAAGAGAGAAAGATGGATAAAGGGAAGAGGGAAAAGAAGAATTTTCCCATATGTGGTAACTGTGGAAAGAAACACCCTGGAACTTGCCTGAAAGGAATGGGAGTTTGTTATAAGTGTGGAGGAAAAGGGCACATAGTACGTGACTGCAAGGGTAAGAAAATGGTTTTAAATGTACAATGCTTCATTTGCAAGGAGTTTGGACACTACGCGAACCTATGTCCCAGTCATCAGACTATGCCGCAAATGATGCTATTGGATAATAATCAAGTTATGATACTACCACAGATGAAGAGGAATGATTAGAGTTCTTATGTTGATTATGTCAATTGATTGTTGTATCAACAATGTACTTGTTATAATAATTATGGAGTATATAAGGATTATACTGCAGTACTATTTCATTAAGGACTTGAGATTGTGTGGAACAAAGAAAATTGACTCAATAGCAGGATAAATTTTTGGAAAATATATGGTTGAGAGAATGATAAATCATAATATAGTTCTGATACTGAGGTAGTGATTTTGGAATAATACATGATTGATTTGGATAAATTATATTAGATATTCTTGACTACCTTGAAGCTGGTTAATGATTTGTCTATTCCATCATTGCTGGGGTTTAAAACATTTTTGGATTGATGAAGTATATCCAGCATTCTATATGGAATAAGGGAGCATGAATGTAATCAATAATGATTATGGTAAATCAGGATGTTTCAGTGTATTAAAAGAATACATGATGAAGGTATTCATATGCTATTACGGGGTAAAAAGGATCTACATTATGTTTACCTTCCTTATAAATGTTGGACAGTGAGTTTGGACAGAAGTATTTTGGATAGTTCTAGTCTAGATTAATTTTGTATTGCCATAAAAGGACAACCCGGAGGTCGGGCGGCAACCCGTCGCGTCCGGCAAGGCTGCGAGACTTGAACCCGCAACCGAAGGGCGACAAGGGTGTATCACCTACCACTGGCCCACGAGATGTCATAGATTAAATAAAGTAGTTTTTATTAAAAGATCTTGTAGATGAATTATAAATTCGTTTATTTTGGAACCCTATACGAATAGTGTAAAAAGAATTTTTTATGTTCTATTATCTTTTAGAGTGAAAGATGAGTTTGTGGTAGAAATTTATTAATGGATAAAACTCTAATTATAAAGTAAGTATATCTCTTTATGATCTTAGCCAATCTCATAAATAAATTCCTCAACATTAATAAAAGGAACTTAGAACAAAAATGTTGTCCTAGATGGTACCTTAAATCATCACTAATTTATGGCTTTGGGATTGTTGGCCTTTTCATAGCCATGTCCTCTACCACTCTCCATCAGATAATTGATGGTTAGATTTCTCTTCCATATCCATATTTTCCTACATGGAACCCTAGTATGTGTTATTTTCGGTAATATTCATACTTTCCACTCTTTGTTTTAAATAGAGGCCTCATTAATTCATTTTTCGATGTGGGATTTCAACTAAGATATTTTGAAACGTCAAAAATTTGTTATCCCAATACCCTATATTTTGTTGAACCGATGGTACTTCAAATCATCATAGATTGATGAGTTTAAGGACCTCAATTTTATACTTGTTTGTGATTGATAACCTCAATCACTACCTATAAATATTTACGTTTTTCCTCCAATTATATGTCTCTAATTGCCACCAATGTTCTCCTAATCAAGATCATAATTTGGTGGTGACCGTTTCATTTCTCTTTTCCACATATTAAGACTAAATTTTAGTAACCCAATTTCTGATGTGGGTTTTCCCACAAATATATTTTCTATTTTCAAACTTTTATTTTCGAAGAACAATTTAAAATTGCGAGGACGCAATTTATTGAAGGAGGGGAGAATGTAACACCCCAAGATTTCATAGTGTGTTATTTCTTCAAAATAATTCAATAACTTGCACTACACGCAACACCGAGTTCAATCACACCATGACTTACAAAAAAAAATCCATTCAAAAGAGGTTATGAATAGTATTATCTAAATTTTAAACTTTATATAATCCTTATAATTTTAGAATCCATATTATGAGTTTCTTAGATATAATGCAAGAACAAATTCATTTTCAGTATTGCACTTTTATCAACTTTTAATAGTGAACCCTTTTTAAATACAATATTTTAAACTTTTTGACTAAATGGGGACATCAAAAAAATTTAAAATGAAACATCCCAAACTTCCACGGTACGCTTTCCTTTGAATAAAACAGTAGCGTGTGTTGTACGCAACTTCGAGTTTTAACACACACCACAACCGATCAAACTAGCCGTTATGAATAGTAATACCTAATTTTTGAAATTATATATATTTTATATTTGAAAATGGACTTCATTTTTGGATTCGGAATATCTAATTTATCCTAAGGTGAAATTTTGGTACATTTCGGATAACTTTCATATTTTGATGAATAGTGAAAATTACTAAATTTTAATTAAAAACAACTTTTTTAATCAAAATAATTAATATTGATAAATTATGAATTTGAGTGGTTTTAAAGTATATTTAGAATATATTTTTACCATTTAATATAATGTTGGTCATTGGACATAATTTTACAATTAAACCAAACATAAACAAGTGTCAATCTTTTTATAGTTATTATCTCTTAAAAACACGCTTTTTGTTTTGACAGCGGGAATTAATTTTAAATTAATTTCTGCCACTTCTGTGTTTTGAATTTAGGAAAATGGATTCCATATTTGGAATCAGGATGTTCAAATTGTGTAAATAGGTAACTTTTATTTTTAGACATTTTGAATAGTTACTGTGGTAAATATTTTATTTACCATGGTTAAAGGGTAAATCCGGTAAATAAGGGTTAAAAATAATATTATAATAATACAAAATTACCCTAAAACGTGTCCTAACCTTATTGGTGGACCCATACCCGACCATGGGCATCCTTGGGTCAATTTGGGGACCCCTTGGAGCCACTTGTATGTGGTAGGGACACATTATATTAATAAAGTTAAAATAAAAATAAAAATGGCATAAGCTTACATCTTTTAGAAGAACAATTTTTACATAGGGTTATACATGTTGGATATTCGATTATAAATATTCATTAGAAAGATAAAACGATTTCCTACATGATTATATTTTATTTATAATTTTTAGACATCAAATAAGTTAAATTATTAATGACACAATAATGATGCAATGTTTACCTCATTAATAAATCATTGAAATAAATAATATTATAATGATTAAAATATTATCTAAAACCTGTCCAATTCTTATTGGTTGATGTTATTTAGAATATGAGTCATCTTATATTCGACCTTAATGATTTTTTGACCATTATAAACCGAATATAATTATATTATAAAGTAATACTTTCACTCTTTCCTAAAGATCCCCTCCTCTCCCTTATAAAAGGAGACCACTTCTACTCAGTCCTCACAGCTCTCAAGCCACTTGGCTCGTCCAAACTCTGCCCAACTAAGCTCCCCACATCCCTCTCCTCCTCCTTGAAGCTTCCCCTTAGGCAGAAAGCATTTCAACAAGTCCTTTGGTTCTAACCAAAGTGAGTTACCTAAATTAAAGGTAACGATTTCTCTTAAATTATTTTCATTTATTTTGCTTCTCCAACCCCCAAACTCTTTTTATTTCCTTTCTTTTGTAACAACACCAGTATCCTCTATAAACTAGGATGTTTTTATAATATGGATTCAAACTACACATACACACAACTCAATCTAATTGATGATGAACATAATGTTTCTGTGGATGGCAAACTAACGCCTCACGAAACGATGATTGTTCAAATACATCTTATCGCCTCTCATGGTGGCCATTATGATGGCACTGTAATTAAATATGATATTAATGATATATATTTTATATATAAGCTTCTGTAATTCCATTTTATTTCATACCATTATTCGTTTCATGTTGTATATACGTACGATAATTTCATTTGAGGAAGTGCGGACTACCGCCCCCTTAAAATGATATGACTCGTTCATACCACACATGGAACGTATAAAGGATGGTGTTAATGAACTTAAGTAACATGTATAAAATATTATATTATACTGGAATAGTAATATACCTATGTATCATTGGTATTTGATTCTTTTAAAATAAAAATTAAATGGAAGTAGCGTTCGTGCGTACGTACGGACTACCGTCTCCACGAACGCGATGAGATTCATTTTCCATCGTATCCATTCAAGTATAATTATCATTTGATGATTTAAAAATGATGTTTAAAGACTTGATACCATTATGTATTTGAATAATATACAACTTATCCTTTACAAACATGGCTTATGTAACAAAACATATAAAAGAAAATGAGTAAGTTAACACCCGAAACGACGATAATTTTAAGATATTATTATCAAATCAGTATTAAAAGATCATATATGATATCATATTAATGTATATGATTCTTGTATAATTTAGTAACAATTATTTCACTATTATACAGGAGGTTAACCTACCCCAACCAAGGAAAAGTACAAGGTAAGGGTTATTTCACAATCTCTTCATTATCCGAGGTTGTTTATACGTAATAATCTACTAGGATCTCTTTATCATCCACGTCCATGTTTCTTAAAAATGCATTTCAAAACATTTTTACTATTTACTAGAATATGAGTTAAAGTCATTTATACCCTTTTTGACTTTTATAAGTGGTTTATAAAGGAATCTTTCGGTCGTTTTCAAAACAAGGTCCTTTTTAACCTTTTCGACAGAATTAAGGTAAGAATGTTTTTTTAACTTATATGGAAGGTGCAGTTATTCTCTGCCATTATTAAACCTTTGATTCTTTCCTTACACACTTGTAAGGATATTTTCAAAATAAATGTTTTCTTTTATAATTATGTGATTTTTAAATGATTTCAAAAAAGAGATATTTCCCTCAAATATATGAAAATTCCAGTGCAAATGTATACGTATTTAACGCAAGCTTAAAAATGTTTTCAGAAAACCTGACTCTCGCGTTTGGAAGACAGGAGGGGATTGGGAGTGGACCCATCATGGCCTATAATTAGTCGAGCAGTCTCATAATTAGTTATTTTGTTTTCAGAAGCTTGCATAATGATTTCATAAAAACACTGGAGTATTTTTTAGTAATTTTAAACGTAAGTATCTTCTAAAAAAATTACATCGGTAGGTCTCATGAGACAAACTAGTGTCTTGGCACAAGGCCTTGACAAAATCTTATTTGTAGTCCTGGAACGAGGCCTTGACTATGTGGTTATGACAGTCTGGCATTATGAATTCCAACATTATGAAAATGGTTATTGATTTTTGCATGTGATTATTCGATTAGTAGAATATCCATGTGAATAAGTAAATGGCATTATTTCATTTTACTTTTGTCATACTATGTTGAAGTTCAATTTTAAAAGGCTTTTGTTTTAGTAATTCATTGCCTTAAATGTTTATGATTATTTTGAATGTTCTGCTATATTGTTATCCTTACTGGGCATTTGAGCTCACCCCTTTTCTATGTTTTATTTTTTCCCAGGTAGTGAAGAAGTAAATTATGAATGACTTGCAGGGATATTATGAGGGGTTAATAGTGTGGATATGAAGACTTTGTTGTTGTAGTAGTTTTTCACTTTGAAATGTAATGTAAAACTTTATGATTATATCTAGTGTTTCCAAGGCTACTAAACCAATCGGTCTTTCGGGATTTGATCTTTCTTGTGATCATGCCAATGTTACGAAGTAATGCACCGACTCTGGGAAGCTGGGGTCGGGGCGTTACAATAATCTCTTATTCTTCTTTACTATTGCACTCTATTGCTATACTTTTTCCTAGGTCCTTGTATATGGGGATCATCGTGTAGATTAGTTTTACCAAAAACATCTAACGTCAACTATTGAACATGTGTCGGCGGTCCCTTCTACTGAAACTACCACAAAGTAAATTGTTGTTTCTACTAATAAGGGGATGTAATTCCCATATAAAACAATACTCACGGAGTGGTCATGTTACACCCGAGATTTTATGAGAAATATTTTGTTTTTATGTATTATGTTATGTGAATCACCAAATAAATCTTCCACTACACACAACACTATCTTGGCTTGTGTTACACGCAAGAGCAACCTTTATTGATTACTTACGTTGTATCTAATACCGAGTTTCACTAAACAACGATATGTTATAAAAATATTATATAAACAATCCTCTATGAATATTAATTCCCACTTTTTGAAATTTTATAAATTTTATCTTTCAAATTGGACTTCAATTTTGGATTCAGAATATCGAAATTATCCTAGGGTGAATTTTTGGTATTTTTCTGAAAACATTCAATATTTGAGGAATAGTGAAAACACTGGGTTATTAGTTAAATCTGAATTTTTCATTCAATAATATTTTTTTATTTAATTTTATTTTAGGTCAAAATAGAAACATAATACCTATATAAGTTCAATGTAATTCATTGGATTAATTTTATAATAATATAGAAACATAAAAACATTATTGAACTTTTTATCGTCTTTTACCCACCTCCTATGAGCATTTGCAATTGTACATAAAACTGAATTTTACCACTTCTGTGAGTTTAATTTCAAAAATCTGAGAGACGAGTTTAATATCAAGGGGTAAAATGTGGTTCAATAAAATAAAAATAATTTTTGGTGAATAGAAACTTTTACTTTTATTTACCACCGTTAAAAGTAAATAGGGTAATTAAAGGTAAAAATGATATTATTATTACCCTACCACATGCCATAATTATATTGGATAAGTTTAATTCGACCAAAAAACCTTATTATTAACATATGACAATTTAGGTACATTTGGATTAGATTAGGACACTTATTATTATTTTATTTACAGAAGAGTTAAAAGAGTTAAAATCAAAGTTTAATAACTAAAACATTTTTAATATACGGTTATACATAAGATATATTAGGATATAAATATTCATTAAAAATCTAAAAATATTTTCTACATAATTATATTTTATTTATAATTTTTAGACATTAAATAATTTAATTTATTTATGACACAATGATGATGCAGTAATTACCTTTTTAAATAAATATTAACATAATTGATATTATAAATACCCAAATAAATGTAATTTGAGAGTTTTTAAGAATTAAAATAATTTTAAAGGTTATAAGGACATGTTATTATTAATTAAATTAAAATTTTCGAACAAATAATTCTGTTATAATTTTCACAAAAATCAATTATCAAATAGTGTCAATATTGACATAAAAGAGTTTTTAAAACAAATATTATATTATTACTTGTTATTTTATTCCTAAAAATATATGTCTTGGCCAAATGACTTATATAAGGTTATATATATTAATAATTAACCACTTGGGTTTCTTCGTTCTTGTTATATTAATTTTATTAACAATATAGTGTAAAAAAACAAGAAGACACGGTAAAAGTAAAATTATTTAACATAGAGTTAAATTTAAATGATAAGGTTAAAATAGTAACCTAAACTTGTCTAAAACCTATTAGTTGAAGTTATAAAGACCCATACCCACCTTATCTTTTAAATAAATCAATTTGTAGCTATAAAAAACCAAATATGACGTTATAATAAAATAATATTTTCAGTTGTTTCTAAGGTGCCCCTCTCCACCCTTATAAAAGGCCTCCTCCTCTCTCTCCTCTTTACACAATTTAGATCCTTCAAGCTCGGACAACCCCTGACCATTTCCCTTATCAACGTCCCTATAAATATAATAGAGGTTCTGGTCTTCTTCAATGTCCATCTTTAGTGCCCTAAGAGGTGTTTTTGAAGAGGCGTGTCAAAGAAGAGGTAATATCTTTTACCAATTCTTTCAAATTCATTTCATCTTCTACTTATTCTTGTTTTGTTATTTCATAATAAAATAATAACATCAGTATCACTTATATAATAGTGTGTTATTATAAATATGAAACAACCCTATTTCACCTTCTATCCATCATACTAAAAACAAAATCACCGCCCGTGCGTACATACGGAATACCGTCTCCACGCTGCGGTGTAATCTGTTATTCCAACACCACCTTACATGGATTGGTATAATGGTGTGAATAATAACTATATATGGTTATTATTACATGATACTTGTTCTAAGATATTCTATCATTCATTTCAATACAATTCCAGAAACATGTGAATAATATCATGGCTCGTGCAGACGTACGACCTACCGTATCCACGATGTGATGCGACTCGTTCTACATGATCTTTATTGAATAATGATTATAAAAATGAATTTAATGAATAAATATGATGTATATTATACTAATAACATTTTGTGAATGATGTATATATAACCTAAAATGAATAATAAGAATTTATTCGACAAAACACACATAAGAACATAAAGCAATGAACACCCGAATAACATGTAGCAATGAAATATTATAAATCAGAAGATAAGAATATGAACAAATATGATATCATAAAAATGAATATGATTCTATAATTAATCAATGACATTATTTAAATCATTATACAGGATGTTCGGATACGTATGAATCATATCAGCCCTAAGGTGAGGGAAAATCTCACAATCTCATTTTTATCCGAGATTGTTTATATTTCATAATTTACTAGGGAATATTTATCATCGACATCCATGTTTCCTAAATATGTAATATAATATCTATCTTCATACATTTTTTTAAATCAAATTTTACCTATTGGTGAATTTTTAGTAAAATATATGAAGGGAATCTTTTTTCGTTTTCAGTAGGAGATACATTTTGACTTTTTTGGCCAAAGTACGAGAAGAATGTTTTTGTAACTTATAAAACATGAATGGATTTTTATGGTTTAATAAAAACTTATTTCCATGAAGATTCCTTTACAAGTTTTAAAATTTATTTTTAATCATTTTCTTTTAGTTTAAAATTGTATGACATGTTTATAAAGGAAAAAGGTCTTTGAAGTAGAATGTATATTTTCCTCAAGAATGGAGTTCAAGAATTTTATCAAAATTATTTTCCATCTAAGATAATATAGGGTTCTGTTTTTATCCCTATTTTTACATTTATTTTATTATGTTATGATGGAATTATTTTTATGATGTCCTTTTTTTATATGGATTATTTTATGATGGCATGATGTTTAAGAATCCTATTTTTATTACATGGGTTATGCTATGATGTATGATTTATGGTCTTGTGGCACAAAAAATAATGGTATCATTATGAGATGGGTGAGACCTATATCTCCCTCCAATGAATTGGGTAAATATTTACGTCTCATGAGATATAAATGGCTGGAACGGAAGGTTAATCCAGTTCAGAGATACATGACTGAAATGAAAAGTGAACTCGGTTTTGAAATGGACTTTGTCTACTAGGATACTCTCGGAAATGAGTCTTGACTACTAAGAAATGATTCTCTATGATTATGTGTGTATGCCACAAAGTTTCGTGTTTTATGTTATGATTATTGGGATTACATTTCACTGCCATTATTTATCCCATGTTATGATATTATAACCTCTTTTGTAGGATAAGAGTTTCAAAATGTTATGTTCTTATGAATATGATATGAATGGTATTTCCTTTGTTTACCCTTAATGAGAAATTGAGCTCACCCTTTTGTATGTTTTCGTTTCCTTAGGTTTGGAAGAAGGGTATTAAGTAAGATATTCCAAAAGGGACTCTAGATATGATAAAATAAAAGGGAGACAATGTATATTATTTATGAACTAGTTCTGTATGTTTCCTAGTTTCTAAAGACACTATACCTATACGGTCCTTTCATGGTTTTGTTATTTGTATAAATAAGTGTGCTTAAATTTTGAAGTAATAACAATGTATGTAATATATGGGTCATTATAGTTTGTATCAGAGGAATGGTATAGTCAACCTTTGGAACAAGGATGTGAAATCCTTTGTAAGAACCCTAAGGATATGTCTAAGCATAGAACACAATCTTAGTGATTTTGAAATGGCCATGAGTAACCTATGATAAGACCTAAAGTGTGAAATTTTATTACTGATTATGTTTTTTTCCTACTATAATTTTTGTTTATCACACTATTATTCTTGGTTTTAGTTAATGGTTGGAACCTGAAGGAACCGTGCTAATGAGGAATGTGATTGGAAATGAAATGATTTTCCCCCTGAGAAACCAAGCGTTACGGGAGCTGGAATGAAAAATCGTGTATCCATGCTCACACAACTTTCTCAAGCTATGAATTATGCAGGACTTCCAAATAAGTAACGGAAGGAGCAACATTCTGTTGAATCAATCATGAGGCAGCATCCACCCTCATTCAGTGGGTCTACTGATCTATTAGTGGCTGAACAATGGATCGGTACCACTGAAAAGATATTTTCAGTACTACAATGTTCTAAAAATGATAAAGTCATCTTAGCAATATATTGTTTGGAAGGAGAAGCTGATCAATGGTGGAATATTATCAAGAATACAAGGCCGCAAGATGAAATTTAATCCATAGAATGTGATGAGTTCAAGATCTTGTTTTTCAATAAGTACTTTCCTCATATTCTTCGAACAAATATGGAGAAGGAGTTTCTTGAACTAAAGCAAAAGGATGATGAATCTTTTGGTACCTACGAAGAAAATTTTAAAAGACTTTCAAGTTACGCTTCCAGAATTACTATCCAACCTAAGAGTAAGATCGATTCATTTTTTAGTGGCTTAAAACCAAGTCATTGAAGGGCGATAGCCATAAGTGACTTCAATAACTATGAGGAAATTGTTCGATGTTCTCTCAAGGTTGAGATAGAGATTGGAGCAACCCATCAGTAATATGGGTTTGATAAAAAGAGGAAAATGTAATTCATAGGGAAATCTAAATACCACACTGAAAAGAAGATGAGTTTTCCCTTATGATCAATGTATGGAAGGAAACGTGGAGGGAATTATCTTAAAGGGACAAGTAAATGTTTCAAATGTGGAAAAGAAGGTCATTGGGCTTTTGAATGTCACAATGATGAGAAAAAGATGTCTAGTGATGAAAATAAAGAAAAGGCTACACATAATGCACCTCTTACACTTCAATGTTATAAGTGCAAGGAAATGGGGAATCATACTAATCAATGCCCTAATCCAAGGGTTTTTTATGATGATCGACATCAAAAAAGTCTTAAGGCCAAATACAAAGGAATGTCCCATGAAATTTCTATCGGCTATGTGGAGTATGATAACGAAGTGGTGAAAGGTACAATTTCCATCCACTATAAAGTATAAAAATTTTTGTTTGATTCTGGATCAACCCACTATATTATTTCTAAATAATTTTCAAGATTATCACCATATTACCTCAACAATTAGATGTTGAGTTAGTTGTGACCACCCCTAATGGCACAACAGTCACGTCAAAAGTTTACAATTCTTCTCCCATTTATGTTTTCGGGAAATTGCTTCCTACAAATCTTGTGATCCTTCCAATAGTGGAATTTGATGTGATCCTCGGCATGGATTGGCTTTCTTTATATGGAGCTCATATCGATTTCCAAATAAGGGAAGTCACACTTCATATTCCTGATCAATCAACGATCATCTATCGATGCGAGGATAAATATAACCTTCTATTGGAAATTTCATCAATAATATGGGTCATGATTCCAATAAATGAAGGTTATTTATCTCAATTGGTTGGAGAGAAAATCACTATTAAGAATAAACCCATTGTACGAGAGTTTTATGATGTCTTTCCAGAGGAATTTCCAGGTCTTCCACCAAATTTTGAAGTAGAGTTTTCAATAGAACTCATACCGGGTGCTATGCCCATTTTAAAGACACCTTATAGAATGGCCCCAATTGAGTTACATGAATTGAAGAAGAAACACCAAGAGAATCTTGATAAGGGATTCATATTCCCTAGTGCATCGCCTTGTGGAGCACCAGTTCTGTTCCTTAATAAGAAAGATGGATCAATGAGACTCTCTATTGATTATCAAAAACATAACAAGATCACTATCAAGAACAAATATCCTCTCCCATGCATTGATGAATTATTTGACCAACTACGTAGAGCTCAATACTTTTCCAAGATCGATCTTCGTTCATGGTATCATCAATTAAGGTTCAAAATGGAGGATATACCAAAGACAACATTCCATTCAGGGTATGGACACTATGAATTTATAGTGATTCCATTTGGTCTTACTAATTCCCCTGCTATCTTCATGGATCTAATGAATATAGTCTTTAGAGAATATCTTGACCCGTTTTTGGTAGTCTTTATGGATGATATTTTTGTCTATTCAATGAGAAAATAAGAACATGAAGATCACTTGATAATTGTATTAAAGACCCTAATAAAAAAGAATCTTTGTGCCAAATTTTCCAAGTGTGAATTTTGGCTTAAAAAATATCCATTTTTGATCTCAAAAGAGGGGATGTCTGTGGACCCTGTAAAATCAGTGGTTATCAAAAGATAGTCGAGACAAACAACAGTAAAAGAGATCCAATGATTTCATGGTTTGGCTAGATATTATCAACGTTTTGTGAAAGATTTTTCATGATTATCTAATCTACTCACCAGGTTGACTCGAAAATGAGTTAAGTTCATTTGGATGGAGGAGAATGAAGAGAATTTCAAGGACTTAAAAAGAAGATTATACAGCGCACCTATTCTCACACTGCCTTGTAATGTTTAAAGGTTTGTGATCTACAGTGATGCATCCAAGAAGGGATTGGGGTGTGTTCTCATGAAAAAATTTATGGTGATAGCTTATACCTCTTGAAAATTGAAAATAAATGAGAAAAATTACCCAACTCATGATTTGGAGTTAGTTGCAGTAATATTTGCATTAAATATTTGGAGGCATTATCTTTATGGTAAAAGGTGTTATATCTATAATGATCATAAAAGTTTGAAGTATATTTTCACACAAAAGGAGCTGAATATGCACCAAAGAAGATATTTAGGGTTGATTAAGTATTATGACTGCTCAATTCATTAAAACCCTGGGAAAGCAAACAAGGTGGAAGGCACATTAAGTCGACAAGACCATGCTAGCTTATCCATGATGAAGATCATAAAAGATCCAAAATTTATTGATTTACAAAGGATGGATCTTGGAATTATAATTGAAGGGGGAAAATGTTATCTTTCCTAAATGAATGTTCAACCATATATACATGTGGTGATTAAAGAGGCATAGAAAGAAGATGTAGAGTTATAAAAGAAGGTGAGAAATGTTCCTGAATTCCATATTGGTTGTGATGAAATAATAATGTTCAGGAATCGGGTTTGTGTCCCTCCCATCCCAGAATTAAAGAATGAAATATTAGATGAAGCTCATAGTTCAGCATTCTCTATTCACCCTGGAAGCACGAAGATGTATAGGGACCTGAAAGAGTACTTCTGGTGGGACGACATGAAAAGAGATGTTGCTGAATATATCTGATGATGCTTGGTTTTTCAACAAGTTAAAGCTGATAGACAGAAGTCTATGAGGATGTTACAACCATTACCCATACCAGAATGAAAATGGGAAAACATCACTATGGAAATTGTCACTGGACATCCTAAAACATCCAAAGGCAATAATGCTATCTGGGTTATAGTTGATCGTCTTACTAAGTCGGCACACTTAATTTATATTAGAGAATATTTCTCTCTTGATCATCTAGGTAGGATATATGTGAAGGATGAGGTATGATTGCATGGAGTACCACTTTCCATTATATCTGAATGGGAACTGAGGTTTACCTCGATGTTTTGGTGATGTTTTCAGCATACTCTAGATATCGATTTGAGTTTCATCACTGCTTATCATCCTCAGACAGACGGTCAGTATGAGAGGACAATTCAAACTCTATAAGACATGTTGAGAGCTTGCTCTGTGTATTTTTAAGGTGTTTGGGATCAACACCTCCCTTTGGTGGAATTTTCTTATAATAATATCTTTCACTCCAGTATTCAGATGGCTCCTTATGAAGCTCTCTATGGAAAGAAATACAGAACTCCAACTTGATGGGATAATGTTAGGGAAAGAAATCTATTAGGAAATGATCTTGTTGATGAGATGGAAGAAAAAGTCGGATCTATTAAACAACACATAATAGCAGCTCAGATTCGACAAAAATGTTATGCTGATAACGAAGAATAGACCTAGAGTTTGAAGTGGGTGATAAAGTGTTCTTACGAATATCTCCCTGGAAGAGAGTTATGAGATTCGGAAAGAAGGGCCAGCTGAGCCCTAGGTATATTGGTCCTTTTCAAATACTGGATCGTGTTGGGAAGGTAGCTTACCGATTGGTGCTTCCACCGAATATCTCTCAAGTTCATGATATGTTCCATGTATCTCTCCTAAGAAAGTACATACCCGATCGTTCACATATACTCAGCTTAGAAGTTGTACCGCTGGAGCAAGATATTTCTTAAGAAGAATAGCCGATCGAGATTATGGATCATAGCGAAAAATTCATACAGAACAAGAACACTCACGTGGTGAAAGTTTTATGGAGGAACCACTAATTAGAAGAAGCTGCATGCAACTTGAGGATATGATGAGGGAGAGGTATCCTCAACTGTTTGTTACAAAGTGACGAAATTTGAGGGCAAAATTCATTTTAATGGGGGTAGAATGTAACACCTAAGATTTTATGAGAAATATTTTGTTTTTATGTATTATGTTATGTGCATCAGAAAAATAAATCATTCACTAAACACAACATTGTCTTGTCTTGCGTTACACGCAAGACCAACCTTCCTCGATAGCTTGCGTTTTACGCAATACCGAGTTTCACTAAACAATGATATATTATTAAAATATTATATAAACAAGAAATTATGAATATTAATACCCAATTTTTGAAATTTTATAAATTTTTTCAATCAAAATGGCTGTTATTTTAGGATTCAGAATATCGGAATTATCCTAGGTTGAATTTTTGGTATTTTTCTGAAAACATTCAATTTTTGATAAATACTGAAAACACTGAGTTATTGGATAAACCGAATTTTTATTAAAATAATAATTTTTATATTTACATTTATTTTATGTCAAAATAGATACATAATATATATATAACTTCAATGTAATTCATTGAAGTAATTTTATAATAATACAGATACATAAAAATTTTATTGAACTTTTTACCGTCTTTTACCCACCTCCTACGAGCATTTGAAATTGTAATTAAAATTTAATTTTACCTCTTCTATTAGTTGAATTTCAAATATTCGAGAGACACGGTTAATATCAAGAAGTAAAATTTGGTTCAATAAGATAAAAATAATTTTCGGTAAATAGTTACTTTTTACTTTTTTTTACCACGTTTAAAAGTAAATAGGGTAATTAAATGTAGAAATGTTATTATTATTACCCTAAAACATGTCATAATTCTATTGGATAATTTTAATTCTACCAAAACCAACCTTAGGAATAATATACGACCATTTAGGTCCACATGGATTAGATTAGGACACTTATTATTAATTTATTTAAATAACAGTTAAAATAGTTAATATCAAAGTTTAAGAACTAAACCATTTGTAATATAGGGTTATACATAAGACAAATTAGACTATAAATATTCATTAGAAATATTAAACCATTTCCTATATAATGGTATTTTATTTATAATTTTTAGATGATAAATAATTTAATTTATTTATTACACAATGATAATGCACTAATTACCTCATTAACGAAAGATTAACATAATTGATATTATAAATACCCAAATAAATTTAATTTGAGACTTTTATGAATTAAACTAATTGTATAGATTAATATGACATGATATTATTGATTTAATTTTCTTTTTTCGAACTAATCAGGCTGTTATGATTTTCCCAGAAACCAATTACCAAATGGTGTCAAAATTGACCTAAAATAGTTTTTAAAACAAATATTATATTATTAATTGTTATTTTATTCATAAAAATCTATGGTTCAGCAAAATGAATTATATATGGTTATATATACTAATAATTAACCACTTGGGGTTCGTTTGGCTTGTTATAGTAAGTTTATTAACCATATCGTGTATGAAACCAAGAAGACAAGGTAAAAGTTAAATTTTTTAACTTAGAGTTAAATCTAACTGATAAGGATAAAACAGTAACCTAAACTTGTCTAAAACCTATTGTATGATATTATTTCAACCCATCCCCACCTCAGTTTCTAAATAAATCAATTTTTATCTATTAAAAACTGAAAACGACTTTATTATAAAATAATATTTAATGTTTTTTCTAAGGTGCCCCTCTCCTCCCTTATAAAAGGGCACCTCCTCCATCTCCTATTTACAAACTTTAGTGCCTTCCAGCTCAGCCAACCCCTACCCATCTCCCTTTTCAAAATCCCTAGAAACATAATAGAGTTTTTGTTCTTCTTCAAATGCCAACTTTAGTGCCCTAAGAGGAGGTTTAGAAAAGGCGCATCCTTTACCAATATTTTCAAATTCATTTCTTCTTCTAACTATTCTTATTTTGTTGTTTCATAATAAAGTAATAAAATAAGTATCACTAATATTCTGATATTTTATTATAAATATGAACCAGCCCTATTTTACCTTTTATCCATCCTATGAAAAACATAATCACAGCGCGTGCGTACGTACGAAATACCGTCTCCACGATGTGGTGTAATCTGTTTTTCCAACACCACCTTACATGGATGGGTATAATGGTGTGAGGGAAAAATATATATGGTTATTATGAAATAATACTAGTTCTGAGATATTCTATCATTCACTTCAATAATATTCCACAATCATGGGAATGATATCATCATTCGAGCGTACGTAAAGCCTACCGTCTCCACGATGTGATGTGACTCGTTCTACATGATCTTCATTGAATAATGATTATATAAATGAATTGAATGAATAAATATGATATATATTATACTAATACAATTCTTCAAATGATGTATCTATGACCTAAAAAAAATAATAAGAATTTATTCAACAAAACACACATAAGAACATAAAGCAATGGACACCCGAATAACAAGTAGCAATGAAATATTATTAATAAGAAGATATGAATATGACCATATATGATATCATAAAAATGAATATGATTCTGTAATTAGTCAATGACATTATTTAAATCATTATACAGGTGGTTCTGATACTTACGAAGCATATCATACATAAGTTAATGGAAAATATCGCAATCTCATTTTTATCTGAGATTGTTTACAATTCAAAATTTAATGGGGAATATTTATCATCCACATACATGATTCCTCAATATGTAATATTATTTCAATCCTCCTACATTTTTTTAATTCCTATTATACCTATTGGTGATTTTCTAGTAAAATATATGAATGGAATCTTTTTTCCTTTTCAGTATTAGATACATTTTGACTTTTTCATCCAAAGTACGAGAAGAATGTTTTTTTAACTTATACGACATGAATGGATCTTTATGATTTCATAGAACATTATTTCCATGAAGCTTCCTTTACAATTTTTCAAATTTATTTTTAATCACCTTCTTTTATTTTAAAATTTTATGACTTGTTAAGAAAGGAATAATGTATTTGAAGTAGAAAGGATATTTTCTTCAAGATTGGAGTTCAACCGTTTTATCCAAATTATTTTCCATCTAACATAATATAGGGTTCTGTTTCTATCCCTATTTTTAAATTGATTTGATTATGTTATGATGGAATTATTTTTATGATGTCCTTTTATCTTATATGGATTATATTATTATGGCATGATGTTTAAGAATCACATTTTTATTACACGAGTTATGCTATGATGTATGATTTATGATCTTGTGGCTCACATAATAATAGTATCATTATGAGATGGGTGGGACCTATATCTCCCTCCAAAGCATTCGGTAAAGATTTATATCTCATGAGATAGACATGGCTGGAACGGCTGGTTAATCCGGTTCAGTGATACATGACTGAAACGAGGAGTGAACTTGGTTCAGAAATGGACATTTTCCTCTAGGATAGTCTTGGAAATGAGTCTTGACTACTAAGAAATTATTCTATATGATTATGTGTGTATTCCAAAAAGTTTCATGTTTTATGTTGTGATTATTGGGATTAAATTTCACTACCATGATTTATCCCATGTTATGATATTATGATCTCTTTTGCAGGTTAAGATTTTCAAAATGTTATGTTCTTGTGAATATGATATGATTGATATTTCCTTTATTTACCCTCACTGGGAATTTGTGCTCACTATTTTGTATGTTTTCTTTTCCACAGGTCAGGAAGAATGGTATTAAGTAAGATATGCCAAAAGGGACTCTAGATATTATAAAATAAAATGGAGGTAGTGTAGATGATTTATAAACCTATTGTTTATGTTTCCCTGTTTCTAAAGACACTATACCTATACAGTCCTTTCATGGTTTTGTAATATGTTGTAATAAGTGTGCTTCAATTTTGAAGTAATAACAATTTATTTAACATATGGGTTTTCATAGGTCGGACATTATGAATTGAATTTTCCATGTCCCCTTAAAATATTACACAAATTTGAATCCCCTAATACGTTCTCTGAATCCACCATACATAGAAGGAAGAGAAAATAGCTTCCATGGTTGGATCCCAACTAGTCGAAACCCAAACTGGATGAACAATCATGGACCACTACCAGAAGACCAAATCCTTTATATTCCCTACTATAAACTTCTTGAGGACCAAATCCAAAGTGAATTATCGTCTGGATTACATCCAGATTTTTCTACACTTCTAGGTATATATAAATCATAAATATGGTGATTTCACATCAAATTATTGGGTTTAATACGTCTTCCAAAAGTCACAATTTAGACTCCTCATCTGAAAATAAATCCATGGGAAAGAGAAATAGGCCATTAAACATGATATCAATCTCCTACATGCTCAGGATATTCTACTGAAGGGAGATAAACTTATACCAATTTGTGTCATATTTCATCAATGATAGGAATGTTGAATAGAACTCCTTCTAAAAGTCATGACACAACACATATGGATCCCTATGGTCACTAATATACCACATCCACCCTTGATGTGTATCTACCCACAACTGAATAACTACTAGTGGAATATAGAACACAATGATAACCTGAATAAGGCCAAAAGTGATATTGGGATCCTCCTACCAGTTCTATGTTTCCATATCTGATATATTCCCCTCATACTTCCCCAAATTTTTTTATTGAAAGGACCACACATTGCTCTTTTATCCCTCATCCTTCTCTATGGAATAAATCTCTCAATGAGAAACCAAATCATCATATTGAACCTCAACTACCAAAGATACATGTGGACGATGACCAGGAGCCACTCAAAATAATAAATGAGGAATACTAAGCCTAATATCATATAATTTAATCCAAATATTATTTAAATAATTCACTTATTCAACATATATAACATAATCACTCAATTCATAATTGAATACAGTTAATCATGAGGCATGTACCTCTCCTAGGTCCCTAGCCTATAAGTCAGTCCTACTCAATTGGTTGTTCATTGAGCTCGAATTCCTTGCATCAGGCCATAGGGTACCCTACAATTTTCTAGTATCCTTGGTCCATGTCATATACAAATGTCAACTGGCATTGTTTACCTACCAACCCATTTAATACTCACATTTCCTAACTCAAACTTCCACCCTATATCTCAACTAAAACCACTAATATTTCTTCTTCATGATCCCATCATTTCCAAGATACCCTTCCTGGTCCAAAAATAAAAAAAGAGTGGCATTCACCCTTAAATATGACCTCTCAAAGGCCCTGAGTTAGTGACAGACACTGAGGGTATAAAAATATCACATATAGAAGAAATTACCCTCATATAATAATATAGTATTCTGAGATAGGTTAAACAACAACAAAAAACTATAACTTATAAAATAAATGTTAACTCAAAACCATCCTACAATGAATGAACACTATAAATAGATATAATAATGTTCTCTAGGTTAATAAAAAAGTCAATTCCTAGAGAAATGAATCAAAAAAATCCAAAATCCAAGATAGAAATGTCTAGCAATGTCCCTAAAGTCCACTTATAAATTTGAAAAGTATTTTATACACATATGGTGAGCGTAAAACAATACTCAGTTGTATAATACCCATGGTATCTTGTACACATGTGAAAAGATCATACTAACACACTAATGAATAAACAGAAAAAAACCAAAAATACAAAAAACAATTCAACTTACAAATGATAGTTTCACTGTGAATCATTCACCAAATAACACATCCAATATAGTAAAATAATATAAAAATAATAATAATTCCACCCAGATACTACTTCCCCATAGATATTCTACTCTCACACCCCAACATCAAATATCATAGGCTCCCATCACTTCAATTCACATCACATCACAAAATCGTCAATCTCTAATGTGGGTTGGGAAACATCCCTACCTACCAAAAACTTTAAATGTAAATCATCTAGTGCTAGAATCAAGTATCAACACATCACATCTCACCTGAAAACACTTGGTTCATCACATTAAATCTCCCCTAAAGATACCTAGGCTATCAAAAAACATGTCACCCAAAGACAGCAAGGCCATCACATCAGATCTCACCTGAAAACATCTAGGTTATCACACCATATCTAGGCACATAACCAGAGTAGTAGGGTATCATTATCCTAGAGGACATCAACCACATTCCCTCATCCTATCACTCATGATCCCCACTACATATAAAATCGCATCACTATAGGGAACTCTCTAAAACAGATCCATATCACTACTGCTATTGAATTAGGAGAAGAGAAGAGGGGGGATACCTAGTCATCCACATCACAGCCATTATAGATGTTGGGGAAAGAATATAGAACCCAAAACCTTTCATAATTCAATATATTATCCAAATCGGTTGGGCCTATAAAGAATTAATATAAAATAAATGATATATAGATTGCACACAATATCCAATATTTGGGTTCAAAAAAACTACACTGATGGGAACCACCACAGCAAAATTATACCATGAAATAACCATCACAACCTATGTTGTAACTACATGAAACATTCTACACAACCATCACACAAATCCACACACTTTCACATTCAATTATCAGTCTCAACATTCTCTAGATTTAATGATCTTCTAACAAATCCTATTTATAGCACTATTTCATTACAAATTTACACAACCCACTATTTTATCGTTCATATTATTTAAAATAATTTCCGCACATCAATTTATAGTCCATTATAATTAATTTACCAACCCCTGACCTTTCATTTCAGCATTAAATTTTATTTCATGGCTAATCGTGAAACCAACACAACCACATCGTACAAGAGATCGCCTATCACATATCAACCATTGCCACAACACCAACCCAACCCAACCAACTCCCTATAAAAACTATACAACAAAACCATTGTTTCAAACACACCATATAACATTACCACCCCATATCTACCCATCTCAACCACCAGAAAACACAACTACAGCACAACTACCCACACGTATCACATGCCATGAACATAACATGACAACCCCACACATCACAAAACCTATCCAGTCACTACTCTTGCCACAAAAAGACCCGAATTACAAAAATAAACACAATAAGAATAACTATACACAACATTGCATCTTGTCTTCCACAATTTACTTTTAGGGGATTACATTACTTCACATTGTTATATAGCACGGGTATTATCACACAAACCAGATCTCAATGCGAAACTAATTTATTTCACCTAGATATATTTTTTTCCATATTTTATGGGTGATATCAGAAATAAATATATAAACAGTCTCACATACATATCAAAAAAAATAAATCCAAGTCTCCCACAACCAGAATTTTTAGAAAAGTAAACAAGCTGGTATAATCTCATCAAAAAAATCATTAAAGTAGTAAAAATATGGGATTAATCCCCATACCCAACAATTTTATATTTAATGGTTAATTATATTTGTTATTATTCCCATAACTATCCACCTAGTAGTATTAAAGGAATGAAATCCCAACTTATCACCTTACATAGGGAGAGGATAGGATCCCCTACCTCAAATAAGCTTTCTAATTCACTGTGCAAAACAAGGTGAAGGAAAAACAGGTCATAAACCATAATTGTTCCATGAAATCTCATATCAACCTAAAAAAACCTAGTGATCAAGAAAATATAGACCAAATGCAACTTGAACCAAAACAATCTCACCATTATATGTCCCCATACTATGGATGGAAGGAAACAAAAGAGATAAAGAGAATAAATCACCAAAAATTTTCAAAATATAACATCTAGAAACTATAGATCAATGCAGATGGGATGGATATAAAAGATAATCTATATAATACTTGGGTTCTTAAAAAACCATGATAAGAATAGACGACTAAAATATTTCTGAAAAGCCAAAAAAAGTATGAATTTCCAATAACTCAAACTTCATATGAAATTAGTGTTTTTTGATCCAAAATTAATTCATTTTGTGAATTTATCTTTCATTTATTGAATCCATTCTACCCAAAACTCATTTCCCAAACACGATCCATGAATTGTAATTCACAAAATCCATGAAACTAAAACTCACGGCAAGAATTTTACATTCACATTGTGAATCAATTTTTTTTTTATATTGTAGTTATAAGAATAACTGATATCTCCTCAATCCTCATATGAACACCTACAACATACCCACTAAAATATTAATGGGCTGAAATGGAATGAACCATTACAATGAAGGTAAATTGAAGAGGTTCTAGAAGCATGTGAGGAATATGTTGAATTATACTATTTGGGTAAAGGTAAAATCATTAGAATCTAAAGGTAATTTTTATTCTTTAAACCTATTTAAAGGTAAAATTTTGATATTGGATCTACATGTAGTTCATGGGAAGGCTACATAATGGTAGGTTAGAGAATGTATAGACTACATAGTGATAAATCAATAATTTCAATATGTGTATATAGGTACTTCCAATTTTATATATGTTATATAATTGTAAACTTGAATCTCGATAAAGGTAATTATAAAGAGAATTCAAAATTTTAAGGGTTGAAATTAGCATGATAAAGGAAATATCAATAAACTTCTTCATGTATAAAATTCATCTCCACCTGAATAAGGGTACTATTGAAACCTAGATGTATATTCAAGGGCCTTCTAGAATCTACTTAATGGTAACTTGGTATTTTAGTAAGACACATAAATGTAAAAACCATCTATGTAAGGGTGGTATAGAAATATTTAGGGTAACATAAGTATAACCCGATGTTATATAAATTTCATTAAAAACAAATAACATTGATTCCAATGTTTACATGGAATTCTTAAGAATATTATTTTTAGAATTTAAATGATAATTAGATAATCCAAAATTATTATTAAATCAATAAGTTGATAATTTAAAAATTTCAATGTTATTCCAAATTTATCAAATATCATGACTTTATTATGAGTTACAAAAGAGTTATTCAAAGGAATTTAGGGGTGGAGAATGATACTGGATGATATATCTTCTAGAGTTGGTACAATTTTCGGAGAGTTTCCCACACCTAAGGAGAGGAGGACATGTCATAGGGAATTTTGTGGTCATTGGATAATGGGAAGAATGAGTTATCTACTCCATTGAAAAACTCATGGTGGAAGTAAACCCATAACTAATCATATGAATTTAATGATAAAATAAATTTGGTTAATAATATTTAATGTATTTCATCATATGGATTTTCATCATATGAATCTAAGACATCATAAAAATATGAGATCATATGGCATGCATTGTATGTCTTCATGCATATGAATGTATTTTTTAAGTATTTTAAAAACATAAAATATCTAATTCTAACAATTATAGTCCACACGGTCAAATTAAATATATAACACAGTTTCAATTAAATAAATGATTCAAGAAGATGATTTAAATGAGAGATATGTGGATAGTTTTTTCCCATAAATCAAGGATCAACCATGACAATAACTTCATGATATTCCAAGAACATATTGATGTAGAAAAAGTGGATTATGTATAAAAAATAAAATAAACTGAGTAACAGGGTTTATATTTAATTAAATATTTAAATTATGAAAATTATTGGAGACTATGTTTTGATTATTCAAGAAAATTAAAAGATAAGTTTTAATAAGATTCGACCAAATATTCATAGCATTTTTATATTATGGGAATGAATGAGTTTGAGAACAATGAGTATTCAAGAAGTCCGAAGAATGATACTTTATGTGGACTACTTGAGGATTTTTAAAGTTTGATAATTATAATAGAAATATATTCATAAAATATAGTGAAAATATATATGATAAAAGAGTAGAAAAAACGATCAGTCTGAATGTGTGATGTTGAGTATTCTAAAATTCAATGAGATATATATTTATTATACTTTGGATTTATCTTCTCATTATACAATCTTTTGTAAAAGAATAAGGTGACTTAATGATAATTACATGTACTAGATAATAATAAAAATAAGGTGATAAGAGTTACTGACTACCACTATTAGGGATCGTATTTAGGTTGAACTAGTTTAGATAACAATCATAAAAAAATATACTATATAAGTATAAAGAAATATGAGAAAACACTAAATATTTTTTATTCTTGAGGTATCCAATATTATTGTTGTGATTGAGTAAAATGGTTTCCTACATTATCTAGGAGGGACACGAATCTTCCCTATTGATCAACTTCATAAGTAGTAGGTCAATTATTATATTCTAAAAGGACCTACAAACCATAATTTCTTGGATTTAGTTTTTTCCAGATTGTGGCTGTGAAAATGAGTTTATGTTCAAACCCTGGATCTTTATTTCTTTAATGACTAGAAATAATTTGGGAATGTTCCATAATATTCATGACTTACTAATGACATAATCATCCTTATGGTGGTGAGACTTCTTAACAAACATTGCTAGTTTCTTATGTTTTTCTCGATTATGTGCCTTTATACCACAAAAAGAAGATCTAAAGAAAGATAATTATAATCATTAAAATATATAATATTTTCAAAGGGATAAAAAATATTAGTGTGAAAGTATAACAACACCGATGAACCTATGGAAAATATATGTTCTAAAATATAATATTTTCAGATCCAATCACTATTATTTTAGATTCTTATATTTTATGTTTTTTGGGAATTGAATTTTGATTTTCAAAGGTTATATAAAGTATGGATTTAAATAATCTATTTAATTCCCTATCAAAGAACCTATGGAAAATATATTTTCTAATATAATTAAAAAATGAAAAAAACCTGAACGAACGAAATTGAGAAAGACCTCATCTAATAATGATGATAATTAATACTATCAACTAGTTAAAGGTAATTAATGTATATTTCTACAATATATCATTTTGAGTAATTTATCTCTAAAAGAAGCATGGAATGATATGAAATCCTTCTTGATTAAAGAGGTAAGAAATTATTTCCTGATGTAGTAATCTTGAATTATGAAAGTTGGGAATGGAAGGGAAGGACTCTGAGGTAAAAAAACAACCAAGGAAATGGACAAGAGTTCTGTAACAGGTAATTAATCGTATCGATAGGAAGGATAGGTATGTAAATTGTATTATCAAAATTATCCTCTAGATGAACCAAATATATATAGGGAACAAAACAATTAGAAGTATTTAGTTGATATATTAGATGATTCTTTGAAATTAATCTTATATTACTCCATTAAATAAATAGGCTCAAATATTTTTTGGAATTTTTGGAAATAATTAGTAGTTCACCCACTCATAAGACAAAAATTAAAGGATGGATAAGTTTTTAAAATAAAGGATAAAACCCAATGTTAATCTCTCCAAATTGGAATGATCCTTTAATTTCATAAATGAGGATTTTGAAGAAATATAATTTGTTTTTTCAAATGAATGGATTAGTACTAATCATTATATTGAAAAATCCAAAAAAAGTCTTAAAGAAAAAACACATGATTTGAAAGAAGATTATACTATTAAGAAATTTCAATTGGTAATCAATAATAATTGAATTAAGCAAATCGATGTTTCTTTTCTAGAAATGGAAAAATTATCTTAAGTTCAACTTTAGAAGATCTAGACGGGTTGTAATGATGAAATATTGTCAATGGAGAATGAACATTACATTAACAATATAAAATTCTTAGTGTTGGAGGTTAAATTAAAGTATATGTAGATAATTCTAGTCATTTACCCACAATAAGATGAAATGAGATCTTCTTATACATAAACATATATATACGATTATTTTTCAAAAATACCTTAACATATTGTTCATTTCTTCATTAGATCAACTAATTATCATTGTATAATATTCTCAAAATTAAAGGTAACATCCATCCTAAATTCTATAATTGCTTTAAAACAATCTTCCTGGATATAGAAGGTATAAAATTAAAATATATGAAAATATATATGAATAAAAATGATTAAGAGTCATCTACTACTTATAATGTTGTTGGATGCATGTTTATGGGGATCTTATCCCAAAACAAATCCCACTTTGTGAAAAAAAATCACAAAAAAATCATTCATTTAGACATATTATTCATCAAAAAATAAAATGTTTTTTGGAATACTGTTTAGGATATAATAGATTCAGGCATATGGATAATAAATTTTAGAATAATGTGACAACCCTTAGAAGAATAAAAATAGATTCTATCAAGGTGGGGAATGAATAAATTATGAAAAACTCAAAGTGGAAGGACAAAGATCATTTCACCTCACATATATATGAAACAATTAGAGATATATATGAAGTTTGTAATGGATGTCATCGTAGTCTTGATGCCTGAAAGTATAAATTATCCAATAATGAAATAAAAAATGTCAATAACGGTACATAGAAACTCTATAATGATGATAAGCCTACCTTGGGAAAGAATCTTGTTAAAAATTATGAAAAACATAATTTCCAAGATTCGTATGAAGACGGATAGTGAGTTATACTTAGGTGATAATTATCACAAAAAATAAAGAATCACGATAACCCAAGAAAATCAAGAATGGTGTAACACCTATAGGGGAAAAGTTATTAATTTATAAAAAAATAAGGGAATATCATGGACACATGTAAACAATCCATGAATGTAGATATTTATGGAAACAATAATCAAAAAATTTGAAGGGTGGTCTTTGAAAAAAAATAATTGGACTAACTAGGTGAGGTGAATTCCAAATAAATTATTTTTAAAAACCAAGGTGGATAACCTGAAAACCAAAGAATGTTTAATTATTTAGCATGGTGATCAAGATAATAATTAGTATAATAAAATGGGTAAAATAAATGCTATGTAACCAAGGTTAAAAAATATTCCACATGAAGAAGGATCTTAATTTCATGTGACGTCTTCAAGAAATGACATCCTTTTATCTCATGAGAATCCATATGGGAGGTGAAAATTGGAAATATAAAACTCTAATGATTGTATAACTATTATTCTACCCCAGGAAAAAATATTGAAGAAGGTTAAATCCACATAAGGTGATGTATGTTCCTTTATGGATCATTTAAAAATGAATACTCATTATAAAGAGAAAGAAAGGATCCCACTCTACCAAAATATAAACTAGATATTAAAAATGGTGTTGTAAGCATGATGAGATTATCGAGGGTTAGAGGTAAAATGAAAAAGAAAAACTAGTTGATAAATAACTCACATCCCATTTTTCACATTAATGATTAAATAGGTTCCACTTTATTCTCATATCATTTGTTTAATATTTTTTTATTAACCCTATAGGTAATTAATGGTGATTCTAGTTCTCAAATAGAGAAATAATGAAATTATATAAGGTGGAATCACTATTTAAAATCTATGGAAGTCACCATCATGGTATGATTGATCAATTTGTACAATAAATAACACCTATAGAAAATATATAACCTGATGAAGTGAAACTGGATATCACACCCTAAGGGGGTTGATCGTGAGAATCTACTAGGTCAAATGTCTCATTCAAATCTAAATTTTATTGAAATTTAAAAAAAAGGGTAATTAAAAAGGTATGAATTATTATTCTATCATCCTTTATTCTCATGAATACTATTTTTTTAACGGGGTGAATTGTTTTAATCAATTAAAAGAATCTAGGAAAGGTTGAATAGATATCAGGGCTGATTTATATAACCTCCTATATGTACATGAATTTTATTAACTTGTGTGTTGAGTTGAGTTTAGGATCTCAATTTATTATTCTAAACTGAAGAATGTTATCAATTTTAATTAACTAGATTTATCATAAATATAAATGGAAAACCCATAAATGAGTTCCACTTGGATTCACTATCAGTTTTTAAATGGATAACTTTGTTGTCTAAATACAACAAACGTGTTTTCTATAATGAGGATGGATCATGTAGAATAAGAGTGCAAATATTGGTGTAAAATTTCTATAAAATAATTGATAACATTTTATCATATATATTTAATTCTATTTTTGGTTAATAAGGGGGTGTGAATAAAATGATAACATAAATTATTAAAGAGTAAATAAAAAGAATCATATTTGCAAAATGGTTGACCATATTATCGTAAAAGATTTTCGTTGTTATTGATAAAAAATAAAAATGGGAGATTCTTCATCCCAATTTGGGTTTTATTGTATTTGTTGTCAATGTGTGTTAATATGTAAATAATAAAAATAAGATCTTTAAAGGAATTTAATGTACCCAAGCTTGATGAATAAATAAATGGATTTTTTAAGGATATAAAATATATGGTGAATTGTGAATGTAACATAAATTTTGAAGGACTGCCTTAAAGCTTTGAGGTGTTTCAATTTACACCCAATTTTTTATTACATGAATAAAATATATGTAAATGTAACATTTAGTGAAAACCAATCAAAATTATGTATACTATTTATGTTGATCTAAATTTTTGAAAAAAATACCTTTGGGGTGATGATTCATAAATTATTTAATTAATTGTGAAGGCTTTGAGATAAGTTGAAGAGGTTATGGAAGCATGTGAGGTATATATAGAATTAAATTATCTATGTAAAGATGAAATCTACTTTTTAATAAGGGTACTTTGAATTATAGAAACATGCATAAATGTATCTCTTTGATATTAGATCTATGTAAAGTCCATTAGAAGGAAGTGTAATGGTAGGTCAAGAAATGTATAGGTTTCAAAAAGTTAAATCTAAAATTACAATATTTACATGAAGTAAAATTTTAATTTCTATATGTCCTTTAATGTTAAAAATAATGTTTTTTAAATGTAAGGTTGAAGATAAGTGAGATACTTAAGGGTAGCACTCAGTTACATAATTGTAATCTCAATATGATGGATCCTCTATAAAGTCCATCTTCAAATGTGTAAGGTAGTGATAAACCCTAGATAGATGTGTAAGGGTCATATGGACTCTACAATATAGTGAACCCTAATTTATAGAACACATGTGAAGGTAAAATACAACTACATAAGGGTGAAAGGAAACTATCATTGTTATATAATGGTAAAACCATGTTATACAAGTTTCATTAAAAATGCATAAATGTGATTCCAATGTTTTTAGGGAATTAATAGATGGATTATTTGAAAAATTAAAAGATAACTTTAGAATATATAATTATTATATTTTAAATAAGGTGATAAATCCAGAGGTGTATTGTTATTCCTCATTACTAAAGTATCAAAAATCTATTATGAGTTAGTCATGATTCAAAAAAATGAATTTGATAGTGAATAATAAAGATATAAGATATATCAGGTGAAATTGGTGCAGTCTCTTGAATAGATACCATGAAAAAGGAGAGGATACCACATCATAAATAAGTTCATGATCACTATAAAATTGTAAGAAGTATTTATCCACATCATAGAGGAACTTGTGGTGGTGAAAAAGGTAGATATGAGTATATGTATTTGATGATTGAATGAATTTGGTGAAGAATAATGATAAACATATGAATTTTGTTATGAATACTATATTTCATTGATCATATGACTTTTTATCATATATCCCCAATCCATAATAAGACTTTGAGATCATATAACTTATAACATATGTATTTGAGAGAATGGATTTAGTTTATATGTATTTTAATAACTTTCGATATTTGAATATGATCATGCTAATCTATTAATTTAATTTTAATATATCAAAGTGATTTGGTTAAAACAAATATTAAATTAGAATAAGGAAAGAATATATTTTGGAAGATTCGTTCCTTATAAGTAAAGGATAAATCGCAACTGCAACTACATGAGATCCCATGAACATGTGGATGTGGAAGAGTAAGATTCATTGCGAAATAATAGAATTACAGAAAACTATGTTATGAGTTTTCCATAAGATGAAAATAAATACATAAAAAATATTAAGACTGAAGATTCTATGTTTTTATAAATGGATAGGATGTAGGAGTTTGAGAATACCAAGTCTTCAGGAAGAACAAATAAGAAGGATACTTGATGTCTTATAGACTATTTAATTTATGATAATTGTAAGGAAAATATTCATGTAATATAGAGAAAAATATATGATTAAAAAGAGAGAGATAAAGAGGGGTTCTATTTTAGACTACTAGAGATGTTATAATTCACAAATAGAGATAAATGGGAATCTTAAGTTCGATGTGCTTCTCATTTTGTGACTTTAAGAAGAAGAATAAGGTGTACAAGTGATATTTTGATTCACTAAGAAAATATGAAAAAGAATGTGTGAAAAGTTACCAAACTACACTACTAGTGATCATATTCAGGGTGATGTAATTGAGAATTATAGGCTACAATACTCTACTATAGGAGTCTATGGAATGATGATACAATACTGATGATTTTTTATGCTTGAGGCATCCAACAAAATTACTACATTTTAGGAATGAGATCACCTAATCTAATCAATTGGGATATAATTTCTATTATTGATCAACTTCAAGAGGATAAGCTTGATTAATATATTCTTGACAGATTTATGGACCAATAATTCCTTGTTTTCATTGTGCCAAATTGGTTCCCTAAAATCAGTTCAAAGACATACCATTTCTAATTATTTCTTGGATATTAAAATGCATTTTTTTCTTATGTGGATAGTAATCATGATATACTAAGGACATATTCATCCTTAGGGAGCCTAAAATTATCAAAAAAATAGGGTGTTATCTTGTATTTCTTTCATATTCAATATTTTCATATAGACCAAAGGAAATAAAAATAAAGACATATCTAATATCTAAATAAGTGAAGTGGTGAAAATTTATAAAAATAAAATTGATTTTAAAAGTATACTAACATTGATTAACCCTCCCTCCCTCTCAGTGTTAGACATGTCCTATATGATCATTTCACCAAAATGTTGTATGATCGATCTTATCCAAGTGGTGGAACCTTGTTCTAAAAATATTCCTTATGGATACATACTTAAAATTGTTTTAAATTTAAATTTTTATACCTACAATACATCCTATAATATTTGTTTATAATCATTATAGTTTTGCTAAAATATCTTCCATAATATCATGTTTACATCTAAGTAAACACCTATACCTGTTTGTTCTCTAATGGATTACATTTTGTCAATATATGATGCTTAATATTATACCATATACCCAATACCTATATTCATTTTTTCTAAAAATGTGTACTATGAAATCTTTTAATGACCCTAGGCACATTGAAAATACCTAAATGATGTGTCTTGAAAAAATAAAAATGTTAATTACTGATTCTATTATCCTTTTATCATGACCCATTTAAAATCATAGGTAGTGAACAAAAAAATGTAGACAAATATAAAAGGCCTCATAAATTACCCAATAAAATCTATCCCCAAAATATCAAAAGTCTCAAAAAAATATCATTATATTTTGTGAATTTCATGTCTCTTGGAAATGTTTCTAAAAAATTACTGATTTTAATAATTATTTCATGAAATATGTGAATCTATAAGAATATTATTCCAATATATTCCAAAATGATTCACCATTATTGATTAATTTTAAATACCGAAATTCCACCCACATTAATGTTTATGGAAAAAATTATTGATGCAATGATAATAACTCTCAAAAAAACACATCCTAATGACATGTCCACTAAAAACATCCAAAAAAGAACCCTACAAATTAAAATACAACAAATAATATTTTAATTTTCAAGCATTATATTTATTCAAATATAGAGTTAGTGATTAATACATTAAAAATATTTGTGTATCAAGGATTTTTAAAAAAATATAAATAAATACACCCACCAAAAACAATTCCATGTAATGGTACTTTATATGGGGAGTCTACCTATGACGTATGTGTAATTATACTCATGTTTCCTGCTACTAGGTTTGAAAATCCCTTCATGATATTTAGGATTAACCAACTCAACATCCTTGGTTTAACTTCTAATTTCTTTTATAGTTATATTAATAATGTAGTATAAGAAAAAATCAATTTATTTTCAAAAAATATATTGGCCAATCTTTTCAAGAGTGAAACCTATCTAAAAACACTTTCTCAATTATGTTATAGTAACATGAGCCAAATACAATTTTTTAATGTGTATGAAATGACAAGATATCATCCCCATTATACTTAGTAAAAAATTAATCCAATACCATGATTAGAGACATAATGTAATGGTATATATAGTAGTTCACAACATAGAAGAATAATGGGAAATATATTAAGTATTCTATTAAACTTGTAAAATTCCAAACATCATGAATCATAAAAAAAATTAACATTATGTATTTATGAATAAATTGAGTTAATGGTCAAGTAATCATATTAAAATCCTAAATAAACTTAAATAAAACATCATGTGGCATAAAAATGATAACAATTGTCAAATATAAGTATCATGTGAAAAATAGGTAATTATGTCAATTTTAAATTTTTAGACATTATTTAATTCACATACCACCAAAACAATCACCATTTTGAACATGAAGTGATATTTATAAATGTTAAAAACTAATTCTTTTCATTATGTTTTTTTAAATGAAATTTTTTTTATTCTAGAGAGAAAAGTTTCAAATATGTTGTTATAAATAGTGAAGTCCTCCATAAGTACCTTTGTACATTCGTTTATGAGGTTTTCGAATATACTCACCATGAAATATTTAAATATACCTACTATGTTATACAACATTGATTCCATCCTCATATATGTTAATATACCTATGGGAAGGTGAATGTTTTTATACATGTCACTCTATTATGTGGTTTTAAGGATCAAAAACACAAAATTATCTTTCTATCTTTTCAATTCATGTAATTGTGTCTTTTAGTTTTAGAAAAAATTTCATGAAGATGTCGGACCAAATCGAGGGTTAAATAGAAGAGTGAAAGGCAATGCAGTCTTCCACCAGTAGGTGTAAATGTCTACCTGATGTTATACCATTAGATGGCTGATGGTATGAAAATATGATATAAGTTCTATACAAGATCCACTAGCAGTCCAGGGGAACCATGGAAAATGTAAAAACTATCCATTGGTGGAGGGGTACATATGACTTAATTTGGATCTAAACATCTCTATATGACTTTAAAAGTTTCTAAAACATTCCTAAATCAATTAAAAGCTGTAAATTCATCCTCAATGGTCCTTGAATTGTACCATTTACCTTGAAGATTCATTCTAGAGATAAATTGTGTCACTTTTCACTCATCCTTGTGCTATCTTACATTTTTCATGCTTCGTCCCACTCTTTTCTGGTTGTATTCATATTTTCGGATAGAGAGTGTTCTGAAAAGTGTTTTCATGATCAATTATCTTATTTTTTTCATTTATTTGGTGTGCCCAACCATTGAGTCTGAGCGGGATAGGTTCTTTCTACATTAAAAGTAACAGAATTTTTTTATTATATAAAACACTAAAAGGTTTTCTGTGTAATTTGATATAGTAGGGAAACCACTACAAATCAAGGGTCATATACTTATAATGATATTCCTTATTACAACATCTATAAATAAAGGGAGATTGGGTTTCATCCTACAACCATTAAAATAAATGATTTAAAAAAAAATTATGGGTCATGATGGGAGGATATGTGGGGATCCCTTTATGGATTATTTTCGAACTCATTTTCAAAATCACATTCCTTATCATTAAATTTATTAGTATTATTTTAATTAGATATATTAATTTTAGTTTATAGAATTAATAATTTAAATCATATCAATTTCATTATAAATTTATAAAATTATTTGAATATTAAAATTACCCCCCCCCCCTTCTTGTGTTCTCAACCCCGACCAACAATTGGAATTAGAGGTTACCTTGATTTAAATACCCTAACTAGTTTTAAAGAATCATCATTAACATATGGAATTTACATCAAATATGCATGTTGTTTCTAAGGGACACACTATTGTTAAAGATTTATTATTTGAAAACACAGCCTATAGTTAATGGAAAACTAAAATGTCTATATTCGTATAAAAGTAAGATTTTTTGATTTGAAGAATTGCAATGCAAGGATATACAACCAGCAAGGAAACAATAGGAAAATGGGCTCCATATGATATAATAATTTTTGATCTTGAGGGAAACACCATGAATAAACTACATTTTTTGTTATACAGTAACAGATTTAATAGAGTTCCCATGTGTAAAACTACTCATGAAATTTAGAAATTATTAGAAGTTATGCATGAAGGTGATAATACAATAAAGGATACTAGGATTCATATGTACCAAAAATATTTTTAAATTTTTATTATGCATACAAATGAGTATATATCTGAAATTTTTACTTGTTTCATTTATATTTTTAATGGATAAATGTTTTTATGTGATGATCATATTATAAATATGCTTGTGAATAAGACCCTTTGGTCATTTCCTTTTTCTTAGGCACAGAATCTGACTACAATAAAAGAATAAAATGATATAATGAATATTCCAATTGAAAAGAAAATCATATCCTTCGACTATGAGATTATAAGGAAAATAAAAGTGGATAAATATTCCAAATAGTTAAAAGAGAAAAATATAATTTCCTTAAAGGATAATAATAATTAATCTTTTTAGATTAAAGAGTATATTTCTCATCTTCCAAAATTATGGACAATATTTTTAGGAAAATAGGTACACAGCTAGAAAAACAAGTAGAAGAAACAAACTAAAATAGTGATAAGATGCTATTAATGCACCTAAAATTGACATATAAAGATTGAGTACCCCACTCTCAAAAATAAAATAATGCATAAGAAGGAAAGAAATAAATATTGCAAGGTATCAAAATAGAGTACCTATGATGGCCCCTATCCCAAATAGACTTGTGTAATAGAATCCCCTTATATCTCATGGTCCACATTGAGGTGATTCCATAGGTAAATTATTACGCTTTTTTTAATATTATATCCAATTAAGTCATGAAGATATTATTTATTCTAGAGACCAGTCACATGATTATTTTATGAATATAAATCAAAATTAAAAGATCTTAAAAGGTAATTAAATCATGTTGTTTTTGGAAAATAAAAAATCACCAAAGAAAAGTAAATAATCAATTATTTTCTTAAAAAATTGATTAAAATAAATATAGAAGAATCAATTTATTATTTGAGAAAAATGAAGGCTTATAAATGAATAGGATAAAGATAACGGTAAATGGGTTTCTTTAAAATACTAACCCAATATTGAAAAATTGGTTCACCCTAGATGAGAAAATTTTGATTTTCATTTTTTCAAAATGTAATAGGAATGGAACATATGTTATTGGTTAACCAAAAGAATAAATTACCTTTATAAATTTTGAAAATAACATGTCTAATTAAGGTATCTCTCAATATAAAATTTTCAATTATTGTAAAATCACTAGGCACTTTATCAATGAATAAAAATTTTAAAATATCACTATGGAAGGGCCCAATACATTTATCTTCTTTCAAATGTTTATTCTAGAAAAAATATCAATGAAATTATGGATTCTAAAATCATTTGAGGCAAACATTTATGGACATAAATTTTGGGCACCAACATCTGTAGCCTCTAAAACATTCTTTAAGAAAAACGTGTCAATAAAAATTAGTTAGTGTCTAAATGGAAAATGGTTTTAGTTTTCTTAAGGAATATTTTTTGATATTACACTGAATTAATCCACCTTGAGGGTCTTGATAGTAGGAATTTCGCCTTTAGTGAAAACTCAAGGTGTAAGATAATTTCTATAGGTACCATTAGATTTTAAAACTCCTCTATTATTAAATAAATTTTATATGTTAATGGTTTGAAGAAGAATTTACTTAGTGTTATTTGATTATGTGATTGTGTCTTCATAGATTTATTTGAAAATGATTTTTTAATGTTTTCGATTCCCATAGAAAGATTTTATTTACCAATTCAATATTTTAAAATGTTTAAGTTAATGATTTGAAATCCATTTAAATACAAAAGATTAAATTTTTTAGTGAAAAATATAGTGATTCATGGTTTTTTCATAGATTCATTTTCCATTAGAGCACACAATTAATTTTGAAACTTAACCGTAATAATATATTATTTTATTTATCAAAATTACATTTCTAAAATGACATTATGTGTGAAACATTATGATGTGGTAAACATCATAATTCATTATTTATGTATAAGAAGGAAGTTAAAACCTCACCAACCTAGGAAATTAGACACCAATATATTTTTAAACAGACCAAAGTGGCTAATATTGAGGGTAAATCTTACAAATTTGTAATTATAAATTTTTTGGTAATATTTACTTAGTTTTATTTCACAGAACAAAAAATGGGGAATGCAATTTATTTACTAAATATACATCTATTTTCAAAAATAATAAAAATATTATAATATAATTTCCCTTTATAGTGATCATATGGGAGATATTTAAAATAAGGATTTTCAGTATTTTTGTTCCAAAAAATGTAATCACCGTTACTTTACTTCTCCTATAACACCTCAAATACATGGGGTTTTTAAAAGATGGAATCAAATTTTTAATGTAATTTATTTAACTCTACATAATTAATTAAAGATAAATGAGTATTTTTGGGTTGATGAGGTTAATATTTTATGTTATATAATTAATCTTCAACTCAAATGACTGATTCTTAAAAATATCACTTATGATCATTAGAATAGTTAATCACACAAAGTTGGATATTTTAATGTGTTGGGTTGTAAGTGTTTTATTCTAAACACCAATTATATTATAATATATTTTAACCATAAATCATATAAATTTGTTTTTCTTGGGTATTCCAAATCATCTAAATCCTACATAATTTTCAATAAAATTTTTAAGGCTATTGAAGAGTCAATTCACATCAAATTTTATGCGAATTTTCACAATAATCATATAAAAATTAATTATTTGAGGTATAACTAGATAATTGGACCTCAAATTAACCTCAAACACCTAAATAAATTGATGTTTAAAATAATCTATCCATTTACCCATATAATGGGATAAATCTGAATATCAGCCTCATAAACATTTAATCGATGATGTTCAATCTGGTACTCACACAAGGAGGTCCATTTTAAATGATGTGGAAATTTGAGCTTTTGTGTCATATTTGGAGCCCCAAAATCATTACGATTCCATTAAAGATGAAAACTGAGATCTTTTCATTAAATAGTAATTATATCAAATTACCTAGAACAATGTTTTGACCCCTATGTAAAAATCTTAATTATCATCTTGTTATTGTCACCAAATGGATCTTTAGAAATAAATTTTATAATCGATGTAATTTCACCCATAAAAAATACCAAACTCTAGTCAAAGTATATAACCATGAGTATGTAAAGAATTATGGTGAGACGTCTTACATGGTTTCTCTTCTATAATCCATTAGAATCATATTTTAATTTTCTTCTCATTTAAGATATACACATTTTAAAATGGATGTCAAAATTGAATTTCTAAATGTGTTTAATTCTAAAGATTTTTTTGTTGAATGAACAAATTGTTTTTAGGATTCAAAATATTTAGACCATTATTTAAATTTAACCACATAACTTTATGGATTGAAATAATCCCCATAGTCTATGTATGAATTTTTAACCAATTTTCTTTTGGAAAATGATTTTCTGATGGGTAAAACTAATTCCACAATTTTTTTAAAACATATTTTAAAGGATATCTTAATGATACAATTTTTTATGGATTATGAAATTTATTGTTTTAATAGACAGTATCTTGAAAAATTTTGTTTGATTTAATGAGAAATGAATTTGAAATGAGTTTTATTGGAGAACATCAATCTTTACCTGGTTTTGAAATGTCCTAAAATTTAGAAAGAACTTTTTTTATCCAAAAAAATAAACTAATTAAATTTTAAAGTTCTTTTTCAGGGATCTTTTTATGGATATTCGTATTCCAATTATTCTTTATTGTAAGAATAAATTTGATAAAGCTTATAAATATTTGGATAATATGGTTTTATAGGTATTATTGTGATTCTTCTCTATCTTACCATTACCCGAACATGAATCATGTTTAGTGCATGATTTTGTTCCCATTATCAATTCAATACAAAGTAACCACATTAAAAATATCTCAAATGAATTTTAAATTATTTAAAAGGAAATAAAAATATCTGTTTGTTTCATCCAAAAGAGACCTATTTTTAAATTACTAATTTTCCAATTGCAGAATTTGGTGGGATTAAACTACAATGGGAAAGTAAAAAATAGGACTTTCCACCTACTAGGTAAATCCATTATATCATCGATTAGTAAGTTGAAAAAATTATTTTGGTATTTCTAGGACTAATGTTAAATATATTATCATAAAGATTTTTTCCTCCCAAACCATTTTGGATTAATCACATTCTTCTAGATTATGACTCAAATTATGATAATGTTCTAATTAAGTGTAACAAAACTGGTGAAATTTCAATTTCTTAAAATCAAATTCAAAACTCTCTCACAAATCTAATTAGCCAAAGGAACCATTTTCTTTTAGTCCATTTCCAAAAATTTGGTCTTGTTCTAGATTTTTTTCACTGATCCTAAACTAGTTGACATCTTAACTAAACCTTTTGTGGTTAATCATTTTGATTCAATTAAGGGGAAGTTAATAATGGATTACTTGTAATTATTTAATTATACTTTGGAAAAGAATATGTATTTTCCTTCATTTTTTTCCTTAATATTTCTTGAATTTAATTCTTTCCTTTATGTCTTGAATTCTATTGATATTATTTATTCTATTTAAATTGTGAGTTGATTGAGTGGTTTTGTTTTCACTCTCTATGGTGTGTTTTTATTTATTCAACTATATAATTAAATGTTTTTGGTGCCTATTTATAATATTAATATAATTAATCAATTTAGCGGGAGACACTAATTTTTAAATTTGAAATTTTATAGGTGAAAGACATGTTTTAAAATTAGTTTATAGTTGTTTGAATATTGATAATCAATATCAAAGAAAAGGAAATTATTGTGTATTTTTTTAAGAAGTCTATTTTAAAATGTTAAAATCTTTTATATTTTGAATTTTGTTTCCAAAATCTACTTTTTTGAAACCTTGTTTTTATTTCTTATGAAATGATGAGTTTTTATGTCTTAAAAAAACAACAACGATGAACTTTTTATAACAAAAAACATATTTTGTGTCTCATACACGTAACTACTATCATGAATTAATGATCCTTGTTGTTCTGACCCTTTTACATGATCTTGTTGTTAATCAAAAAATGGGAGAGGAATTTGATGATTTCAAAGTAAGTTTATGGTAAGAAGTGTGTTATTAGAGGATTGAAAATTATTACTATTATTTAATGTTTTTTAATAACATGTTCTTCAAAAACTACCTTCAATTATTTTTTTAATGTTCTTATTACTTTTTAACTATCACAAGGGTAGGTAATATCATATTAATGGGAATTAAAGTTCTATTTATGTGGAAAATTGGGGATATAGTTTTCAAATTGGGAAAAAACATTATGTTGTTTTAATCGTAAATTTGTTTCTTAATAATTGAAAATTTTAATAATATTTCTTTTTAATTTCATTTTGAAATACCTTTTCGTTATATTTATGAGGAATTCATCATGCATATCTTTGTATTACTAATTTATTAAGTGTTTGTGATCACACAAAGGGGGATAGTGTTGTGAATTTTACCATCTAAGGTCATTTTAATGATCACAAACACAAAATAATGTTTCTAATGTTTTAATTTCATATATTTAAGTATATTTATTATAGAATAGTTTCCATGATTTCCCCAGGCCAAAATGATGGCTCAAGAAGAGAGTGGATAATATTTTCAGAGTCCTCCACCAACAAGTGTTAGTGACTTCCCAGTGTGGTACCATCAGAGGGAACTCAGTACCTCGATAGAACACTGGTTTCTTTTGGATCCCACAATGGTTCAGTGACACCCATCACATATCTAGTGGAATCCAGATATACTCAAAAAATAGACATTTGTGGAGGGATAAACATTCCTTATTTCGAATCCTAATGACTCTCTACAACCATAAAAGGCTCCTAGAACATTATTAAATCTATTGGAGGCTATTAATGAACCCATAATGTTCTATATATGATATTGGTTACATTGAAGATTCGTTTTATAGCCAAATTGTTTCACTTTTCTCTCATCTTTATGGTCTCTTACCTTTTTCTTTCATCCTCCCAATAATTTCTTATTGTATTCTTATTGTGGGGAGGAGATTGTTCGTCAAAGGGTTTTTATAAGAAAACATCTTATTTTTTATTTTTATTTATTGATCACTAACATTGAGTGTCAGTGGGATAGGTGTATACTATATTGAAAGTAAGGGTAGTCGGGTTTATATCCACAGTAACTAAAAGGATATTCTTGTAATAAGGATTCCTGGTGAAACCACTAAAAAAGGGTCTTACACTCGAAAACATATTTATATATAAAACCTCTAAAAATTATAAACTATTTATTTTCACACTACCGCCATTAAAAATAGTGGTCTAAACCAAAAGCAAGAAAGTAACTTGAAGAATAATATATAGGTACCCCTTTATGGATTATTGGTGAACTCTTTTACCAAAAAAAATTTCCTTTTCCTTTAATTTTTAATTTTCAATGCACAAATCTATGTTTATTTTAGTTTATAGATTTATTTCAAAAATGAAATAATTTTTTTTATTTATTAAATGTTTTTAAATTTTAATTCACCCAATGTTTTCATCTCAACTCCATCCCAACAAATATTATTTTCTTTTGTTACTACATTATGATGGGCATTCGAAAATAAATAAATAATTCCAATAAGGAACAATAATGTGTTTTTATTACTATATTCTCAAACAATTTATTAGAATATAGTTGAAGGAAATGGTATTTTTAAGTGGCTTGGTTTAGTTTCCCATAATTAATAGCCATCTAATAACTATTTTTAAGTATCATAAGGAAAAGGTAATTTTGAAAATTTATAATGAGGAAGGGAAAATATTTCATTGGAATAGATTGAATGGGACTTTCACACTATGAATAAAAATTGGGTATGTTATAATAGATGAAAAATACTTCACCACTACATTTTTCACAACATCAAGCAATGTGGGGTCAATTATTATATTAGAATTTTAGATTCATTTTCAAGAAGTAATTGATAAATAAAAATTTGGAAAATCAATCAATAAATGTAAAAATATGTTAATTCATTACAAAATGTTCAAAAAAATCATTTTATTTCTTCCGAATTAGGCTTCCCACTATGATCACTCATAATTCATTATTATCCAAGTGAATTTTACATCTATTAGAAATGATTTTAATTTAAAAAAACATCTTCATTAATAAAGTAATAACTTCTACTCCCTCACATGGAATTCATGTATGAAGAGAATAGAAAATCCAATTTCAATATTATCCTTAAAAAATAAATTTATACCAAAAAAAGGTCCTACAATTTCATCATCATATGTATGGAGTCTCTTTGCAAGCACTTGGGACTTCCCCCACAATATCTATTGATCCCAAGAATGAAGAACTATCCATATATACTTATGAGACACTTGTTGGAAAAATAATCATGGTTTTTCTCTACAAAGGAACCTAATATCACTGTGGAACCTACAATCACTTCTATGATGGTCCCTGGGATATTTGAAATATTAAAAAATCTGGACATGGTCGGGGCTGACAACATGGGAGACACATACTGCACAGAAATTATGGGCTTGTATTTTTGTACGGTTTTTCATTCATTTGTTTAATGTGTGTTCTATCCCTATATATAGGGAATAGATACATACATTGTTCCCTTGTTAAATTGTGTCACCAAGGATATATTAGTTTAGTATTCTTGAAGAAAATATATACATACATTGTTCCCTTATTACATTGTTAATTAAAAATAGAACATAACAAAAGAAAATAAATAACTTCCTCACTACTTATTCAAAAGTTTCATCTTCATAACCTCGATAAGGAAAACAAATAAAATGGGTGATCTAAAATTATCAGTATGTGTTACATGAATAAATAATAAGTGAAAAAAATTCAATAAGGCATGATGGTAAGGTAAATAACTAAAATATTTATTCCATCAATAAAATGTGAATGAATATGCATCCATAGATTTTGTAATAGTAAAAATTTTAGGGAAAGTAATAACTATCCCACAAATAAAGAAAATTCTTTATCATTGGAGGTCATGTATTTAGAAAATTAACCATTATACCTTCAATATAGTTTATGTTTGTGGGTATAAACTGGTCTGATTCTTCTTAGAAACAAATATTGGGTTTTTCGCCGACTATTTTGTCACATGAGACATGTCAATGAATCGAGGGGCTATAAAGGGACCCACCCATCAATGTAAGTAAAAAGAATTATACATACATAGAATCTATTCATGAAAAATATGAATTATTAGAATATGCATACTGTTTAGAAGATGCGGATTTATCAATATTTTACCATTCAAATTAAACACTGAATGTAAAAATGGTGTACGAATTAGACAATAATCATATTCGTGATGCAAAAAATGGATATTTAAGAGGAATAAAATTTCAAATAAAATATTATATGAAATTTTTAGTTTATAAACCACATAAAATTATTAGGTTTACATTACCATGTAAGTCTTAATTAAAATGAAATTAGGACAAAGTCTATTACCTTATGTCTAAATCGGGTTTTCATTGGATCTTAATTTCCTAGATAATATGATTAAATAAATTAATTAATTAATTAATAAAATTTTATATATTTATTTTATTTAATAAAAGTGTATTACGTTAATTTATGACCTTTTTGATTAGTTATAAGATACAATGTTATTGTTTGGGAGCCTTCATTTCCTTGGTTTTTAGGATCAGTTTACTTGTATAAATGTATGAAAAATCATGTAAAATGAGAATAGTTATCTATAATTGAAATTATATGTTATTAATGAAGTTATATAATGTTAAGTGGTCTTATATATAATTTCTTCCTAGATGGTATGATGATTCATTAGATAAATCCTTAATGATAACCATTTAGATTATTTTGGAATTTTTTGATAATTACAAACTAGTTTTATTTCATTAACTAATATTATGTACATATAATGGTTCCATTACACTACCCATATTATAAAATTTAAAATAAAATATTATTTAAATATAACAATGGTTTTATGACTATACTTTAATTTGGTAATGTAAAAAATAAAACTCAACATCCATGATGGCGGTAAATCGGCACACCATGGATGATATTTTCATTTTTTAAAATAAAAGGGAGAGGGGAATGGGATTGATGATGGATTTTACCTGAAAAAGATAAAATTATGGTATATATAAGATTATATTTTATCATTAATGTTTGTATATATTAGGTTCTTAAAGGATAATAATATAAATGAAATTGAAAAAAAATGAAAATGAGGGAGGATTATACCTCTTGGATTTCTTCTCCTAGAAACCTCCTTAAGGGGCTTGCGATTGGTCATCTGATGAGACCAACGGATCCTAGAAATGGGTTACATACATGGGAATAGTATTGGGGAAAACATTAATAAACATCAAGGCATTAGAGGTGTGAAGAGAAGGGGTGGTGAGGGGTGGTAATTATAGTGCAGGAGATGAGTGTTTTTTGATTATTTTATTCATTAGTTTGTTATTTGGGATAAAGAGAAGAAATAGTGATAATTAGATGACTAAATATAGAATTGAGATAATTATTGTTCTAGGTAATGTTTCTTAAATCAGATATGACTCAAGAAATAGTATATTTAACTTATAATGTATGCATAGCATAAATTATCGTAGTTTCCTATTCACCAAAAATTCATGTATTTTAGAGAATCTCAAAAATAAACCCTAACTATTTATTGATATGTAGAATTCAAAGATTAAATCCATTTTATGAAGATAATTTTAAAAATTTGAGAAATTTAGTTTTTATCTAAAATCATCCATTACATAGAAAATACCATTTATAAAATTATAACTTATTTTATAATATTTAGATAATTTAATTAAATTCTCATAAAAATATATTATAATTATAAGACAATTAAATAATAATTTATGAATAAATATTATGAAAAATAATTTCATTTTAAATATTATATTAATTATAAAAATGTAGAGAAACATTTCTGTTTTATAAAAATACCAACACTTAATTTACCATATTTAAAATATTTATTTACATATACTATGATATAATAACATCATATTTTCATTTATAAGATGGATATATTTTATTTATATTTTTATAGGTGTGGTTTTAATTCTATTGGACTAATTACGATTTCAAAGGGTCACATTACTATTCCCAATAAAACGTTACTATTTCATTGATATATGTTACTTAATTTCTAAAATAATCATTTTATTTTGTTCATTATTTATTCATAGATTTTTTTTTGTGTTATCAATATGATTTTATATGATTTATAATATATAAAATATTATTTTAATGTAATATATCGAATGAATTGAATTTATTTAAGAGGAAACATACTATTAAATCTTGGGGTCCTATATTCATCTCTCCATAATAAATTTCTTCCTCAAACTTTTTTGTAAATATTTCCTTCTAAACAAACGAGGGTGGAACTTCTTCATGACATCATCATGTTCTCATGTTTCTTTTTTAATTTTATGGTTTATCCAATGAACTTTTACCAGTATAGTCATATAATTTCTCAATAATTTCTCACTTATGTGAAGAATATCGATAGTATCTTCACAGTTAGAGAAATCATGTTCCAGTTCTATTTCTTCATATGTGAGTGCATGTGTTAGGTTTATTGTGTAATTATTTAAGAATGATATATGGAATACATCCTTAACATTGGAGGGACGTGGAGACATTGAAAATTGTTATGTTACAGATCTAATTAATTCAGATATTTAAAATGGTCGGATGTACCTGGGTCTCAGTTTCCCTTTTATACCATAGCTAAAGACACCCTTCCATGGAGATACTTTCTAAAAGACATGATCTCCCACTTGAAATTTCAAATCTATTCTCTTATATTCAGTATAACTATTTTTTCTAAATTGATCTTCTTTAATATGATCCTGAATATTCTTTTTCATTATCCTTTTCTCTTTAGTAATTATGCGGCCTATAAGTTTCTTCTCACCAAATTCATCCTACCATGTTTTATTTTGACATATCTTGCAATATAATTTTTCATATGACGTTATTTGAATACTAAAATAGGAACTATTATTGTATGAAAATTCTATCAAAGGTAAATAATGATCCCAAAAACCATGAATTTCCATTTAGCATGATCTCAACATGTCTTCCAATGTTTGAATAGTCATTTTAGACTATTCTTCAGTTTGAGGGAGATAAGAGTTACTCGTTTGAAGTTCAGTATGCAAATCATTTTAAGACTCTCCCATAATTTTAGTGAAAACTGGGATCTTGATTGGACATAATCGATAGAGATGTACCATAAAGTATTAGAACTTCATTAATATAGAGTCTTATTAGGCGATCTAGTGGAAAATCCTCCCTTGAAAAGATGAAATGTGTAGATTTGGTAAGTTGATCAACAATTACTCATATTGCATCATTCCTTCTAGGTGTCCTTGGTAGTCTTGTGAAACATTCCATCATAATTCCATCCCACTTCCACATAGAAATAGGTTGAGGTTGCATGAATCCTCTAGGATGTTTTCTCTCGGCCTTCACTTATTAGAAAACTAGCCTCCATGAAACATAGTTATCAATTTCCAACTTCATGTTATCCCACAAAAAATTTTCCTTTATATCACAATACATTTTGGTACTACCTGGGCGTATATAGAATTTTGATCTATGATAATAATCAAATAGTTTCCATTTTAGCTCCAATATTGATTGGAAACATCATCTCTATATAAATTTTATAAGTCTTCCCTTATAAATGAAGTCTTCCGATAATCCATCCCTAAGGTCATTAATTTTATTTTTAAAAATTCTCATCATTATATTGAGATATTTTTGTCTTATCCTATAAATATGGTTTATCAATTATCTAAAAAATGATTTCTGTTTACACTTTATTAACAATTCTCATATCCATATTTACTATATCTATGGACATAGCATCCTTCTTGGTCCTCATTTGGGTTAAATTGCCTTTATCTTTCATTCATAATGCACCTTCTACCTTATTTTAATTTCTTGGGTAGTAGTGCATAGTGAAATCATAATCTTTGAGTAACTAAATTCATCATCTTTATCTAATATTAAGTTCATTATGTGTAAATATGTATTTAAAACTTTTTTGAAATGTTTATATCCCACATATTTACCCATAGAGATGGTGTCTCTATGTCTTTAGAGAAAATATTATGGATGCTAACTCAATAAAATGAGTTGGATAATTTTTTTCATGAGTCTTCAACTACCTTGATGCATAAGAAATAAATTTATAATTTTTTATAAGGACCCAACCCTGTCCATTCTTTAATGCATCACTATATATCACAAATCGATCTATTCCTAATGGAAAAGTCAAAATTATAGCGTTATCCAATCTTCTCTTCAATTGTTAAAAAAAATTTGGGATTCTTTTTTCCATAAAAATTGAACCCATTTATGTGTGAGTTTGGTCAGTGGGATAGAAAACTGGGAAATATTATGAATGAAACACTAATAGTAACCTGTTAAACTAATGAAGATACATACCTCAGTTATGTTTTCTAGAATCATTCATTCATGGATTTCATTTTTCTTCCTAGTATACAATTATTTTCAATTCGTATATATGATATGCCTATGAAAAGAAACTGTTTGAATCCATAATTCACAATTTCTAAACTTCCTATATAACTCTTCTTGTCTAAGAGTCTACATAAAAATCCACAAGTGGTTCTCATGGTCCTCATAGATTTTGGAATATATAATGATATCATTAATAAATACCACAACAAAATATTCCAGATATTCCATGAACACTATATTAATTAGATCCATAAAAATAGTGGGTGCATTATTCAGTCCAAATGGAATTACTGTAAACTTGTAATATCCATACCGGGTTTATAATTCTCCTATAGGAATATCTTCCTTCCTCACATGAAGTTGATGTTATCTAGAATTAAATTCAATCTTTAATAAATATAATATGTATGGATTTGATCAAATAAATCAACAATTTAATATAGAGAATACTTTTTTGTTATTTTAATCACATTTATTTCTCTGTAGTAAATGCACAAACTCAAGGATACTGATTTCTTCTAAAAAAGAATGAGGTATCCCCATGGAGAAACACTAGGGTGGATAAATACATTAATACTGGAATCCTCTTGTTATTTCCTTATATCCTCTAATTCCAAATTGTCCATTCTATAAGGAGTCTTTGATATATATCTTGAATTAGGGATTAAATCAATGGTAAACTATATTTCACACTCTCAGGGGTGTCCAAGTAATTCCTTAGTAAATAAATCAATGTATTCCTTTAAAATTGGTATATTCTCAATTTCAAGATAACTTTCATCATCCCTATATTTTTTTCTCTTCGTACACTAGAATTTCATCCAGTAGAGCAAGAGGGGGTGTATCTATATAAGAATCAGATGATGAAGTTTTTGATCTAAAGAAAACGGATTCTATATCTTATTGAAAATTCATAATTTTATTCTTCTTGCAATAAACTCTCACATAATATTTTTGAAATTAAGTCCATACTGAAGATTATATCAAATTAAACCATGGCTATGATGATAAGGTCAGCAACTAAAGCATGTTTTTGTGTCAAAAAGGGGACTTTCTGGAACATTTGTTTTTTTACAATGAGACGTCCCTTATGAGTTATGACTTACGACTCCCCTGTTAGATGAAAAGGTAAGCTATTAATTTTCTTGAAAATGGTTAGATATAAAATATTTCAATGATCTAGAATAAAACAAATCATTGGCTATATTTTAAGATAACATTAATGTATTGGACACCACATCATTGAGTACTTCTACTTCAGTTTTAGTGATCACATAATATTGGCCATCTCGCATTGGCCTATTCTATGGTAAATTTCCTCGATGATTGGGAAATTTATTTGAATAATGACACATTTTATTATAGTTGAATCATTTAAAATCATTTATTTTTTTCTTCCCCTATCATTCATTTTCTTGATAACCATTTTTCCACACTTATAAGAGACTCTCAAGCCTTTTAAGCATTTCCCATGATGATTCTTTCCACGTTTCTCACATAATGGAAATTTCTTAATTCCCTTATCAATATTTGACCCTTCACTTATTCCATGGTTATTATATGACCTCTTATGATCTTGTTTTCCCATGAACAAATATGATCTAAATAATTTCGTCTCAATTTTGATGGCACTTAACACTATTCCATCATATGATGAAATTTTTTGACAAGCTAGTTCACTTAGAAGACATGGTTGTCTAAAATCAAATAAATGATCAATAGTTTATTCCCAATAATGTATGTAATCTATAGAAAATCATTCTAGTTTTTTTAAGGTATCCTCATACTCCACAACACTGTCTTTTTTCCTTTTCTTTATGCTACGCAATTTTCTCTTCATTTCAGATCATTTCTCACAAGGGAAATATTTATTGAAGAATGATTCATTAAAATTTCCCCATTACATGTATTCTATTTCATTTTTCTCAATAATATTTTTGGATCAACAACCACCATTGATCATCATATCCCATGAGACAATATACTTCCAATACTACCTTTTTTGTTTCATTTCATCATAATACCATAAATATATTTCCAAGGGATATGATATACACCTCATCTACCACTGGATTAGTAGTCCCACTAAAATATAGGCTCTTATTCCAAATGAAACAATCCATTAAAGGTTTAGTATGGTTATTTTTTATAACCTAAGTTATTTATCCAAATATGGACAAGATATTCCCAACTCTAACACTAACTATAATTAATTTATTTGGGGAAATACCTACTGTATCTATGGGTATTGTTTTATTTCCTTCTATTAGGAACCATTTCTAAACAATATAATACAATAAATTAGTTTATGAATTATAATGAAAAATTTCAAACAATTAAAACTCTTAACATAAATTGAAAATTTATTCTTAACTAATATCTTAATAATAAACAAGGATTCCTTGGGTGCATACTTACATATAAATACTTAATAATTATTTTTAAAAATAAAGTGACTTATCTTATGTATATCCCCTAGGAGTGTGAACCCAGGTGTCCAGTAAGGATCATTGTCATATAATAGGTTACATTGGGTTAGGCCCAACACACCTTATCATAGTTGTTACCCCTAAGTACATTTTTTCTAGAACCGCTTTGAAGTGTTGTATCCATTGATGGATGTTTTACTTGGAAGACCCGCATAATATCTACTTACAAAAATTCAATTATTTTATTCTATTATTATCCTAAAATTATATTATAGGGTTATGTTCCATAAACTATGTTTTATAAATATAGTTCCCATGGTTTCTACTAAACATCATTTAATACCAATTGTAGCAACCCAAACCCCAGTAGCCTAGAGTCATTGGTCATTTTATTAAAATTTCCTAGATACAATATATCACATCTCCAAGGATCGATCAGTTATGTAGTAATGAGGAAACTAGAAACAAACATGGTTCCCTTGTTACATTGGTTATTAAACATAGAACATTACAATATAAAATAATCTTTCTCCTCAAAACTTATTCAGAGGTTTCATCATCAAAAATTGTGGAAGAAAAAAAAGGGGTGAGATCAAATGATCAATATGTTTTATGTGAATCAATAATACATGAAAAAATATCAATAAGGTAAAATTTAATGTTAAATAACTGAGAAAATTATGAGATCATTAAAATGTTAATGAAAGTGTATCCATATATTTTATAACAATGAAAATCTCATGGAAAGTAATAAATGAACACTAAATGAAGAAAATTATTAATCATTAAATGTCATTTATCTTGAACATAAACCATTATACCATAAATAAGGTTTAATTATCTATGTATAACCCCATCGGATTCTTCTTGAAAAAAAATCATTTTTGGCACACTTTTTTGTCTCCTGAAACCTGTTGATGCCCCGAAAAGCTATAACAGGCCCAACCATTCACTTAAATTCTACATAATTATTCATACATACATTAAATTAATGAAAAATATGACTTATGAAAATATCCATATTGATTATAGGATACATATTCATCAGTATTTCTCCATTCAATGTAAACAATATATGTAAAAATGGTATAGGGCTTAGACAATAATCATATTCATGATACAAGAAAATATGGATTTTTAAGAGGAATATCACTTCAAAAGAAAAATTATCTCAAAGGGATATTAGATAATCCATATTAAAATATTATCTATATAATACCATGTATGTATCAATGAAATTTAAATTGAGATGAAGTCCCATACCATAGTATCTGAATGTGTTCTGTACTTAATCTCAATTTCATGGATAATCAAATTAAATCAATTAATTAATTAATTAATTAATAACCTTTTATACATTTATTTTTTTAATTATAATTTTATTATGTTCATTTATTTCCTTCTTTATGGGTAATATGATACAACTTTATCATTAAGGAGCATTCGTTCCTTGGTTTTGATGTTCGTCTTATTTGTATACATGTACAGAAAATCACATAAAGTGAGAATAGTTATCATGAATTGAAATTATATGTTACTAGTGAACTAATATAATTTTAAATGTTATTATATATCATTTTTATGGATGTTATTATGATTCAATTGATAAAATCTCAAGGATAATTTATTAGATTATTTAAGCGTTTTTTTATCATCATGAACTAGTTCTGATTTATTAATTAATCTTATGTAAATATATATAGTTATAAAAAATTACCCAACATAAAATATTTATGATAAAATATTATTTAACCATAATAATAGCTTTATGACCATCTATGAAGGTAGTAATCGAAAATGAAAATGCATCATCCACGATGGCTGTAAATCAGCACATCACAAATGATGTTTTTGCTTTTTGAATAAAAGGTATATGAGAAGGTGAATTATGATGGATATTAATTTAAAAATTATATTTATGTATATATAAGATAATATATTTATCATTATTATTTGAATTAAGGATTATATGGAAGGTAAAGAAAATAAAGGAAATTTAAAAGAAAATAAAGGAAAATGAAAGTGGATTTTACCTACTGAATTTCTTCTCCTTGAGAACATCATTACGAGGCTTTGTTTTGGTATATTTATGAGACTAAAGGATCTTGGACATGGGGGATATATTAGGTAAGATTATTTTAGGGAAATTATACGAATTTCAATTATTTAGAGGTGTGAGGAGAAGAGGTGGTGAGGCGAGGTATTTTTAGTGGAGGAGAAGTGCATTTTTTGATTATTTTAATCATCAGTTTATTATTTTTGGCTAAATAAAAGATATAAAGATGATTAGATTAATAAATAAATTTAATAGATAAGTATAGTTAGTCATTATTGGGATTACATCAGTGATGAATCAAGGAATAGTGTATTTATCTTATATTTATATATACTATAAATTATTCACATCTAATATAGACTCAAATACATGGCCCTAAATTGGTAGAAACCATAGTTCAAGTTATACAAATTTAAAATGAAAATCCAATCATCCTTAGTTTATGATGTTAAACTATAATATTACCCTATGAAATAAACATAGGATGTCCCATATACAAGTTTTATTATTACCAAAAAATAGTTTCCTTAGTACCTATGATAAACTATAGCCATAACTCATGTCCAAAACATAGGATGCATCGTGAAAATTGTGGGAGGCCTCAATGGCCCCATGAAAGATGATATCTTCCGACTTTCGAAATTAGTATTCAATAATTTCATGTTGAAATACTAGAGTATTACCACCTAGCATGAATGTTTTTTAATCAAATAGGGGTGATTGATAATGTACTTTAAAATTTATAATAAATAAACCAATTATATCTCATTATGCTTAAAATTATGTCACAATGTTTTCAATGAAAATACCATCATGAGGAAACTCTTATTAATAAGATTTTATCTGGTATCCATGTCGAGGAGAATGAGGCTATGAAAGTATATTATTTTTCCCATTCCCTATTTCTTTTGATGGCCTATGAGGGTACCAAGGTATTATTCATGGGTGGTCATATAAAGTAAAAAACTATTTCTGGAGATGGGTTGCATCAGAACTAGAAGTTTGTATAAGGTATTTATTTATATCCTAAAATGAAATCTAACACTCATACCACTAGTAATTGAAACCTTTTTTCATGAGCCTTAAAATGGGATTACATATTTTGGCCTTATTTTCAATAAACCAATGAATATATTTTAGGTGGGCTTGATAGCCTCACAACTCCAAAAGATTTCATGGGGGTGGTATTTTATTATTAGACTTGATTTTATCAAGGATAACCTAAATACCTATGTATCTTAAAAAAATCCTATTAATTCTCTAGAGGTAACCCTGAATGAGAACATCAGGGGTTTCATCTTCATGTTTCCAGAGTGGATGAAATTGAACCCTTTCTCAAGACACTTCTACAAAAATGGGCATTATCAGTGCTCAAATGGGCTTTATCAGCACTAAAAATGAGTTTTAAAGCTCAGCACTGATAAAGGGGGGTCCCCATTATCAGTTCTCAATAAGCAGTGATAAATGGATAATTTAGCAGCGCTAAAAAAGTGTTTATAAAATGCACATTTATCAGGGCTTTTTTAGAATTGATAAAGGATCAGTTTATCAACTCTAAAAGTGTACTAATAAAAACACATTTATCAGTGCTAAAAAGCATTTCTAAATGTGTTTTTATTAGTGCTCTTTTAGAGCTGATAAACTGATCCTTTATGAGTGATTTTTTGTGCTGATAAATGTGAATTTTATCAGTGCTTTTTTAGCGCTGATAAAGGATTCCTTTATCAGCGCTCTTTTGTGATGAAAAATGTAAATTTTATCAACTCTTTTTAGTGAAAATAAAGGCTTCTTTTATTAGTGCCAAAAAGCGCTGATAAATGCCACGTCTGATGCATAAAAAACTTCTACAATAGCTCACTCATACAGCTCCAGGAAAAAATTCAGCATCTCAATAATTATACCCATACCAAATTAACACAGAAATCATAAGATAATTACACCAAGTATACCCATACATCATTAACCCATAATTCATATGTTTATTAAATACATAAAGAATTCTATTCAGAATTCAATGGGTTAGGGAGCTGTTCAAGGGTTTGGGGAGGCTGTAAAAGGGGGGTCGGGGTGTCCGGGGGGATGGGGGTGTTCGGGGGTAAAGGGGTATCCAGGGTGGGTGGGGGTGGTCTAGGAGGTTAGGGCTGTCCAAGGAGGGTGGGGGTGTCCAAGGGGTGGGGGTGTCTAGTTTGTGGGGTGGTGTCAATGAGGGGGGTGTCCAGGTGAGGGGGGGTTGTCTATGGGGGAGTCCAGGAGGGTGGGCTGGTGTCCAGGTTGTAGGGGGACTTTCCAGGGGGAGGGGTGTCCGGGGGGTAGGGTGGTCTGGGGGTTGGTGGGGCTGTCCATGGGAGGGGGTGGTGTCCAGGAGGGTGGAATGGGGGTGTCCGGAAGGGATAGGGGTGTCTAGGGGGTGGGGGTTTCCAGGTGTGGGGGCGGTCCAGGGGGTTGGAGGGGCTGTCCAAGGGGGGTGGGGTGGTTTCCAAGGATGGGGGTGTCTAGGTGGGGGTGTCGAAGAGGGGGGTTGTCTATGGGGTATCCATGGGGGTGGGCTGGTGTCCAAGGTGTCGGGGGTTCCTTCAAGGGGTTGGGGGTGTCCGGGGGGGTCCAGGGGGTTGGTGGGGCTGTCCAAGGGGGGTGGGATGGTTTTTGGGAGGGTGGGGGTGGTCTTCATGGGTGGGGGTGTCTAGGAGGTTTGGGGGAATCCAGGTGGTGGAGTGGTGTCAAGGAGGGGTGGGGGTGTCGTCCGGGGGGGGGTGGTTGTCCAAGGGGTGGGCGTGTCCGGGGGGTAGGGGCCGTCCTGGGGGTCGGTGGGGCTGCCCAAGGGGAGTGGGGTGGTATCCAAGAGGGTGGGATGGGGGTGTCTGGGGGGATAGGGGTGTTCAGGTGGTGGGGGTATCCAGGGGGTGGGGCGGTCTAGGAGGTTGGGGGGATGTCCAAGGGGGGGTGTGGTGTCCAATGAGGGGGGGTGTCCAGGTGGGGGGGGGGGCTGTCTATGGGGTGTAAAGGGGGTGGGCCGGTGTCCAGGGTGTCGGGGGGGGGGGGGGGCTTTCCTGGGGGGTGGTCCAGGGGGTTGATGGGGTTTTCTAATGGGGTGGGATGGTGTCTGGGAGGGTGGGGGTCTCTTACCCTCGGTGGGGGTGTCTATGGGGTTGCTGGTATCCAGGTGGTGGGGTGCTGTCAAGGAGGGGTGGGGTGCCGTCCAGGGGGGGTGGTGGTTGTCTAGGGGGTTGGGGGTGTCTACGGGGTGGGGGCAGTCCGAGGGGGTTGGTGGGGATGTACAAGTGGGGTGGGGTGGTATCCAGGAGTGTGGGATGGGGGTGTCTGGGGGTGTGGGTGTCTGGGGGGGTTTCCATGGGGATGGGGGTGGTCCAGGGGGTGTGGGGCAGTCCAAAAGTTTGGGGGCTATCAATGGGGGGTAGGGTGGTGTCCAATGAGGAGGGTGTTCAGGTGGGGGGGGGGGGGGGCTGTCTATGGGGTGCCCAAGGGGGCTGGGCTGGTGTCTAGGGTGTCGAGGGAGGCTTTTCAAGGGGGTGGGGGTGTCCATGGGGTCCAGGGGGGTCCAGGGGGGGCTAGTGTGGTTGTCCAAGTGGGTGGAATGGTGTCTTGGATGGTGGGGGTGGCCGTCCATGGGTGGGGGTGTCCAGGGGGTTGGGGGTATCTAGGTGGTGGGATGTTGTCAAGGAGGGGTGGGGGTGCCGTCCAGGGGGGCGGTGGTTGTTCAGGGGGGTGAGGGTGTTCGGGGGGCTATCTGAGGTGGGGGGATCTGTCCATGGGTGTGTCCCGAGGGTGGGGGTGGGTTGGTGTCCCGGGGGGTGGGGACAGTCTAGGGGTTAGTGGGGTTGACTCTTACACGTCACAAAGGACCCATGGAACATTCTCATAAAGGATAAAGACAATCCGAGTGTGTTTCCTCAGATTTCTGTTGGTCAGTTGTTTTTTTACTTAAAATTGGGTCCATTCTAAACAAAAGAGAGACCTTTTGAGTGATACCGGCCACACCGTGCCTCAGATTGGGGTGGGGATGACTCGTACATGTCAAAAAGTACTCTTGGATCATTCTACTTAAGGATAAATACAATCTGAATGCTTTTGCTCAGATTTCCGTAGGCCAGTGGTTTTTTTCACATAATATTGTGTCCATTTTAAACAAAAGATAGACCCTTTGAGTGATACCGGCCAAACTATTCCTCATATTGAGGTGGGGATGACTCTTACATGTCACAAAGGACCCATGGATCACTCTCATAAAGGGTCAATAAAATCCAAATGCGTTAGGTTGGGTTTCGGTTGGTCATTTGTTGTTTTCACTTAAAATTGTGTGCATTTTAAACAAAAGAGAGACCCTTTGAGTGATACCAGCCACATTGTGCCTCGGTTTGAGGCAGGGATGACTCATACACGTCATAAAGGACATTTGGATCATTCTCATAAAGTATCAATATAATACGAATGTGTTTGGTTGGATTCCCATAGGTCAGTTGTTGTTTTCACTTAAAAATTTGTCCATTTTAAACATAAGAGAGACCCTTTGAGTGATACCAGCCACACCATGCCTCGGATTGAGGTATGGATGACTATTAAACATCACAAAGGACCCTTGGATCATTCTCTTAGAGTATTAATACAGTCCGAATGCTTTTGGTCATATTTCCATAAGTCAGATGTTGTTTTCACTTTAAATTTTGTCCATTTTAAACAAAAGAGATACCCTTTGAGTGGTATTGGCAACAATGAGCCTTATATTGAGGTAGGGAGGACTCTTACACATCGAAAATTACCCGTGGTTCATTCTACTAAATGATCAATACAATTCAAATGTGTTTGGTCATATTTTTTTAGGTTATTTACTGTTTTCACTTAAAATCGTGTCCATTTAAAACAAAAGACAAACCCTTTTAGTGATATCGGCCACACCATGCCTCATAATGTAGAGGAGAAGACTCATACACATCCAAAAGGTCCCATGCATCATTATCCTAAAATATCAATACAATCCGAATGTGTTTCGTTGGATTTCCATAGGTCAGTGGTTGTTTTCACTTTAAATTCTTTCCATTTTAAACAAAAGAGATAAAATTTGAGTGATACTGGAGACACCATGCCTTGGATTGAAGTGGAGATAACTTTTATACGTCAAAAAATACCTGTGTATTGTCCTCCTAAAGGATCAATACAATCGGAATGCGTTGTTAGGATTTTTGTAGGTCAGTGGTTGTTTTCACATAAAATTTTTTCCATTTTAAGAAAAAGAGAGATCCTTTGAGTGATACCGGACACACCGTGCCTCGGAATAAGGAGTGTATGAATCTTACACATCAAAAAGGACTTTTGGTTACTTCTCTTAAAGTATCAATACAATATGAAAGTGTTTAGTTGGATTTCTATAGGTCAGTTGTTTTTTTTCACTTTAAATTTTGTCCATTTTAAACAAAAGAAAGACCCATTGAGTGGTACAAGCCACACCATGCATCAGATTAAGGCATGAATGACTCATACATGTCACAAAGGACCCGTGGATAATTCTCCTAAAAGATAAATACAATCAGAATGTGTTTGGTCAGATTTTCATAGGTTAGTTGTTGTTTTCACTTAAAATTGTGTCCATTTTAAACAAAAGAGAGACCTTTTGAGTGGAACCGGCCACAACGTGCCTAGGATTGAGGTCGGGATGAATATTACACATCACAAAGGACTCTTGGATCGTTCTCCTAAAGGATCAATACAATCTGAATGTGTTTGGTCAGATTTTTGTAGGTTTGTTGTTGTTTTCACTAAAAATTATGTCTATTTTAAACAAAAGAGAGACCCTTTGAGTGGTATCGGCCACACTGTGTCTTGGATTGAGGGGGGGATGACTCGTACACATCACAAAGGACCCGTGGACTGTTCTCAAAAAATATCAATACAATTTGAATGTGTTTGTTTGTATTTTTTTAGGTTAGTTGTTGTTTTCAGTTAAAATTGTGTCAATTTTTAACAAAAGAGAGATAATTTAAGCGCTATCGGACACACCATGCCTCTGATTGAGGCGGGGATGACTCGTACACATCACAAGGACCCTTTTATTGTTCTTCGATAGTGTCAACACAATAAAAATGCGTTTTTTTAGATTTTTGTAGGCCAATTGTTGTTTTCACATAAAATTGTGTCCATTTTAAACAAAAGAGAGACATCTTAAGTGGTACCGGCCACACCATGCCTCGGATTGAGGCAAAGTTGACTCATACAAATCCTCAATTCACCCATGGATCGTTCTCTTAAATAAAAAACCCAATCCGAATTCATTTGTTCGGATTTCCGTACGTCTGTTGTTGTTTTCACTTAAAAATCTTTCCATTTTAAACAAAAGAGAGACCCTTTGAGTGGTACCGACCACACCATGTATCAGATTGAAGAAAGGATGGATCATACATGTCAAAAAGGACCCATGTATCATTATATTAAAGTATCAATACAATCTGAATGTGATTGGTCAGATTTCCATAGGTTAGTTGCTTTTTTCACTTAAAAAATTGTCCATTTTAAACAAAAGAGAGACCCATTGAGTAGTATCGGCCACAACATGCCTCTTATTGAGGCCAAGTTGACTCGTACATGTTAAAAAGGACCCATGGATAATTCTACTATAGGATCAACACAATCCTAATGTGTTTGGTCAAATTTTTGTAGGTCATTTATTGTTTTCACTTAAAACTGTGTCCATTTTAAACAAAAGAGAGACACTTTGAGTGGTATCGGCCATACCGTTCCTCAGATTGAGGCAAGGTTGAATCGTACACATTCCAAATGCACCCATGTATTGATATATTAAAGTATTAACACAATCTAAATGTGTTTGGTCAGATTTCCATATGTCATTTTTTGTTTTCACTTAAAAATCTGTCCATTTTAAACAAAAGAGAGTCCCTTTGAGTGGTACTAGCCACACCGTGCCATATATTGAGGTGGGGATTAAACTTACATGTAAAAATGGACCCATGTATCGTTCTCTAAAAGGATAAATACAATCTAATTGCATTGTCCAAATTTCAGTAAGTCAGTTGTTGTTTTCACTTAAAAATCTTTCCATTTTAAACAAAAGAGAGACCCTTTGAGTGGTACCGGCCACACTGTTCCTCGGATTGAGGCAGGGATGAGTCTTACATGTCCAAAAGGACCCCTGGATTGTTCTCCTATAGGATCAACACAATATGAATGAATTTGTTTATATTTTCATAGGTCAGTATTTGTTTTCACTTAAAATTGTGTCCATTTTAAAGAAAAGAGAGACACTTTGAGTGGTACCGACCACACCATGCCTCTTATTGAGGTGGGGTTGACTCATACATGTCCCCAACACACCCATGGATTTTTATCCTAAAGGATTAATACAATCCAAATTCTTTTTGTAGGACTTATGTAGGTCAATTGTTTTTTTCACAAAAAAATATGTCCATTTTAAACAAAAGATAGACCCTTTGAGTAGTATCGGCCACACCATGCCTCATATTGAAGCAGGGTTGACTTGTACACATCAAAAAGGATCCATGGATTGTTATCCTATAGTATCAGCACAATCTAAATGTGTTTGGTCAGATTTCCATAGGTCGGTTGTTTTTATCACTTAAAATTGTGTCCATTTTAAACAAAAGAGAGACTCTTTGAGTGGTACCGGCCACACCGTGCCTCGGATTGAGGCGGTTTTGACTCATACATGTCCCTAACTCACCCATGGAACGTTATAATAAAGTATCAACACAATACGAATGTGTTTGGTTGGATTTCCGTATGTCAGTTGTTGTTTTCACATAAAACTTTGTCCATTTTAAACAAAAGAGAGACCCTTTAAGTGGTACCGATGACACCATGCCTCAAATTGTGGCAGGGTTGAATCGTACATGTCACAAAGGACCCGTGGATCTTTCCCCTATAGTATCAACACAATCCTAATGAATTTTTTCGGATTTTCATAGGTCAGTTTTTATTTTCACTAAAAATTGGGTCAATTTTAAACAAAAGAGAGACATTTTGAGTGGTACCTGTCACACCGTTCCTCATATTGAGGTGAGGTTAACAATCAAAGTGATTAATACATGTATCCTCAAAAAACATATTATCACCCACAATTTACATGAAACTTCTCATCCCCATGGCGGCTAATAAATGCATCCCATGATTCTTGGGATATCAGGTGAGCATAGACAATGGGTAGGTGCGGGTTTATTTTACCTTTATAATCTTTCAGGTGACATCTTGTTAAAATAGTGCCAAAACCTCGATGAATCCTTCCTGCAAGCCTTTGTACATAATCCTTGTGTGAATCCTCGACTATAAATGTACTCTAAAAGAGATTTAGAAGTGTAAGACAATGTTTCATTATTTTATTTTCTCATAAATTAATGAAATAAAATCATAATGTTACCGTAATTTCTTCCCAGATCACAGCCTTCATCCCGGACACAACATGGTTCCATGAATCTATGTCAATCGGCACGCATTTATGAGTGACAAATCCAATGTAACTACTAAACATTGTCTTTTTTGGATTCACATGTTGGCCTCGTGCATTCCATCTGACATTAAATTTGATGCCTTTTATTTTCGCCTTAAGAACTTTGGCTAACATGGTCAAACTACGATGAACTTATGTTTTCTGTGATGTCAGTCCTTCATTCCTAACCATTTCATCAATATCAAAATCATCTATATGTTCATCTAAAATGGTAGAAATGACATGTTCTGATGGTTGTTGGACCTCAAAACTAGAAGCAGTAGGAGCCACAACAGCAGGAGCAGCAGTAGTCGCAACAAGGGTAGCAGGAGTCACAGGATCCGCCGTAGGAGTAGAGGCAGTCGTAGCAAGAGCAGTAGTAGGAGCAGCAGTACCCACATCAGCAGTAGCTTGAGAGACATGTTCAGCCTCATGGTTAGGAGGAATAGAATGTGCAGACGTCATTATCAGCAAAAGTGGTTGAACAATTAATTTAGATTACATAAATTCAGTAATGATAAGATAATAACATGATATAACAATATCTATATTACAAACAAAATATATCCTATTTATTGAACTCTCTCTTTTTTTTCAAAGGATGAAGGGATTTGACACCTCTATCGATTATCCAAATCCCTTCATTGTGGTCTCATCTAACATATGAAACATCATCTACATTGGGACCGCTCCGAAATGATTGCGATGTACCACTGAAAGGATCAGCCTCAACTGAATTTTCATCAGAACCTTCAGTAGTTTTGGAAGATAACAGAAAAATCGACCACTTTTGGTTTGAGGGATCTTGAACATAATAAACTTGTACCGCTTGTGATTCCATTATAAACTATTAGTATTTGTACCCTTCTTTAATAAAATCAACTTTCACAAATCCCCATTCATCTATTTGAACACCACTATTGTTATCAACCCATTTTCATTGAGAAATCAGTAATTGGAATGTCATATAATCCAACTCCCATATTGTTTTGATAATTCCAAAGTGTGACATATTTGCATAAATTGGTTTTTGTCCTTACTACCAGAAACATGCATCGCTTCAGCCACTAGTGTAACTCCACAATTTTTCATGGTACTATCTTCATCATGTTCATCTGTATAGAATGTATAACCATTAATTACATAACCACTATAAGATAATACATACACACTCGGTACACCAGCTATCCATCGAAGTCATTCTTAAATTGAATTCGTATTTTCATCCAACGACTAAAAATATTGTCCTAAAACCATCTTATTAACTGGTGATTATGTGTATTTGATTACCATTTTTCATCCCTTGATAGATTCAACTGCCTAAGAATTTATTTGTGAGTTTCAATATATGGAGAAACCTCCCAACTGTTATGCAAAACATAAAGGTGGGATTTATCCCGATCTGTAATAATGATTATCACAACATCTCTTCCAGAAATTCCATCACCCTCAATGCATCTAGTGTGATGAGATTTCGGGAGACCAATTCATTCCACATCAGATAGGTATTTAGTACCAAATTCAATAGAATCCTCAAAAATATATCTCTCCACTATACAACCCTCTGGCTGAATTCGATTTTTGACATACCCTTTCAAAATCATCATATACCATTCAACAGGATACATCCATCTATAGTGCTCATGACCACAAAGTCGAATCTCTCTCACTAAGTGAATCATCAAATGAACCATCATATCAAATAATGTTGGAAGGAAGAACTTTTCTAATACACATAATATGATAACAATTCCTTTTTCCATAGCTGGTAATTTCTTCGAGTCTAAAACTTTGCTACATATAGCTTTGAAAAAGAAACAAAGTTTGGTTAATGTGTGACGAACATTCTTGGGAAAAATTCAACGTAAATCTATTGGAATTAGATCTTTCTTAAAAACATGGCAGTCATGTGATTTCAAACATTTTAACATCAAATAATTCATTAACACAATGTTTTTGTTATTTGATGAATACCCCTCTAGAACATTTACATCATTGAATAAGTTGAAAAACTGATATCTCTCCTCCCTAGAAAGAGTATAAGTAGCTGGAGGAAGAAACATTCGATTTTCACCCTTCACGGGAGCCAACTCTTCTCATATTCCCATGTCACCCATGTCCAACCTTGCCTTAATTCCATCCTTTGCATTTATAGGGGAATTTAGAAGTGTTCTGATAACATTGTCACATACATTTGTTCCCACATGCATCACATCAAGAAAATGTCTGACGTACAAACAATTCCATTATAGTAATTCAAAAAAACTGATCTCTTTTTCCAACCGATTTTCATAAGGTTTTTCAAAAATGGTTTACCAAAATGTGTGTTCACATATTTTACTTTCTCAAACAGCTGATCACCTGTTGGTGGAGACGGTGTTGTGTGTTGTTCTAAACTTCATTGAATGATGTCGTCCAAGACCAGTACTTATGACGACGAGGTAGAAATCTACGATGTCCTAGAAACAAATATTTCGATGAATGTTTCAACCTAATTTATTCTGTATCTTCTTCGCACACGGGACACCCTTGAGTTCCTTTAATTCTATAGCCTGAAAAATTTCCATAAGCAGGGAAATCAATTATTGTCCCACACAACATTACTCTCAACATTAAGTATTCACTTTTATAAGCATCATACAACATAACACATGAATCCCGCAATAACATGAAATCCTGGATCAAAGCAGCCAAATAAACATCAATATAGTTACCTGGTTGTTTTGGTCCTGATATAAGCATATATAACAAGATAAATTTCCGCTTTATGCATAACCAGGGTGGCAACTTATAATTTACCAACATAATAGGCCATGTAGTATGAGTGCTGGTTTGAAAACAAAAAGGATTCACTCCATCTGTAGATAATGCAAGACGATGGTTTCTCAGCACTTTTCCAAATTCTGGATACTCATGATAAATTTTCTTCCATTGAGGAGAGTCAGCTGGATGAAATAATTTCCAATCTTTATTCCTTTTATCTTTATGTCACGACAATTGCCTTACAGTTTCTTCACTTCCATATAGACTCCTAAACCTTGGAAAGATTGGAAAATATCATAAAACTTCCATAGGATTGGATTGATCTTTCTTGTATCGAGAAGCACCACACTTTGGGCATTCTATAAGTGATTTGTTCTCTTTGAGAAACAATATACAGTCTTTCAGGCAGGCATGTATTCTTTCAGAAATCATACCCACCGAGTGTATCATTTGTTTACCTTCATATGTCCGTCTTGGGAGCTCATTATCTTCTGGGAGCATATCATTCAAGAGAGCAAGTAGTTCCATAAAATTGAAATCACTCCAACTGTTGCCAACTTTCAATTTATAAAACTTCAGTACAGCTAACAGTGTTGTATTCTTAGTGCAACTGGCATACAATGGAGTCATTGTACAACTCTTTAACTTCTAAAAAAAATTTGGGCAATCACGTAGTTCATATTAAATTGTCTCTTTCATTTCTTCAATATGATATTCATCATAATTGACATCTGTAATCACATCCTCCATACGGTCTTCTTCATTATCCATATTTTTATTTATATCTGATTATACATTAAATGTGGTTTTATCCCATCCAGTAGATACATTCACTTTTTCTCTGTGTTTATTCCAACATTTATAACTTCGATCTATTCCATGACATATCAAATGTTCTTCTAACTTCTCTGGAGAAAGTAATCTAGAATAACTACAACATAAACACGGACAAAGGATTTGAGAAGGATAATTTGCGTGATCCTTGGAAAACTTCATGAATTCTTTCACTTTGTTCTCGTACTCTATTGTCAAACGATTAGCATCCATCCAATCATTATTCATCTTTATCATATTTGAATCCCAAATATTAGTATTTACGGTTCAAGTATATAAAAAAATACTTCCAAATATAGTAGAATAGAACCACTTACTTATAAAAATAGAGAATAATAGAGTATAACCATTTCCAATAAAGATTTTGAAATCAACAGAACCAGGATAGATCCCCCATCAAAATAAACACAGTTTCCAAACACAAAGGGGTTCGCGGGGATAATCACTTGTTTCATAGATGGTAAAACTCACACGAAATCATCCTCTATGGATCATCCTCCTCTATCGGTTCAACCCTTATATGGTCAACTTGTCAATACTTTTATACCTCACCAACCTAATATACATATGGATGAAAACCAGTAGCCAACTCTATAAGTAAATAAAGGATTCTCATAATCTCTACAATATGGAATTCATTAAATATAATTAATTTATATTCATTATAGTTTCCTCAAATAACCCCATTCCAAACACAAGAATAATCAATAATGATATATATACCACTCTTAGGTCTCTTCCCTACATTCAATGTCATCATGCCTAAAATACCCATATATCCACAAACACATGTCACAAACACATAAAAACCCATATCCATATCAGAACCAAAGTACCAATATTGATTTCAATAAAGTTACTCAACTCAAGTAGTGGTGTGAAAGAAATAGTAAGAAAACATAATAAGTATATAGTCACACATAAATCTCAAACTGTTGTTAATAATCCAATAAATCCAAGGCATCATTCCATCAATCAGAATACTCTGAAAGAGCCCATATTTGACAGTAGTCCAAGGTGGTGGAGGTTCATGAGGAGGAAGGGGCGAACACGCACCTATTGGGGTTCGAGGTCAGGTCACTGAGGTTGGAGGTGGCCCGATACTCTTACAAGGGTTCATTCCATATTTCACAAACCATGTCCTAGTACCCTAGGATGTTTACCCACTATCGGTGGAAGTGAAACTGTTCCTGATGATCATGCCAAGAAGAAATGGAAACCAAGAGGGGGTATTGGTTCGAAATACCTCATGAAAGATGGAAAACATGGTATTTTTGAATAGGTTAGTGGCTTTCATGTTGGATAGGAACCTATCTAATAGAATCTACAAGAAGTGATGACCCCTACAGTTGTTTCACCAGGTGAAACAGTCACCTGAGAAGCTGAGATCAATGAGGCACTTCCCAACCATGAACTGAACAAACTCCATGATGGAATTTCTCTCGAATGGGCTTCAACCTTTCCTTTCCATTTGGTTGGAAATGACATTAAAGTCACCCCCAACAAACAATTGACGGTGGCTGGGATTGAAGTTATTTTGTTCACTCCATAGGGATTCCCTTTGAAAAGGGTCATAGCTTCCAAAAACAAAAGTCAAAAAGAATGAGGTGTCACTGTTGGACACCTTGTTAGTAATGAATTGATTACAATCTTGAATAGTATTGACAACATATTTATTGTGCCAAAAAATAACCATTTGTGTCTATTGTAGGGTTCAGAGTGTAGAAATCCATGTAACTTAATCTTCAAGGAGAATTCTATGATTATTATAGGGTTTTTTGGGTTATTTGACAACAACAACAATGACATTATGCCTTTTCATTTCTATGGTGAGGAAGTCCGATTTAACATGGGCACTAAGACCATGATCATTACATATGAAGATAATAATGATGGGTAAGACAGGGCTCTATAATTGGATCTAGAGTTAGTAGCCTCATTGAAGTGGGAGGATGATCTCTCCTTAAGGTCCCTTGATTTTGAAGAGGTTCAGAATCCCTTCTGTTTGGTAAAATTCATATGAGTGGAAGATGAGGATCCAAAGGGGCAGGGGGGATGGGTAATGAAGCCTGGGGGATGGTGAGGGAGTTCTCTCTAGATCCATAAGTATTTCGAGCTGAATGACAGGCTCAGAGCCACGGGCGACAGAAAAAGAACTGCTAATAAGGGGCCTTGCCACTTCAGAGAAGCAGTTAGTAACCTCAGTGAGGGAGAAGGACAGAGATGGAGGTAGGGGTGGAAAGTCTAAAAAGCTTGGTGGTATGGGAATCATTCCATACAAGTGTACTTCCAGATAAAGTCACTTAGATAGAATAAAGGAAAGAAGGGGGGAACCCCTCAAAGAAAATAGGGTTCAAGCATTGGATGACCTAGAAATGCATCTGAACCGGGTTCTGTTGTCCTTAAAAAATGGAATCCTTCATTTCATACATTACGATGACATGGTGTTGGATCTAAGAGAATCGATTATACCTAGGAGGAATCTAGTGAAACTGGAATCCAAGTGGGAAGGACTGTAATTTTTTTATAAACATTACTCTGATCGTGTAAACTCATTGGTCGCCATTGATGATGAGAATATAAATCTTTCCACCAATACTGGGATTCTCAAGAGATATCTCACATGAATAAACCATCCCTTTAGTCTGAGATATATGGATTTTAAATAAAATTCCAACAACCTAGTTATATGTTGTTAAATTCTATGGTAATGTCTGCAATGCATGATGTGAAACTATAGGCTTACCCTGTTTGATAAACACAAGATTCATTATATGATAAATGTTAGATGATTTATGTTAGATTTATGTGTGTATTTCTTCCAAACCACAATAGGATATTTAATGATGTGTTGACCCTTTGTCTTTATCCTGATTAATAAATCCACCCCCTATGTTACAATCATATGATTCCTCCTGTGAAAAATAAGAAACACCAAATACATTAATAATATTATTCATCATGAGAAAATTATGTGATGATTCCAAAAAACCCTTGTTGGTCTCATCATTTGGTGCAAGTCCAAATTGTATTGTTCCCACTATTGGGTAAAAAATATAAAATATATATATATACCACTTCCAATCACACTCTTAGGGGGTGTAAATTCAAATAAAATTCCCATAGACTCTTCATAGGTTATGAATCCTAGAGGTCCTAATTCAAGGAAGATAGAATGGGGAGATCATTAGACTGGTTTCATGTTTGAAATCCATAAAACATGATGTTAAAATGTAGCCTTATCTAGTCCCATGTACATAATATGCCTCACATGATAAATATGATATGACATTTAGTCCAAGAAAATTTAAACTATGAAGCTTGACATCCTAGTTTCTTGATATGAAATTGTGTGAAATCTTTGTCAAATATATTCGAACGTAGACTCAAAAACATCAGCATAATCATAAGACATTAAATTGGATGTCCAAATTCCTTTCCACATGATGTTAACATACATGGTTCATGTCCCCATTGCATGATGTGAAACTTTTTAATGCCTTTATCCCCCACTCAAGAGAGAACCCCCTCTTGGTGTTAGTCTCCAACCACACTTATTTTTATAACTACGTATGAATTTATTCCCAATCATAGGAGATATGCATGGATTATTTAATGTAATATCTCATGCCCAACCAGTCCATTGATAATTTTTTGGGTTTTTCCCCTTTGGGATCATGTTCAACACCTTCTAAATGGTTCCCCTATTCAGTGCATTCCCCCACTTCAAACATAGTGATGGGACATGAAAAAAAAAGGATCTCATACTTCTTAGGCACACATATAGGAAGGCACATATTTGGCAGAATGGTTTTGGAACTGGTGTTTTGATCATGTTCAAAGGTCATACTCAATCCAGCTACCTCTAATCTTGAATTCAAACCATCAAGGACATGATTTACTTCTCTACATTCATTACCCACACAACTGTAACTATAACACCATTGGTGTTACACTTTCATGACCCATACACATCGATGAGATATATAAAATACTTGGGATTAAATTACCATAGTTTCTAGAAGAGTATGTGTAATAGGGGACCAAAAAAACATTGTACACCTAGTCTGGAAGTGAAAAGATCGAGGTCGGCAGAGGTCCAGCAACGCGAAGATCGAGGGCGACGGAGGTCTGGAAACACAAAGATCGAGGGTGGCGGAGGTCCGGCAACATGAAGATCGGGGGGGGGGGGGGGTGGAGGTTCGACAATGTGAAGCTCAGGGGGCAGCGGAGGGGAGTTGTAGAGTTTCAGTACCGCGAGAGCTTTAGGTCGTGATAAAATGACGACATTATGCTACTGATTTTATAAAATATTGGACTATGGTTTTATCAATGCTAAAAAAACCGCTGATAAATATTACCTTTATCATCGCTAAAATTTTAGTGTTGATAAAGGTAGCCTTTATCAGTTATTTTTTGGCACTGATAAAGGTCCTCTTTATCAGCGCTAAAAACGTGCTGATAAATCCATCATGTATGAGTGCTAACATTTTAGCACTAATACATGCCTTCTTTATCAGTGCTTTTCTAGCACTGATAAAGTGTCTCTTTATCAGTGTTTTTTAGCGCTGATAAAGGTTACCCTATATCAGCACCAAACTTTTAGCACTGATAATGAATCCATGTATCAGTGCTAAAATTTTAGCACTGATACATGGTTTCTTTATCAACGGTTTTTGCTTAGTCCTGATATAAGGTGGTGCAACCCTTTCCTATTTGTGTAGTAGTAAGATCCTTGAGGTCTTCCTAATCCAGGAGTTATTTAACCACGATATCATCCATGTAACACTCCACCAATGTCCTATGAATCTTTTTTAAGATGTGGTACATGGACCACCGGTGAGTGGCTTCAAAATTATTCAAGATGAAAGGCATCACCTGATAACTTAATTTTTCTTGGGGTTCCATGAAGGTAGTGGACTTATCATCCTTGGGGTCCATGCATATCTGATTATAACCAATGTATCAATCCATAATAGAGAGATTCTGGAAGCTATTTATATCATCAATTAATATCTCTATCACTGGAATGGTAAAATATTCCTTCAGACAATGGTGGTCGAGGTGTCATATGTTGATGAAGACTGTGATTTTTCCATTCTTCATCCTAAATGGTATAATGTTGGATATCCACACGGGGTACTAGAACACCCTAATAAGGTTTGATTTATTAATATTGTCAATCATTTCCTTGACCATGGAACTATGATATGGGTTAATATTTATTGGAGGATGTCTTAAACCTTGAGGATCCACTAGGAGTCCAATATGATGAACAATTACATGAGATTCTTGGCCTGGAATCTCAGAAAAGTTCTAGGTGAATACACAGTGTTTATATTTCAGGAAGGCCACATACTTCTACTAATCCTTTAGAGACATAAATTAACTTATCATTATTAGACTCAGATATTCCTCAGTACTATGGTTCAACTGGGTTAACCCATTAATAGTGGGGGATATACCCTCTTAAAATACAGGAGGGGAATCTTCCAAATCCTCTTAATTAAATTAGGTAGGGGATTAAAAGGAGTCTGTGGCTATTCTAGGATATCTATCCCAAGGAAAAAACTATTCTTTACTCTTGTGGACACATAACCCTTTATTATGGGTTCCCATTCTAAGGAGACTTTAGATATATATTCTATCAAGAAAATTGTATTCAATTTTTTCTGTGAGCTCCACTCGAGATATCAAATAAATGTAAATGATTCTACTATCATTCGAATATTTGTACATTATGAATCATGTGGGAATTTCATGGATCTATATATTTGGGAAGAACCACTCAATACTTCACAAGAGTTGTGTATTTCAATATCATCTAGGCTTATCTGGTGTTGGAGTATGATGTAATATGTGAGCACTCCTTTTTCTTAAAGACCAAAAAACTGCCTCCCTAGTCTAGTTGCATGGGATCCAATCGATGAATTAGGTGAAAAAAACTGTCTTTCAGGTCTACCAATGGATACATTTTAGTTGTTTTAATATTGTTATGGGCATTGATATTCTCAACACCATTGGTCTAAACCTACCTCTCATCCTTTTTATAGTACCCAACATCAAGATAACGGGCCTCACATGAGTCAATGGGGGACACATCACCCTGGAGTTCCCCTAATCTACCATCAAGGGAGTACTTGATGAACTAGGGATATGAATAGGGGACTACTACATTCAAATGAAGATATTTTCATCCAAACAGTGTGTTGTAGGAAGTATCCTATGAGACTACCATAAATTTAGTTCTTGATACTAGAAAACTGAATAGATTTTTCATCCAAATTTATCCTCATGGATTATACTCACTCTTAACTTACACATTAATTTTTATGTTTTAGGTTGTTAAGTATTTTTCTATAATTTCTATCTTATAGAGTATCTGAATCAGGATGAGGTTCATCCTAGAGCTCTTATCAACTAAGAAATAATGGATTTTTTTCATTGAACTGAAGTATGATATACATAGTTTATCTGATCCACGGAATGATGACACCCATTTATTATCTGTAAAATAATATAATGCATCGACATTCCTCTTAATCGACCTCCTCTATGTAATAGGAATCAGTGGAAGTTACCTCAATCTCAAATTGAAGGGGACTCTTCATGTCTTTGGAATGTTCCTCGCACATTTCCATTAATAGGTGGAGTGTCTTGATAATCAAAAACATCAAGGTTATAATGGTGACGTCCTTTCATAAATTGTACATCCATGTGAGGGGTATATTTTTCTATATAGGGTTTCTAATTTTTAAAGGTCATTATAGCTTACATTGGTTGAACCAATAGGGTCGGGATAGTACTTAAAATATTTTTCAACATTCTAACTGGCCTACTCTAAACAATAGGAGGATGGGTTTCAGTTAGTTGAGGTTGGGCCCTGGCTAGATGTGTATTATCATGTTGTGATTGGGATTGAATTGTGAGGCCAAAAAATATAGTCTACTATAGGGTCTCACCTAAAAGAATGGACCAAGATGGATATTATTAATAATATATGTACAATTTTGGATTCCTAGTTTTAGTAGCATGAATGGCTGGATTGTTTGGTACTGACAAGATTATTATATTTTCTAGAGTTTCCACTACTTCCCCTTTAATTTCCTAGGCTGAAAGAGACCAAGTGGACTACATGTAATTCCTTATTGTTGGGAAATTTCAATCACTCTACTAGTCAAACGAAATTCACTATATTGTATTCGCGATTCCCATTTATGGAATAATCCATAGTTGGGTGCACTCTGGGTGCATCACTCAATTTGGGAAGCATGATGTTCCCAAGAATGAGACCATGATATTAGAAGTGTTTGGGACATTAATTTCCATTATTCTAGTAATTTCTATTCTTCCAAGACATATAATTCTATGATGTAGATGTGGAATCTATGATCAAAGGATCCATGGAATCCATAGGGGTATTTGGCTTTTCCATTCATGTATGGATGATAATGTGGGCATAAGGGACTCTCTAATGTTCCAAACAATCGTTATCCTTCTATGGACCATGGAGGGAAACCTGTTTCCATTCATTGGAGAATTCATTATGATATTTTGGGTAAGTAGAGACATGTTCTAACTATTCTAGAACATTTCCCAACTTTACTACGATTTGATCTACTTGAGCCTGGAGCCAATATTTGAATAATAATAATCCTTTGATGGTATATCCAAGGATCATGTGATATAGGAAATGATCTGGATGGATATTGAGTCTAGCCTCCTAGAGTCTCCATAATTCCAAAAACATTATGATTCTATTTTTTGGGTGTAGATGAAATATCCTAGGACTTGTTAATCCATGAAGGAATATTTCTTGTTATTTATTTTAATAAAAGGAACCTTGAAAGACTATAATTTATGGGGAAGGGGACACACTATCTCACCAAGGAGGATACTCTTGAAAATTATGTTCTTTTCTAGGATGTATAAGAAAAGGTTATGATTGGCGACACTCATCTAGAATACGGGCCAGTAGGAGTTTTGGATCGTGAACCTCTATATGCATTTTGACGGTGATCTCTGATTTTATAGGACTTATCATGGGAGTTGTAAGGGGAAATGGGCATGATAATTTTTTATTTTTCTACTAGGATTATTCTAGATGCTGATCCATTTTAGATAACTCTTGATATACACTTGGGTAGTATAGGTAGATGAGGATAGGGACCAGCTCATTCGAGACATTCTCCAAATATATCATAAGAAGTTATTCTAGGGAAATTAGAATGTCAAGCGAGTATGTGAGTCTCTTTTATCAGATGAAGAAGTTGGAGACTCATTCATAATGCCTCTATTTACACATTAATTTTTAAAAAATACTCATATTACATGTGGTGGATCTAAAATCATAGTGTAATTTACTATGGAGGTCCTCCCAACCGACAACAAACCCAATGGGGTACTAACTGTACCAGATAAACATGGTTCCTTGAAATGTGTGGACAAACAATTGGATCTAGGATACCATATACTATTCTGGAGACTGCAACATTTGACCATGACTTGAGGGAAAACAGGCTTGATGTTGTTGTAGGTCACCCATCTCATTAAATAGGGTAATGTTGGGATTACCAATCTCTACGGGTTCTCTTAAAATTTCCACTGAATATGAGTACAACATTTCTTTTGGGATAATTTTAACCTTTGTGTCTCCATAGCCTCAATAAAGGTAGTACGAGTAGCTATCAGATCATTTTGGTGTTTATTTTTTTCCACTGATATAACGAACCATACATTACATACATTGTTATTAATTCAAAATTGAAGCACACTTATTAAAATATATAACAAAACCATGGAAGGACCGTATAGGTATTGTGTCTTTACAAACTGGGAAACATAAACAACTGGTTCATAAATCATCAACATTATCTGCCTTTTATTTTAACATATCTAGAGTCCCTTTTGGCATATCATACTTAATATCCTTCTTCCTGACCTAGGGAGAAGAAAACATACAAAAGGGTGAGCTCAAATTCTTAGTAAGGGTAAATAAAGGAAATATAAATCATATCATATTCCTAAGAACATAACATTTTGAAAATCATAACCTGCAAAAGAGATCATAATATCATAACATGGGATAAATCATGGTAGTGAAATATATTCCCAATAATCATAAAATAAAACATGAAACTTTTTTGAATATACACCTAATCATAGATAATCATTTCTTAGTAGTCAAGACTCATTTCCAAGACTCTCCTAGTAGAAAAAGTCCAATTGTGAACCGAGTTCACTCCTCATTTTAGTACTGTATCACTGAACCGGATTAATCTGTCGTTCCAACCATGTCTATCTCATGAGATATAAATAATTACCAAATAAATTGGAGGGAGATATATGTCCCGCCCATCTCATAATGATACCATTCTTATGTGTGCCACAAGATCATAAAACATACATCATATCATAACCCATGTAGTAAAAATGGGATTCTTAAACATAATTCCATCATAACATAATCCATATAAGATAAAAATAAATCATAAAAATAATTCCATCATAACATAATCAAATAATTGTAAAAATAGGGATATAAACATAACCCTATATTATCTTAGATGGAAAATAATTTTGATAAAACGCTTAAACTCCATTCTTGAGGAAAATATCATTTCTACTCCAAAAACATTTTTCCTTTCTTACCATGTCATACAACTTTAAACTAAAAGAAGTTGATTAAAAATAAACTTGAAAACATGTAAATGATGCATCATGGAAATAATGTTCTATGAAATCATAAAAATCCATTCATGCCGTATAAGATAAAAAACCATTCTTCTCGTACTTTGACCAAAAAAGTCAAAAAGTATCTCATACTGAAAATGACTAAAGATTCATTTCATTTATTTTACTAAAAATTCACCAATAGGTAAAATTGGATTTAAAAAATTGTATTAGGATATAAATAATATTAAATATTGAGAAAACATGGATGTGGATGATAAATATTCCCAAGTAAATTCTGAAGTATAAACAATCTCGGATAAAAATGAGATTGCGATATTTTCCTTTACCTTAAGTCTGATATGCTTCGTACGTATCCGAACCTCCTGTATAACGATTTAAATAATTTAATTTACTAATTACAGAATCATAATAATTGTTATGGAATCATAAATGGTCATATTCCTATCTTCTTATTAATAATATTTCATTGCTACTTTTTATTCGGGTGTTCATTGCTTTATGTTCATATGCGTGTTTTGTCGAATAAATTCTTATTATTATTTTTAGGTTATAGTTACATCATTTAAAGAATGGTATTATTATAATATATATCATATTTATTCTTGAAATTCATTTATATAATAATTATTCAATGAAGATCATGTAGAATGAGTCGCATTACATCGTGGAGACGGTAGGCTGTATGTACGCATGAGTGATGAAATCATTCCCATTTTTATTGAATTGTATTGAAGTGAATGATAGAATATCTCAGAACTAGTACCATGTAATAATAACCATATACAGTTATTCTTTACACCATTATACCCATCCATGTATGGTGGTGTTGGAAAAACAGATTACACCACAACGTGGAGATGGTATTCCGTACGTACACACACGCAGTGATTTTGTTTTTCATAGTATAGATAAAAGGTGAAATATGGGTGTTTCATATTTATAATAACATATCATTAGATGAGTGATACTGATGTTATTTATTTATTATTAAACAAAAAAATAAGAAGTAGAAGAAGAAGTGAATTTTAAAGAATTGGTAAAGGATATTACCTCTTCTTTGACGCGCCTCTTCCAAACCTCCTCTTAGGGCACTAAAGTTGGTCATTGAAGAAGACCAGAACCTCTATTATGTTTATAGGGATTTTGAGAAGAGAAATTTTCAGGGTTTGGATGATCTTTAAGGCTCTAAATTTTGTAAATAGGAGAGGGAGGAGGTACCGTTTTATAATGGACGAGAGGGGAACCTTAGAAAAAACGTAAAATATTATTTTATAATAAAGTCATATTCGGTTTTAAATAGCTCCAAATTGATTTATTTAGAAGCTTAGGCGGGGATGGGTATAATTCCTCTCAACTAATAGGCTTTACAAAAGTTTTTATTATGATTTTAACATTATCATTTAGATTTAACTCTAAGATAAATAATTTAACTTTTATCGTTTCTTCTTGTTTTCTTACACTATATGGTTAATAAACTTACAATAACTGGCCAAACGAACCCCAAGTGGTTCATTATTAATATATATAACCTTATCTAAGTAATTCGGCTGAACCTTATATTTTTAGGAATAAAATAACAATTAATAATATAACATTTGTTTTAAAAAACTATTTTAGGTCAATTTTGACACTATTTAATAATTGATTTTTGTGAAAATCATAATAGAATGATTAGATCGAAAAAAGTTAATTAAATCAATAATAACATGTCATATTAACCTATATAATTATTTTAATTCATTAAAAGTCTCAAATTACATTTATTTGGGTGTTTATAATACCAATTATGTTAATATTTAATTAATAAGGTAATTACTGCATCATAATTTTTTAAAAAAAAGGTCAAGTCAGAAGAAAAAGCTTCTGACCCTTTATTTAATAAAGAAAAGAGAAAACAGGTAGGAGGTGAAAGGGGTCATACAATCAGTAATTCCCTCATTCTTAAACACTAAAAAACATAATACGACATGTCATTCCCATAATTAGAGTCTCCAACATGCTCCCATTCAGATTGAGACCTATCTTGGTTAAAGGCCTTCCAATAATTGTCATCAATTTTTTTTGAGACCTTTGAAGCTGATCTAGTCGACACCGTCAAAGGAATTTAAGAGTAATCCTTGCATTTTCTTCTAATTGTAGGAACAGAACTAAAATCCTCACCATCAGTCATCCTTGCCTCCCAAGCAATGACCATATCCTTGAAGGAGAGAGATCCACCGCTGTTCGGAGTAGTGAGGCTAGCATTTTCTCCCTCAACATCTAAAACATCCTCCCATTTACCAGTAAGGGGTTCATGTCGATCATAAACATGTTTCCTCGCAACCAGCACAGGTAAAGAAATCTCAGTTAACTATACTTGGTTCAAATTTACACAAGAAGGACCACTAAGGTCTCTTGTGGGGGACACATCCACTAGATTTTCTTTGTCTTTAAGAGGCAATTGCGGGATAGATTTCTCTACATCAACTAGAGATGACTCTCTGGGAGCAGCACCACCCTCAGTCGACTGGTAACCAAACTTCCCAGTAATCAGAACATCAGAATTAGTAGGATGTGACTCTTTACTTGAGTCACCATCATGAATGGTGGCCTTTTCCAAAAAAAAGTATCTTTCATTTGTTTTTTCCTTCAACAGAGATTTGATGGGTGGCCCGTCCTCCCACATTCATCACAGGGGGTGTTCCTCCGACATAATTCCAGATAATGCCCAACAGCTATACAATGATTATAGAAAAGTGGCCTTTTTTCATATTCAACATCAATTTGGATATTGTCAGAAGGTGTAGAGAGGATTACCTTGTCTATCAGCATAGAAATGAGATCTATCTCTACCAATATTCTTGCAATGTGACCATAACAGACATCTTCAGTCTCCTTATCATGGTGAATGGGAGTTCCAATAGCAGTTCTGATATCAAGCAAGATCTTAGGATTCCAAAGGACCCAATTGAGTCCATGAATGCAGACCCAGACCTGAGAAAAAGAATTTCTTGCACGTGAAACATCAAAGTCCATAGACCATTCAGGAAGGTGAATCCAGTCAGGTTTCAAAAGCAGGGTTCCACTGCTCCATGCTTCCAGCTTCAACTCCTCAGAGGGGAACAAACAATGAATGAATCTACGACCAAGTGAGACACATTTCCAGTTAGAAAAACCCCATAACATTGAGGTTCTATGAAACAAATCCTTAAGCTTCCATGGTTTCTCACACTTAGGTAGAACAATATGTGCAATCATAGAATTTTTACCAAGCATCATTCTCTCTGCAAGGGCTATATGATTGGCTTAAACATGCGCACTTGAACCTTTTCAAATGATTCTACTAGGACATGGATCCTTGAACCGAGCCAAAGCCTGTGTTCCACCAAGCATCGAACCAGAATATGAATTCTTTAAAGTAGTAGCGTAAGACAGTGAAGGAAAAACCATACCCCCAGGTGAAGATAAATCTCCTCTAGGCAACACATTCTATCCAGAAAAATGAGAGCCACCGAGGGATGAAGATCTGATTTTTCCAGATCCCGCAACACCCGATCTCACCGGAAATGTAGGAACCAAAAGATTTTGATTTTCTGAAACAACCGATCCAACAAGGGGCATCTGCATCATCATTGCTTCATAAATAAATTAAAATATGTAGTGTCTAAAAATTATAAATAAAATACCATTATGTAGGAAATATTTTTATCTTTCTAATTAATATTTATAGTATAATTTAACTTATTTATAACCCTATATTAAAAATGTTTTAGTTATTAAACATTGATTTTAACTCTTTTAACTTTTCTTTAAATTAAATAATAGAAAGTGTTTTAATCTAATCCAAGTGGACCTAAATAATAAAATTTTATTCCTAAGTTTGTTTTCTGTATAATTAAACTTATCCAATAGAATTAGGAAATGTGTTAGGGTAATAATAATATCATTTTTACCCTTAATTACCCTATTTACTTTTAACAGTGGTAAATAAAAGTAAAATGATACTATTCACCAAAAATTGTTTTGGTCTTATTGAACCACATTTTACTCCTTGATATTAATTGTGTCTCTCAGATTTTAGAAATTCAACTCACATAAGTGGTAAAATTAAGTATTATGTACAATTGAAAATGCTCCTAGGAGGTGGGTAAAAGACGGTAAAAATTTCAATAAAAGTTTTATGTATCTATATTATTATAAAATTACTCCAATAAATTACATTTAAATTATATAGGTATAATGTATCTATTTTCACCTAAAAAATTAAATAAAAAATGATTATTTAAATAAGAATTCGGTTTTAACCAATAACTCAATGTTTTCACTATTCATCAAAAATTGAATGTTTTTAGAAAAATACCAGAAATTAACCCTAGGCTAATTTCGATATTCCAAATCCAAAAATGAACTCCATTTTGGAAGATAAAATTTATAAAATTTCAAAAACTAGATATTACTATTCATAATGGCTTTCTTATATAATATTTTAATAACATATCGTTGTTTAGCGAAACTCGGTATTGCGTACAATGTCGGATATCGTGGAAGGTTGGTCTTGTGTGTAACGCAAGACAAGATAGTGTTGTGTGTAGTGAAATATTCCTTTGGTGATGCACATAAAATAATACATAAAAACAACATATTTCTCATAAAATCTCAGGTGTTACATTCTACTCACCTTAAAATGAATTTATCCCTCAAAATTCATCACTTTGTAACAAAAAGATGAGGATTCCTCTCCCTCATCATATCCTCAAATTCCCATGTAACTTATTCTAATTGGTGGTTCCTCCATAAAACTTTCACCAAGGGAGTGGTCTTGTTCTATAGGAGTTTTTTTCTATGATCTAGAATATCTATTGGTTGTTCTTCATAAGAAATATCATGCTACAGCGGTAAAACTTCTGATTTGAGTACATGTGAAGGATCAGGTGTGTACTTTTTTAGGATAGATACATGGAAGACATCATGAACTTGAGAGAGATTCGGTGGAAGCACCAAACGGTATGCTACCTTCCCAACACGATCCAGTGTTTCAAAATGACCAATATACCTAGGGCTCAGCTTGCCCTTCTTTCTAAATCTAATTACTCTATTCCAGGGAGATATTTGTAAGAACACTTTATCACCAACATCAAACTCTAGGTCTTTTCTTCGGTTATCGGCAAAACGTTTTTGTCGACTCTAATATGCTCTTATGTGTTGTTGAATAGATCTGACTTTTTCTGACATCTCATCAATAAGATCAGGTCCTAATTGCTTTCTTTTCCCAACTTCATCCTAGCAAGTTAGAGTTATGCATTTCTTTCCATAGAGAGCTTCATAAGGAGCCATCTGAATACTGGAGTGAAAGCTACTATTATAAGAAAATTCCACCAATGGGAGGTATTGATCCCAAACACCTTTGAAATCCATAGAGCTAGCTCTCAACATGTCTTCTAGAGTTTCCATTGTCCTCTCAGTCTGACCATATTTTAGGGGATGATAAGAAGTGCTGAAACTCAACTCAGTACCTAAAGTATACTCAAGACTTCACCAAAACATCGAGGTAAACCTTGGATCCCAATCAGATATAATGGAAAGTGGTACTCCATGAAATCTTACAAATTCCTTCACATATATCTTGGCCAGCTAATCAAGAGATAAATCTTCTCTAACAGCAATAAAGTGTGCCGACATCATAAGACGATCAACTATAACACAGATAGCATTATTGCCTTTGGATATTTTAGGAAGTCCAATGAAAAAGTCCATAGTGAGTTTTCCCATTTCCATTCTGGTATGGGAAATGGTTGTAACATCCTCTTATACTTATATCTCTCAGCTTTAACTTGGTGACAAACCAAGCCTCAAGAGATATATTCAGCAACATGTCTTTTCATGTCGTCCCACCAGAAGTACTCCTTCCGGTCCCTATACATCTTCGTGCTACCAGGATGAATAGAGAATGAGTATCTATGAGCTTCATCCAATATTTCCGTCTTTAATTCTATTATGGGAGGAAAAAAAACCTATTCCTAAACTTTATTATTTCATCACAATCAATGTGGAATTCAGGAACATTTCTCACCTACTTTTGTAACTCTACATCTTCTTTATGTGGCTCTTTAATCTTCACATGTATAGATTGTTGAATATTCATTTGAGAAAGATAATATGTTTCCCCTTCCATTATTATTCCAAGATCCATACTTTATAAATTGATAAATATTGGATATTTTGTGATCCTCATCATGGATATGCTAGCATGGTCTTGTCGACTTAATGTGCCTGCCACCTTGTTTGCTTTCCCAGGGTGGTAATGATTTGAGCAGTCATAATCCTTAATCAGCTCCAACCATCTTCTTTGGTGCATATTTATCTCCATTTGTGTGAAAATATACTTCAAAATTTTATAATCAATATAAATATCACACCTTTCACCATAAAGATTATTCTTCCAAATCTTTAACACAAAGATTGCCACAGCTAACTCCAAATCATGAGTTGGGTAATTTTGCTCATGTATTTTCAATTTTCATGAGGCATAATATATCACCATATCATTTTGCATGAGAACACACCCCAATCCCTTCTTGGATGAATCACTATAGATCAGAAACCTTTCTACACTACAAGGTAGTGTGAGCACAGCTGCACTGGATAATCTATTTTTTAACTACTTGAAATTTTCTTCACACTCCTCTGTCCAAACGAACTTAACTCCTTTTCAAGTCAACCTGGTGAGTGGATTAGATAATCGTGAAAAATCATTCACAAAATGTCGATAATATCCATCCAAACAATGAAAACTTTAGATCTCAGTTACTATTGATGGTCTCGACCATCTTTCGACAACCTCTGTTTTTTCTGGATCCACAGATATCCCCTCTATTGAGATTATGTGACCCAAAAATGAACCTTCTTGAATCCAACATTCAGACTTGGTAAATTTGTAATAAAGATTAACCTTTCTTAGGTTCTTTAATACAATTCTCAAGTGATCTTCATGTTCTTCCTTTCTCTTTGAATAGACATGAATATCATCCATAAAGACTACCACAAACTGATCAAGATAGTCTCTAAAGACTCTATTCATTAGATCCACGAAGACATCAGGGGCATTAGTAAGACCAAATTGCATTACTATAAAATCATAGTGTCCATACCTTGTACAGAAATCCATCTTTGGTAAATCCTCTATTTTGACCATTAATTGATGATACCCTGAACGAAGATCAATCTTGGAAAAGTATTGAGCTCCACGTAGTTGGTCAAATAAGTCATCAATGCATGGGAGAGGATATTTGTTCTTTATAGTGATCTTGTTAAGCTCTTGATAATCAGTGCAGAGTCTCATTGATCCATCTTTCTTTTTAACGAATAGAAAAAGTGCTCCCCAAGGTGATGCACTAGGTTGTATGAATCCCTTATCAAGATCCTCTTAGAGTTTCTTCTTAAATTCCTACAACTCAATTGGGGCCATTTTATAAAGTGTCTTGGAAATGGGCATAGCACTCGATATGAGTTATATTGAAAACTCAACTTCACAATTTGGTGGAAGACCTGGAAATTCATCTAGATAGACATCATAAAACTCATGTACAATGGGTGTATACTTAATAGTGAGTTTCTCTCCAACAATTTGAGATAAATAACCTTCATTTATTGGAATCATGACCCATAAGATTCAATAAATTTCAACTGGAAGATTATATTTATCCTCGCATCGATAGATGATCATTGATTGATCAATAATATGAAATGTGACTTCCCTTCTTTGGAAATCGATATGAGATCCATATAAAGAAAGCCAATACATTCCAAGGATCACATAAAATTCCACTATAGGAAGGATCACAAGATATTCAGGGATAACTTTCCAACAAACTTCAATCGGAGAATAATTGTAAACTTTTGACGCGACTATTGTACCATTAGGGGTGGTCATAGCTAACTCAACATCTAATTGTTGAGGTAATAATGCGATACATTTAGAAAATTCATCAAAAATAAAATATTGGGTGGATCCAGAATCAAATAAATCATTTTGTACTATAGAGTGGATGGAATATGACAACCCTGCTTTTTATTACAACTTAAACATGATTTATTACATAAAACTTCACTTGATACAACAAAGAATATTTAGATTTTTAGTGTCTTTTGGGCTTAGGATCATTAAATAAAAACTTAAAATATTAAATACAACATCTTTATTGAAAACTTCCTTTACATGACCACTACATTCCCTCATACTTAGCATTGCATGGGATAACCTGAGGACATGCATAAAAAAGGGTGAGCTATAAAGCCCAGTAAGGGAGTACACATGGAATAACATGAGGAGTACAATACATGTTAGAAAATAGGAAAATCAATAGATCATAAGAAAAACATGAACATAAAGGCATGATAAATCATGATAATCATAACATGGAAATGTGGCAACAACACTGAACATGGAATTACCATGAGCCAAGGCTCATTGCACATGGAGCATGAGTTAAATCCTCATTGCACATAAAGCACGAGTAAACCATCATTTCACTTGAATTACCAAGAGTCAACACTCATTGCACTTGACGTATCATGATACTATTCTTTACCCAATGCATTGGAGTGCTATAAGGGCGCACCCTTCTTAAACATTTCATTTCATGCATAAGTGTGCCACATGGATCATAAAACAGGGAGTCATAAAACATAATCATTTATTCCATGATAAAGGAATGTGGAATTCATACATGAATCTTTACAATCAATAAGTAAATGTGCATAAAGGTGAATACCCTTGATGGAGAAATGGCATGGTATTCACTACAATGACATTGACTTAGAAAATCGGTGCGATTTCGGCAGCGTAACGGCGTGACATAAGAATTCATAAAAATTGTTGATGAGAGAAAAAGGGGTTCCTCATCATATTTACATATAATGGACAGTAATGAGGTCATATAGATACATGTACCAATAATTGTAATAGAATTTAGATTAATGATACAAAAATATTGCTTGAATGTAAAAGAGGAGAGAGAAGTTCCTTTCGGAATTTCGGCATAGTAACGGGTGTACATGGGAGGAATTTAATGAGAGAGAAAGGGGTCTCCCATAATTCAAACATAAATAGGGCAGCATGAGGGAGGTGTGAAACCATACCCCAACATTCATAATTGAAATTAAAAGGGCAAAACAACTTAAAGAAAATTGGACAAAATGGGAGAGGAAGAAAAACCCTTACTTGGAAGTGTGCTTCCAAAGGCTAGAGAGAGGCTTCTGAGAGGCTTCTTGGGAGCTTGGGGAACCTTGGGAGGATTATAGAGAGATTAGGGCAGATGTTGGACGAACTCCAAGGGCTTTGAGTGAGGATGAATTGGGATATTGGGTGGGTTTATAAAGAAAGGGTGAGGGAATTGTTTATTATTTAGTTTTGGGACCCCTTATATTAAATACACCAAAACACAAACCATGACATGGTTTTTGCCCATGGTTTTTGGAAAAGGGAAGAGGAAAAAAATATTTTATAAGTCCAAATTCATAACTTCTTAAAATAATAAGGTTGCTTTTGTGGAGCTGAGTCACACTCCCATGGAAATTAATTTAAAAAGGAAATGTGTTGAATAAGTTTTGAGGGGTCCATTAATGCTTTGAAAAGTATGTCAAACAAACCCAAAATCACAATATTTTAATATTAAAACTTATATTGTCTGAACATTAAGATTATAGTATTTTATTACATCACTATTGAGTCATTATGATGTCATAAAACACATTATATATTTAAATGGTTATTAATTTTTACCCAAAAATTTGATTGTCCTAGAAAATTATAAAAAAATCACCGTTGGATAATTTCAACGTCCTGATTCCTAAAATAACATTTATTTTATCTAAATAATTTTCTAAACATGTGAATTTTTACTTTTAAAATAAAAACCGACATTTATCAAAAATTCACGGGTTTTGACAGAAATGGATTTCAAACCTTAATAAAAATTTTAATTGCATTCATAAAATTATAAGATCATTTATATTTAATAAAAATTAATTGAATAATAATATTATTATTTTATTAAAATATTATTTAATTCAAAAATACCTTAATTTGATAAAATAGATTTCTTAATTAAATAATAACTAAAAACACCATTTGTACTTTAAAAACTATTTACAATGTATCAAAAATGACTAGAAATTATATTCATTATTATATAAAAAAAATGTACCTGAAAATAGTACTACATATTTGTTACATAACCCCTTAAAACAGCTGCATAAGACCTAACAGTAAGGTGTGTGAGGGTGACCGACTCTTGGGGTGGCTCAGATAACATCGCTCGAGTGGTAATCTCTATCAACTTCCACTTTTCCCGTAGACGGTCACGTTCGAGCTTGACATGATGAAGCTCATCTTCGACTTGGTCAAGGGAGAAGCCCAAAGACACCACCTCTTTTCTGAGCTCCGACAAATGGGCTTCTTATGGGGCAATTCTACTGGATGAGGCCATCGCTTCCTTTGTCTGAGTAAATTGGATTTGTTAAAGTCCAATATTTATACTAATCATGTGATCACTGTTCAACGGCTATATAAGAAATGGTCAAAATTCTTAACATATAACCAAAGAAGTTGAAATTTTATATAAACATAAAGAGACATTTAATTAGATCAAGAGTAATTTCCATTAATGAAACTTTGGGTCGTTATAATATTCCCCCCTTAATAAATTTCACCCTCGAAATTTTTCTTTTCCGACACTAAAAAAAATGTGGGTAACTCAGCTTCATCATATCCTCTAATTCCCAAGTTGCTTCTTCAAACTTGTGGTTTCTCCACAACACCTTGATAAGGGGCATTGTCTTATTTCATAGAAATTTTTCTCTACAATCTACGATCTTCACTAGTTGCTCCTCATAAGAAAGATCATCTTCCAATTGTACCACCTCAGAAGAGAGTACATGTGAAGGGTCTAGTATGTACTTCCTTAATATAGATACATGAAAGACATCATGTACATTGGCCATAGTAGTTGGAAGTGCTAGTCGATATGCCACAGCCCCGACACGATCAAGAATCTCGAAGGGGCCGATGTACGTTGGACTTAACTTACATTTCTTTCCAAACCTCATGACCTTCTTCCATGAAGATATGCATAGAAAAACCATGTCTCCAAATTTAAACTCAAGGTCTCATCGACGATTATCTACATAACGCTTCTGTTGACTCTGGGCTGCCTTGATATGCTGTTGAATGGTTTTCACCTTCTCCACCATTTCCTCGACCATTTCTAGTCCAAGAAACTTACGTTCACCAACCTCATCCCAACATGCCGGTGTTCTACACCTTTTCCCATACAGGGCTTCATATGGTTCCATTTGGATGCTCAAGTAGAAACTATTATTGTAAAATAACTCAACCAGAGGAAGATGTTGATCTCATCCTCCTTTAAAGTCCATTGGGCACACTCTCAACATATCCTCAAGTGTTTGAATAGTCCGCTCGGATTGGCCATCAGTTTGAGGATGATAGTCCGTATTGAAGTTTAGTTCAGTATTAAGAGCATGTTGTAGACTCTTCCAAAACATAGAGGTGAATCTTGGATCTTGGTCAGACACAATAGATACTGGTACTCCTTGAAACCTTACCACTTCCCTGATATATATCTGTGCCAGTTGATCTAAATAGAAATCCTCCCAAATAGAAATGAAGTGTGTAGTCTTGGTAAGACGATCCACAACAACACAGATTGCATTATTTCCATTGGATGTCCTTGGAAGTCCGGTGATGAAGTCCATGGTGATGTTCTCCCATTTCCATTCTGGTATGGGCAATGGTTGCATCATCCCCTTAGACTTCTGCCTCTCTACCTTAACTTGCTGACACACGAGGCACTTTGATGTATATTCAGTGATCTCCTTCTTCATATTATCCCACCAGAAGTTTTCTTGGAGATCTCGATACATCTTTGTCCTCCCTGGGTGAATAGATAAATTTTAACAATGTGCATCATCCTAAAGTTTATTATTTAGCTCCAGACTTGATGGAACACATAGTCTTTTCCCAAACCGCACAATTCCTTCTTCATTAACATTAAACTCTAAGGATTTCACTTTTTTGATAGCTTCCACTTTTTCCTGAATTCCCACACCATCCTTTTGAGCATCCATTAACCTTTCCAAAAGAGATAGTTGAGAAATCATTTGTGAAAGTATTGATGATGTTCCCTTCTTTATGATTCCCACTTCCATCCTTATCAAGTATAAGAAGATTGGATCCTTCTCAATTCTCATCATTGATAGAATTGCTGGGTCCTTTCTACTTAGGGCATCTGCCACCTTGTTCTCTTTCCCATGGTGGTAAAGTATTGAACAGTCATAATCCTTGATGAGCTCTATCCATATTCTCTAGCGCATATTAAGATCTTTCTATGGGAATATATATTTAAGTCTCTTGTGGTCATTATATATCTCACATTTCTCCTCATAGAGATAATGCCGCCAGATTTTCAAGGCAAAGATCACAGCCGCTAACTCCAGATCATGTGATGGATAGTTTCGCTCATGGATTTTTAATTACCTTGAGGCATAGGATATCACTTTATCCTTATGAATCAGCACACAACCTAATCCCTTCTTTAAAGCATCACTGAATACCACAAAACTTTCCCCACTTGTTGGTAAATTGATCACGGGTGAAGTTATAAGCTTCCTTTTCAACTCCTTAAATCTTTCTTTTCATTTGTCACTCCAAGAAAACATTACTCCCATTCGAGTTATCTTGGTAAGATGGTTGGAAAATCGTGAGAAATTTCTCACAAATCGTCGATAATATCCAGCTAACCCCAAGAAGCTACGGATATCCGTTACCAATGTTGGCCTCGACCATCCCTCAATTGAATCTATTTTGGAGGGGTCCATAGATATTCCATTGCTTGTGATGATATGGCCCATGAATGAGACCTCCTTCAACCAGAACTCACACTTGTTGTGCTTTGCATAGAGCTTCTCCTTGCGCAAAGTCTCTAGTACAGTTTTTAAATTCTACTCATGAACCTCCTTGGTTTTGGAGTATATTAGAATCTCATCTATAAAGACTTCCACAAATTTGTCAAGGTAATCTCTAAAGAATCTATTCATCAAGTCCATGAATATTTTTGGAGCATTGGTGAGTCCGAAAGGAATTACTATGAATTCATAGTACCCGTACCTTGTACGAAAAGTAGCCTTGGGGACATCTTCCTTTTCACCCTTACTAGATAATATCCTGACCGCAAATCCACCTTGGAGAAGTATTGTTCTCCACGCAGCTAGTCAAACAATTCATCGATTCTTGGGAGAGGATACTTGTTCTTTATCATTATTTTGTTAAGTTCACGATAATCGATGCAAATCACTGACCCATCCTTCTTCTTGACGAAGAAGACTGGTGCACCCCATGGTGAAGAACATGGGCATATAAACCCTTTATCCAGATTCTCCTTTAGTTGTTTCCTCAGCTCTTCAAACTCAACAACATCCACTCTATATGGAGTCTTGGATATTGGTAGAGCCCCATGTATAAGTTCAATTGAGAACTCAACATCTCTTCTAAGAGGAAGACCAGGAAGTTCCTCAGGAAGCACTTCAGTGAATTCCCTCACAATAGGCATTTCTTCAAGGATGGTTTCTTCCTTGGGCTCAATCATCTGAGCCAAATACGTGTGCTCATAAGGCAGTAATATCAATGCTCGAGAATATGGAGCTAAAGTGGATTCATCTTCCTCCTGACCCTTGTAAAGAATCGGGGGTCGACTCTCCATATGGAGTATGATTTCCCTCTCCCGATAATTTATGTTGGCTATATATAAGGAAAGACAATCCTTGCCAAGAATTGCATCAAATTCCACCAGAGGGATTATGATGAGGTTCGCTGGGAAATTCATTCCACAGATTATAACAGGGGAGGACTTATATTCATGGGATTCAATGATTTACCAATTTTTCATACTCACCGACATCTTTACTTCCATGATATGTGGTGGTGTTAGGATTGTTCTACTAAACTTTCAAGATATAAAATAATGTGTAGAACCTGAATCAAAAATTACGTTCGCTATTCTTGAATGAATAACTAGCGTACCTATCACCACTTCGTTGTCGGGGTTCACTTCGGCAGAAGTGATGGAAAAAGCTCTTCCTTTCTGCCTTGGAGGTTGTTGGTTTTCTCCGAAAACCCTTGGATTAGGGAACTGATTTGCAAAATGACCCGGTTCATTGCATTGGTAGCATTGAACAATATATTTAGGTTCGAACTGAGCGTTCCTCTCCTCTTTCGTAGCTGTGGGTCTTTCTTTCCGACAGTTAACAGCTACGTGCCCTTGTCTTCCACACCTAAAGCATTTTCTCGTCCCCTTAAGGCAATTTCTAGGGTGCTTCTTTCCACACTTTTGGCAAGTGGGGTGCTGGATCTTCTTAGCACCGTTGGATTTATCCATCGTACCACCGGCATTGAATTCCACCTTACGCTTCTTGTCCCCATGATACCCATGTGATTCCTCGATCTCCATTTCAACCTTGAGGGCACATCGGTCAATTTCCTCATAGCTGTCGATGTCACAGATCGCTAATTCTTTCCGCAAGCTTGGCTTCATCCCACCAAAGAAGTGATCAACCTTCCATTCGGGGGTAAGGACAAAGCCGGATGCATATCGTGCAAGCCTTGTGAAGTTTTCCTCACACGCTCCAACAGATTCTTCATCTTTTTTCTTGAGGGAATGGAAGTCCCTTTCCATCTTAAGCTGGTGGGTGCGTGGAAAATATTTATTGAAAAACATCTTCCAGAAATCCTTCCATTCCAACACCTCGATCTCCTCCTCAGGCTTCATATTTTTGATCAACGTCCACCATTGATCAGCTTCACCCTCCATCCGATAAGCTGCTAGAAGAACCTTCTCTTGTTCATAACATTGTTGGATGGAGAGTATCTTTTCGATGGAGTTGATCCATTGTTCAGCGATCGTGGGATCGGATGATCCACTAAAAGTAGGAGGCCTTTGTCTCATAAATCTCTTGATAGTGACTTGTTCTTTCTTAGGGGGGGGGGGTTGAACATTCCTCTTGACCCGTGATTCTATTCAAGACATGAGTTAGCTGAGAGAGAAGCGTGACAAAGTTCGTGATTCCCGCTCCCATGGATTTGGCATCTCATTAGTACAGTCATCACACTGATCTTCACAATGGTTTTTAGACTGAGTCCTCCTATTACTGGCCATTGGCTGGAATAAAAGGAAAGTTAGGGGTAACACATAATGGTTAATCCAAAGACATAAGTTTATGACTTAAAAATAAACTTTCATTTCCTTAACTCATGAGTCTATAGGCTTCAATCTAGGCTTTTCATGATCTACTTTCTAACATATATTCTTAGGGGTATTTTTTTAATTCCCTTAATAAGGGTTCATAATAAGCTTGTGAATTTATCAAAACATATCCCCCGGTAGTGTTGTAACCAAGAGTGCATCAAGGCCTGTTGTTGTTCACTAGTTCCCATTCGAGTCTAGCTCAAAGCGGTGTTTTCGGGTTTTACCCCTAGGATACAATTGTGCCAAGCCGCATCTACCTGCTCGTATCCAGACAGGGATGTATTTGTCTGATAAAACACTTACTCAGTACTTACCAAAACTTAGGGATATTTTTATTATACTTAATCTTTTCTCTAGGGAATTACTAGGGTTTCCTAATCCCAAAAATAACTAAACCTATCCTCTGATACCAACTATGACAACCCTACTTTTTATTACAACTTAAACCTAATTTATTACATAAAATATCACTTGATACAACAAATAAGATCGAGAGGTTTAGTGTCTTTGGGGAATAGTATCTTTACATAAAGACTTAAAACATTAAATATAACATCTTTATTGAAAACATCCTTTGCATGACCACTACATTCCCTCGTACTTAGCATTGCATGGGATAACATGAGGATATGCATAAAAAAGGGTGATCTATAAAGCCCAGTAAAGGAGTACACATGGAATAACATGAGGAGTATAATACATGTTAGACAATAGTAATATCAATAGATCATAAGAAAAACATTAATATAAAGTCATGATAAATCATGATAATCAAAACATGGAAATGTGGCAATAACACTTAACATGGAATTAACATGAGCCAAGGATCATTGCACATGGAGCATGAGTAAAATCCTCATTGCACATAAATCACGAGTAAACCCTCGTTGAACTTGAATTAGAATGAGTCAACACTCATTTCGCATGATGTATCATGATACTATACTTTACCCAATGCATTGGATAGCTATAAGGGTGCACCCTTCTTAAACATTTATTTCATGCATAAGTGTGCCACATGGATCATAAAACATGGAGTCATAAAACATAATCATTTATTCCATGATAAAGGAATTTGGAATTCATACATGAAAATTTACAATAAATAAGTAAATGTGAATAAAGGTGAATACCCTTGATGGAGAAATGGCATGGTATTCACTACACAATGACATTGACTTAGAAAATCGGTGCGATTTCGGCAGCGTAACGGCGTGACATAAGAATTCATAAAAATGGTTGATGAAAGAGAAATGGGTTCCTCATGATATTTACATGTAATGGACAGTAAGTAGGTCATATAGATACATGTCCCAACAATTGTAATGGAATTTAGATTTATGATACAAAAGTATTGCTTTAATGTAAAAGAGGAGAGAGAAGTTCCTTTCGGAATTTCGGCATAGTAACGGGTGTACATGGGAGGCATCTAATGAGAGAGAGATGGGTCTCCCATCATTCAAACATAAAGATGGAAATATGAGGGAGGTTCTAAATCATACCCCAACATTCATAATTTAAATTCAAAGGGGAAAACAACTTAAAGAAAATTGGACAAAATGAGAAAGGAAGAAAAACCCTTACTTGGAAGTGTGCTTCAAAAGGCTAGAGAGAGGCTTGTGAGAGGCTTCTTGGGAGCTTGGAGAACTTTGGGAGGATTATATAGAGAGTAGGGCAGAGTTTGGATGAACCCCAAGGGCTTTGAGGGGGGCAGGAAGTGGGAGCTTGGGTGGGTTTATTTAGGAAAGGTGAGGGAATTCTTTATTATTTATGTTTGGGACCCCTTATATTAAATTAATCCAAACCACAAACCATCCCATGGTTTTTGCCCATGGTTTTTGGAAAAGGGAAGAGCAAAAAAATATTTTATAAGGCCAATGTCCGAAATTCTTAAAATAATAAGGTTGCTTATGTGGAGGTGAGTCACACTCCCTTGGAAATTAATTTAAAATGGCAAAGTGTTGAATAAGTCTTGAGGGGTCCATTAATGCTTTGAAAAGTAAGTCAAACAAACCCAAAATCACATTATTTTAATGTCAAAACATATATTGTCCGAAAATAAAGATTATAGAATTTTATTACATCACTATTGGGTCATTATGATGTCATAAAACACATTATATATTTAAACGATATTTAATTTTTACCCAAAAATTTGACTGTCTCAGAAAATTATGAAAAATTAACCATTTGATAATTTCGACATCTTGATTCCAAAAATAATATTTATTTTATATAAATAATTTTCTAAATATTTGAATTTTTACTTTTAAAATAAAAACCGACATTTATCGAAAATTCACTGGTTTTGAAAGAAATAACTTTCAAACATTAATAAAAATTTTAATAGCATTCATAAAATTATAAGATCATTTATATTTAATATAAATTAATTGAATAATAATAATAATATTTTATTAAAATATTATTTAATTCAGAAATCCCTTAATTTAATAAAATAGATTTCTTAATTAAATAATAACTAGAAACACCATTTGTACTTTAAAAACTATTTACAATGTATCAAAAATGACTAGAAATTATATTCATTATTATATACAAAAAAAATTAGGTGCATGAATATTGTACTACTTATTTGTTACATAACCCCTTAAAATAGCTTCATAATACCTAAGGGTAAGGTGTGCGATGGTGACCAACTCTTGGGATGGCTTGGATAACATTGTTCGAGTGGTAATCTCTATCAACTTCCACTTTTCCCGTAGATGGTCACGTTCGAGCTTGACATGATGAAGCACAGCTTGGGCTTGGTCAATGGAGAAGCCCAAATATACCACCTCTTTTCCATGATCCGACAAATGGGCTTTGTATAGGGCAATTCTACTGGATGAGGTCATCGCTTCCTTTGTCTAAGTAAATTGGATTTGTTAAAGTCTTATATTTATACTAATCATGTGATCACTGTTCAACGGCTATATTAGAAACGGTCAAAATTTTTAACATAAGACCAAAGAAGATGAAATTTTATATAAACATAAAGATACATTTAATTAGATCAAGATGAATTTCCATTAATGAAACTTTGGGTCATTACATGGAAAGTGTACCTTTCACCACATCGTTATCATACTCCACATTGCCGATAGAAATTTCATGTGAAATTCCTTTTCCTTTGGCCTTAAGAGTTTGTTGACATCAATCATCATGAACAACCCTTAGATTAGGGAATTGATTAGCATAATTCCCCATTTCCTTGCACTTGTAACATTGAAGTGTAGCAGGTGCATTCTATGTAGTCTTTTCAATGTTTGCATCACCAAACATCGTTTTCCCATCATTTCCACATTCAAAATCTCGATGACCTTATTTTACACATTTGAAACATTTACTTGTCCCTTTAAGAAAATTCCCTTCATGTTTCCATCCACACTTTGAGCATATGGGAAAACTCATCTTCTTTTAAGTGTGGTCTTTATATTTCCCTTTGAATTCCATTTTCCTCTTTTTATTAAACCCATATGACTGATGGGTTACTCCAATCACCATCTCAAACTTGAGAGCACATCGAACAATTTTCTCATATAAATTGAAGTCATATATGGCTAACACCCTTTGAACACTTGGTTTTAAGCCACTCAAAAATCAATTGATCTTACTCTCAGGTTGGATAATAATTCCAGAAGCGTACGTTGTAAGTCTTGTAAAATTTGCTTCGTAGGTACCAACAGATTCACCATCCTTTTTCTTTAGTTCAAGAAACTCCTCCATCTTTGTTCAAATAATATGAGGTAAGTAATTATTGAAAAACAATTTCTTGAACTCGTCACATTCCATGGATTCAATTTCATATTGGGTCCTTGTATTCTTGATAAGATTCCACCATTGATCAGATTCACCTTCCAAATGATATAATGCTAGGATGACTTTATCATGTTTAGAACATTGTAGAACTGAAAATATCTTTTCAGTGGTACTAATGCATTGTTCATCCACTAATGGATCATTACACTGACTGAATGATGTTGGACCCTGCCTCATGAAGGATTCAACAGAAAATTTCTCCTTCCTTTGCTCGTTTGGAAGTCCTTCATGATTCATAGCTTGAGAAAGTTGTGTGAGAATGGATACAAGATTTATCATTCCATCTCCCATAACGTTTGGTTTCTCAGGGGAACAATCATTGCATTGCCCATCACATTCCGCATTAACAGGGTTCCTTCAGGTTCCATCCATTGACTAAAACCAAGAAGAATAGTGTGAGAAACAATAATTATAACTAGAAAACAACATAATCAGTAATAAAATTTCACACTTTAGGTCTTATCATAGGTTACTCATGGCCATTTCTAAAACACTAAGATTGGGTTCTGTGCTTAGACATATCCTTAGGGTTTTTACTAAGTTTTTCACATCCTAGTTTCCAAAGGTTCACTATACCTTTCCTATAATACCAACTATAACGACCCATACATTACATACATTGTTATTACTTAAAAATTGAAGCACACTTCCTACAACATATATCAAAACCATGAAATGACCATATAGGTATAGTGTCTTTAGAAACTCGGAAATATAAAAAACTGGTTCATAAATCATCTACACTATCTCCCTTTTATTTTATCATATCTAGAGTCACTTTTGGAATATTTTACTTAATACCCTTCTTCCTGTCCTGGGGAAAAGAAAACATGCAAAAGGGTGAGGTCAAATGCTCAGTAAGGGTAAAAAAGGAAATATAAATCATATCATATTCATAATAACATTACATTTTGAAAATCATAACCTGAAAAAGAGATCATAATATCATAACATGGGATAAATCATGGAAGTGAAATGTAATCCCAATAATCATAACATAAAACATGAAACTTTGTGGCATACACACATAATCATAGAGAATTATTTCTTAGTAGTCAAGACTCATTTCCAAGACTATCCTAGCGGACAAATTCCATATTTGAACCGGGTTCACTCTTTGTTTTAGTCTTCTATCACTGAACCGGATTAACCTATCATTCCAGTCATGTCTATCTAATGAGATATAAATCTTTACCCAATGCATTGGAGGGAGATATAGGTCTCACCCATCTCATAATGATACCATTCTTATGTGTTCCACAAGATCATAAATCATACGTCATATCATAACCCATGTAATAAAAATTGGATTCTTAAACATCATGCCATCATAACATAATCCATATAAGATAAAAGGAAATCATAAAAATAATTCCATCATAACATAATCAAATCAATGTAAAAAATAGGGATAGAAACAGAACCCTATCTTATCTTAGATGGAAACTAATTTTGATAAAACGCTTTAACTCCATTTTTGAAGAAAATATCATTTCTACTTAAAAAACATTTTTTCTTTCTTAAAAAGTCATACAATATTAAACTAAAAAAAGGTTGATTAAAAATAAACTTGAAAACATGTAAAGGAAGATTCATGTAAATAATGTTCTATGAAATCATAAAAATCCATTAATGTCGTATAAGTTAAAAAACATTCTTCTCGTACTTTGGCCACAAAAGTCAAAAAGTGTCTCATAATGAAAATGTCAAAAGATTCCTTTCATATCTTTTACTAAAAATTCACCAATAGGTTAAATTCAATTTAAAAAATTGTAGGAGGATAGAAATAGTATTACATATTCAGGAAACATGGATTTTGATGATAAATATTCCCCAGTAAATTTGATAGTGTAAACAATCTCAGATAAAAATGAGATTGCGATATTTTCCTTTACCTTAGGTCTGATATGCTTCGTTTTTATTCGAACCTCCTGTATAATGATTTAAATAATGTAATTTACTAATTAATAAATCTTATACATTGTTATTATATCATATAATATCATATTATTATCTTATTATTAATAATATTTCATTGCTACTTGTTATTCGGGTGTTCATTGCTTTATGTTGTTACGTGTGTTTTGTTGGATAAATTCTTATTATTATTTTTAGATTATAGATACATCAATTACAGAATGTTATTAGTATAATATATATTATATTTATCCATTTAAATAATTTATATAATCATTATTCAATGAATATCATGCAGAACGAGTCGCATCACATCGTGGAGATGGTAGGCCGTACGTACGCACGAGCAATTATATCATTCCCATGTTTGTGGAATTGTATTTAAGTGAATGATAGAATATCTTAGAACTAGAATCGTGTCATAATAACCATATGCAGTTATTCTTTACATCATTATACCCATCCATTTAAGGTGGCGTTGTAAAAACATATTACACCACATTGTGGAGACGGTATTCTGTACGTACGCACGTGCGGTGATTTTGTTTTTCGTAGGATGGATAGAAGGTGAAATAGGTTTGTTTCCTTTTCATAATAATATATCTATATATGAGTGATACTGATGTGATTACTTTATAATGAATCAACAAAATCCGAAGAAGTAGAATAAGAAATGAATTTGAAAGAATTGGTAAAGGATGTTACCTCTTCTTTGATGCGCCTCTTCTAAACCTCCCCTTAGGGCACTAACGTTGGTCTTTGAAGAAGAACATAACCTCTATTAAGTTTCTAGGGATGTTTAGAAGGTAAATGGGCAGTGTTTGGCCAATCTCGAAGGCTCTAAATTGTGTAAATAGGAGAGGTAGGAGGTTCCCTTTTATAAGGGAGGAGAGGGGCACCTTAGAAAAAACATAAAATATTATTTTATAATAAAGTCATATTCGATTTTTAATATCTCTAATTTAATTTATTTCAAAGATAAGGTGGGTATTGGTCGAAATCCTCTCAACCTATAGGTTTTAGATAAGTTTAATTTACTATTTTAACCATATAATTTAGATTTAAATCTAAGTTATACAATTTATCTTTTACCGTGTCTTCTTGTTTTCTTACTCTATATGGATTATAAACTTACTATAACAAGCCAAATAAACCCCAAGTGGTTAATTATTAATATATATAACCTTATCTAAGTAATATTTCCGAACCATAGATTTTTAGGAATAAAATAACAATTAATAATATAATAGTTTTTAAAAAACTATTTTATGTCAATTTTGACACTATTTGGTAATTGATTTTTGTTAAACTCATAACAGAATTATTAGTTAGAAAAACTTTAATTAAATCAATAATAACAAGTCATATTAACCTATAAAATTATTTTAATTAATAAAAAGTATCAAATTACATTTATTTGGGTATTTATAATATCAATTATGTCAATATTTCATTAATAAGGTAATTATTGCATCATCATTGTGTCATAAATAAATTAACATATTTAAAGTTTAAAAATTATCAATAAAATACCATTATGTAGGAAATCGTTTTATATTACTAATTAATATTTATAGTAAAATTTATCTTATGTATAACCCTATATTAAAAAAAATTTAGTTATTAAACTTTGATTTTAACTCTTTTAACTCTTCTTTAAATAAAATAATAATAAGTGTCCTAATCTAATCCATGTAGATCTAAATGGTAATATTTTATTCCTAAGGTTATTTTTGGTCGAATTAAACTTATCCAATAGAATAAAGACATGTGTTAGAGTAATAATAATATCATTTTTACCCTTAATTACCCTATTTACTTTTAATTGTGGTAAATAAAATTAAAAAGTTACTATTAAATTAAAATAATTTTTATCTTATTGTACCAAATTTTACTCATTGATATTAACTGTGTCTCTTGTATTTTCTATATTCAACTCAAAGAAGAGGAAAAATTAAGTTTTATGTACAATTGAAAATGCTCCTAAGAGTTGGGTGAAAGACGGTAAAAAGTTCAATAAAATTATAATGTATCTATATTATTATAAAATTACTCCAATGAATTACGTTGAACTTATATAGTTATTATGTATCTATTTTTACCTAAAATAAATTTAAATAAAATAATGATTATTTAAAAAAATCGGTGTTAACCAATAACTCAGTGTTTTCACTATTCATCAAAAATTGAAAGTTTTCAGAAAAATACCAAAAATTCACCCTAGGGTAATGTCAATATTTTGTATCGAAAAACGAAGTCCCTTTAGAAAGATAAAATTTATAAAATTTTAAAAATTGGGTATTACTATTCATAACGGCTTGTTTATATAATATTTTAATAACATATCGTTGTTTAGCGAAACTCGGTATTGCTAACAACACAAGCTATCGAGGAAGGTTGCTCTTGCATGTACGCAAGCCAAAATGGTGTTCTGTGTAGTGAAATATTCCTTTGGTGATGCACAAAACATAATACATATTAACAAAATATTTCTCATAAAATCTCGGGTGTTACAACTGATGTGTTCATAGGAACATCAAATAGAGGAAATCATAGACCTAATCCTAAGGTGGATAACCACATTTTCCTAAAGAGGTGGGAAAATCATATCTCAGACATTTTACCTAACCCCTATATTCTTCCCTAACATGGTATACAGGGCCACCAAGTTCAAATCAAATCATCTAATTGAGGTGGTTCATGTGCCCCACTGGTTGAGAGATAGGGTCTCTTATAAAGTTTTCATACTCTGGGTGCTACTTGACATTATGATCGGTAGTGATCCTTTTATATTCCTCACTTTGAAGTAAGGCAGGTATCCTAGGTTTTGATTCAACTTTTGGTGCAACCTCGGATGGTTCTTTAGTCTTGGAATGTCCCTTGAATTTTTCAACATACTAATGGTAAGGTGTTAATGTCTCATTAGGTGGAATCCTAATACCTAGAACCAGTCACTACTAATGAGTATGGGTGCCTACCAGGGGTCTTTATAGTACTGTGTCACCCCTTGAGGTGGGTTTTCCCATTCATGCTCTGTCTCAACATCTCTATTTCTCTGATCTTTTAGTGGTTCAGTAGAGACTACATCGAATATGCAAGTGGTGAGAGATGATTCCTCATTTTTGGACTATAGGCTGGATTGATGCTCCCATCAATACTAAAAGATATGTGTGAAATGGAGTGAGGAATAATACTTATATCCTCTAATATGTATGTATAGATACGCCAATTCCATGACCCCAAAAACAAAATAAAGGCCCTTAATTTTGGTTTACTGTTGAGCCTAACTATTTCTATAGGACTCACGATGCATAGCTACTTGGAGTGTTGTGATCTCAACCCTCATTCACTGTTGGTGAATGATATTGAGGTGCTTCTATAACCCTTGGTGGGTTAGCTAATGGAATTGACGTTGGTTAATGTTTGCACAAATGTTTTGTAAAAAACTATATATTCCTTGGTGATAGACTTCGATATAAACAAATATAGAGCTTCATGTGGACAAAACATGAATAATCGCTGGTCTATGGATAGAATATCCCACAATACCTCTTGTTCACTATGAGGGGGATAGTCTATAACCTATTTGGACAAATAATTTATTTTTTTAGGCCGACGTAAGGATGGAGGTATCAGTTTAAAAATTCATTATGGCTGATTTATCGAAAGATGGGGCACCACATGATTCAAAAATCTGCTACATTCTTTAATATTCCATGGAGGCGAAACCATCTTAAAGATCATATCCATATTAGATGGGAGTGTTTACCACATCCTTATACATAAAGTTTTAAGAATCCATTTGGGGCTGAGAAAAGTGTTTACCATCATTTGAGGGTATCAACACAGACCTTGACATGTATAAAAATTCTTATTTGGGGTAGATAGGAGGGAAACTGAAGATCATAGAGATGGTTGTACTATGATTCCTTATATGGAGTTCAGAATTTCTTCCACCTATAGGAATATGTGGAGGGATCTGGGGATCAAATATAACTAGGCTTCTGGGATTGTATGCCCCAATTTATGGGCATATACTAGAGACTCGGGTAACTACGGTGAAGGTTCCCTCATCAATTCATCCATCTCTTTATTGTATGAGAGTTAGATTGTTCCATGATGCTTCCTAGGGTAAAACCTCTAAAGTCATGAGACATATCCATGGGAGAGATGCTGAGAGTCACTTGGATTTTCCCCAACTGTGTTACAACCTATACCGTGTGAATAGAACTACGATGGGTTTTCTCCCTCATTCTATCGGATAGTTTTTTAGAGAAGGGAATGCATTCAAAATAGTTAGGTCCTCTATGAAATTTGGTGGTGGTGTGTGGAGAAGACTTGCACATATTTTCAGTGGTGAAAGGAGGAGTGTCACATCGGTTTACGGTAGTAAGTGTAGGGTCTCCGTTATAGTTTATGGTGGAACTGGTAGGACATCATCAATGGTATTCCTCATCATAGGATAACATTTAAGAACTTCCAGGGGCACCCCTGACTGTGAGATTCAACTTGGCCTTCCTGAGAGGTAGGTGGGGTCTTGATCCATGGAAGGAAAAGAAGGATACCTATTGAGTAGTTGTATGGATCTGATGAGATGATCTAGTGGTGTAAATGGAGATGCAGAAGGTTCCTTCTGTTAGGACACATTTCAGGTATTCCCTTAGTGTCAACAATAGATATTCTTGACTATGCAGGATGAATGGGGATAGAATCAACCCATTAATCAACCTATAGGGTTATTCAGTGCTGGGAGTAGTGAGTCCTGGTGGGATCCCTCGTGGGAATCCCCTGAGTGGTGACCATAATAGTTACATCTTGAACATCCCTCACTTCCTTGGTGTATGGGAGTGAGCTATGAGAGTGATCTAGGGAGAGTCTCCCAATCTTTTTCTCTATTATAATGGGGGTGGTTTCCCTTATATGGCCCTCATAAGTGGAATTTTCATCAAGGAACATATGAATTTAGTTCTTAATGGGACATATCTCTGGTGGTGATGACTCATTCTATTTTATATCAGTGAAAAAGTGAATTGATCACCCACCTTTGGATGATCCTAGATGTTCAAATGTGGCATGGAAACCTAGTTTATAAATAGGTAGTGGATATCATTATAGGAATATAATCATGAAATATTGGTAAACCAATACTTCCCCTAAAACAATACATGTTTTCATTAGGTCATCATTTTCCTACAGTTTGAGTCTTGTATGGCATATGGATTCAACCATCCATATAGATATTTTGAAATAAATTACCAATGACCAAAAATATTCTATTATTCCAAAAACAATGTAGGTATCCATGCTAATGATTTCATAGATTAATGATGTACACGTTTATCTTCCCTAAGTCAAAATAGAGTTTCATGTTGGGATCATTGCTTTCCTGGTAGTACATGGCACAAAATAACAGTATCGAGTGACATGAAAATTTGATGGTGGCCAAATATTAATACTCCCCCTAGTTAAATGAGAATATTTTCATTATAGGGCCATTTTTTCTGATTCATTCCATTGGGGTTGTGAAAAGTGATTCTTTTTCCCTATATTCGTACTTTCCAAATGTAGGTGGGTTTCATCAAGTTAATCAGTGACGTTGGCTCCTTCATCGAAACCAGATGATGGGATGTCAGTTCCTACATCCATGGATCACCCCTTGAGGCACATCACTAAGTCTAGTTTCCCCGCATAGATTTAATTATTGTTTGTGAAACTCATTCCTAGTTCCATATCGAGGTGGAATCCAATTAATTACACTACATCTATCTCAATAAAAAAGCAATATTCTGTTAGACGATATAGTAACATTGGGCTTCTCTGATAATTTAAAGATGTTGGGTTTTTTGGGAACCTATAAATTATTATTCATTATGATGTAATATTATGTGTGATGCACCATATGCATGGAAACTAAGGCATCCCATATTTTCCAGGATGTAGATAATTCGAGGGGAATAAGCCTTATGAGACATTTTATATTAGGAATACTATGTTTATTGTATATTGTAGGGCTTCAAGATCAGGTCACAAGTTTAACATATTGTAAAGATGGATCAGGTGTAGGTTTAATGTCTTACAAGGAAATGATAGTAAAAGGTTTAATGTCTTTCAGTTATATCTTTGTTGTTATGTGTATCCCCATTTGGAAAGATATAACACATGGGATTTTGTGGAATATGTTCCAAGGTGGGAATATTTTACACTAGTATGTTTATGGAACATGTCCCCATGGGGGAATATTACACACTTTGGATTTTGGTGGAGTGTGTCCCCCCGGTGGGGGGGATATTTTACACTTGGGATTTGGATAGAGAGTATCCCCGGGATGGAGTATTTTAAACATAGAATTTTGTGGAGTGTTTACCCATTGGGGAAGATTTCAAACTAGATATTTGCTAGAGTGTGCCCCCAGAGGTATATTTCACAATTGGATTTTTGTGGAGTTTGACCCCAATGGGGATATTTTTCACTTGTGATTTGGGTGGTGTGTGTTCCTTGGTGGGAGATTTCACACTTGGGATTTGGGTTCTGTGTGTCCCAATGTGGAAGCCATAAAACATCATATTTGGTGGAGTGTGTCCCAAGGTGGGAGATTTCACACATGGGATTTGGTGTAGTGTTCCCCCAGGGGGAATATTACACACCTGTATTTAGTGGTGTGTTCTCTCAGGTGGGGAGATTTCATTCTTGGGGTTTTCAGTATTGAACCTCAGGTTGGTGTCCCATGTACCATTTTTAACAGATAGAGATCAAAAATCATGTAGTTAAATGAAGCGGTTTATGGTTGTGTGATTGGATAGGTACCTGAATTTTAACATCATACAGTAGGGTTACTCATTTCATGGAATTAGATTAAATGATGTGTGGTGTGCTACTTTTGTATGGAGGCTTCCCATGGGTGATGGCGGTATAATGACTTGCCATTTAAGGGGAGGAGTGGAAGACCATGATGATCATACATATGTAATACTTTATTCATCACAAAGGGTAAGGAAATAGTTTAATTTCATGTGATGAAGATGTTTTCAAAAAGTTTAACATCATGTGACTAGGATGTGAAGCTAGATAATTTTACATCTTCTTGACCATACATTGAGCTAGGTTTTTTTATGTCTTGTGTCTCAGGCATGGATGGGGATACACCTTGAGGGGGTCCATTTCAAATAGAGGGGAATATCAAAGAAAGGGAATATTTATTAATATAGAATGGGTTTTCCCTATGTGATTCCACCATTAAGTCATATACTTCCACTACTCATATGCATCTACGCAAGTCATGGAAAATAAACTTCCCTGCAGGAGTGGAATTCAGGGGGCCTAATGTTAGGATTCCTATTCTTAATATTAATGACAAATATGGTTCCTATGATTAGGTGAAAAGTCAAGGTAATGGTCAAATCCATTCTTGAAGCATAGGGGGTGATGTTTAGGGCTGATAGTGTTGTTGTGTTTATCATTATTATATTGAAAAATAATAGGGTTTCACAAGATATGGGATCTAACACAAGTCCAACACAAGTATTTAGGAAGAATGGGTGAGTGAAACATTTGGTGTGGTTCACATATTAGTGTTTTGTGAAGGATGGTTCAATTGGATGAACCAAAATAGCCTTCAGAGGTGTTGTATGAGGAACTCTCAACCACCAGAAAAATTAAATTAGGGACCACATGAGGTTGGTATTATAAGGCCCCGGCCTTAAAACCTTACATAATCTTGAGTTATCACAAGATTACATGTTGAAAATATTTTCAGTTTTAGAGTTTTAGAGAATTATATCTTGAAACTTGCATTACATTCCACATTTAAACAAAGTGGTAACATAAAAGATAGTATTCATTCTTTCCATCAACGGAAACATATTGAAAATAAAACATGGATTCTTTCTTGACACATCCTTGACACTATCATCACATCATGTACCTTTCCCTTGACCTGTGAAAAACATTTCAAAAACTTGGGATGAGCATAAAAAGCTTAGTAAGGGTTATAAAAATATGGAAAGGAAACATGAGTTCATATATACATAAGAATGAAATCATACTTTACCCATAAAACATAGGCACTTTAACATACCTCATCATATCATGAATAAATCATACAAATCATAAGACATAAAGGTAACTTGAGGCATTCATAACATTCTTACGTAGGGAGTAACCCTCTTGTTTACATTTGGAATACCCATCATAGTATATTCCCTAAAATCTCTTCGGAGAAACCTTAACGTTTCACTCCTTCGCGTTACCCAATGCATGGGAGAGCTATATCGGGCTCACCCGCACTTAGTTTATCACAGAACCACCCATTTTCAAAACAATGCCCAGGAACCATAACATGAATGTATCACATAAAACATGCATAAAGGAAACATAACATTTCCACATTTCAATCACAATATAACATTTTAGTATATTGAAATAATGAATCCATTCAAAAAGAAACCATTTCCAAAACCATTTAAAACATTTAATAAAGAGATTTTTGAATCCAAGTGTCCCATACCACCTTGAATCTTAAAATTTTAAACCATTAATATCCATATAAATAAATCCTTAAAACCATTTTGAAAACATGGTTATTAATAAGAACAAATAATTAAAACATTTAAAGCGATATTTTGGTTAAAGGGGTTTTACCAAAAATAGAGACACTTGAATACAATAATTGAGGAATAACATTTAGTCAGAACTTTATAATATCATGAGAATAAATGGATTCATGATATAATACTCCAAAGGACAGTATATACACTATATAAGAGTGAATTGGTGCATAACAACAATGAACTCTCAATAGAAATGTCAAATGTGATGAAATCCCTTATAAAGAAGGTATCCATAAATTAAGGACAAATCAATCTCAAAAATATGTGTGAAAAATATAAATACACCCAATATAAGTGTATATTAACTGTAAAAAAATAAAATTTCATTCACATATATTCAATGGATGACATATTCAATGACTACATGTTGAACCCAAAGAAATCGAAATTGGGTTAAAAAGTTCCCTTGACAGCCTAACAGCATCACATCAAAATGAGTTGATGAGAGATAAAAAAGTGTATCTCATCACATGGACATAAAATTTACATCAATAAGGATATATGAGAACATATCCCAACATAAAAATATGTAAATTAAAAGACCCAACAAAAGAAGTCTTTTAAAAAAGAGGAGGGTGAAAGGTTCCCTTACCGACTTGGGTATCTTTCAAAACATACACCCAATGAAAGAAGGAAAATAAATAATTGATGTAAATACTCATAAAGGAAATTATATTACAAAAAGAGTAGAATAATTTCAGTAAATGCACCACTCAAAGGAAATTGTGGCAAATGTAGCATAAATCTCACATGAATAAATGTGAGATGAAAAATCTCTTATGAAAACTCGGCAGCCTAACGACGCCACATAAAACTTCCAAAAATGGATTGATGAGATAAAATAGGGTATCTCATCACATTAAAACAAAATTTGCAGAAATAGGAATATTAAAGAACATCCCCCGTCATAACAAATAGGATCTTAAAAGAGGTGACATAAAGGGGAGTACTTAAAGAGAAAGAGAGAGGTTAGATCTCTTACGAAAATTCAGCAGCCTAACGACGCCACTCGAAACTTCCAAAATGGATTGATGAGAGAGAATAGGGTCTCTCATCATATGAACATAAAAATTACAGTAAGAGTGATATAAATGAACATCCCAATAACAATAAAGATGAGCTTAGAAGGAATGACATAAAAGAGTGTACTTAAAAATAAAGAGAGGAGTAGGATCCCTTACCTCGTATCCGACTTGACCCGACCGTTCATTAATCTCCTGAATAATAAACTTGAGTTAATCTCTACTTTCTTAAGAACATTTTTCAATTTCATTATTCCTTTTATACCATGTTATGAACATCATGTAATCATTTAAGTTAATAATGTTCATTTTGTCGGTATTTGGTTCTTAAGTTGAAAGTGGACTTCTTACAATTACATGTTGTTCATGTGGTCAAAGGTTCTTTATATCCAGAATGATATTCCTGATTTGGATATATCATATATATCTAGAATATACATGTATTTATAATATCACATAATCATTTAGAGGTAATAAATGAAATGCACCATTCATGGAGACGGTAAGCTGTAAATACGCATGAACGCTACTTTCATTTCTTTGTCATATTAATGGAATTAAAACTAAATGAGAGGTATGTATATTTTAATTCCAGAATTATATTCATAATTTATATGTATCATTCAGCATATATATCCATTATATACATGTACTTATAATAGTACATTACATTTGGGGATAAGAAATGAAATGCACCGTTCATGGAGACGGTAAGTCGTACGTACGCATGAACGCTACTTTCATTTCTATCTCTTACTTTAATGGAAAGAAATAATAATGATATAGAGGTATATAATAATTCCAGTATAACATCATATATAATAACATTAAATCCATCCTTTATACGTCCCACGTATGGCATTAACGAATCACATCACTTTGAGGGGGTGGTAGTCCACACTTCCTAAAATGAAGATATCACTTATACCCATAATGGAAGCCATAAAAGTAAGCCACAAATGAAAAATACAAAAGATTAAGTAAAACATAAACATATTATATATCATATATAAAAATAGTGACATCATAATGGCCACCTTTGAAGGTGTTAAATGGGTATTGAACAATCATCATTTCGGGAGGCAGAATTTCGCCATCCACAGAAACCGTATGTTCTTTAACCATTTGATGTAGTTGTGTGAGAGTGTATCTCAAATAAATCTTATAACAACATCCTAGTATATTGAAGATACTGGTGTTGTTACAAAAGAAGTAAATAAAAAGATTTTAGGGGGTTGGAGAAGAAAAATAAAACAAATGAACATGAGAGAAAGATTTACCTTTAAAAGTGTAACTCCTTTTTATTTGAGCCTAAAGGCTTCCTTTGAAAGGATTCTGCCCAAATAGAATCCTATAGGATGAGGATAGGGATTTGGAGACAGTAAATGGGCAGGGGATGTCCGAGACAAAGGCTTGAAGAGTGTGTGAAATGAGGTAGAGGTGGGGGCCTTTCATAAGAGGAGAGGAGGGGCACTTTTGAAAATCATGAAACTATTATTTTATTTTAAAAAGTGTTTCGAATTTCTAAGGTCCCACATTAATATATTTCGAAGATAAGATGATAAGGCTTAGAAATATTCCCATCCAATAGTTTTTGGACAAGTGTAGGTATTAGATTTTATATTATCATTTCATTTTATTTAAACTGTTCATTAATGTGGTCATCGTTGCATCATCATGATGTCGTAATTAAATTAATTTATTTAATATCTCAAAATTATAAAAAAACTACTATGATTTAGGAAATCGTTTTAGAATTATAATGAATATTTATAGTCAGAATTTGGACTTGTGTAACCCCACTTAAAAACTATTTTATTAAAACAACTCATGTTTGTGTCAAGTTAATTTTAACATTTAATAAATATATATTAATGTCATTTTCCAACCAAAGTGGCTCCATGGGGTCCCCAAGTTTACCCATGGCTTTTCTTGGTCGTCCATTACACAAAAAATAGGGGTAGGATAAGTTTCATGGTGTTTTCATATTTTTATTATATCATTTTTACCTTAAATTACATTAATTACCTCTAATCGCGATTAATGAAAAAAAGTTACTATTCACCAAAAAATTATTTTCATCCCATTGAACCACATTTTACATACTAAGGACAACCATGTATGTTGGATTTTCAAAATTCAATACATATTAGTGGTAAAATTTCATTTAACTGAAAAATCAGTTTGCTTGATTACCACTTAGTTGTTTCACTATTCATCAAAAATTGGAGTTTTTCAGAAAATTACCAAAAATTAAACCTAAGCTATATTTGATATTCCTAATTCAAAAATGATGTTTATATTACCTAATTCAATGAATATAAGTAGAATTAATTAATTTAATAATTAACTCCCGATGTCAAAACAAATAGCGTGTTTTTAAGAAACAATAAGTATCAAAAAATTGATACTAGTTTAAGTCCGATTTAAAAGTGAAATTAATTCCAAAGACCACTATTGGATTTAATGTTAAAAATATTTTCTAATTTCACTTTAAAACCAATTCAAAATATTATCTAATCATATAAATAAGTTATATTAAAAAGTGGTTTTGAATTAAAACACAACATTTTACACTATTCATTAAAAAATGAACTTTATCGGAAAAATACCAAAAAATTACACAAAGTAAAATTTGATGTCCCGATTCTAAAGAAGAGTTTTATTTGGTCTAAAACAATGTATAAGAGTGATCAAAACAATATTTAATGACAGTTCTCCATCAAAAGGCGATAAGTGAACTTTTAGTGAAAACTTGGGCATATACCCCTAAAATTGAATTCTTTCCGTATTTTAAGCCTTTAGCTTTTATTGGATAAATGTAAAAACATTAAAAAACATATATAATCATATAATATTATTTTATTATTAAAGTGCAACGTAAGATTCCCAAGAAACTCATTGTTGCATGTTGGGTACGCCATCAAGCATAGCGTCCCCTTTAAAGTCATATTAATATTTTTATTCACAAATATGGATAAATATAAAAATGTAATATTCTTTATTTACCTGGGGTGTTACATCCTTCCCCCCTTTTGGGAATTGCGTCCTCGCAATTTTTAAAATTGATCTTGGAAACATCCTTGAAAATCCCACATCGGAACAAGAGTCGGTAAAACAATCACTTTAAAATAAAGAATGATAAGTACAGAGGTCACCCGAGTTAACCCATACTAGGACTCCCTGTAGAAAAACATGGACATGGATGAAAAAGCAAAGGGTCATGTTCTTGAGGGAGAGTGATAGTAAACATGTCTATGAGAAAGTTAACCACAAGAAAATAACAAACTTGTGATGGGTTAAATGGTATTCGATTCCCCAGTAGGAAAAGTTAATAGACAACATTTTTGGTTTAAGTTACTTTTTATTGAGTAATTTATTCATAGGGAAACATAATCACTTATCATGTTGACTTTCAACTTTTACACAAACTCATATTTTCTCAAAAAGATGAGTATTTAGGAAGACTTGTTCACATTAAGAGTACTATAATCATCTTCTAGAGAATCACCTAATCCACCAAAGAGAACTATATACATCCCATGTCTTTAGGCTTTAACCAAAACCAAAACCAAAAAAGGTCAGTACAAGGTAAGATAATCCAAAAAAGGATAACCCTCTAAAAATGAAATCTATGCTTAATCTCCAAAATTTGTCTAAAAAAACCCAAAGTTCAACGAGGACCATCCGATAAACAATTTGTCAATAAAATTCTTCAAAGTAAACCAATATAAGATTGAAACCCAAATATTTGAAGGATTTAGTCACATAGTCTTCCAAGTTAAATTGTAACATTTATCTCCAAACAACATTAGATGCTCCTAAAGTCTCCTATTGAAAATTAATTAACCTAATCACATATCCTCCATGATAGGTTAATAATTTTCATAAATAACCCAAAATCAACTTACTATTAATTCATAAAATCATATAACTAAAAAGAATAAGTCAAACTAACCAGGGACTTCACGTAGTCTAGTGGTAGGCGATAAATACCAGTCGCACTTTGGTTGTGGGTTCGATTCCCGCAGCTTTGTCCGATGCGACGGGTAGTCACACGGTCTGCGTGTTTTCCTTTTTCCAAAACTATATAATTCTCAAATCATTCCCCAAAAAGGGATAAAATCATCAAAAATGATCATTACATATTTTAACCTCAAGTTTATCTCATGCCTTTAATTTTCCAGCATATCATATAATAACCCATAATTACCTCAAAAGTAAGGATCATATAAACTCTAATGGTTACCTTTATAATTATTACCTGAACTTTCACATCGATTGGTCATCTCGTACATGATTCATTACAGAACATACCAAGGTTCAAGTGGTTGATCATGACTCCTTGATAGTTGGTTTAGAACAACCACCAGTTTCCTCATTGAATACCCCATTTCATCCAGTCTCTTAATCAAAGAACCACCACAGTTTCCTTCTAACCAATTGTCACTTTGGTTCCTGCTAGATCCATCCATTTACTAAAAACAGAAATGCCAGTGTGAGTATATCAACAAAACCATCATGTACTAATGAGGAAGGTAAACACTAAGATACACTTACTCATTAACTTTATCTAAAACTAGGACTCTTTCTGAAATCCTAACCATTATGGTAATGTCACTTATGCTTAAAGAATACCCTAACCTCTAAAATTATCTAAACCGACCTTTGATAACAACTATAAGGCCCCAGCCTTAAACCTTACATAATCTTGAGTTATCACAAGATTACACGTTGAAGAGCTTTTCAGGTTTAGAGTTTTAGAGAATTAGATCTTGAAACATGCATTACATTCCACTTTTAAACAAAGTGGTTACATAAAAGACAGTATTCATTCTTCCCATAAACAGAAACATATTGAAAATAAAACATGGATTCTTTCTTGACACATCCTTGACACTATCATCACATCATGTACCTTTCCCTTGACCTGTGAAAAACATTTCAAAAACTTGGGATGAGCATAAAAAGCTCAGTAAGGGTTATAAAAATATGGAAAGGAAACATGATTTCATATATACATAAGAATGAAATCATACTTTACCCATAAAACATAGGCACTTTAACATACCTCATCAAGTCATGAATAAATCATAGAAATCATAAGACATAAAGGTAACATGAGGAATTCATAACATTCTTGCGTAGGGAGTAACCCTCTTGGTTACGTTTGGAATACCCATCACAGTATATTCCCTAAAATCTCTTCGGATAAACCTTAACTTTTCACTCCTTCGCGTTACCCAATGCATTGGAGAGCTATATCGGGCTCACCCGCCCTTAGTTTATCACGGAACCACCCGTTTTCATAACAATGCCCAAGAACCATAACATGAATGTATCACATAAAACATGCATAAAGGAAACATAACATTTCCACATTTCAATCACAATATAACATTTTAGTATATTTAAATAATGAATCCATTCAAAAAGAAACCATTTCCAAAACCATTTAAAACATTTAATAAAGAGATTTTTGAATCAAATTGTCCCATACCACCTTGAAGCTTAAAATTTAAAACCATTAATATCCATATAAATAAATCTTTAAAACCATTTTGAAAACATGGATATTAATAAGAACAAATAATTAAAACATTTAAAGCGATATTTTGGTTAAAGGGGTTTTACCAAAATTAGAGACACTTGAATATAATAATTGAGGAATAAAATTTAGTCATAACTTTATAATATCATGAGAATAAATGGATTCATGATATAATACTCCAAAGGACAATATATACACCATATAAGAGTGAATTGGTGCATAACAACAATGAACTCTCAATAGAAATGTCAAATGTGATTAAATCCCTTATAAAGAAGGTATCCTTAAATTAAGGACAAATCAATATCAAAAATATGTGTGACAAATATAAATACACCCAATATAAGTGGATATTAAGTTTAAAACAATAAAATTTCATTCACATATATTCAATGGATGACATATTCAATGACTACATGTTGAACCCAAAGAAATCGAAATTGGGTTAAAAAGTTCCGTTGACAGACTAACGGCATCACATCAAAATGAGTTGATGAGAGATAAAAAAGTGTATCTCATCACTTGGACATAAAATTTACATCAATAAGGATATATGAGAAAATATCCCAACATAACAATATGTAAATTAAAATACCCAACAAAATAAGTCTTTTAAAAAAGAGGAGGGTGAAAGGTTCCCTTACCGACTTGGGTATCTTTCAAAACATACACCCCATGAAAGAAGGACAATAAATCATTGATGTAAATACTCATAAAGGAAAGTATATTACACAATGAGTAGAATAATGTAAGTACATACACCACTCAAACGAAATTGTGGAGAATGTAGCATAAATCTCACGGGAATAAATGTGAGATGAAAAATCCCTTACGAAAACTCAGCAGTCTAACGGCGCCACATAAAACTTCCAAAAATGGATTGATGAGATCAAATAGGGTATCTCATAACATTATAACAAAATTTAAATCAAGAGGAATATGAAATAACACCCCCCATCATAACAAATAGGAGATTAAAAGAAGTGACATAAAGGGGAGTACTTAAAGAGAAAGAGAGAGGTTAGATCTCTTATGAAAATTCAGCAGCCTAACGGCGCCACTCGAAACTTCCAAAATGGATTGATGAGAGAGAATAGGGTCTCTCATCATATGAACATAAAAATTACAGTAAGAGAGATATAAAATAACATCCCAATAACAAGAAATATGATCTTAGAAGGAATGACATAAAAGAGTGTACTTAAAAAGAAAGAGAGGAGTAGGATCCCTTACCTCGTATCCGACTTGACCCAACCGTTATTTAATCTCCTGAATAATAAACTTGAGTTAATATATACTTTATTAAGAACCTTTTTTCAAGTTCATTATTCATTTTATACCATGTTATGAACATCATGTAATCATTTAAGTTAATAATGTTCATTTTGTCGGTATTTGGTTCTTAAGTCGAAAGTGGACTTCTTACAATTACATGTTTTTCGTGTGGTCAAAGGTTCTTTATATCCAGAATGACATTCCTGATTTTGATATTTCATATATATCTAGAATATACATGTATTTATAATATCACATAATCATTTAGAGGTAAGAAATGAAATGCACCGTTCATGGAGACGGTAAGCCGTACGTACGCATGAACGCTACTTTCATTTCTTTGTCATATTAATGGAATTAAAACTAAATGAGAGGTATGTATATGTTAATTCCAGAATTATATTCATCATTTAGATGTATCATTCGTCATATATATCCATTATATACATGTACATATAATAGTACATTACATTTGGGGATAAGAAATGAAATACACCGTTCATGGAGTCGGTAAGCCGTACATACGCATGAACGCTACTTTCATTTCTATCTCTTACTTTAATGGAAAGAAATAATAATGATATAGAGGTATATAATAATTCCAGTATAACATCATATATAATAACATTAAATCCATCCTTTATACGTCCCACGTATGGCATTAATGAATCACATCACTTTGAGGGGGCGGTAGTCTGCACTTCCTAAAATGATGATATCGCTTATACCCATAATGGAAGACAGAAAAGTAAGCCACAAATGAAAAATACAGAAGATTAAGTAAAACATAAACATATTATATATCATATATAAAAATAGTTACATCATAATGGCCACCTTTGAAGGTGTTAAATGAGTATTGAACAATCATCGTTTCGGGAGGCAGAATTTCTCCATCCACGGAAACCGTATGTTCTTTAACCATTTGATGTAGTTGTGTGAGAGTGTAGCTCGAATAAATCTTATAACAACATCCTATTATATTTAAGATACTGTTGTTTTTACAAAAGAAGTAAATAAAAAGAGTTTAGGGGGTTGGAGAAGCAAAATAAAACAAATGAACATGAGAGAAAGATTTACCTTTAAAAGTGTAACTCCTTTTGATTTGAGCCTAAAGTATTCCTTTGAAAGGATTCTGCCCAAAGGGAATCCTATATGATGAGTAGAGTGATTTGGAAAGAGTAAATGGTCAGGGGATGGCCAAGCCAAAGGCATGAGGATTGTGTGAAATGAGGTAGAGGTGGGGGCCTTTTATAAGAGGAGAGGAGGGGCACTTTTGGAAATCATGAAACTATTATTTTATTTTCAAACGTGTTTCGAATTTCTAAGGTCCCACATTGATATATTTCTAAGATAAGATGATAAGGCTTAGAAATATTCCCATCCAATAGTTTTTGGACATGTGTAGGTCTTAGATTTTATATTATCATTTCATTTTATTTAAACTGCTCATTGATGAGGTCATCGTTGCGTCATCATGATGTCGTAATTAAATTAATTTATTTAATATATCAAAATTATAAAAAATACTATGATGTAGTAAATTCTTTTATATTTCTAATGAATATTTATAGTCAAAATTTGGACTTGTGTAACCCCACTTAAAAACTGTTTTAGTAAAACAACTCATGTTTGTGTCAATTTAATTTTAACATTAAATAAATATATATTAATGTCATTTTCCAACCAAAGTGGCTCCATGGGGTCCCCAAGTTGACCCATGGCTTTTCTTTGTCGTCCATGACACAACCAATAGGGGTAGGACAAGTGTCGTGGTGTTTTCATATTTTTATTATATCATTTTTACCTTAAATTACACTAATTACCTCAAATCGCAATTAATGAAAAAACGTTACTATTCACCAAAAAATTATTTTCATCCCATTGAACCACATTTTACATACTAAGGGCAACCATGTATGTCGGATTTTCAAAATTCAATACAAATTAGTGGTAAACTTTCATTTAACTGAAAAATCAGTTTGCTTGATTACCACTTAGTGGTTTCACTATTCATCAAAAATTGGAGTTTTTCAGAAAATTACCAAAAATTCAACCTAAGCTATATTTGATATTCCGAATTCAAAAATGATGTTTATATTACCTAATTCAAAGAATATAAGTAGAATTAATTAATTTAATAATTAACTCCCGCTGTCAAAACAAATAGCGTGTTTTTAAGAAACAATAAGTATCAAAAGATTGATACTAGTTTAAGTCCGATTTAAAAGTGAAATTAATTCCAACGACCACTATTGTATTTAATGGTAAAAATATTTTATAATTTAACTTTAAAACCAATTCAAAAGATTATCTAATCATATAAATAAATTAGATTAAAAAGAGGTTTTGAATTAAAACACAACATTTTACACTATTCATTAAAAATTGAACTTTATCGGAAAAATACCAAAAAATTACACAAAGTAAAATTTGATGTCCCGATTCTAAAGAAGAGTTTTATTTGGTCCAAAAGAATTTATAAGTGTGATCAAAACTATATTTAATGACATTTTTCCATCAAAAGGCGATAAGTGAACCTTTAGTGAAAACTAGGGCATATACACCTAAAATTGAATTCTTTCCATATTTTAAGCCTTTAGCTTTTATTGGATAAATGTAAAAACATTAAAAAACATATATAATCATATAATATTATTTTATTATTAAAGTGCAATGTAAGATTCCCAAGAAACTCGTTGTTGTGTGTTGGGTACGCCATTGAGCATAGCGTCCCCTTTAAAGTCATATTAATATTTTATTCACAAATATGGATAAACATAAAAATTTCATATTCCTTATTTACCTGGGGTATTACAGGTATCACATGTATTCTACCTTTAAAGGTCCATGGGGTTCATATGTTGTGGGATGTCAATAAAGAGAGGTTTGAATGAGTGATAGTGGTTCATTGACTTCTGAATATCCTTCATCAAACAATTGGGGGTGAGGTTCTTTATATAGTCTAAATTGATGGATGGAATCATGAGTCTTCTCTTTAATGTGTAAGATGCATCCCTTTGTCGATGGAGCTTAACTGTGAAACAGTTTTGGCTCAACATTTTCTTTTATGTGAAACTATATGTTCCTGTATTGAGTGGTTTTCATGAAAATATATCCTTTAACATGACTATTCTTTGGAAATTTAACAAGCTTCAGAAGTACTCGTGAAATGTTTATCATCCTAATTTCATTTTCCATGATATTTCATTTCATGTGGATCTGATCATTAGTGCACATCACTCAATAGTTGGTCCCAACCTGCTCATCATCCCCTAGATGTTCCATTAGGGGCGGGTCACATACTTGGTTTTTGTAAAAATGATCTTTTAATGGGAGTAGTACATTTTCAGTTCAATCATAGTGTTTTTTTGATTACATGGAACTAAAATCCTCTTCATCTCTACCTTACATCTATAGAGAGTTCTCTTAAAAAATCTTTTTAACCATTAACTTGAGAGGTTTATTTATTGGTTTTTAGGGAGAAACCAAAATGATGGTTTTATTTGATACCATGGGTTCAATTATCATAAAATACCACCTGACACACATTGTTTAAAAAGCCGTTAGAAGTATTCTATAGACACAAACCATCACCTGAAATATTCATATTCCTACTATATTAAATATGAATAGAAGTGGTTTCTACATCCTTGTTGGATCATGATGAGGCTTTTAAGAAGCTCAAACACCACTTATCCTATTCCCAACAGAATATGTGATAATTGGAAAAGAAACATTGTTTCCTTATAAATGTTTCTATTGTAAATTGGGTCTTTGATGCTCCTCCCATCCATGTATTTCACATCAACTAACTCAAAATTTATCACTAAATTATTATGGGCCTTTTAATATTTTCTTGCATATTTTCCATGTAGCTGACTAGCTTTCCCTACCTTAGAGATCTGGAATCCACTTTTTATTTCATTTCTCTCAACTCAAGATGGCATAGGGACACTATGTCAACCACCCATCTCTTCCTCCATATCTGGATGTAGATGAAACTCATCAGCCAAAACCAGAGGTGATCTGTTCCATACACTTCCATCTCTAGGATGGTGTCTCTCGACCCATGTTTTTTTAGTGGAAGATGCAAATAGCCGATTCCACCACTTGGGAAGATTACTTTTTTCTCCAAAATAAATTTCAAGGGTTCAGTCTTATGGAAAATAATGATTATCAATGGGTGTCCAATAATAAAATTCAAGACCTTCAATAAGATTGAATTGTATAATCCAGAAAGGAAAAAATAGTCCACATAAAGAGAGCATACCATTAGTTCATATGGGAAGTAAAAAGTGGAGTTGTGCATAGTGATTATATAAGTGTTGTGGGTGTGTACTATAAGGGTATCTATTCATTTTTGGGATGTATCCAAATATGTTCTAGGGTGCTATAACTGAGGTGTTCTATAACGTATTTTTTTTATTTCCTATCCCACACTATATTCCATAATTCCACCATTAATACACTACTAAAAGAATCATACTTCTTAACAACATTACTATTTATTTTTTTGGAATGATGGTTCTTAGTATGATTATTTAAATCCATGTTGTAACTGAGGATTTGTTTCATTTTTTGTCTATATTCATGCCACATTATAGTATTACATGCATATTTGATTGATAATTAGTTGATGTGACATTCTAACCCAATAGACTACAACACAAAACGCCTTTCCTAGAACATGGGGGAAACAGTATATATAATGTTCTAGGGAAGAAAAAATTCTATAAATCCTATTTTGAGTGGAATACTTTTTCAGGTAAGATCCATAAATCTTCGAATATTTATTAATTATTAAAGTGAATATTAAACAACAGGATATTTAAATGATTTTACCTCATTGATCAATATTTTTTTGTGTTCATATTATTCAATACTGTTGTGTTTTTTAGTGATATGTTCAGTGAGTCCTTTTGATTCAGCAAGTGAGTTGTGGATATGTTCTTGTATAATTAATGCATTCAGGATATTTTTTCCCTATTAATAAATACATAGTATAATAAGACTAATAAGTGATCTTATTCTATTTCTTGGTGTGGAAAACTTGAAAAAAATATTTTCGAACCTCTCTTAGTACTCATACAATGCCTCTTATTTTCCATTTTTATATCATATATATCCTTTATAAATGTTTTACACAAAGATTATAGATATAATTTTAGGAGGAAGAGTCCTTAAAGCCCACCTCATATTGATACTTCACTAGGTTTTTAATTATTAAATATCTCCTTAACAAATACTTTGAGGTAAAAGGTAATGATCTTTATTTGAGATGGTTGTTTACCTCTCATATTGAATTTAAGGACACACACACTACTAAGAATCATCACTGAAAGATAATTATAAATAGAGAATGTAGAACAAAAATATTAAATGTTGTGTTGATGTTGGTATAAAATAACAATTCTACCAGAATAAAAAGGAAACAAAAATGTATAATAAGAAGAGGGAAGAAAAAGACTCTATTTGTAAATCATTGGATCCAGGGATAAGGCCACCACTACAATAATAGATGAATCCAAAAAATGACACGTCCCCCTCTAATTAGTACCCTATAACATGTTTAATATATCAATTTCAACAACTGAACCAAACAACTATTTTTGGTAATCATAGAACATCCCATGGTTGTTTCCTAAACCAGTCCCCCACTTGGAAGGCCGCACATTGATAAACCAACCTACTAACTACCCCAGTATAGTAACTACCAATACCTTATTTCCTATCATTGTCGTCCACTTGAAAAAAATCTTGTTTTCAATTTGATGAACTTGATGAAATTTTTGGATTGTTTGAGAAGTATCCTTGAGACAACTGGGTCTATTTTTTTCAAGAACCAAAACCAGCTCCTTTAATTGGTTTTATTATGGATCAATAACCCATGGAGTAAAATTTAGACATGTTCCAATTGTGGGTGTTAAAAAAATATTTCTTATTTTTAAATATATTAATTTTGTTTACCTAGTATTTCTCTAGATAACAGTGCAAAAAAATCATGTTTTTTAATTAAATTTGAGAAAGAAGTAGAGGATTTTTTTAAAATTGTTTGAGATTAAAAAGAAATATAGTGATTAAAAATAAATTTTGAACAGAAGTGGGTAAAGAGAGTGATGGGGTCTAGGTAGGATAACCATTTTCAATTTCATCATATTCGTAATGATTATTCACCCACTATTCCTATTTAATGAAAGTGAAAGACTCATCGATTGATTTATCAATCACCAATTGTTGAAGAAAGTAATGGAAACCACTCTTATGTGCATGATACTCATAAACCATTAACAAATAAATAATTCAAGTATGTATCAATAAATTTTTATCCCTATAAATATAGAAAAATTTCATTTATTTTACACATGTGTGAATGATCTCTAAACACTCACCACCAAACTCAACTTGCTTGATCGAGACAGACAACACATGGTAGAGGGAGTTAAAGGTTATTCAACCAAATATATTAACAATGAATGAAAAAAACTCAAAATAAATTTACATTATTATAATTTGAGAGGTATGAAAATAGAAATCATTCAATAGAAAAACAGAATTTCAAAATAAAGTGCAGGACTCCGACATTACAAAATTGAAACATGCCCTTCCCTGATCACTCAATGGTTTTACCCCTCCACGTGAAGGGTAGGATAGTTGAAATTTGATGAATAGATCATTTTTAAAATAACAAAATAGGAAAGGAGCAATCCAAATCACTTAAATTTTACCATATTCTATCATATCCCCACTTTCACCTTCTTCAACACATTTGAATAGATGTGAAAACTCATATTTATAGGCATGAGGGTGGAAACTTTTGCATCAAGATTTAATCCCAAAAAATATTTAGTTCAATTAAAATAGTAAATGGAAAAATATCTAAAAGTTTTATTCATTAAAGTTTTTTCCCTCTCAATTTTTCTTTCCCCCTCCAAATCTTATCTCATTTGTACAAGTGGAAAAAATGTTATGCTCAAATTACTGAATAATACTTTTTCTGGTCAAGGACTCTCCTCAACGCCCTCCATCATATCACATTAAATGGTCACATGAATGATCTAATTTCTTCAAAAAAACATTATTGTGGAAATGAGTCTCTGATTTCTCTATCTAATCCAGATATAATCACTCTATTGGGATGAATCTATAATGAGATATTTCTCAATTACTCATGTGGGTTCAATTATATCATACAAAAAACTTCTCCACATGATTTATTTTGTAGGGCGACTATATTTCAAATTGGATGTTGGTGCATAAGAAAAATTAAAATCCAAAAATCAAATGAATTCTACAAAAAATGAATCACTCAATTTTGGAGAAAAAGTGTAACCAGTAAGATCAAAATTCCAAAGCTCCAAAAAACTGTTAAATTTACATAATTGAGAAATTTTCACAATTAAACAAAAAATATGCCAAAAATACTAAAAGGATAAAAATAACCGTAAATTGATCAATAGTAAGGGATTAAAGCTTTGAAACACATGAATAATAATGAAAATATTATCTCTATTAATTCACCCAAACTGAGCACTTGGACTCCTGGAGAAGTAGAAATCAATTCAAATCCAATTTGAAACACATACCCATAAGATCCACTAATTATACACCAAGAAACAAAAGATATAATTTATAAATAAAAAACATTATTTCAATTTCACCATTAATATAATTAGATATTGTTTCTCTTCATTTCACCTCCCATGCATAAAAAACACTCACCTCACAAGAATTTTCTCTCATCTAACAAATGTTAATTTCCAAAAAAGATTTTCTCATCCAAAATAATGTTAGGGTCACCATAGGATTTATAAATTCCTACTTATCCAACTAATATTGGTCAATTACATGTGTTTATCATGAGGAATTGTCAAGGTTGTTTTGTGTCTTCTAGTTAGAAGGATTTAGAGGTCAAAAAAATGTTGAGGCCAAGTGATGAGGGCTTGGATGTTTTTGAATAAAAATTGAAAATTTCTAATTTTCACTCAAGTATAGTGTCCACCTTGATCCCTTAAGGAGAAAATAAGACACCTAATCATGAAATATCAAAGATTGTTTTCACCATTTATCATTTCAGCATAAAAAATTTCAATCTTCTCAAAAAAAAGTTTTTCTCAAAAGTTCTAGATAGGCATGACTTTCTTTCTCCATTGAAAGCTCTAGAAATACATAGCTTCTTATGTAATTAGTTATACAAAAAGGAATATATCTCGATAGAATTGTTTTTTTCATCAGTAAAAACTTCTCTTCAAAAGTTTATTTTCAAACCAACGTATCTTCAAATGAGGCAGTACAACACTATATAGCTTTCACCACACTTAATTTCAACAAGATCATGAAATTGCATTTCAATATTAGGTTAGATAGAGAAAATTGTCATTTAATGTGGAAAAAACTATTGTTTTCTTGGATTCTAATGTATAAAAGGATTATATGTACAATGAAGGACATAATGAAAAGGATTCTCTTGAAAAGGGGCTTAAACCAAGGAAATGCCTCAATAATTTAAAACATAAGTACCTCAAACCCTCAGGCTTTATAATAATAAATCAAATTTTGGAAAAAATCATGGTTTGGTTCTCTTAAAAAATTAGGTAAATGGAAATAATATTTAAAAAAAGGTTCATAATCCTCATAGGTATGTTTTTTCAGAGATAAATACAGTGATACGTGGCACAATATTCAAAAATTAGAGTACTTTTCATGAAACTCACAAAGATCATTACTTGAAATAAATTCATTTTATTTATTTATATAAGCTCATTTTCAAGGAATAAATTGAATCACCCATTGAAATGGGTTCCAAAAATTCCAATGATAATAATTTCATCTCACAATGTAACAAAAATGCACAAATAATGGGTAAAAAACACACAAAAAATTGAAAACATACTTTTTTTTTTGAAAAATATGAAAACAACAAATGAAATCCTAAACTACAAATGTTCCCTCCCCAACACATAAATGAAACATTTTACTCAATTAATGAAATTGGATTTGACCTGTGGAAAATTTAAAATTGAATCAAATCAAGCAAGAAATATTAAAGGATATATATAAGCAGATGTTTATTGTTGTTAAAAAGGTTGTAGGAGTGTGATTTCCTCCACTAGATTGGATGGAATGGTCCCATGAAATTTATTCAGCCTATTTTTATTACAAATTAATGGATCCTTCTCTACATCCTTCATAATATACATAGAACTGAAAAGATATACATGAGATACTATAAATAGACATTCCCATATGAAATGATGTTTACCTATCATAAACTTATGTCGTGAGTTGAATAGAAGAACGTTGTATCTAGGATATAAGTATTTTTTCTGGATCATCTTGTCATGATATTATCTTGTTATCTCCTTTTAAATCCCATAATTCGCAAAATCAACCCTTTCTAATTTACTCTATCTCATGAAATTCCAATCTTATCTCTTTCCTATCACCTTTAAGAACCTAATTCATCTTACTAACTGCCCAATATGCCTTATACTCAAATTCCACTGGTAGATGACATGTTTTTCTATAAATTATCCTATATGAACTAATTCCAATCATTTTTTATGTTGTCATGTAGTCCTATAATGTGTCTCCCAACTTGTTTCTCTTATCCTTCTTGTTCAGTTTTACTATACTTTCCAAAATTCCATTGATTTTCATATTAGGCACTTTATCTTGACCATTAGTATCTAGATGATAGGGAGTTTATTTTTTGAGATGAACCTCATACTTATATAGTAAATCCACCTTTATACTATTATAAAATTTATTCCTAGGATCACTGATGATTCCTCTTGGAACTCTAAAACTATAAAATATGCTACTCCTGAAAAAATCACAAACTATTATTCCAAAATCATTCTGGGTGGATTTTTCTTCCACCCATTTGGAATCAAAATTAACTGAAAGAAAGATATAAAAATTTATAAATGATGTTGGGAAAGGTCACATAATATCTATCCCCCAGACATCAAAATTCTAAAAAAAATTAATTGGTTATTGGGTTATTTCTATACTCTATGAAATGTTTCCAGAAATCTGACATTTTTTACACGTTTTTCAAAATTCATGAAAATATTTTAAAATGGAGGGCCAATAAAGTCCAAATTATTAAAAATTAATTTTTTTACATTGATTTAAATAGTGTCTTCCACAATCTATTGTGTGATATAACTGAAAGACATAACCAATTTAACTATTAGGAAAACATCTTATAATCACTTGGTCATTGAAAATTTTCCAATGAAATGGAGCATCCCAAATATTATATCTAGAATAAAATTTCAGTTTTCGAATTAATTAGTAATTGAAATGATATATGACCTAATATGTTACCAGATAATTTTACATATCATCATACCAAGTCACTTCTTAATTAATCAAGTATAACAGATCTATTTAAAGGTGATCATTATGTGTCTCTCTGTTTGGAATTTCATCTTGAGTGGATTTGGGTAGTCTACTTACGTGATCAGACTCTTGGTTATCAGGTCACTCCATGTCTTTTATTTCTATGTTTAAATCATAAAATAGTAAAATCCAACTCATTTCCCATGGTTTATCTTTATCCTTCTTCATTGAGTACCTAAGAGATGCATGAACAAGAAACACAGTGACTTTAATTCCAAAAATAAATGATCTAATCCTTTCTAAATCAAATAAAACTACTAAAAACATTATTCCATTGTTTTTTAATTTAATTTGGATACATATAATCTTCTTGAGGCATAGTCAATGACTTGTTGCCTACCCTCAATTCACTATTAAAAGACTACACCAACTTCTTGGTTGGAATCAATAAAAAGTAGCACAAATGGTTCTTCCAAGTTTGGTAGTTCATCACTAGTGGTGTATCAATCTCCTATTCATCTCATCAAAGGATTACCTAAATTAACCATTGAAATAAAAATCAGTATCTTTCATAAGAAATATAGAGAGATGCATAGAAATATTATTGAAATACTTTATAAATCTCCTGTAGAATCATACATTTCCTAGAAACAACCTAACAAGTTTCACAAAATTGGGGTAAGAAAATGAATTTATAAATTCAATTTATTATTTATAAACATAAATACATTTTCTAAATGACATTACCAAGTAAACATACACTGTCAACCATGAAATTACACTTTTCAAAATTCAAAACAATATTCTTTTAAATATAGTTTTTCAAAAAAAAATCATATTTTTCAAACAATGGTCAAACGAATTTCCAAAAAACCATGAAATCATCTATGAATGCCTCCACGAAATATTCAATATGATCAAAAAAATACTTACCATGAACCAAACAAATTTACCTAGTGAATTACATAATCAATATGACATATTTTTGAATGAAAAAATTTCAAAGGGATTAGTGAAGGTTGCATTATCTTGATCCTCCAATGAAATGCGTACATGAAAATGTCCAACATATACATAGAAAAGAAAATAATGAGTTCTATATATCAAAATATCAAATATATGGTCAATTAAGGGGATGGAGAAATGATCATTCCATGTTACTTGATTCAAATTCCTAAAATCAATGCACACCCTTCAGTTATTCTGATTTCTCACAAGGATAAATTCATTTTTTCCATTCCCCATAATAGTTAGGCCAGTTTATTTTGGGAAATACATGAATGGTGATAACCCATTGTGAAAATAAGATGGGATATATGATCCCACCTTCCAGTATCTTATTGATCTCCCTCTTGATAACCTCTATGAAGGTGAGATTCAACCCCCATTGGGGATGTCTGGCATGTTTGGAATCTCCCTCAAGAGGGATTATATATGAGAATATTTTTGGGTGTATTCCTAGGATATCATCTATGATCCACCATATCACATTTAAATTATATCTAAAAATATCAATCAAACATTTTTATTTGGTTTCATACATGTTATTAGAAATTATAACAGGTAGTTTCTCTCCCAACCTAAAGTATACATATTTCAAATACGTGTAGAGTGGATTTAATTCCTGATCAGGGGTCTTATAAATAGATTAAATTAAACTAAAATTAACCATCTCCAATATATATTCCTCCTACATACAATAAACCATATCATATTCCTCATCATTTAACAAATCTTCAATGAAATTGGATTTTACCTCTTCTTCCCACATGAAATTAAAATCTCTTGTGTTTTGGGTATCCACATGTTCCTTGATATTTTCAAATGAAACATTCTCTACTAAGGATAATAATTCTTGTAACATACTTAATTATTCAATTGGATCACTAAAAACTTAATTTTAGAGTTTAAATATTGGATGATCATTTGATGGGTGCCTCATGAGTTCAAAAATATTGAGGTGGATAGTGCATATCCAAATTCCATGGTGAGTGTCCCTTCATGGATATTGATGATGGGTTTGGTCATATTCAATAAAGGTAAACCCAAAATTATTGGTGGGTGTGATTGGATCCTATATTCTTCTATATTCATCACATATAAGTGAACTGGGAATAAGTTATCTTTTACATCTATAAGGACAACCTCTAGAACTCCTTCTAGGAATACTATTGATCTATTTCCAAGATGGACCATAACTAGTGTGGGTTTAAAATCTCCCATATAAAAATTATTTTATAATGACTGATGAAAGACATTAATTAAATCACCTAGATCGCAAAAAAAAATATATAAATTTAATGAACCAATGTTTCATGGAATGGAAAACACCCATGGTTCTTGACATTTTTTGGAAGTTGGGGTGTGATAAGGTCTTATAAACATCATCTCAAGTTTATAATTGCATTACCTTAAATTCTCCTCTTCTAGGTGAAAATATCCTTAAAAAATTTATCATACATTGGAATTTATTTTAGTGATTCAAGAAGTGGGATAGTAATTTCCACTTTCTAGGAGCTGTATATAATTTCTTCTTGAAGAACTTCTTCCTACAATATCTTTGATTCAATAATCCTTTATGGAAATGGTGTGATTATGTCTTTATTCATCATTTTTTCCCTTTTCAATGTTGTTTCTTATCTCTTACTACTCATCATGTCCTTCTCATCCTCCTATTTTTTTCTCTTTTTCAGGGTGTATTTTCATTGAATTTCCAGAATTTACAACTCCATTCTCCCTCAACTCCAGTGTTCTTATTTCAGGTTCACGGGATTTTGGTTGTGATATTTCTTCTCTAATTCTTGTTTTTATCATGTAAAAATTATCTTTTAGATTCTGGATTTTTTGGGAAGTAATTTTCATTGTTCTTTTGGTTATAAATGCAATGAAACTTTCAAACATGTTGAAAAAATATTTTACTATTTATTTTATCCCATAAATCTCAGATATTTGATAGTGGTTTTTAATTTCATGTTCTGTACTGGTGTATGGATTCTCATAGGTTATTTGGAAGGTTGGTGGTTGGTGGAAAGAATATAGAGACCTTATCCTTTTACATATAAATTTACATGATGAAACTTTATAATGAAAAAAATTTAATTAAACTCTGTAATATGATCTTATATTCCATTGTTCTCAGACATATACCTAGGATATCCTGGGGATAAATGAACAAATGTATGATCTAAAATCATAGTAATGTAATAAGTATAAGAACAAAGCATTATTACTTAGGAGAGAAGGCGTGACATGATGATATAAAAAGGAATGTAACATATGGAATAATAACATATAAACATGTTATTACTTAAACATGGAATTATATAATTGTGTAAGAAAAATAAAACATGAATTTAGTATGATTCAAGTCTAACTAGAAAGGTTGTTTCCTATAGTAGCACAAGCCAAGGCTAACCACTAAGACAGTTGCACATAGTAGCACGAGCCAAGGATAACTGCCAAGACCGTCACATATAATGTCTCATGAGACTCACATTTACCCAATGTATTGGGGTGCTATCTGGGCTCACCCATATTCAATTTCTATTAATATTTTCTCCATATCATTAATCATACACAATCCGTCATCTATAAATATAAGGGTTACCCAAGGAAAGGATTGGGTACCATAATCATGACATAAATCATAACGAATGGGTGAATAATAAAAGTGTCCACTAATGAAAGGGACTAAAATACACATGTAAATTCATAATGTAAAATATTAATGTATCATATAATGTGATTTCAAGTATAAGTGAAAACATGTAAGAAAATTATTTAAGAAATTTTAGCATTTAAATATTTTTGAGAGGTTTTAAGGAAAATGGTATAGTGCCTTTAAAATAGAAAAGGAAACAATACATTATAAAAAACCACAAGTGAACCCAAAATGTTATTATATAAAAAAGTAATGATTTTATAAAGTCAATTGTGGCTCAAAACCAAAGATATAGTGAACTTGTAATTGGGTAAGAATTCGGGATGTTCCCTTAAAAAGGCTTACTTCTCGAGAAGTATTAAAGAGGGAATCACATAAAAACATGTATATCCCAAAAATATAATGATGTAAGGGTCTTTATAAATGAAATTTTTATTTTTAAACATAATTTAAAAGATTCACATTTTTATAAAACATTATTTAGGTAAAAATAAATATAAGGCAACCCAAAGAAATAAAGGAGATTTAGGTAGAATTCCATGCAGATTATCACCATAGTAGCAGGTGTACTTAAGAGGGATTCATGATATATAAAGGGGTTTATAATCACTTATAAATAATGATGGAAGAATAGGGGTGAAATCATAACCCTTCATTTGGTATTAAACATAAAATGGCATATCATAAAGTACATTCTTGAATAAAAGTGAAATGGAGAGGATCCCTTACCTTAAGTTTGTCGGTGTTATCCACTTGTTATTAATGACCTGAATAAAAAAATTAGGTTTATTAATTAATAATTAAATAACTTATTATATATTTAATAAATTTCTTTTACCCTTTTCATTTTCATTCATGTCCTTTTTAATGGGTTAAGTGGTTCAATTTCATTGTTCGGGTCCATTTATTTTCATGGTTTTTATGATCGGTTTACTTATGTTCGTGAATATAGAACCATGTAAAATGAGAAAATTTGTCCCAAAATGAAGTTATATTTTATTTGTGAAAATCCATAATATTACATGGTTATAAAATTTATTTGGTTTTATTTAGTGATGGTGATTCATTATATGAAACTTTAATGATGAACGCTTGAATGAATTTTAGTGATTTTGCTCACAATTAACTTGTTTTGTATGATTATTTTAGATATGAGTGCATAAGGATATAAAAAAATTAATAAGATAAAAATATATATAATAGTATGGTTCAGACATAAAAAAATTTAATGACCAAAATTGAATATAGTAATAGTAATTGATAACCCATTGTCCTTGATTGTGCTAAATTAACACATCTCAAACGGTATTTTCATTTCCATCAAATAAAATGTGAGGAAAGGAGATATGAAAAATAATTATCCCATTAGAATAATATATTTCCCATAAATTTATGTTATTTGAGTTATCATACCATTCGGGAGAAGGGAGGTGAGGAAATAAATAAAAAATTAAATAACATAAATGAATTGGAAAGAGAGATTTACCTCTTTAGTTTATCTTCTTTAAGAGCCTCTTAAGTAGAGAGGATTTGGTCTTTTGAGAAGACCAGAGTCTTTTGGACGTGGAGTAGAAGTTTGGGAAGTTATTTGGGAATAAAATAGGTAATTAATAAGGATTGATATGGGTGAATTGAAGAGGTAAGGAGGGGTGGTATTTATAGTGGTGGAGAGGAGGGTTTTCATTATATTTAATTTCTTAGTTTATTATTTTCCCTCAAAACCAGTAATATTGATGATTCCATGACCATAAATAGTAAATAATTCATTTGAGTTCTAGATAATGTCCTTAAATTAGCCATACATTATTTTATGACATCATAATTCATTTATTTAGCATTTATCGTAAATTATCATATTTTACTATTCACCCAAAAATTCAAGTATTTTAGAAAAATCCCAAAAATTCACCCAAACAATTTTTCGATGTGTAGAATGAAAAAATGAACTCAATTTTTTAAAAATAATTTTATAAATATGATTAATTTAATTTTTAATTAAAAAAACAATTTACTCAAAAAATAACAATTTTAAAACATTTATTTTCTTATTCCTAAATATTGGTATATCGTACTTCCACATCGAATCGTTTTTATAAAATATCAAAGATAAGGTTAATATTCATTAGGGTATGTTACTATACATAAGGGTAACATTACTATTCATACAAGTATGTTACTATTCACCCAAAATTATGATGGTCATATTAGACTCAAAATAACTTACTGATCACAACCATGTATGAAATTTTTTTGAAATTAAAATCAAGTATCAAAATTAGGTTTAATGGTCGCATAGTACTTATTAGTTCATTATGTTATGATTTCATGTGGTTGTATGACATAATCCTAATAATGAATTTCCATTGAAACATTGGGTCATTACATTCTTCCCCATATAAGAAATTTCACCCTCGTAATTCCATTTTACGTTCTAGGTCATAAAAAGGTACGGGTAATTTTCCTTTATTGCCTCCTCCAGTACCCTTCTTTCCTCTTCATACTTATGGTTCTGACATAGTACCTTGGCCAGGTGTGTTTTCTTGTTACGTAGAAAATTATCTCTAAGATCCAAGATCTTCAATGCTTTCTAATCGTATGAGGAATCATCCTCCAAATGTACCACCTCTAAAGATAGTACATGTGAAGGATCTCGAATGTACTTTCTTAAGAGGGATACATGGAAGACATCATGTACTTTGGCCATGGTAGGAGGAATTTCTAGTCGATGGGCCACATCCCTGACATGATCAAGAATCGTGAACGACCAATGTATCAAGGACTTAACTTACATTTCTTTCCAAACATCATGACCTTATTCCATAGAGTTATTTGTTGAAATACCATGTATCCAACTTTGAACTCGGAGTCTCATCGATGAATGTTGGTTGGGGTGTCTATACCTAAACCAAACTGACCAACCTGTCTCGACTCAACTGGGCTGGGTCAGGTTAGTTTGGGCTCAAAATTCAATATACATGGGTTGGGTCGTGAAGGTTTGACCTTTGGTCGGTTTGGGTCAGGTCACGGGTTGGGAAAATATCGAGCCGACCTAACCCAGCCAACCTGATAGACTATTGTTCTCCTCATGTGTGTGCTGCCTTACTCCTCTTGGTAACTCGTCATCACCATTGATGTGTGTCATCACCTTTCCTACGTCGTCTATGTCATCACACCCACCCTCACTTTTCTTTGTTGCCAAAAATATCCTCACCCCCTCTCTGTTATATTCCTCCTCTACTACCTCCACACCACTGGAAAATCGTGACACCAGATCTTCCGGAGAAATCCCCTATACTCTAACATTGCCTCTATCTCCATCTCCATCACGACCACCACCTCCCTAGATTATTCCAAGACATACCCATCCATTTTGGCCTTCTCCTTCATCTCAGGTGTCAAAAATCTCTCTTCCTACTCCAGGATGATGTTGATCTTAGATATTATGGTGAAGACCTAGAAAATAGGGGAACAATGTGCTGGTGGGACATGTAGTGCATCACAGACCTCACGCTTTACGATGGCCACCAACTGGCCAAATGCAGTGATCTTCCTCTTGGGGATGAGCTTGATGATGATGCTCCAGTAGGTATGAATGTCCCTAGCAAGATACACCTTTGAATAACTGCCACACCCTGGTGTCGTCCGAGTTCTTACCTCCCAAAGAGTGCATCGTCTCAAGTGTGGAGGTCACCACCAAAAATCATGGGATACAGGAGCCTGTCGGCGCCAAGTTCTAAGCTCAGGGTGGATTATAAAAAGGCACAATACTCCACTGTGATAAGGGTTCTTCCTGAAATAGTAAAGAAGACTAAGCACCAAAGTGGAATGAGTGGCCTGGCCACACAGCACATGATTTATTAATCTAGATTGAGAGAGAGGACATTTTTTCTATAACCCATCGACCCAACCTGATCCATCCCAATATGAGATGGGTTGGGTCTGGTCAGGTCCAAATTTAAAACCTCTCTTACCCGACCAATACCGACCTTGTTTGGTTTGGTCAGCTCCAAAAAACCCACAAACCTGACCTGACCCGACCCATGGACACCCCTAATTGTCTACATAACACTTCTATTGACTTTAGTCTACCTTGATATTCTATTGAATGGTTTTCACCTTATACATCATTTCATAAAACATTTTAGGTCTTAATAGCTTACTCTCACCGACTTCATCACACACGCTGGTGTTCTACATCTTTTCCCATAAATGGCTTTATATGGTACCATTCAGATTGTCGAGTGGAAACTATTGTTGTAAGAGAATTCAATCAGTGGAAGATGTTGTTCCAATCCTCCTTGTAATTACATAGAACATTCTCTCAAAATATCAAATAGTGTATGAATATTTCACTTAGATTGGCCATCAGATTGAGGATTATAGTCCATAATGATGTTCATTTTAATTCTTAGAGCATGTTGGAGACTTTTCTAGAACATTAAAGTGAATCCTGGATCATGATCGGATACAATAAATAGTGTTAGTCCATGAAACATTACCACATTATTTATGTAAATATGTGCAAGTTGATCCAGTGAGAATTACTCTTGAATTGGGACAAAGTGAGTGCTCTTCAAAAGACGATGCACAGTGACCCATAGAGCACTGTTTCCTTTGGATGTCCATGGAAGTCCCGTGAAAATGTCCATGGTGATGTTCTCCCACTTCCCTATTGGTATCGGTAGTGGTTTCATCATACCCTTATACTTCTTCCTCTTAGCATTCACTTTCTGATATACCAGTATCATTAATGTATATTCAACAATATCTTTCTATATATTGTCCCACAATAAGTTTTCTCGGATATCTTGATATTTCATTGTGCTTCATGGGTGGATAGAGAAGATCGAGATATATGAGTCAATAAGAAGATCCTACTTTATCTCTGGATTAGATGGTACACATAATCATGACCTGAATCATACAAACCCTTCCTCATCAATCATGAACTCTAAGGATTTCCAATTTTTAACATCTTCCACCCTTTTCATAATTTCCACATCTTTTCTTTGATCATCCTTTATTTTCTCCATGAGGGGTGGTCGAGCAATCATCTGAGAAAGGATTAATTATGTTCCTCCCTTAATAATTCCTATTTATATTTCTGAAAATATATAATTATTAGATCCTTTTCAATTATCATCATTGAAAAAGATGCAGGATCCTTTCGACACAGAGCATCTTCCACCTTGTTTGCATTATTAGGATTGTAATAGATTGAGCATCCATAATCATTGATGAAATATATACATATTCATTAGGTCATTTTAATATTTTTATATGTGAATATATATTTGAGACTCTTGTGGTCAGTATATATCTCACTCTTCTCCCCATAGAGATAATGCAACAAGATTTTCAATGCAAAGATAACAATCGCCAATTCCAGATCCTATATAAGATATTTTTTCTCATGGATTTTTATCTTCCTTGAGGCGTAGGATATCACATTATAATTTTTCATAAGCACACAACCAAAGACATTATTTTAAGCATCACAGTACACCATAAAGAGTTATCCACTTGCTGGGAGTGTGAGTATCGATGTAGTGATAAGCCTCCATTTCAACTCCTTAAAACAGTTTTCACATTCTTAAGTCCAAAATAACTTCACTCATTTCCACGTCATCATATTCATTGGGTTTGAAAATTAGGAATGTTTTTTCAAAAATTGTGGATAATACCTGGCTAGTCCTTGAAATCTATAGATCTCCATTAAAAATATTGGCTTGGGCCACTCTTCAATTTCTATTTTCATGGAAGGGTCCATATATTTCCCTTTTTTGGTGATAACATGCCCCAAGAATGATACTTACTCCATCTAGAACTCACACATTAATTTTCATATAGCTTCTCCCTTTTCAAAGTCTTTAACATAGTGTTAAAAATCTCATCATGTCCCTCCTTGATCTTGGATTATATCAAGATATCATCAATAAAGACTACCATAAATTTTTCGAGGTAATATCTAAAGAATATATTCATTAAATCCATGAAACTTTCTGGAGAATTAGTGATTCCAAAGGGAATCACTATGAACTCATATTGTATACACCTCATTTGAAAAGTATTCTTGGGAATATCTTCCTTCCACATGTTTAATTAATGATAACCTGATCGAATGTCCACCTTTAAGAAATAACTAGCCTTAGGAAGATGATTGAACAATTTATTTATCCAAGATAGAGGATACTTTTTCTTTATTGTGATTTTATTGAGCTCGTTATTATCAATGCAGAGGTGAATTGTTCTATCCTTCAACTTGAAAAAGAGGACCGGTGCACCCCATGGTGAAGCACTCGAGCGTATAAAACCATTCTCCCGGTTCACCTGTAATTACTTCTTTAACTCTTCCATCTCTACACTGTCCATTATATATGTTTTATTTGATATAGGAAGATATCTAGGAACATGTTCAATTGAGAACCCAACCTCTCGGTCAATAAGAAAAACTTGGAAACTCTTCAGGGAATACATCAGTGTAATCCATCATGATGGGCATGTATTCAAGAATGATTCTCTACATTGTCTCAATAATTTAGGCTAGATATGCTTCCTCATAAGGAAGAAATATCCAACCTTGAGAAATTGATTCTAAAAGAGATTCATCTTACTCCTTACACTTGTAAAGAATTGGAGGATGCTTCGGGATGTGAAGAGTGATCTCCCTAACCTGAAATTTGATGTTGTATTTTTATAAATATCGTCAATACATGACCAAGATAACATCAAACTCCACTAAAAGAAGTATGAAAATATTTCCGGGGTGGTTCAACTCACAAAAAAATACTGGGGTGGACTTATACACCCTGGATACTATAATTTTCGAATTCAATATTCTCATAGATAACTTATCATCCAAATTTTGAGGCGGTGTTTTAATAGTTCTCCTAAACATGAATGTTATGAATGAATTCATAGATCCAGAATCATATAGTATATTTTCTGTTATTGAATTAATAACTAGCGTGCCAATCACCACGCCATTTTCTAGCTCCACCTCAGTAGTAGTGATAACATACACCTTTCCTTATTTCTTGGGAGGTTGTTTTTTTATTTCCTCCGACAACCCTTGGATTAAGGTGGTTTTTTGAATATTACCATGATACTTGAAGTTTTAACAATTCACCACTGGTTGAGAATTGTTATGAACATTCCTTTCTTATTCACATTACGGGGATTTTTCAGATCCCTTTGGAAATTCTTAGCCAGATATCTTAGCTTTCCACATTTGAAGCAATCCTCGGTTCACTAAAGATTGTTCCTAGGATGCTTCTTCCCATGACTTTCACAAGTGGGATATACAGGATTTATTCTATCGTGGGATTTGTTTGGAGAACCACCCATGCTGTTTTCGATTTTTCTCTTCTTGTCATCGGGCCCACAAGACCACTTAGAGTCTCCTATCTCCATTTCAACCATGAGGGCGCAACAAACAATATTCTCATAACTATAAAAGTTTTGAATCTCTAACAACTTCTGTAGACTTTTATTTGTCCTGCAAAATAAGAAATCCACATTGATTTTGGTGTTCATGACAGAGCAAGAGGTGTACCTTGAAAGACTTGTAGATTTTTCGTTACACTCCCCGATGGATTCATCTTCCTTATGATTGAGACCGAGGAACTATCTTTCCATCTTGAGATGGAGGTTTTGTGAAAAATATTTATAAAATAACATCCTCTTTAATTCCTCTCAATCCATGGAATCAATTATTACTTCGGACATTGAATTCTTGATCATTGTCCACCACTGATCATCTTCCCCATCAAAACAATAGACTGCCAGTACAACTTTCTCTTCATCCGAGCACTAGAGGAAAAAGAATATTTTTTCAATGGAATTAATCCACTGTTCCATGAGGAGAGGATCGAAACATCCGCTAAATTTGGGAGTCCTTTTCCACATCAAGTATTCTATAGAAACCTACACTTTCTTGGAGGTTGAGGGCGTTCCACGTGATTCAAATTATTATTCATAACTTGAACTAGCTGAGAAAGTACTATCATGATGATTTGAGCACCCGTTCCTGTCATATCAAGAATATCATTATGGAAATATTCAAATTTTCTGTCACATCCATTGTTGGAAAATGTTATTATATTTCCCTTAATTAACAAAAAAAATAACATAAAATTATAGGGCTTGAATGCTTTGTTATTGAGCATAAAAAAGGAAACTTTTGAACATAAAAGTATAAAATTGTAAAGGAAAATAATATCCCAACTTTTAGCAACCTATGATTCAATCTAGGTTATCCTTGATTAATTTCTTACCTTATATTTTTATGGTATTTTTTTATTCCAATAGTAATGGTTATTACTATGCTCATGAATTAACCAAATAAAGTTCCCTCAGGAGTGTCCAACTAAGAGTTATGAGAGGCACGTTTTCATGTACCAGGATACCACGGGTCCGGCCCGAAACTCCTTGCTTTAGTTATTACTCAAAGGAAAATCTGTGCCAGAGCTGGAACTTCCTATTTCTATCTAGATAGGGACATATTTTTTTGTTAAACCACTAACTCTATACTTACCAAAATTTATGGATGTTTTCTTATAATTCATCTCATCCTTAATGTTCTTAATAAAGTCATCAATTCCTTGTCTCCCAAAATAACTAGACCATACTATGATACCAACTATAGTGACCCTAGCCTTTTACAAATAACATTACATGATTTTAAGAATAATTATACATCAGAGTACTAGATAAGGATCAGAATGTATAGTGTTTTGGAAGACAAGGTACATAACCAAACATTATAAAGAGAAATTTTTATTTAAACTCTATAATGAGATCTTATATTCCATTGTGCTCATACATCTGCATAGGATAACCTATGGATAACATGAACAAGAGTATTAACTAAAATTCTAGTAAGGTAAAATCCAAAAAATAAAGCATTATCGCATTTTATAGAAGGTGTGATATGATGATATAAAAAGGCAGGTAACATATGTAATCATAACATATTGTAACGTCCTGATTCTGGGTGCCACTCAATGGGTGCCCCGAACCTGGTTAGCCACGTGACCTCAAGCACATTTCCCCAAATTCCAGAGGCTGCCGACTAGCAGTGAGGGCATAGGTCTGATAGTGGGGTAACTATGCTCTCATTTGTCAAAGTGTAGTGCAGCGGAATAAAATAAAAAAATTCATACAACAACAGTGGAATCAATAAACCATACACATTTAATATAACAACTGAGTAAAGGATAACCAGCCAGATATATATATATGATGCAACATGTCTCAAGTTCTATGAAAACAGCTAGAACCTGTTACATAGCAGTACAATACAGTACCCGATACAACAAACAGAACAAGAAACTAGTAGCATCGCGAGCCTAAGCCATGTCCCATGCTGCCCTACTCCTCAGCAGCAATAAAGTACCTGTACAGGGAACCTTTCCCTTATCTACACCTATAGAAAGGTAATCTATTTGGGCCGAAAAGCATGAACCAAATAGGGTGTGAGAAATAAATCTCAGTAGGCACCCACCAAAGGCTCGATCCCAACTCTGTGTAAACATGCGACAATAGTGTGCATTCGTAAAATGCAATAGGGTAAGCAGTATTGAAAAGTAACTAACTTAACCAGTTATATTTCCATTTTAATGTCCATTTAATCATTTAATCTAAAATATCACCATAGTGAATATTACAAGTAATCATCCAATGTCCTCAGACACGTAAACCCCTACCCTCAGGTAAAGAGAATTCGGCCACAAGAATCTTCTCATAGGCATACGGATATTGCCCACGGGCATAAGAAGTGTTGCCTGCAGGCACAGATTCAACTTCCCTCAAGCACGGAAGAAGTTTCCCACATGCTACATATTACAGTGCCAACAGGCTAATCACAACTTTTCCCTCAGGCTAAACAGGTAACTAGGCCAAGCCCAACATGTAAACAAGAATTAACAAGCAATTCCTCTCCAGGAAATTATACAATCATTACATTAAAGGAATAGCCTCGGGTATCCTGGCCAAATGGTAAATAGAGGAACGCACCCCCAGGGTGGTCCTGGATCCAAGAAATGATCCCAAACAACAGTTTTATTATCACAATTAATTACCTATTCAAACACCAAGCCACCTACCTTAAACTCCCATGATCAGTATACTCGAACGACGTTCCATGAATCGTCCTAGAACAAGGTAGATATGAGGTGAAAGAAAACTCGTTCAAACCAAAATAACTTCCCTTAGAATAATAATTGGTAATAAATACTCCATAAGAAGGGAGAACTCACCCGTGCGGTTCCAGGGAGATCGACAGTGCAGAAAACGGATTCCCAACGTGTGCTCGGCGAATCTCCAAAGTTTCGTCCTCCTCTCCCTCTCCTTCCACTGGTTCTAAGCCTTCCCTGTGAAAAGGGGAGGCTACTGCCCATTTTAAGTGAAAAAAAAGTACACAACATGTATTTCCAAGTACACGGCGTGTACTTCCCATTTTTTAACTGTTCCTATGGTGGTTTCCCGCCAGCGTGGCACTGTTCACCTACTGACATGACTGCACAATGTGTCTCTTTGAGTACACGGTGTGTTCTATCACATAGCTAGCCATCGCCTTACTATTCACCTACCGACTGACTACACGGAATGTAAGAGACCACTACATGGCATGTAGTCGGTCTTTACACCCTTTGTTTCCGACATGGATACACACCCTGTGTACTCTTCCCACACGACCAAAAGTACATGGAATGAGGAAACGTATACGGCCTGTAATTCCAAAAATTTGGATTTTTCCCCATTTTCCTTATTATCTCAAAAATACATAAGGAAAAGAGAATAAAAGAATCTTGTACCTCCAAAGTAAGAACCAGGTTCTTACAAACTTCCCCCCTTAAAGAAATTCGTCTCTGAATTTCCCTTCTAAGGGTGGCGAAGGTAAAGCTCAGAACAACTCTGGCCACTGAGCACGTATGTTGGTCTCCCACTCCCTGGTTTCATCCTGCACTCGGCCATGCTTCCATAGCACCCGTACAAGAGGAACTGACCAGCCTCAGAGAACCATCATTCTTCTATCAACGATACAAATCGGATGCTCCTCAAAGGACACATCAACCTCAACCTCGACCTCCTCTGGCTGAAATATGTGAGATGGGTCTGAATGATAGAAGCGCAACTAAGATACATGGAAGATGTCGTGCATGGCCCGGTACCTCTATGGTAACCGCAACCGATAGGAAACCGGACTAACTCTATCCAGAATCTCGAATGGCCCCACATAACTCAGTGAAAGTTTACCCTGTCTCTTGATATGCCTATATCCCAGCCTCGGTGAAACACACAAGAAAACCTGATCCCTGACCACGAACTCCAAGGGTCGTCTGCAGCGATCAACATAAGATTTATAACGAGACTGCGTGGTAGCCATCCACTTCTGAATCAACTGGACCTGCTCAGAAGTCCCATGCACGAGACGTAGTCACAGTAAAGCTTCCTCACCTGCCTCTAACCATCACAAAGGTGGTCAGCATAGCCTACCATATAGAGCCTCGTAAGGTGCCATCTCAATAGTTTCCTAGAAACTGTTATTATAGGAAAACTCGACTAGGGGTATATGCTTCTCTCAAGATCCCCCAAAGTCTAGGATGCATTCATGTAGAATGTACTCAAGCAGCTGTATCGTACGCTCTGACTGGACATCTGTCTGTGGGTGGTAAGTCGTGCTTAAAAGCACCTGTGTACCCAGTGCCCTCTGAAAACTCTTCCAGAAACGAGATGTAAAACGGGAGTCCCTATATAAAACAATATAACGAGGGACCCTATGAAGACGTACGATCTCTCGGATATACAACTTCTCGAGCTCGTCAACACAGAAGGTCTCCTCGATCGTAAAAAAGTGAGCTACCTTCGTGAGTCTGTCCACAACAACCCACACGGCATCATTGCCCCTAGGTGACCTTGGAAACCCCATCACAAAGTCCATCGCGACATCATACCATTTCCACTCCGGGATGGGTAACTACTGTAACAGTCTAGATGGCCTCTCATGCTCCGCCTTAACCTACTAACCAGTGGAACACCTCGTAACAAAACCAGCTACACCTCTCTTCATACCCGGCCACCAATACTGACGTCTCAATTCTAGGTACATTTTGGTAACCTCGGGATGAATTTCCCAAGATGAAGCATGAAACTCTCACATCATCTCCTCGCGTGAATCCCCTAGAACCCATACTCTTCCATGGAAACGCAGTACTTCATTATCACCTATTGTCCAACCAGGAGGGTCCACACTTTCCACCAACTTCTGTAGAACTAGGACATCTGGATCAGATAGTTGTCTCATCCTCACTCTATCTAGGAGGGTAGAAGTCATAGATAAATAGGAAAGATAATTCTTCCCCTGACTATCATGCACCTCCAAATGTATCTCAGAAAAACAACGCCATAAGCAGCCACTTACCACTGGGTTCCTACACTGCCTGTATCTGAGTATTCCTGCTCAGTGCATCAGCTACTACATTACCTTTATCTGGTGTGTAGGAAAGCTCAAAATAAAAGGACTGAAGGTACTCGTCCCACCTTTTCTGCCTCATATTCAAGTCACGCTGAGTAAAGATATACTTGAGAATTTTGTGGTCGGTGAAAACCACAAAATGCTCCCCCAAGAGATAATATCTCCAATAGTGCAACACATGCACAACTACATCAAACTTGAGATCAAACGTCAGATAATTCCTCTCATGTGGCCTCAACTACCGAGACCCGTACGCAACAACCCGATCGCCATACATGAATACTACTCCTAGCCCAATACCTGATGAAACACAGTAAACTTTATTGCTCTTCTCTTGCTCTGGGAGTATCATGACTGGTGATGACGTCAACCTTCCCTTCAGGTCCTAAAAGGTTGTCTCGCAAGCTTCCAACCATAAGAACTTCACACCCTTATTAGTCAAACTTGTCAACGGCACTTCTAAGAGGGAGAAGCCCTGTATGAAGTTTCTATAGTAACCAGCCAGCCCTAAGAAACTCTGTATGTCAAACATTTTCTTGGGCTGCTCCCATGAAACTACTTCTCTCACCTTCTATGGGTCTACTGCAACTCCTTCCTCTGAGATGATATAACCGAGGAAGTGAATTTGGTCCATCCAAAAGTGGCACTTTGAGAGCTTAGCATATAGTTGATGCTCTCTCAGTGTACTTAATACGATTTAAAAATGGGTGGCATGGTCGTGTTGACTGTGAGAGTACACCAAAATATCGTCCATTAATACTACCACAAAAGAGTCCATATAAAGATGGAACACACAATTCATCAGAGCCATGAAAACTGCTAGCGCGTTTGTGAGTCCGAACAGCATAACTGTATACTCGTATAGACCATAACTACTCCTAAAAGCTGTGAGAGGTATATCAGATGGTCTAACATGCAGCTGATGATATCCTAATCACAATTCAACATTTGAGAATGCTCGTTCTCCATGATGTTGATCAAAGAGATCATCAATCGTCGGTAAAGGATATCGGTTCATGACTGTCAACTGGTTCAACTTCCGATAATCCACACAGAGTCTGAGGGTACCATCTGCCTTCTTCGCAAAGAGAATCTGCGAACCCCATTGAGAAGTACTGGTTCAGATGAAAACCTTTTCCTGTAACTCCTCTAACTACCTCTTGAGCTCCTATAACTCAATCGTGGCCATCCTATAAGGAGGAATGGACATTGGTGCTGATCCTGGCACAAGCTCAATAGGGAAATCCACCTCACGCTTAGGAGGATGACCTAAAAAGTCATCCGGCAAGACATCCGTGAAATGATCAACCACTGGAGGGAAATCCTTCTGATAAGTCCCTTGGTCGTCCAGATATAAACTCACAATCTGGGTTGTGACACCACCTCTCCAATGACACATTGGTCTAGATCGAATCGCCTGAACAGCCCATTCACCCTTGTATAGAAACTCTCCACCCTCTGGTGATGTGAAACTCACCTTGCGACGATAGCAGTCTACAAAGTCTCGAAAGGGAACCAACCAGTCCATCCCGAGAATGGCGTCATATGCTGTCATCTCTAAGACATAGAGGTACCAAAGAAAGTGACACCCACCAACCTCAAGGGGCACTCCTTGCACTAACGCACACCAGCCATTCTAGTCTGCAACGGAGATTCTAGCATCATGATATCAGAATAAGTAGAAACAAAGAGCCCAAGGATCTACACAATGAGTACAGATATGAAACTATGTGTAGCACCCGTATCAAAAAGTACTGAAGATAAGACATAAGCTACTAGAATAGTACCATTGACTATAGAAGGTTCAGGATCCTACTCCTGCTGGGTCTGTTGCACTGCATATGCTTGCCTAGTGTCGCGGCCCTGCGACACAGCCTGGCTACCCTAAGCTGTCCCGCCCTGCTGCCTCTGAGATCCTGGTGTCTGGCTACCACGACCACGACCACCATCTCTGCCTGCACACCCTAACGTATTCCAGTTCCCTGACTTTTAAGAAGTTTCTGGTCCTACTCCCGCACATGGAGTCTATACAGAACCCCTCTCACTAGCCACTGGTGGAAACGCCCTACAGAAGCGTTGCAGATGACCCATCATGCCAGAAGATCGGCACTCCATTGGGTCGTGTGGACACTGTGGCCTTTTTTCACCCTCCTCACCACACTGGTAGCACATGACCTAGACACCTGAAGTATTATTTTAGCTGGAACTGCCAACCTGAGAGAAGTCCATATGTCTCCTCCTCTTACTAGTAGAAATAGTACCAAAAACTGGTGTTGAACTGCGTTGGACCATACCACTAGCTTCCTGCAGGTTCCTCTCTGTAATCAGTGCCTAATTCACAATAGCATGTACTGAGGGAAACCTGAAAACATTCATCACTGCTCGGATGTCATATAGGAGACCATCCTAAAAGCGCCTAGACCTCAACATCTAATCACCCAAAAGAACGGGTGCAAAACGCTGAAGCCCGGTGAAATGATGAGAATAATCAATCACCAACATAGCTCGCAACTGCAGATTTGTGAACTCTCGAGCTCTATCTACCCTCATCATCTCTAGAAAGAATAAGTCATAGAATAATGCCTGAAATTATTCCCACACCATGTCTCTGTGATGCTCTGACTGGGTGGTAACATCCCACCACCTCTTGACAGAATCATGCAGCATATACTTCACGAGATTGAGCCTCCTCCCTAAAGGCATCTCAAGATGCTCGAAAATATTCTTCATCAACCCAGCCAAGACTCCGCAGCCTGTGGTCCTCCATACCCTGAGAACGTCGGCGGATGATGCTGCAGGAATGTACATGTCAGCTCAGCCATAGATGTGGCAGCATGCGGTGCTCCCTAAAAGGTCTGCATGAACCGCATAAAGCCTTCATGGAACTGCGCATATGTGCCTGTGTCCGGTATAATAGCTGGTGCTACATCTGGCTCTACTGGAGGATCCACTGGTAGCCCACGGCCCACCATCTCTAGAGTATAATCGTTGACGCTCTCCTGGAGAACAACGCTTGAATGTCTAGGAGGCATGACACTACAAGGTCAAACGCACACCATAGATCAAGATTATCACAGACTGAAAACGAAGGAACCAATAGGGTAATAGAAGGAAGAAGGCATTTAAGATTGCACAACAATACTACAAGGCGTGTATACTGACTACACGGCGTGTACCTGACTTCTCTTCCCCTGCCCGGGTCCTTCTACACGGCCAAGCAACACGGCTCCTATTTAAACAAAACTACATGGCGTGTATATATTCTACACGGTGTGTATGGTGTAATTTTCCAACTTCCCAGGTCGTTTGTGACAAGGTCGACTACTCGTCTTGAACTACAATGCGTGTTTACACCCACACACGACATGTACAATACCCCGTTTCCAAGCCACATGGCTAAGTCTACACGGTCTGTCCTCAGACAAGACTACACGGCGTGTACTAGACCTACTTCGCTGGCCCGTGTTATTAGTTACATGGTCGGACACAAGGCTCAAACTACACAGTGTGTTCTGCATACACACACGGTGTGTACATGAAGGATTACCCTGACCCGTGTTGTTAGTTACACGACCGGGTCCCCATGTCTTACAACACGGCGTGTTCTTCATTGACACAGTGTGTATGTCTTAATGTATCCTTAATCCATGTTGTTTGTTACATGGCGGACTCTGGGTCAACACTACACGGCGTGTACCTCAGGTACACGGCATGTTTTACCCCATCCTTTCCCTACCCGTTTCCCCCACCCACATGGGATCTGACACGCGAAGCGACTACACGGCGTGTACTTCGAGTACATTGCGTGTACTTATTAAGTTTTACTTTCTTCCAGAACAAAATAATGTACACTGCGTGTTCAAAGAACTACACGGTGTGTATACTGGATTTTCCGGACAGTATGCCTCAAAAACTTTTCTAGAACCCCGAAAATACCAAAAACAACACATAAGTACCAAATTTTGATCCATGAGGGCCCATACTCCCCGTGAATAAAAGTTTGGCATCTTTTCTGTATTATATTAAAATAAATAGTCAATGATCCGCCAAATTCCGGTAAGTGGGGGGAAATACTCCCCAAAAACCAAAGTTTGGCACTCATTCTATAAACCGGATCAAACAAAAATACCCTATCACATAGCAGGTATTTATCAAAACAGCTACCACAACAGCATGTTTTTCTAGCACAACATCTATCACAACAACATGCAATTTATAATGCACCTATACGACATGAAACTATGCATGTCATGTGATTCCTAGCATGTTCCTAAAAGATGAATGAGATGGAATACCCTCATCTCATCGAGTTTCAACTAAATAGAACCCATGGATAAATTATAAACTACTCAATCACAAGTGCATCACCCAATGGTGAAAACAAATCAACTGTAAAATTGCAAAATCAGTAAAATTGCAATACGAGGTAAATTGGATTTTCCCTGTACATGGTTTAGCTACTCTTAGGCACAGCTTATTACCAATTACCATGTCCATCCAACCCCTGACTAAGGCTCCAAATAGTAAGTCAATGAAAGGAACCCCTTTGATGCCACTTTGTAACGTACCGATTCTGGGTGCCACTCAACAGGTGCCCCGAACCCGGTTCTCCAAGTGACCTCAAGGGAATTTCCCCAAATGCCAGAGGCTTCCGACTAGCAGTGAGGGCCCAGGTCTGATAGTGGGGAAACTATGCCCTCATTTGTCAAAGTGTAGCGTAGCAGAATAAAATGAAAAAAAATCATACAACAACAGTGGAAGCAATAAACCATACAAATTTAATATAACAACTATAGTAAAGGATAACCAACCAGATATATATAAATATATGATGTAACATGTCTCAAGTTCTATGAAAAAAGCTAGAAAATGTTACATAGAAGTACAATACAATAAAGGGTACAATAAACAGAACAAGAAATGGGTAGCATCGTGAGCCTAAGCTCGGTCCCATGATCCCCTACTCCTTAGAAGCAATCAAGTAACTGTATAGGGACCCTTTCCCTTATCTACACCTGTAGAAATGTAACCTGTTTGGGCCGAAAAGCATGACCCAAACAGGGTGTGAGAAATAAATCCCAGTAGGCACCCACCAAAGGCCCCAACTGTGTGTAAACATGCAACAACAGTGTGTAGTAGTAAAATGAAATAGGGTAAGAAGTATTGAAAAGTAACTAACTTAACCAGTTATATTTCCATTTTAATATCCATTTAATCATTTAATCTAAAATATCACCATAGTTAATATTCCATGTAATCAGCCAATGTCCTCAGACACATAAACCCCTACCCTCAGGTAAAGAGAATCTGACCATAAGAATATTCACACAGGCATACGGATATTTTTTACGGGCATAAGAAGTGTCTCCCTCAGGCACAGAATCAACTTCCCACAGGCATAGAAGAAGTTTCCCATAGGCTACATAGTATAGTGCCCACAGGCTAATCACAACTCTGCCCTCAGGCTAAACAGGTAACCGAGCCAAGCCCAACATGTAAACAAGCAGTAACAAGCAATTCCTCTCAACGCAATTATATAATCATTACATTAAAATCATACCATCGGGTATCCTGGCCAAATGGCTAAACAGAGGAACGCACCCCCGGGGTGGTACTGGAACCAATAAATGATCCCAAATAGTAGTTTTATTATCACAGTTAATTACATATTCAACTCTAAGTATTTAAAATAGCCATGTCCTTAGCCACACGACACCCCAAAATTGATTTGTGATACAACCTTACACAAAAATTTACAATAGTTGGAAATTAAACACCAATCCACCTACCTTAAACGCCCTTGATCAGTATACTCGAACGACATTCCATGAATCGTCCTAGAACGAGGTAGATCTGAGGTGAAAGAAAACTTGTTTAAACCCAAATAACTTTCCTTAGAGGAAGAATTGGTAAGAACAACTTCAGGAGAAGGAAGAAATCACATGTGCGGTTCTAGGGAGATCGACGGTGCAGAAAACGGATTCCCGACGTGCGCTCGGAGGATCTTCAAATCTCCGGCCTCCTCTCTCACTTCTTCGTCTAGTTCTAGGCCTTACCTGTGAACAGGGGAGGCTACTGCCCTTTTTAAGTGAATAAAACAAAGTTCACAGCATGTATTTCCAAGTACACGGCGTGTACTTACCATTTTTCAACTGTTCCTATGGCGGTTTCCTGCCAGTGTGGCACTGTTCACCTGCCGACATGACTACACAGTGTGTCTCCTTGAGTACACGGTGTGTTCTATCACACAACTGGCCACCGCCTTACTATTCGCCTGCCGAATGACTACACGACATGTAAGGGACCACTATACGGTGTGTAGTCGGTCTTTACACTCTTTATTGTCGGCATGGCTACACACCCTGTGTACTCTTCCCACACGGCCAAATGTACATGGCGTGTGGAAAATTACACGGCGTGTATTTCCAAAATTTGGTATTTTTCCCCATTTTCCTTATTTTCTCAAAAATACATAAGGAAGAGAAAAAAGATGAAACCCATAACTCAAAAGTAAGAACTAGGTTCTTACACATATAAACATGGGATCATTTATACCTGGAATCATTAAAATATGTTAGAAATATAAAAAAAAAATTAGTACGATTCAAGTCAAACCTCTAAGAATGTTTCCCATAGTAGCGCAAGCCAACGCTAACTGCCAAGTCCGTCACACATAACATCTCATGAGACTCCACTTTACCCAATTAATTGGAGAACTATCTGGTCGCACCCATATTAACTTTCCCATACTATGTTTTCCACATAATTAATCATATATAATCAATCATATATAAATATAAGGGTTACCCATGGAAATGATTGGGTACCATAATCATGACCTAAATCATAACAAATGTGAGTATAATAAAAGTGTCCATGAAATAATGGAACTAAAATATACATGTACATTCATAATGGAAATAGGAATGTATCATGGGATTTGATGTCAAGTGTAAGTGACCACAAGTAAAATATTATTTAAGACTTTTTAGCAATAAAACATTTTTGAGAAGTTTTAAGCAAAATACTACGAAGCCTTTAAAATACGAAAGGGAACAATACTTTATAAAAAACCAAAAGTGAAAACAAATTTTTTTCCAAAATAAAAATTAATTATTTTATAAATAAAATGGTGTCTCAAAACACAAGATAGAGTGCACTTTAAATTGGGTAAGAATTCGGGATGTTCCCTTAAAATAGGTTTTCTTATCAGGAAGTATTGAGGAGATAATTACTTAAAAACTTGTATATCCAAAAAATATAATGATGGAAGGTTATTTATAGATGCTTTTTTTACTTTGAAAAATAATTTATTTGATGCACATAAGTACATAAGATAACATCATTTTGGTAAGAAATAAATATATAATTTAACCTGAAGGAATAATGGATATTCTAGTAGAATTCATTACAAATTATCAGTATGGTATCAGGTGTACTTAAGAGGGATTACTGAGAGAGAAAGTGTTTTCGTGTCACTTATACATCATGAGAGTAGAATAGAAGAGGTTTAAAATCATACCTCATGTAACTCACTAGCCCCAGTTACCTGTAGCCAGTGAATTATGACATAACATTGGGATTATTACAGAGAATCATGTCCTGAAGGACCGATCAGTTTAACACTCTTGGGGAATAGATTAAAATATATGAACATTACATTAAAATTTATAACATAAAACAAAAAATATATAAACATTTTAGAATGACATTATTCCCCCAGCATAACCCTTCATAACCATCATAAAACACTTCTTGGAATCCTTTGAAAATAAAACATAAAAATGGGTGAGCTCAGATGATCAGTAAGTGTAAATAATTCAGAGGAAGCTATAAATTGTTAAGGAAAGATTTATAATAACAACATATGCTTTTTAAACATAAAACATAAACATAATATGGTAAAAATATGTCAAAGTTTACAATATAAATATACACATTGATGTTCTACTTATTGAATAATATCATGTAACAACTAATTTCATTATGAATAAATGCATAATGTCATACATAATAACTACTACATCAAATCCTTGTGCCAAGACCATTAACAAATATTCTATCAAGGACGTGTTCCAAGACACTAGTTTGTCTCATGAAACCTACCGATCTAACGAGGGGCTATAGAGGTCCCTGCCCATCACTTACTAATTCTAATGCATTTTTTATATGAAAAGTGTGAAACATAAAATAAACATTTGTATTAAAACTACCATAAAAAATGTTAATACATTAATCATAATCCATAAATGGTATAAAAATAGAACATCAACATTCAAGAGTATAAAAGCACATTCAAGACAATATGGAATATTGTATTATAATAAATCAATCTCAATCAATAATAATATCCAACAAAGGATGTTGATATATATGAAAATAATGAGTAAAACTAACTGAGGGAAATATACATTTTTCATGAAATATTTAAAAATTTTAATAAAATTTCATTTAAAACAGACAATTAAATCAATGTATCCTATACCACAGTGTAACTTTTCAAAGTAATTACCATTTTAAAAAAATCATGTCCATATAAATAAATCCTTAAATCATTTTGAAAACATGCACATTAATTAAATAGATTTAAAAAATAAATCCTTAAAAATTTTAAAATTAGGATCTAGTTAGAAAGTACCTTATATAAAAATTATAATATTTCTTATGAAAACATCTATATGAAACATGGATATGGATGATAAATAATTCCCAGAAAATTCCCACACATAAACAATCTCAGATAATAATGAGATTGAGGAATTAACCCTTACCTTAGATCTGATAATTTTCATACATGTCTGAAACTTCTGTATAATGTTTATAAACATATTATTAACTTATATAAGAATCATAATAATATTTATGATATCATATATTATTGTTTTAAGACTTTATATTACCCATTTACTAACAATTCCATGTTAATACAACAATTCGGGTAATATTGCTTTGTTTATCGTACATGTTTGGAATTGATATTATTGATTACATAGATCATTATTTACTTAATTATAGGATGTATAATATGGTTTATATATCATATATACTCATAATATAAATATATATAATATATGTATAAATAAAATGGAACACACCGTTCATGGAGACGGTAGGTCGTACGTACACATGTACACTATTTCTGTTTTCATATCGTATGGAAGTGAGTGAATATCATATATGTTTATATATATCATAAAAGTAGCATTATTATGTCATATATTTCATAATTATTAATAATATATACTCTTATAATCATTCTTAGATGGTGAACATGTAATATTGGTCTCACCGCATCATGGAGATAAAAAGTCGTACGTATGCACGAGCAATGATATCATTTCCTTAATGGTTCAATGGTTTGGATTTGGATGGAATATGAATTTTAAAAAATCAATATATTGTTATATTTATTATTTATATCCCTTATATTCATCATTGTTCTCTTATAAATAAAGTGTACTTGAAAAACAATTTACACCACGACGTGGAGATGGTAAGCCTTACGTACACACACATGGTGGTATTGTTGTTTATAGTATGGGTATAAATAGGAATATGGTTGTCCCAAAATCATAAAAAAACCTCAGAATATATTAGATTCTACATTTTTTATCTTAGTATGGAAACAACTTAGTAAGATGAAGTAGAAGGAGAAATGAACATTGAAGGAAGGGATAAAATGATTACCTCTTCTTCGGGTGTCTCCTTTTGATTTTCACAAGGACTCCTTATGTTGGATTTATTCCCAATGTTTTTACACTAATATGAATTGAGGTATGTTTTGATGATAGGTTGGAAGGGATTTTCTATGAGAAAAGGATTTGAAGGTTTGAATAAGTTGGTATAGGTGGTTCCCTTTTATAATAGGAAGGAGGGGCACTTTAGGAAAGTCTAGAAATTTAAATTTATTATAAATTCAATATCAATAAAAAATGGTCTAAAAATAATTTCAGTCAAATATAATATGTATCTTGTTCTAATAACCATCAAAAAATAATTTTTATACAATTTTTTATTATTTTTGTATCCTTATCTTTTTGTTTAACCCTTAGTTAAACAGTTTAACTCTTACCATGACGTCTTGTTTTTTAATACTATAAAATTAATTTAGTTACTATAAAATATCCAAGTAAACTCAATTTTACCATTAATGACATTTTTAATACTATATGAGTCATTTTTATGAATCATATATTTTTAGGAATTTAATATCAATTAATAAAATATTATTTGTTTTAAAAACTCATTTAGGTTAATTTAGACACTATTTAGTAATTGGTTTCTTTAAGTCATAAAAAATTGATTATATTGAAAAAAAAGGAATTTAAGAATACCTAATACGTTAATTTCATCCATAAAATTTTCGTATGGCAAAAAAATGTTCAAATTAAATTTATTTTAATATTTTTAAATCCATTTATTTGAATCTTCCATTAATGAGGTAATCATTTCATCATAATTGTGTGATAAATAAATATATTTATCTAATGTCTAAAAATTATAAAAAAAATACCATGATGTAGGATATATTTTAATATTTATAATGACTATTTATAGTCAAATATATCAATTATATAACACTATATAAAAATTGATTTAGTTAAAGATACATGTTAATGTTATATTTTTCTATACTTTAAATTAATTCTTATGAAATATCATTTTCACATCTACGTGGCTCCACGGGGTCCCAAAATCGATCCAATGATGCCCAAGGTCGGTCATATCTCATCCAATAAGATTATTTCATGTGTTAGGGTTATTTAATATTATTATAATATTATTTTTACCTTTATTTACCAGATTTCCCTTTAACCATTGTAAATAAAATAATTATTGAAATTCCTATTCAGAATTTCCATAAAACAATACATATTTTCAAAATTTTGACCTTATAATTATAAATATATAATCCATTTTTCCAAATTTAAAACACATAAGTTTCAATAATTAATTTAAAATTTATTCTCATTGTCAAAACCGAAACGCAGGTTTTTAAGAAGTAAAAACTATCAAAATATTGACATGTGTTAATGTATAATTTAATTGTGAAATTACATCCAATGACCAAAATTATATTAAATGATAAAAATATAATATTATTATACTTTAAATCACTAAAATTTATAATTAATCACTATAAATTATTTTGATTAAAAAAGTTGTTTTCAATTAAAACTTAGTATTTTTCACTTTTTATCAAAATATGAAAGTTATCAGAAAAGTACCAAAGATTTATCGAAAATAACTTTTTTATGTATTTATTATAAATAATAATTTAATTTCATTTAATTGAATATATAATGTGTCAAATATTGGATTTAAAAAGGGTTCTTCGTTAAAAGGTGGAAAACTGCATTTGTTTATAAATACTTTTTTTTATGAAAAATTAAATTTGTCTTTATATTATGTATAAGAAACAAAAAATATAAATGTTAAAATTATATGGGATATATAAAATTCAAAATAAATTTAATACTATTCATAACCTTTTTTTAAATATCTATTTTGATAGGTCGTGATGCAGTTGATCTCGGTGTTGTATACATCGCACTCTATTGAATTATTTAAAAATTAAGTGTGTCGTGGAAGCTTGGGGTGTTACATTATCCCCTCCTTTAATAAATTTCATCCTTGAAATTTATACTCAGAATTGAAAACTATAGTTTTGACAATTCAAAATATTTTAGTTCAAATCCCACATTGAAAAATGGATTGATGAAGCCTCTATTTTAAAATAAAGAAAGGTAAGTATGAAGGTTACAAGAAATAACACATAATAGGGTTCAATGTAAGAAAACATGGATATGGAAGAGAAAACAACCCATCATGTTCTGATGGAGAGTGATAGAGAATATTATTAGGAAAAATTTAGCAATCATGAGGCTATAAATCTGCAATGGTCTAAGGGACCATTTGATTCATCACAAAATCAATTACTAGGAAAACATATTTTGTTTTGTGGTCCTTTTCCTAGTGTTGTAGAATTAATTTATTTAATTTACTATGAACTCAAGGGAGGATACTTAATTTACATGTAGAGTTTCATCCTTTAAATAATTCCTACCAAAAACCCATCTTTCTCTTTAAAATATAAAACTCAAAAATATACAATTTATCTAAATAGTATAAGGTTACAAATATAAAAATATACAATTTAAATGAATAAAAATATTTTATTATAACTATGGACTTCTTGTAGGCTAGTGGTAGGCTATAAATCCATGTCTCACTTCGGTTGTGTGTTCAATTCCCGAATTTTTTTCCAATGTGATAGGGTTATCACTCAACCTGCTAGATGTCCTTTTTTATAAAACTGTAGTATTATACCATTCCAAAAATAATCTTAAGTAATGTTTTAACCTTAGTCAATAATATCCCAATTCCAGCTTAATCCATTCCAACCTTTAGATTTATCCAAACTAATTCTATCCAATCTCTTTCTAAAAGGTCTCTAAATTTACAAATTCAATTGTAAAATTCTATTCCCCAAACAACTTAATGTTTCTCTTATTATCATATAATGAATATATGATTACATCACCATATTAAAACCTTAATAAAAAAAGTACTGCAGTACAATCCTTATATATTCCACTTTCTTCTTATAACCATAATATATTTCATTAATGAAAAAACACAAATACATTAATTGTTCTACTTTGACTGAAGTAACAACATAATATTGAAATTGATGCATTTTCTATTTATAAGGTATATTTCCTTAATGCTTTGGAAAATTGTTTCCATAATGTCCCATATATTTACAATTATAACATTCCACATATTCATTCATTTCCTTGCAATCAGGACCCTGGGGACCTTTTTCTACACATTTGTAACAAACTCTCATTCTTTTTAGGAAATTATCAGTGTGTTTCATCCAAAATTATAAAATGCGAGAAAATTATTATTTACCCTTTTCCCTTTATTTGTCTCTTGCTCCACTGTTCTCTTCTTCTCTTTCTTTAAAATAATTTCATAAGACAAAGAATTCATCTTCGGTCTTGATAGAACATGAAACTATATCTTTGTATGATGATAAATATTTTGAGACCAATTCTCATTGGAATAATGGTTTAAACCCATCAACGAATTGATCAATATTACTTCTTGGGTTACATATGTTGTCTGTAGCAAGATTTTCTAATCTTGTAATGTTAGATTCATACTTTGGAACATTGTCATCCTCTTTTTTTATTAGTCTTACAAATTTTATTTTCATATCATCTTATTGTTCATGAGGAAACACAACTATAAAATGGAACTACTACCACGAACCTATAGCCATGGATTTAAAACTATGGCTATAGTGTGCTATATCCAAATTTCTGTGGCCTATAGCCACGGTTTTAAAACCCTGTCTATAGGACAATTTTTTGTGTCTAATAGTCATGGTTTCTTGAACAGTGGAAATAGCCCATGGTTATTGCAACGGTTTCAAAAACCATGGATATAGGATAATTGTTTCAATTCACTATAGCCATAGTTTTCCAAAACCGTGGCTATAGGGTTCCCGCACTTCCCTGGGAAAAACATTTCAAGCCAAAAATTTGGCGGGAAGCCATACCGCCACGGTTTTGAGTCTATTACCATGGTTTTTATTAATATATATATCATAATAAATATATACCCAAATTTTTTGCGTTGTAGTGGTAAGTGCGTTGGATTGAAAAATGGAGGTGCAAGGATTGAAACCTGCTAGGGACATTTTAGATTTATGGTACTACCCAGGTTTTTTGAGGCTATTTCCACTATTTAAACCGTGGCTATAGGTCAACCCCATGCTGTCATATTTGGATTCCTATGTCCACAGTTTCTAAAAATGTGGAAATATGTAGCTATTTCCATGGTTAAAACCATGGAAAATGGTTGGGACCTACTGACAGAGTGATAGTGGCCACTGTTGGCCAAAACTGTGGTTGTAGCCTAGAGCCATAGTTTTTTGGCCTATTTCAATGGTTTTGAATTGTGGAAATATCCCTTTTTCAAGTTGTGAAGGTATTTCTATTGAAAAAGTTCTATAAAATACCACCATAACATATTTCCCAATTCATCATCCTCCTATGTGTTTTGAATTATTGACCACCATTGATCCACATCTCCTGAGAGATGATAAATTTCCATGATAACTGTTTCCTTTTCGTTACATCCCAAAGCAAGAAATATTTTATAAAAATAACTTTTCCACTACATTTCTATAAAAGGATTTGTGGTCAGATTAAATGTTGGAGTTTTTTGTCCTATAATTAATTATGAAATTTATCCTCTGAATTATGGATCCAGATCCTCCAGACAGGTAAGGTTTTAATCATAACCAGAGTCATCTGTCCTAGTATGGTTATATGTTGTTTAGTACTAGTTGTTTCACCAGATATACAATCATTATCTTTCATAGTAGTTAAATCCCTACATGGATTACATGCAATGATACAATTTCCATTTCATCCACTAGGCGGCATTTCTAAGTAGTGGAATACAAAAGATTAGGATATGAATCATAATAAAAATGTCCAATCTAGTAAAATTTTAAACATAAATATAAAAATTTATTCACATCGAATACATAATCATAAACATGGTTCCTTTGAGTACATATTTACTCATAAACACTATATAATGGTTTCTAAAGAAAAATATGAATTATTTCTAAGAATATACCCCCCGAGAGTGTCAAACCAGGCGTGTAGTAAGGTTTGTTGTCGTCTACCAGGTTACTCCAAGTCGATCCCAGAACACCTTGTTGAACTTTTCACCCCATGGTACATCTTTTCCAGAACCAAATCCACCTGTAATATCTACAGTGGGATTTACTACTTGAAATATCCATGTAATCCATTCTTTACCATAATTCTAAAGGGTCCTTTATACTTATCCCCAATGTATCTATTAGGGTTTTGATACCTAATCTAAGTTTACTAAATATATTTACAATATAGTTTCTAAACTTAATCTAATACCAAATGTAATTCCCTAACCCCAGTTACCCAAATCTGGTGCATTATTACATAACATTGGCATGATTACAAGGAATCATGTCCTGAAGTACCGATCAGTTTAGGAGTCTTCGAAAATAGATTACAATATATGAACACTACATTACAATTTATAACATAAAACAAAGAATAGATAATCCTTTGAGAATGATATTATTCCCCTATTGTAACCCTATATATTAATCATAAAACACTTCTTGGCATCCTGGGAAAATAAAACATAAAAATGGTTGAGCTCGGATGCTTAGAAAGGGTAAATAATTCAGCCGAAGATATAAACTTTTAAGAAAATATGTATTATAAGAACAGAAGCCTTTTAAACATAAAACTTCAACATAATATGGTAAAAGTAAGTCAAACATTAACATATAAATATGTAAATAGATATTCTACAATTCTAACAATCACATGTAAAAACTAATTTCATAATGAGGTAATGTGTAATGTCAGATGCAATAACTACAACGTCAGGGCCTTGTGCCAAGACCATTCACAAATATTTTGTCAAGGCCTTGTTCCAAGACACTAGTTTGTCTCTTGAGACCTACCAATGCATTTAGGGGCTATAACGAGCCCTTACCATCAATTACTAAGTCCAATGCATTCCTCATATGAAAACGGTGAAACATAACATAAACATTCGAATTAAAACTGGCATTCGAAATGTAAATACTTTAATCATAAAACATGTATGGTATAAAAATAGAACATCTACAGTCAAACATATCCTAACTCATTCAATACAATATTTAAGATTGTGTTATAATAAATCAACCTCAATAAATAATAATATCCAAAAAGGGTATTGACATGGATGAAAATAATCAGAAAAACTCTTTGAGGGAAATATCCCTTTTTCATGAAATCATTTACACAATTTATAAAAGATGGTATTTAGAAGTTATTTTTGAATAAAATTTTACCATACCACTTTTAACTTTTGAATGTAATTAAAATTTTAAAACAATCATGTCTACATAAAAAAATCCATAAAATCATTTTGAAAACAAGGACATTAATTAATGATAATTAGAAAAATAAATATATAAAACATTTAAATTGATGATATAGTTAAATATTACCTTACATAAAACTTAAAATATTATTTTTGAAAACATTGTTATGAAACATGGTCATTTGTGATAAATATGTCCCAGAAAATACATACACATAAACAATCTCAAATAATAATGACATTGAGGAATTAACCCAAACTTTAGATCTGATACTCTCTATACGTGCATGAAACTCCTTTATAATGTTTTTAAACATATTATTAACTTATATAAGAATCATAATAATATTTATTATATCATATATTATTATTTTATGACTCTATATTAGATATTTATTAAGAATTCCACTTTAATGCAACATTTCACGTAATATGGCTTTGTTTATCGTACGTTTCTTGACTTGTTATTCTTGATAACATAGATCATGATTTACTAACATATAGGATATATAATGTGATTTATATATCATATATATTCATAATATAGACATATATAATGTATAGATAAATAATATAGAACACACCATTCATGGATATGGTACGTTGTACGTACGTATGAATGATGTTTCCGTTTCGTATCGTATGGAAGTGAGTGAATGAAATATATGTTATTATATATATATATATATCATAAAAGTGGAATTATTATGTCATATATTTCATAATTATTAATAATATTTATTCTTTTAATCATTCTTCTATGGTGAACATGGAAGATGACTCTCATCCTGTCATGGAGATGGTAAGTCGTACGCACACACGAGCGACGATGTCATTTCATTAATGGGTCAATGTTATCGATTTAGATGGAATATGAATTTTAGAAAATCAATATGATGTTATATTTATTATTTATATCCATTACATTCATCATTATACCCATACAAATAAAGTTTACATGAAAAATGATTTAAACCATGGTGTAGAGATTGTAAGTCGTACATACGCACACATGGTTGTATTATTTTTCAAGGTATGGGTAAAAAGAGGAATATAGTTTTCCCATAATATTAAAAACATCTAAGAAAATATTATATTTTGGATTTATTATTTTACTATTTTAACAAATTATTAATAGGAATTAGAAGAAGAAATGAACTTTGAATGAAGGGATAAAACGATAACCTCTTCTTCAGGAGTCTCTTTTAGATTTGCACAAAAGGACTCCTTAAGTTGGATTTATGCCAAAAATATTTCTTCTAAGATGTTTTTAAGGAAGTTTTTAGGATATTTGTATGGGGTTTTACAGAATCAAATGACTTTGTAGATTTGAATAAGTGGTTAGAGGTGGTTCCCTTTTATAAAATAGAGGAGGGACACTTTAGGAATGTCTATAAATAATAGTTTATTATAATTGTAATTTCCATTAAAAATGGTCTAAACCTCTTTTAATTATAATATTAGATGATTTTTTTAATACCCTTCATCCAATAATTTTTATACAAGTTTTTATTATTTTTTTATCCTTGTCTTTTTGGTTTAAACCTTAATAAAACAATTTTACTCTTACCATGTCTTCTTGTATTTTTATAATATAGGATTAATTTAGTTACTATAAAATGCCAAGGGAACATCAGGTGGACCATTAATTACATTTTAAACATTATATATTTCATTTGGTTGAATCTTATATTTTTAGGAATTTAATATCATTTAATAAAATAGTATTTGTTTTTAAAAAACTCATTTATGTCAATTTTGAAACTATTTAGTAATTTATTTTTGTTAAAGTCATAAAAATTTAATACTTATAACCAAAGTAATTATATCATCCCTAATATGTCAATGTCAACCATCAAATTTTTGGATCACATAAAAATGTTCAAATTTCATTTATTTTAATATTTATAAATTCATTTAATTGAATCTTTCAATAATGAGGTAATCATTGCATTATAATTGTGTCATAAATAAATATATTTATCAAATGTATAGAAATTATAAATAAAATACCATGATTTAGGAAATATTATTATCATTCTAATGAATATTTATAGGTGAATAGATAAATTATATGACCCCATATAAAAATATATTTACTGAAATATACATGTTTTTGTTATATTTTTCTATACATTAAATTAATTCTTATAAAATGTCATTTTCACATGAAATTGGCTCCATAGGGTCCAAAATATGATATAAAGAATCCCATGGTATTCTATTTCTCATAAAATAATATTATTACATGTTTCTGGGTAGTTTAAATTTATTATAATATTCTTATTTACCCAGATTTTCTAGATTTACCCTTTAACCCTGGTAAATAAAATATTTATTGAAGTAACTATTTATTATTTCCAAAAAAGGTACCTATTTACACAATCTAGAAGTTATGATTCCAAATATTTAATCCATTTTTCAAAATTATAATCACATAAGTTGAATTAATTAATTTAACATTAATTCTCTTTGTCAAAACTAGAAAGCTAGTTTTTAAGAAGTTAAAACTATTAAAAGATTAACATCTGTTTTCATCGAATTTAAATGTGATATTACCTAAAATGACCTAAATTATAATATATTATAAAAATATTATATAATTATAATTTAAAATCACTCAAATGTATAATTTAACACTATAAATTATTTTGATTAAAAATGTTTTTTCAATTAGAAATTAGTATTTTTCACTATTCATCAAACTATAAAAGTTATGAGAAAAGAACCAAAAATTTATCCGAACTAAATTTTTATCTGCCAATTATATACAAGAATCTAATTTCATTAAATTTAATATATAAAAGTGTCTAATATTGTATTTAAATATGGTTCCCCATTAAAGGATGAAAACTGCATTTTTGAAAAATACTTCATTTATATAAAAAATTAAAATTTTCCATCTATTATGTCTAATAGACACAAAATATTAATGTTAAAATTATATGGGATATATAAAATTTCAAATTTAGTTCATACTATTAATATCCGCTTTTAAAATGGATAGTTTGATAGATCGTGGTGCACTTGAACTCGGTGTTGCTTACATCACATGCTATTGATTTATTCAAAAAGGAAGCGTACCGTGGAATCTTGAGGTGTTACACCCCATAATTATGGATTACCCTTAAAATGGCATTGCATGGAGTAAGTTCTAGAATAAAAGTGAAATAGAGAGGATCCCTTACCATAAGATCATTGGTGATCTCCGCATGTTATTAATAACCTAAATAAACAAATTATTTTTATTAATTAATAATTCCATAACCTCTTCTATATGTAATTCATTTAGTATACCCTTTTTATGTTCATTCATGTCCTTTTTAATAAGGTTAAGTGGTCCAATTTCATTGTTCATGTATGTTTGTTTTCTTGGTTTTTACGATCGATTTACTTATGTTCATGAATGGAGAACCATGTAGAATGAGAATGCTTTTATATAATTGATGTTATATTTTATTAGTTAACATACGTAAAATTTCCTGGTTATAAAATTCATTTGGATCTTTGGAGTGGAGGTGAATCATTATATGAATCATTGATGATAAACACTTGAATTAATTTTAGAGATTTTTCGCACAATTAACATGGTTTGTATTATTATTTTACATCATTAGTTTACATGGATTAAAGTACATTAAATAAGATAAAATATACATAAATTAGCCTGGATCAACCATAAAAATAGTTTCGTGATCATAATTGAAGATAGTAATAGAAATTGATAACATGTAATCCTTGATTATGTTAAATTAACACAACATAAATGGTGTTTTTGTTTCTTCAAATAAAAGGTGTGGAAAATAGAGATGATAATGAATTATACCATTAGCATAATATAATTTCAGTACATGTTTGTTACTGGAGTTATCATTCCAATTGGGTGAAGGTAGGTAAGGAAATAAATAAGATAATAAATGAACATAAAATAATTGGAATGAGGAATTTACCTCTTGAGTGTATCTTCTTTCAGATGCTCTTAAGGGGAGAGGATTTCGTCCTATGATAAGACCAAGGGCTATTGAACGTGGGGTAGGATCTTAGGGAGTGATTTAAAAAAAACATAGGTACGGCACAAGGCTTGAGAGGAGTGGAGAGAGGAGGTAAGGAGGGGTGATATTTATAGTGGTGGAGAGGAGGGTTTTAATAATATTTAATTCATTAGTTTATTATTTTACCTCAAGACCATAAATAATGATGATTCCATGACCAAAAATAGTAATGAGTTTATGTGAATTCGATATAATGGCCTTACATCAGCCATACATCAGCTGGTGACATCATAATTCATGTATTTATCATTTATCATAAATAATCATATTTTACTATTCATCCAAAAATTCAAGTATTTTTTGAAAATCATAAAAATTAACCCTAACCATTATTCAATGTGTAGAATTAAAAAATGAACTCCATTTTTCAAAAATAATTTTCTATGATATATTATTTTAATTTTTAATTAAAAAAACAATTTACTCAAAAAATAACAATTCTAAAACATTTATCTTCTTATTCTTAGATATAGTTACATCATACTTCTACATTGATTAATATTTATATACTATCATAGGTAAGGTTAATATTCATTAGGTATGTTATGTTTCAGAATGGTGACATTATTATTCATAAGGGTATGTTACTATTCACAAAAAATTATGTTGGTCATATTAGACTCGAAATAACTTACTGATCGCAACCGTGTATGACAGACTTTCGAAATTCAAATCATAGAAGTGTCAAAATTATAGCTAATGGTCACATCATCCATATTGGTTCATTGTTTTTTATTTAATGTGATTATATTACACAATCATAAGAAGTAATTTACACTGAAACATTGGGTCGTTACAAAGAAGGATGGTGATATGATTGTTTTTGTTGAAATGGTGGTAGGTTTTGGAACTGGTTTTGGTATGGGGGTCTAGAATGATTCTGCGGATTTCCAAGTCTATATTGAGTTTGTTAGGATATCTCCATCCTTGCTTATGTTAGAACTGCCGCAAAAAAAAATTCCACACAAGTTTTCATTCCCTGTATTTCATCACATTGATTAGTGAAACGATCAGGTGATGATAAAAAACTGCATACCTTAATTGGTGCTTGTTGGTCACCCATTTATTTCAAGGATATTTTCCTCGCAAAACTGGTTTGATCTTTATTCCCAGTTTCTATTAAAGGTGATGTATAAGAATTTCTTAACACATAATTCTTGTTGTGTTAGTACCCCTTTTACAAAAATATTATGAGTTTTGGGAAATCTTCTCAATCAAGGCATTGGCTTATTCTGGTGACTTGTCAGTCAATGCACCTCCAGGTAATGCATCATAAAGGTTTATGTCATTGTAAATTATGCCTTTATTATAGAATAAAAGAAATTGATTCTCCTCAACTTCGTGATGTGGGTAGCAAGCACAAATCATTTTAAATATTTCATAGTACTCATAAATGATTTCTTCATAAGACTATTTGATGTCATAAATTTCTTTTCTCATGGTTGTACTTATAGAGGTGGGGAAGAATCATTACATAAATAATATCTCAAATTTATTATAATCATTCAAATATCTTGGTTGTAGTCTATAAAACCATTCTTTGGTAGCTCCTTCTATTGAAAATGGGAATTCCTTCCACTTTACCTACTCCTAAGAAACTTCTCAGGGTTTCAAAGTAGAGAATACATGTGTGAACTCTTTAATATGTTAGTTTGGATCTTCTCTTACCATTCCATGAAAACATGTAATTAATGGTATCATGTTAGGTTTCATATAAAATTAATTTCCTAACATATTCATGATAATTTTATTGTTTTGATTATGGAATTTTGGTGCGCATAGGTCTCTTAATGTTGGGTTCTGATTTCCAGCGATGATGAAAGGCTCATAGTGAACACTTGAAGTTTCACTTGTTTCTACAAGATAAATTTCCTCAAATGTAGATTTAAAATTATGTTTTATATGTCTATTAAGCATGTTTCTTTCAATTTTAGGAACTAGGGGTCGGGGTACGTTTTTTATGTTCTGGTCATGCAACTTTCAAGAGAAAATAAGAGATGGAAAAATATTTTTGGCACCACCTCCCAATTAAGAAGCCATGTATTGACATGTTCCTATCATGGAGTTTGAAAAAAACTAATATTTATTAAATTTAAATGTATTAATGTTGGTTGTCTTTTATTTTTCTAGATATGAGTGCACAATAATCCCATTTGTCACTTAAATTTGATAAATAAGTAGAGGTTGTTTCTGAAATTATTTGAGATAAAAAATAATTCAATAAAAAATAAATCTTGAACCCATTTGGATGAAAATAGTGGTGGTTTTAAGGTAGTATCACCTTATTCAATGTCATATTAATCATAAATATCATTCCCCCTCTCTTCCTACTAAATGACACGAGAAATACTCCTCGATTGAGATATCAATTACCCTTGGTTGAAAAAAGAAATGGAAACCACTCCTCTGTGGATGAGAATTCACAAACCAATCCCAAATAGCTAAGGAAAATCTTGATTGTGAAATATTTTTAATTATAAATCTATAAAATGTTTACTTATTGAACACACATGCAAACGATCACTAGACACTCACCATCTAACACAATCTGCTCGATCGATACAAACTACACTAGGCAGAGTTAGTTTAATGTTGTTCAACCAAATATATAAAAAATTTATTAATCCAAAACACAAAATACAAATTAATTAATAGAATTTTTCAACACTGAAAATAGAAATCATTAAATAGAAAATTATAGTTTCAAATTAAATCACAAGACTCTGAAATTACAAAAGTGAAACTCCCCCTATTCTGATCACTCAATGGTTTTACCCCTCCATGTGAAGCGTAAGAGAGTTGAAAGGGATGGAAGATATCATCATGAAACTAAGAAAACATATATGATAAAATCCATAAAACTTCAATTATTAAATACCCCTACATAGCCCCACTTCCACATTCTTCAACTCATTCGAATAGAAGTGAACACTCAAATTTATAGGCTTGAGGGGTAGAGTTTAGTTTGAATAGTAAATGGCTGAATATTAAGATGTTTTCATAATAAAAGTTTTTTAATTAATAAATTTTCATTAAACCCCAAAATCCAAACTCATTTGGATAGGTGGTATAAATGTAATGCTTGAATTAGTAAAGAATTTGTTTTTTCCTTAGGAGACTACTCAACTACCTCCACTTTATAACATTAACAGGATGCATTAATTATCTGATTTATTAATTAAATTTATTTTTTAATTGAATATTGGAGTAATATCACAAACACAACTTGAATCACTTCATTTGGATGAAACTGGATTGAGATATTTCTCAATTAATGATGTGGGGTCTATTCTGTTGATACGAAAAATTTCTCCAATTGATTGATTTTTCTAGCCCACTTTATTTCAAACTAGATCTTGATCCAAAATATAAATTCAAATACCATGAATTAATAAAGTCTAAAAATGGAATCACTAATTTTGGATCAAAATTTGAATAGTTTTTCATGAAATATAGAATCTCCAAAAAATAGGTAAATTTCCAGAATTGAGAAATTTTCACAATTAGACCCAAAATTCACCAAAATATTATAATGAAGAAAATCACCTCAAATTTATTAAATTGAAGGGATTAAATCATTGAAACACAAAGTAATAATAATTAAAATATTAACTCTACCAAATTCCCAACACAATACTTTCCACCCGGCATCCCAGGGAGAGCCTCCCATCAAACTTTTTCATTCTTTAGACATTAGCATAAAAAATTTCCCCAATACCATGAATAAGATACTCAAGGACATATTTAGTATTATATCATTACAAAAACATTTAATCCTTATCTATTTCAATTATTCCCCTATATTTTTTCCCTTTCAAGACGAATGATAATAAATTTATCTACATCTGAATGAAAGGGACAATTAACTCCATGGAATCGATGATTTTTTAGAATTGTATCAACAGTTTTATAATACACCCTCCCATACAAACCAGAGTCTTAAAGAGCCATCAGTTAATATATTCCATATTAAGTATAAATAACACCCAAATTTCTTCTCATATATAGAGTTAGTAAAAAAATTGTTGCAACAGGCAAAGAGAGCATGGAATAAAGTGTTTTTTCCAATATGATACATAATTTGTGGGTAAAAACGTGGATAAGAAATATCCATCTAGAAAATAATCCATCCATGAATCATATATGGAACATTAAACAAACTCATTATTCATATCCAAAACATGAACTACCAAATCATCCATGTCAAAATTGGAAATTTTTCTATCTTAGATATTTTTATCAAAAAAATATCTATAGAACATGAATCATAATTGAAACACTCCTAATATATTTAACATTAGAAGGAAAATTAATAGTCTCAGTTTTAATAAGAATCCCTTATTTATATAAAACACCACTAAAAAAAACATCATTTCTAATAAAAGTCATCTCCATGAATACCACATCACTACCTTGTCCAAGAAAACAACTTTCAGTCAAAGAAAATGAAATATATCCTCATTTTCAAATGGTTATCCATAGTATTGGATTTCATTAGAAATAACCTATGAAATAATTAAGATATTTCATAACAAAACAGATGAACTTCTTTATCAATTTCATCCAATCATATGTAGTAAGAGGTCTCCATTCATAGATAACATCTCATTTAAAATATTGTGAAAGCATGTAACCTTTCATTTGACACATAACTTTCTTGAACTACACCAAATTTATACCCAATTTGACATCATCTTTTCCCCAATTTTCACAATAAAAATCATTAAAACAAAACATGGAGAACACATGAAAAATAAAGAATCCATGTTTCTTTTTTCACTTCCAATTTTGAATTGAATTATATTATTTACTATCATGTTAATACACTAGCTTGCTTCTCGTAGATTTAAATCCCAAAAATTTCTAGAAACTATGAGATGGAACTCTTAGTATATATATATATGATGGAGTTTTTTTCAACAATATACCTTTCATCCCAATTAGATGCAAGACCAATAAAGATTCCATGGCATGAACTGCATGACCCAATAGGTGTCCTTCCTGATGGAAATGAATCCACTTTGGTGCTATAATTTTCATCCACATTTTACTTCAAAACATCACTAAATGATACCTCAATTTTTCCGATAAATGTATCTCTTATTCACGCCTGAAAAACTACATTTTCCATCATATAAATTTTCATATAAATAAAACTATTATCCCTCACTTCCATCCTAGAAAATTATTTTGAAACATGTCGTCAATTATTTCAATGTTAAAGATATCGGTCCTCCATGTATCTTTTTTAGAACCAAACATATGAAGCTTATGTTAAGAGAAATTTGTAGTTTCCTAGTGCAATTGTTTGATCTTCTCAATCTTTATTTTCTATTTATCCATCAAACTAATAAAAGAAACTAGGAATAATTTTTCATCTACTCCACTAATCCACATTAGAAATAAAACTATAAGTGACCTCTACTGGTTGTACCATATTGAAATCAACGTACTCTAGGTATAACCATTACTGCCCATTTTGGAAACACCCCAAGCTCATTGCTCGTGTCATCATTCTAAAAATTTACTATTATAGCTTTGTATGGGATAAATCTATTGAGATACTCTATCTGGTTCCTTTTAGAACATCAAGATATTATTCATAGAAATTTCATAAGAAGTTATTTCATCCCAACAACTATATCCTCAATATCATAATACCACAAGATGAGAATTTAGAAGAAAGTCTTCGAGCTATTCACAATGTAATTAATGACTGGAGGTAAGAACATTATTTTCCTTATCAAAATGTATATAATATGCAACAATTATTTATTTTAAAAAATATATATATTTTCAAAGTAATAGTAATGAATCGTCTATATCTATAAGAGGAGAAGAACAAGAAACCATAGGTTGGCATGGTTGAGGTACTGCAAGTTAGGGAAATCCTTAGTTTGTACCTGAACATGTAGATGTGGTATTTTTACAACTAGGAGAATCAAAAACCTATAAGTAAATACATTAATATATTACTCAAAAGTATCTTGTAGAGCAGGAGGAACTTAGGTACTTGTTTCCACCATAATAAAAGGTTTTAAAGAAAGAATAGGATATTTTTGAGTGGAATATTCAGATAATACATCTCCTTGTGCCATCTCGGATTATTACATCTCATGTTGCATCTATCATTGTTCAAAAACATCAAAGGTATATTTTTATTATGCATAAAATCCCTTTTACCTACCATCTCATCAGAGTGCATCATTCTTTATTTGCTTCAAATATACTAGGAAAATCAGAGGAAGTTAACACTTCTTGAGCTCCCCCAATTACATTAATATGATTTCTATTGATGTAAGAGTGGTTGGGGTGATTTTATCTTCTCTACAATTCTATAGAGCTATAGGAATTCACTAATGAGTTCGATATATATCCAAAAGACTTCAAGAACCATAAATATGCTGTTAGATAGGAAATTTAGTTAACATATGTGTGTCTTTTGAAACTGGTGGTAACTATATAGTTGGATATTGTTCTGTAAATACTCCAACTTATGGTAAAAATGAACGCAACATATCATGAAACAACTACCACTTGAATGGATGTTTTCCAACTTCTCTAATTCTTTCCAAACACATTTTCTTCTCTATTCCTGTATCTTTTTTATCATCTCACAATATTACATCAGGAACTCCTCATGTCTCCTAGTATTTTCCTCTATCTCATCCCCAAGAAATTTCATCATTATTCTTGTTATATTTCACCAACGATACTCTTCAATCCATGATCTTATCAATAAAAGCAGCACTTGATAAGAATTTGTTGTTCAAGATAGTGGTAAATAGAGAACAAAAAATAAACAATAGTAAATATAGTATTTCTTCTAGTAAAAACCACCATTATAACAAAATAATCTACATTTAAATCCTTTGGAGATGAGACCATGGCCTCTACAATATCTTCTATTACACCTAAAAAATACCATTTCTACCAAAAAATACCACCCTCCTCTGGATTTAATATCCCATCTACGAACAAAATCCCCCAAAAACTATTTATAGTAATTATAGAGCTTATATTATAAGTTACATAAAACATTCCACTACTTGAATATCCCCACACAGATATCCCAACCTACTATCTTCTAGGACATAATATCTATCCCTATCATAGTAAAATCCCCCTTGTTAGTTTCCTATCACACATAATTTTAAACTCCTTTAGGTTCTTGTTAAGATCCTTACCTACATGACCATGAATATTAGGCAATAATTCAATCAATACATGTTAATGTTCATCTAATATTATTTTTTATTTTAAATAAAGAAACATTAAAATTTTGAGAAAAAATCATTATAGGATCCTAAATAGAGTCCAAACAAAAAAAATCCATAAAACCCAAAACAATAAAGTATAAAAATAGCTAAAATAGAGAAATACATTTGAAAACATTTCAACATCCTGATCCAGGAGGATCAATCTAGTACTTCCAAGAAAAATTCATAATATCAAGCTTTGGATTAATATAGAGGTTTTTTCAATACTTCAATTTCCAATTTAGATTTCTCAATTTGGTCTATATTGATTTTAATATCCATTTATTCATTTAACTTTTCACTTGAGTACTTGGAAAAGATGGAGAAGATAACATTCATTGTCATGGTAAAATGTTATGGAAAGAAACAACACCCCTATCATTGCCTTTTTATGGCTAGAATAATCTTTTGAAACTAGATCATTATGTTTAGAGTGAATCTTAGGATCCTTGTATGGCACAACTAAACCCTCCTAATTTCTATGATCCTTTGTCACAACAGGTTTCTGACAGATATAATATCTATTGATTTAGGAAACTCTTATTGAAAACATTTTTCATTTTATGATATATATTCTAAGAGGATTCATCAATATCCTTGGTAGAGTCCTTGATTCCATTAATTTTCCCCTCTTGCGATGCCTTGTTTTCATGTTAAGATAATGAATACATTGGTAACACCAAAGCTATTTCTAGTTACACTATGTGAATTGTTTTTCCATTTCTAATAACTAGGTTTCCTAGAACTATAAAACAGGATTTCTATAACCTTTCCTACCAAAATAATCGTCTATTGTAACAATAAAATTGAGAATTAAAGATAATTTAATTTTATTGGAAAATTTGAACTATTTTTTAAAAAGAGATAATGTCTGATAATTAGGTATATAAGGATGTATCCATCCATCCTAGGAACAAAGAAAAAACAAGAAGAATAAGAATCATAAAAATGCTAGAAATTATCCAAAGAAACAAAATATAACTCATTCTTTAGTACCAATTTCATATTGGATTTTATATCAATATATAGGCCGATATGAAAATTCTAGATAACCTTCCTCATTGATATAAATCCACATGGACTTGGATATATTCCTATACATATTATTTTATCATATTCAATACCTTCCAAAATTTCCCTTCTAAGTAAAAATTATTCACAAGTAATTTTTGAGTTATAAGTGTTTTATAAATCCTTTTATTAATGTCATATGTCCATCTTACTATGATCCTCAGACAAATCAATACTTTTTTACTAGTTTATGTTTGAATGGTGTCTATATGAAATAATTTTCATCCTGAATACCTGTCATTGATCTTCATGAATCTTCCATATTTCATGGGTGTCTTCCATAAGTTCTCATGTGTGTTTATAGGTGATCATAATTTCTAGTGAATCAATTTATAGACATGAAGATTGATAGATCATAAAATATATTTTTGATTTATTTTGTTCTTATTACTAAGTAGTATATTCCATTGTTCCATATACATTGATATGATCACGTTTTTTGAAATTAACATTCCAATTTAGTTGTTTTTCTCATGGTTGTTGATGGTCATGGGTATATGGGTTACTATATCAATATACATTTAGTGATATGAGACGGAGTTTGGTAGACTTAGGATAACTTTTCTAGGTATTTTGAATTCCCTATTGATAGCTAGGGTAGTGGCATTTAGCTTTAAATACTATAGATTTTGAGGAAAGTATTTTCACAGTTGAAGGATGAACATGTTTTGGAATAGATTTTGAGAAGCTACTGACTTCTTGGATCCCATCAAATAGATCACTACAATATTGATTATAGAGGGTTCACAGATTTGAAATTTACGGTGGTTCATTTCTAAATTGAATATATTAACTAGACTATTGTTGAAATACTCTATGAGTCTAGATTAATGCTTGTAAAATTTTTAACTTCTAGACTAAAGTGTAGGGGACACTCCTAATTAGATAAGTCATTTATGGAGGGGTGTTATGTCAGTAGTGAATTCCTTCTGGATGGAAACCAAAATATAAGTATGTATATGGTCAACAATAAATATGGAGATAATAGTAGGTGGTCATGGAATATTTGTTTGGGTAGATGAATCCCTCAAACTAGCTATTTGATATTTTTTATTTTTTTATCTTTAAAATATGACATCCTTCTTCGATAATATAAAATATATTATCCTTTGATGGTTTCTCTGAATAATAGAAACATAATATTCAATTCCCTTTCTCCCACAGGGTAAGACATAAATTTCCAACCTTCTTTTTGTGATTTATGTGAATTTGATAAATAAAGAATTCGACCCCCTCCTCCCATAGGTTATAAAATAACATTCCAATCCTTATTATTACTTATGTTCTATCTATTTTTCATTCTTATTTGTGTTAACTTCAATGTGTGTGACTTTAACCACGCCAATAAAGTTGTATCAAATACAATAGCATCGAATTAGAAAATTCTAGAGGAGTTTTCTTGGTGGTTATAAAATTGAAATTTGTTGGAAATGATTTTTAAATAAATATTTTCAATAATCTCATTGAGAATATTCCAATAAAAATATGTAATAGAAAAAGAACATAAAATAATCTATTTAGATGTGGTTAAAATTAAGTCCAATTAGGAGCTTCTACAGTACCCCCTGCTAGTGAATACAACACCATTCTCACCAACAATGACATTTTGGTGATTTTTCTATCTATTTATTCAGAAATCCATCTCAATGTCACACCATTAGTAAATATTGACATTTGATATTATTTTGATAGTTTATTGGTCAATCAAAGTCCTTTTATGGTTTTTAATGGGTTTTTTCCACTATTTTTACCATTCCACTTTCATCCATATGGTTATATTTTTTAAATCCTTCCTGTATATATAGAAGAAAATAAAACTAACATAATTAATCTAATTGTATTTAATTATAACATATGTACAAAAAAATGAAATATAGTCTTTATATTAAATATTTATGTAATCCCAAATTGAAAACTATCAATCCTTTTTTAGTACCAGTGGAGGAACCCTCGACAGGTGGTTAATATGCTGAGAAAACATATACTTGTACTCCACCAGTTTACGTAGAGTGGGTCATGATTAATAGGATGTTCACTGCTCAAATCAGGAATAGGATTGAAAAGTTATCTTACAATTTTTTTCCAATGAACATAATGTTTTTATTCAATATAAAATTTTTTAATATATGTATGAGAAGACAACCACAAAGAATAAATAAAACCTAACAGAATATCTTGACAAGATGAAGTAAAAGGATGAAAATAAGATATCATGTAACATCCCAAGACAACTGACCACTATGATGGTTGTGGGCTGGTGGGTCACATGGCCTCAAGCATTCCTCCCCATATGCTAGACGCTTCTTGAAAAACAATGAGCGTCTACGGAGGTGATAATGGGGAGACTCTACCCTCATGGTCAAAGTAGCATGGTGGTATAACTAGTTACAAGTAGAAGAAAATGGAAGAATAAGTAATAAATGAAATATAGAGAATTAGAGTAATAATAATAAATGAATATAAAATTATGGCCACTGCCAATGTATACAATGAATGCTTGTCCAAATAATGATATATAAATAAATAGTAGACATATTGCAGGAAATTGATATAGTATAGTACATGAGTAAAAAAAGTAATAAAATCCCAATTTTCAAACTCCAAGAGCATCCTGAACTCTGGCTCAGTCTTGTGATCCTAACTACTAGCTACTAGCTAAAAAGAACATGCAGTCAACCACGGTCCTATAAACATAAGGTCTACTCAGGTACCCCAGTGTAAAGGTGTCCTGAGCGGGGTGTGAGACATAAATCACAGTAGGGTACCACCCATGGGGTCTATAGATAAAACTATATCATAAATATAAATGAAAGCTGTGTGTTGGTATAATGAATAAAAAATAAAACTGAATAAATAAACAACAACCAACATAGGTTCCTGATGGACACCTCGCATCTCTACATGCTTCGTCTCAAAGATGGAAAGAATATTCTGATTAGTATATATATATATATTAAATGTATATATATATATATATATAGTTATATATTTCATCCACTTATATGAACCAAGTACGTGTGGATGTAAGAAGACATATACTTGGAATACTCGGTGTTGGATGGACTGGGCATAAATTAGTCATTCATAACTAGACTTAATGAGCATAAAATCTCAAGAAATATGGTACATTCCATATATCTAAATAGAGTGTGATAAATATTGAACGACACTCGGTATGGTGAGTGATACATCATGTAAATACTCATGGGGCATGGTTCCTAATCCCAATGTCCTACATTGTATTAATCATGAGAGATATCATTACTAAAAGCCCCATGTAAGGGAGGGTGATTCTCCAACATATTCAACAGACCACTTACCATCATTCCATATCCTATTTAAGTCATAATAATATAACAATAATAATAACAGCCCTATCCTAGAGGCATTACCTCTCTTGTTCTACATTTATTATATAATTATATCAAGGAATAACATTTCAATTATGGAATGCATTCAATGGTGTGGCCTTTCCACCATTTATAATTTATTTCTCATAAATAATTTAATATAATCAAGTCATATCATTTTATCATTTAGAACATTTAAATAATTAATTACATCTTTTCAATCAATCCTTATATTACATTTCACTTAATCTATTTAAATAAGGAATTACATTCATCCATGTTCAATGGGGCACTTAGAAGGTGCCTTGGTCAAAAAAAGAAATTACCTACTTGGAAAATACCATTCATAAGTTTGTACATGAACATAGGATGTTTTTTAGTTTAATCAACACTTATATAGGAGGTAAAATATATTTTAGAATAAAAAAAGAATCCATGTACTAGAATGACACTTATCAATTTCTAGCATGCAGGTGTAGGAAAACATCCAAAGCAATAAACCCGACATGGTTTAAAAAACTAATCATTAATTTTTAGATAAAAAGAATCACACCTCCTCCAAGGGGTTTCTTGTTAAATAATTAAATTTTTTCTTATAAAAATAATTTATCATAATTAAACATCACATTTAAGAATCATAACCTAATTCACATTAAAGGATCATTTTAGGAAGCTACCACATTTGAAAAAAAAAATACATGGATCTATATGGAACTTAAGAGGTTCCTTAATCAATTGTCCAATTTCTAATACGGGTAAATTTTATTAATAATCCAAGATGAAAGCTTAGAAGGTGTTTTGATCACCAATTCATTGGATTAATAAGGGGAATTTTATTCCAGAACACCCAAGGGGTGTCTTTGATTGTGTTTGATATCTTCTACATACTAAAATAATATAAAATGGTAGTAATGATTGGTGCATATACCAATTTAGATGCAAAAAAACATTTTTAAGTCAACACACATAACAGGATGTCATGTGGAATGATGAGTATTTTTATAAAATGATGAAAATTTATAGAAAAAGTCATTGACCACCTACCTTATGCAAAGGAAGTATCACTTGTCCAATATCAAGTACTGGTTTGATCCCGTTTGGAATAAATAGATGAAACATTCATTTGCCATGAAAATGGTAAAATGATATTACACCTCAATAAACATATTGATAGGAGATTAAATGAAGAAATATTGAAAATTAGTCAAGATCTTACTGATTTAGATCTATAGAGGCTACCGATAATCGAATCAGGAAATGGACAGAGGAGTTGTTTCCATGCCTAAAATAGGCTTGATGAGGAAGAACCCATGACTCAAAGAGATAATCATGTGATTGTAGGATGTGGAAAGAAATAAGGAAATAAACTTAAAGATAATTAAGGGAATTTTGGACATTATACCCCTAAAAACTGGGTTGCATGATTTAGATACATGATTTGGCCAAACAATGCACCAACCATGCGGCACCCACTGCATAAGAAACTCACCTCACATGGTTTACCCTCATGTTTGACCTAACCATGAAACAACCATGTTATGAATAGTTTTTCGGTACTACATAAGTTTCACTAGCCATGTGTGCTAGGATTACAATTTGGAAAACACCATGGAAAACTATGCACCAACCATGCGGCACCCACTGCATAAGAAACTCACCTCGCACGGTTTACCCTCATGTTTGAACTAACCATGAAACAAACATGTTATGAATAGTTTTTAGGTACTGCATAAGTTTCACTAGCCATGTGTTCTAGGATTACAATTTGGAAAACACCACACACAACACATTTGGGTTGTTTCTGTTCCCTTTATTTGGTCACACGGTTTTCTATTGGGGACTGCACGGTTTCAGAAAAATAGTGTTCCCTATTCAGAAAACCCAAGCATGGGATTTCTAGGGTTCGATGCTCCTAAAACTCAAAATTACACTTGTTTCACCCCTCAGGCCTTTACCTATATCTAAAATCAACACATTTAATTGTTCCATCTCTTGTTATTACATTCCAAATCTCTATTCAAAGAATGTCTCATCCAGTAAATTCCAATTTTCATATTCCCTCGTAATTTTACATTGGATTAAAACATGGGTCATTACTACCTCCCCACCTTAGAACTTATCATCCCTAAGAATCCTTCAAGAACAATTAAAACAACACTCAACCTAAAAGGGTCCTCAAGTCTCATTCAAAAGGTCACAGAGAGTTTCTGAACACCCAACAAACCACCAAGAATAATTTAAGCATACAATACTCAAGAAATCAAAACTAAAACCAATACACATGTCTATATTGATACACCAAAATAGATCTTACATGATCTTGTTTATCTAGAGACACAATAATGTCATTATCTCATTAAGATCTTGGCTTATGGTGCTCCCCACAAAAGGTCTTATCATGAAAATGGTCCAATTCCAAGCCACGACACCTACACCATAAGAATATCCTTAAAAATAATGCCTCTATGAATTATAATGATGGTCAAAGAATCTTTTCAATTAACTGTGTGCACTCGATCACTTCTGAGGCTATAACAAGAACATCACTAGAATGAAACTATCAAGTCTCGATTGGCTTAACAGAAACTGGTCATGTAATATTTCCTTGAAAGACACAACTAACCATTATACTAATCTCTCCTTAACATGGTTAAGAGTTTTAGAAAATGATTCCTCATGGAAAATATACATAGAAAAATAAAGGTAACTATTCAAGCCAGTCTGGTTGACTTATCTCAAAGATGTCTAGCATAGACGGCCATCACATTACCATTTAAACCACAATGAATTCCTCCAAAGAATCATCCATTTCCCACAATCACGCTCATCAAATACCATACCTAACTTTTGGTGACGTCCTCTGATTATACCACCAACTGACCATTTTATATTTTGGGTCACTTCATAGAAAAAATTGTGACTCAGATCTAACTACTGGAATATCCAATATAGCATCCCGCCTTTTTATCACATAAACTTTCATTACATTTTACAAAACCGAGGATCTTTAAGGTTTACTGTCTTGGAAACCAGGAACTTAAAACATGAAAACATAAAACATTCTTCTTAAACACTTGAAAGGCTTCTCCTCATGTTAATCCTAGGTTCATTACTACATCTCATAACCCGGGGACATACATCAAAAGAAAGGGTGAGCATAAGACCCAGTAAGGAAACAAGAGAAACATTTTACATGTGATCTTGAGATACTTCAATAAGGTCATGAAAATAATTTAAGGCATGAGAAATAAATCATGAAATGTATCATAATAAAAATAACATTTTTCATAACTTGAAGACGTGGATACAACATTTAATATTGAGAATAATTTCGTTTCACCAAGGTCCATCCCCAAGGTTTCATTAAAAATTACCAAGGTTATTCACCAAGGTATCAGTCTAAAAGGTCATCTCTAGAGATTAAGTCTTTACCCAATGCATTGGAGCGCTATCTGGGCGCACCCTTGAAATGTCTTTATTATCATTTGAGACACATATATCATCATCAATCATTTCATAAACAACCCATATAGCATAAAAGAAATGTGTTTCATTTCATAGTCATGATGTTTTAAAAACTGCTTTAAAGACATGATCTTTATGTCACTTTAAACCCACAGAAAAGGGAAAGCGGGTTTCATGTATATAAATACCAGAATTTAAAATATAAAATTTTGATATATATGTGAATACCCATGTAGAAATAAGAGCTTTGAGTAATCAATTAATAACATTATATAATTTTGAGATAAATTGGGAGGCATTTTGAGAAAAAAAAACTATGCAGCATAACGTCTATGATACATGGTTTTTGAAAACATTGAAAAGGGAGGGGACATGGGTCACCCATTCAAAAATGATACATAAAACAATAGGGTAGAAGAATATAAAGTATTTAAGAACATGGTAATGAAATTTTAATGATATACCATATGAAACGAAGAACTTGAAAGGAAGACAAAAAATAAGATCTCTCTTATGAGAGTTCGGAAGCCTAACGACATCACCTAAAACTTCCAAAAATGGATTTATGAGATCAAATAGCGTCTCTCATCATATGAACATAAATGATCAGTAAGATAGATATAGAGATCATACCCCAAAATAATAAAAATTAACTTGAAATACTTGACATGAAAATAGATCTTGAAACGAGAAGGGTGAAAGAATCCCTTAAAAATTTGGCAGCCAAACGGTGCCACTTAAACTTTCTTAAAATGAAATGATGAGAGCAAGAGGGGTATCTCATAATATTAAAATAAAGAATCATTATGATATATTTAGATATCATACCCCAACATAATAAATTGTAACATGAAATACTTGACAAGAAAATAGATCTTGAAAACGAGAAGGGTGAAAGAATCCCTTAAAAATTCGGCAGCCTAACGGCGCCACTTAAAACTTCAAAATATTAAATTGAAGAGATCAAATAGGGTATCTAATCATAGAAACATAAAATATCAGTATTATAGATTTAGAGATCATACCCCAACATAATAAAAAGGAAATTTTAAGATTTGACATGGAATTAGAACTTTGAAAAAGAAGAAAGGTGAAAGAACTACTTAAAATTTCGGCAGCCTAACAGCGCCACTTAAAACTGCAAAATACTGAATTGAAGAGATCAAATGGGGTATCTCATAATATGATCATAAAATATCAGTATGATAAATTTTGAGATCATACCCCAACATAATAAAAAGTAACTTGAAATACTTTACTTGAAAATAGATCTTGAAAAATGAGAAGGGAGAAAGAATCCGTTACAAAAATTTCGGCAGCATAACAACGCCACTTAAAACATCATAATACGAAATAATGAGGGTAATAGGGGATCTCTCATTATATGAACATTAAAAGGGAAGTAAGATAAGTATAAAATAACATCCTTTAACATAAGAACATGGATCATAAAAGAAATTACATAAAATAGATTTCTTGAAAAGAAAGAGAGAGGTCAGATCCCTTGCCTTAAAACGTAAGTCTTAAAACATAAAGGTTGGGACCTTGAGGTCTTGGGGGCACCTTGTTAGGACTCCATGGGAGGTAATGAGACCATAAATGCGTTGGGGGAGAGTGGGGAGTCGAAATGGATGAGAGTATGGCTTGGTATTTATAGGGAAAGTGAGGGGACAAGGCATTAATGGCCAAGGGACACCTCAAAAGTGGTTTTCTCAAAACCATGTGCTCTCCCATGGTATTTCCCATGGAGTTAGGCCACATGGGGCCCCCATACAATAATTCATCACTTTTGGTCGACCATCCCTTAAAATATCTCATGGAATCATCATGAAACAGTTATGATGTCATTAAACATACTGAAACCCTAAAACTGTATTTTAACTATTCACTAAAAATTTAACTTTCTCAGAAAAATCCCAAAATTTCACATTAACCAAATATCAATGCTCTGATTTTGAAAATTAACTCCATTTTATAACAATAACTTTCCAAATATTTTTAATTTATTTTTTAAATAAATACACTATTCGCCGAAGATTCATTTTTTCAGAAAAAACCCCAAAAATTACCTTAACATAATATCGATGCTCTGAGTTAAAAAATGTAATCCATTTTATAAAAAAAAATTCTAAATATTTTTAATTTAATTTTTAATTAAAAAACACTATTCACCTGAAAAAACTAATACTTGAATAATAATTTATGAAACTTTTATTTAACCATTTTATTGAATCACATTACTTAATCAAGGTGCCTATATTATATAAATACTTTATTTAAGTGATATCACTAATCCATTTGGTCAAATTACTAATCCTAAGCATAAAATCACTATTCATAATTTACAATTCATCAAAAAAAACAAGTTGATCATATTAGACTCTAAAATTCGTACTGAAGATAATTGTAGAAGATCATTTTTTGAATATCATTACACATTTTTATTTATTTAAGGTTTACATAAACATTTTTAAAATGTCCTTTTCTAAAATTCATCAAAAATATGCATACTATATTTATTTGGTCATTTAAAAATTCATAAACTTCATCATAAGAAGAAATACAAATTTTTATTTAAAACAAAGGATTACACAAGGTAGTTACGGTCTCCTTACATAGCCCCTTATCACACCAGCATAGGACCTAAGTGTAAGATGTGCTAAGGTGAGAGAATATGAGGGAGGCTCGGCTAACATCGCACGATTAGTAATTTCTATTAGTTTGAACTTCTCGCAAATGTGATTCTGTTCTAGCTTCACATAATGAAGTTTAACTTGGGTTTGGTCTAGAGAAAAGCCCAGTGGTGCTACCTCCTTCCCAAGTTCTGTTAGATGGGCTCCGGTCATTCCAAGACTACTGGGTGAGGCCATCAAATATTCTTTCTGTAATGATTAACCAATATTACTTGTATTTAGAGACAATAATCAAAACGTTTAGTTTCCAGGGGTCATATTGACCAATAGTCATATAACAGTCAAAACCCAGCAGTCTCATTTTAATTATACTCATGTTATCAAATGAAACATTTTCGTTGAGTATAAAAATAAAATAAAATAACACATAAAATTGGGAAAAAAGATTTATTCAAAATTTTGGGTCGTTACAATCTTCCCCCCTTAAGAAATTGCGTCCTCACAATTTTTAAAATTGGGTTTTGAAATTTCATTGAAATTCCCACATCGGAAAAAGGAGTCAGCAAAACTATTACTTTAAAAGAAAGAAAGGGAAGTACAAAGGTCACCCGAGTTAGCACACACTAGGATTCCATGTAGGAAAACATGGACATTGAGGAGAAAACAAAGGGTCATGTTCTGAGGGAGAGTGATAGAAAATATGATTAGGAAAAAGATAACCATAAGAAAATCCCAAACTTATGATGTGTGTAAATGGTCTTTGATTACCTAGTAAAAAACGTAAACCAACAACGTTTTTGTTTTACGTTCCATTTCATAATTTTGAGGAATTCATTTACTACATAGAACAAAAACATAAGAAAATATACCTACCTTCATGTAGAGTTTCATCCTTTAATAAGTTTCTACCAAAACTAATCTTTTCTCCAAACGATGAGCAGTCAATACTACTTGGTCTCATTAAAACACAAGAAACATCTTCTAGAGAATCACGTAATCCACAAAAGATTAACTATCTATTTCATCTATCTTTAAACATTATCCCAAAAACAGAAAGGGTAAGGTAAAACAACTATTCAAAAAGAAATAATCCCATAGGAATGGAAACTAATTTTAAATCTTCAAAGTTCCATGGTACTACCCAAAGATCATCATAGACCATTCCATAAATAATGGTCCTTAAATTTTCTAAAAATAAACCAAACTAAGATTGAAACCCAAATACAAGAGGGATTTGATAACATAGTCTTCCAAAATAAACTTCATTGTTCATCTCCAAACAACATCAACCACTCCTAACATCTTATAACAAAAGTAGCTAACCTAAACATATTTTACCCAAGATAGGTTAATCATTCCCACAAGTAACCTAAATTACTATAAGTCCACCTTAAATTCATTGATTCTTAAAAATATAAGTCAACCTTACTCCTCAATGAAAATACCGTAGTAATCTATTTATGTTGATCATATAGAGTCACCAAAATAGTGAACATCTTCCAAAATAATAATCATCTTTTAATCCCCTAATCGTCTATGTCATATTAATACGACAATCATCGCATTTCCTATCACTTTCGTTGTTGGGACATGTTCTTCCATTTCCCGCCATTAACTAAGAAAAGAAACTATAATTAGGGGCTTAAATACTTATCCAATAATCATGAAAAGGAAACTTTAAGCATAAAAGGATAAACTTGTAAAATAAAAGTATATCATAACTTGTGATCCCCTAGGTTCCAATCAAGGTTATCCATAATTATATATTCTTATGTGAATCTTTATTTTATTTTATCATTGTTCCTTTAATAATGGTTCATACTAAGCTTATGAATTTACCAAAGCATATCCCCCGGGACTGTCGTAACCAAGAGTGCAGCAAGGCTCGTTGTCATGTACCAGTTTCCGTTTGAGTCTAGCTCAAAGCGGTGTTTTTGGGTTTTACCCCTATGTACATCTATTCCAGATCCACCTCTACTTGCTCATATCCAGATAGGGATGTATTTTCATGGCAACCCATTACTCAATACTCACCAAAATACCAGGAATATTTCTTATATATAAACTTTTCTATAGGATTCTTCCAAAAGTTTTCATATCCTAATTTCCACAAATAACTAAACCATCCTTTGATACCAACTATAGCATCCCGCCTTTTTATCACATAAACTTTCATTACATTTTACAAAACTGAGGATCTTTAAGGTTTAGTGTCTTGGAAACCAGGAACTTAATACATGAAAACATAAAACATTCTTCTTAAACAATTGAAAGGATTCTCCTCATGTTTATCCTAGGTTCATTACTGCATCTCATAACCTGGGGACATACATCAAAAGAAAGGGCGAGCAGAAGGCCCATTAAGGAAACAAGAGAAACATTATACATGTGAACTTGAGATACTTCAATAAGGTCATGAAAAGAACTTTAAGGCATGAGAAATAAATCATGAGATATATCATAATAAAAATAACATTTTTCATAACTTGAAGATGTGGCTAAAACATTTAATATTTACAATCCTTTCATTTCACCAAGGTCCATCCCCAAGGTTTCATTAAAAATAACCAAGGTTATTCACCAAGGTATCAGTCTAAAAGGTCATCTCTAGAGATTAAGTATTTACCCAATGCATTGAAGTGCTATCTGGGAGCACCCTTGAAATGTCTTTATTATCATGTGAGCCACATATATCATCATCAATAATTTCATTAAAAACCCATATAGCATAAAAGAAATGAGTTTCATTTCATAATCATGATGTTTTAAAAACTGCTTTAAAGACAAGATCTTTATGTCACTTTAAACCCACGGAAAAGGGAAAGCGGGTTTCAGGTTTGTAAATACCATAATTTAAAATAGAAAATTTTGATATATATATGAATACCCCTGTAGAAATAAGAGCTTTGAGTATTCAATTAATAACATAAAATAATTTTTAGATAAATTGGTAGGAATTTTGAGATGAAAACTATGCAGCCTAACATCTATGATACATGGTTTTAGAAAACATTGAATAGAGAGGGGACATGGGTCACCCACTCAAAAATGATACATAAAACAAAAGGGGAACAGAATATAAAGTATATAAGAACTTGGTAATGAAATTTTAATGATATACCATATGAAACGAAGAACTTGAAATGAAGACAAAAAAAATAAGATCTCTCTTATGAGAGTTCGGCAGCCTAACGGTGTCACTTAAAACTTCCAAAAATGGATTGACGAGATCAAATAGGGTCTCTCATCATATGAAAATAAATGATAATTATGATAGATATAGAGATAATACCCAAAAATAATAAAAAGGAACTTGAAATACTTGACATGAAAATAGATCTTGAAACGAGAAGGGTGAAAGAATCCCTTAACAATTCGGCAGCCTAACGACGCCACTTAAACTTTCTTAAAATAAAATGATGAGAGCAAGAGGGGTATCTCATCATATGAACATAAAAGATCAGTATGGTATATCTAGAGATAATACCCCAAAATAATAAAAAGGAAAATGAAATACTTGACAAGAAAATAGATCTTGAAAATGAGAAGGGTGAAAGAATCCTTTAGAAATTCGGCAGCCTAACGACGCCACTTAAAACTTCAAAATACTGAATTGAAGAGATAAAATAGGGTCTCTCATCATATGAACATAAAATATCAGAATGATATATTTAGAGATCATACCCCAACATAATAAAAAGGAACTTGCAAGATTTGACATGGAATTAAGACTTTGAAAAAGAAGAAAGTTGAAAGAACTACTTAAAAATTCGGCAGCCTAACGGCGCCACTTAAAACATCAAAATACTGAATTGAAGAGATCAAATGGGGTCTCTCATCATATGATCATAAAAGATAAGTATGATAAATTTATAGATCATACCCCAACATAATAAAAAGTAACTTGAAATACTTTACATGAAAATAGATCTTAAAAAATGAGAAGGGAGAAAGAATCCGTTACAAAACTTTCAGCAGCCTAACGGCACCACTTAAAACATCATAAAACGAAATAATGAGAGTAAGAGGGGATCTCTAATTATATGAACATGAAAATGGAATTAATAGGAGTATAAAAGAACATCCTTTAACATAAGAACATGGAGCATAAATGAAATTACATAAAAGAGATTTCTTGAAAAGAAAGAGAGTGGTCGGATCCCTTACCTTAAAACGTAAGTCTTAAAACTCAAAGGTTGGGACCTTGAGGGCTTGGGGGAACCTTGTTAGGACTCCTTGGGAGGTAATGAGACCAGAAATTCGTTTGGGGGAGAGTGGGGAGTCGAAATGGATGAGAGGATGGCTTGGTATTTATAGGGAAAGTGAGGGGACAAGGCATTAATGGCCAAGGGACACCTCAAAAGTGGTTTTCTCAAAACCATGTGCTCTCCCATGGAATTTCCCATGGATTTAGGCCACATGGGGCCCCCATACAATAATTCCTCACTTTTGGTCGACCATCCCTTAAAATATCTCATGGAATCATCGTGACAGTTATTGTGTCATTAAACTTACCAAAACCCTAAAACTGTATTTTTACTATTCACTGAAAATTTAACTTTCTCAGAAAAATACCAAAATTTCACATTAACCAAATATCAATGCTCTGATTTGAAAAATGAACTCAATTTTATAAAAATAATTTTCTAAATATTTTTAATATAATTTTTAAATAAATACACTATTCACCGAAAATTCATTTTTTCAGAAAAAATCCCAAAAATTACCTTAACAAAATATCGATGCTGTGAGTTCAAAAATGAAATCCATTTTATAAAAATAATTTTCTAAATTTTTTTAATTTAATTTTTAATTAAAAAACACTATTCACCTGAAAAAACTAGTACTTGAATAATAATTTATGAAACTGTTATTTAACCATTTTATTGAATTACATTACTTAATCAAGGTGCCTAGATTATATTAATACTTTATTTAAGTGAGATCACTAATCCATTTGGTCACATTACTAATCCTAAGCATAAAATCACTATTCATAATTTACTATTCATAAAAAAACAAGTTGATCTTATTAAACTCTAAATTTCATACTAAACATAATTGTTTAAGGCCATTTTTTGAATATCAATACACATTTTTAATTATTTAAAGTTTACATAAACATTTTTAAAATATCCTTTTTCTAAAATTCATCAAAAATATGCTTACTATATTTATCTGGTCATTTGAAAATTCATAAACATCTTCATTAGAAGAAATACCAATTTTTATTTAAAACAAAGGATTACACAAGGCAGATACGGTCTCCTTACATAAACCCTTATCACACTAGCATAGGACCTAACTGTAAGGTGTTCTAAGGTGAGAGAATCTGAGGGAGGCTCGGCTAACATCGCACGGGTATTAATTTCTATCAGTTTGAACTTCTCGCGAAAGTGATTCCGTTCTATATTCACACGATGAAGTTCAGCTTGAGTTTGGTCCAGAGAAAAGCCCAGTGGTGCTACCTCCTTCCCAAGTTCTGTTAGATGGGATTCGATCAGTCCAAGACTACTGGGTGAGGCCATTGAATCTTCTTTCTGTAATAATTAACCAAGATTACTTGTATTTAGAGACAATAATCAAAACGTTTAGTTTCCAGGGGTCATATTGACCAATGGTCATAGAACAGTCAAAACCCAACGGTCTCATTTTAATTATACTCATGTTATCAAATTAAACATTTATGTTGAGTATAAAAATAAAATAAAATAACACATAAAATTAGGAAACAAGATTTATTCAAAATTTCAGGTCATTACATCCACCCTTTAAACAACTCCATTGAGTCTGACAACAAGTATCAGGTAACCTCATATTATTTTAATAAGTTTACATTTACCTAAAATATGGTATTCCATTCTCCATATTTACAAGTGAGATATTGGTACAAGTCATGAATGTCCATATATGATCATTGAATGTGCCTAGATTGGCATTCATCTGGTGTTCAGGTCAAAGAAAATGACTAGTGTCCAAGATTCCATCCAAGGAGTTCCTACATGGAAACGTAGGTATCACTCATAACTAAAAAAGCCTCAATAAAATAAAATTCATCCACTATGAAACACTAATAAAATAACCAAAAAATCTAAATATATTTTAAAACATTATTGTGGAATAAGACCAATGATCTCGTAGTACATCATGGATGATATCAAGATAGGGGACATGATCATCACTAAACTAGAGTAAACTAAGAAGATTTCAAGATTATCAGTAATATCAGTCGAACCACTACTGGTCGACTTCTTATGATGGAATCTTGGATTCACCTATTGATGCATCATCACTAACCAATCACCAATCCATTACCACGCTACTAGAAATTCATCTTATACCAATGGCCATATCCCAATGGTTTAGATAAATTGTTGGGAAAGGGTTCCTATGAAAATGGTATAATGAAAACAGTTTTTATAGTACTTTTTAGATATTATATTCCCAATGGTTTTAAAACCCATTGGGATAAGACATGTTAGAGACACGTCCCCGAATAGGTTTTTGAAACTGTTGGTATATGCCAAGTTTAACCAACATCTCCCAACTGTTTTTTGAAACAGTTGGGTTTTCCCTAACTTAACCCAAAGGTTTTATGAAACTGTTTGGGTAGGGTTCATTCTAATCAAAGTTCCCAATGGTATATTAAATCCATTGGAATATAATTCCACAAATACAAAGATCATGATCTACCCGCATTATTCCCTAAATGACATCTCTCATTCTTCCCTGTGTGCAAACCCATATTCCCGACAACCTATTTCTTCTTCCACTTCAAATCTATAAGGTATAAGGGAGTATTATGTCCCGCCTCCATTATCTTCCTTTTTTCATTCATATTTATTTAAAGACAATGTTTTTTCCTAAATGACTGCTCCTCTCTTCTTTGCAAACCCTTCTTCCTAACCTTCGATCCATCCTTTATTCAATCCATTGATTATTCTTTCACTTCAATTTGGTAAGTTCTAACTGATTTGTATGCTCTCTCTAGAATTTTTACCTTTTTTCATTTGGATTGATTTGAAGATAGGGTTATTTTTTATCAAATATTTTGGTTCTTGATGATTTATTTAGTGGTGTGTTTATAATATATTAGTTATCTCAAAAGTTATTTAGAAGTATAAGAAAATATCATATTCATTTTGTTTCTGCAGTGAAAAATAAAGTAGTCATTTGTTCTCTAGGAACTCAATGAAGGATCTAATGGAGGTGTTATCATGGGTAGACCATTAGGTACCCAATAGAGGTTTATTATGTATATTGTATCCTGATGATATTTTAGAAAAAAAATAATTAATAGAACAAATTTTGTTTTATGAAATACCCTATCCTCCAACTATCTTTTATGTCCTTTCAAATAATGGAGTCACACAAGTTTCACAATACCATTATTCTTATTTTTTTATACCTCTCTTGAATCTTGTTTATTTGTGAATCTATCTATAGATTGAGTCTATTACATGAAATTCTTACAATGGGTATCAATTTTGTTATAGTTCCTCATGTAATATTTTTTTTCATTTCAAATCCAAAATATTTTTGGGTTCTCTTTTTATTCTAATATACCGAAGGAGATTCATCCTATTATAATAGGAGGGTTTCTCTATATTTTCTATGGTGGATTGTCCCTTAAAAATTCTCTAAACATAGATTCATGTTTATTCTTGGTATGATGGTCATATATGGAATGTGGGTTTGTGTGATAAGAAATTGAGCCAATATGGAATTGGAGCTCACGTATGAGTAATTGAGACTCCTTAGAATCATAAAATATAAGTCAGTTTTGATAAATCTTTATTCTAGTTGTGCTCCATAGTTATATTAATCCATGGGGGATGCCTATAATTTGAATTTGAACTCGTAGAGGGTCCCTGTCCCTAAAATGATTCCCTCTTAAGGAAATATCATCTATAAAACTTATGTGACAGCATATATCGTCTATGTTATTTAGGAAGGACTAGTTTAAGTGGATCACATATTTTTTTACTTTTATTTATACTCCCATGAACATCATATTAAGAAAATATTTCTATTTTTTAACTGACATAAATTTATATTCCTGGTTACTATAAATCTTAGGAACTAGTTCATCATGTATCATGATAAACTCTTATAGTAAACTGTCAATCTCTTTCTATTTTTTTATTCACATATAGTTTTGCATACATGACACTCTAAATAAAATTTTATATATGCTTCAATGAAAAGAGTAATTATACAAAAAAACATAATCTCTTCCTTATGAAAAACTGTTATTTTAAATTATTATTTAAATATAGACATATTATTATTGGAAATTAAAGCTATTTCACCCTAGGATTTCACCATATTTGAGAGGGTGATGTATTATAATCTGTTTAGTCAATAAAATATCCATAGAATAAAAAATTTAGCCTTAAAATATCCTCATGTCGTACTTTCAATATCTCAAAAAGGACAACTCAAAATGACTATATTACCTCTATATAACTTTTATTTTTTTATTAATCACAAATTCCTTTATGAATTATATTGGGTGTCAAAAAATCTAAACATGATATTATGTGGTGAGATTATATTTTTATTCAAATATTATATGTATTTCTATTAGTGAAATTGTTAATTTCATGAACCTCATAAATTCTTTCATCTAGTCTGGACATTAGTACAGATACTGGAAGCTTCCGCTGCCAAAACCCTCAATGAATAATACGTATCATTACTAAATCCACCATTACATGTATGAAAAGTAGCTATTAATTATTAAAACACATTGAAAACACTTTTATCCACCCACCAAACTCATTCTTCCTCTTTTAATATTTCATATTGAATGTTTCCATCTATTTCCACAGAGCACACCATGTAATGATAACGTAGTGTAGCATGATTCCCCTAAAAAACACGTGATTCCTATAATTTAATATCTATTCAAATGATGATTATATATCTATTGAATTGGATTAATATTACTAAAATCAGAATTCCTTGGTTATGGTGTGATATCATCTTCTAAGCTCACCCAAGTGTTTCTTATGTTGAATAAACATTAGAAGATATGACATCTGTCTATGAAAATCAATCTAAATCAGAACTATAAACTATAACACTTGAAATATATAAAGTCAACCGTATTTTTAATGTTCTAAATCTATTTTTTTGTTTTTATTTGGCCTAAATTTGATCTAGGTGTTGTCATTCACCATATTATTCTACCTCCTTTGGAATATTTATCTTCAGTAATATTATGTGTTTCAATAAATTGAAAAATGAGGATTATTTTTTTAATTCATAAGTATGATAAAAGATGTTATAATTTAATTACATAACATCAGGTAATACTATTCTTAGATTTATTTTAAACTCTTTTTAGAAGGGTTTCCATTCTATAATGTAGATGTCTATTTTTCAATGATAGAATCCCTTATTTGGCATAGAATTAGAGAATATTTTCATATATCAATATTTATAAGAACATATAGACTATATGGGACCGGATCTAGCCATTCATCACTTTATGTACTAAATAAAAATTAGTTATCTTTTGCCCAGTGTGAAATTTCCCAAACACCACTATTACCCATACTTATTAAATTTGGGATAATCGCCCTAGGTTCCAACCCAGAGACTCCATATCCTAGATGATCAGAGAACATTACTCCAAAATAAATGTGAAATTGAAAATAGGTTCCCATAAGAAGTTGTGGAAATGTCAAATTTCAATTTCTTAATTTAAAAAAACATTTTTATTTATAGGAGGGGATGGATTTTGACCTTTCAACTAGTTTTGGGAGTTACCACTAACAATATGAATATTTATATATTTACAGAATATATATTCTTTATTACCTACAGTATATAATCCATTCATGGACCTATTCTAGTGGTTTCATTTCAATTGTGTTGTAAAAACTTTATAGGTTATCACATATGAACCTATTATTTATGATTTCATATTAATTAAATAACAATTGTAATGTTTAGTATTGGATTTCCTCATTCATATATCATCAACTAGTAAGTTTTACCACTATACATTGTCCTTAAATGTTATTTAATTTTGTGCATAAAGGTGGGGTTAGACCATTGAGATTTTTTAGGAAATAATATTTATCAATTATGGATATTCTTTCACTAATTACCACTTCTAATGTAACTATCTTTTACAGATAGAGAAAGGATCGATGTGTTTTCCCTATTTCTACCCATGCATATTAATTCTATATACCCATATGTTCTATTATATTTTTTATTGACTTGAACCCCTACATTATATACTCCATTGTACTTTAGGTAACATGTTATGCCTCATCTATTTCTCTATATTATTTTCTCCTCACACCAACGAGATCCTTTGGTTGTGTAATGATTTTATCATGTAAACTCTATTTGATTTTACCCATATGTTTTGTAAATAAAATTCCCAAACCTGTGGGCTCATAATTATACATGATCTCTATATATATGTTTTATATATATATGCATATATTGTAGGTATATATATTTCTACTCCCACTTTTGGATAAATTGGATAAATATAAACCTCTATTTTTTGGATAAATTAATCATATTTTACATTCAGTATGGTGGTTTTAGATTAAGATATAGTGAATTCCAAATTAAAGTAGTTCAAAAATTATTAGGTCCCCAATAGAAATACAAACATATGTTAGAGTATATTTGAGTATGGTGTGATAACCTTTACAGAGACTTGTAATATTGGAAAAACATGTAAACTGAGAAAAAAGAGAGAACCTCGAGAGAAGCCAAATTTTACCCCACCCAAGCCAAAAAGGTCATTACTAATAGAAAAATGTTCACAACCCTTCTCTTTCCCCATACCCCACATAAAATTATGGATCATTTTTATCTTTAAAAATGTGGAGGAAATCTATGGACATTGGTTTCTTTATTACAATATATTGTACCTCTATGAAATTTGAATTTATATCATGGGGAGGATCTTTAACATTCAAATATTTATACCTTCATTTATCTTGTAACTTAATTAATTTCTTTTTATAATGAAATTTGACCTTAACAAATACACTCACAATCTAGTGATACAAGTTGTTTATCTAGGAGAATTTATTTTATGGCCAAAAAGATGATGTAATTTTAGACACAACAACAACCATGTTGGTGCATTAAACTAAAACCTAATTATTTTTTATTTTAATGATTCAAAATCAAGTTTATTTTATTACTAATGAATTTTATTTTCTATAGAAAAGTTCATTTTTGGAAAATTTATCAACTAACACTATGTATAGTGTCGATATGATTAATGAATATCGTACCATCTAATTAATATATTACCATTTAATACATTAAAAAATATTATCAAAATTATTAATTAATTATGATTGTTCATTAGTAGATAATTTTTTATTAGTTGAGTATAAATTCAATAAAGGCTCAAATGAAATGGGTGTATGGAACATATGAGGGTACAATATTACTTACTACTCCCCATAACACATTTTTTCTGATATTTATTACCACACATAAGATAAAGATACATTGGATCATTTAATATTATATAGGGTATAAATTTTAAGATAATTCATCAACCAAAGTTGATCTAATGCTATGTTTCTTCGAAACTCTATACATTATTCACTCTCTATGATTGATTTTACATTTTATTTTTGCCTATGATTAATGTATATTTACTTATCATTTATCTTATTCTTTAATAGTTTTAACTATAAAACTCATTATTCCTTCTTTTTACATATTTTTTACATGAATAACTATACGAGAGGTCAGTTTTATACTTTACTTCATAGTGTGTAGTTATTTCATGTAAAACCTGGTCCATGTTATAGTTCATTTTATTTTTTTAAAATAAATGTGCTTAGTAGTTGGTTAATATAACGTGGAGAGGACTATGTTCTATATTGAAACTAAACCTCCTATATTTTTAATTCCACTATGTGTCATTTTTTCCTCTTACACAATCTAAAATCGATGTTGATACAATGCTATAATTTACAATTCTATGTTTCAACATGAGTCTACATATTGTGCCCGTTATGGTTTTATATAAAGTGAACAATTATCACTTACTTATATATATTTTAGATTTAAATTCAATCATATTGAATCTTTTTCATGAAATTACTAGATCTGGTTTTTTATAAAATGGATATATATTGGATGTACGAAACACATCTGATCTCAAGCAATTTTCAAAACAATTTTGGGAACTTTTTAAATTTTTCATTTCAAAATGATTCAGATAGTGGTCACATACATTTTCCATTTTATAATTCTATTGGAAGACCTTGGTTAAGCTGTGAAGAAGTTATCTACCATAAAACCAAATATGGTTTTCAAAAAACTATTATGTGTGGTATCACAATGGGGATAAAATGAAATCTCAAAATTCTAATGATCCAAATTAGAGGACTAGATTTGAGAATTTGATATATGGATGGTCTTCATTTATTCATCACCATGAGAAGGAAAGGATGTCGACCAAAGTAGACTTAGATATAGTCACACATGATATGTCCAATGAAAATGGTGATGTAACAACTCTTGTATATCGGAAATGTGGTAAAATGAAAAGGCTTGAATTTTTATTTTGATTATTTCAAAGGGAAACCGTGTATGGGATTTATAATAATTCCATCAATTTCATTCTTTCCTTTTTGAAGTAATTACTTCCTCATGATGCAGATATTCCCCCAAACCACTATATGGCATGGAAGTTTGTTGAAGAACATGGATTTTCAAAAAACAAAATTCATGCTTTCTCGAAATATCGCAGCTTATTCTGGGAGGAAACTGCTAAATTAAATGATTGTATCAAATATGGAACAACCCGATGGAAGCCAAAAGCTAATGGAATACCATCATGTGTGCCACAGAAAGTAATGTGGAACTTTTCATTGATCCCTAAACTCCAAAACCTTTTCTTGTTTGATCAAATATAAATAAAAATATGATGGAATGATACTGAGAGAAATAATAACAATGAAGAGTTGGTTCACCCTGCAGATAAATTTTCATGGAAGAGATTTGATGCTTGATATCCTGATTTTGCAGCTGACATGAATTATGTGAGGTTGGGTCTTTCATGTGATGGTTTTAATCCGTTTGGCTAGATTCTTAATTCATACAACATATGGACGCTTTTCATACAAATTTATAACCTTCCACAATGGTTGTGTATGAAAAAACCTTACACATTCTTGAGTATACTTATATATTGTCCTTCTGTTCCCATAGAAAATATATATGTATACAGGAAATGATTAATAAAATAGTTGAAACTTCTTTGGGACGTCGGTGCGAACATATAACATGTATATTAGAAAGATATATTTCAGATGCATGTTATTCTTATGATGATGAACATTAATTTTCATCTTATGCCATGATGTTTTGATTGAGAACAGAGGAAAAACTATCTTGTCCTATTTGTATGAAGAACAATCAATCCATAAGACTAGAATATCTATGTAGGTTTAATTTTATGTGACATTGATGATTCTTTCCAATGGAACATCCATATAGAAAGAATCTTCAAAGATTTAAAAATACCATGGTCACCGAAGATCCATCTCAGCATATGTCTGGAACAGATGTGCTTTATGAATGGAAATATTTTATTTTTTCTTTAAGGAAGATTCAAATACAATATATAAAGGGAAAGAATGATTACAATGATACATGTTACAATTGGGAGAAGAGGAGTATCTTATTATATTTTTCATATTGGTTAACCAATTTGTTACTTCATTTCATAGATGTAATTCAAATTGAAAATAATATATGTGAAATGATGATTTTAATTAATCTAAATGTCAAGGGAAATACAAAATATGATTTATGTTCTCACGGTGACTTGGGGGATTGTGGAATCATACCAGAATTGCATTATGTGTGTATGAGTGAAAATAGATGTCAAGTTCCATGTGATTCTTATGTGATGACACCTGCAGAAAAATATCAATTACTGGAAGTACTATAGACTATTAATGTTCATGATGGTTATTCATGAAATATATCAAAATGGTTAAATATAAGAGTGTTGAAGCTTAAATCATTGAAGTATCATGATTATCACATCCTTATATATGTGTTGATTCCAATTGTACTCTGTCATCTCTTGTCTAATAATCTAAGGGTGTCAGATATTCAGTTCTGCCATTTGTTTAGACATATTTTTGATACGAAGTTATCTAATTCTTTCTTGAAATGAATACTGGTAGATACACCATTAATTTTCTGTGAGTTAGAGAAAATATTTAATCCACCATTTTTCACATGAATGTTGCATCCACCTGTCCATCTTCCAACCGAAATACTTCTCAGAGTACCTATTTCGATCTATTAGATATATCCAACTAAAAGAAATTTGTAAACATTGAAATATTTTGTTCAGAATAAGAATCATCCCGAATGTCCTATCATGTATTAATACATGGCTCAAGAATGTATGGATTTCTTATCATTGTATTTTTTTGATCATACTATGAGAATTAACATACCAATGGGAAATCAAGAAGAATAGTATGAGAAAATTGAACCCAGTTTTCCATCACTTCCTAAAATAAGAGGAATGCTTGGATCATATACATTGATGACATTAACCCTTGATGAGAAATATATGGAACATCACACAGTGTTGTTAAACTGTGATTTGTTCATTGACTACATCAAGTAAGTAAATTGAACATGTATATCTTATCTCCTCTCTTGTAATTAAACATATCAGTTAAACTATTTCTATTTTTATCTACAAGGAACATAAATAAATGATAAATAGAAAGCATCATTATTTATCTTTGAGAAGAAGAGATAATGTTTATAGAATATAGTTTTCTACTTGGTTGAAATTGAATATAGATATATTTCTATAATAAATAAATAAAATAATTATTTAATTAAATTTAATATTTACTTACATTTCAATTATCGTGTTTTCCTACAGAATCTGATTCTATTGAAATAAGATATTTGACTTTTGGTCCTAATACCAGGGTTCTTGAATGTAAATCAATTAGTATCAATGGGTATAAATTTATTATCACTAGATGAGAAAAAAACATGAGAACACAACATTATGGTGTTATGCTAACTACCATAACAGACAACTATATTAGTGCATCAGATATTTGACCAAGTTTTGAAAATTTATCATATTATGGAGTCATTGAGAAAATAATAATAATGGATTATTACTCTCATGGTTGAGTCACGATGATGAAATGTCATTGGTTTGATTCAATTACAAGTTAGAGTACCTTTATTGACGACTATGGATTTCGAGTTATTGACATGACTCGCACTCTCGCTACTGTGGAACAAAATGTATTGGCATCAATGAAGAAACATGTTTTTTTTTCAAAGATCATCGTGGACCTAAATTTTGTTTCATTATGGAAGTAATTCCAAGACATATTTTTGATGATGGTGTTGATGGAATTGACACCATCCATACTCAAATTGGAACCAATCCATTTATTACTTATGATGACCCCAATATCTCAATTTTCAGAGATTATTTTGAACCTGAAGATACTGTGGAAAATATATATAATAATCCATCCATGTTCTCAATTATTTTAGTTTAGACCAAATTTTGTTTTTAAGGATGGTACTGTTCAAATTGATTTAATATTGATTACAAATATGCTGTATTCGATATGACGTTAATGTGAATTTCTAATTTTTCTTGGTTGTGGTTTTATTTGAGTTGAATTTTAGAATTTCGAATTGAACTGTATTCAAACTGACAAAAGAAAAATTTATAACTTGGTGAACATTTCAATGCTTTATTTACCATGTATAAAATTAATATAACTCTAAGAACCCCCTATATAATTTCAATGCTTTGTTGACCATGGATTCTTGACCCCAAAACCCATGAATCCCTCTATCCCCTATCATATATTTTGTTTCTTGGGATACACATTAGTTATCCTTTATTAATTACTTCTGTATTTGTTTTCAAATGCAGAAATTGAAACCTATTGAAGAGATGCGACAAAAATGGATGATGGACAACAATCGTCGCATGGATGAGATGGGAATTCCTCCACTATTGCATATTATGAGTATTTTATTTCAAATATATATTTAAATACTATATAATTTCATGTTATTAGTTTTTTAAACTTTTTTGTAGGATCCACCACATTGGCTACAATTATTTGATGAGCATCTTAGTAGTGGTCCCAGTACTCATGTTGGTGGTACAAGATAGGGTGGTATGACAGTTTGGTGATCTAGTCATTGTACCTGATTAGACCATCCCCTCCCACTAATGTACTATCTATCCCACATTCCAATCGTGATGTGTCGTTAGGTATACATGATATATTTTGGCCTCCGATGTATTCACCACCCTTTACATCTGAGTCTTCTTTCTCATATTTACCATATTCAATGATGATTCCAACTCCTCATCCATATCATGCATTGGGACATCCATCCATGTCATCTTATTTTACTTATACTTCCTTCTCTATGAGATTCTATATTTCATCTTCTTCTACTCCTACTTCACCACAGTCTGTGCCTGTGGAGCATACACAAGGACCCACTCCACCAGTACAGGGTGTTCTTTCAGTTTCTGCAAATCTATTGGTGCCCATTGACTAGACTTCCAGAGGTATATTTATTGAACCCTAACAAATTCTTATACCATAATTTATGTTCAATATATCATGTATTGATATAATATTTTTTTTCATAACAGATACATCTACTAATTGGAGGTGGGGGAGGAGGTGTACACACATGCGTGTGGTGTGGAACCACCATACACAATTGATGGTGGACTACAATGATGAAAAACAAATGGTCGAAAAAACATGGCATCATTGTCGGGTTTTTTTTGGAGACGCTTTCCAAATACTCCAAAATCATTCCTTTAAGCCCACTCTCATGGAAAAAGATACCCAACAAAGTCAAGGATAATGATTGGTCATATATATGGGTAAAAAAATCTGTTGGATTTAATGTAATATATTATTTTTTGTATTTATATAAATTAATATTTTTGTGTCATATTGGGTATAATTTTCCCGGTGGTGAGGGGGCATGGTCAACACGCCTATAGGAATTAGGTGAGTTTTGGAGAGGCTAAAAAAACTAGTTTAATATTGGATGGTGTGCAATATTCTACAAAGAGTTAGATGCGGTACCTATCAAGGATGATTATCTGATATATCATTATCGTCAAATTATTACACATTGGATGACTACCATGTTTAGGGTATTAATCAAAATTGAGGTTTTTAAAGGAAAATTCTTATAATTTCAATTAATAATATCTTTTTTATTATTAAGTTTTATTTAGGAATCATCGAGAAAAACAAGCAAAACATTGATGCTAAAAAATACCTTCCAACCATGGGGTGTACTATGATGTCAGATCATGATAAGAAGTAGGTACAACAGTTGTTTATAATTTTTTTAGGACACTCACTTTCTATTAATTCATCCTTAATTTATTCGATTTATAATATTTTGATATAAATGTATTTATGAAATTAATTATTGGTAACTTGTTTTCAATTATTGTTTCCTACATTCAATTCCATTGGAGAGGTGATTATTCAATATTGAAGGTTGTGTGCCTCGAGAAAAACTGTTTTGCTTGAGTAGAAAGAAAAAAAGATGGAAGTGTTGTTAACAAAGCAACACAATAGCAGATTGTATGTTTTACATTGATGATTTAAAATTTTAAAATATATTTTGTTTCTTAATAATACATTTTAATTTGTAATAGGATTCTTTAGAGGCCCTTGATGCCCAAGAACCTACAAATTTTGGGCCAAAAGATCACGTACATTATGTGTTGGGAGATGAGAACCCTGGAAGAGTACATTGTCGATCTAGAAAGAGTATCATCCCAAAGAGGTATTAGCCCACTTCATGTACTAGTTTTACATCCACAGAGTTTGAAAAGGTTAATTCACGAGAAGAATATGATGAAAAAAGGGTAAAATAGGTGGAAAAATGAGTTGAAATGGAAAATGTTGAATCTATGAAATAGATGAATGTTTTATGTCCATAAATTCCACAAGAGAATAGCTTAGATTGTGATTTATATATGTCATAGATGAAATATATATATATATAGTTAAACAAGGGTTAGTTCTAGTGGTGGTCAATATGATGAGGTTCCTAGCGATGGAGATGGAAAGGAATAGGTTGAGGGCAAGTATGATGCCAAGGACGATGGTGAGGAGGAGGTCGAGGCGAAGGACGAGGGTGAGGAGGATGTCGAGGATAAGGAAGGGGATTAGGATGGGGATGAGGATAGGCATCATGATGGGGATGAGGGTAGGGAAGATGATGGTGATAGTGATGAGGATGAGGATGAGGCTGATGATTATAGTGATGATATTGATGGTGATGAGGGACAGATTGATCTGTTACATTTTTTACTAATATTTTTTATATTTGATGTTTGATGATTTGTTGTGAATGAATATATTTGAGATTAGGTGGGACACATTATATTTAATTATTTATCTATAAATAATAATACTTTATTTGACATAGAGGTATCTATTCAATGAATTCTATTTTTAGATGGTACCAATTATATTTCATAATTCTCTTTTTACACACCCTCAAACACTTGGTTGAAAAACTTGAGCTTATTCTTTTTCCATAGACAACTTCTTATTCAACTTTCTCAAATTAATTTTTTTTATTATTTACATTATGGGAAACAATTTTTGATATTGTTTTATTCATATATCATGTTGTAATTGATACATTGTGTTGTTTTATTTTTTACAAAAAATATTTTTATTTTCTGAAAAAATAATGAGTCTTCATGAACTATTTTTTATGGATACATCATGGTATAATGTTTCATTATCCTAAAAGTTTTTTTTGATGTCATATGGAAGTCATATGAGATGCTATGAATGAATTTGAGTGAAATTAATAATTTTCCAGATTCATGTTTGAATTTCTAGTACATTGGAATTTCATGTAGCTGAATATATCATGTAAATAGATTTAGTCATTGCAACCATAACCATTTCTATTTAAATCATCACCCCATTGCTCAGCACACCACTCTGGGAATCTATCAAAAACCCAAACACTGATTTGTCAATCATAAAAGTTAAACCTATTAACTATCACATTTCCCTCAAGGAAAACCAGCCAACTTGAACCTATATTGCCGTCATAAGACCTTATTCATCAATTATATTTTTTATGTCACCTTCATGTAGTTCACATCACCAAAATAACTCACCCATTACAGTATCAACATATTTAAATATATATGATTTAACCTTCTAATAATTTTAACCTCTTTAGGTGAGATTCTGTAACCCATAGGTTTTAATAAATCAATGTCTTACATTGGAATCAAGGAATCCAATCCACCAAGATAATACCATATCTTACATCACGGTAAAGTATTCCCGAGGACTAGAAAGACACACCAGAATCCTTACTCACCACTATGCCCTTAGGCCCTAGTCTTTTCACTTGAAAATAAATCAATATATTTATTGATTACCTTATAAAACCCTTTGAATCTTCCCATATTTTAATGATATCATCACTATAAACCCACTATATGTCACTTGAGGTATTTAATCTATCTAATTAATTCATAATCCATAATTATTCATCATCATCATGCTTCCACTATCAATATCTAAAAAAATACACATCCTCTTTTATTGATTTCACTATGTTGTGGTGGAATGTTCATATAATTCCAAAATACACAACCACTAAATCAAAGGGCAGTTGGGGGAGAGTGAAATTGAGGTAGGTAAGGAGGAATAATACATAGAATGTCAATATACACACCACTATAATCACCCTTAATCATGGAGGATTTAATGGAGAGATAAGGATATGAGGATCTATCCAAATGAAATTCAACATTGTCTCATAACTTTATAAAATTAAATGTGGGATAAATATAAAATTTTGGCCATGCTCCTCTTTATAAAAAAATTCTTAAAGACCATTAGGTACCATGTATACTTCCCTAGAGTACCTAATGGCCAGCATAAAAAGGTCACCAGATGGTTCAAAATATCAATTACTTGATACCACACCATTATATTAAAAATGTAAGATGAATGAAATTTAGTACCACCTAGACCTCATTAGTTGTCGGGTCTATTAACTCTAGGTACTCAATGGTGTCTGTTAAACTTCAAAGAAAACCCACCCAACTCCAATCACTGGACAAATTTAAAAAAAAAATTCCAATTGATCCGATGTTCATGAAAAAATAATCCTCATTTTCATGCAATATACTTATGGATTACCTTAAAATATGAAATTCAGACACAATATTGTTATGAATCGATATTAAAATGTTTCTTTAATTATACTAAACTATAACAATGTGAGTAGTAACAAAATATTAACCATGCAACATCAAATCCTTGAGAAGCATGTATAATAATATCTCAATCTCTATCCCATCTACCAAAATCCAATATCATCATTTTCACAATATTGTAAATGAGGTAAAATTGGTCCATCAGCAAAATAAGTCCCATTAAACTAATTTATTAATAAAAATTCTTGATTCAATCCACATTATGAGTCCACCATTTTTGAAAATAAAATTTATTAAGTCATTTTTCCATTTCCATATCTAATTACATGTGAAATGTATTAGTCAATCTTCTATCACATTGAATTAATCTAAAACCACCCAAGCCTATGAACAACAATTCTACATTCAAAACCTAAAACATCATTTCCCTATATGTGGTTATCATGATTCATTTTAACATATATATATATATAATACCTCTCTTAATGACCCTATTTTTATATTATATTTTTTTGTAACATGTATATCTAAATCTTGATTTGTACTTCATCCATTCAATAAAATCTACACCACACTAGTCATCCTAGAATATAAATCATATCCAATTACTATAGATGAATCATAAAATTTAGTATTTTCAATTAATTAGATATGAAACTTCCTTTCCATATACATCCCCAACATCAATAATCCAATCACTCACTAGTTGGGTTAGCTATATAGGTCAATATACACATTTATCACAACTTATCTAATATTAGGGTCATACTCAAATATCTAATAAACCACAAAGATCATCATTCCATATACATGACTGAAGTATCCTATGATTACTATCCCAAGAACCTTACTCTATGTTATAAATAAAAAATTGTTCATTTACTAACATAGATCAGTCTATGATCATACTCATCTCATTACCCATTGGTATGGTTCACAATCCTTATCAAAATTCTAGTATATGCATCTCGTATGATTCTAAATTTATTAACCTAGCATGAATCACCTATGATGACTCAATAAATAACCTAAAACCATAATAAGTTTTTTGTTTTACCTATCAACAATGCCAAAATCAATATTCACCACATCTATTCTAAACCATGGTTCATAAACTTTATCAGTTTATGGTGTGATCCCCACAATTTGACTACACTCACTAAATATCTTTGACCACCAACTAGTATAGATTTCTATCATCAACCAAGCATTTTCACGGATTAAATATTCCAATTTAATAATCATAGATTCATACCAAACTCTATAATTCGGTTTAAACTTCATGATTTTCCAAGATTATTCTACCCCATACTATCAAAAGTTCATCACACATGACCAATACCACTTCACACTATAGAACCTCATTATCCCATATGATGTCTTGTAATTCCCTTGATTTCATATTCCCCACTTGAGGGTAAGACCTTCCCCAATTAACATTTTTACACAATTCCACCTATCTCATTGAGATTCAAAAAAGTATATAAGATTATCCTATTGATTTTAAATGAGACAACTCTAGGATATTAGGGAACTAAAAATCATGAATCCTAGTAGAATACTAATGTATTTTACTAGTTCTCAATGCTATAAATTGTTCTAGTACAAGGAAATGACATTGATCAAATACACCCACCTATCATTTTGGTAATGACTAACACTGACATGAAACAATAAATAATGTACAGTGTGTTTCAATTTCATAGGTAATTGCATGTAATTACATTCTAAATTTACAATTTTGTATGTGTTATACTTGCATGTAATTTCACATGGGAAGGTAGGTTGTTTCCAGCTTCTGGAATTGTAGGAAGTCTTTGTCAATGGTTTAAAAATCATTGGTATATATGTGAAAACGGACTCTATAAAAATGGTTTCTAGTAAACCATTTTAAAAATCTAGTCCAATGGTTTGTAAACCATTTGGGTATACCAGAAAATTTTAATATTAAAACGGTATCAAACCATTAGTAAAACATTATACCAATGCTTACTACAAACTCTAGGTATAATATGATTTTAGGTTTTATATACCAATGGTTATTCAATAACCATTGGTATATGTCTATCCTCTATCCTCTGTAGCCAACAGATTGGGCAACCATTTGTATAGGTTATACCAATGGCTTTCCAGCCTTTACCAATGGTTTTAAACTGTTGGTATAGAATAAATTTTCAATAGTGTCTGCAAGGGAATTATGTTTCTCCGGATTACCCACCAAAGTCCATTCAAGACCAATGTTGTTTCTCAAAGGTTTCATCTACAGCCAACCATTTCAAAGTCTTTCTTCTAAGAAATTACATGCATGATTTAAAACATATAGGCCTTAAAGTCGTTCATGAAAACCCAACCAGCTCTAATATTCATCCTTCGTTGTGTTCCTTCCACTTAGAATGACATGTATTCACATTAATTGAAGTGATGATCCCCACCTTAGGAGTATCCTAGTCATCATGAGAAAATATAGACCAACCGTTCAAAAGTGTTCTAGGTCTTATTGACATTAAACGCACATGTGACTCTCCTCCAAGCCGCACTCACGTACATCAAATAATTGGGCATGAAATCCATGACTAAACTGATTGGCATATCAAAACAGCTGATTCTCAAAGAATTCATCCCTATCATTGGTATGAAATTTATTCCATTAACTCATAGGTCGCTCTACTATGCAGATTACTTGAGAATTCACAAATATAATCAAAGATAAATGATTCCACTAAACTCAACTAGTTTTTTACATCATTTAGTACTTGATATGCACCACATATATCAATGCATACTATCTAGATATTACATTAGAAACTAGATCATCACAAATACAATCCATAGGTTGTCATCCACATTCTCTCAAGTATCATATGGACCATATATAAATCTTTATCAAAGTCATTTTATCTCATATGACTGTAAAATAGACCGAGACATCCCAAGACACCCAAGGAAAAGAAACAAGGTCATAAGACATACCAAGTAGGTGACTATGCCCTCAGTATTTCTAACCTGCTAAAAATAATTGTTACTTGATGCTCACACATGTAGAAAGGTTCAAGGATATGAGGACCACCCATATAAATAGGGTATTCATATAGAATATAACAGTATTATAAGGGACAACGACACGCAAATGGTACAAATCTTCAGAAAGATCACTGCATTTCGAAAGGAATTTAATCTCTAAGGGTACTACCTACCATGGTCTATCCCCTTACATACGCATAAGAATCATCCCTCTCACTTGGCCATGAAAACATATTACACTACTCCCAAAACCTATCATTTAATCCATTCCAAAAAAGGAATCATCCTTCAAAAAATGATTATATCATTGTTACAATGTAACACAAAGTAAAGTTTAAACTACCCTTAAAAGAGGGTTTGAATAAAGGAAACCACTACAAGTTCCACTTTTAAAGCCTTTACTTTCATTCACATTCCATATTTAAACATTTAAATGATTTTAAATAAAACACCATGGAATATAGGAAATTATTAAAAAAATTATTTTTTAAACATTATCCATTTATTTACATCCTTTCACAAATGATGAAATTATCAAATAAATTCATATTAACAGATGAGGCAACCTAAAAGGGTCCCAATAAGCCATTCTGGGTTTATCAATATACAACCCAATAGCATTTTCTTATTTATTATGGTTTCAAAACACTTGTAGAGGGTTGTCTCATAAGAATATTCCCCAACTTACCTACTTGGTTTTAGTTGTTGATTTATGAATTTTTTTAGTCTATTTTAGATCGAAACCAAATAAATTTTACATTTCTATCCATTTCCTAATATAATATGATTGTATGTGACACTTAATTTAAATGTGTGGTTATCTATATATCCATTAATCACCCATACACTTTAATGTTTTAAATTTGGCTCCCATTAGTCAAAACCCATTCACTTTAGAATTTAAACATTAGTAGCCTTTATATTTTAACAAAAATATTTAAATATGAATAAATCTCGAAGATGGTTTGAATACTCGATTTATGTTTTCCCAATTATAAGTCACCCATACACCTTACAACTAAAAACTGGAACCAATTTAAATCACAGTAAACATATTTATCTCATGCAACCACTTATATATATCAAAATCATAACATAACTTGTTATCAAAAGAAAGAAACATAGAATAACTTATTATTAACATAGAAGCATGATAAAATGGTTGAAAGTGCTATATAAAACAAAAAGAATGTTATACAAATATTTATGATGAATAAACACCAAACATGGAACATAACATGCATTTTTATAAATTAAATCATGGAATATCATTCACGGAATGAATAAATAATCAGTAGGAATTATACCAATTCCACTACGCTATATGGCATTTTCATGGCATGTGAATTTTATGTGTACCTATGAAGATGCATGTAATGCTACATCCTTTCTATATTGATCCAAGGGAATAATACTATAAATTTAATAAATCAATTAGTAGTGTAATGTACACCATTCACTCAAGGTGAAATAATATCAACTATAATAGAAAATAGAATAAATATTAATCCCATTTAGGGCCACTGGACATTTCCCTATGGGTGGGGTGATCAATCCTAGACACATCTATTTACCAAGAACTGAAACATTCCTAGTCTCCTATATACCTGCCCAAAACTGTATGAAAAAAGAAAAGGAAACACCACTAATACCACTTTGTAACATCCCAAGCCAACTAACCACTAAGAAGGCAGTTAGACCGAGGGTTCACATGGACTCAAGCACACCTCCATGTATTCCAGAGTCTATTTACTAGCATCGATGGTATAAGGTGGTAGTAGTGGGGAGACTATACCCATATGGTCAGAGCAGCACAATGGTATAATAGGTAACCAATAACTAACAACAGTTTAAGTAGTAATAAATAAAATAAATAGCATTTGAATAATAATAATAACTAAATATAATGGATGTCCAATGCCAATATATAAAATTCATGCATGTATAAAGGATTATTTATAAATAAACAATTTAAATATAATTGGTAATTGATATAATACAATACATGAGTAAAGAAAAGAAATAATATCCCAAAAGGAGAACTCCATGGGAATCCTGAGCTCTAGATCAGTCCTATACTCAAAAATCCAAGGTACTATCTAAACATCATAAGAAATCAAACATGGTCCTCCAAACATAAGGTCTACACAGGTACCCTAGTGCAATGGTGGCCCGAGCGGGGCGTGAGATATAAATACCAATAGGTTATCATCCATGGTGTCTATAGATAAAAAAATTTGTGAATATAAATTAAATCAGAGCCCAGGTATGAAGAATAATAACCAAACTGAATAAAGAAACAACAACCATCTTAGGTTCCTAATGGACACTTAGAGGCTCCACCAACATTAGCTCAAAGCCGGAATGAATTATCTATTCAATAACTATATATATAGTAAATATATATATATAGATGTATATTTTATCAACCTATATAAACTAAGTATGTGCGGACGTAAGTGGCCATATTCCTAGAATACAATTTTTTCGCTGGATCGGGCATAACTCAGTCATCTATAACTAGTCTAAATGAGCCAATAAGCTCATGTCATAGGTTAAATTCCCAAAATCCCAATATATCATGAGATGTATTTCACAATACTAAGTATAGTGAGTGAGACTTCATATCATCACTCTAAATAGGTAGTGTGGTGCCTCATCCCCACATCCTATATAATATTAATGGTGTTATACAACATGACTCACACCCGATGTAAGGGAGCATGAATTTCCACCATGCTTAAAAGATCCCTTATCATCATTACATTGACTATTTAAGGCATAATAATATAAAAATTATAATAATTACATGATCCAGGGGATATTAACTCCCATTATATATATTTATTAATCAATTATATCAAGGAATAACATTTCAATTATAACATATACTGAGAATGCGTTGAATGGTGTGGCCTTTCAACCCTTTTAAATTCATCTCACACAACCATTTTAATATAATAAATTCATATAATTCAAATATTTAGAATAATTTAAGGAAGGAATTACATCATTTCAATCCATTTCATTTAATAAATTTCATTTGATCTATTTAAATAAGTAGTTTCATTCATCCATATTCAATGGTTCACATAGAATGTGCCTTGGTCAATAAAGGAAATTGCCTACAAGCGAAATCTGATTCATAAGATAGGACAGGAAATAAGAAGGTTCTTTGGTTTAATCAACACTTATATAATAGAGAAACTCCATTTATGAATAACAAAGAGTCCATGTAGTAGCATTCCACTTATCAAGATCAAACATGCAGTCATTGGAAAACATCAAGATTAATAAACCAATCATGGTTAGAATAACTAATCATTAAATTTTATCTTAAAATAAATTTCACCTCATTAGAGGGGTTTTATTATAAAATCTTGACATTATTTCTTAATCAAATCATTTATCACAATTAAAAATAACATTTTAGAATCATAACCCATTTCACACTAAAGGAGAATTTTATAAAGCTACCTCAATTTGAAAAAAAATGCATGGATCAACATGGAACTTAAGAGGTTCCTTAATCAGTTGGGAAACTTCCAACAAGACTAAATTTCATTAATAATGAAATATGAAATATTATAAGGCATTTTTGGAATTATTTAATTCGATTAACGAGGGGTAATTTATTCTGGAACACCCAAGGGGTGGTTTTAATTGAGGATGAAATTTTCTTGCTACTAAAAAAAATACAATTAGAGTAATTATAGGTGCGTAAAAAAATTAGATTGAAGAAAAAAATTATGTCAATGCATGACAAAGGTCGATGTGCGGCAGAATGGTGCTTTTTATAAAATAAAGAAAATTTAATGAAAAACACATATACCATCTACCTTATTCATAGGATGTATCACTCATCCAATTCAATATATTATTTGATCCAGTTTGTAAGAAATCGATGAGACTGACTTTTTCCTTGAAAAAAGGGTCAATCAACTTGCACCTCAATAACTCTATCAAGAGGAGATTAAATGAAGAAATATTCTGTAAGAACCCATTTCTTACTTTAAGGTATGGGTTTCTTTTTCATTATTGTTTTTGGGAAAACAAGGGAGACTTCGTAGTTATGGACAAAAAATTGTGTACAAGGAAATATTTTGGAGTTACACGCTATGTAGTCCTAGGTACACATCATGTAGTCTAGACCTGTATAAAGAATTTACATGGAGTGTGGGGAAGTCATCAAGGAATAGAGGAAAACCCCAGTACACATTATGTACTGCCTAGTGAATGAAATGTAAGTCATGTTGGTAGTTAGGAAAAGTATGTCGGTGGAAAACAGATGTCATTGGAATAGTTAAATGGTATACACGGTGTATATACCTATATACACGTCGTGTGGTTTATAATTTTTTCTTAAATAGGGAAGCAGCCTCATTTTTCTGGTTCTAGACTGAACATCCACAAAACAGCAGCCCGAACATCATTTCTCTCCCAAATCTTCATCTGATGTCAGATTCAAACATCCTTGAATCCAGTAGAACCCCCTCGGTAATCTATGGATTCCTCTTGAGCCATTCTTCTAAATTTATGTTCGAAAAAGTGTTTTTGGGGTTTGAGAATTTATGATCGTTTTTTAGATCTACCTAGTTCTAGACCAAATTAGATGCTATCACTGGATAAGGTTCATCATAAAAATATGAGGTTGGTGGTGCATACCATGTTCTGTGTTTTTGTAGTCATTTGTGGGTTGCATCTTTTTAGCGAAACGTAGGGTATTGAGAGAGACCCATGTTTCTTTATATTGAATTTACTATATGACTTATGGGATTCCATTTGGAATTCCCATAATTTTGTATTCTTGAGAGAGGTCGGGTTAGAGGTTGTAGCTCATTTTGGGCATTTTGGCCAGGGGTTCCAAAGTGGTTACAATTGAATTGTTTTGGTTAAATTGCTGATTTTAATCTATTTAAGAATTATTAAGTTTATTAAAAGATTTAAAGACCTTGGTTCTTGTATCAAACAACACATGGCTAGTGAAATTAAATTGTTTAATTTTTTTTGCATGTTTAATGTGATTATTTTGATTATTTATATGGAATGATTGATATTACATGTGGTGGAACCATTGGGTTGTGTTGGGAGTAGACCAAATATTTTTTAGTGATGTTAAACACTGGTTGGGTTTGGATTGGATTATTTGGGTGGTTTAACCATGGTATTGGGTGTCGAGTACATCGAATTAAGGTAGTGTGAGTGTCATGTTGGGAATGGTTTGGGTCACTTGGATGGAAAGGCCATCAGATTCTGAGCGAAATGGTCTTAGGGGAACGAGGTGCCATATAGGTTGTTGCTTAGGTTCTAAATATGGTTATTATTTCTCACCCATGATTTGGGTCATGTGCACATAGATGACTCTGTGATATTTTTTTATCACTCATGTGGGTAGAGGCCCCTGTAGTTGTGGTTAGATGATTATGGTTTTGGGGTTCTTTCCATGGAAGCCACATGGAAAGTGAGGAGCCTTAATATTGTTTGGGAGTGCCTACGGGATGTCATTATATGAGACACAAGGTTTCAGGAGTCCCATGGTGTAGGGCTTCTACAACTTGGGCATGCCTATAGGATTTCTGTACTTGGGACACAAGGTGTCAAGAGAAACATGGTGTTGGGTTATGTGACTGAGATTCTGATGTTGGTCAAAGCAAGTGACACACCATGGTGGCTACTGAGCACTAGTGGAGGTTATGTTTACATTATGCATTATACTATATACTTTCCTTATATATGATTTCCTACTTAAACACCTATACTACATGTGAACCATTGAGTGGTATCCTAATGAGATTTGTCTCACACCCTACACAGGACCTTCAGGATGTGTGTAGTCTTTATGTCTTTATGTACAGGTAAAGGATCAGCCTCAAGAGTTAGATAACAGAGATATTTTTCCTTTTGATGGTATGAACCTTGAGGTCATGCTTAGATAGAGTTTAATTTTGTTTTATATTTCATTATGAATCAGCATGTTTACTTTATAATTGTATTTATTATTGTTTAGCCATTAGAGCCTTTTTTATATTGACTTGTCAGACCTGCTATTGATGCATTCTTGGTTGTTTAGTAGTTACGAGTGATTATCCACATGATGTTCTATTTACTTTCCACTGATAATGTTTATATACTTCTCTCACTGTTTATTGATATTAGATGTGCTTCTACAATGCAGGTCTTGTTCAAGTCTGCTAGGTCATTTTTCTCTACTTCAGGTTTTATTATCATACATCAACTTGTACCTTTAATTTCCTCCTTCCCAAAGGGTATAACCACCCCAATAAACCTATTTCACCCTCACCACTATTCATAAGCCTTTGGTTTTCGGGGAGTTGTGACTAAGGTCCATAACACCCAACCCATTTAGCATTGTTTGGGTGGTTGTTCAGGTCATGACATTACAAAGTAATATCAAAGGAGGTTCTTCTTGATAGGGATTTAATAGAAGCATTTGACTGACTACTAATGAGATCTAGACTACCTTTTTCTTTTTTTTTGGTTTTACTATTTTGGGTATGGTAGATTTGAGATAGGTTGTTATTGGAACCAGGTTTCTAGCTTGTGTGTGGGTGCCTGCAGCCCCAGGTATGAGGTACAAATCAATTTACCTTCGGTGGGAAGTAATCTTTTGCTTTTTCAAAGATTAAAATTTATATGATTTCTAACTTGGTGGATCACTTGGTTTGTAAGGATTATTGGTTGGGATATGTGACCCTTGACCCGATGCGGTGAGGGAGAATTCACCCTTAGAACGGTGTGTCAAGGAGTGTTTGTTTTGATTTTTGACAGACACATTTTTCATGTATTTCAATTTTTTAAACGCATGTATACATTGTAATGTGATAATTCCACATTTAAAATATCAAATTTCGTGGTTCAAATGCATTTAAAATTTGAATGGTGAAATTATGGAGAGAATTTCTTGTTTATTGCAATATATATTCCATGCTTTTAATTGTGCCAAATTTCATGTGTCATGATGATTGGTCCGGACTCGTATAAAAGTAGGTAGTTACTATTACTAAGGTGATGTAAATAACTAGGATTGGGCATCATGGACGTTGATTTTAGGTAGTTTGACTGTCAGGATTCGGTGACTCAGTCATCAGGTTGATCCAATTGTAGTTATCAGGATGGGCGAGTCCCTGGGATATTTTGATACTTGGATCTGTTGAGAGCGGGTAAGGGAGCCATGAGGCCGAGATTCCGTGGGGCATGGTTGAAGTGGGGAGATTAAGGGTTGTTGTTATGCGCTACTGTTTTACTGCTTTTCCTATCTTCGTGAATATATTTTTGTATAAATGGTATATTTGAACATTAATGGTATTGATCAGGTTCCTCTTAGATGGCCTTGATGGAGTGTTAGGTAGGTGATGGTACAGTACCACAGGAGTACGATCATATTTAGACCCCTGAAGGTTATGAAAAGCATTAGTTGTAGGTACAGGCTCAGCGGCGGGATCAGGTTCAGGATTTAGTGTAGGAAGGGCAGCGGTCGGGTTTTGTAGTGTTCAGGTTGTGCATAGATGACCAGATTCGATCTATCCTAGTACGTGTTTTATAGGGTATCTAAAGAGGTGAGTAAGGAACATATCCCTCTAGGTAGTATCAGATGCGGTAGTTCTAGTCACAGCACCCACTAATTTTTTAGGGTGAGGGAGGTCCTCAAGTAGTTGATAACTGGATAAAGAGTATGAAAATGATTTTTGAGCAGATCGAGATGCCTCCTCTACAGAGGGTAAATTTTGTGACACAAATGCTCAGAGGACAGGTGAAGCGATGGGGGGATGTGTAGGATCAGGTTCGTAGACATGAGGGACTGTCCTAGAAAGGCATCTAGAATATTTTTCTTTATAACTTTTCCCCAAATACACTGAGCACAGAGAGATAAAAAGAGTTCTTGAGCCATCATAAGGGTGACATATCCATCATGGACTATGTAACTACATTCACGGATCTCTCTCACTTTTCACCAAGTATGGTAAGTGATGATACCTCAAGGGTGAGGTTCTTTGAATATGGATTACTATATGACATCCGAATGTAGGTAAATATATTTAGGATGGCCTTGTTCTTAGAGGCGCTGAATGAGGCACTCATAACAGAGGGAAACATGATGGATAGGTCCCGTTTTACCCAGGTGACAACATCAAATGAAGGTTCAGATAGCAGGAAACAAGGTTGTGATGATTTCTTGTAAGGTAGCTATTCTAAGAAATCAACTAGACCACCATGTGGTAGTTTAGTAGTGGATTGAATTCAGCGTGGGAAGCCATGGAACGTCCAAACATAGTGTGACAAGACTCTAAAGGAGTGATGGGCATGTAGACAGGTCGGGTATCTCTAGAGGTTTTGCAGGCATCCTTCTCAAATAGCCGACAGTCAGGGACAAGGAAAGACTGTGGCATATGGGGTTAGATCAGGGTCAGTACCATGTGGGGGTATCTGAGGTTCAGCTGCACATGGTGGATGTGGAAGATACGGTGGGATACAGTCGTGGGGTCAGTCACAGGTGACTGGGGTAGCACCATAGGGAGGATAGTATTCAGGTTTTCATGCGTTAGGCCAGGTGCACACTGCGGAGTTGCAAGAGACTAAGCATGCTAGAGAGACAATGATGGTTAGAGGTACACCACGGGCTTTTCCATGATCGACTTGTTTTCTTTTTGTCATGTCCTATTGAAACATGTTCGTTATGAGTGCACAAGGTGCACAATATTTTCATGGACTGAACCGATGATGGTCAATAGGTTGGCACCATTTTGGTTGTGTGATATATATATATATATATATATATATATATTATGCATGGCATCAGGATCATTGAGGATTCGGGTTACTTGATGTGCATTTGGCATCAGGGCATCGAGGATGTGAGTTACTTGAGGTTATGTGGGGATCAGGGCATCAAGGATGCAGTTTTATTGAGGTTATATGGGCATTGGGGAATAGATTATGTGAGTTACTTGAGGTTCATGGAACTAGGTTTTGTATTAAGAATCCATGGGATGTTGGACCTTGTTGAGCCAGACACTGATGAGGTGTGGGAGATGAATGGGTTTCATAAGAGACAAGGGGGAACCATATGTAGTGTAGGGGTGACGATTCGTATCAGGAGGACCATGGGTCTAGGAAATAGGTTAATGGACCTATTCTTAATTTCAGTTTTGGGCCAACGTTATCTGGATTTTTCTTCATAATGATTAGAAGGGAAATTCAAGGATGAATTGATTTAAGGGGAAAACTATGGAAGAACTCCGTTCTTAATTTAAGGTACGAGTTTCTTTTTCTTTATATTTTTGAGAAAACATGGGAGACTAGGTAGTTATGGACTAAAACTGGTCACACAGAAATATTTTGGAGTTACATGTTGTGTACCTCAAGGTACTGGTCATGTATTCTAGTCGTGTATAAGAGATATACATGGAATGTGGGGAAGTTAGTGAAAAATAGAGGAAAACCAAAATACATGTTGTGTACTACATAGTACATGTTTTGTATGTCATGTCGACAGGTTAGAAAAGTAAGTCCATGGAAAATAGATTTCATTAGAATAGTTAAATGGTATGTACAGTGTGTATACCTATATACACACTCGGTAGTTTCTAATTTTTTCTTTAAAAGGGAAGAAGCCTCATTTTTCTAGTTATGGGAAGAACCTCCACAAAACATCTTCTTGAACTTCATTTTGCTCACAACTCTTCATCTGAAGTTGGATTCGAACATCATCAAATCCATCATAACCCCCTTGGAAGGCTCTTCATTCCTCTAGATCCATTCTTCTTGTTTTTTTTTTCTAAAACGATTTAAAGGGGTTTGAGTGTTTATTCTTGTGTTTTAGATCTACCTAGTTTTAAACTGAATTAGAGGCTATTACCGAATGAGGATCATTGTACGAGTCTGAGGTAGGTGGTGCATACCCTGTTTTATGATTTAGTGGTCATTTGTGGGTTCTTCCTTTTTAGAGCAATGTCATTTATTGAGAGAGACCCATGTTTCTTTATATTTAATTCATTTTATGCCTTATGGGATGTTGTTGGGCATTCCTTTACCTTTTGTTTTTAGAGATACCTGGTTATAGGTCGTTTCTCATTTGAGGCATTTTGGATGGGGGTTCCAAAATGGTTACAATTGAATTGTCCTAATTAAACTATTTGGTTTAAACTATTTAAGCATTATTAAGTTAATTAGAGGCTTTCAAGACCTTAGTGCTGGTATGGGATAACACATGGGTACTGAAATTCAATGGTTTAAATTTTTTTCCCAATTTAAAGTGATTCTTTTGATTACATATATGTGATTCTTGATATTGAATATTCTGAAACCTTTGCGTTGTGTTGGGAATTGCCCAGATATTCTTGAGTGATGTTGATCACAGGTTGGGATTTCTCAGATTATTTGGGTGGTTTGAACTTGGTATTGGTCATTGTAGAAATAAAAATGAGGTAGTGTGACTATCTGGTTGGGTATGGACTAAGATACTTGGATGGAAATGCATTAGATTCTTAGCGACATGGTCGTATGGGCATGAGGTACCAATGAAGTTGTTTATTGGGTTCTAAATTTAAGGATTACCACTCACCAGTGATTTGGGTCGTGTGCACATAGATGACTCTGTGATGATGTGTTTTGACCACTCATGTTGGTAAAGGCCCTTGTAGTTTTGGTTAGGTGATTATGGTTTGGGGGTACTTGTTGTGGAAGCCATGTGGAAGGTGAGGAGCCTTTAGATTGTTTGGATGCACCAATGGGACGTCCGTACATGAGACACGCAGTGTTAGGAGGCACGTTGTTCTAGGATACTACTTCTTGGGCATGCCTAATGGATGTAGGTACTTAGGACATGTGGTGTTAGGGGGCACATGGTGCTAGGTTATGTGACTGAGATTCCGGTGTTGGCTGAAGTTGTTGACACTCCATGGTGGTTGCTGAGCACCAGTAAAGGTTCTGTTTACATTTTTTATCGTACTATTTACTTTCCTTATTGATTCTTGCCTTTTTAAACACCTATACATGGTACGCACCATTGGGTGGTACCCTAATTTGATTTTTTCCCACGCCCTAAAGAGGCACTTCGGGATGCTTATAGACATTATATATTTATGTGCTGGTAAAGGATCAGCCTCACGAGCTAGATCATAGTGTCATTTGGCATGTAGATGGTATGGACCCTGAGTTCATGCCTTGATGGAGTTTCATTTTTTGATAGCTTTCATTATGTTTTAGAATGCTTACTTTATTATTATAGCTAATATTGGTAGGACATTGGATCCCTTTTGATATTGAATTGTCTGACCTGCTATATATGCATGCTTGGTTGTTTAGCAGTTAAAAGTTATGTTCATAATGTAGTTCTGTTTACTTTCTGCTGCACTTGTTTATATATTTATCTCGCTGTTTATTGATATTGGATGTGCTTCCTCTATGCAGGTCTAGTTCGAGTCTGCTATGTCATTTAACTCAGCTCCATGTTTTATTATTATACTCATACAAGTACATTTATTTTCCTCCTTCCTAGAGGTTATAGCCTCCCCGCTATAACTATTACACCCCCACTGCTAGTTGGAAGCCTTTGAAATTTTGGGAGGTGTGTATAAGACTAGTAACACCCAACCCATATATCATTTTTCGGGTGTCTCTTTAGGTCAAGACGTTACATATTCAAAAGTAATTGAGAGCATACCTATGTAGATCCATAGATACCGATGATGATTAAATCAATCAATGGATGAAAGAGTCGTTTCTATTCCTATAGAAGGCTTGGGGAGGAGGAAGCCATGGATCAAGAAGATCCTCACGTGGCTATAAGAGGTTGAAAAAAGGAAGAAAATATACTCGAATATCAATATTATTATTTTGGACATTTTACCACTAAAAACGGGGTTGCATGGTTTAGCCACATGGTTTGGCCAAACTATGTGCCAACTGTGTGTCACCCACTACCTAAGAAACCCACATTGCTTGGTTTTATCTTACTATGCACTAATTGGGAAATGAATAGTGTTTTGGTGCAAACTATGTGGCATTAACCATGTGGTATAGGTGTGTGGTTTGGTTAAACCATGTGCAGATCGTGTTGGGAATTTCTGTTCCTTGCTGCTGCCACGCAGTTTTCTATCAAGGGCCGCATGGTTCCAGAAAAATCATGCGCCCTATTTAGAAAACCCAAACATGGGATTTTTGGGGCCCAACACCCCCTAAACTCAATGATAAACCAATGTAACCCCTTTGAACATTACCCAAGTCTAAAAACAACACATTTAATATCTCAAACTCTCAAAAATTACGTTCTAAAGATTGATTTAATGGAAATTCTATCCAGTAAATTCCCAAATTCAAATTCCCTCACAATTTCACCTTAAACGCAGTTCATTTCATATCAAAGAACATGAAAATGTTCCAAGGTATTTCTTATTAGTTAAATTACTTGAAAATTATGGTTTATGATGATTTAAGACACTCTAATAGGTCGAAGATAGGTAAAATGGAATGAAGGGTTGAATTTCCCTTTAAAAAATAAAAGGAAAGTAATAAAAGTTTAAAAACATCATTAAAAAAGAATAAATAAATGAATAGAAGAATAGAAGAATAAAAGTGAAAGAAAAACAATATATTTAAATATAATTATAAAATATAAGGAATAAAACAAAGATTTAATTGATGATAAAATTATTATGAAATAAATAACTAAAATTGAGGAAAATAAATGTGACAAGATATTGGGTAATAAAGTTAATCAATATCACCTAAAGGTAACCCAAAAAATACCACCTTAATCATTTGATGATTTAATGTATCACTCTCTTAACTTAAATGGTATGAAACATAACAAAAACATCCCCTGTTTTATAGGTTATAGAAAGAAACCATATATAATAAACACCATCTCTTTAATGGTGAAGGTAAAAACCTCAAGTAAAAATAGTACCATTATTTTTTAAACGAAATGGATAGAAAAACACATTCCCATTTAATGGTAGTAAGAAAAAAATATAATAAATAATAAGAATAAACCTTTGAGGCTTAGTCTCTAAAATCTCAAGATAATATGATCAACCACTATGATATATTGAGAAAATAAATAGACTAAAAAAGATATAAAATTTTGTCACACAATTTATAAATGACATATACAGTTAGTAAGAATAATTATTTTATATAAGTTAGAAAATTTATCACATTTATTATTTTATGATAAATCTATTTTAGACATTCAAGTCCTCACTAGTTCTCTATTTATGGCTGTCAAATCAATTGGGAATGTTCTATAATCTTTTAGTGGTTTTAAATGCAACAAAATACATGTTCATGGTTATAGAATCCTTACCTTTCTAGATATATAATTTACTAGTTTTTAGATATTATATTACCCTTTTTTTATCATAATTTTATTGGATATTTTTTCATGTGAATTCAAGTGAGTTTTTTTATGTTTTGGTGTGGGTTGGGTTGTGCGCGGTTTCTGCCCAATTATCCCAAATTGTTTTCCCACACCAAATAACTATGCACCAATTAGATAGTGGGAATTCCTTGGTTTTCACATGTATTGAAAAATCATTCAAATCAATGAGAAACCATTAACCCCTATATAGTAGGGGTTTATAGTTTTTCTAACTGTGGATACCTTACTAGAAACCGTGCACGCAGTTATTTAATGTCCTGAAAATTTAATTAAGAATTTTGAGACCACCAATTTATATCCCTAATAATCATGGCTCTTCCTAACATGATTTCCTTTTATCTTGTAGGATCCCAAGAGGATTACTTGGATTTTTTAACCCCATTATTAATGAATTAAACATACATGTAATGATATCAAACCCCCTCTGGAATGTAATCTATTCCTACTTTGGATTCCTCCCTCTCTCCAATCTTTATCTCCCCTTTGAAAGGGGTGCATTCCTTTATTGTCGATAATTTTTATCTAGGTTTGAATAGATCTCATTTCATTGGATCTTTATCCTAGGTTTAAATCCATTATTTTCTTTTCCATTATGAATCCATCCATTTTTCATTAAATTGATGATTTCTATTTGGGGAGCATTAATCAACAATCTTGAGGTCAGTTGTTTAATTGCTAATTCCCATATAGTTGATTATGATTTTGTTTTTTTAGTTGTACCATTTATTCCATGTTGGGAAATTTCCTTTTCTTAATTTAATTAAAATATCATTCCCATGTGAGTGTCATACCCTTCTTGGATCCCATTGGACCCATTGGAGTTTTGAGTCTAGACTTGATGGAAACCCATGGTGTGTTCCAATACATTTTAAATGATAATATATGAATGATAAAAAGTGGAATAATATGAAATGTAATTTAATTAAATCCTTATTTCAGGTTTGAAAATGTGGTTTAATTTGATGATTTTCATAACTTCGATGATTTAATAAATTATGTGATTAAATGTTGATTATTGGGTTAATAGTGAATTATCCAGGTTATCCCTTATTATTAAAGTAAATAATCGTGGTAGTAGAGATATTTTTCCTTCATTTGAATGTAAGATATGTGATATTTTTGATTGACTGATAAATGTGGTGTGTGTTATGGACTAATGCTCCAAATACCCATGGGGTTTTAGACTAATTCTTCAGGCCCCCAAGGAATTAATGTGAATAATGAGGTGTGGGTCTTGGACTGATGCTTAAATTACCCATGGTGTACTATAATGATTATCTTGGGCCATGATATCTATGTGTCTGTGTATGTGAATGTAAAAAAATTAGTTTTTCTTAGGGACTGATACTCCAAATGCCCATAGTGTGCCAGACTGCTGCTCTAGTCCCCCAATGCATGAATTTGATGTTGGAAGTAAATGAATAATGAAATACCATTAAAGAATGAATTTTCATATTCCTAAGATGTGTGGTTTAGACTCTGACATGGCATGAAATGGGTATAGAGTGGTTGATTAAAGAATAATAAATGTGAAACCTATTTATTTTTTTCTTCTATTCTTTATTCATTGAACAACTGCATGCACTTTCATAGACTGTATAAAACATTAAACACTATTGGTGGTGTCATATTGAGTGGTAATCAAACCATACTCGAGCTTCATGAACAGTAACTGAATAGACATCATGTTTTCATGAAAGGAGAAGGAAAATGGCCCTATGATAGATGGAGGAGTTAGGGTTTATGTAGAGAAAGGATGAGAGAACTAGATATTATGTCAAGAACCACACGGGAGAAGTCAATGTGGATTTATTTTTAATATTCATTAAATACTTGACGCATTCATTGAATGTCATATTTATAGGTTTCTTTTTCGGGTTATTGTTTACCTATTTTGGATTCATCATGTGGTTCTTGATATTATATTGGTTATGGATGATTATTGGTCATATTATTTTCTTTGTAAATTATATATTGATTTATAATGGTGTACTTCTTTGATAAAGAGGTTATAGTATTTCCAAGTTACATATTATACCTTCACTACTATTCAAAATCCTCTCATGTATGATAAAGTGTGCCTTAGGTCGCTTAAAAAACTGACTCAGGGAACCAATATGTGTCACTCGGGTCAAGACGTTACAAAGTGGTATCATATGGGATTTATTTTCTTCCCAGTTGTATTATTATATGGGAATTGTATACAAGAGGCATGGATTATTCATGTCTTGGTTATGAGCTCATGCATGGGAGTAACTAACCCATCTTCGGGGGAAACCCATGTGCCCAGGGTGGGATTTTAATTCTTGATGTCTTTTGTTAAAATTTAATGTTATATCACCATGGGTGATGAACTTGTTGTGTGACGTTTTTCATTCTGATATTTTTCCTTATAGCTTAGTATTGCATTAGAGTTGAGTATACATTCATCATTCATGGCACTTCAGAATTTTGTTGGCATCCATCATCCGAGGCATGCACAGAATACCATGTTACGAGTAGGTTTTTGGGAATGAAAATGAATAACTTTAATTGAGTAATTTAAAATTAAATAGGTTATAATAATGACTCAATAATTTTTAATGATGCTAAAAGTGGTAATTTGAAATTTTTAAAATTGGTGACTAATAAAAAACTATTAAAAATGGAAGTTTTTACCCTATGTTAGCCATGACCTAGGTGATAGATAGTTGAGGGTAGTGATAGTACCTCAGTTTTGACCCAATGGTGATGTATGAGGGATAAATTGTTATGGATTTATGTGAATCTATCTTATGAAAATGTGTTAATTTTTTTATGTGTTCTAATATGTGTGTTTTTAAATATAGATATATTCCTCCATGATGATGATTTTTAGTAGGATGAGAGGAGGACTTTTCTGGAAATGTACTTCCAGTAGTAGAACTAAATTCCATGATAGTTCTGGCAGAAAGATATGGAGAGAAGTTATGTGAGAACATTTCACACTTTATTAAATTCATTGAATGAGACATAAGGATGGTTGTGCTGAATATGTCTAATATTACATGGGAGTTCTATTTACAGTGCCCTATAACTTTCACTGAAGAGTTTTTTCCTAAGAAAACAATGATTTATCGATTCTATATAGACCATCCTGGATCATTTGGAGACTTATGAATACAAGAGTTTCAATTTAGCTGGTTATATGTTATGAGGATCAGGAAACCACTAGTGGGGTGTTCAAGCCTTGGATGAGAAGTTGTGAGAAATTATTTGGAAGGACTTTTAGTAGTTGTTCCTTGAGAAATTTTACCTTGATAGGCTTATGTAAGAGAGGATTGTATATTTTATGAAGTTTACCTAGAGGAGTATATTAGTGATGGACTATGCTGGTCTCTTCACAAAATAGTAATGCTTTGTTTCACTTCTGTTAGGGGATAAGGAAACTATGGAAATAAATTTCCCTGATGGACATAAATGTGAGATTAAATCCCAAGTTAAACTCTTTTAGTTGAATAAGTTTACTGAGGTGGTGAATCAAGCTCTCATTTTTGAGAGGAACATGAAGGAGGTTTCAAATAGAGGAAAGGTGCTTTCTACTGGATAATTAAGAGATACAACTTATTATGGTAGGAAACGACTCAATGAGAATGTTAACTAGATAAATGGAAAGAAGAGTGACCATGGGGAATGAGGGGTTACTTATGATAATACTCATGTGTTTTTTCATTAGTGTCATAGGCTAGTCACAATCATATATAATTACCTCGACAATTAGTGGATTGAAAATCATATGGAAAGATGAGGAATCTATAGTGGTTATATAAGAACCAATGATGGATGGGTAGTGACGGAGAAGATTGATTGAAACAGAGTACGCAAAGGGGGTCTTCTATACCATACCAGTCTGGATGTTGGAGTACTACTGGTCATGCCTATCAAGGTGAGGGATGAGGTAATTCATTATAAGAGTTCCCTTATCAACAGAGTAGCATAGCTGAGGTGACTCAGATAGCAGCATTAGGTAGAGGGATAAGAAATTTTCAAACAGTTTAACCTACACATGTGGATAGAATGGCTAGGATTTTGACAGTCATAGGTACTATTTTTTCACTTATATGCTTTTCAGTGCATTATATGATATATGATCCTCTCATTGTTTTATATCTTATCAACTTGTGAATGGTTTGAGTCCTGTGGTTGATTTTTTGAGTGGAGTTATGATGATCAACACACTGTTAAAAGTACGGTTGAAGGACATCATTTTATGAAAGGAGTTTTCACTCAAGGTTGTTGATTATCACTAGCTATGGGATCTTTCCATACATGGAATGTCTGATTTTGGATAGATTTTGGGTATGGACTTGTTTTTTTACACCAATACCACGTCAATTTTTACCATAAGAGAGTAATATTTACATCTCTTAAGGGTATCAGTTATGTTCCTCATGGAGAATGGGATATCTATACATTCTATGTATGGGCAACATCAGCAACATGGGGAATTCACTTCCCAGGATACATGTTTTTCTCTGGATAATGGGGGTATAAAGCATGATGTATTTAAATCATTTTTGAACCAGTTTCAGGACGTGTTTTCTAAGGATATAGAGACCCTAGTTTGGTCTTTCAAGACTTTGAAATATTTATATGAATATTTTCAGAGCCATGCATTGAGAAGGTGCATGGTTTTGAGGCCCACTGTGCCAGAAATTAATTTTTTAAAAATAATAAATATATTTGTATTTTGCATGCATGGTTTTTCATAAATAATGGAATATATTCTAAATATAATCTCAGATCAGAGATCTAAGGTAATGGGTGAGTCCAAAACATGGCATTTACCTTAGGAGTGACATAAATTTTGTCCGTCCAGGTCATCTACAGAAAAATTCACTAAAGATGTAACCATAAATTAAATAATTAAATAAAATTATTTTATTTTTAATGCTAATAGAAAAAACTCATGAACAGTGACTCGAATTGGAAATATGAGACTAATTTTGAGTTCATAATGTGGTGTTTTTCCTAGGCATGACCTAATGTTGATCAACACGGGATGTTAATATAAACCATCTGTAGAGAGGTGATTTTTTTTAAAATAAATTATTTATTTATTTATTTTGAATTGAATGACCTAAATCACTTTCTTCTATAAATAATATGTCATGGAAATTTTATAATTTTTGTAGCATAATACTGGGATCATTGATAGGATCTTCCACCCCTTATCCATTGGAGGATTGATACTGGACGCCAACCGGTGATCTGGTCGAGGTGAATCGACAGAGAGCAGACGCAAGAGACCATATTAATTACTAGCAGATTCATTATTTACCAACGATCAAACCCTAATCAAGGTAGGACTCATTATATGTTTTTTCCACCCTTATAATTAAAATATTTATCTTGACCAATTCCCTCTATTTGATCTATGTTAACTTGAACACCCTTCTCATGTTTCTATGTTAGGATTTTCAATTATTTTTTGATTTGTTCATATAACCCCGGTGTCAGGTTATTGAGTGTCGGCCAAGAATGCTTGGACGATGGTGTTTAAAAAAATTTATTAGTGTTTTCCCCACCATTCTCCATGTTCTTCATCATTAAAACATGGGGTTATGATTCAACATTTTCGGGGAAGGTTTGAGTGTCATTGAACCCCCCATATTCATTTTTGTGGCACAAACAACATGAGAATCGATGATTTGGGGATGTTTTGACAAAAAAGTAGGATAGTTTTTTTTTTGAATGAATCAGATCAACACCGTAGGTGAGTTTTTGTGATCGAAAGTGGTTTGGGATCGGGTTGATAATCCCTCTATTCCTGGTTGACATGTGGCAATGACATGCGGTGTGATGGGATCAATTATGAGTGAAGGCCATGTACGGGATCTCATGACAGAGGTTTCTCGAAATAAATGTGGTAGTGGTCAGACTTGAATCTCCAACGACGTTTTAAGATGTGGTTAGTGCGGTGAGTGTTAATAATTATTATTAATAAAAATTTTAATGGCGATGAGTTGATAAAATAATGATTTGGTATTATTATTATATTTAATAATAATAAAGTTGGCATAAAAGTGGTTTGTTAATTATGTTACTTGATTTTAATTCAATAGAGAAAATCAATTTAATTAAATGGTTTTAATTAAATTAAATTAAATTAAAGGTTTTATTATAATGGAATTAAAATGAGAGAACATTTTTTAAAGGATATTAAATTGATGAATGAGGTGTGGTTCTTGGATATGGGGGAATGGGTGGATTCAAGGGGGTTCAATTTTCCATGAAAAGGGATTATTATATTAATAATGATAATATTATTACAATAAATGGTAGAGTACGCATTGGTGGGGAGGAGGAACCCACATGAAAAAAAGGAATCATACAGCATGCAACCATTTGAAAAAAAGGGGGCATAAAAAATAATAACATGATAATATTATTATTATTTTGTTGTCAAAACCTAAACCTGGTCATAACTTTTTCATACAACATCTGATTGAAAAACTATCTACAGAAGTGTTACCTTGGAATTTATATGGTCATTGTAAGGCTTATGCGGGATACCATTCTTTGAATCCTTCCTTGGGTCAATGAAACATCCAATACTAATAAAATTATTATTATTTCATAATCTTATGTCTGAAAAATATCCCTCATATGATGTCAAAATGATATACTGTCATCAATGCTACAACCCTAAAATTAAGGTGGAAGTTTAAATATTTATTCCATGTATTTAATTTGGACTCGTGGTTTGGTCCCACGAAGCATCGTTCGAGCTTGATGGGGTGAAATGCAACTTTTTCACCGAGTGTCTAATTGAGGCAATTAAATAGTTTATCTTGAAAATTTTTTCCTGAGGATCACAATGGTGTGATCTGTTTAACCATATAAGTCCGTTCGAAAAGGAATATTAGTGAAATTACGTTTTTACCATTCAGACCGATAATGAGACTCATTTGTTCGTTAAACTTTTGGTCGAGACACGTTGTGCAGTACCCCTACATGCCTTGTAGTACAACATAGCCCACAATCCAAGTGATGGAGAGGAAATAACCAAGTAGCAGAGTAGAACCACACAACATGTTGTTCCCTGACATTCCATGTACCTCTTTTTGTGGAAACATTAAAGTTCTGTATCTCCTACATTTGAACTCATATTTTATCACGCAAGTATCCTATCTTAATTGTTTTTCATGTAGACCATGATGATTCCCAAAAAAGTGTCTTTGGAGATACGATGATAAATGTTTATGGTTTTTCATTAACTAAGATGAAACCTGATGATGACAGAGCTCGTATAGAATTACCAAAGCAGTAATGAGCATACCCACTAGTTGGGCTGGGAAGTCGTATTCCCCAAGGGTAGTTATGGTATTACCTAGCTAGGCTAGGTAGTGGTGTTCTCAGATAGAAGTTTCTAGCATACCCGCCAACTGGGTTGGGAAATGGAATTCTTTGATGGATGTTCTGGGCTTACCCTCCAGTAGGTGTGGGTGGTGGAATTCCCCAATGATATTTCCAAGTTACTCTGTAGTAGGACTTGGTAGTGGAGTTCCTTAATGTTCTGGGATTACCCTCCAACTGGGCTATGCAGTGGCATTCCCCGATAACATCTTCCAAGAACAACCCTCCCACCGAGCTGGGCAGTGGTTTTTTCCTGACAACTCACTGAGTTTACCCACTAGTAGGACTGGGCAGTGACATTCCCCAGAGACCTTCCTGAGTGTTACCCGATAATAGGACTGGGAAATGGAGTTCCTCTATGACTACTAGAGTAGGACCCTCCGGTCATACCAGGGCACATGATCCTTTCCTAAAACTGTTGACCCCCTGACTGTGAGACACAGTGACGGGGGGTGGTTTGACAAACCATCTGACTCATGAGAAATATGGACACTTTCCCAACCGAGACACATCCAGGTGACATGACTAAAAACCATGCTGCCGATTTGATACTACCCAAACTAGATAGTATCATAGTGTGGTGATTGAGTCCCTTTGACTTGTGTGCACTGCGTATATGCATGATATAACGACCATACTTTACATACATGGTTATTACTTCAAAATTGAAGTACACTTATTACAACATTTAACAAACCCTTGAAAGGACCGTATAGGTATAGTGTCTTTAGAAATTGGGAAACATAAACAACTGGTTCATAAAGAATCTACACTATATCCCATTTATTTCATCATATCTAGAGTCCGTTTTGGCATATCCTACTTAATAACCTTCTTCCTGGCCTGGGGAAATAAAAAATACAAAAGGGTGAGCTCAAATGCTCAGTAAGGGTAAACAAAAGAAATATCAATCACATCATATTCATAAGAACATAACATTTTGGGAATATTAACCTACAAAAGAGATCAAAATTTCATAACATGGGATAAATCATAGTAGTGAAATGTAATCCCAATAATCATAACATAAAACATGAAACTTTTTGGCATACACACATAATCATAGAGAATCATTTCTTAGTAGTCAAGACTCATAGCCAGGACTATCTTAGCGGACAAAGTCCATTTCTGAACCGAGTTCACTCCTCATTTCAGTCCTGTTTCACTGAACCTGTTTAACCTACCATTCCAGCCATGTCTATCTCATGAGATATTAATCTTTACGCAATGCATTTGAGGGAGATATAGGTCCCACCCATCTCATAATGATACCATTCTTATGTGTGCCACAAAATCAAAAAAATCATATATCATTGCATAACCCATGTAATAGAAATGGGATTCTTAAACATCGTGACATCATAAAACAATTCATATAAGATAAAGGAATTCATAAAAATAATATCATCACAACATAATCAAATCAATGTAATAATAGGGATAGAAACAGAACCCTATATTATCTTATATGGAAAATAATTTTGATAAAACACTTGAACTCCATTCTTGAGGAAAATATCCTTTCTACTTCAAAAACATTTTTTCTTTCTTAACATGTCATAAAATTTTAAACTAAAAGAAGTTTATTAAAAATAAACTTGAAAACATGTAAAGGGAGATTCTTGGAAATAATGTTTTAAAAATCCATTCATGTCGTATAACTTAAATAACATTCTTCTCATACTTATGTCGGAAAAGTCCAAAACTACCTCGTACGAAAAAATGACAAAAGTTTCCTTTCATATATTTTACTAAAAACTCACTGAAGGGTAAAATTGGATTTAAAAAATTATAGGAGGATATAAATAATATTACATATTGAGGAAAAATGGATGTGGATGATAAATATTCCCCAGTATATTATGAAGTATAAACAATCTCAGATAAAAATTGAGATTGTGATATTGTCCCTTACCTTAGGTTCGATTTGCTTCGTAAGTGTCTGAACATCCTGTATAATGATTTAAATAATGTTATTGAATTTTCCCAGAATCATAGTAATTTTTATGATATCATATATGGTCATATTCTTAGCTTTTTATTTGTAATATTTCATTGTTACTTGTTATTCGTGTGTTTATTGCTTTTTGTTCTTATGTGTGTTTTGTCAAATAAATTCTTATTGTTCATTTTAGGTTATAGATACCTCATTTACAGAATGTTATTAGTGTAATATATATCATATTCATTCATTCAATTCATTTATATAATCATTATGCAATGAAGATCATGTAGAACGAGTCGCATCACATCGTGTAGACAGTATTCCGTACGTACGCACGAGTGATGATATCATTCCCATGATCGTGGAATTGTATTGGAGTGTATGTATACTATTTCATAATAAGTAACACTTTACAATAATCATACATAGTTATTTATTTGTACCATTATGCCCATCCAAGTAAGGTGGTGGTGGAAAATAGATTACACCACGGTGTGGAGACGGTATTTCGTATGTACGCACGCGCGGTGATTTCGTTTTCCGTAGGATGGATAGATGGTGAAATATGGTTGTTTCATACGTATAATAACATATCAGTATATGATTTATACTTATGTTATTACTTCATAATGAAACAACTATAGAAGAAGAAGTGGAAGAAGAAATAAAGTTGAAAGAATCGGTAACGGACATTACCTCTTCTTTGAAGCGCCTCTTTGAGAGCTCCTTTTAGGGCACTAAAATTGGTTTTGAAGAAGACCAGGACCTAAATTATGTTTTTAGGGAAGTGTAGAAGAGCATTTTTCAGGGTTTATCAGAGCATGAAGGCTCAAAGTGGTGTGAGGAAGAGAGGGAGGAGGTTCCCTTTTATAAGAGAGGAGAGGGGCACCTTAGGAAAAACTAAAAATATTGTTTTATTATAAATTCATATTCGGTTTTTAATAGCTCAAAATTGATTTATTTCGAATATAAGGTGGGGATGGGTCTCAATAATCTCATCCAATAGAATTTAGACAAGTTTAGGGTTCTATTTTAACCTTATCATTTAGATTTTACTTTAAGTTAGATAACTTTACTTTTACCGTGTCTTCTTGTTTTCTTACACAATAAAGTTAATAAACTTACTATAACAAGCCAAATGAACCCCAAGTTGTTTATTATTAATATTTATAACATTATCTAAGTCATTTGGCCGAACCTTAGATTTTTTGGAATAAAATAACAATTAATAATATAATATTTGTTTTAAAAACTATTTTATGTCAATTTTGACACTATTTGGTAATTGATTTTTGTGAAAATCATAACCGAAATATTAGTTAGAAAAAAGTTAATTAAATCAATACTAACATGTCATATTATCCTATAAAATTATTTTAATTCATAAAAAGTCTCAAATTACATTTATTTGGGTATTTATAACATCAATTATGTAAATATTTGATTAATAAGATAATTATTGAATCATCATTGTGTCATAGATAAATTATATTAATTAATGTCTAAAAATTACAAATAAAATATAATTATGTAGGAAATATTTTTAGCCTTCTAATTAATATTTATAGTCAAATTTATCTTATGTATAACCCTATATTATAAATTATTTAGTTATTAAACATTGATTTTAACTATTTTAACCATTCTTTAAATAAATTAATATTAAATGTCCTAATCTAATAAAAATAGGCCTAAATAGTCATATTTTATTCCTAAGGTTGATTTTGGAAGAATTACACTTATCCAATAGAATTAGGACATGTTTTAGGGTAATAATAATATCATTTTTACCCTTAATTACCCTATTTACTTTTAATCGTGGTAAATAAAAGTAAAAAAGTTACTATTTACCAAAAATTATTTTCATCTCATTGAAACAAATTTTACTTACTGACATCAACTGTGTCTTTTGGATTTTTGAAATTCCATTCACAAAAGTGGTGAAATTATGTTTTATCCAAATTTGCAAATTCTCCTAGGATGTGGGTAAAAGACGGTGAAAAGTTCAATAAAATTTTTATATATCTAAAATTCTTATAAAATGACTCCAATGAATTCCATTGAACTTATATAGGTATTATGTATCAATTTTTCCCTAAAATTAATTTAAATAAAATAAATAATTATTTAAATAAAAAGTCGGTTTTTAAATAGTAACCTAGTGTTTTCACTATTCATCAAAAATTGAAAGTTTTCAGAAAAATACCAGAATTTCACCCTAGGCTAATTTCGATATTCCGAATCCAAAAATAAAGTCCATTTTGATAGATGAAATTTACAAAATTTCATAAAGTGGTTATTACTATTCATAACGGCTAGTTTTAATAATATTTTAATAGCATATTGTTGTTTAGTTAAACTCGGTATTGCGTATGACGCAAGCTATCGAGGAAGGTCGTGATTGCATGTAAAGAAATCCAAGATAGTGTTGTGTGTAGTGAAAGATCCCTTTGATGATTTATATAACATAAAAACAAAAGATTTCTCATAAAAGTCTCGGGTGTTACATTCTACCCCCCTTAAAATGAATTTCGCCCTCGAAATTCGTCACTTCATTACAAATAGATGAGGATACCTATCCCTCATCATATCCTCAAGCTCCCATATAGCTTATCCTAATTGGTGGTTCCTCCATAAAACTTTCACCAAGCGAGTGGTCTTGTTACGTAAGACTTTTTTTCTACAATCCAGAATCCCTATCGGCTGTTCTTCATAAGAAAGATCTTGCTCTAGCGGTACAACTTCTGAGCTGAGTACATGTGAAGGATCAGGTATGTATTTTCTCAAGAGATATACATGGAACACATCGTGAATTTGGGAGAGATTCGGTGGAAGTTCCAATCGGTAAGCTACCTTCCCAACACGATCCAGTATTTCGAAAGGACCGATATATCTAGGGCTCAGCTTTCCCTTATTTCCAAATCTCATTACTCTCTTCCAAGGAGATATACATAAGAACACTTTATCACCCACTTCAAACTCTATGTCTTTTCTTCGGTTTCCAGCATAAATTTTTTGTCGACTCTGAGTAGCTCTAATGTGTTGTTGAATAGATCTGGCCTTTCCTGCCATCTAATCAACAAGATCAGTTCCTAATAGCTTTCTTTCCCCAACTTCATACCAAAAAGTTGGAGTCCTGCATTTCTTTCCATAGAGAGCTTCATAAGGAGCCATCTGAATACTAGAGTGAAATCTATTATTATAAGAAAATTCCACCAAAGGTAGGTGTTGATCCCAACCACCTTTGAAATCCATAGAGCAAGCTCTCAACATATCTTCTAGAGTTTGAATTGTCCTCTTAGACTGACCGTCTGTTTGAGGATGATAAGTAGTGTTGAAACTCAACTCTGTATCCACAGTATGCTGAAGGCTTCACCAGAACATCAAGGTAAATATCAGATCCTGATCAGATATAATGGAAATTGGTACTCCATGCAATCTTACCACTTCCTTTACATATATCCTGGAAAGCTGATCTAGAGAGAAATCCTCTCTAATAGTAATGAAGTGTGCAGACTTTGTAAGACGATCAACTATGACCCAGATAGCATTATTGCCTTTGGATGTTTTAGGAAGTCCAGTGACAAAGTCCATAGTGATGTTTTCCCATTTCCATTCAGGTATGGGTAATGGTTGTAACATCCCCTTAGACTTCTTTCTCTCAGCTTTAACTTGCGGACAAACCAAGCATCGAGAGACATATTCAGCAACATCTCTTTTCATTCCATCCCACCAGAAGTACTCTTTCTGGTCCCTATACATCTTCGTGCTTCTATGATGAATAGAGAATGAAGAACTATGAGCCTCATCCAGTAGCTCCTTCTTTAATTCGGGGATGGGAGGAACAGAAACCCGATTCCTAAACTTTATTATCCCATCACAATCAATGTTGAATTCAGAAACATTTCTCACCTTGTTTTGTAATTCTATATCTTCTTTCTATGCCTCTTTAATCTTCGCATATATATATGGTCGAACATTCATTTGAGAAAGATACGATTTTTCCCCTTACATTATAATTCCATGATCTATCCTTTATAAATCCATAAATATTGGATCTTTTGTGATCCTCATCATGGATAAGCTAGCATGGTCTTGTCGACTTAACGCATCTGCCACCTTGTTTTCTTTCCCAGGGTGGTACTGAATTGAGCAGTCGTAATCCTTAATCAGCTCCAACCATCTTCTTTGGTGCATATTCAGCTCCTTTTGTGTGAAAATATACTTTAAACTTTTATGATTAGTATAAATGTCACACCTTTCCCCATAAAGATAATGCCTCCAAATCTTTAACGCAAATATTACCGAAGCTAACTCCAAATCAGGAGTTGGGTAATTTGGCTCATGGATTTTCAACTGTTATGGGGCATAAGCTATCACTATATCGTTATTCATGAGAACACACCACAATCCCTTCTTGGATGCATCACTGTAGTTCACAAACCTTTCTCCACTACAAGGAAGTGTGAGCACAGGTGCACTGGATAACCTTTTTTTCAACTCCTTGAAATTCTCTTCACATTCCTCCGTCCACACGAACTTAACTCTTTTTTGAGTCAACCTAGTGAGTGGATTAGATAATCGTGAAAAAACATTCACAGAACTTCAATAATATCCAGCCAAACCAAGAAAAATTTGGATCTCAGTTACTGTTGTTGGTCTTGAACATCTTTTGATAACCTTTGTTTTTGCTGGATCCACATATATCCCCGCTTTTGAGATTATGTGACCCAAAAATGAAACTTTTTGAAGCCAAAATTCACACATGGTAAATTTGGCATAAAGCTTATCCTTTCTCAGGTTATTCAATATAATTCGCAAGTGATCTTCATGTTCTTCCTTGATCTTTGAATAGATAAGAATATCGTCTATAAAGACTACCACAAACTGATCAAGATAGTCTCTAATGACTCTATTCATCAGATCCATGAAGATAGCAGGGGAATTAGTAAGACCAAATGGCATCACAATAAATTCATAGTGTCCATACCTTGTACGGAAAGACGTCTTTGGTATATCCTCCCTTTTGACCCTTAATTGATGATACCCTGGACAAAGATCAATCTTGGAAAAGTGCTGAGCTCTGTGTAGTTGGTCAAATAAGTCATCAATGCGCGGGAGATGATATTTTTTCTTGATAGTGATCTTGTTAAGTTCACGATAATCAATGTAGAGTCTCATTGATCCATCTTTCTTCTTAACAAATAGAACTGGTGCTCCCCAAGGTGACGCACTAGGGTGTATGAATCCTTTATCAAGATTCCCTTTGAGTTGCTTCTTCAATTCCTGCAACTCAATTGGGACCATTCTATAAGGTGTCTTTGAAATAGGCAAAGCACCCGGTACGAGTTCTATTGAAAACTCAACTTCGCGATTTGGTGGAAGACCGGGCAATTCCTCTGGAAAGACATCGTCAAACTTCCGTACAAAGGGAATATTTTTAATCATGAGTTTCTCACCAACCATTTGAGATAAATAATCTTCATTTATGGTAATCAAGACCCATAAGATGGAAGAATTTTCCACTGGAAGGTTATGTTCATCCTTGCATTGATATATGATCATAGATTGATCTGGAATATGAAATGTGACTTCTCGTCTTTGGAAATTGATATGAGCTCCATATAGAGAAAGCCAATCCATGCCAAGAATCACATCAAATTCCACTATAGCAAGGATCACAAGATTCGCAGGAAGCACTTTCCCAAAATCTTCAATCGGAGAATAATTATATACTTTTGATGCGACTGTTGTGCCATTAGGGGTTGTCACAGCTAACTCAACATCTAATTGTTGAGGTAATACGGAGATACCCTTAGAAAATTCTTCAGAAATAAAATAGTGGGTGGATCCAGAATCAAATAAAACATTTGCTACATTAGAGTGGATGGTAAGTGTACCTTTCACCACATCTTTATCATACTCCACATCGCTGATAGAAATTGCATGTGACTTTCCTTTGCTTTTAGCCTTAAGAGTTTTTTAACGTCGATCATCATCAACAACCCTTGGATTAGGGCATTGATTGGCATAATTCCCTATTTCCTTTCACTTGTAACATTGAAGTGTAGGAGGTGCACTCTGTGTAGCCTTTTCTTTGTTCGCATCACTAGACATCTTATTCCCATCATTGCGGCATTCAAATGCCTGATGACCTTCTTTTCCACATTTGAAACATTTACTTGTCCCTTTAAGACAAATCCCTCCATGTTTCTTTCCAAACTTTGAGCATAAGGTAAAACTCATCTTCTTTTCAGTGTTCTCTTTAGATTTTACTTTGAATTCCATTTTCTTCTTCTTATCAAACCCATATGACTGATGGGTTACTCCAATCCCCAAATCAACCTTGAGAGCACAACAAACAATTTCCTCATAGCTATTGAAGTCCATTATGGCTAATGCCCTTTGAAGACTTGGTTTTAAGCCACTAAAGAATCAATCGATCTTACTCTCAGGTTGGATAATAATACCAGAAGCATACCTTGCAAGTCTTGTAAAATTTTCTTCATAGGTACCACATATTTATCATACTTTTTCTTTAGTTCAAGAAAATCCTTCTCCATCTTTTTTCGAAGAATACGAGGGAAGTACTTATTGAAAAATAAGTTCTTGAACTCATCCCATTCCATGGATTCAATTTCATCCCTTCACCTCATATTCTTGATAAGATTCCACCATTGATCAGAATCTCCTTCCAAACGATACACTGCTAAGATGAATTTATCATGATCAAAACATTGAAGAACTAAAAATATCTTTTCAGTGGTACTGATCTATTGTTCAGCCACTAATGGATCAGAAGACCCGCTGAATGAAGGTGGACGCTACCTCATGAAGGATTCAACATAATGTTGCTCCTTCATTTGCTCGTTTGGAAGTCTTGCATGATTCATAGCTTGACAAAGTTGTGTGAGAATGGCTACAATATTTTTCATTCCATCTCCCATAATGTTTGGTTTCTCAGGGGTACAATCATTGCATTTCCCGTCACATTCCGCATTAACCCGGTTCCTTCGGGTTCCATCCATTGACTAAAACCAAGAAGAATAGTGTGAGTAACACTAATTATTATAGGAAAACCACATAATCAAGAATAAAATTTCAAACTTAAGGTCTTATCATAGGTTGTTCATGGCCATTTCTAAAACACTAAGATTGTGTTCTATGCTTAGACTTATACTTGGGGTTCTTACTAAGGCTTTCACATCCTAGTTTCCAAAGGTTGACTATACCTTTCCTATAATACCAAATATAAAGACCCATAATTTACATACATGGTTATTACTTCAAAATTTAAGTACACTTATTACAACATATAACAAAACCGTGAAAGGACCGTATAGGTATAGTGTCTTTAGAAACTGGGAAACATAAACAACTGGTTCATAAAGCATCTACACTACCTCCCATTTATTTAATCATATCTAGAGTCCCTTTTGGCATATCCTACTTAATAACCTTCTTCCTGACCTGGGGAAAGAAAACATACAAAAGGGTGAGCTCAAATTCTCAATAAGGGTAAACAAAAGAAATATCAATCACATCATATTCATAAGACCATAACATTTTGGAAATCTTAACCTGCAAAAGAGATCATAATTTCATAACATGGGATAAATAATAGTAGTGAAATGTAATCCCAATAATCATAACATAAAACATGAAACTTTTTAGTATACACACATAATCATAGAGAATCATTTCATAGTAGTCAAGACTTATATCCAAGACTATCTTAGCAGACAACGTCCATTTCTGAACCGAGTTCACTCCTCGTTTCAGTCCTGTTTCACTAAACCGGTTTAACCTGCCATTCCAGCCATGTCTATCTCATGAGATATAAATCTTTACCCAATGCATTGGAGGTAGATATAGGTCCCACCCATCTCATAATTATACCATTCTTATGTGTGCCAAAAAATCAAAAAAATCATACATCATTGCATAACCCATGTAATAAAAATGGGATTCTTAAACATCGTGACATCATAAAGAAATTCATATACGATAAAAGAATTCATAAAAATAATTCCATCACAACATAATAAAATCAATGTAATAATAGGGATAGAAATAGAACTCTATATTATCTTAGATGGAATATAATTTTGATAAAACACTTGAACTCCATTCTTGAGGAAAATATCCTTTCTACTTCAAAAACATTTTTCCTTTCTTAACATGTCATACAATTTTAAAATAAAAGATGTTGATTAAAAATAAACATGAAAACTTTTAAAGGTAGCTTCTTGGAAATAATTTTTTAAAAATACATTCATTCCGTATAAGTTAAAAAAACATTTGTCTCGTACTTATGATGGAAAAGTAAAAAAGTACCTTGTACGAAAAACGACAAAAGACTCCTTTCATAACTTTTACTAAAAACTCAACAAAGGGTAAAATTGGATTTAAAAAATTATAGGAGGATATAAATAATATTATATATTGAGGAAACATTGATGTGGATGATAAATATTCCCCAGTAAATTATGATGTACAAATAATCTCGGATAAAAATTGAGATTGCAAGATTGTCCATTACCTTAGGTCCAATTTTCTCCGTAAGTGTCCAAATCTCTTGTATAATTATTTAAATAATGTTATTGACTTATTCCAGAATCATTATTATTTTTATGATATCTTATATGGTTATATTAATAGATTCTTATTAGTAATATTTCATTGTTACCCGTTATTCATGTGTTTCTTGCTTTTTATTCTTATGTGTGTTTTGTCGAATAAATTCTTATTCTTATTTTTAGGTTATAGATACCTAATTTCCATAATGGTATTAGTGTAATATATATCATATTCATTCATTTAATTCATTTATATAATCATTATTCAATGAATATCATGTAGAATGAGTCGCATCACATCGTGGAGACGGTATTCCGTATGTACGCACGAGTGATGATATCATTCCCATGATCGTGGAATTGTATTGGAGTGTATGTATACTATTTCAGAATCAATACCAATTTAAAATAATAATATATATTTATTTATTTTCACCATTATACCCATCCAAGTAAGGTGGTGGTGGAAAATAGATTACACCACAGCGTGGAGACGGTATTTCGTACGTACACACGCGCGGTGATTTTGTTTTCCGTAGGATGCATAGATGGTGAAATAGGGTTGTTTCATACTTATAATAACATATAAGTATATTAGTGATAATGATTTTATTACTTAATAATGAAACAACTAAATAATAAGAAGTGGAAGAATAAATAAAGTTGAAATAATCAGTAATGGACATTACCTCTTCTTTGAAACGCCTCTTTGAGACCTCCGTTTAGGGCACTAACATTGGTCTTTGAAGAAGACCAGGACCTCTAGGTTGTTTCTAGGGAAGTGGAGAAGAGAATTTGGTAGGGTTTGACTAAGCATGAAGGCTCAAAGTGGTGTGAGGAAGAGAGGGAGGAGGTTCCCTTTTATAAGGGAGGAGAGGGGCACCTTAAGAAAAACTGAAAATATTATTTTATTATAAAGTCATATTCTATTTTTAATAGCTCCAAATTGATTTATTTATAAGATAAGTTGGTGATGGGTAGAGACCATCTCATCCAATAGAATTTAGACAAGTTTAGGGTTCTATTTTAACCTTATCATTTAGATTTAACTTTAAGTTAGGTAATTTTACTTTTACAGTGTCTTCTTGTTTTCTTACACTATAAGGTTAATAAACTTACTATAACAAGCCAAAAGAACCCGAAGTTGTTTATTATTAATATATATAAAATTATATAAGTCATGTGCACGAACCTTATATTTTTATGAATAAAATAACAATTAATAATATAATATTTGTTTTAAAAACTATTTTATTTCAATTTTGACACTATTTGGTAATTGATTTTTGTGAAAATCATAACAGAAATATTAGTTCAAAAAAAGATAATTAAATCAATACTAACATGTCATATTAACCTAGAAAATTATTTTAATTCATAAAAAGTCTCAAATTACATTTATTTGTGTATTTATAACATCAATTATGTCAATATTTCATTAATAAGATAATTACGGCATCATCATTGTGTCATAAATAAATTACATTATTTAATGTCTAAAAATTACAAATAAAATATCATTATGTAGGAAATTGTTTTATATTTCTAACTAATATTTATAGTCAAATTTATCGTATGTATAACCCTATATTAAAAATGATTTAGTTATTATACTTTGATTTTAACTATTTTAACCCTTCTTTAAATAAATTAATATTAAATGTCCTAATATAATCCATGTGGGCCTAAATGGTCATGTTTTATTCCTAGGATTGTTTTGGGTCGAATTACACTGATCCAATAAAATTAGGACATGTGTTAGGGTAATAATAATACCATTTTTACCCTTAATTGCCCTATTTTCTTTTACCCGTGGTAAATAAAAGTAAAAAAGTTACTATTCACAAAAAATTATTTTCATCTCATTGAACCAAATTTTACTTACTAAAATCAACCGTGTCTCTTGGATTTTTGAAATTCCATTCACAAAAGCGGTAAAATTATGTTTAATGTAAATTTTCTAATTCTCCTAGGAGGTGGGTAAAAGACGGTGAAAAGTTCAATAAAATTTTTATATATCGAAAATTATTAAAAAATGACTCTAATGAATTGAATTGAACTTATATAGGTATTATGTATCAATTTTTACCTAAAATAAATTTAAATAAATTAAATAATTATTTAAATCAAAAGTCGGTTTTAAAATAGTAACCCAGTATTTTCACTATTCGACAAAAATTGAAAGTTTTCAGAAAAATACCAAAATTTTACCCTAGGATAATTTCGATATTCAGAATCCAAAAATGAAGTCCATTTTGAAAGATGAAATTTAAAAAATTTAAAAAATTCATTATTACTATTCATAACGGCTAGTTTTAATAATATTTTAATAGCATATCGTTGTTTAGTGAAACTCGACATTGCATACGACGCAAGCTATTGAGGAAGGTTGTGATTGCGTGTAAAGTAAGCCAAGCTAGTGTTGTGTGTAGTGAAAGATCCCTATGAAGATTAGTATAACATAAAAACAAAATATTTCTCATAAAAGTCTCAGGTGTTACACATGAGGTGTTGGGAATCGTGAATAGACTTTACCCTGTAACTATTCGCTACACATCTTCGTAGGCAGAGCTATGAGATGGATATCCCCTTACTGTCTTGTTTGGATTTATTTAACTGATCATATATATATATATATACTGCTTTCAATACCCAGTCCTTAGGTATAGTTACTATCCTTCCTAGAGATGTGAAAATGTGTGGGGTATGCCATGTGTTTTCCATGTTTAGCTTCTCATGGTTGGATGAGTCCACTCTCCTGATATATTTAGAAAATAAGTGATGATCAGTTCATCTTATAACCATGTTTAACTCTTTGTGTTTGGGCGAGTTCACTTTCACTCGATTATTTGGTTTAGTTGTACTCTCTTACTATACCTAGTTCTATCTACTTATTTCCTCTTCAGTTGTATCTCTTACTACTCCCCCTTCACCCTTTTCAGGGTGTTCTACTGGATATGTATATACTCACTCGAGCATGGGATTCTCCCAACATGTGTCTTTTCTTTTACAGATTGTTTATAGTTCAATCGTGACATTAGAGGAACTTTGGGATACAACGTTCTTGGACCATGTACGTTAGTCGTACCTTGGGAGACAAGAGATGGTATCTCTCAACAGTTTACTCTTTTATATTTTTTTAGTTTGAGACATATTTCTGGTTTGACTATGTATTTTTCTTCTTTTTCACTTCAATATACACTACCATATGTTTTTCATTTTAGTGGTTCATGCATATTTGGTATATTTATAGTTGTGTTTTATCCTTCATTTTATTCCCTCTATAATTTTTCATTATGTTGGTTGTGTGCATATGTAAAGGTTTTTAAGAAAAGTCCTCCCTAATTTTAATGTGCCTTCAGTGCTTGTTTCCACCCACTATCATATAGAGGTGGGATTGTGGTAGTTTTGGCTCGATCCCTGACTTGGTTCATGTGGTGACATATTGGTATAAAAGGGAGGTTGGACCCTTTGGACATTAATCAGAAGTTCCATAAAATGGATTTGGTTCGGTTTTGTGGAAATATTTTCAATGTGTATTTACTTCGGCTCTCTAGAAAGGGATTCTAGTGATGGCGTGGCGACTGACGTAACCATTCACCCAGACCTAGACTACCTACATGTAAACTCGAGATAATGAGACATTTATTCTACTGATAAATGGTACATGCCTCATATAAAATGGAGTCTCTAACTTTTCTTCACAAGTTAGCTTCACAGTTTTATGTATATATATATATGCTCAAATGACTTTATTACATATCAAAAACTATTGACATACGTATGCGATGAAAGCCAACCATGATACCAGCTCTATTTCATGATGATGATCTGATGAGTGACGAGACCTTAGTTCAGGATACATCCCATAACCCCTTCCTCAAAGAGGGTATGTAGAAGTATTTTCACCTATTGAGTAGAAGATTTTTTCATCAGAGTAGGATGAGGATGTTCATAGGATGACCATACCCTATAGTAGTGATCCACTAATTATCCAATGATCTCTGAGCAATATCACTCGATATTCAGGTGAAAAAATAAAAATCGAATATCTTTTTTTATTCTGTCTTGATCTCTCATTCTTTCGTCTTGAAAAAATCACCCTTTCATTTCTCATTCTTAAGAGGGGGAGAGAAGGTGGATTCGAGAGAGAATTTATTGGGCACAACAATTCTCTATTCTCAATTATTTGATTCTCTACAAAATAGATACTCTATGAGTTTGAGCATCAGAGACTATTGAGGTATCACGGAAAGCCATATCCTCATGCAATAGAGGATTGGATAGAGTCAGTGGTCCATATATTCAAAGTTATCTAGACACATACGGTTCATATGGTGGATTTGTAATCTAGTATTCTTCGTAGATCATTTGGGCGTTGGAGGATCCTAGTTAGATCGATGCACGATGATTTGAAACTCTCGTGGGATGACTTCCAGCAGTTGTTTCATGAGGAGTATTACCCCTCCTACTTACACTCCATTCAGATCCAAGAGATTATGGAGCATCAATATTGAGGGATGAAATTTTATGAGTGAATGTCTAGGTTCAAAGACCTTATGTGCTACCCACTCAACATGATCATAAATGGATACTTCCAAGAATGGAGATTTGATAAGGGACTCCATAGAGAGATTTGAGCCGGTGTAATGCAATTGTGCATCTCCACCTATGATGGGGTGCCGGAGAAGACACTTGTGATAGATAGAGATTTGTGTCAGATGGATTCCAGTTAGTATGAGTTGGTAGTGGTAATGATCGTACTGAGTCATTTATAGGAGTTGGCATGTGATAGAGATCTTGGAAAAAGAGACCCTTCCATGAGCAGACATAGGTATGTGGTTGTACAATGTAGGGGAAGCACAAAGCACCATGGTAGCTCAGGGGAGATTCTATTTTTATTATGGATGAGTACATATGGAATGAGACTACCTAACCAGAAAAGTTGATCATCCTAGGAACATAGTGGATGGACCACAGCGACAAGCACGACACAGTGATCATGGATCTCCCAGGAGAGGACAGGGTGGTCCCTAGAGAGGCGGAGGTGGACGAGGAGAATAAAGATCTATGGGTAGTGTACATCACTATGAAATCCATCCTTCACCATAAAGTGTCCTGCATCAGGCTCAGAGACCTAGTTACTGGGGTCACAGACAACTATAGGCTTCAGATGTCTATGATCTCGTAGCACATGAGTTGATAAGAGGTATGTTCTACATCTGTTTTACTTTCTATAATAGTATTTTTTAGACACTATGTGAGGTACTATTTTCTCCCTACTTCTTTCTCATGGTTTAAACTGGGGTGATGTAGGGCATCAGTGTAACCCTGTGGCCATGTTGTTTGATGTAGCTTCAAATGCACGAGGAAGAAGGGATCTTCCCCCACCAAGATGCATTTTTATGAGGTGAGAAAAACTGTGAGGGTGAGTCAGTTCCACCAAAAGAGAACAGTATCAAGGTATGGTGGATGAGTACCTTTGGCTTTTTAATTTAGTGTGAGGTTGTGCGATGGAGTTTCAGAGTAGGTCCTTGCATTTTCGGGGGAGTTTTTTTACTGGAAACGTTTTCTTGGGATGTCACTAGTGGGTGTGGCATAGTTTATGGGTCGGTTTTACTCTCCTTCCAATAGAGGCAAATATGTGTGGTGTATTCCATGTGATTTAGATTCCTAGCATCTCATAGTTGGATTAGTCTACTCACCAGCCTTTTTTTTGGTACTCTTGTGTGCTCCACATCAACGTTGATGTACCTACTGACAATAATCACATATGGGTTAAGGATGTTGAGACACCTTGAATAGAAGTATGGGACTCACTAAATAGAGTTTCCAGTGGTAGTCTTCACCTTGAGTATGTGGAGTCATTTCCTTCTGGGAGAGTGCTTTGTAGTTTACTCATACCACTAGAGTCCTAGGTACATCTTCCCTCAGAGAGAGCTGAACCTATGATATTGGAACTGGTTATATTTTCTATAGAACTATGACTTCAATATATTTTATATTCCAATGAAGGGATAAGTTGTATTAAATTCCCTTATCAGGAAGTCTCAGGGTCACATAGTTCAGAAAGATTCAAAGCAGTTAGCTTTCCAAAAGCTGACCTCGGTGGAGCTATAGGGTACATTTATTTTTTTAATTGATGGTTGTTACCCATACACTTCATCATTGAGTTATGGAGGGACAACATGGGGATATCAAATTTTAGATCTTGTGTGACGAGATTTTCTCAAGAGATTCACCATATCAATTTTCAAAAAAAAAACAAATCACATCATCTTTTTTCAGGGGTAGATGGTGGTCTGGGTCACATTAATATAGGAGGTTATATGGGAGTTTCACACTCCCCTTCTTCTTTTTCATCCATGAGATAAAATGGGAGTGGGAGATATGGTGGTGGGCTTAGAATCTCTACCAGATTTCATGGTTTTTACTTTTTTAGGATGAAATGTCTTGAAGGGAATAATGTAAAAACCCTCATTTTTCCTTATAAGACAATGTAATATTTTTAGGAATATTTTCAAATCTATGTGCTAAGATAGCATGTGATTCTGAGGTCCAGTGTGCCCAGAATTAATTTCATAAAAATATTAAATATATTTTTATTAGACACACATATTTTTTCATAAATAAAGTAATATATCATAAAAGGAAACTCATATCAGAAATCTGAGGGCACAATTGAGTCTGAAACATGGTGTTTAACCTAGGTGTGACATTACTTTTTTCAATGTGGTTCATATGTAGAAAAGGTCACTGAGGATGTAACCGTAAATAAAATAATTAAATAAAATTATTTTATTTTTAACACCAATACAAATAACTCATGAGCGGGGACTTAGATTGAAAATATAAGACCACAATTGAGTTCTAAATGTTTTTACACTTAAGTACGGCCAAATGTTGGTTGTCATGAGATGTTCAGATGAAATATATGTTGGCGGAGGCATTTAGGTAAAATATATAATTTATTTCATTACATAAAATTTAATTACCTAAACCTATTTCTCCTATAAATAATATATTATGGAAAATATCCACGGTTAGATGTATAACCCTGGAAACATTGAGAGGATATTACACCCCTTCTCTTTTGGAATATTAGTACAAGACGATCAGTGATTAGATCGAGGTGAATCGACCGGTGCTAGATGCAGCATGTCATCTTCATCTCTAGAGGATTCATTCTTCAACAATGATCAATCCATAATTGAGGTAGGAATAATTACTATTAGAACCAAGCTAAAGAGGAAGGTGTTTGTTTTCAAATGTAGTATTTTTTTTTAATAAAATTTTGTGATGAAATAAAAACACCTCACTTTTTATTCCGTAAAAATGTATTAATTTTTATTTCCAAAATAATCTGAATAAATTTTTACATCCTAATAAGAAAAATATATTTTTAAGAAATGTCTCTAATCAAACACACATCAGGTCCGGAATGAAAGATAAATTATCTTGTTGGAAGTAAATGGTTATCATATTCACTTTGAATTGAGTGTAAAATAACTGGTTGTTTTGATGGGGAATCAGAGTCTCTTAGACTATGATAAAATAAATGAGATGATTATTTGGTGATTTATATTTCACATAAATCAAAATTTGATTATAGAACATGTGATTCCATATTAATGTAAGAAAAAAGAAAACTAGTTATTCCAAATCATAACCAAATTTTTTATATCTTTTTGGAAGAGAAGAAAGAGATGTTGTTGATAGAAAAATAATCATACTCAGTGCAATCATATCCGGAAGGAAGAGAATAAAAAGTAATACGATGATGTTACCTAGAATGATCATATCCAAAATGATCATTATTAGGAATATTTTATCTTGGGAAATCTTACTCACAAAGATCATACTCTGGAAAATCATACTCAGGCTAAGTTGGAAATAAAGATGGTTGTAGTTGACACTAGTCCATCGTACCCAGTGAACCATCATTCTCAGGAAGAGTTGTTCTCAATATAGATCAATGCAAAAGGAATTGAGAAAAATCCAATGAATATAATAATTAAAGGTTCCAATAATAAATCTATTCAACCATTTAATATTGTTGAATGAATTACTGAAGGAAGATATGAAGAGATAGATAAACTCTAACTTGTTAGAAAATGTCTTCATCATTTGGGTCAAGATTTCAATCACATTTTTTCCTTTCAAGTGAGTGAAGAGAAAAATGATATGGTGAGAAGTGGTTCAAGATATGAGATGAAGGGGTTTTTTGAATATGCTCTCAAGGGGGAGCTTGAAATTGAAAATAATAATTATATTCAACTGAAAGAGAGAATTGTTTTTAACGACCAGAGTTATATGCATTTCCTCATTCACGTAACACCCTAACCCTAGTTAGCTAGATTTTGTGCATTTTTACATAACATTGGCGTGATCATAAAATATCAAGTCTCGAAAGACCGGTTAGTTTAGTAGCCTTGGAAACACTAGATACATTCATAAGTATTTCATTACATGATAAAATGGAAAACTACAACAATATAGTCGCCATATTCCATACTCATATCCCCTCAGACTATCCCTGCTGTTCAGTCATAAAATACTTCTTCACATCCTGGGAAAAAAATAAAACATAGAAAGGGGTGAGCTCAGATTCTCAGTAAGGATAAAAAAATAGAGGAAACTTTCATAAATAAGTATAAACATTTAAGCCAATGTATAACTAAAACAAAATCCTTTTAAACTTGAAATTCATCATAACATGGAAAAAATAAAATAAAATAATTCCATTTACTTATTCACATGGATATTCTACTAGTCGAATAATCACATGCAATATCAATAACCACTTTCAGAAGGATGGAATTCATAATGCCAGACTATCATAACCACATAGTCAAGGTCTTGTGTCAAGACTACGAATAAGATTTTGTCAAGGCCTTGTGCCAAGACACTAGTTTGTCTCAAGAGACCTACTGATGCATCGAGGATCTATAGCAGCCTCCACCTGTCACTTACTAAGTCCAATGCATTCCTCATATGAACAGGTTTAAACATAACATAAACATTCGTATCAAAACTAGCATACGAAATGTCTACACTTTCTCCAAAAATCATGAATGGTACAAAAATAGCACATCCATAGTGAAACATATCTCAAAACCTTCAATAAAATATGGAAGTTTTGTTTCATAATAAATCAACATCAAATAATCATAAAATCCATCAAAGGATGTTGATATATATGAAATCAAAAGTATTTGAGAGAAATATCTCTTTTTTAAAATCATTTAAAAGTCACATAATTATAATAGAAAAAATTTACTTTGAAAATATTTATATAAGATTTTAAGGGAAGCTTCGAAAATTTTATACTTGTAGAAAATAGCCCCACCCACCGTATAAGTTTAAAAAAAACTTTCTTACCTTAATTTGGAATAAAAGGTTTAAAACGACATTGTTTGTAAAACGACGAAAGGATTTCTTTATAAAAATCTTATAAAAATTCAAAAAAGGGTATAAATTACTTTAACCCATAGTATATAAAATAGTAAGAATGTTTTGAAACACATTTTTAAGAAACATGGATGTGGATGATAAAGATATCCCAGCAGATAATTATGTATAAACAACCTTGGATAATGAAGAGATTGTAGAATTAACCCTTACCTTGCACTTTTTTCATAGTTGAGGGTAGGTTAACCTCATGTATAATGGTGAAATAATTTTTATTAAATTATATAGGAATCATATACATTAATATGATATCATATATGATCTTTTAACATAACTTTGTTAATAATATCTTAGTATTATCGTCGTTTTGGGTGTTAAAAGACTCCTTTTCCTTTATATTTATTGTTATGTGAGTAATATTTATTATGGATGGGATGTGTATTATTCATATACATAATTATATATAGTATTTAAATGTTATTTTTATTCATCTAATGAAAATTATTCTTGAATGGATACGATGGAAAATGAATCTCATCGCGTTCATGGAGACGGTAATCTGTACGTACGCACGGGTGACAATATCATTATTTTGACAGTAAAATATTTTATAATTGGATGTTATATCATATATACAGAATCATTATCATGTTATATTTCTTATTTACATTAATTACACATCATTATTATACCCATCCAAATAATAATGTATTGAATAACAATTACACCACGACGTGGAGACGGTAATCCGTACGTAAGCATGTATGGTGACATGTCATTAAAATGATGGATATAATAATGAATATAGATGTACCATATTTATAATAACATAAAAATATATTGAAGATACTGGAGTTATTATTTTAGAATGGAAATAAAAAAGAAAGAAGAAGTGGAAGAAGAAAAAAACGTGAAAGAGGGTGGTGAAATTATTACCTCTTCTTGAGGTTCTTTCTTTTTACTTGATCAAAAGGGCTCCTTATGTTGGCTTTATAACTACATGAAGGCCTATAGGATGAAGGGAGGATATTTTATATGGTATTTGGGTTGAGTTTGTCCAAGAAAAATGGCTTTGAAGGTGTTAAGTAGAGAGAAGGGGGAGTGCCCTTTCATAAGAGGGTTGAGGGTCACCTTAGGAAAAGGAAGAAATATGATTTTATAATAAAATCCTTTTCAGTTTATAATGGCTCAAAAATAAATTATTTAAATGATAAGGTGGGTATGGGTCAAAAACCACTCAACCAATAGGTTTTAGATAGTTTTGGGTCACTATATTAACTTTATCTTTTAGATTTAACTCTTAGTTAAATAGTTTGATATTTACCATTTCTCTTTGTATTATTATATTATATGGTTAATAAACTTACTATATACTTTCCAGAGAACCCCAATTTTATCATTAATAAAACACCTATCATTATATAAGTCTTTTTTCTGAACCTTATATTTTTAGAAAAAGAATATCAATTAATAATAAAATATTGTTTTAAAACCCTTTTTATGTCAATTTTAAAACAATTTGGCATTTTGTTTTTTCTAAATTCCTAACAGCATTATTACTTCGAAAACATTCATCTAACCAACCCTAATATGTCATATTAACTTATAAAATTAGTGGAATTCATAAAAAGGATCAAATTACATGTATTTGGATATTTATAATATCAATTATTTTAATATTTCATTAATTTTGTAATTACTGCATCATCATTGTGTCATAAATAAAATAAATTATGTAATGTCTAAAATTTATAATTAAAATACCATTATGTATGAAATAATTTTAGATTTATAATTAATATTTATAATCTAATTTATTTTATGCATAACCCTATATTAAAAATGTATTAGTTATTAATCATTGATTTTAACTCTTTTAACTCTTCTTTGAATTAAATAATAATAAATGTCCTAATCTAATCCAAGCGGACCAAAGAGGTTCTAATTTTATTCCTAAGTTTTTTTTGTCTAACTATACTTATCCAATAAAATTATGACATGTCTTAGGGTAATAATAATATCATTTTTACACTTAATTACCTTATTTACTTTTAATCGTGGTAAATAAAAGCAAAAGCTTACTATTCACCAGAAAATATTTTTATCTTATTGAACCACATTTTACTCCTTTATATTAACTGTGTCTCTAGGATTTTCGAAATTCCACTCATAGAAGAGGAAAAATTATGTTTTATGTGAATTTCCATATTCTCTAAGGAGACGGTTAAAAGACAGTGGAAAGTTCAATAAAAATTTTATATATCTAAAATAATTATAAACTGACTCCAATGAATTAAATTGAAAATATATAAGTATTATGTATCTATTTTGACCTAAAATAAATTTAAATAAAATAAATAATTATTTAAATAAAAATTCGGTTTTAACCTATAACTCAGTTTTTTTCACTATTCATCAAAAAATTGAATGTTTTCAGAAAATTACCAAATATTCACCCTAAGAAAATATTGATATTTCGAATCCAAAAATGAAGTTTATTTTGAAATATAAAATTTATAAAATTTCAAAAAGTGGTTATTACTATTCATAATAGCTAGTTTTATTGGTTGTGGTCTGTGTTAGAACATAAAGTTACGTATATCACACGCCGCTATATTATTCAAAGAGAAGCGTACTGTGGAAGCTTGGGGTGTTACATTCTCCCCTCCTTCAAATAATTTCATCCTCAAAATTTCTAGAATATTACTGCCTAAAAAGTCTTGGGTGGTTTTTCATCATAAGTTCATTGGGTTCCCACGTTGCCTCTTCCATCTTATGGTTTCTCCATAAAACTTTTACAAGATGAGTCATCCTGTTTCTCAGCACTTGTTCTCTTGTATCAAGAACCTTGATAGGCTCTTCTCAATAAGACAGATCGGGTTCTAGTTTTAATTCCTCATAGGTGAGTACATGAATGGGGTCAGGCATGTATTTTCTCAACAGTGATATGTGAAACACATCGTGAACTTTGGAAATATTTGGCATCATTGCCAAATGGTAAGCTACAGTCCCAATTCGTTCAAGAAATTTGAAAGTTCTGATGTACCTGGGACTCAATTGTCCTTTATTACTGAAACGTATAACACCCTTCCATGAAGACACCTTCAGGAAAACATGATCTCCTACCTGAAATTCCAAATCCTTCCTTTAGTTATCAACATAGCTCTTCTACCTACTTTGAGCTGCTTTGATGTGGTTTTGGATTACCTTCACCTTTTCCATCATTTCCTTAAAATGTTCTTGGCCTACAAGTTTTCTTTCACAAATATCATCCCAACAAGTTGGTGTGCGACATCTATTTCCATATAACACTTCATATGGTGCCATCAGAATACTTGAATTGAATCTATTGTTATTGGAGAATTCTACTAGAGGTAAATATTGATCCCACATACCTTGAAAGTCAAGTGAGCATGATCTCAACATGTCTTCTAAATTTTGAATAGTCTATTCGGATTTTCCATTAGTTTAGGGGTGGTAGGAAGTCCTCAAATGAAGCTCAGTATCCAGGGCATTCTGGATAGTTTTCCAGAATCTTGAAGTAAAACGGGGATCATGATCAGAAACAATCGATAGGTGTACTTCATAAAGTCTCACAACATTATTAATATATAGTCTTTCTAGATTTTCAACTGGTAGATATTCTCTTATATCTGGAAAATGTGTTGACTTGGTAAGACGATCAACAATGACCCATATTTAATGGTTCCTTCTATGAGTCTTTGGTCGTCCCGTGACAAAGTCCTTTGTAATATTATCCCATTTCCACTCAAGTATGGGAAGAGGTTTCATGACTCCTCCTGGTTGTTGCCTTCCAGCTTTCACATATTGACAAACCATACATTTTGAAACAAAATATGCAATCTCCCTCTTCAAGTTGTCCCACCAAAAATGTTCCTTCAAATATCTATACATTTTGGTTCTCCCAGGGTGTATAGAGAAATTGGAACTATGAGCATCGTCCAACAAATCCCTTTTTAGATCAGGTAGATCAGGAACATAAAGTCTCTTCCCAAATTTCAAAATTTCATCTTCATACATAAAGTCACTCAATCTCCCATCATTCACAGCTTTAATCATCTTTTGAAACTCTTTATCACTGGTTTTATAACTCTCTTATCCTTTCTAGTAAATATGGTTTGGAAACCATTTGAAACATCATTGATGTTTCACCTTCCATGGTTATTCCCATATCCCTATATACTATATCCATGTATATAGGATCCTTTTCAACTCTTGTCTTGTTCAAAAATCCATGATCATTCCTCCTCAAAGAATCTTCCACCTTATTTTCCTTCCCCAGGTGGTAGTGTATCATGGAATCATAATCCTTGAGTAGTTCAAGCCATCTCCTTTTCCTCCTATTGAGTTGTTTTTGTGAGAAAATATACATCAAACTCTTGTGATTAGTATAAATCTCAAATTTTTTACCATATAGATAGTGTCTCCATATCTTCAAAGAAAATATTATAGCTGGTAACTCAATATCATGAGTATGATAGTTTTTCTCATGACTTTTTAGCTATTGTGATGCATAGGAAATAACCCAATCATTCTGCATAAAGACACAACCAAGTCCTTTCTTTGATGAATCAATATAAATAATGAACCCATCATTCCCCAACGGTAGAGTAAATATAAGATCATTGACTAATATTCTCTTCATTTCTTCAAAACATTCTTCACACACTTTTTTCAAAAAAAAAAATTAACCTCTTTACATGTGATCTTTATTAATGGGTTAGCCAACTGGGAAAAATTCTGGACGAAACATCGATAATAACCTACTAAACCAATAAAACTGTGTACCTCAGTTATACTCGTCGGTGCTGGTTGTTCTTGGATTGCTCTTCTATTAGAATGATCAACAGAGAATCCATTCTTAGAGAAAATATGGCCATGAAAAGAAATCTCCTGAAGCTAGAATTCACACTTTCTAAACTTCCCATATAATTCATGTCTTCTAAGAGACTTCAGGATAATGTGCAAGTGATTTTCACGATCTTCATAGCTTATGGAGTATACCAAAATGTCATCAATAAATATCACTACAAAATCATCGAGATATTACTTGAAAACTGTATTCATTAGATCCATGAAGTCAGAGGGTGCATTAGTCAATCCAAAAGGCATTACTGTAAACTCGTAATGCCCTTACCTAGTTCAAAATGATGCCTTCGGAATTTCTTCCTTCTTCACACACAACAGATGGTATCTAGATCGAAGGTCAATCTTTGAAAAGTATTGAGCTTCCTGCAGTTGGGAAAATAAATCATCAATGCGAGGTAGGGGATACTTTTTCTTTATTGTTATAGCATTTATCTCCCTGTAGTCGATACATAACCTCATATATCCATCTTTCTTCTTAACTAAATGGAAAGGGGCTCCCCATGGAGAAAAACTTGGGTGAATAAATCCCTTATTACTCAATTCCTCTAGTTGTTTCTTTAGTTCCACTAATTTCATATTCTCCATTCTATAAGGGGTCTTCGATATGGGCCTTAATACAGGAATTAAATCAATGGAAAACTCAATTTATCATTATATAGGGTGTCCAGGTAAATATTATGGAAACACATCATAATATTCTTTCAAAATAGTTACATCCTCTATTTGAACATTACTTTCCTCACCCACAGTTATTTCATTCCCTTCCTCCCCAATAATTGAATTTAGTTGAGCTACTGGGGGTGGTTCTAGATAAGAATTAAGTTGTGACAATTCTGCTCTAAAGATAAGGTGTTCTTTATCATCGTCATCAAAAATAGTAACCTCCTTATTCTTACAATAAATATTTGTATCATGGTCTGAAATCCGATCCATACCAAGGATTATATCAAAACCAATCATAGGTTTGACAATGAGATCTGCAGATTAAGAACATTTATATGCTCTAATGGGAACAAATTCATAAAATTTTGTTGCAATGATACTTCCCTTAGGAGTTTTGACTGACAACTCTCTTGTTAAATCAAATTATAAAAATATAATTTTCTTAGAAAACTGGGAAGATATGAAACAATGCAATGATTCAAAATCAAATAAAGCATTTTCTAAACTTGAGGAAACTATTACATTACCAGCCACTACGTCTTTCGGAGCTTCTACCTCAGCAGTAGGGATAGCATAAGCTTGGCCTAGATCCTTTTTCCTTTTATAAGGTAAGTTCCCCTGATGCTTAGTACATTCATTTTCATAATGCCTCATCTCCTTGTAATTGTAGCATTGATCATCAGTAGCTTATTTCCTCCCCTTGCAATCACGAGCTTGGTATCCTTTTTCACCAAACTTGTAACAAACTCCAATTCCATTCAAGCAAGTACCAGGGTGTTTCTTACCACATTTGCTGCAGGATGGATATTAAACTTTTCCCTTCTCCCCCTTATTTCCATTTCTAGAGTGATTAACATATCTCTTCTTCTCTTATGTTTCTTTAAAGTTGTAAGACTTAGAGAATTGTTTTTCTGTCTTGATAGCACATGAGACAATATATTCATATGATGAGAAGGATTGTGAGACTAATGGTCAACAGAGAAATGGTTTTAACCCATAAAAGAAATGATCAACCTTACTTCTTGGGTTATGTATATAATCTATATCATGCCTCACTAACCTTGTAAAGTTAGCCTCATACTTTGAGACATTTTCATCATCCATTTGCCTCAGACTCAGAAATTGCCTTTCCATATCTGCTCGATGGTCACGAGGAAAGTATTTTTCTAATAAAAGATATTTAAACTCTCTCCATTCCATATTTGATACATCATCACCTTCCATTGTGTTTTGAATCAATGACCACCATTGATCAACATCTCCAGTGAGGTGGTAAACTTCCATGACAAATTTTTCCCTTTTGCTACTCCCCAAGGAGTGGAATATTTAATCTAAAGAACTTATCGATTGCTCAGCTACCAATGGATTTATACTCCCATTGAATTTTGGTGGTTGTTTCCTCATGAAGCGATCTAACATTAATCCTCCACGTTGTGGATCGGGGTGATCCATACGGGTAAGGTTATTATTCATAACCTGAGTGAGTTGTCCCTGTATGGTGATAATGTGATCACAACCAGTTGTATCACTAGCTCCACTACAATTATTTTGAGTAGGGGGGAAATCCCTACATGGAGTGTGCGCATTTATACGATTTCCATTCCTTCCATTGGGTGCCATTTCTAAACAATGGCATAAACTAGATTAGTTTATGAATCGCAATGCATAAATCCATACATGTAAAATACTTAACATAAATTGAATAGTTTATGGATATAATCCATAATCATAAAAAACATTATTTGAGGAAGTATATACTCATAAACCCTTCATAATGGTTTGTAAATAAAATGAGAATTATCCTATGCATATCCCCCGGGAGTGTCATAACCAAGAGTGCAAGAAGGCCCATTGTCGTGCACCAGTTCTCGTTCGAGTCTAGCTCAATGTGGTGTTTTCGGGTTTTACCCCTAGGTACATCTATGCCAGACCTGCCTCAACCTACTCATATCCAGACAGAGATGTATTTTTCAGAAAACTCACAGAATCTCTAAAATACCAAAATTATATGAAGTTCATCGTTACTAATCCTCAAAGTCCATCTTAGGTATATGTGCTCTAATCATAGTTTATCTAAATATAGCTTCCAAGGTTTGTACTAAACTTTCTCTGATACCAATTGTAATGCTGCAACCCTAGTTATCCAGAGCCAGTGCATTATTACATAACATTAGAATGATCACAAAATATCATGTCTCGAAAGAACGATTAGTTTAGTAGCCTTGGAAACAACAGATACATTCATAAGTCATTAATTTCATGATAGAATGGAAAACAACAACAACATAGTCTGCATAGTACACACTCATATCCCCTCAGAATATCCCTACAGTTTAGTAATAAAATACTTCTTCACATCCTGGGAAAAAACATAGAAAGGGGTGAGCTCATATGCTCAGTAAGGATAACAATATAGCGGAAATTTTCATAAATAATCATAAACATCTAAGGCAATGTATAACTAAAACAAAATATTTTTAAACATTAACTTTAGCATAACATGTAAAAAATAAAATTAAATAATAACATTTACTTATTCATATAGATATTCTACTAGTCGAATAATCACATGCAATATCAATAACCACTTTCATAATGATGGGATGCATAATTCCAGACTATCATAACCACATATTCAAGGCCTTGTTCCAAGACTAATAATACGGTTTTTTCAAGGAATTGTTCCAAGAAACTATTTTGTCTCATGAGACCTACCGATGCATCGAGAAGCTATAGTAGGCTCCACCCATCACTTACAACGTCCAATGCATTCCTTATATGAACAGGTTTAAACATAACATAAACATTCGTATTAAAACTAGCATATGAAATGTCAATACATTTTTCCATAAACAATGAATGGAATAAAAATAACACATCCTCATTCAAACATATCACAAAACCTTCAATACAATATGGAAGTTTTGTATCCTAATAAATCAACTTCAAATAAGCTTAAAATCCATCAAAGGATGTTGACATAGATGAAATCAAAACTATGTGAGAGAAATATCTCTTTTTTGAAATCATTTAAAAGTCACATAATTATAAAAGACAACATTTACTTTGGAAATATTCTTATAAGCTTGTAAGGGAATATTTGATGATTTGTTAATGGCAGAAAATAGTTGTACCCGCCATATAAGTTGAAAAAGATATTCTTACCTAAATTTTGTCCAAAATTTTAAAAAGGACCTTGTTTGGAAAACGACATAAAGATTCCTTTATAAACATCATATAAAATGTCAAAAAAGGGTATAAATGACTTTAAACCATAGTCTATAAAATAATAATAATGTTTTTAAATACACTTTTAAGAAACATATTTGTGGATTATAAAGAGATCCCAGTAGATAATTACGTATACACAACCTCAGATAATGAAAAGATTGTAGAATTAACACTTACCATGAACGTTTTCCTTGTTCGAGGGTTGGTTAAAATCCTTTATAATGATGAAATAAATGTTAATAAATTATACAAGAATAATATACATTAATATGATATCATATATGATCTTTTAACATCACTTTGTTAATAATATCTTAGTATTATCGTCGTTTTGGGTGTTAACAAATTCGTTTTCCTTTTTTTCATTATTATGTGAGTCATATTTTTTATAAATGGAATGTATCTTATTAATATCCATAATGATATCAAGTCTTTAAATTTTATTTTTAATCATCTAATTAAAATTAGTCTTGAATGGATACGATGGGGAATGAGTCTCATCGTGTTCGGGGAGACGGTAATCTGTACGTATGCACGAGTGACAATATCATTATTTTGATATTAAAATAATATGTAATTGGATGTTATATGATATATACCGAATCATTATCATGTTATATTTATTATTTACCTGAATTACACATCATTATTTTACCTATCCAAAAAATAATGTATTGAATAACAATTACACCATGACGTGGAGATGGTAATCCGTAGGTACGTACGTATGGTAACATGTCATTCAAAGGTTGGATAGAATAATGAATATGGATGTACCATATTTATAGTAACATCATAGTATATATAATATACTGGAGTTATTATTTTATAATAGAAATAACAAAGAAATAAGAAGTGGAAGAAGAAAAGAACTTGAAAGAGGGTGGTGAAATAATTACCTCTTCATCGGGTTCTTCCTTTTGATTTGATCAAAAGGGCTCTGTAAGTTGGATTTATGACTAAATGAAGACCTTTAGGATGAATGGAGGATATTTGAGAGGGTATTTGGGTAGCATTTGGCCGATCCAAATGACTTTTAAGGTGTGAAATAGAGATAAGGGGGAGTGCCCTTTTATAAGAGGGGTGAGGGGCACCTTAAGAAAATCTAGAAATATTATTTTATAATAAACTAAATTTCGTTTTTTAATGGCTCAAAAATGTATTATTTAAAGGATAAGGTGGTTATGGGTCTAAAACCACTCAACCAATTTGTTTTAGACAGTTTTAGGTCACTATATTAACTTTATCATTTAGATTTATCTCTTAGTTAAATAGTTTGACATTTACCATGTCTCTTTGTGTTATTATATTTTATGGTTAATAAACATACTATATACTTTCAAGAGAACCTCAAGTGGTTCATTAATTATATAAATATCATTATATAAGTATTTTTTCTGAACCTTAGATTTTTAGAAATAGAATATCAATTAATAATATAATATTTTTTTAGAAAATCTTTTTTGTCAACTTAGACACTATTTGGAATTTTGTTTTTGATAAATTCATAACATCATTATTACTTTTAATAAAATTAATATAACCAACCCTAATATGTCATATTAACTTATAAAATTATTTTAATTCATAAAAAGTCTCAACTTACATTTATTTGGATATTTATTATATCAATTATTTAAATATTTCATTAATTAGGTAATTACAGCATCATCATTGTGTGATAAATGAATTAAATTATTTAATGTCTAAAAAATCTAAATTAAATTAAATTATGTAGGATGTATTTTTATCTTTTTAATTAGTATTTATAATTGAATTTATCTTATGCATATCCTTATAGAAAAAATGTTTTAGTTATTAAACTTTGATTTTAACTCTTTTAACTCTTCATTGAATTAAATAATAATAATTGTCCTAATCTAATACAAGTGGACTAAAGAGGTTAATATTTTATTACTAAGGTTGTTTTTGGTCGAAATATACATATCCAATAGAATTAGGACATGTTTTATGTTAATAATAATATCATTTTTACCCTTAATTACCCTATTTACTTTTAACCATGAAAAATATAAGTAAAAAGTTAATAATTACCAAAAATAATTTTTATCTTATTGAACCACATTTTATTCCTTGATATTAACCATTTCTCTAAGATTTTTGAAATTCCACTCACAGAAGCGGTGGCATTACGTTTTATGTGAATTTCCAAATTCTCCTAGGAGATGGGTTAAAGACTGTGAAAAGTTCAATAAAATTTTTGACTATCTAAAATTAATATAAATTGACTCCAATGAATTAAATTCAACATATATAGGTATTAAGTATTTATTTTGACCTAAAATAAATTTAAAAAAAATAAATAATTTTTTAAATAAAAATTTGGTTTTAAACTATAACTTAGTGTTTTTCACTAGTCATCAAATATTGAATGTGTTCAGAAAAATACCAAAACATCACAATAAGCTAATTTCGATATTTTGAATCCAAAAATGAAGTCTATTTTGACTGATAAAATTCTCGAAATTTCAAAAAGTGGGTATTACTTTTCATAATGGCTATTTTATTGGTTGTGGTGTGTGTTAGAACTCAAAGTGTCGTACAACACACGCTACTGTAGAATTCAAAGAGAAGCGTACCGTGGAATCTTGGGGTGTTACAATGCACATGCACTCAATTGATACAGAGCTTTGTTTTGGAGAAATCAGATTGAGATATTAATACTCATGAATTGAAATAAAACTATAAATTGAATTTAATGTCTATAGAATAATTGATGATTGTATAATATTTTAAAAGAATCGAGAAGCGTTGACAGATTCAAAATGTACCTGATATTTTATTGGTAATTTAGATTTGGGTAAATTTAAGTGAGTGGGAAAAATTTTTGGATTCCCACCAAAACCACTCATGGATCTTCCATAAAAGGGAAAAAGTACACTGTACTTTTCTGATGACCGATGTACTTTTCACATTAGAATAGATAGAATCTCCGAGTTTTTAGAGAGATGAAGAAGTTTCCATATTCACTTGTGTTGAAGAAGTTTTTGATGGATTGAAGTGGAAGAGAATAGACAAGATCATAATGTTGTATTTAGATGATCATCATACTCAGTGATTATCGTACTAAGCTTATTATTGTATTTGGATTTTTAATTGTATTTGGTTGGTCATTGTATTAGGTTCGATATCAAAATGGGTTTTTCATACTAGAATTTCTATACAAAGGAAGAATAAGTTTTTATTTGTGTCAATTGTTGTCAACAAGTGTTATATATTTTAGTTTTGAGCAATCATACTGAGAATAATTGGACCCATAGTAATAGGGTTGAGAATATCGTACTGAGGATAATCGCATCAAGAATAATCCTATCGAGGAAAATTGGACCCAGAGGAATCAGACCAGGAAAAACATATGGGGAAAAACAGACGGAGTTTTCATGAAAAAATTCAGGAAGTTCTTACAATCTTTTGGGTAAAAAATATAATAGGTTTTTAAAATTCAATACATTTTTTGTAATTGAAAATAATCATAGGTAACATGAATTCTTACACAAATGTTATTTTACCCTATTGGTGCTAAGAGGGTGCACAAGAACTACTGAATTTTTCTAAATAGTGCTATATGAGTGATAGGGTATATCCTACTCAATATAATCCAAGGATTTATTTATAGTGGATTTTTTGGTATTGGATTATTTACATACAATACTAAGGATGTAGCTATTCTTATTAAATAAAGAACCATTCAAACATTTGTGTTCATGTGGATGTGTGTTTGTTTTGTTTTTAGTATGGAATGAAATCATTAATAGGAGGCAGACAATTTTTCATTTCCAAGGAAACATAAAAAAGAAAAAGTATCATTAATTCACCCCTCCCCATCTCAATGATACCATTAACCTGACTGGGAACTTTGAACGAGTATCATAGTGTAGGTTCCCTTTTCTTATTCTTTACTAAAGTTTTGAAAATAAGAAGATAGAGACCTTGAATTGTGTGAACTATATAGGTATTTTCAGTTTTTGATAGCAATAATTATCATATCTAGAAAGATATAATGGTTCCTTATCTTATTTCTATGGGTATGATGTTCTTGAATCTGTAATAGATGTGTTTCCTCCTATTGATTTTAAATCATCTCTTACATCTGTTGATAAGAAGAATTTGAAGAATTATGGATGTTCCAAGAATGAAATATTATCATCACCTTATAAAAGTGAATTATTAATAGTAAAAGGTGGAGTTATGAAATCATGATGTATGTTGGGTAGGAGTAGTTCCAATTTGTCTTGTCTGGGTGATTCTTCTAAGACATGCAGGTCATGTAATTGTCTCTAAGCCTTCGGGCCTTATAAGGGTTCCACCTCACCCCTTGAAGGGTGGATTATCAAAAATAATAAAAAATTAAGTCATTCGGGCTATTCCGAACAAAACGTGTTTGCATAGAAAAAGGTATATGTGATAAACTAAAAAACATATATAAAGGCAATAAAAATAGAAGAAGGAAAAGTTACAAATCTTGAGATTGAAATATGAAGATTTGAAGATGGGTGAGCATGAATATGTCAGGGACTTCATTAGCAGGGTAAGTAAAATTGTGATTACTATCAGATTTCTTGATGAAAATTTGTATGAATATATAGTTGTTGAAAAGATCTTGAGAATCCTTCTTGAATAGTTTGATGCAAAATTATATTCCCTATAGGAAAGAGATCCTAAAACATTATCTCTTGATGATTTACATATCACTCTCGTCACTTATTAAATGAAAAGGGAGAAATCCTTGAAAAGTATAACAAAATGTGATATAGAAATTTATTTCATGTCCATAAAGAAAAAAAATTCAAATAATATTCATATTGAATATTATTCAACTGAATCCAATTCTGAAAATGAGGTATATAAAAAATTTGACAACATTTTATCCTAGTTTTTGAAAAATGAGAAAGGAGTTACTAAGAAATACAATGGGAAAAACCTTTGAAATGTTTTTAATGTGGAGATATTGGGAACATTAATGCCAATTTTACTTAAAGAGAAAAATGATTGGATTGTGAAGAAGAAGAAAGAAATCCAATAATATCATGGAAGAAATAAGGTGACCAAGAAAAATTGTATACCACAGGGAAAGTGTTGGAATTAGTTCCCTAGAACAAACTTTTTTGTACTTTATGATAAACCTATATTCATTGGTTGAATATTAATGAACTACTAATCAAATCATGATTGTTCATCTCCTTGACATAATAGGTGATGATGTTCCAATAATAGTTGTCTCGCTAAAAGGTCATAGAGGATTCCTGTTATGATGAGAGCCCGGAAGTTCCATGACACTATGTTTGAATATATATTCTATGGGCAAATGATATCATTTGATGTGACAAAAATGATACAGGATATCAAGGGTGGGGACTCATGAAACATTAAGGCACATTCACATGGTGTGCACCCTTGGTAATATTTGTAGGATATTATGAGAATAAGACACAATGGTATGAAATAAACATTCATAAGTGTCATTGGATATTCCTATCTGTGGATGTGTGTATTGGTCCTTAGACCCTAATATTATTATTAATGGGTATTATGACTCATGCATTTATATGTATTGGAAAAAACCTTGATGGCAGATGTTTGAGGCGGGGTAGTATGTATTGGGTGTTCCACGAGTAATACTGCATTAACGAATAATGTGAGAACATATTTTTCACTTTTAAGGAAGTAGATATATCAGGCCCTTTGATGTAAATAATATAGCCCAACTAAATCCAAGGACATGGTATTCTCTAAGAATGTTCAATTTTAGAAAGTCAAAGAATGGGAAATCGATCACATAGGTTGATGGAAATTTCATGAAACCATCTTGATTGGAGATATCGGGACAAAGGGATTATATTAAATGGTAAGCGTTCATATGAGGTGACATGTCACAGCGATATCAACTTCTTCTATTGGGTGACTTGACCCGTTGCTCGACAGTAACCTTTCTCATTAGCCGAGACCGCCTAATGACAATGAGATAGAGGCCTAGAGGGTCACACACTAGGTGTGGACAGTGTATTAGTTAAATAAATATTATTTTGGGTTGTTGTTTAATAATTACTCAAGTATGATGGGTCATATTTATTTTTTTTCTAGTTATTGCGAGAGAATATATTGGGGACTGAATATATATTTATTAGTGAATAATGTAGCTATATTTATTTAATAAATAAATTGTCATTATTTAAGGCTCGGAATATATTTAGGAGGATAGGCAGACCCAGTTATGGATCCAGTGAGAAATATTATTTAACAATATTTGGTTAAATAATATTTAAATATAACATGCAAGTTAAGTGTATTTCATGGAAGCAATAGCATTTCTTTTATTATTTGACATGGGGTTTCACATGGAATAATAAAACAATAAAGGCACATGTGATAATTATTTATTATTACCTGGTGAATTAAATTCACTGTTATGTTATTATTATTTAATTAGACAAGGGATCATTCCACCGACTAACAAATGTTTGTGTGCACATCATCCTTGGAAAATAGCTCTCAAGCCTTGAGAACTTTTCCCTCACCAAGAACGCTCTCAAGAACAAGAGAGATCCTCCTCCACCAGATTTAGGACAACGCATTGGAAGTGAATCTCAACATGATCAAAGGAGGACATCACAAGCACAAGTGTATTCTGAATTAGAACCTAGAGACTCTTTTGGTGGCTTCCAGAGATACATGGAGCACATGTGGATCACCTATATAGGATTACTATCTCTGGATTCTGTATCGCAATGAATCCACACCTCAGACCCATGGTCGAACGCATCAATGAAGAAAGAATTACCTTGGAGGTAATTATTTAATTTAATTTAATTAATTGTAAAAAAAATATGTTGATCCTCTCTTCTTGGTTCTGGTTTCCTTCCTTTGTATTTTATCTTTGATTAAATTACATGTATACTTTCATTTTTCATTGTATTATCCCAGATGAATCATTAATCATATAAATTTGAAAAGTTGTGAATAGTCTCATCCTATGCTTCCACTATTCCTAGAACCTACAAGTGGTATCAGAGGGGTCATATTTTCATTTATAATTATTTAAATAATTCACATATGATTTACACGTTAATAATTTATTTTATCAATTCATGTTTAATCATTCTTGAAATATGAATTTCTTGATCTATTCTTCCTCTTCTATTTCTCACAGATCTAATAGAAACAAATAATTTTTCAATTAAAATTACTTCAAGGATCTCATCAGGAGGTACTAACAAGTATGTCTAGGTAACAAGATAATACACACCGTGTAATTGGAATTACATGTTGTTTAATCTTCCACACATGCAATGAAAGCCAGATTACACACTGTGTAGGTGTGTTCAAAATGCCCAGAATAATTCATTAATTACTCAACCCATGCGAATTAATGACACATGGTGTAGTTAATTATTACACCGCATGTTTTCCAAGATATATTGGAGCACCGTCAGCTGGATTACACACAGTGTGGCCCACTTGACATGTTGTGTAGTCCCTTCAGGTCAGGGTTAATTCATGTATCCCATACAAGGCATTCCCGAGTGGTGACTGTGTAACGTGGAGTCAAAATGGTGTGTGGCCCACTCGACGGGTCGTGTACGCTGAATATTTACAAATTACACCTCACAGGCTATTTCCCCAGGCATGTACATAGGATGGACAGTGAGGAGGTACATTCCATGTAGTTAGATCTACATGCCATCTACTATTTCTAGATTATGCAGATTTAAATATTTATTATTATATTATGTAATCCTTGAGAAAAGTACCTTTGTGTGGGTGTAATGATGGGATACAACATGTGACAGGTTTTTGATATATATACATACATACATATATATATATGTTTAATTAAAATCTGGGTAATGTTCAAAGATCTTCACATCATGTTTGAGTTGTATTACAATTATAATTTTGTGTGGATACAACATGTCACAAAGAGTAAAGTGTATACAAGTCTAAATACATGCTGGGTAGTTTTGGATGGGAATTCACTTGGTTTCCTCCAAGGTATAATTTATATACAAGGTTATGGATTATAATCTCAAGAAAATTTAGAAAATTATTATAATAAAAAAGGATTGATTAATTAAATATAATGATTAATCGATTTGAGTGTAATTTATCTTAATAAGAATGATTCAATAATTGAATTCTAGTTTTATTAAATATGTAATTCATTGAATATATGTAGACTATCATGGGCTAGACCAAACCATTGTATGTGGTTGGTTCCCTTTTAACATATTTATTAAATTAAAATTGTTAGAATGTGTGCCTTCTAATCATTAATATGCAGGTTCTGCGTGCCCATGGTTTCGTTTATGTAAACCCACTTTTTACCCCTCACTTGTTTGTGAGTTAAAATCATATGTAATGGATGGAGATCCTAAGCTAATGGAGGTAGTTAGAGTTAGGACAGAAGGTGAAAACAATCCAATGTGATAAAAAGGTGGACATGTAGAAAGCTGTAAACATGAACATTGAATGGTTCAAGTTGTTTCTCCCCTATGTCAGGGTTAGTTTATCATCAACTAGATAAACTAACCAGTAGTGAATCTCATAATCATACCCTTTATTTATTTCTGTCTGTTGTATGTTTATTCATTATGGATTTTTGACTAGATCACATAATTAATGAAATAACAAGAATTCAATATGGGGCTACAAAATGGATTATGCATAAATATTACATATATATGGTTAATCACTTAAGTATATCCCACATAATATTGACAATAATTTGAAAAGATAGTAAGTTGAAATTTACGCATAAAGTATAAAATACCTCAATTAAATATTAAGTCGGTATAGCCTTCCATTACTTTGGTTAGAATCAAACCATAGTTCAATGTTCTTGAACAACCCTATTTGGGATTCTTTTAATTATCAGATAATTCTAATTGGAGGTTTTCAGTTGAATTAACTTAGTTTACATCAAGGGTTTTCTACCCTAGTAGGACTTGGTGCAACTAAGAGGCGAATGTTGAGGAAATCCAAAATTAAGGATTATAGGATTAGGGATTCCACTCAAGATATTAAGGAGTTGTGATTTAATGCAGTGGGAATTTGGAATGCCTACCTAAAACATTTCAAGTTGATTAACCAACCCTATTTGGGGTAATTTGAAGGGAAATATGGATCCTTTCTGCTATAATTTCCACGAAATATGATATTTTGAAGACAATGGTGAGGAATATTGGGTTTTGACAAAATAGTTCGAGACTAATAGATATTAATATATTTATTTGTCTATATTTTTCAAGATAATGTACTAAAAATCTATTCATATTATTTGTAGAAATTATATCAAAATGATATCAAACATATCATTGTGATCCATACTCCAGAAGGAAAACCTTCTGACCAGCAAAATTTCCCATAGTGGTAAAGGTGCCTTCAGGCTAATCCTTCACCATGAGAGGAAACATTATGTGTTAGAAGAGACTTTACCAGTTGTTCCTATAAATGAGGTGAGTGATGAGGAACACTCTGTGCATGAGAAACATTTGAATGGCGCTATGGATGTTCAGTACCACATGCTATAATCCATGGCCAATGAGATCTTGAATAAATATGAGGAAATTGATACTTATATCATGATTTCTCACCTTCAAGAACTATATCATGAAAAGGAAAGACATGATATCTTTGAGATCTCCAACGATTTTTTCACTACTAAGCAAGGAGGGTCTATACCAACTAGACCACATGTAGTCAAGATTATTTGCTACATTGAGCATTTATAAATCTTAGGGATTAAATACCAAGATGAGTTGTGTATAGATCTCATACTATCATCATCGCTTAAGACCTTCTGCAGTTTTATTGTGAATTATAATATGAGAAATAATGAGAAGAGTCGATCAGATCTTCTTACTCTAATTAACCATGTTGATAAGAAAATGGGGTGTGAGAACTTGTTGTCACGACTCGACCCTACCGGTCTCAAGCCGCAACTACCCCAAGCCCACCTCCTTGGGCCAGGGGCTTGCGACAAGCACCGAAGGTGTAACGATCTCAGGGAGGCCTTCGCCTAAGTATCTGTACACACACACAACCCACTCGATGCAAAAGTGCAGAGTAAAAAATAAAACCAAAGATAAACAACTATAACCCAACCAAAGTCATGCATCAACTTCTAAATAGAACAAGTAATGTGCTGATAAGTACTGACAAGGAAACTGAACAGAAAAAGGAAAAACACGCACCCAACCTAAAAGGTGTCACAACCTGGCAACAGTTAAACAAAAGTAAACAACTGGAGAGTCTGACACCTGAAAACTCTACTGTGACCATGGTATGTGTCCTAGGCTCCTATGCCCTCTACGCTCATACGTATTCATGATCAACCTGTCTGTCATCTGCATGGGCACACCAGGTGTGGGAAAAGCCCAATAAGGGGTGAGAATAAAGATACTCAGTAGGATGCCCTGAAAGCTCTTGATAGCAACAAAAGAGGCACTAAAGAGGTGAGCAGTAGATAGAAGAAAGAATAGTGAAAGAGTACAACAAATAGAGTGGAGCTCAACCAAATAAGAGGAAGGAAGAAGACTCGTCCAACCAAGACGAGATAGACATGTAAATCACGTGGTATACCCCGCGCATCTTCACCCCTCCTAGAAGGAGAGAATCTAAACCCAAGGAGTGGGAACAAAATTATGGTGTGTCTATATATATATGCTCAAAAAGAATCCCAAAAGAGTTTTTTAGGGGATCTCCATCTCCAAGATCAACCCAGAAAATGTTTCCAACAGTTCTAAGGATATTCATCACTGATGCCCAAATTTCCCACACGTTAAAGCTATCACATCGTTGAACCATACAACCAAGGGACTCACTCTGGTAATCATGGAGAAAAGTCACTGAATAGCCTTGTAGGAAAGGATGAGTCTGAAAGAAGTCATCGGGTAACGCACTGTCCAGCCTAGTTGGAGGGTAAACCCTAAGAGGTATTCGGGTAACCCAATGCTCAGCCCAGCTGGAGGGTAAACCCTAAGTTCAACTAGTTACCCACTTCCTGGCCCTGCTGGAGGTTAAACCCTAAGGTCAACGGGTAACCCACTGTTGATCCCCACTGGAAGGTAATCCCTACGGTCAACGGGTAACCCACTGCCCAGCCCCGCTGGAGGGTAAACCCTGATACGTTGGTGGGTAACCCACTGCCTATCCCCACTAGAGGGTAAACCCGAAAGTGGTCTGATAACTCTACACTTCTCGTGCCATTACTGGGTGTCACTAACATCGCTACCGTGCGTTGGATCAGAGTGCATCAAAGGAACCTCTGACCAATGCCCTTTCATGTTTCTAAATTTAATGAGATCTCGAATGAGGCTCTGCACACCCAAACATATTACACTATTTCAATCCACATGTAAAAACATGTGAGATAGACTATTTACCCTCTTGAAATGGATCCCTGGTAAAAAAGATAGTCAACACCGTTTTATGCCCATACGACATCTCATGGGGCCCACACCTCGGTTCTGAAAAAGATGGACCAAACTGCGTGATCAAGATGCTTTTGAAAAAACACACCAAAACAAATATTCATTCCCCTCAAACAGATGTCTGAGGAAAAATTCACAGTACACCTCACACAACTTAAAAGACGGCCCATGGGTCCCATGCCTCAACTCTATCTTCACTGCCTAAAACCACCGTGGACTACTTCGTCACGATGCTAGGGTCACATATCCACTGATGGTGCCTAAAACGGACTCCGGATTTTCTTTCCCCATCCAAAAAAAGAATCCCAACGAGGTGCTAAGTAACACTTAACGGGTGTGTCGCGCCACCGAGCCCCCCCCCCCACCTCAGGAATTAAAAATCCCTAACACCATCTCAAAACCTCTGTATTGATCTGAGGATTGTGTTTCCATACACATCACATGAATAGGACACTCAGTTTTCAATTTAGAGGTGTTTTAATGCCAACGGACGGAGACAGGGTGGGTTGGACGGGTTCGGTCGGTCCACCCTTTTAGACCGGTGGTCAGCGGCTCGGTCGCCCGGACCACCCGGTCCACTGCGGCCTGGAGTTCACCGCACGGGCCACACCGCTTCACCAGGACCGGCCTAAGCAGGTCCTGCTCTTTTCCACAGCACCCATAAATTGTAGTCTCAGTCTTCTCCTGAGGTCGTGACGACCCCGGTCCCGTGGTGCCCGCCGACTGGCAAAGCTGGCCAGCACACCCTCCCGCGGCCCGGACGGCTGGGCCTCCATCACGCTCGCTCGCGCCGACTGCCAACGATCCATGCTGCCACCCAAGGGAGCCCATGCCACCGCTTGGGGAGCCCATGCCACCATTGTCTCCCTCCAGACCACCATGCAGATTCTCCATACCGCCCTGGAACCGTCGGAAAAACGGGGGTTTTGGCCGGAAAACTTCCCGAGGGAACCCAGGACACCCCGGGACTTGGAATTTCGATCGGAAAATAGAGTTGGAAAGTTCGGATCGAACCCTATGCATATATGTATTTTTTATGAAAATTTAAATATCATTTCAATGATAAAATTTGAGTTCTAAGAAGTTGTGGAAATTTAAAATGAAAGTGAACGATCCTACCACGCAGGGCGTAGCCCATCGCTTCACAAATGATTCGCCGAAGCCGCAACCACCTTAGAGAGGTGGGGAGAGGAAATTGAAGATGGTGGATCCTTTTTTGGGTGAGCTTCAGCCAGGGATATTGTAAGGGGGATAAAGGAGGGGTGGATGTGTTTAAGTAGGGAAAAATTAATTAAAAATTAATTAATTTTTTAAACACCCACCAGTAGTCCCGTACCCGAACTCTCAATGGGGTCGAGGTTAATCCGCTCCTAGGGTAAAATCCATGTTCGGATCACAACGGTGGTCTTATAAATTTAATCATAGCCTCCATTCAAAAGTTATAAAATTCACGCTCGAGGCCGTTAAATTACGAAAACGCCACTGGTGGCATTTTCCACAGAAGGGTCGTGCCCGCGAAAGTTACACCCCTACTAGGGTAAACGGAACTTTCCAGACTCAACGATGACCTTGGTTTTCCAGTACGAGCTACCATTTAAGATTTATTACATTTATTTTGTGTGCCTATTGTGAACATAGTTAAAATTTAATTCTGTCCCCACCGGGGATCGAAATCGCACGCCGTCTGAAAGTCATTATCTGAAATAACATCAAGAACATTTCAAAGTATCACAGGCTCAAAACCCGATTTCCTGCATCATTCCATCCTTCACATTTTTCATTCCCAAAAAATAAGACTACAAAAACAACTCAGGATACTGAGCCTGGATCTAGCTATCTCATTCCCAGGTGCTCTTCTACACCCTCTCGTGCTGCCACAACACTTGAACCAAAGGAAACGTATGTCCATGCAGAGTCTTCTTCTACCGGTCTTCAATTTCCACCAGGTGCTCCGTAAAGGTGGCTCCATCCTCAATGTCCAGACATCCCCATTCGATGACGTACATGGGGTCGTGCACATATTTCCCCAACTGCAACACATGGAAGACGTCATGCACCCTCTCCAGCTGCAGGGGTAGAGCAAGATGGTAGGCAACCTTGCCAACCCTGCATGCGATCTCAAAAGGCTCAATGAACCTCAGGGATAGCTTACCTCCCTGGCTGCACCTCTATGTTCCACACTATGGGGAGACTCTCAAAAAGACATGGTCTCCCAGCTCGAACTCCAAAAGCCAACGAAAACAGTCTGCTTAGGACTTCTGTCAGCTCTGAGCCATCCTCATCTGCTCACGAATAGACTATACCTTCTTCGTCATCGCCCGAACCAACTCTGGGCCCATGAGGGAGGTCTCCCCAACCTATGTCTATCACAACGATGACCTATAGGGTCTCCCATAGAGGGCCTCAAAAGGTGTCATGCCAATAGTAGAGTGGTAACTATTGTTATATGCGAACTCCACCAAGGGCAGGTGATCCTCCCAGATTAGGCCAAAGTCTAACACGCAAGCCCAGAGCATATCATCCAACACCTGGATAGTACGCTCGGTCTTCCCATCCGTCTGGGGATGAAAAGTTATACTCATCCGCAGGTGAGTCCCGAATTCCTCCTACAGGCCTCGCCATAATTGCGATGTAAACCACGTGTCACGGTCGAAGATGATTTTGGAGGTTACTCCATGAAGGTGGATGATCTCCCGAAGGTACAGCTACCCTAGACTCTCCACCAAGATCTACTCCCTGATGGCAAGGAAGTGCATCAACTTCATGGTTCGGTCCATTATCACCCAAATGAAATCATGGCCCTTTGTTGTGCGTGGAAGTCCTGTGAAGAAGTCCATAGATATGACATCCCACTTCCACTATGGGATGTCAAGGGGATGCAACAACCCTACCGAAACTTGATGCTCTGCCTTCACCTGGTAACAAGTAAGAAATCGAGAAACAAACTCAGCTACGCTCTACATCATTCCAGACCACCAATACTGCTGCTAAAGATCTCTGTACATCTTCCCCACACCGAGATGTACAGCCAAGGGAGAAGTGTGGAATTCCCGCATCACCTCCTCCCTCATCTCCACTATTAATACAACTCACACCTGGAACCAGATCTCGAGTTTCCCTCCTTCAGAATACCCATCAGGTGTGTTGCCCATGGACATTTGATCACGCAGTACCTTGCTTTCGACATCTGCCAGCTACGACTCTCTCACACACTCAAGGAGCGAAAGAGTCAACACCATTGACTGCAGAGAAGTTGTACCCTCATGCTCCACCTAAATAAGATGTAGGAAAGCCAACTGCTCTGAATCATCCCACACTAGACGAGGATGGGACTTCCTACTAAGGTCATCTGCTACTATGTTGCCCTTCCTGGGAGTGTAGACTATCTTGAAATCATAGTCTTGAAGAAACTCCAGCCTACGCCTCTACCTTAGATTCAGATCCCTCCAAGTGAAGATGTACTTGAGGCTTTGGTGGTTTGAATAGACCATAAAATGCTCACATAGAAGGTAGTGTCTCCATAACCTCACGTTGAAGACTAAAGCGGCCAGCTCCAAATTGTGAATTGCATAATTCTGCTCATGGGGCCTCAACTGCCTTGACCCATATGCAATCACTGCCCGCTGCTACATCAGCACGCACCCAAGCCCAGATCCTAAAGCATCGCAGTATACCACGAACTCAACTCCCTCCTCTGGCAGCCTCAACATTGGAGCACTATTCATCCTCTACCTCAAATCCTTGAAGTCCATATGGAAATGATCAGCCCAGTTTAACGGTTGTCCCTTCCCCATTAATGCGGTCAAAGGGGCAGCAATCCTAGAGAAATAATCCACAAACCTCATGTAGTACCATGCCAAACCAAGGAAGCTCTGCACCTCAGACACATTCTTAGGTGGATCCCATGTTAGCACAGACTCTATCATTGTGCGATCTACCTCTAAACCCTATTCTGAAATGAAATTCCCCATAAAGTGAACCTCATGAATCCAGAACTGACACTTCGAGAGCTTCCCATATAGCTGGTGCTCCGAAAGTAAGTCTAGGACCATCATCAAATGCTCTGAGTGCTCCTCCTCTGTTTCATAGTATATGAGTATGTCTTCAATAAAGATGACCACAAACCATTCCGTGTATGGTTGGAAAATCTGGTTCATCAAAGCCATGAAGATGACAGGGGAATTCATCATGCCAAAGGGCATCATCATAAACTCGTAATTCCCATAACAACAATGAAAATCCATCTTCGGGATATCAGCCTCACGAACGCGCAACTGGTTGTAGTCGGATCGAAGATCAATCTTGGATAACCACATTGCTCCTCTCAACTGGTCAAAGAGGTCATCAATCCTCAGAAAATGTTACTTTTTCATTATCGTGGCAAGATTCAGGCAACGATAATCCACACAATGTCGTAGGATCCCATCTGCATTCTTCACAAACACAATCAGAGCTACCTAGGGGGTCACACTGGACCTGATGAATCTCTTCTCAAGAAGGTTATCCAACTGAATTTCTGGCTCCCTAGGATTTGTGGGTGAAGTCCGATAAGCCTCACATGATATTGGGGAAGTCATCGACTGCAAGTCAATGCAAAACTCCATCTCTCGCCTCAAAGGTAGTCTGGGGACATCCTCGGGGAAAACGTCCATATAGTCCTTTACAGTGGTAGGGATCCAGGTGCCTGTAAAGTCTACTTCTCTGAGATCCATTCTTTCCAACTGGTGAGAAAAAGGTTGTGGTCACCTGATCATAGTCCTCGTCTTCTCTTTCACAAGGTCTCACTCACCAAGAATGGTGAACCTCATCCCATCAGAATGCACGCATCTAACTCATCTGCAATGATAGCTGATCACGGTGTGAACCATAGAAAGACAATCCATGCCCAGAATGAAATCTTATGGTTCCATCGTGATGACCAGTAGGCCCCACCTGAATCTCTCTCCTCTTAACGACAGTTCACACTATCTGCAAGAAAATGTCACTAAGGATGCACTTCCTGTAGGAACCTCGAGGCTAAGCGCAGGTTTCAGCGCCTCTACTGGGAGCTCCAACTCCCATACCAAAAGTAGCGATATAAAAGAGTGGTTACCACCTATGTATACTAGTACCAAATCAAGCATAGAGTAAACACAAAGTGTACCTCGGACCATCTCGTGTGTTGGGGGGTCACGAACACCCATATCCTGAAGCAGCTCGTGACCCCTACCGCCAGCTCCCTGAGCCTGGTGTGGGATGCCCAGTGGTAGTAGTGGAAGGACCTCAAAATTTCGTTCCCCACCTCTAGGTCCTTCTGCTCTGCCTACGCCACCTCTATGAGGACCACCCATGTCCTCGCCTGGGATATCCCTAGTCACGGCGGTGTCTCTGCCACTACGGTGCGCCCCCTGCCTACCACGGCTGCTCGGTATGCCTAGTCGGGCAGTCCCTTACTAGGTGACCCCATCCATCACAAGAATAGCAGAAGATATCTCTTGACTGCCCCGGTGCTCTACGACGCCACTGCGGTGTACAACCCTACCCCTGAGTCTACTCACAGAAGGGTCTCCTCGACTGAGGCTCTGCTCTCTGCCACCGGCCTACTATCGAAGACTCTGATCTAAAGGGGCCACTACTAGGCCCTTCCTTCTGGCATCCCTCATCCATGAATCTCTCTTTCACAAGAACCACCTCTAGCACCCCGATATAAGTAGGGATGAATAGGGTCCCTACACTATCACAGATCTCCCTGTGAATACCCTGCTCAAACTTCTGGCCCAAAAGTAATTATCGTGGATCATATCCTGGAAGTAGCATGTCAAATTGGTAAACCGGGATGATTACTACGCCATGGTCATCCCCTCTTCTTAATCTTTAGACGATCTTGAATCCGAACAGATAATAAACAATAGGGGGAGTACTTATCCCGAAAGAGATTTTGGAAGCTATCCTACACAAGAGACGACTCGTCGTGGGTCTGCGTAACCAACCCTCACCAATGCCTGGACATCTTGAGGAAAAGGCTAGAATCTAGGGCTACGATCTGGTCCACTGGTGTCTATACCAGCCAGAAAAATCAGTCCACGGACTCTATCCAGTCATCCGCTGCCTGGGGATTCGAGTCCCCGGGGAACTTCTGCTGCCACTGACACTGGAAGTCTCAGAGAGCACTCAACCAACGCTTAACCTCAGCCTGTTTTGTCGGTACTAACTTCCACTGTTAAGAAGGAGGGGCTACTACAAAGCCAATGGGTGTAAGGGGATCATGTGAGGGTCCCTAAACTGACACCTCATCACTCTCCAGGTCGTCGTCATGAACTAGAAAGGGTAACCTAGCTGGCTGTTATCATGGGGGCATCTTGAAAATTATCAAGGACTACCATGATCAGATGAGCATATATATATATATATATATATCAGTAATAAAAATGGGGAGCTGACTCAAAAATGACAGTCAAAGACTCAATCCTACCGAATTCATGTTCCAAATTCCCTGCAACAAGTGTCTCAGTGTGCTGAGTCGACATGCGGGTTATCAAGTTCTTGGTGAATGGATACGTCGGCCGCCCATACCATCATTGGACTCCCTGGCCTGAGAGCCGCTCTTGAGACACATCAACACTATTGCACTAAATCCCAACCAATTCCTTTTTAGAGACGTTCGAACAATGCCCCAAGGAACGAACCATCCTATGATACCACTTTGTCACGAACCGACCCTACTGGTCTCAAGCCACAACGACCCCAAGCCCGCCTCCATAGGCCAGGGGCTGGCGACAAGTTCCAAAGGCGTAAAGATCTCAGGGAGGCCTTCGCCTATGTACCTATACACACACACATACCACTATATATATAAGTATGGAGGGAAAAGAAGAAAAAGTACAAACAATAATAAACCAACCACAGTCATGCATCAACTTCTAAATAGAACAAGTAAAGTGCTAATAAGTACTGACAATGATACTGAACAAAAAAAAGGCCAAACATGCGCCCAACCCAGAAGGTTCCAAAACCCGGAAACCGGTAAAAAAAATAAACAAATGGAGAGTCACACACCTGAAAACTCTACTATGACCCTGGTACGTGGCCAAAGCTCATGTACCCTCTACGCTCCTCCATAGTCACAATTGACCTATCTGTTGACTGCAAGGACACACCAGGTGTAGGCAAATCCCAAGCAGGGGTGAGTATTAAGATACTCAGTATGATGCCCCAAAAGCTCGAGGGAGAAACAAAAGAGGCAATAAAGAGGTGAGAAGTAGAAATAAAAAATAATATTGAAAGAGTGCGGCAAATAGAGTACAGCTCAACCCAAAAATAGGATGGAAGCAGACTCATCCGACCAAAAGAAGCTAGACATGGAAAGAACATGGCGTACCCAGTGATTCTTCACCCCTCCTAGAAGGAGATTAACTAAACCCAAGGAGTGGGAAGAAATGTAGGGTGTATATATATATATATGCTTAACAAGAAGCCCGAACGAATGTGTAAGGGGATATACATCTCCACGATCATCCCATAAAAAGTCACAAACAGTTCTTAGGATATCCAACACTGATTCCAAAATGTCTCGCACGTCAAAGCTATCTCTTTGATGAACTGTAAAATCAAGGGTCCCGCTCCGGTAATCATGGAGAGAAGTGACTAACTAGCCTCATAGGAAAGGCTGCGTCTGAAAGAAGTCATCGATGTAACGTCCCGGACCCGGGTGCCACGCAACGGGTGCCCCGAGCCCAGTTCACCAAGTGACCTCAAGCGCATTTCCCCAAACGCCAGAGGCTTCTGACTAGCAGCGAGGGCCCAGGTCTGATAGTGGGGAAACTATTCCCTCATTTGTCAAAGTTTAGCGCAGCGGAATACAAAAATAAACATACAACAAATAGTGGAAGCAGTAAACAAACACAACTAAAATAACTACAGCAGTGGATATAACCAACAATATATAAGTGATGATGCTACATGTTTCAAGTTCTATGAAAATAGCCAGAACATATTATACATCAATACAGTACAGCAGAAACAGAGTACAGCAAAACAAGAAAAACAGCTAGCAGTGGCATCGTGAGCCTAGGCTTAGTCCCATGCCCTCCAACTCCTCAACAACAGTCAAGTACCTATATAGGTACTCTTGCCCCTATCTACACCTGCAGCAATGTAATCTATTTGGGCCGAAAAGTGTGACCCAAACAGGGTGTGAGAATTATATCTCAGTAGGAACCCACCAAAGGCTCGTTCCCAACTGTGTGTAAGCATTCAACAACAGTGTGCAGTAGTAAAATGAAATAAAGTAAGCAGTACTCAAAAGTAACTAATTACCAGTTATATTTACATTTTATTATCCATTTAATCCATTTAAATATTAGAAACCACCATAGTGCATTTCTAAGTAACCAGTCCACGTCCTCAGACAAACAAAACCTTACCCTCAGGTAAACCGAATCCAACTTGCAGGTATAGCCCTCAGGCATAACAGAAATTTCCCTCAAGCATAGGAAGTGTCGCCCTGAGGCCCAGAAGTCAAGCCCTCTGGCATGAAAGGTTACCCTCAGGCGAAATACTATAGCCCTCGGGCTAAATAGTGCAATGCCCTCAGGCTAATCACAACAACGCCCTCAAGATAAATACAAAAACACCCTCAGTCTAAACAGGTAACCGGTCCATGCCCAACAGGTAAACAAGCAGTAACAAGAAATTCCTCTCAAGTCAATTCTACAATTACTACTTTGAAGGCATACCCTCATGTATCCTGGCCAAATGGCTAAACAGAGAAACACACCCCGGGGGTGGTTCCAAGATCCAATCAACGATCCCAACCAGCATTTTATTATATCAATTAAATACCTAATCAATTCTAGGTATTAAATATAGCAACGGCCTCATCCGCACGACCCCCCAACATGGGTTCGTGCCACAAAAACGCACAAAACACACAACAGTTGGAAAACTAAACACAAAGTCACCTACCTTATATGCCAACGAATGCTATACCCGAACACCGACTCCAGAAACTCCCAAGAATGGCGTAGATCTGATGAAGAACATAACTCATTCAAACGTAAATAACTTACATTAGGAAAATAATTGGCAAGAACAGTACCAGGAGAGGAGAGGTCTTACCCGTGCGGTTCCAACAAGATCGTCTGAAGCTGAATCGGATTCCAGACGAACACCCGGTGGACCTTCAAAGATCTGGCCTCCTCCTTTGGCTCCAAAATGGCCGAAGTGCCTCCTCTTCCAAATGAGGAGGCTACTGTCTGTTTTAAGCCGAAAAAACAAAGTACACGGTGTGTACTCCCTTCATTTAACTGTTCATTTGGCAGCACTGCCACATTGTTCATCCGTCGACATGAGTACATGGCATGTACTCTCGAGTACATGGTGTGTACAATCACCTAGCTGGCGGCGACGCCACCGCCTTACAGTTTAAACCTACCGACTGACTACATGGTGTGTAAGGTACCACTACACGACGTGTAGTCGGTTCCTACACCCTTCGTCACCGGAATGGCTACACACCCTGTGTACTCATCCCTACATGGCCAAAAGTACATGGCGTGTGGATAAGGTACACGGCGTGTAGTTCCAAAATTCAGGATTTTTCCCCATTTTCCAAATTTTCTAAAAAACACTTGAGGAAGAGGAGAAGAAGAAGATCGTACCTCTACAATAAGAACTGGGTTCTTACAAACTTCCCCCTTATAGCAATTCGTCCCCGAATTTCCCTTACAATGGTGGTGAAGAGAAAGCTCAGAACAGCTCTGGCCACTGAGCACGTATGTCGGCCTCCTGCTCCCAGGTCTCGTCCTGCACTCAGCCATGCTGCCATAGCACTCGTACAAGAGGAAATGACCGGCCTCAGAGAACCTTCATGCTCCTATCAATGATACGGATCGGATTCTCCTCAAAGGATGCATCATGCTGAAGCTCTACCTCCCCAAGAGGAATGGTGTGAGATGGGTCTAAATGGTAGCGACACAACTGAGACACGTGGAAGACGTCCTGCATATCTCGGTACCACTGCGGTAACTGCAACCGATAGGCAACCAGGCCAACTCTCTCCAGAATCTCAAATGGTCCTACATACCTCCGTGAAAGCTTACCCTGTCTCCTGATCCGTTTGTGCCCCAGCCTCGGCGAAACACACAAGAAAACCTGATCTCCGACCACGAACTCCAAAGGTCGTCTGCGGTGATCAGCATAAGAATTCTAACGAGACTGCACGGTAGTCATCCGCATTAGAATCAACTGGACCTGCTCAGATGTCTCCTGCACGAGCTGTGGCCCCAGCAAAGCTGCCTCACCTACCTCTAACCAGCACAAAGGTGATCGGCATGGCCTACCATATAAAGCCTCGTATGGTGCCATCTCAATAGTTTCCTGAAAACTATTGTTATAGGAAAACTTGACTAAGGTTATATGCTTCTCCCAAGAGCCCCCAAAGTCTAGGACGCATGCGTGAAGCATGTCCTCTAGCACTTGTATCGTCCGCTCTGACTGGGCATCTGTCTGAGGGTGGTATGTTGTGCTCAGAAGCACCTGTGTACCCAGCGCCCTCTGAAAACTCTGCCAAAAACAAGACATAAAGTGGGTGTCCCTATCTGAAACTATAGAATGAGGTACCCCATGCAGACATATGATCTCTCGGATATACAGCCTTCCGAGCTCGTCCACACTAAAGGTCTCCTTGATCGGCAAGAAGTGATCTACCTTTGTGAGTCTATCCACGACAACCCACACGGCGTCATTGCCTCGAGGTGACCTCGGAAAACCCATCACGAAATCCATCACGACATCATCCCATTTCCACTCCGGAATGGGCAACTGCTGTAACAGCCTAGCTGGTCTCTGATGCTCTGCCTTCACCTGCTGACAGGTGGAACATCTCATAACAAAACCAGCTATCTCTCTCTTCATACCCGGCCACCAGTACTGACGTCTCATGTCTAGGTACATCTTGGTAACCCCGGGATGAACTGCCCAAGCTGAAGCATGAAACTCTCGCATCAGCTCCTTGCGTATATCCCCTGGAACCCATACTCGTCCATGGAAACACAAAACCTCATCATCGCCTATCGTCCAACCGGGAGGAGGGTCCTCACTTTCCACTGACTCCCATAGAACTAGGCCTTCTAAAACCGATAGTTGCCTCATCCTCACTCTATCCAGGAGGGTAGAAGTCACAGCTAAAGAGGAAAGATAAGTCTGCCCCTGACTGTCATGGACCACCAGATGCATCTCAGAAAACAAAGCCATAAGCTGCCACTCACCACTGGCCTCCTACACTGCCTGTATCTGAGTCTTCCTGCTCAGTGCATCAGCTACTGCATTACCCTTACCAGGTGTATAGGCAAGCTCAAAATCAAAGGACTGTAGGTACTCGACCCACCTTCTCTGCCTCAGATTCAGGTCACGCTGAGTAAATATATACTTGAGGCTTTTATGGTTGGTGAAAACCACAAAATGGTCTCCCAACAGGTAATGTCTCCAATAGCGCAACGCATGAACAACTACAGCCAACTCGAGATCATGCGTCGGGTAATTCCTCTCATGTGGCGTCAACTGCCGAGACCCATACACAACAACTCGGTCACACTGCATCAAAACGACTCCCATCCCAATCCCTGATGCATCACAGTAAACTGTATAGCTCTTCCCCTGCTCTGGGAGTATCAGGATTGGTGCTGATGTCAGCCTTCCCTTCATGTCCTGAAAAGCTGTTTCAAAAGATTCTGACCAAACGAACATCACACCCTTCTTAGTCAGACCTGTCAATGGTGCTGTTAAGCGGGAGAAGTCCTGTATGAAGCTCCTGTAGTAACCTGCCTTCCCTAAGAAACTCTGTATCTCAAACACGTTCTTCGGATTATCCCAGGAAACTACTGCTCTCACCTTCTCTAGGTCCACTGCAACTCTTTCCTCTGAGATGATATGACCCAGGAAGTGAATCTCATCCATCCAAAAGTGTCACTTCGAGAGCTTAGCATATAGTCAATGCTCTCTCAGTGTACTCAATACGATCTCAAGATGGGTGTCATGGTCGTGTCGAGTGTGAGAGTACACCAAGATGTTGTCCACGAATAATACCACAAATGAATCAAGATATATATGGAACACACAATTCATCAGAGCCATGAAAACTGCTGGTGCGTTCGTGAGTCCGAACGGTATAACAATATACTCATATAGACCATACCTACTCCTAAAATCTGTGAGAGGTATAGCAGATGGTCTAATGCGCAGATGATGATATCCAGATCTCAAATCAATCTTCGAGAACACTCGTACTCCATGAAGCTGATCAAACAGATCATCTATCCTCGGCAAGGGATATCGGTTCTTAACTGTCAACTGGTTAAGCTTCCGATAATCCACACAAAGTCTGAGGGTACCATCCGCCTTCTTCGCAAAAAGGACCGGAGATCCCCAAGGAGAAGTACTGGGTCAGATAAAGCCCTTTGCTTGAAACTCCTCTAACTGCCTCTTGAGCTCCTGCAATTCGGGTGTGGCCATCCTATAAGGAGGAATGGACACCATTGCTGATCCTAGCACTAGATCAATAGAGAAATCCACCTCACGCACCGGAGGTAGACCTGAAAAGTCGTCTGGGAAGACATCCCTGAAACGATCGACAACTGGAGAGAAATCTGTCTGAAAAGTCCCCTGGTCATCCAGATATAAGCTCGCAATCTGGGCAGTGACTCCACCTTTCCCATGAAGCTCTGGTCCATCTCGACTCGCCTGAACATCCCACTCACCCTTGTATAGAAATTCCCCACCCTCTGGTGACGTGAAACATACCCTACAATGATAGAAGTCTACAAAGGCTCTAAAGGGAACCAACCAGTCCATCCTGAGAATGACGTCATAGCTCGTCATCTCCAAGACATAGAGGTCCCAAAGGAAGTGACACCCACCAACCTCTAGTGGGCACTCCTTGAACTAACTCACATCAACCGTCCTAGTCCCCAACGGAGTGTTTAGCGTCAAGATATCAGAAGAAGTAGAATCACCGAGCCCAAGGATCTCCACAACGGGTACATATATAAAACTATGTATAGGACCCGTATCAAAAAGTACTGACGACAAGACAGAAGCTACTAGAATAGTACCTATGACTATAGAAGGTCTGGGATCCTGCTTCTGCTGGGTCTATTGTACTGCATATGTCTGCCCTGTGTCGTGGCCCTAAGACACAGCCTGGCTACCCTGAGTTGTCCTGCCCTGCTGCCTCTGCGATCCTGGTGTCTGGCTACCACAGCCATGACCACCATCTCTGCCAGCACACCCTGACGTATTCCAGTTCCCTAACTGGTAAGAAGTCACTGGTCCTGCTCCCGCATGCGGAGTCTTCACAGAACCCCTCTCACTAGACACTAGTAGAAACGCCCTGCAAAAGCGCTGCAGATGACCCATCTTGCCGCAAGCTCTGCACTCCACTGGGTCCCGTGGACACAATGGCCTCTTGTTCCCCTCTCTACCACACTGGTAGCACCTGACCGGTCCACCTGAAGAAGTTGCCTGACTGGTACTGCCGCCCTAAGAGAAGTCCATCTGTCTCTTCCTCTTGCTAGTAGAAATAGTACCAGTAACTGGTGCTGAACCGCCCTGGCCCACACCACTCGATTCACGCAGGTTCCTCTCTGTAATTAACGTCTGGTTCACAATCGTGTGTATAGTAGGAAACCTGAAAACATTCACCAGTGCTCAAATGTCATACTGAAGACCATCCTCAAAACATCTGTCTCTCAATGTCTCATCACCCACCAGCACGGGTGCAAAACGTTGAAGCTCCGTAAAACGAGCAGAATAGTCCATCACCGACATAGCGCCCTGCTACAGACTCATGAACTCTCGAGCTCTATCTTCCCTCAGCGTCTCGGGAAAGAAGAAGTCATAGAAGACTACCTAAAAATCTTCCCACGCCATATCCCTATGATGCTCTGACTGGGTGGTAACATCCCACCACCTCTTGGCAGAATCACGCAGCATGTTAGTCGCGAGCTTGACCCTCCGCCCTGGAGGCGTCTCAAGATGCTCGAAAATAGTCTGCATCGATCCTAGCCAAGACTCTGCAGCCTGTGGTCCGCCATCCCCTGAAAACGTAGGAGGATGCTTCTGCTGAAAGATACAAGTCAGCTCGGCCATAGATGTGGCAGCCTGCGGTGCTCCCTGAATGGTCTGCATGAACCGCAATAGGCCTTCACGGTACTGCGCCTCTGTGCCTGTGTCCGGTATAACAACTAGTGCCGCATCTGGCTCTGCTGATGGATCAACTGGTAGCCCATGGACCACAATCTCCATTTTATAATCGTCGCCGCTCTCCTGGCGAACAACTCGCGGTCGTCTAGGTGGCATGACTCTACAAGGTCAAAAGAACGCCTCATATTCAAGATTATTAAGACTGAAATGAAGGAACCACAAAGGGAACAAGATGAATAAGGTGTTTCCAAATTTTCAAAACAAGACTACAAGGCGTGTACACTGACTACATGGCGTGTACTTGACTTTCCTTCCCCTGCCCGGGTCCTTCTACACGGCTAAGCCACACGGCTTCCGTTCAACAAAACTACACGGCGTGTTTAATATCTACACGGTGTGTATGATGTTATTTTCCAACTACTCATGTCGTCTGTGACACGGACAACTACTCGGCTTTACACTACACGGTGTGTTACACCCTCACACGGCGTTTACACCACCCAGTTTCCCAGGCACATGGCTAACTCCACACGGTCTATCCTTGGACAAGACTACACGGCATGTCCCAACGGTACATGGCGTGCTCAGGGAGAGGTGACACCGGCCCGTGTTGTTAGTTACACGGCCGAGTCCCCAGGTCACACTACACGGTGTGTACATAATTGACACGGCGTGCTATACAGGAGTTCACCGAACCGTGTTGTTAGTCACACGACTGGACTCCGGGTCACACTACACGGCGTGCACAAAATGACACGGCGTGTTTTACCCAAGCCCTTCCCTACCCCGTGTCGCCGCCCACACGGTTTGTGACACGGGAAGAGACTATATGGCGTGTACTCAGGGTACACGGCGTGTACTCAAAAAGTTCATTTTTCTTCCCGGACAGAAGAACACACACGGCGTGTATAAGGTCTTACACGGCGTGTATTCTGGGTTTTCCAAACATTATGCCTCAGAAACTTCCCCGGAACCCAGAAAATACTAAAAACCAACACCTAAGTGTCAAATTCTAATCCGTGAGGGCCCATACATCCCACGAATCAAAGTTTGACATCTTATATGTGTTATAACCAATAAACCGTCAATGATCCTCCAAATTCCGGTCAATGGGGGCCCATACTCCCCAAAAACCGAAGTTTGGCGTTCATTATATAATAAGATCAAACAAACATACCATATCAAAAGGCATGTATTTATCAAAAAGCTATCAAAAAAGAATTCTTTATTAGCACAACAACTATCACAACAACATACCAATTCTAATGCACCTACATGGCATGGAAACTATGCATGGAATGTGATTTCTAGCATGTGCCTATATGATGTATGAGACGACATACCCTCATCTCATCAGGTTGCAACTAAATAGCACCCACAGGTAAAATATCAACATCACAATCCAAGTACGTCAGCCAACGGTGAAAACATATCAACCGTAAAATTGAAAAATCAAAAGAATGCAAAAATATGAGGTAGACTGACTTTTCCCTGTACACGGGTAAGCTATGCCCGGGCACAGCTTATTACCAACTACCGTTCGGTCCTATCCCTGACTACAGCTCCAAATAGTAATTCAATGAAAAGAAACTCCTCTGATACCACTTTGTAACGTCCCAGACCCGGGTGCCACGCAATGGGTGCCCCGAGCACAGTACGCCACGTGACCTCAAGCGCATTTCCCCAAATTCCAGAGGCTACCGACTAGCAGCGAGGGCCCAGGTCTGATAGTGGGGAAACTATTCCCTCATTTGTCAAAGTGTAGCGCAGTGGAATACCAAAATAAACATACAACAAACAGCGGAAGTAGTAAACAACCACAACTGAAATAACTACAGTAGTGGATATAACCAAAAGTATATAAGTGATGATGCTATATGTTTCAAGTTCTAAGAAAAACAGCCAGAACATGTTATACATCAATACAGTACAGCAGAAACAGAGTACAGAAAAAAAAGAAAAACAGCTAGCAGTGGCATCGCGAGCCTAGGCTCGGTCCCATGCCCTCTTACTCCTCAGCAACAGTCAAGTACCTGTACAGTGACTCTTTCCCCTATCTACACCTGCAGCAACATAATCTGTTTGGGACGAAAAGTGTCACCCAAATAGGGTGTGAGAAATATATCTTAGTAGGCACCCACCAAAGGCCCGTGCCCAACTACGTGTAAGCATGCAACAATAGTGTGTAGTAGTAAAATTCAATAAAGTAAGCAATACTCAAAAGTAACTAATTACCAGTTATATTGCCATTTTATTATCCATTTAATCCATTTAAATATTAGAAACCACCACAATGCATTTCTAAGTAACCAGTCCACATCCTCAGACAAACAAAACCTTACCCTCAGGTATGCCGAATCCAACCCATAGGTATAGCCCTCAGGCGTAGGAAGTGTCGTCCTCAGGCACAGAAGTCAAGCCCTCAGGCACGAAGGGTTTCCCTCAGGCAAAATACTACAACCCTCGGGCTAAATAGTGCAGTGCCCTCAGTCTAATCACAACAATGCCCTCAGGCTAAATACAAAAACGCCCTCAGGCTAAACAGGTAACCGGGCCATTACCAACAGGTAAACAAGCAGTAACAAGCAATTCCTCTCAAGGAAATTCTACAATTACTACTTTGAAGGCATACCCTTGGGTATCCTGGCCAAATGGCTAAATAGAGAAACACACCCTGGGGGTGGTTCTGGATCCAAGCAACGATCCCAACCATCATTTTATTGTCACAATTAAATACCTAATCAATTCTAGGTATTAAATATAGCAACGGCCTCAGCCACACGACACCCCAACATGGGTTCATGGCAGAAAAATGCACAAAACACACAGCAGTTGGAAAACTAAACACAAAGCCACCTACCTTATACGCCAACGAACGCTATACCTGAACGCCGACTCCAGAAACGCCCAAGAATGGCGTAGATCTGACGAAGAACAAAACTCATTCAAACGTAAATAACTTATTTTAGGAGAAGAATTGGCAAGAATGGTACCAGGAGAGGAAAGGTCTTACCCGTGCAGTTCCAACGAGATCATCCGAAGTTGAATCGGATTCCAGAAGAACGCCTGGTGGACCTTCAAAGATCCTGCCTCCTCCTTTGGCTCCAAAACGGCTCAAGTGCCTCCTATAACAAATGAGGAGGCTACTGATTATTTTAATCCAAAAAAAACAAAGTACACGGCGTGTACTTAAAAGTACACGGCGTGTACTCCCTTCATTTAACTATTCATTTGGCGGCACCACCACACTGTTCATCTGTCGACATGAGTACACGGCATGTACTCTCGAGTACACGGCGTGTACTGTCACCCAGCTGGCGGCGATGCCACCTCCTTACTATTTAAACCTGCTGACTGACTACACAGCGTGTAAGGTACCACTACATGGCGTGTAGTCAGTTCCTACACCCTTCGTCACCGGTATGGCTACACGCCCCATGTACTCATCCCTACACGGCCAAAAGTACACGGCGTGTGGATAAGGTACGCGGTGTGTAGTTCCAAAATTCAAGATTTTTCCCCATTTTCCATATTTTCTCAAAAACACTTATGAAAAAGGAAAAGAAGAAGCTCGTAACTCTACAATAAGAACCAGGTTCTTACAATCGAGTAACCCACTTCCCAACCCAGTTGGAAGGTAATCCCTAAGAGGTTGTCGGGTAACCCACTACCCATCCCAGCTAGAGGGTAAACCCAAAGTTCAACAGGTAACCCACTGCCCAGCCCAACTGAAGGGGAAACCCTAAGGTCAACAGGTAACCCAATGTCGAGCCCCAATGGAGGGTAATCCCTAAGTTCAACAGGCAACCCATTGTTCATCCCTACTAGAGGGTAAACCCTGATACGCCAGTGGGTAACCCACTGCCCAGCCCCACTGGAGGGTAAACCCAAAACTGGTCTGATAACTCTGCACTGCACGTTCCATCACTGGGTGACACTAACATCGCTACCATGAGTTGGTTCAGAGTGCGCCAAAGGAACCTCTGACTAACTCCCTTTCATGTTTCCACATTTAATGATATCTCAAATGAGTCTCTACATGCCCAAACAGATTACACCATTCCAATCCTCTGGGAAAAACACACAAGATAGACTATTTACTCACGTGAAATAGACCCCTGATGAAAAAGATGGCCAAAACAGCATTATTCCCATACAGTGTCTCGTGGGACCCACAAATCGGTTCAAAAAAAAGGTTGGGTGAAATGCGCCATCATTATGCTCTCAGAAAAACACATCAAAATGACTATTCATTCGCCCTGAATGGATCTCGGATGAAAAGGCCACAGTACGCTGCACCCAGCTTAAAAGATTGCCAATGGGGCCCATGCGTCAACTCCAACTTCAATGATTGAAACCACCCTGGACTCCTTCGTCACAATTTCAGGGTCACAACTCCACTGATAGTGCCTAAAATGGACTCAGGATGTGCAAGCGCCATCCGAAACAAGAATCCCGGTGAGGTGATAAGTAACACCTAACGGGCGTGTCGCGCCATCGAGCCCCCCCGTCTCATGAATTAAAAATCCCCGTGACCATATCAAAACCTTATTCTTAATTCGGGGATCACATCATCGTATATAGAACATGAATCCAACACTCGTTTATCAATTTAGAGGCATTTTAACACCAACAGACGGAGACTGGGGTGGGCTGGAAGAGTTCGGCCGGTCCACCCCATTAGACCGGCGGTCCGCGGCTCGGCCGCTTGGACTGCCCGATCCACTGCGGCCCACGGTTCACCGTACAGGCTGCACCGCTTCACCCAGATCGGCCTAAGCCAGTCTGGTGCTTTTCCACGGGACCCGCATTTTGCGGGTCCTGGTCTTCTCCTGGGGTCGCGACGACCTTGATCTCCCATCGCACGCCGACCGGCGAAGCCGGCCAATGCGTCATCTCGAGGCCTGTACCGCCGAGTCGCCATCCCACTCGCCTGCTCCAACCACCGAGGAGTCGCACCACCGCTCGGGGGATCTCGTGCCACTGCCTGGGGAACTCGTTCCGCCACCGTCACCAGCCGAACCACCGCGCGGAGTTCGAGGACCACCCTGGAACCGCCAGAAAAATGTGGTTTTTGGCTAGAAAACATCTTGGGGTCACCCCGGACACCTCGGGACTCCTATTTTCAATCTGAAAAAAGAGTTGGAAAGCTCATATCGAACCCTACTCATATATGGCCTTCTCTTGACAGTATAAATATTATTTTGATGCAAAAATTTGAGTTCGGAGAAGTTGCAGAAATTTAAAATGAAAGCGCAATGATCCTACCTCGCAGGGCGAAGCCCGTCGCTTCACAAATGATCAGCCAGAGCCGCAAACACATTGGAGAGATGGTGAGAAGATCCTAAAGAAGTTGGATCCTTTATTGGGAGAGCTTTCTCCATGGATATTGTAATCAGGAAGAAGGAGGGGGTGGATGTGTTTATGTAGGGAAGAATTAATTAAAAATTAATTAATTTTCTAAACATCCACCAGTAGGCACATACCCAAACTCTTGATGGGGTCGAGGTTAAGCCACTCCTAGGGTAAAATCTACGTTTTGTCCACAATGGTTGTCTTGGAATTTTAATCTGAGACTCTATTCAGAAGTTATAAAGTTCATGCCCGAGGCTTCTAAATTACGAAAACTACCCTAGTGGCGTTTTTCAGAGAAGGGTCATGCCCGTGAACGTTACACCCCTCATAGGGTAAACAGAATGCTCTGGACTCAAAGATGAAATCCATTTTCTAGTCTGACCTACCGTTTAGTAGTTATTCTATTAATTTGGCATGCCTAGTGTGAACACACTTAATATTTAATTCTGACCACACCGGGGCTCCGAATCACACATCGTCTGAACATCCTGCTCTAGAATAACATCATGAAAATTTCAAAGTCTCATAGACTCAATACCTGGGTTCTTACACCTTTAGTCCTTATAGTGAATAGGAAGAGTAAAGAAAATAAATGGTACTATTATTTATAAACAATCTAAAGCCTCCGAGCATTGTTCGACCAAGAAGAAAAAGATCCATAGGTAGGGAAAGGAATTGAAGGTAGTACGCTTTTCATATGTCAAGTTAGTCCACAGTAAGAGGAGATACACCAAGAGGTAAGGGGAAGCCAAAGGTTCATTCATTATCAAGTTAAATATTTTCATTTCTACACATTTGGTATTATATATAGCTTGTGTGGCTAACATATATATTCAAATACAGGAACCTTGTAGATTTCATACAATTTATAGAGGAGAGGTGGATCCACAAGCTGCTAATGGTGCATGGTTGGATACGATTTCCATTTATTAAAACCACCACAAATTTTTGATGAGATTTATTTTGGTTTTACATGGGTGTTATTATTTACGTATTGTTATCAAGAAAAAAATGTTTGTATCGATTTTAGATACAGATCGATTTATTTTCATCTTTAGAAATAAATTTTGTTACTTTTATAAGGAAAACATAAGTTATGGTATGTCAAAATTAAATAATGCTCTATGTGTATTAAATTATGAGAACCAAGTGTTGTCAATTGATAAAGAACAAATTTCACATGACTCATACAACATCCAGTTTTGCAATCATTGTCTCGGTCATGTAAACAAGAAGCGTTTGACAAAGATCTATCAAAATGGTTTTTTGGAATCTTCTGAGATAAAACCACTTGATAAATGTCGTTCTTATTTGCAAAAGAAAATTAACGAAACCACCATTTTGTCGATAGGTTGAAAGTGCCAAAAATATTCTATGATTGGTATACACCGGTGTATGTGGACCATTTCATGTAAAAGATACAGGAGGATATTCTTACTTCATAACTTTTACTAATGACATGAGTATATATGGATATATTTACTTAATGAGGTATAAGTCAAAGTCCCTAGTGTAATTCAAGGAATTTAGGAATGATGTAGAGAATATGGTTGGTAAGAAGATAAAGAATCTTTGATCGGATCGAGGTGAAGACTTTCAGAACCAAGAGTTCATCGACCTTTTACAGGAGTTTGGAATTCAATATCTACTCACTCCAACTTATAAACTGTAGTGGAATGGTTTCAGTGAAAGGAAGAACTATACCTTATTGTATGTGATAAGGTCGATGATGATTCATTAAGATCTTTCATTATCCTTTTGTGGATATGCATTTTAAACAGTAGAATAACATTAAAACAAGTACTAACTAAGGCGTAAAATAGGATTCTCTTCAAGCTAGGGAGTGGAAAGAAACCCACTTTTCCAAATACACATGTATAGGGATGAAGGGTGTTTGTTAAGGCATTATCAAGTAACAAACAAGCACCCTAGCGTACAAAGTGTATCTTTATAGGGTATCCCAAGCAAACAAAGGCATACTACCTATACAACCCCTTGAAAAAAACTGATTTTTTATAGAAAGATCTTCCTTTATGATATGGAGAACATCCCCAAAAAGGATAGTGGGATAAAGATAGACATCGAGGAAGTTGATGCTCAAGATAAAAAAGAGCTGGTATAGGAGAAACTTTTATAGGACCTAGTGGAAGAGGTAGTTCCTGAAACACAAGTACTATGTAGGAGTACAATAGAGGTAAGGGAACCAGAGAGATATGGTTTCATTTTCACTGAGGATGGTGACTCATTATTTTTAGAAAATGATGAAACTCTCTCCAGAGGGAATAAGTAGATAACTCAGAAGATTAAATATGGATTGAATCTATGAATTCTAAGATGGATTCTATGTATTAGAATCAAGTTTGGGTTCTGGTCGATGCACCAATTGATGTAAATCCTATTGGGTGTAAATGGTTATTCAAGAAGAAACTGGAAATGGAAGGTCATGTTAGTACCTATAAAGCAAGGCTAGTGGCTAAAGGTTTTAAAAAAATATCAAGGAATTGACTATGATGAAACCTTTTCACCAATTTCCATGTTTTAGTCCATTAGAATCATAGTTGTCATAGTAGATTTCCATGACTATGTTTTTTTTAATATGGTTGTCAAAACTACATTCCTTAACATGAACCTTCATGAAGATGTCTATATGACACAACCAGAAGGGTTTGTGACACTAGGTGATGATAAAAGGGTATTCAAGTTAAAGATACCCATTTAAGGATTAAATCAAGCATTCAGGTGTTGGAACATTCTATTCGATGAAGCCATAAGATAATTTGGTTTCATTAATAATTAATGTCATCAATTAATTTACAAGTGGTTCAATAAAAATGTGGTCATTATCATAGTAGTGTATGTTGAAGATATATTGTTTTTTGGAAATGATATACTTGTCTTGCAGTCAGTTAAGGTCTGGTTGAACATGTGCTTCTCCATGAAGGACTTAGGTGAAGCAGCCTACATTCTAGGGATCAATATTATTTCTGATAGATCCAAGAGGCATCTTGGACAAAATCAAAGTACATACATTGACTAGATACTAAATTTATTTAGTATGGAATAATCCAAGAGGGGATTGGTTCTAGTGTCACATGGTATACATCATTACATGAAAATGTGTTCCCAGACAAAACATGAGAATGATAGGATAAGTAAGCTTCTATATGCATTGGTGATAGGATCTATCATGTATTCCATGTTATGTACCAGACATGATGTTTACTATGCACTAAGCATTATAGGAAGATATCAATATGATCTAGGTGAATAGCATTGGACTATTTTCAAGACTATCCTTAAGTATCTAAGAATAATTAAGGATATGTTTCCGATGTATGGAAGATACTATAGCCTTGTCATTAGAGGGTATCTGGATGATAGTTTTCAGATAGATCTGAATGATCTATATTCGCAATTAGGATATGTTTTCTATCTCAACGTAGGAGTTGTTAGCTAAAAGAGTTCAAAGCAGCTAGTTGTCGTTGATTTTACAGTGGAGTACAAATATATAGTGCCTTCTTCTACAGTTAAGTAAGCCTTCGAGATTCGGAAATTTTTCCAGGATATTGATGTGGTACCTAGAAGTAAAGATCCCATTACATTGTATTGTGATAATACTATAGTGGTGGCTCTTGAAAAGGATCCAGGGTCACATTAGTAGACAAAAAAATAAATCCAAAATTATCACCTCTTAAGGTATGTCAATCTCAGGGGTGAAGTTGCAATGAGAAGAGTGTCCACAGAAGAGAACATGTAAGACCCCTTGACTAAAGTCATATCTCATTATATGAAAGAATATCTTGCGAGATCTAGCCGACATATGGTTATTAGTATTTCTTTCTAGTTCAAGTGGGAGTCTGTTGGAGTTGTTTTTCAAGAAACCAACTTCTTTGTAATTTATGATAAACCTGTATTCGTTGGATTATTATTAATAAATGCCTTATCACATCATGATTGTTCTTCTTCTTGACATGGTATGTGATAATTTCATAAGAATATCTATCACACTAAAATTTCATAGTGGATCCTGGCTATGATGAGAGCCCAGATGTTCCATGACACTATTATTAAATATATATTGTATGGCTGGATGATATCATTTTAATAGACACAAATGATATAGGATATTAGGCTATTAGACTCATGAAACATTAAGGAACCTTCTCATGGTGCACTCCCTTAGAAATAACCGAGAGGATATTATAAGAAAAAGACCCACTAGTAAGAAATACACATTCATAAGCATCATTAAATGTTCTTATCATTGGATGTGTGTACTAGTCCTTAGACTTTAAGATTATTATTAATGGGTATTATAACTCGCACACATAGATGTATTGATGAAAACTATGACAATAATTGTTTGTGGTGAGGAAGGATATGTTGGGTGTGTCACGAGTAATATTCCATTAATGAATAGTGAGATAAAGGATTTTTCACTTCTATAGGAGTAGATATCTCGAGACCTTTCATGTAAATTATATATTCTAACTAAATCTGTGGCTATGGTGTTCTCAAAGAATGTTCAATTCCGAGAATTAAAATAATGATAAATCAAGAACATAAGTTGATGGCACTTTCAGGAAACCCCCTTGATTGAAGATATCTAGACAAAGGGATTATATTAAATGGTTTGAAATAAAATGAGGTAACATGTTGTTATGACATCAACTTCTTTCTATTGCGTGCCTCAACCCATTGTTATAAATTATTCATGGACTTTAGGAAAACCTTCCTAATTCCAATGAGAAAGATTCCTAGAGGGTCTCACACTCTGTGTAGCCAGTATCTCAGATAAATAATTTATTATTTAACAAGTTTAATAATAGTATTCCCAATTGTGGTTTAATAATTATTCAAATATTCCTAATCACATTTATTTCATGTCTAGTTATTCAAAAGAATATATTACGAACAAAATATTTATTTACCATAAAATAATCCTGTTATATTTATTTTATAAATAAATAGTGGTTATTCCAGTACTGGTAAATATTTATTCAGATAGGCAGACCAAATTATGGGTTTAGTTAGAAATAATATTAAATATTATTTGGTTAAATAATATTTAAATATAATGTGCAAGTTCACCACATGTCATGGAAATAATATCATTTCTATTATTGTTTGACATGGGGTTTCACATGGAATAATAAAATAATAAATGGAACTTGTGATGATTATTTATTATGACTTGGTGAATTAAATTCCCCATAATGTTATTATTCTATATGTTTCCAAGGGGTCATTCCATCGGCTAACCAATGTTTGTGTACCCAACAACCTTGGAGAAAAGCTCTTGAGATTTTGGAAGTTTTCCTTCACAAGGAACTCTCTCAAAAAAAGATAGTTGATACTATAACAGATCTACGATAATGCTTTGGAAGCGATTCTCATCGTGATCAAAGGTAGGCATCACAATTGGGAGGATCTTACGCGCTACCACTTGAAGACTCCTTCGGTGATGTTCGGAGATACTTGGAGCATGTGTGTATAACCACTAGAGGAATCCTATCCTTGGATTCTACAATGTAATGAATCCACTCCTTGGAACCATATTCAAACACATTAACAGATAAATAATCACCTTGTGGGTAATTATTTAATTTAATTTAATTATCTGTAAACAAAATATGTCGATCCTCTCTTATAAATTCTGGGTTCTATCCTTTGACTTTTATCTTTGATTCAATTCCTTGGATGATTTTGTTTATAATCATATCGATCTTTGATTAATCATTGATCATGGAAATTTTCAATGTTGGGCATATTCCCATCCTATGATTCCACTGCACCGAGAACCTATAGAAAAATTAGAAATTCTTCAATTCTAAAAGAAGAAGATTTATATCTAATTATGATGAAGAAAAAGGTAGTGATTCTAAGTCCAAGAAATTAGTTTAGTATGGTATCGAAAATAAATTTATTGCAATGGTGAATGATAAAGAATTTGGAATCATTTTTTGGAAGAAGAATAAACTAAACTTAAAATTCATTTGAAATAAAAATTGAAAGAATTCATGAGAAAGATTAGAAGGTTTGAAAATAAAAACAAAAGGTTTGATTATAAATGATCCTTTGTAATCAATCATGAATATTTTTGTAATGAAAATTTCAATTTGGTTAATGAAATTGATGATTTTAAAAAATCTATTATGGAATAAAATAATCATAATGACCATCCGGATGTGAAGCTAAAATAAAAATAAAAAGATTTGGAACTTCTCTAACAAAATATCTTTAAAGCTGAGGTGAAAGGTACATATTTTCAAAGATCTTTCACAAAAGTTGGTGAAATTTATCATGTTGAGAAACTTGAGTAGGTTAAAAAAAATTACCCTCAATGGGATAGAATAAAGATGGAATTTTTCCTCAAATGAAGAAATCTAGGAATGTCATTTTTATATCCAAAACCAAGAAATATGGAAATTCAAAAGTCTTAAAAACCTTGATTCTGGAAATATTTTTGAAATATTATGATTCTAAAATTTTTTCCAATACATTTGGTTCAAAAAAATTAAAGGAAGAATCAAATTAATAACAAAAAGGTTATTGGCTCGGAAATGAAACATAAAAATGTGGCAGAGAAATGTTTTCACAATTCTAGTCAGTATGGAAGTTTTAGAGGAAAGTACTCATTTTATAGATATTGTTGTTATTTTGGTGTATTTATTCATACAAAAAAAAATTGTTTTGGTTTAACCAAAAATATTATTTTTATTCCATATGTGATGAATGATAGGGTTTAAGGGGGAGAAAATTCCCTCAAAAGAAGAACTCTGAAAATATTGTTTTGAAGAAACCTGAAAAGGCTGGAGTAAATATTGAAAATTGGTTCCAAAACCTAGAAAATATTTGTGAAAGACATAAAAAAACATTGAAATCTTGCAAAATGATGTCTTGTTTTGTAACCAGAAAAAAAAGGTTCCTTAACAATTCTCAAAATTTGGAGGTGAAGAAAGAAAAGAAAGAAGTAAAATCTATTATTGTTGAAACTGCATTGAAAGCTACAAAAGGAGAACGACCTTGTATACATAATAGTGGGTGTTCATGTCATATTATAAGAGATTTTATATTGTTAAATAATGTTAAATATTTTAATGAAGTAATAGTGACATTTGGAAATGATGAATCCTTGAAAATCAAAGGTGTTGGTACATCTATAATTGGGAAAGAAAAGATGAAATCCCGCAAATATTTTTACGTTGATGGGATGAAACACAATTTGATAAGTTTTTTGCAATTTTTTGATGAGTGTAAGAAATTTATATTAAAAAATATGGGTCTATTGTGAAATTTGAAGAACATGGAAAGATATTTACAAGGCACCAACATACAAAAGAAAACTTGTTTCATGTTGCTGAAATACAAAACTCTTCTTACATGAGTCTGGTATAAGAGAATAAATTATAACATAAACGGTTGGGAGACGTTTTTGAAAGAAACATGAGGAATTTTTCAAAGTGGTATACTGTTTGAGACATTTCTAATATTCTATGAAGAATATATTGGTTTTTCACTATTTTTTAGATAGGAGATATTACAAACTTAGTGCACAATAAATTTGATAAGTTTTCAAGACAATCCCTAGAGCTGATTCATTCCAATATTTGTGGGCTGATGAGAAAAAAATAAAAAAACGTAGATAAGTACTCCATAACTTTAATTTATTATTTTACTCACATTACTTGTGTTATGTATATGAAACATAAATCATATTCTTTGAAAATGTTGAAATGTTTATAAAGGAAAGATTAGAAGGAATGTGACTATTCTGTGAAGAAGTTGAGAACAGAAAATGGTGGTGAATACATAAGTGAATAATTTGAAGGATATATTTAGAATGATGGAATTAGACATGAGTATATCTCCCCATACACTCCACAAAAAAATCGGTTTGCTGAAAGAAAAAATTTAAGTTTGGTGGAAATGGGATGAACTATGTTACTTGAACATTGTATTTTTCATTACTTTTGGAGAAAATCCTTGAGTACTACAATTTATATCCATAACCATTATTTCTACAGACCCCAATCAGATATAATACCATATGATTATTTATGGAAAACTCCATGTTTTAAACAATTTATAGTTTTCATGGGTCTATGTAATATAATGAAGAAAGGTGGAAACTATGGAATGTTTGAGGAGAAGATGTAATATTTTTTAGAAATGAACTAGAAGGAAGAAAATATAAATATTTCAAAAAATAAATATAAAGAATCATTGATTCAACTGAAGTGGATGTAATTGAATGATCAGATAAATAAAAACACGCTCAAGTAAACAAGGAATTTGAGCAAGTTGAAGAAAACAATTCTGATAAGGATACAGAAAACTTTATTCCTACTCAAGAAGAAAAAACAGACTCATCTATTTCTAGTACTGAGGAAGATATTAAAAAATCTTATCCAAGTCTGAAAAATTATGAGGAAGATCAAAATATAATTGGTGAACAACATCAAAAGGTTCAAAAAATAAGAACAAAAAATTCTATTACACATACTTCTTCATATTCGAAATTGGCGTTTAATGATGTGAAATAATATTTTCAGAATATGGAATGTTTTAAGGCCATAAATTAAGAGTTAGATAAAATGATAATGAATGGTAAATGGTAACTCATACCCAATCTAGAAAACAAAAATATTATTCGCACAAAGTGTGTTTTCCTGAACAAACTGAATAAAAAGGTTTAGAAATAAGAAACAAAGCAGGAATGGTATGCAAACGGTATTCACAAATTTAAGGTATTCATTTTTATGAAACCTATACTCTGTTGGAAAGATTAGAAAAATCATAATATTTCTTACTATTTCTGCACAATGAGGTTATAAGTTCATTCAAATGTATGTTAAATCATTATTCCAAAATGGCGATCTTGATAAGGATGTTTATATTGAACAACCTTGTGGATTTGTTGTTGGGAAATATGAAAGGTATGTATGAATTTTGAAGATGGCCTTGTATGGGATAAAATAAGATCCAAGGGCATGGTAATCCAAATTGGATACATTTTTATGGAAGTTGAATTTCATGAAAGGAAGGGTGGATATAAATCTATACATCATATAAATTCAATAGTATTCCCTCATTGTGATTGTTTATTATGATGAAATTATATTTACTGGGAATGATGAAAGAAGTTGTGAACCATTTTTTGAAGAAATGAAAAGGGTATCTGAAATGTCCATGATAGTGGAAATGAAATACTTTTTTGGGTTACAAATAAAATTATGGTAGGAATACAATTTTCTTTCCCAAGAAAATCATGCTAAGGAAGATCTTAAGAGGTTTGGCATAGAAAACTAAAAACCTATGTCCATACCAATATTATTTGGAATTTTTCTATAAATATGGATAAATAAATGAAGTTGATCAGAATGAATTTCAAAATCTGATTAAAAGTATATTGAATTTTACTACCTCAAGAACAAACATTATTTATGTTTTTACTATATTTGAAAGATTTTATAGTTCTCTAAAATAATCACATTTTATTTCTGGAAAAATAATTCTCAAATACATCAAAGGAACAATAGAATTCGAAATCAAATGTGGCAGATCAGATAGTATTGATTTGTTTGGGTATTCAGATGCTTATTCAGCAGGAAATTTTGATGACAGAAGATCCACATCTGGAAGAGTATTCATTCTGGAAAAGAATTGTGTTAGTTGGAATTCAGTGAAATAGAATTTATTAACTCTCAGTATGGCTGAAGATGAGTATGTTACTGCTACTCAGGCCACTGCACAACTTATGTGGTTAAAAAATAAATTTGAATATTAACTTGTCAAAGTGAAGTTATCTTGGCTCGTGGGTTGTAATAATCAAATTCTAATCAATATCACTAGGAATATAGTTCAACATTCTAATTAAAAACATATTGATATCAAATATCATTTCATAAAATATCATGTGGAGAATATTGAATAGAAGATAGAGTATGTTTCAACATCAGAAACAAGTTGATGAAATATTCTCAAAACCCTTAACAAATGAATACATTTCTAAAATGAGTTTGAAAATGTGTATCCAAACTATTTTCCTTTATGGTTGAGGTATGTTTTTATGTATCCTCTCTCATATTACCTTTAAATTTTATTTTAAAGGGGGATAATTGTTTCATAAATCTATATTAATGCATCTAAAAATATTGATTTCTTGTTAATCTAGGAATTTTTCATTGTTATGTGAGTAAACTACTCTAATCGTTTGTTGGATTGGTTGTAGGAAATAAATTGTATTGTTTTCTAGGAAAGAATAAGATTTGAAGTTAGAAAAAGAAAAAAATTGTAATAATTACTACTTTTGGATGGCATGGTTTTACAGTCAGTGATTCTTGTTTCCTACAATGAGTTATCTCACATAGGCATAGAATTATTGATAAGTAATCCATTGCTCGAGGATAAAAAGTTCAGTGATTTTTGAAAATTGGTTGAAAAGAAATCAAAAGGGGATATTTTTATGATCAAGGTGAAGATTAAGGTGTATGTTTTCAATAGAATCAGACTCACTTTGTCCATCATAATGATAAAAATATGTTTGGAAGAAATGGTTCTGATCGGATTCACCTCGATTTAAGAATGAAAGAGAAATTATCTTGTTGGAAGTAAATGTTCATCGGATTCACTCGGAATTTTGTGTAAAATAAGTTGTTGTTTTGATAGATAATTGGAGAATCTATGACTATGATAAAATAAATGTGATGATGCTTTGCTGATTTTTATTTCACATAAAAAAATACGATTACACAACATATGATGAAATCATGATGGAAGAAAAGGGAAAATAGGTATTCCAAATCATACCCAGATTTATCTTATCCTAGTGGAAGAGAAGAAAAGAATGATGCATATCGAAAAAGAATCGTACCCAGTACAATCATATATAGGAGGAATATAACAAAAAGGAAGCAGATTATCGTACCCAGAATGATCATACCCAGAATGATCATATCCATAATGATCGTTATTAAGATGATCATATCCAGGGAAATCGTACACAAAAATATTTTTCTATGGACAATAAAACATAGGCGGAGTTGGAAACAAACAAGGTAGTGGTTAACACAGGTCCATCGTACTTGGAAAACCATCATACTCATGCAGAGTCATTTTCAATAGAGACTGGTGAAAAAATAATTGATTAGAAGTCGATGAATATCATAATGATAGAGACCAATGAAAAATTTAGCCAACCATTTAATATGTTTGAATTCATATTTGAAGGAATGGAGGAAGAGATAGATAAACTCAACCTTGTTTCAAAATTTCTTCATCAAATGGTTAAAGAGTATAATCACTTTTTTTCCTTTCAAGTGAATTTTCAAGTGAGTTAGAGAAATAATGAAATACATATAAGTTTTTTAAAGAATATATGAAGGATTTTTCAGAATATGTTGTCAAGGGGGAGATTGAAATTCAAAATAATAGTTTTCTTCTATTGAAAGAAATAATTTTTTTAGAAATATGAGTTGTTTCCATTTCTTCATTAACTTTCACTCAATTAATATAGAGCTTTGTTTTGAAGAAATCAGATTAAGAAAATTAGAATCATGAATTGAAATCTGACTGGTATTTAAAATGATTTTTTTTAGAATAAATGATGATTTTATAATATTTGAGAAGAATCAAGACGCATTGATGAAGTCAAAATTCACCTAATATTTTAGTGGAAATTGAGATTTGGGTGAATTTATGTGAGAGGGAAATATTTTAAAATTCCCACCAAAACCTCTCAAAGGTCACCTATAAAAGTTTAAAAGTACATTGTACTTTTATGATGATCATTTTACTGTTCACTATAAAAGATAAAGAATCTCTATGTTTTCAGAGGGAATAATATGTTTCCATATTAACTTTTCTTTAATAATTTTTTGATGGATTGAAGTGAAAAATAAGAGACAAGGATGCAATGTTCTATTCAGTTGATCATTGTACTCAAGGATTATCATACTCAGCTAATTACCATATTCATCTTGCCAATTGTACTTGGATGATCATCATATCAAGTGGGATAATCAGATTATGTTTTCCATACTATGGTTTCAGGACTGAGGAATAATAATTTTTGATTTGTCCCAATAGTACTCATCTAGTGTTATATTTTTCATTTTAAGAAATCATACTGAGAAGAATCATAATCTGAAGATTGTGTTGATAGAATATTATTGAGGAGAATCATACAAAGAAGAATTGTATTGTGTATAATTGAACTCTAAAATATTATATTAGAAAAAACATACTATTAAAATTAGACTGAGTTTTCATGAAAAATTATCGAAATTTATTACCATATTCTAGGTATGAAATTAAAAAAAATTTGTAAAAGACTCCATTTGAGGAACTGAAAATAATCACATGTAAAATGCATTATTACACAAATGTTGGTTTACCCTATTTCTGATAAGGGGTTGTACACGCACTATTGGGATTTTTTACATAGTGCTATATGAGTGAAAGGGTATATCCTACTCATTGTAATCCAAGTATTGATTCCTAGTGGGTTGTGTGGTATTGGATAATTTCCATACCATACCAAGGACGTAGATATTCTTATTCAATAGTGGACCTTGTAAATACTTGTGTTCTTGTGGATATGTGTTTGTTTTATTTTCATAAAGGAAGTAAATCTTTAATAGGAGGAAAAATTTGTTTCATTTTCAAGGAAATATAAAAATTAAAATGTATCACTACATTTACCCTCCCCCTCTCAGTAATACAAATATCCTCACTAGGAAATTTCAGTTATATGAGGTCTTATACCCCTATGATTAAAATATTGAGCATGATCATTTATTTTTCTTTGATCGTCATTAATTTGAACTCCCTTCTCATATTCAAAAGAATGGATTTTAAATTATTTTCAGATTTTTTGACCGAACCTTGGTGCCCCATTCTTGATCATTGGACAAAAACGTGTGGATTATGATGTTTAAGACATTGTTATTGGTGATTTTCCCCCACCGTTCTTCGTGTTATTCATTGTTAGACAACATGGTCATGATTCGACATTTCTAGGGATGGTTCAAGTGTGACAAAACCCCTAGATTTATTTTGGTATCAAAAATGGCAGGTGAATTGATGAGTTTGGGATGGTTTGATAAACAGGTGGGTGTTGTTTAGTGAATGGATCGAGTCAGTACCACATCTGTATTTTGTGATTAAAGGTGGTTTGGGATCGAGTTGATAATACCTATTTTCCTGGTTAAAGAGTGAGAATGACATGTTGTGTAATGATATTGATTTAGAGTGAAGGACATGTATGGGATCTCATGGTAGTGTCTGCTTTCCATCAATGTGATGATATTTGGACTCATATCACTGATGAGGTGGTAAAATGTGGTCAATGTGATGAGAGTTAATTATTATTATTATTAATTATTAATATTAATGGCGATGAGTAGATAAAAAAGTATTTTCTATTATTATTATATTTAATAATAATGATAGTGGTGGCATAAAAGTGGACAGTTAATTAAATTAAATGATTTTAATTTAATAGTTAAAAATTGGTTTACTTAAATGGTTTTAATTAAATTAAATGAAATGTCAGTTTTTATTTTGATGGAATTAAATTGGGGGATCTTTTTTTAGAAGGATATTAATGTGATGAATGGGGTGTGATTCCTGGATAAGAGGGAATTGGTGGATTCAAGGGAATTATATTTTCCCTTAATATGGATTATTATATTAATAACTACAATAATATTCTAATAAATGGGATGAGACATTTTTGGGTGGAGGAGGAAACTACATGAAAAACAAAAGGAATCACCCTTTAAGCATAAATATTGAAAAAAGGGGATTGAAAACTAAAATAATAATATATTATTATTATTATTATTTTGTTGTCAAAACATAAACCCTACTGTAACTCTTTCATACAATTTCTGATTGATGTACTGTCAGTGGAAGTGTGACCTTGGAATTGAGACAATCATTTTAAGACTGATGTTGGATACCTCTTTTTGACCCCTACCTCAGGTCGATGAAATTGTAATGACCTAATGTTTTATCAATGGAAATTCCTTTCTTACAAATATGTCATATAATCACATGAAATCACAACACAATGAAAAAATAAGTATTATGTGACCTCTAAACAAAATATTGTCACCTCTGTGATTTGAATTTTGAAAATCTGACTTACACGGTTGGGATCAGTAAGATGTTTGGAAGTTTGGAGATCAATCCTTGTTCCATGACTAAAGTTTTCCCAAATATCTCCCTAATAACCTCCTCCACGTTCAAAATTCCATAGTCTCTTCAAAATACCAAATCCTCTCCCCTTAAGAGGCTCTCATGGAAGATTGATTCAAGAGGTAAGTTCATCTTTTCAATTCTTTAACTTTATTTTCAAGTTCATTTGTTTTATTTTCTATCCAAAACACTCCTCATCCAAATGTTATAAAAAATCAAATACCTTATATGTAATGGAATGTTGTTATGATAATGGAATAAGTTATTATCATCTAACATTTCCCCTTATTTTATACGAAAGAAACCAAAACATCATCTGAGATGTGTTAATTTACCACATTCAAGGACGACGGGTTATCAATTTATTTTACCATATTCAATTCTGGTCATGAACCCATTTTTATGGTTGAACCAGAATATTAAATATGTATTTTATCTTATTTTATTTTCTATAATCTTTTATCTCACGTGATTTAAATAATGATACAAAACGAGTTAATTATGAACAAAATCACCAAATTAATCCAAGTGTTTATCATTAATGTTTTATATAATGATGCAACTTCACTCCAAGTAACCAAATAAAATTTACAACCATGTAACCTTATTAATGTTCAATAATAAAATATAACTCCAATTATGGTTTCTACCAAAAGCATTGGGATATAATCCACAATGATGTTTGTAACCTTGTTAAGACCTTTTTTATTCATGGATATCTACCTCATGGAATCAATTTTCAATTTATAACTTTAATACATAAGGTTAAAAATGCCTCAGAGATCCATCAATTCATACCTATTTCTCTGATTAACACACTTTATAAGATCATTAACAAAATTATTGCGAATAGACTTGTTCCTATTTGCAATAAAATAGTCTCATGGAATCAGTTTGGTTTTATTAAAGGAAGGTCCATCCATGACTGTATTTGTCTTGCCTTCGAATGTACTAATAGTTTAAATAAAAACACTAGAGGGGGGTGTGTGGCCATCAAACATGATATCAAAAAGTCTTTTTACACCATAGACTAGAATTTTATTTTCAAATTCTTAAAAAAACTTTGTATTTCATGATTAATTCATTAGAATACTTAAAACGTTATTTATCTTAGCTTTTATTTCTATTCTGATTAATGGAACCCCTAGAGGTTTTTTCAAATTCTATAAAGGTGTCAGGAAGGGAGACCCTCTTTCTATCATCCTCTTTGTTATTGCTGAGGATTACTTAAGTAAACTTATCAATAATCTGGTTGATCAAAGTAAGCATAAGCCTATGCAATTTTCCAAAAACCTTAATACCCCTACCCACCTTTTATATGCAGATGATGTCATCCTGTTTCTCAAAGGGGATCAAAAAAAATATTCATGTCTTCAATCAAGCTCTTAATCACTCTGAGGAAGTCTCAGGACAAGCGATTTCATGGAATAAATCAAATGTTTTTTTTGGAAAGAGATTTCCTGAAAGAAGGAAATATAACATTACCACTTATTTTGAAATTAAAGAAGGACTTTTACCATTCACTTATTTGGGTGTCCCAATATTTTGGGGTTGTACTAAATCAATATACTTTTCTAATATCATTGATAAAATCATAAATTAACTCTCTACTTAGAAAGGTAAATCTATCTCCATGGCTGGAAGAATATGTTTGGGAAAATCAACAATTGTCTCTAAAATGGTCTACTCTATTATGATTTATAAATGGCATGTTGGAATCTTTAGGAAAATTAATACTTATATTAAAAACTTCATTTGGACGGGAAGTATTTTTGAAAAGAAACTTTTCACTATCCCTTGGAAATCCTGTTGTAAACCCCTTGATAAAGGTGGCATTGGTATAAAAATTTTAAAGTTGATCAATAATTCTCTTCAATCCCATATTACATGGAGTATTATTAATTGTACTTATAAAGCTTCTGAATTCTTGAACCATATATTCCTCTTTAAACTCTTAAAAGGGAATTTTAATTTCATCAACTCTTCGATCTGGCCTTCTATTAGGGACGCGTACCACAAGATCATGGAAAATTTTAGATGGATGGTTAGTGCTAGTTCTTCCATTAATTTCTGGTGTAAAAAATGGTGTGGTAACCCCTTGATATCATTGTTTCCTCCTAATATTATTCCTACAGATACTATTCATTCTATAAAGTATGTCTTATAATTTCATAGACATGAATTCTCTGAAAAAATTGCGCAGATCATTGATAATCACCCTTTTTCTTCTAATGGTAACTTCCTTGTTTGGGAACCTGCATCAAATGGTATCCTAGACTCTAAAAACTACTACAATCATACATTTTCTAGAAATCAATCTAATTATCAATGGTTGAGTAAATTTAACAAGACTTGGATCAAACCTTCTAGTCTCACCCTTATTTGGCACATTCCTCATAATAGATTGCCTATTGAAGCCGGTCTGTAAACTTTTGGCATACAACTCAACTCTAAATGTCACTTGTGTAATCAGCACAGATAGGATTCTAATCAACTTTTTTTGTCTTGTGCGACGGTCTCTGCTTTATGGAATTATGTTCTTGGATTATTTAATTGCAGATGGCCCTTATCTGACTCTATTTGTTTGTTTTTAAAAAAAATTCATTAGAAATGAAGCCCCTATACAGGTTAAAAATATTTTTCTTGCAGCAGTGGAGGAACTCCTGCATGAGATCTGGTACGTTAGAAATGATCTTATTTACAATAAACACTCATTTAGTCTTAATGCAGGAAAATCTCGAATTTTTATTGCGATTCATGAAGCTTCTTCAATTCAAAAAGACATTTGCAACAACTCAGTTGGTGACTTTGAGATCCTTCGTCATCTCCGTGTGCCTGGCATATACCCAAAGCCCAAACATTCCTTTGAAGTATTCTGGAAATCACTGATGCCGGTATGGATCAAAGTTGACGTTGATGGTGCTTCTAAAGGCAATCCAGGCCCTGCCAATTGTGGTTCCATCTTTCGAGACTCAGCTGGCCAGTGTTAGGGTTGCTTCTATGTTGGATGTGGACATTCTTCATCTCTGGAGGCTGAAATGTTGGGGTTCATCCAAGATGTTGATTTTTCACTTCAAAGAGGTTGGAGAAAGCTTTGGATTGAAAGTGATTCTACCACTATCATTCATTCCATCTGGAATGGCAACATTCATCTTGCCTGGCCGCTTACCAAACATTGGATGAATTGTCTAAACTCACTCCATTGGATTGATTACAAAGCTACTAATTCCTACCGTGAAGCGAATGCTATTGCAGATGCTCTTGCTAAAAAAGGAATACATCAGAGCATGACTTGGCTGGACACTCTTCCAGCTGACTTATTATATCTATTTGATAGAGATTGTAAAAAAAATCTCAGCCTTCTGACTTTTGTAATCTTTTTTCTTATCAATTATTTGTGATTTGGCCTTTGACCAAACCATTACCTTTAAAAAAATTAATGAACCTAATTTAATTATTAAGGTCATTGAGTTCAAAAAAAGAACAACATCAGACTTAAGGTAAGGGATCCTCTCTATTTCACTTTTATTCAAGAATCTCCTCTTTGTTATGCCCTTCCGTGTAAATAATAATATTGGGGTATGATTTATCACCACCCTAATACATCCCAAATTATTTATAAAATATTATAAAACCCTTTATCTCAAATCAATCCCTCATAATTGCACTTGATACCATACTGATATTCTGAAACAGATTCTACCAGAACATCTTATATTCCTTCGGGTTGATCTATCTTTCTTTTCATCCAAATGAAGTTGTCTCGGACTTTTATGTTCAACATATAAATACTTTTTTATATTCTCCAACCTCATGTTTCAAGATCAATCCCTCATTCTCCTTCAGGAATATACATGTTTTTAAGTGATTCCCTCCTCAATACTTCTGGATAAGAAATCTTGTTTTAAGATAACTTCCTGAATTCTTACCCAATTTCAAGTGCACTAAATCCTTTGTTTTAATCCAGCATAGAATTAATAAAATTAGTATTATTATTATTAAAACCTTCTTGTTTCATTTCTAGTTTTATATAAAATATTGTTCACTTTTCTATTTAAAAGGCTCTATAGTATTTTCCTTAAAACTACACAAAACTGTTTTAATGCTAAATTTTATTAAATAATTTTCATACATGTTGTAACTTCTAAATGAAATAACTTATCATGATTCCTGACTATATTCCCTTATTAATTTCCATGTATATTTTAGCTCATTTCTTTTATTAACACTCTTATGATACACCTATTTGTTTTGCTTTATGACATGATTATGGTACCCAATTCTTTCCATAGATAACCCTTATGTTTATATGAGTTGATTATGTATGATTATTTATGTGGAAACATATTTATAAAAATTTAATATGGTTTCACCCAGATAGCATTCCAATGCATTGGGTAATGTTTTTTCTCCTGACACATTATGTGTGATGGTCTTGGCAGTTAGCCTTGGCTTGTGCTACCATGTGTGACGGTCTTGCCAGTAAGCCTTTTCTTGTGCTACCATGTAGAATGGTCTTGGTAGTTAGAATTTACTGAGGTTAAACTCATGTTTTATTCTACTTCAACATTATTTTTACTCCTTTTTTATAGTATCCCATTTTTATACATTATGATTTGACATGTTCCATGAATTTTTTTTTGTTTTTCCATGCCTTCTAACCCATGTGCTATAGATTTATTACTATGTTTTTCCCTTACTTGGATTTTATCTTATCCATTTATTCATGTTATACTTATGTCATCCTATGCAGTTTTATGAGAAAAATGGAAAATAGGATCTCAATTTGATGATTAAATGAAGACATGTTTTATTTAGTCCCTTGTTTTCAGTTTTATGTACCTAGTCTTCCAAGAAACTATAATTTGCAATCCTTGGCTTGTACTCTAATGTATAATTATGCTTCAAATCTTGTAATTTTATATTTAAAAGGATAGGGTCACTATAATTGGTATCATAGGATGGTCTAGTTATTTTTAGAGATTATGAATAGATCACTTTAGTGAGAACCTTAATGATGAGACTAAGTAGAATAAAACACCCCTAAATTTTGGTAAGCATAGATTAAGTGGTTTATCAAGAAAATACATCGATGTATAAATACAAAAATGTAGAGGCATCTCTAGAATATATGTATATAGAGGTAAAACCTGAAAACACCACTTTGAGCTAGACTCGAACAGAAACTGGTGCACGAAAATGGGTCTTGTTTCACTCTGGGTTTGACACTCCTGGGGGATATGCTTTAGTAAATTAATGATCTTGGTACAAACCATTTTTAAGGGAATGAAAAAAACCCATAATAAGATAATATAATAAATATATCAAGGAAAAACTAGATTTATATATAAGGGAAAGACCATGGAAAAGATACTCATGATCAAAATCAATAGATAAGGATGAAATCCAAATCTTAGTCAATATATGACATAATGTTCCACTATCATGGAAATCCTAGAAACATCAATTGAGAGTGTTGGATGATGAAGTTATAATAGAGTAATCCTAGAGGAAAACCCCAAAACAATGATGATAGATTCATCAATAAAGTGATCATTATTTTTTAGGAAGAAAATTTCAAACTTTTAATCCAAGACTCTATATGAGTGAATGATTTTGGATCCTTCTATGATGTTATGTAAATATGAGATTTCTTTCTATCTTTTACATTTTGGAGTTTATGACATGTGATCATGATAAATTATTGTTCATACAAATTAATGGTGTTGGAAAAAATTTTCAAGAGACTAATGTTGGGTGTAAGATACCATTAAAGGATGTGAGTCATGTTCCTGATATTCTCTTCAAAATAATATCCACTAGAATTATCAATGGTTATGGATACCTCAATTATTTTGATGATGTTATATAGAACCTTACTAAAGGTAATATTGTAATTTCTAATGGTAGAATATATACTTCCCTTTACGTTATAGTTTCTAGATTGTGTGTAAAATAAATCAATGTATCAAGAATATTAGTTCCTGCAGAAGTGTGAAATAGGTGTCTTAGTCATATGAGTGAAGGGGGAATCAGAATTATTTCAAAGAAAGAACTATTATTAGGAATAAAATATAAACATTTTGATACGTGTGTTGATTTCATCCTAGGAAAACATTAGAGAGTGTCTTTTAATGATTATTAATTCTCTAGAAGAAAATAATTTTTTATATGTCATAAACTAATGTCTGAATGATAAGTTCCAAGTATATGATAGGTTCTATTTATTTTGTTAAATTCATTGATGATCACTCAATAAATGTTTTGTCTTTTTATTTGAAAATTAAATATCAAGTGTAGTATTATTTCAAGAAGTTTAATGTGATGGTGCAAAGAGAAACAAACAACTGATTGAAGTGTTTACATCTAGATAATTGAGGGGAGAACCATACCCCATTTGAGGAATACTATATTAGTTTTACAATTATGATAGAAATATCCGTACCAAATACTCCTAAACATAATGGAATTGACGATAGGATAATATAACCATCTTTGAGATATTCAAGTGTATGTCCAGGCCCCCATAGCCCTATATCTCCTACCTGTTTTTGTATTTCGGATGTTATGTTCTTTCTTGAATAATAAAATAAAGGAATTGATTGAAGTGTATGTTCTCGAATGAAAATATTCCAAACACATTTTTGGGGGAGGTAATGATGACCATGGTTGATATTATCAACCTTTATCCACTTTTACACTAAATTTGGACATACTAGAAAGGGTATGGAACGGTAAAGAAGTTTCATCCAATCACTTGATAGCATTTAGTTTCATATAATGTATACATATCTAGAATAATGTTATGGGAAACTTGATATAAAGGGAACACCTTGAATGATTTTAGGATATACTCATGTGTTTTTTAACTACTGACTCTAGGATCCTATCAGTGATAGGATATTCAGAGATAGATATGTGGTATTTCATGAAGATCAGGCAGTTGAAGATTTTTCAGAATCCATTAAATCCTAAGAATCCATGGTCTATGGAAATTCCATTCAATCAGGAACCAGGCTCACCACCATTAGTTTCAAATATTAGATGATAGATTCTAGACCCTGATTATACATCACTACTAGGTAATATGTCTCTATCTTTTGAAATGTCTCCACTATATGATATTTTGGACCATATCCTTCCCGAATCCCAATTGACGAGATCCACCTGAGAATAGAAACTGATCCACATAAATTCACCACATATGTGATTATAATTAATTGGGTAGGGATAAGATAGTTATGATTATAAGGTAATGAGTTACCAAAATATTGAATGATAAAATGCTAGATAATAGGAGATGTGGTCCATATACAAAAATCCTAAATTTCACCTAGTAAATCTAACACATGGAAAAAATTCACTTAAGAACATATGAGTTTACAAAGATAATGGTGAAAACTCATAGCCATGTTATAGAACCAGGATAGATATGAGGAGATTCAGTCAAAAGAAATTTAATTAATTTTATGAAATTTTTTCTCTTATGGTAAAAATGACTTCCATAATAGTTGGTAGATTAAGAAAAAGTTTTATATAGGAGGTTTTGAAAGTAGATGTTATGACTACATTATTACATGGTGTTCTTGAATAAGAAATATAAATGGAGAATCCATATAGATTTTAGGTGAAAGGTAAAGAAAGCATTGAATATATACGTAAGAAAATTTTACATGCACAGAATCAAACACAAAGACAATGGTATATGAAGTTTGACTTATTCATAAAAAATGAGTACAAGAGAATAAGTATGGATCACTGTATTTTCATAAAATAGTTTTATGATGGTTATTTAATTATTCTACTAATTTATTCTAAATATGTATTGATAATTTTAAGGTTTATCACAAAAATTGATAGGTTGAAGAAGTATTTGAACAAGTCTTTTTAAATTGAGGACCTTGATGGTGCTACTCATGTTCTGGTAGTAATGAATACCCATGAAAAGAGGAATCATATGATTTAGAAATATGGGGAATATTATGATTAGAATGTTCATGAAATATTCAACATGAATAAGGAAAATTCATTTAGTATTCCAATTGAGAGTCATTTCAGACTAACCCCAATCCAAATTCCATCTATTGAAGATGAGAAAGTTTAAATGGTGAAGGTTCATTATCACTCAGTAGTTGGTAGTCTCATGTATTCCATAGTGTGCACCAAAACAGATATTAATGATGTTTTTGTTTCTCTTATTAGATTCATATCAAATTCATGAAAGGATCATTGAGAAATAGTTAAATATATATTGAAGTATCTCTAAGGTATATGCAATATTTATTTTTGTTTTAGATGTGATAAATCTATTTTGTAAGGATATATAGGTGAAAATATTGTTTGAGATATTAAAATTATTAAATCCATATCTGGATAATGGAATTCATTTTTAGATGAAGTACTGTCATAAAAATCATGACTTCCTATGTGTGAATCATTTTCTTCCAGAAGATAAGATAATATTATAATAATTGAAGGTTGAAAGAGGATACTATGGATGAATAAATTTCTATATTAGTTGCAATGGACCCATGGGAATTATACTCTCTATTTTGATAGTTTGAGATATATTCATCTCATCAAGAATGAATATCGTAATGCAGTAAGATGATGAGAACCATAAAGTAATAGAAAATATTCATAAATATCATAATGTAGTCAAATGATGTACTATTATTGGGGAACATAGAAAATAGATTATCAGATGTGAGAAGTCATAAAGGGATGAAACTTATTCTCATGAAGTATTCACTTGGTGATCTCCATGATAGTATATTAAGATAACATACCTGCGAATAGTAATTTTTCATGTTCTGGTTTCATCGTAAATTCTTATCTACAAGCATGTGTAGTGGTCCCTAGATTTTAATATTATAATTAATACATGTCCGGACTCACACACTTAGATTTATTCATGAATACTGGCATGCTATATGTTGGCGGTAATTAGGGTACATTGTGTGTGTTGGGTGTGTAATGAATGACATGTTAATATTATATAAGTTGAGGAAGGATTTTTCTATTAAATATTAATGGATTTTCCTGTCTCACCCCTTTTTTTGGAATAAAATTGTTCCATTACACTTTTTTTCCATGGTGTATCAATGTGTTTATTTTATATAGTCAATGAAAGGCGTATCGAGCACATAGGTAGATGACACAGATATGAAACCTACATGATGTGATATTGAGACAAAGGGATTATATTACACAATGGGTGTTCATATATTTTTTTTGAAGTTGTGACTTTATTTTCATTATCATGTGTTCCTGGTCCCATTTTTAGATAGTAATCTTTGACATTAAAAAATCCTACCTAATTTCAATAAGAAATAATCCCATAGGGTTACACAGTAAGTGTTTTTATTGATATCAATTAAAACCTATTTTAATTAAATTATTATAATAAATATTATTCTCAAGACCAAGGGATAATATTATTCAAGATTTATTGGTCAAAAATATTTATCGATGAGTAAAATATTTAATTAAATATTTATTTGTGTATTAAATAAATTATGAGGATGAGGAAATGACCAAGACTATGTCCATTGAAAAATATTAATTTACCATCTAGTAAAATTATACTTATCGTTTTCCAAGTTAGTGCACCCCATAAAATAATAATAATATTATTATTATTATGTGGAATTAGGTTTGTTAAATATTATTACATTAATTAAGGGAAGGTATGCAATTAATTATTTTTTAACCTAAAACTTAGATCTATAAATAGATGGTTATTTATATTATATTAGATTAATAAATATTTGATTATTGAGAATCATTTTGAAAAATAGACTTCTCTATATATTTTTTCTTCTATCCTTCTCTACATAATGGGAATAATTTATTCAATTTTGAAGGATATTAGAGTGATAAAGATGAACAATGTAAGATAATGGATTCATTTCACTATCACCTGAAAATGAATTGGTGTCACATAGAGATCAATAGAATACATGTAAATCACCACTAGATGGATTCAGCACATGAATTTATATAGCATAATGAATGTAATCTTAAAGGTTTTTTCAGAACATCGTCAACTTCATTAAAAAATGATCTTAATATGAGGTAATCATTTCTTCAGATCTATATAAATTAATTAGAAATTTAATATTCAATATTATCTATTGGGATTATAGGGAAATTTATATTAAAATAATTTTTAATATGACTCCCGCCAAAGGATATTAGCCTATGGAAAGAACCTTTACAATTTTTGTCCCATGATGGTAACCCTTGAACATCAAAAAACATCAAAATTCAAATGCTTTGTGGAAACCATTGAAGGAATGTCCTTTATTTGGTATACTATTTTAGAATACCGGTCTATAAAATAATGTAAAGATCTCTATCAATAATTACTTTAACAATTCATCTCAACACTATGAAAGTTTATGATACTCACCCTCTAAAAAATTTTAAAAGTGGGAGATTGATAGAGTCTTCGATTTCATTTCTAGGTGTAAGGGTTTGAATTAATCGCTAATCTTGCAGCTTCATCAAGAAGAATTGTGGGGTCTCTATATCGAAAACCAAAATGTTGATTTGTTGATTCCGGCCATTCTTATGAAATATACATGTGGGTTTGGAGACCTTTTCATGGTTTCCCAAATATTAGAGGACTCTATTTTGTTAAACATGGACAATTCTCGACCAATCCTATAAGTTCAAGGAAAGATAATGAGTAAAGTGGAAGGTGTGATAATCACCCTTAAGATAGATCCTACACTGCATCGACCTCCAAATTTCACACCCTATCACATAACATCTCCTCCAAAGTGGAAACAACAAAAATATTATCATAAGGACAATAGAGGTGAATATATATTAAACCAATTTGAGGAATGTAAGAATATGTTTTATTCTTTTCAAAATGAAAAATATTCCAAATACATTATAGAATACATGGAAAAAACATTTTAGAATTTACAAATCCCAGGAGACCTGATCAGGTTTTCCATTATGGACATCAGAACTATTTCCATTTTCACTGAATGTTGGGCCATACCATTTAGTGTTTACTTGTTTTTAAAGACATTTTTAAAATGATGATTGATTCTGGGAAGGTGAAATTATGAAAAACACCTACACAAGTGGATTGTGTTTCCATACCCATCCCATAGGAAAAAGGTAATTAGTATGATTATTTTAAAAAGGGTGTACAAAATTTCATAAATTGGATGACTAGAAAGGAGATTAACCAAACTCATTCCATCCTCAAGGAATATTTGAAACAACGAACTTTGCCCCTAGTATCTTCTACCCCAACTCGACTAACTTCCTCATCTCTATAATTCTTCGAGAGTGAATATTCCAAGAAACAATGTAATCGGAGAAATAAAAACCAATAATAGGAATATGACCTATTATGGAATACAATTTATATCTTAACCCTCTCCGACATTATGCCCAGAGTCTGTAGGTGGTGGGCACCGTCCCATCAAACAGAATCATGGGCACTGCCCCATCAAACATAACACTCATTAGATAAATACATTCTATTTAGATTCATTAATTACATCCATCTAATAGACTCTGTTTCCAATTATGAGTGTTTTTATGATCCTAAGTTCCCTATAGATTTTATAGGAAACAAAGGTATAGAAAATTTGACCCAAGTAATTTGGGTAATTCATGATCATGGATGAAATCAGTACCCTAACCACATCCCCTATAAAGCTATTTATTATATCTTATATCACTAGAGAACACTTCAAAAATACCAATAGGGACATGAAAATCCACCCTCATTCAGAAATTGTATTCCAAACATGATTGTTTTAGAAGATCAACTTGAGTGGGTGGAATCTTTTAATTACCCTTAATGAGTAGGTAGAATAAGTCAACCTAACCCCCAAATGATAGGAGTTCCTTAAAATCATGTTCAACAACTCGACCATCCTATATCAAGAAATTCATCTATGAAAGCACTTTCTATGGAATGTCCTAATTTTTGGAAACATAGAGCATTAGCTGAAAAATATTTCATCTTGAAAAAATTTTCCCTAATACCAACAAAGTTTTCAATCTTAGATGCTCTCATATTATCAAAATAACTATATTAATTTCTCATAGATGGCCTGATAACCCTCAAATGATTGTAACTAAGGTTACCAATACTAAATTATATCATGTAGAGATCAATCCAAAGGAATTCAACCTAATATTCTCTTTCACGGTGTAAAGTAAGGATGTTTTTATACCCCAAGAATGGCCAAAAGGCCTTCTTTTTTATTTGATTTTTGGTTAATCCCCCTTTTAAATGTTGAATGGGAACCCTTAAATAACTCATAATCCCAAGGCACAAGGCCCATACATGACCTAAAACATGACCTTAAATTCACAAGTCCTGACACACTTGAAATAGTCCCTCCTTAGCATTTGTATCTTCAAAGGGCTTAGCTCCCCACCTAGAATGGATGATCAGATATCATTTCCCCATGTAGAGATGTCTGGTGTGTGGTTCATATGGTATTTAGAATACCCTCTCATTCTTTCAATCAGGTTATCTTTGCTCTGGTGGTTTCTATTTTTCTCATAATCCTTATCTAGGCACCCTCATGTGTGGTAGGAGTCAAACATACTCAAGTCTGAAAGATTCAACAATTGCATTGTAACAAATCTGATTTATCCCTATCCACCCTAACAATTCATGATTATGATAATAAAAAAAAGAATCCCCATGGAAAAATAAAAAAACAGGCTCAATTCAAGGACCTTTAATCCAACTCTAAATTCCTAGTCATTCCAAAGGATACCGCTTTCAAAATCCTATGAGTAAGTCCTTGGTTGCATCAACTTGCATCAATCCCTTAATCATACCACCAGTGTATCATATATTATATCAACAGAAAAATTGGAAATTTTCATAGTGACAAGCCTCTATTTGAGTCTTTTGAATGAAAATAGATAGGCATAGTATTTTACCAAAGGGATGGGAAAAAACCCATGATTGGTGATGTTGCTCAGGTTACTACCCCAAACAGTCTCAAAATAACCACATTTATCCCATTTAATGACATTAGTAATGAGTATGTATTTTACATTAACCAACTTGATTGTGTGAGTTCATATATGAGTATGTGTGCATTGATTTTCATGATATTTGTTTCCTTAGCTGTTCCAAATAATAAAATCAAAGTCTCTGACCTCCAAATTAATGGAAACACCGTAGGTGATGAAGTCCCCGGTCATGATCCAAGTATCACGGAAAGGGTGAGGGGTGAATTAGTGATATATTTTCATTTTATTCTTCCTTTATTTTTGAAACAACCTTTACTAATTTTTAAAGAATTCTTTTAGTTCTGAACGCAAAAACCAACAAAAACACAATATTTACAAGGTTCACTACTCAATAACAATATATGTGTCCTTGATATGGTACAAAAATAATCTAGTACCACAAAATCCATGAGAAAAAAATCCTTTTATGTAGAATACAATGAGTAGGATATTCCCTTTCACTTGTGTAGTACATGGGAGATAATCCTGAAGTCTGTGGGCACCCTTTTAGCAAAAATAGGGTAAATCAATATCTCTGTGATTCTTGAAAAACATTCTCAAATATGATATTTGAAAAAAACCTATTCTCATTCCTATCCATAAGATGATAGGAAATAACTATACTTTGTAATAATACTTATTTTTATACCCCAATCATGTCTTGATCCACTTGAAATAACTTCTCACTTAATTTGGGTACTCAAATCTTCATCTCACAGAGCTCCTTTGTATAGCTCTTCATAAAGCTCCTAGCTTCGCAAAGCACTCTATTTCGAAAATCTCTCTAGTTTTAAAATCTCACTATATTGTAGATATAAACATTCTGCAGAGCATTGATTTGTCTTTAAGAAGTTCACTTCTTTCACAAATCTCAACAGCTCACCATGAAGCTCCATTCCTTTGCAGATCTCACTGTCATCGCAAAGGTCGCTTTCTCCGCAAACCTTGTTTGTAATTTGAGAGGTCTAAAATTTTCATTATGTCTCTCTACTTTTCTTGAGGGGGTAAGGTCCTATTTATAGGTGTTTTCCACTAACTCTACAACCTTCCATCCACCTTAGTGCCACAATAGCACCAAATTTCAATGCTCTAAATTTTTTTCTGAAATTCACTCTATTTTTCAAAGCACCGTGACTATTTTCTAGATTTTCAAATATCGTTGTAATTTCAAAGAAATATATAAAATACTTTGCACCGTTGTGATCCTCTTCTTTCTTTTCTTCCACCATAATGCTTGTAATCTTCACCACCGCAATTCTCACCTACAATTATTCTTTCCTCACCCATTCAGAAAGCTCATCTTAATCAGAAATAACAATGTCTATATTCTTCATGTATTCAAAAAATCTTATTTATGAATCCCATATTCATTAAATTCATGAATTTTCCATGTTCTAATTAGATCTTCAAGGAAATCCACTTTTTTACAATGCTATACACACTCTTTATTTTGGAAACCAATAATTTAGATAACACTGGAAAATTGCTCCACCATAGACACTTGCTTCTATAAGACCAACCATACTAATTGACCACATCTTTTCTCCCCCTTTCCTTAATAATGCCTTCATAACAAGTTCTCCAAAAAAATTATGATCTTGGTGTAATATAGACTAGAAAATCATCATCATCTTTTCTCTGGAATGTACTTTTACTTTCCTGTCTTTCCTAACCCACTTACAGAAAGTGAAGTGATTTCCTTTCTTCTCAAACCTCCTTGAAAATGAAAGACAATACTTCATGCATCAAAAAACTTCATCATCCAAATTGGTCCCAATAATCTCCACCTCTGGATTTTTTTTCAACTAAGATTCATAAATCACTAAACTTTGAAACCTAGATCAATGGGTCACTTACAATAATTATAATCCTACATGAGATAACTCATTGTAGGAAACAAAAAATATTGAAACCAAGACCATGTTGTGCAAAATTAGTGACTATAAAACAAAATCACTTCAGTTTTCCTCTTCAACCTTCTTCACTTCATCAAAAATTCTTGCAATAAAAAAAATTTCCTACAACTAATCTACAACAATTCTGCAACCATTCCAAAAAATAGTAACAATATCTCACTCACTTACATTCTAAATTCACAACATACCAATAACTCCACCTTTATGCATTCCTACATAAGGATAGATTTATGAATATTATCCCCATTGAAAAAACTATCCAAAGGTATGATGATAGAGGGGATAGAAACTCATACCTCAATATTGATGAGAAGGACGTTGGACAATAATGTTCAACCTCAATTTTAAAAATGGTTCCTTTGGAAAAGGTTTTTTGAATATATAAGCAACTTATTCTGATGTAGTAATATACTCTAGCTTTAACTCATTCTTCTCCACATTTTCTTTGATGAAGTGGTACATTATTTCAATATGTTTTGTACAAGAATGTTCCACCAGATTCCATATAATATTGATTTCACTTTTATTGTCGCAAAATAAGAGAAAAGGTAGCTTCACTTCAACAATTAGATCTTCCAACTGAGTCTTAATCCATATTAGTTGGGTGGAAGCTTGAGTAGCAGCAACATACTTGGATTTACCTATGCTAAGAAATAATAAATTCATTTTTTTCTTATGCCAACTAACACCAATTTTTTCCAAAAAGTAAACTCCACTAGATGTATATCTTCTATCATCAACATTTCCTTCCCAATCTACATCTGAATACCTGAACATATCAATATTCTTTGATCCATAATACCTGATTCTAAATTTTTTTGTGCCTTTGATATATCTTATAATTATTTTTCTAGGAATCAAATGTGGTTATTTGGGAGCACTTTGAAATATTTTACATAAGATAACAGCATAGACTGTGTCTAGTCTTGAGGTAGTTAGATATAATAGACTTCCAATCAGCTTTCAAAACGATTTTTGGTCAACTTCCTTAACTTCTCTATCTTTAAACAACTTGGTTACCACTAATATTGGTGTGGAAACTAGTTTTGAATTTTCTATAAAAAAATTATTCAGAAGTTCTTTAGCATAATTTTCTTGAGACAGAAAAGTGTGATTCTTTTTCTGTGAAATTTTCATCCCAAGAAAGTATTTCATTTCTCCCAACATGGACATCTCAAATAACTTATTCATCTCATAAAAAAATCTTTCACTTCATCTTCCATCATTACCAACAAAGATAATGTCATCGACATAAAAATTACAATCAGAGAGAACTCCTGACATTCCTTTATGTAATGATTATTGTCAACTCTTCCTTTCCTAAAATTAATTTTCCATAAGAAAGTATCCAATTTTGAATACCATTCCCTTGGTGCCTGTTTTAGCACATACAAATCCTTCTTCAACCTTCACACATAACTTTCATCCTTCCCAATAACAAATCCACAATTTTTATCAATGTAAACTTCATCATCAAGATCACCATTCAATAATGCAGATATTACATCCATTAGAAAGATTTTGTAACCATGTTGTGCAGCAATAGCAGTAAGGATTCTGATTTTTTCTAAGAATGATACCAGAGTAAAGGTTTCATCAAAATAAATACCTAAAATTTTAGAATACTCTTTTCCAACCAATAATTCTTTGTTACTTATCACTTCCCCGTCATCAATCAGCATGTTCTGGAAAACCCACTTTGTACCGATAATGTCTTACTGTCCAGCTTGGGTTCAAGTTCCAAAGTAACATTCTTCTTTATCTTAACAATCTCATCATTCATAGCTTAAACCCATTTTGGATGCTCAAATGCTTCATTTACATCATTCAGTTTATCTTTTTAATAGATAGAAGTGTGTGTAATACAATTCGTTGTTCTTCTTATTTGAACCCTCTAATGTTGATCTCTAATAATTCTTTGAGCCTCCACTTGTTTCCTCAACCTTTCATGAGCTATTTGATTTTCTTTTTCATCACTTGTGATTGCTGAGTCCGATTCCTCTTATTGAGTAGGCTTAACACAGTCTTCAGTATTATCAGAATTGTTAACGAAATATTATATATCCTTCTCAACTTCCACATAGACTTATGACTACTTTTCTTCATCAACATTTTCAACAAAATTCTATTCTACAGAATTAATAATTCTTTGTATTTATTTTTTTACACATCTATGTCCACTTTTTTATAGAGAATAGTGAATAAAATTTCCATCATCTCCACTTTTCTCAAGCTTTCCAAGGTTTCCACCTTTCCTCTTTATAACACATGGACTCCCAAAAAATATTAATTGTTTCAGACATGGAGTTTTTCCATATAACATTTCATATATATTCATATCAAATATTGGCCTATAGAAACATCAGTTTTAAATATGCATAGTAGTGCTCATGTCTTGCCTCCAGTAATAATGAGAAAAAACTATGTTCAATTAACATAGTTCTCTGCATTTCTACCAGACTTCTATTCCTTCTTTTAGAAAACTCATTTTGTTGACGTGTGTATGGTGAACTGAACTCATGCTGAATTCCATGATTCTCAAGATAACTTTCAAACTCTTCATTATTATACTCACCACCATTATTAGTTCTCAACTTCTTCACTGAATACTCACATTTTTTCTCTCCTTTCTTCCTGAAACTCTTAAACATTTTTGGATCATCTCACTTATGTCTCATGTACATAACATAAGTAATGAGAGTAAAGTTGTCAGTGAAAGTAATGAAGTAATTAAATTGATTTGTATATTTATTTCTCAGTGGTTCACAAATATCAGAATGTATATGTTCCAAGGGTCATTTTGATTGAATGTCAACTCTCCTATGCATAGAGTTCATAATCTTACTTTTCTCACAACTAGTGCAACACCAATCTCTTTTTCTTGATAAATCATGCATATATTGTAAATTTTCCCACTTTGATAACTTTCACATGTTTCTATGACACATATATCCCAGCCTTTTATGCCATAACTGATTTTCATCCACCACACCCATCTAACAATAGTTTTGTACTTCACCAACATGGAACAAGTTTCCTTTTGTACGTTGGCCTCTTATAACTACCTTTCAATCATATTCTTTTTTCACAACAAACCAATCATTTCTGAAGATGATTTCTTTTCCCTCATCACATAGTTGTGACACACTTAGCATGTTGTGTTTCTGCCCATCAACATATAATGTTTTCCAATATGTCATCTTTTTTGTTTCAAATGATGGATGATCCAACAGCTTTGATCCTTATATATTCATCATTTCCAAATTTCACTATTCCTTTTATAAAATATCTCGCATTATTTAACAACATGAATTCTCCTATCATATGAGATGAACAATCACTATCAAGGACCATGGTCATTCTCCTTTCATAGCTTTCAAATTGGTTTCAACAACAATAGATTTATTTTCATCCATTTCTTCAACTTTTTGTTGTTCTTCCTACAATTTCCTAGCCAGGTAAATATGTTCTGGACAAAAAACTAATAACTCATTATTTTTGTACCTACAATATCACTCTTTATTAGACTTAACAATCTCTAGATTATATGAATTTTTTTAAAAAAATTCTTATTCTCGTAACATAATCTGGGACTCCTTAGCAATATGTCCAGGTCGATCACATATTTCAAACATAGTTTCTAGTGGTTAGAACATATTCTCAATTTTCACACCAACCATGTCAAATGTCTTCTAGACATTATTTTGAGGTGTTTTCCTTTTAAAATATCTAATCCCCTCAATAATTTTCTTTCAAATATTTTGTAATAGTAGTTGTATTTTTTGTTGAGACAACACATATTTTCTATGTTTCCAAATCCCCCACAATACCAGTAGTATCCATTGAATGAATATTTCCCTCTGAAACTTCCATACTGACCGGAGTTGTGAACATGCGTCTCAACAACATTATTACTAGAAGTCTTCTGACCATTTACCTTCTTATTTTCCATTGTAACTTTATTCTTCATCTCATATTTCTATTCAGACTTAGTAGAACCAGAAGTAGTAGAAATCTTTCTGGACTTGGGATTTTTAGATGCTTCTGATTTTTCAGTATTGTTAACATTGAATACATGCATATACTTTATAGTATTATTATTATCAGAACCAGTTTCATTTTTCTTTTAAACCTTTGAAGGTAACTTTTATTGATTCTTCTTAGGTTCATTCTTACCATAACTTTCACCAACTTTTGTAACAGAGTTTTTGAACCCTATGTTCCTTTCCTCGTATTTAGAAAGTTTATGTTGGAAAACTTCCAATTAATCATCTTTTTCCTTAAAATTTACTTCTACATGATCATTATGATTCTTTTCACCCTCAAGATAATTTTTCTGATCATCAATCTCCTTTTCAAATGTTTCTTTCTTATCAGGAAAACATTCTTGGTCATTTGATGAAGATTTTTCATTTTTCAAATTCTTGTTTTCCTTCTCATGGCTTCTAATCTTTCTCAAACATTCCTTCAACTATAGTTTTAGATACTCTTTAAGTTGAGTTTCCTCTTATTTAGTACTACTGATCTCAAAATCATTATTATTCACTATTGAAAAAATGGTAATATCTCTAGATTTCTCAGCAACAGGATTTTAAAATTCAGTCTCACTATCATTATCTTCTTTATTTTTTGAAAACAAACATCTTCTTTTTTATTTGAATAACATTTTATCCTTACCTATTATAGAATATTTATCTTTTTCACCCTGTTTCGTCCATGACCTTCTTGGTATTATTTATTATTCATCAATGTCATCATATTTCCCTTTTTTAGGGAAATTATCCAAAAAGTGGCCAAAATAATTACATTAAAAACATTTAAAAGGGAGTTTCCCTTTGTATTTCCCAATACCTCTTTTCACATTTTTAGAAAACAAGGATAAAATTTCATCAAAATTTTGACATGCCACATTTTCAGAGTCGGATTCACCAGATTCATCTTCAATAAGAATTTTCTTCGACTTCTCTTTATTTGTAGCCTTGAAAGACATTTCTCTATCATATTTTTCGTTTCTCTTCATAGTCTTCTTCCTTCTAATTTCATAACTGATGAGAGTGCTATAAAAATCATCCAGAGATAATGTTTCAAGGTCTCTGTCTTCTAGTGATGAAACATTAGAATCAAATTTTTTGGGAAGAATTCTCAAGATATTTTCAACAACTGTAGAATCCTTCAAATTTTCCCCAAGACATCTAATTATATTGAAAATTTTTTTTATCCTAGTAAAGAATTCCCCAACAAATTCATGGTCTCCCATATTTATGTCTTCATGATTCAACCTCCAGATTTTAAGTTTTTCATTCTTTACTTTTGTATATCCTTCATAGAAGTTTTTCAGTTTGTCCTAGGTTCTATTGGTTATAGTGACACATTTTACACTTAAAAATTCTCTCTTAGAAAGATATGAGAGTAATTCATTTTTAGATCTTCCATCATTCTCAAGATTCTTCTTATCCATAAGAGTCAGAGGAACCTTGTCATCAATAACAGGAAATACATCTGTTGTAGTTTCAAGAATTTCATATCAAAGATACATAACATAAGGCATCATTATATCTATACAGATATGATAATTCTTCCCATAAAATATTAGAATCCCCTTACTATTCACACAATTTAGATTCTCCATCATAAATTCTCTTCAAAGCTATAGTAAATAACAAACAAAGAGAACCTCCCTATGATACCAATTGAATTTTCCAATCATGATCAAAGTATCAATGAGAGGGAAAGGGGTGAATTAGTGATATATTTTCTTTTTATGTTTCCTTTATTTTTTAAACAACCTTTGCCTCCTATTAAAGAGTTCATTCGCTACTAAAAAAAACCTCATGAACACAAGATTTACAAGGTTCACTACTCAAAAAGAGTATTTATATCCTTGGTATGGTACATAAATAATCTAGTACCACACAATCAACTAGAAAACAATCTTTTGATGTTGAATACAACAGGTAGGTTATTCCCTTTCACTCGTGTGGTACTTGGGAGATACTCTTCATGTATGTGTGTACCCTCTTAGCACAAATTGGGTAAAGCAATATCTCGGTGCTTCATGAAAAACTTTCTCAAATCTAATCTTTGAAAAAAAACTATTCTCTTTCCTATTAAGAATTTTATTGGAACTACATAGTCTACTTAATAATACTTAGTCTTATACCCCATTCATATCTTGATCCAATTGAAAGAACTTCTCACTTAATTTTGGTAATCAAATCTTCATCTCATAGAGCTCCTTCACAAAGCTCCTTGACAAAGCTCCCATCTTCATAAAGCACTCAAGATCGCAAAGCACTATAGTTTGAAAATCTAACTAGATCATAGAGATAACTATTTGGTGAAACACATATTGGTTTTTTTGAAGTTCACTTCTTTCACAAATCTCAACAGCTCACCATAATGCTTCTTTCCATCACGGAGCTCACCGCCTTCGCAGAGGTCACTTTCTCCATGAACCTTCTTCGCAATTTGAGCGATCTAAAATTCCTTTTAAGTCTCTATACGTTTCTAAATGGGTTAGTGCTCTAGTTAAAGGTTTTTACCACTAATTCCAAAACCTTCTGGCCACCTCATCACAATTTAAGCACTAAATCAAAATGCTCTGAATTTTCCACCAAAATTCAAACTTTTTCGTGAAGCACCATGCCTATTTTTGGGATTCAAAAATCTCATCATAATCACAAATAATTTTGTCAAATAAATTGCACCACTACGATTCTACTTCTTCCTTTGCACCTCCACAAAGATCTTAACCTTCACCCCCACAATACTCACCCGCATTTCTCCTTTCCTCGCCCATTTTCAAAGTTCTTCATAATCACAAATAACACCATCAAAATTCTTCATGTCTTCACAAAATCTACATCATGAATACCATATTCACAAAATTCATGCCTTTTTCATGTTTTAGTGAGCTCTTCAAGGAATTCCACTTTTTGTAATGTTATCACATCTCCAAATTTTGGACCCCAAAAATTTGGAAAACATTGGAAAATGACACCACCTTAGACACATGCTTTTGAAAGACCAACCATACTGATTGAACACATATTTTCTCCCATTTCCTTCATAATCATTTCTTCATAAGTTCTCCAACCACATTATTATATTTTTGAAATACAGACAAGTAAAACATCATAATATTTTCCATGTAAAGTATTGTAACATTTTTGTCTTTCCTCACCCACTTATATAAAGTGAAATGATTTCCTTTCTTCTAAAACATCCTTGAAAAAAAAATACCTCCTACATCTAAAAACATCATCATACAACTTGGTCCAAATAGATGAAAATTGCCTATTTTTTTCTAGAGAAATATAATACGCCTACATCATTAATAGTGTAAGAATAATTTGTTCTACATTTTATGGGGAATGAGAATACACCTACTCCATATTTTGGTTGTTGAAATTTAGATTCTTATACTAACACAAAAAATTACCCATCATCACCCATTACCCTTCAGATTTTTATGAATTAAATATAGCAATAAGGGGAACAAGATGAGTATGACCTTAAATTCACCCCTCCTGTATTTGAGGAATGTGTTTCTACCACCATTGATAAACTCTAGTAGGTAAACTTGGGTACAAAAAAATTATGTGACCTACATTAATTATAACATCCATGTATATTGAATAAAAATAATCATATAACTCATTTATAAATTAGTACATGAATATTTTCACATGGAACTACATTAAAGTTACAGTCCATGATCCCAATGTAGTAACCCACCACTTGGGTTTTTTAGAAAATCACATGGATACAAGTAGGTAGCCAAGAGAATGCATCCAACACATGGTGACAATGAAAGAGATGAAGATAATAAAATCATCAAGGAATAATTCATTTGGGAATTCCAATAAACAAAGTGGCTTGCCAATATTTTCATAAAAAAAATAAGAATGGGCATATCAATGTCATCATCAACTCCAGATATGTCAACAAGCATTGTATAAAAGTTATTTTCTAGTCTGAATTATAGAACTCTTGATCGATGTAACATCACAGATATACAATTTTTCAATATAGATATGTATTTAGGATACAACAAAATTAGGATAGCCTCTAAAAATGAATAGGCCAAACATTTTATATCACCCCAAGGAATATATTGTTACCATTTGATTCCTTTCAGTTTGAATAATGTGTTGGAGTTGGTGGCCTAGAATCAACTTCTCTGTACTTTATTCATTAATAAAAGCCTTATCACATCTTGATTGTTCTTTTTAGTGACAATGAATGTGATAATGTCCTAAGGATAGCTATTGCATTAAAGGTTCATAGCGGATCCCTTCTATGATGAGAACCCGAAAGTTCCATAACACTATTCTTGAATATATGTTCTATGGCCGGATGATGTTATTTGAGGGACACAAATAATAAAGACCATTAGGGTTGAGGACTCATAAAACATTGAGTTACCATCTCATGGTGTGCACCCTTAGTAATATCTAGGAGGATATTATGAGAACAAGACCCGCCAATAGGAAATCCACATTTCATAGTGTCATTGGATGTTCCTATCTGTGGACATGTGTATTGGTCCTTAGACATTAAGATTATTATTAATGGGTATTACAACTCGCGCACATAGATGTATTGATGAAAACTGTGATGAAACACTGTTCGCAGAGAGGTAGGATACGTTGGGTGCATCACGAGTAATACTGCATTAATAGATAATGCGAGAAATGATTTGTCCCTTTTGTTCCATAACGGAAGTAGATATCTCAGGCCCTTTGATGGTATTGATATAGCCTAAATAAATCCATGGCCATGGTAAGGTATATGAGAGTTTGATTCCGGAATGTCAAAGAAGGAATAATCGAGCATGTGGGTTGATGACACTAGCATGCAACCCGCTTGATTTGAGATATCATGAAAAAGGGATTATATAACACAGTAAGCGTTCGTATGAGGTGACACGTCAATGAGGCATCAACTTCTTTCTCTTGGGTTCTTTGACCCGTTGCTAGACAGTAATCTTGGACTTTAGGCAAGCCCGCCTAATGCCAATGATAAAGAGGCCTAGAGGATCACACACAAAGTGTGTCCATGTATCTCAGTTAAATATTAATTTAACAAGTTAAATAAATATTATTCCCAAATGTGGTTTAATAATTATTTAAGGATGCCTGATCGCATTTATTTCAACACTAGTTATTCGAGAGAATATATTGTCAGCGAAATAATATATTTATTAGTGAGTAATTTAGTTACATTTATTTAAGAAATAAATAGCCATTACTCAAGGTCTAATAAATGTGGTGGAGGAAATAAAGAGAAAGTGGAAAATAAAAGTACACGCCATGTATATTAAATATACACACCATATAGTTTTATAGAAAACAAGTACACGTCATGTATTAATGATTACACGCCATGTAGTTTTTCCAGTCGGGGTTTTGAGGATATAATATTGTTTTATTAAATTATATTTACTATAGTCATCATGGGCGCATGTCAAGGAATTAATAATTTAACATGGGTGTTTTCAATAAAAGATAATGAAATAAATAAAATACGTAACGCATTTATTTATTTTTATAAATCTATAACCTCAAACCTAATTATAAATATCCTCACAACCCCAACACTTTTAAGAGATAATTTTTGTGCACCACAATTATGAAGAATTATTTCAAGCTCGAAAGAACTCCTTCCTCCCAGAACGCTCTAAAGACAGAGAGACTAAGGCGATCGAAGGAAGACATCGCAAGAAAAGTTTCTTCCATGACAGAACTCGTAGATCCCTTCGGCGACATCTAGAGATACTTGGCACAGATGTGGATCGCCGCTAGAGGAATCCCATACTTGGATTCTACGACGCAACAACGGATCATAGGATCGTGACCGGAGACATCAACAAAGAAATAATTCCAACAAGGTAATTCTTGTGAATTAATTAAATTAATTATAACCAACATATAATGATCCTATCTCTATGGTTCTGGGATTCTATCATAAGTTTTTCATTCTTCGTTCTATTCTGAAGATTCTGCGTTTTAAATCGTGATGGATCTCGTATTGAATGTTGTTTAACATTAAAATTAAAGTTCGGAAAACCCACCAATGTGCTTAAGCTGTGCCCGGAACCTACATAATGTTATTTCTACATACCAGTGTACCATACACTAAATTTTCAAACCCTTTCTTGGAAAGAATGTTAATTTCTATTTTGATGATTTTCTAGTGAAATCTTGAAAGCGTACTAACCATATCACGAGTCATGAGATCATATTTTACAAGCTATAATTACATAACACAAAAATAAATCCATTGAAATGCGCTTTTGGTGTTACCTTAGGAATGTTTCTCATATTTTTTTATTCCATCACAACATTTTATTTGACCCTAAGGAGAATATCTCTATCCTAGACATGTCACATCCATGAAACCTCAGAGTTAAGAGGACTATGGTGGTGCCTAACCTATATACCAAACTTTATATAAATTTGGTAACCAAATTCCTAACTTTAACCAAACTAACAAAGAAAATAGTCATTTATTAAAATACCGATAACTATTAAGAATAATATGATAATCTCAAGAATTATATTTTGATTTTGTTGGTATTCATTCCCACTATCAAAGAAAATCCACTAGTTTTGTATATGAAATTCTTAGAGAAATCATCGGTTACTTTCCTCGGGCATAAGAGTGATTCCAAAAATGTGAACAACTAGTATTATCTCTGTAAAACCATGCCTAAAAATGATTCATCATATTCAAACATCGATAAGAGTTTCCTTGTACACTGCTTTTGTAGTTCATAAGTTGAGACACAACTTTCTGCATCATGAGATGCATTTTTTATCCCATGAAAACTAGCGAAAATAAATGCTTGACCACCCTATAATTATTGTGAATTTGGAACGATGGGGTGTCATATTACTTCATTTTTATATTCATTTTTTATTGAAAAAATATATAAAATTCCATATGCTAAAAGATTTCATTATAGAAAATCCCTATGAAGAAACAAAAAAGATGGGCTATTTGGGTGGCAGGCATTCATGTGGCAATAGGGGACTAAGCTGGGATTTAATGGCGATGTACATTATTATGGTGATAGAGAGATTGTTTAGTTTATGTCTAGTGGTGGTGGAAGACATTCTATTGAAAATGGAGGGATTGGATGGTCAGCATGAAGAAGTGGGTCATTATTGGCATTCGTCGTGCATGGTGGTGATTATCAACGTGACAAATGAATCACCATCACTAGGCTTTGATGGCGATAAGATGTTCATGCAGAATTGATTAGGGTTTATTGGAATTAGTGAAACAGTGAGTGGAAAAATTGTCAGTGGGAGGGAGTACTTAGTCACAGTGGCATGTGTGATGGAATGAATGATATTTGGGCCTCTACCCCAAGTGTAGCCCAAAGAAGGATTCAAATAAGTGGACCCAACTTTTCAGGGCTACTAGATTTGGATGGGAAAGAGGGTATGGATTCTTCATCAATACTAGGCATCATACATATCTACATAGGGAAATGTTAGTTCTATATCCATGTAAGGTTTAGTGCTTTTCCAAGTCAAAATATGTTGGGAGGGATTGTTTGGGTGGTGTCAAGTCTCTAGGACCATCATGTTCATGTAGTTAGGTCATGTTTCTACTAGGCCTCTGGGTAATTTAATGGTTACTCATAAACCATAATAAAATGGGGGATTATCCAGATAAATATATAAAACACGAATGGCCTTCAGGATTTCAAAGAAAAAAACAATTCAATTAAATATTGAACTGTGAGATAAAGAGATTTTCTCTATTTAAATTGGCCCCCATACATGGGATATGTATTTTAAAGGTTTTTCAAGAATTCAAATAATAAATATAATAGAATACCCCAGTCTCAATAAATTCAAGTTGGGATTCATTATTATCTCTCTAATAGAGGCTGAATTACCTTTCTCCCTCATGTTTCCAAAAGCCTACACCAAAAATGAGGTGGATTACCAAGCTCACATTATAGGTGCGGAACTAGAATTATAAATTCCAGTGGACCACTTAAGGGTTAATGGATATTCATATATGATTATAAGGTAGATTAACGGTGATTATTCTATTATAAAGGAAGAGTTAATACCCCCTCATTAACTATGTTCAGGGTTTGATATAATAATTTTCCTCAGATCCAAAATCAACTCACCTATCATGCTCACAGAATGCCTTAGAAGATTCATTAAAAATGTGTCTATATTATTGGAAGATCAAGATTGGGAAAAAATTCATCAGTATTACACACCATATAATTTTATTCAAATTTTTCTCTGAAAACATAGAAGAGATCAACGAGGTCAATTCTGTCTCCAAACCATACAGTCCCACAAGCAGTTGGATAATACCCACAATGGAATACCAATGAAATGGGGTTCATCCATAAAATGGATTAAGAAAAAATATAATATGATGATGGGTGGTTAACTTCACTAGTTATGATATCCCAAATAATCATAAGATCCTTTATAAATGCAGTTTTAATGAATTCCTCCTCATATACATCGACGAAGAAGAGACTATTTTTGTTATGAAAGAACTAAATATTAGATCATGTGGTTCCCATAATTTAGTTATCAAGATCTATCATAAAATTATAAGTCTTCTGTTTTTCTATCATTCAATGACACATGATTGCATTAAATTCACCAAGATGTGTCATTCCTGTCAAATACATTCCAACTTCATTCATAAACTTCCATAGTTATTGAACACTATCAAATACTCTTGTTTATTCTCCATATAGGGGATGGATGTATTGGTTCCATATCCTTATACTATGGTTTAATAGTTTAAGTACTTCTTTAATACTAAATAATAATTTTCCAAATGGACCAAGGAAATACCCCTCTTGAATATCGGGATAAAGAGAATAATCAATATTGTGAACTAAAAAATCATAAATTGATTTTGGATTCCCACACACAATACTAACAAGAAATGACTCCAATTTATGCTCTTCCAAATTGAAGAGGTTATACCAAGATTATACCATTGATTCTAACCATTAATTCCTCTATCATGAAATAGTTAAGGGATAGAAATTTTATTTTAGTAAGATCTAATCAAACATACTACCAAATATAGTAGCCAGTGAAAGAATGTTTTTTCCAATATAATTATGTGTTCCTAGTGGTATTACCATACTAAAACTCATACTTCAACACAAGAAACCCCATATTAAATGGTATATGGTACAGAATCATTGTAATGACCCAAACATTCATTAATGAAAATTCCTCTTTATCTAATTAAATGTCTTATTATGTAAGATGGCTATATAACTTATGCACTTATTTGGTTTTATGTTTTTGGATTTTTCAAATACCGTTAAAAATTGTGACCTTTTCAAATATAGTTGTTGAACAGTGATCAAATGATTAGTATAAATATAGGGATTTAACGAATCAAATTTACTTGGAAAAAAGATGTGATGGCCTCATCAAGTAGACTTTCCCATATGAAGTCCATTTTTTCGGAGCTCGGAAAGGGGTTTGCTTCATTGGGATTCGCTATTGACCAATCCCAATCAAAGCTTCAACATGTTAAGCTTGAATGGAACCGCCTACGAGATAAGTAGAAGTTGATAGAGATTACCACCCGAGTGATGTTATCTGAGCCATCCCATGAGTCTGTCACCATCGCACACCTTAACCTTCGGTCTTATATGGGAATTATAAGGGGTTATGTAAAAAGACCTTGTCACCATGATTTTGTGCATTTTTTGTATATAATAAGGAATATACATTCATTTGATCACTGTTCTTACATTGTAAATATTTTTTAAAGCTCAAATAGTATTTTTAATTAATATACAACATAAAATATATTTTGATAAATTAAATGATTTTTTGAATTAAATAATATTTTAATAAAATGTTATTATTATTAAATTACTTTTTGTTAATTATAAATTATCATATAGTTTTTTTGAATACAATTATTATTTTTATTATGGTTTGAAAACAGTTTTTGTCAAAACCCATGAATTTTCGATAAATGCACGTATTTATTTTAAAAGTGAAAACTAAAATATTTGGAAAATTATTTGTATGAAATTAATAATATATTTGGAATCTGGACATTTAAATTATCCAACAGTGAAGTTTTCATAATTTTTTGAGACAGTTGAATTTTTGGGTAAAAAATAAATACTGTTTAAATATATAATGTGTCTTTTACATCATAAAGACCTGATAGTGATGTAATAAAATACTATAAATATTATGTTCAGCCAATATATGTTTTACAATTAAAATAATGTGATTTTTGGTTTATTTGATTTATTTTACAAAGCCTCAGTGGATGCTCCAAGACTTATAAAACATTTTAGCTTTTTAAATTGATTTCCATGATAGTGTTACTCACCTCCACATAAGAAAACATATTATTTTAAGAATTTAGGCCATTGGAATTATAAAATATTGTTTTCCAATCCTCTTTTCCCAAAACTATGGGCAAAAACCATGGGATGTTTTGTGGTTTTGATTAGTTTAATGTGTGGTGTCCCAAACCTAAATAATAAAGAATTCCCTCTTTTTTCCTATATAAACCCAACCAAGTTCCCACTTCCTCTTCACAAAAATCCATTTGAGTAAATAAAACCTCTTCCCTACTCTCTCTATAATTCTCACAAGGATCCCCAAACTCCCACGAATCCTCTCTCAAGCCCCTCCCAAGCATTTGTGATCACACTTCCAAGTAAGGGATTCCTTCCTTTCTCATTTTATCCAAGTTTCTTAATATTGTTATGCCCTTTATTTTCAATTATAAATGTTGGGTTATCATTTATAATATACCATATAATTTTCCAATTATTTTTTTAATGATGATATACCCATTTCACTCCCATTAATTCCTCCCATGTACACTCATTACCATGCTGAAATTCCGTAAGAAATTTATCTCTCCTCATTAACATTCAAGAAATTATTTTATATTATGCATCTAAATTCCATTCCATATGTTGGTATATTTTGTCCCATGATCCCCTTACTTTCCATTTAATACATAAATGATGAGAGACCCCTTTCACACTCATCAACCCATTTTACGAATTTTTATTTGACAACGTTATGATGTCGAAATTATACCCCCAAATTTCCATGCCAAAATCATTGTGTAGTGAATACCATACCCACTCCACCATCAACGGTATTAACCTTTATTAACTTGTACTTGTTGATTGGGGACTTAAATTTATGTATTCCACATATCTTATTCATCGAATGAATTATGATCTTAATGAATTCGTGTTGTATGATCTATGTGGCACACTTATGCGTGAAATGAAATGATTATGAAGGGTGCGCCCTACTAGCACTCCAATGCATTGTGTAAATTATAGTATCATGATACATCATGTGAAATGGGTGTTTACTCATTATAATTCAATTGAAATGAGGTTTTACTCGTTCTTCATGTGAAATGAGGGTTTACTCATGCTCCATGTGCAATGATCCTTGGCTCATGCTAATTCCAAGTTAAGTGTTGTTACTATATCTCCATGTTATGATTATCATGCTTTATAATTCCTTTATGTTACTATTTTTCTTGTGCTCTATTTATATTCCTATTTTCTAAAATGAATTTTATTCCTCATGTTACTCCATGTTTATTCCATTATTGGGCTTTATAGATCACCCTTTTCTTATGCATGTCCTCAGGTTATCCCATGCAATGCTAAGTATGAGGGAATGTAGTGGTCATGTAAAGGAAGTTTTCAATAATATGTTTTGTTATATGTTTTAAGTTGTTATTTAATGTTCTTAATCCCCAAAGACACTATACCTCTCTATCTTCCATGTTGTATCAAGTGATGGTTTTATGTAATAAATCATGTTTAAGTGTGTAATAAAAATCTGGGTTGTTATAGTCATTCCTTCCCAGTGTGGTCTTATTTCCTTTATTTGAAATTTCTAGTTGTGATCATTTATCCACAAAATAGAAATCTCAAATGTTACTAGATGAATGGGAATTGATAAATGTGAAAAGACTCCATACCTTGAATCATTTAGAAGTCTATCAAAATTGGATAACATGAGATTTTAACAAGATAGTTCACCTTTCGTCATTACTCCAACAATAACTTTTTTTGGATATTAGAACCCAAATGATACCTGAGAGGAAACCTCCAATGCATGAACCAATATTGGATGGACCTTTTTTATAAATAAGTTCTACTTCTACGGGGAATATTTGGGGATTACCATGAATGGTGATTGTATCACTCCCACAACTAATGTGAGTATTATCAATAAATATTTAACGTTACCATGTAACTAACTTATGTTCCTTGTCATAAGACCTAAAAATTAAACAAAAATATTACATCCTACTGTCTTGATGTTAAACTTCAAGACTACATCATGGTTTCATGACATTAAACTTAAGGGAAAAATCCTTTTAGGATTATGATAAATTGTAGAACAATTAATATTTTATTAGAAATTAAACCATATGATGCCTCTTTCTTACCATAATACATTTAAATACATGGTTCATTTCACTTTTTCATAACATAAAACTATGAATTTATGTGGTCATCTCTTGAGAGGACGTATACTACCAGTGTTGGCCTCTTAAAAAATTTAATTTTGAACTCATAACTATAGGTTTATTAACTCCACCTTCACCAATATACATATTAATGACTAGATATCTCATTATAGGACCATCCATAAAAAACCTCTTGTATATGAGCCAGACCTTTGTAAGAGATTCCAACATGAGTTCCGTTATTCAAAAAGTAATAGTTGAGAAAAAATGTTCATTTCTTTGTATCTATTCCAGATATATGCAAGGAAAATTCCACCTACTCATGGTCAATCAAAGTCAAAATTCTCTCTTAATAATCAAACATCATAAAATCACAAATCACTCTTCATATCTGGAGAAACTAAAATTATCAAAAACCATCATAAACTATCAGATTTAAGAGTATATAAATGTTAGGGACACATTTTTATTCACTATGAATACTATGAACAATTTTTCCCTATAAATTTGTTCCCCCAAAGTGTCTTTTATACTAGAGAAATATGCATCCTCGAAAGAAATTAATATTGTATGTGTACACCCTAAAAACATCATAATGGAAGTCTCCATTAAAACATGGTTTTTGGTCATTCCATGTATATTTTTATCATATCATTTCCTCATATACAAGATCCCCAAGATCATGGATTGCAACTTCTACTCATCACATCCTGAAAATTTTGGATCATTCTTAGTCAGACCACCATGGAATTAAAAATCAATTTACATGCACCTGAAGAAACCCTTGATTATAATTTTTTGTACAATTATGATAACCTATGAACTTATATTTTTTATCACATTGAAAATGTCTCATGTGGGATTATATATTTTGAGATATTATTCCACTTTTCATGGTTATTTCATCGACTAATGATCCTTGTCACATGATCTTAAAGAGAATCATTGGTCCTATATTAAAGAACATAAAAGGAACATTGTTGGTTAATGGTGTGTGAGCTTAAACTACAGTTTCCCATCTGTCAGAGAATTTTTATATTAAACTAAGTGTACACATCAAAGAGGAATTCTATACAATCATTTGGGTTTCCAATTCAGATCAGTTTTTATCATTTACCTTGTTGTATAAACTACCTCACCAACCAATTTTTCTCCAAGATATATGACCTTAAATTAAATCAGTCATATGTTATAGTCTCATGATGTTAAACTATAGGAAAACATCCCCTTTGCATTATTTCAAACCTAGTGATACTTTTTCCCTCACATGAAAGTCCCCCTAATCTTGGTTTCCTTATCCTACCACACCAGTTTTCTTTTCAAGAACTACATGTTGCTTGATTCCTATCTCTATAGGATATTTAGTGACACTCATTGCATGTATCCTTTCCCAACCACCATATGATAAAAATTACTTCTCCCCAAACCATAATTTTTTTATTATGGAGAACATGAAATAATAAATACATGTGGCATGATTCTTGATCCAATTAGGTACTTAGTGATTCACGGATCTCTCATTTTAACGAATTCTATGAAAAAACACAACCCCCCTCTTCTACACACATCCCCAATCAGTTCATGATATTATAACAAATTTTCCTTCATTTATGAACCTCTGATTAATGAAACTTTCCCTCCCAAACATATAAATATAATATATATATATATATATATATATATATATATATATCTGTGTGTGTGTGTTTGTGGAATTTATCATCCATACCAACCCTAGTATAAATGCCTACTTCATATTCTATAGACTCCATGCATTCAAAAACTGCACTCTAAATATCATGATACTCAAATTCTCAATGAACAACTCACCTATCTGAATTAAGACTATCTAACTCTATGGGAAAACGTTTTTTCACTATGCATAATATGCTCAATATAGATTTGTATAATGTGTCCCACCAATGTGGACCATTAAAAAGATTCTTATTTATCCTTGGGTGAAAGTAATATTGTCCTAGTTTGTCCTTAATATATGGTAATGTAAGCCTACTTTTGAACAATGTTCATGGTTATTACCTATATACTTTTCTCATATTGTTTCCAAAGAAATTAGAGCCCTTAGATCATGTCTTAAAATCCCCCTATCAGGTCTATAAAATGATGTATTATTCTAAACCAAACAACATTCTCTCCATGAGACAAAAAAATCATGCAGTGTGTGCCGCAAAAAACCCTTTATTGGAATTTATAATATAATTAGTATAATACAACAATTTTCTATTTTTTCTCATATCAATCTTGACTCATGTTATCTTAGTTATTTATAGATATTATTCCAATCTATATAATTAAACTTTTCCATGATTCAAGGGGGTGATCAGACCATCCTATAAGACCTTAAACTATTTAAAGTGGCCTTTATCATGTGGAATGTCCTCCTTTTCACATGATCCAAATATGTGAATTGAACATTCTTATAACTATGTTTGGATTGATTCTCATTCCAACAAGATATGTAGTGAATCCAATATCCCAAATATTTTCCCAGATATAAGATATTGAAAATCCCACTTCTCCCTTGTGCTTGAGCTATATCAATTATTGGAAATCCTTATGTGAGCGATGAAATATTTTCTCTTAGATTCCTAGTAGTATTAGAGACACCCAATCAGGGTATAATCAAGTATGAGTTCTCCCATAATTATTTTAGAACTTCCTTTTTCCATAAATCTCAATTCTTATTTTTATTAAACTCAGATTCTCGTAAACCTTCCTTAGTTATTGAATATAAGACTACTTTAATTTGAATAACACCTTTGTTTTTACTATGAATAGTATTCTCAATTTTATTCTACAAAATTTGAAGTCCCAATGTGGCCTATAAAATATAGGAATCTTTATCCTCATGAGAAAATCTTTTTGTCTTTGTATTCCCTAACTACATCATAATGGAATTTTCCTTTCGAAAATGGTCTTTGTACATTCTTTATGTATGATGTCTCATATCACTATATTAGATCTGAGAACCCCAATATAGTTCTTTACAATTTTTATTCTCCATAATAAAAATGTTTTTTAAGTGACCTCACCAGCTAATTCCTCCTTTTATGAGTCTTAAGAAAATGTATGGGAAGAAATAGAAAATACACAATGCTTGTGGGATCCACTCAAGACCCTAACAAAATAAATCTATTCTCCTTACAAACCTCATTATAGGAAAATGTCAAAGAACTAAATATAATAATTCATGAAATTAATTTAAAATATTCAAAAAAACATGCAAAAGAGTGACATGTGATCATTCATTTAAACATGCCCACTATGGTGTTACGCTGATGGTTAATATACCTATATCCCTCCATAAGCAATGATTAAAGAATAAATAAAAACTATTCTGAATTAAGTATGCATGATTATAACCAATATGTTTATTTAGTGGTTAGATGATTTCAAATATATTATAGTTTCCTTTTAAATCATTTCATTCTATTATGGAATGAAGATTAAAAATAGATAAAACAAAAATAACTGAGAGTGACTATGTTTTCATTCATTCAAAAAATGGGGATAATGGAGGGAAATCCATAACATAGAGTCTCCCCACATGAATGAAGCACTAATATTAAAAATATTGGTCAAATTATTGGAATAGTTGAATCACCATTTGATCAATAACTTCTACAGCTCAGTGTAGATCATATATTGTCATAATCATTCTTTCTACACTGATCTATAGTTCATATTTCCCCACAAAGGTATATTTCCCTACTTTTTTTGCCTCTTTCACTAGTAATTTATCTATATTAACCATTTATTTTACATTTTCTAATTCTAAATTCAGTAAATCCAAACATTTAATAACTCAATCTAATTCTTGGAAAATATTTTCTACCAAGGATCTATATTCTACAACTCGGATTTAGTGTCCCACGGTCACTCCATATTGTTTATATGCATCATCAAGCAGAATATTCCCAGACACGTCATAATTTTCCATATAATCTCATGTTGTATGTTGGTATTAGAGAAAAATCACTCTCAATCAAGTGGTGACCACCTCCTTCACTTTGGTGTGATTAGTGCGGTAGTAAAACCAAACATACCAAATAAAGGAGAACATGTAATGAAACCTAGGAAATTGTGCTGGAAAAATTAATAGGGGGTTTTGAGAAATTAGTTTCCATATTTATCTTTGTATTATTTTATGATCAATTTGAAAAAAAAAATAGATTTCAAGATACGAATCAAAGTCTCTATCTGAAAAGAGGGCATAGTATGGGACCAACTCAACTAGAGAATATCTATCCCCAACATGTTTTGGATGATCAAGCTCCATGGTTGCATATTTTTTGGTAGCCTTATTGAATTTTAAGATAAAACATTATGTACTCTAGATATCTATACTTGTGTTCCTAAAAAAGATATTCATATAAATAAATACCTAGTAATGAAGAATATGAGATAGTAAAAGAACTATAAGACTCACCTTCACCCATCGGAGTTCTTTCCTCCACAATCATCAATAACTTTTTAGAGTCCAAAGAAAGTTATACGCCTCACACTAGAAAATGAAAACTCTAGAAGATGTTCCTGATTCAAGTATACCAAGTCCATAATTTTAAATTGGTAAAAAAAACTCACAAAATTGAAATGTAATGGTATATATTAGAAAATTATTGAATAATTGGCATCAATACAGGGATATGCACATGACTATTTCATGTTTTAAGGAATCTATAAACTCTATGAGGTTACTTATAGACATTGAGCCCAATAGAATTAAAATAAATGAACTTGGATCAACCACTATGATTGACCCTCACTAGATCTGAGTCATCACTTCCCACACAATCATGGTGTAATGGATAATGATTTTAGTTGCTCCCAAGTATATCATATCCCCCTAAGGACCCTATTTCAAAAATTTTGATGTCTTCTAACCATGAGAAGATAAATTCCTAGGAATTTGAAATCTAGAAATTTCACATGTTTTCCACATATCCTCATTTAATCCAGACATCCCCATAACATCCATTGGTTCTACAAATGGATATAAATAAAATGTATTTGTGAACTCTAAAATGGTTGGTAATCCTTGAATTTTAGTACTTTTTCCAACCCCTATGCATGTTAATTCATTAAAATAATGGAACATGAATCATGTAAATTAGGCGAAGGAATGCAATGCTCACATGATATCCTAGATCGAATGTGTATTCCTATCTTCTTTTCTTCATTGTACCTTGTTAGTTTCAATGAGTATTATCTCATAGGAAAAATAGTAGGTTGGTTGGGGTGGAAATAATCTTTTGAAATCTGTAATTAATTCTTTCATGTTCCTGGACACACTGAGAGAACCTTCTCCCATGACCATTTTTTCAATAAGATCATCCACCACAATAGTTATTCTCCGTTGAATATATTCTAGAGAAGTAATGGGTGATAAATCACCTCTATGATCCTATAAAAACAAATATGATTTACAGTTATGATAATATTAGAAGAGATATTTATGATAATGACTCACTCTACCTCTTCATCGAAATTAGTCGCTTCAATCTTCATCACCAGCATTGCTCTCACATAGTCAAAAAAGGCAGTCCTAACTTTGAAGGGATGAATGGAAGTATAAATATCTTATATATATTAGCTGGAATCCTTAGGTTTTTCATTGGATCAGATATTCTCAAAGGAATTGATAAGACCAAATATAGGAAAATCAATTTTCTTTTCTCGGAGCACTACCTATATTTCCCCAGAAGATATGTTCTTACTCTAGGTATCATATTCTCTCAAATCCTCAGGAAATTATTCTATAATGGGTATAGATAATGTTGAAGAGGATTCCATTATAGATGATGTGGGATCAAGTTCCACACCTACTTCTATGGTATATCAACTTACGCTATCCTTGGATCAGGATTCTTGAGAGGCCCCAATTATAAGGAATAACGCATGTCCCCATGTTTAGGTGTAATTGGTGAATTTTTCCTCATAAGATTCATGTGATTAGCTTCTATTTTATTCCACTTCTTCACCCTTACTCATATACAACTTCATTAATTCAAGTACTCAAATTATAAATATATAATATCTATGAACTGAGTGAATGAGTCATTGCTACTATCTTCCCATTCTTCACTCTTACTCACATCTGACTTCGTCAATTTAGGTAATCGAATTAAAAATATGTAATGTCCATGTCTTAAGTGAATTTATTCATTAAGTTTCTAAATATAACCTTCTAATTTCCTCATATATTCTATATAAGTAATATTTTTTGGCACATATATGTATCTATATCCAGTTAAAATGACATTATTCACCTCGAGAAAATTCCATATCCCCCTAAAAAGAATTGATCATTTCCAGGTATCCCACTCCTACCAACTCATTAGATACACAACCTCTACAAGGATGAATTTATAAAGAGATGGTTTAGAAACAAAAACAGATGTATGAAACAAATATTTTGAGTGGATTCTACTCAGATATTTATCCTCTTCCATTTCCCTTCAGAAATCATGGGTTTTTTCGGTTTAACCATATTCCCAAGCCAAATTGACTCAGTCATACACATCTCAACTCCTCCATTGTCAGTCATATGTCGAAAATTAATAATGAGTACCAACATCTCTATCTTAATATTATGGTATGATATGATCCATGGTTTATCATAGGGATTCACAAATTGTGGATTATTGTTTGTGGGTTGGATCTCAATTTGGGAGCATGTATCCTCTCATATAAACATCAACCGGATCTGATGGGAAGATATCATGTGTTTCTTATTACATGCATTTTTTATAGATTTATGATTCCTCTTTTTAATACAAATAAATTTATGCCCCAATATTATTGGATAATACCCCTCACAGATTTTTTTTCTATCAATTCTTTCATCCAAAATGCCTTCTCTTAGAGAAATTATATACCCCCACATTTTAATAATTCTATATTCATCACACACTATGTTACCTGTGGGAGATCATTAAAGAGCACAAACAAAATAATCAAGATATTTGATCCTTCCCACTACATCACTTGTCTAAAATTAAAATTGTTTCTATCTTCTTATACATTGAAATTAGGGACTAAAACAAGTACATGAAATGAGTTTGTCATTGATAAATTAATAACCCCACATGTGAACTATTATCCATCCCTAGATAAATTGAATGGGTTTTAAATTTTTTGAGTTGGATTTACCTTTATAATTCATCCCTATATATGATACACCTTTGAAAATAATGGTACTTCAAGGTTAATTCAGTTCCTAGTAACCAACTAGGATTCCATAACAAAAGTTTTAACTCTGACCACAATGCCTGAATCGAACACTGGTAGTAACCAAACAGTTAATAACATGACTAGGTTGGATTCTAAGAAAACCAATCGATCAACCCCAAGGGAGAATTTCCATCCCCATTAATGGAAAAAAACTTCCTTATGTTTCAACCAATAATCTCCATCACACCTATGAGTATTTTTTTGGGAAAATAACTCATCCTCTTCACATGGGGTTCATGGAGATTTAGTGTGAGAAAGATTAATTCATTCAAAAAAAGGAACATCCAACTTAGGGTGAGGCTTGGACTTCAAAAGATTATATACTATTTCAATAAACTCTTTTATAAGTGGGGGTATTTGATATTTTTTTATACTCTATGCAATGTGGGAGGAATTCATGATACATATCCCCCATAATTATCATGCCTATAATCATACGCACATCCCAAAGGAAGATACCAGCCTCCCCATACACTAAATGGAATGTTTTTGAATATGTTATCCACAAGATATGAAGATATATAATAACATATTTATTCTAGTGATAGAAGGATTATGATACCTAGATAGCCTCATATTTCCCTATAACCTTCAACTCAACCTTTAATTCTTTACAGCTTTGGCGGACCTAGAAAGGTCATCCCTAATTTAGGCTGAATAACTCTCCAAGATGAAGGTCCCATTTTAATGACCATCCTAGCTTCTCATTAGCTACTAATTTTATCATGATGGATTGATAAAAATGGATATTTTATTTTACTGATTGTACTTTTTTTCCAATGAAAATGGGGTATAATCTAAGAAAAACACCTTGGAAAGTATATTTCAAATGTATGAACCCTTTAATGTGATATTCACCTAAGGAAAATTATTATATCCTCTTATCCATGATATGTATTTATTTATATGATTCATCACTGGTATAAGGAAATTATATGATAGTTAAAATCTATAATAGATAATTCTATTTGAGATAGGGTAATCTTCAAATCCAATACCCATGAGCTCCACTAAGAACTGAGGATGTGGGTAAATGTCACATCATGCACCATCATCATTCCTATTGATCATCAATTTTCTACATTCATCAGTAGTAGAAACAATATGAGTGAGTTCCATTTTTTATTTCTGTAAAATAAATAAATAGAGTTTTTTATTTAAATAAATTCCACAATGTTTGGAATTTTTCATAGCGAGTCAAACGATCCACATAGTGCGATATGCGGATTGCATAGTAGATGAAATTACTATGTGGAATCTATGATTGTTTTGTAGAAATAATTATACAATAAAGTGAAATATTTTTTTATACAAATAAACGTTTTTTTAGTATGGAGATTCACTACATAGAAGGTCACAAAGGGAGCTTAGTTTGATGTAAGGAATATAGGCCATAAGCTCATAGCATGTCTCAAAGTTCATGCCATCGCTACGTGAAAATTGACTTTTTCTTAACACATTTATATAGGTATGGTCCATCCTTCACGTTCATTTTCATGCCTCAAATCATTGAATGGGGTCAATTTATTCCTTAAATAGTATGCTATTCAAGTTTATTAGACCGCATTCAGAGGGGGAATTTGTTGTGCCCAAAAAGTTTACAATGAATCCAATAAAGTTATTATAAATTTTTAATAGGAGATAAACTGGAATAGTATATAGAACAAAAAATAATCCAGCCCCATTTCATTTAGAGCCTCATAATGAGGGACCTAATGTTTTCAAGGAATCATAGAAAATTATAATCTTTTTCAAGTTGAGGTGGAAATATGATTCCCCTTCATATTTTTTTATTTTTTTTCTGTGTGAGGTTGTAGTGTGATTGCCCCACAAAAAAAGTAATTATCTGTATGAATTAGTAATATAATTTCCCATTTATATGATTTTTATTTTTTCTATCATGCAGTAATATCACACCCCCTACAAAAGGTTTTTCATTTAATCATGAGGTGGTACTATTATTCCACTTGAAAATGATTTTTTTTTTTGGTGTGAGGTGATAACTTGACCTCCCCCCAAACAAAAATCCTTTACAGATAAGGATATAATTTTCATTTCCTTCTATATCACACCAGGTATGTTATGTGGATTACTGGATATTTGGGGAAATAGTTGATCTTATACCCTATAAATACCTCATTTTCTCAATAGAATAAGAGGGATAAGGACAACAGATTTTGGGAGACGACATAAAGAGGAGGAAAAGACTAGTCAAAACTATGTGAGAGTTCCAATCAGAAGGTAATTTACATACAACATACCTTAAATTAAATGGAAATCCAAAAAATTAATCCTTATCCAAGATCCACCAACCAATAAAGGGATACCCTCTTCATGGAAAAGGATATACATATTCATACGCATATAGACCCCCCCCCCCTCATCGGTGAAGAAAACCTCTTGCAAAGAAATAATTTTCTATGGAAGAAACGCTTCATGATTCCCCATTATTCATAGTGAGAATAGTATACAGGATAGAGTATCCTTAGGTTATTTTACCCATTCACTCTCTCTACCATCCTCCATTGTAGTATTCATCTTCCACTTGGCCCCTCCTCAAATAGACAAAAGTGGTATCCTCTAACCAACCCCAATACCCAAGATTTCCATCACCTAGACCTCCCTTATAGCCACTAGAACATTACATCCTAGGGAGGAGTCACATAATTGTGTCCCTATCATGATTATGTATTCATTTGGTAATGTAATATCCCACATTTAATCTCCCCAATATCTAAGAAACTCGAAATTCTCACAATTATATTTTCACATAGTGATGAGGATCCAAAACTTAGGTATGGTGGAATAAGTTCATGAGATGACATTCATATTTCATGACACTTGAAATTTTAAGTGAATTGGGCCATATAAAATATTGGTACATGATTGTCAGTCTGAGATTTAGGATACTATAAGAAAGACAGTAATGGTTGATCCCTTTCTTTCTACCTAACTCCCCCACTGTAGCCTCTCCGATGTCTACCAGTAGTTTAGGGGAAACTGTATCCCATGGGAATATATCAAAGAGTAATTACCTTGACTTTATTATAGTATATCATATCCCTCATTTAATCCATATCCCTACCTCATCCAAAATCGTATGATGAATAAAAGGTCAACCTAGAATTATTATTTAGGTGTAATCCCATCCCACAAATGATTGTGCAATGTGTCATTATTCTATTATATCTTGTGTCTCACAACAAACATCACTCACATGGGATTATAGGTTAGTGGGGATCATGACACTAGAATGATCAAGAATATTAAGTGGGCATCCCACTAATTGTGAGAACCAATTTGTGTTTTCATCCTCTAAAAGGGTAATTGTTTGTGTGAGAAAACCCATTGATGAACCATATTTCCACTGAAGTAACCTTCGAATCCCCTATAGGTGTAAGTCGAAAACCTTATGAATTATAGGGGAATTTATTCTCATCTTCATTGGATATATAGAAACACTCCCCAAGGTTAAAATCCAAAACCTCCAATCCATCATCATCCCTGCTGGGTTGTATTCCCTGTAGGAAAAATTCATCACCTGGAGGGACACATTCCTTCTAGAAAAATTAATATCATCCTCATCACTCTATATTAACATTAAGGGATTTATTTATATATCCATATTCATGTAAGACCAATACATTCATATTGGTCCACATTCCTCTTGGGATCAACCAAACAGGACCACTCATGCATAAGTCCTGGACCAGTATTTTCATTGAACCTTTCACCTAGACATCCTTTCCACATGACGTTAAACATCATGGTCTGGTCCCTATCAACTTTCCCTAAAAGTTAAAAAGTGTCCCATTAAATATACCAAACTATGTGGGTTTTGATTATTTCTATAATCATATGTAGCAATCGCCTACCATGGTCCAAATTCCATCATCAAAACTCTAACCATATCCCAAAATGGAAATAAAATCATATTATGGGGCTTTAAATCATGGTTCTTAAAAATAAATAATGAATAAGTAAATAACAAGATGAGATGGTGAACATATAATACCTAATGGTGGTTCCATTGATATAGAACCATTGATACATAAATATGGTTACTTCCACATGTATACATCATTAATTTTAGATATTAAGGGTGACTAGCCTTATATTAGTCTTTATAAAGGATTCATGAATATGACTTAAATCTATAAGAGAGTCTCAGTGTAAGAAATAGTTCTCCCTAAAATGTTTTGATGTGACTGATCTCTCATCCTCTCTACCAATGTGATTCCATAAGTGTCATCATAAAAATAAAAAAATATTGGTAATCACCTACTTTTAGATGCAAGTCCATATCATATATGCAGGAATAATTGGTATTTTTTGGTCCCATGGATTAACCCCACTTGAAACTATCATGAAAATGGGGTGTGAACAACAAAGTATATCAATTTTATTTGGGAATTTATTCTCCATTTTAAATGATTTTGATCTATAATCTTAAAATTCAATCTTCATTCAAGCATCCTAATTACTTTCATCACATTTGAATAATTTGAATTCATCTGAGTTTCAATCTAATCTATGTGTTGAAATTTTTTTCAAAGTGTTGACAATAAAATGAAACACCAACATTTAAAATCTCATCCACTTTACATTCCCTATCTAAACATATTATATATATTTAAATAAAATCCTAATTTGTGAAAAAAAACACCACATAGGGTACATCTATCCTGAAACATATTCCTATTCGAGTTGCAATTTGACATAAACCAAACAAGTGAAGTGCATGGGGGTTACGAGTGTTTTAATTCAAGTTAGTTATTGAATTAAGGAATTCCCCTAGTGTCTCAGTTAATCCATTATTCATTCAATGGATTAACCGATAGTTAATGTCTAATGATCATGTCGTTATTTATTTATTTTATCATGTGCATGGTTTATTATTTTTTAAATGTGTATTTATTACGCGCAGTCACATAGTATAATAATAAACCAGTACTACTATGAAACGGGACTATAACACAACGGGTCTCTATCAGTGCGAGAAAAAATCATTGAAAAAGGTCACATTTATTAATGCTAAAAAATAAATAATAAATTTTACCTTTTATCAACACTTTTGTTTTAGCACTGATAAAGGGTCCCTTTATCAGCGCTTTATTTTTAGCACTAATAAATGGTGCACTTTATCGGTGATTTATTTTTAGCACTGATAAATGGAACCCTTTATCAGCGCTTTATTTTTAACGCTCATAAAGGCATCCTTTATCAGTGTTTTATTATCACTGATAAATGTTTAAATAAAATGAAATAATTAAATAAATAAAAAATGAGTTTATTCAAAAAATATTAAATTTTTTATTAATTAAATATTTATTGATACAAATGAATAAATTGATTATACTATATATAAATTATAAAAACTAATAAATAGAATATATTAAATATATTGAAATATGAAAAATAATATTCGAAAAATAAAAATTAAAAACAAGTAAATTGACAAAAATATTAAACATTTTATTAATTAGATAATTATTGATAATGTTAATAAATAGTATATATTAAATATATAGATGTATGTATGAATATATATAAATATTATTTATATAATACAAAATATTTATGATTTATAATAAATAGTCATTTATTTAATTATTGAATAATGGGTTATATTTTAAAATTAATATTAATTAAAAATAACTACTAATTGCATAGAGTAAGGGATGTAATTGAATGTCGTTTGATTTTTCAATTCAACATAGATCAAACATGTGTTTTATTGATTTCATATATATGTAAAAATTCATTTTTATATGCAACTCAGACCCGAAAAAACATAACTATTTATTCAATATTGTTAAAGTGTGCTTATTTTTAATTTATTCAATTTCACTCATTTTTAACATGTACGCACATAATATTAAATATTCATTAATAATGTTAAAAAAATATTTTTAACAAATATTTATAAAAAAATATAATTATAAATGAAAACTTAGGAAATTTAAACATTTAAATATTTATAATTATAAATAAATAAATATTATTTTTTAGAAAAATATTCTTAAAATTATAAGTAAATAATTATATATATGTAGTTAATTGTAAAATTTATAATAAATAATTATTTATTTATACTTATATAAATATTTTTAAAAAATGATATTTATATCATTATATAAATTTATATAATTATATATATAAATATAATATAATTATATATATAAATATAATATATATAATTATAAATAAAGTAAATATATTCTACATTTAAATATATAATTATTTATTTATAATTATATGAATATATAAAATGTTATAAATATTATTTTTTATAAATATTTATATAATTATTAATAAATAATTATATATTTTAATAATGAATATGTTTATTATATTTATATTTATATATATTTATTATATATATAATGATATAAATTTTGTTTTTTAAAAATATTAATATAATTATAAATAAATAATTATATATTTAAATAATTATAAAATTATAATAAATATATTTAAATAAAAAATATATATTTACTATATTAATATTTATATATTTTTATTAAATATATATATATATATATTTATTTATTTATTTATAAATAAATTTATAATTACAATTATAAATCCATAACCAGTGCTTAAGTAATAAGAGTTCATAAAAGTGTCCCAGTATATTTAAAAAACCTGAACCAACCACGAACCCGTCGTGATATTAGAAGCTTTTCATGGAATCCACCCTTAATCAGTGCTCCTCCTCGGTGAAATGAAGCTCAAATCACAACATGAATCAAGGCTCAAATAAATCCAAGGCTCAAATTTAAGGCTCAAACTATTTAAGGGTTGAACGAATCCAAGGCTCAAAGGTAAGTCTTCATCGAATTTCTCTCGAACGAAAGGCTTTGTGTACTTTCTCTTTAGGAACTCAGGGTGTAAAAAAATCAATGGTTTCTGTCGTGGTGGATGTTGTTTTATAAATATGAGTATCATGATTTATCCATTTTGGTGATTTGGCCATAGAGAACATCCATTTTGATTCTTGGAATTTTAGGAGTGTGAAACACTATACTGTGAGCCTTCCTAGGTTCACTCCTAGGTCATACAAGCATCTTCTTCCTTCTTAATTGTAGTTGGGAATTAATGTTGTAACATCCTAGTAAAATAAATAAATATGATATTTTCATATTTATTAATATTTTTGAATTAAATAATAATTTTACTTTAAATGGGTTGCTACGTTCGACAGCATACCCGATACGCAACAACGAGTTTCTTTGAAATCTTACATTGCACACTAATAAAATAATATTATTATTTTAAATGATAATTAATTCCTAGTCGTTTTGTTGGTGATAATGAATATAACTAACTAAAATATGATTATACATGTTTGTTAAATGTATTTACATTTATCCAATAAAAGTTAGAGGCTTAAAATGTGAATAAATCTAATTTTAAGCATAAATACTCTAATATTTTTTAAAAGGTTGATTTAACGCCTTTTGATGGTGAACCCTCATTAAATATAGTTTTGTTCACTTTTTTACACTCTATTTTTCCAAATAAAAATATTCTTTAGAATTTGGATATCAAAATTATCTTTGGGTAAATTTTTGGTATTTTTCTGATAAAATTCAATTTTTAATGAAAAGTGAAAAATGTTGTATTTTACATCAAAATACCATTTTAATATAATTTATTTATATGGTCAGATTATATTTTTACTTGGTTTTAAAGTTTAATTATATTATTTTTTTACCATTTAATCCTATGTTGTTCATTGGAAGCAAATTAACTTTGAAATTGGAAAAAACAATTATCAATCTTTTGATAGTTTTTATTTCTCAAAAACACGCCTTTTGTTTTGATAGCAGGAATTAATTTTAAATTAATTACTGCCATTTTATTTTTTTAATATTTTAAAATAGATATAATTTTTTAATTCAGAATATCAAATATAGCTTAGGCTGACATTTTGGTATTTTTCTGAAAAATTTCAATTTTTGATGAATAGTGAAACCACTAAGTAGTAGTTAAAAAATGAATTTTTCATTGAAATGAAATTTTACCGCTTTTATGAATTTAATTTTAAAAATATGACATACATGGTTGTTATTAGTGTGTACAATTTAGTTCAATAAGATGAAAATAATTTTTTGGCGAATAGTAACTTTTGACGTTTATTTACCGTGGTTAAAGGTAAATAGGGTAATTCAAGGTGAACAAAATATTATAATAATAAAAAATCACCTTAACAGTTTTCCTAACCCTATTTTATGAGTCATGTACTACCATTATCATCCTTGGGTCTATTTTGAGACCATATAGAGGCACTTGGGAGTGATAATGACACTTTAGATTAATTAATTTAAAGTAAAGACAAAAATGACACAAACAAATATCTTTTAGTAAATTAATGTTTACATGGAGTTATATAAGTTATAGTTTAGACAATAAATATTTATTGGAAATATAAAAGGATTTTATACATCATGGTATTTTTTTATAAATTTTATACATCAAATAAATAAAATTATTTATGACACAATAATGGTACAGTATTTACCTCATTAATAAATGATTAAACAAATAAGATTATAATAACTAAAACAGTATCCAAAACATGTCAAATTCTTATTGGATGATTTTATTTCGACCATGATTCATATTATATTCAACTTTAATGATTTTAGGATCTTTTTAAACCGAAGATAAGTTTATAATAAAATAATATTTTCACAAGTTCCTAAAATGCCCCCCCTCCCCCTTATAAAAGAACACCACTTATAACACATTATAGACACCTCTCAAGACCCTTGGATCTTCCAACATCTACCCAATTAAACTACCTATATCCCTATCCTCCTCCTAGAATCATTACCTTTGGAAGATGGCACTTCAATATGTCCTTTTGGTTCAAACCAAATAAAGTTACCCAAATTAAAGGTAACGATACTTCTTAAATTCTTTTGTTTTATTTTACTTCTCGAACCCCTAAAATATTTTTATTACTTTATATTATAACAAAACCATTATCAAATATATACTAGGATTTTTTTATGAGAATTAATCTTACTACACTTATACACACCTCCGTCTAATGGGTGAAGAACATGTTGTTTTTGTGTATGGAAAACTAACGCCTCACGAAACGATGATTTTTCGATTATCTTCTACCGCCTATCATGCTAGCCATTAAGATGGAACTGTATTTTTATATGATATATATTATGTTTGTATTTTTTTTTATGCTTCTGTATTTTTCATTTATAGCATACCTTTATGGTTTCTATTATGGGTAAACGTGATAATTTCGTTTGAGGAAGTGTGGATTACCGCCCCCTCAAAGTGATATGACTCGTTCATGTCATACGTGGGACATATAAAAGATAGTGTTAATGATATTATATATGATATTATATATGATATTATATATGATATTATACTGGAATTATAATATACCTATGTATCATTATGTTTTAATTCCATTAAAATAAGAAATATAAATGAAAGTAGTGTTCATGCGTACGTACGGCTTACGGTCTCCATGAATAGTTCATTTCATTTCTTACCTCCAAATGATATGTACTATTATAAACATATATATATATATAATAGATATATATGATATATATGATATCTAAATAATGAATATCATTCTGGATATAATGAACTATTGACCACATGGACAACTTGTACATATAAGGTGTTCATTTTTTACTCAATTGCCAAATATCGACAAAACGACCATTATTAACATAAATGATTACATAATATTTACAACATGGTAATAAATGATATAAAAGGATTAATAAACTTGAATATGGTTTTTAAGAAATTATAAATTAACTTTAGTTTATTATTCAGGAGATTAAAGAACGAATAGGTCAAGTCGGACACGAGTTAAGGGACTTCGTCTCAATCTCCTTTCATTGAGGCATCCTTTGATTTCTACACGACTTTCTTTTCTATGATGTATAAAACCCTTTTACTTCAAGGGGAATATTTTTCTATGAAAATTTTTACTAGAAGACAAAAAAATGAATGTTTTTTTAACGAAAGCGGTGACAATGTCCTTTCCTCCACGATGATTATTATTTGATCTTTGGCTTCCTTAACAAGACGTATTGTTTTTTTTAGGAAAATAAATACCAAATACCCTTTTTATATATTTTGGTATTGAAAATGGTTTTTCTAAATTGATTAATTATTTCAATATCTTGAAATTATTTCTTGTGATTTCAAATTAAATGTTATTAGTGAAATGTTTATATTTGCAATATTTTATGTGTTATGATTTTGTAATGGTACTTGGACATTTGACGGGTGGTTATGTGATAAAGAAACATTACATGTTGTGTGGTGATAAACTAGGATGGGTAGTTACGTTATATCCTCCAATTAATTGGGTATGGATTTCAGATGTATGGTTATTCCATTTAGTGATATGTGTGGAAGTCGTCCGTATGGTTATTCCACTGAAGAATGTTTAAGTCCAAGTTACCTTTATATGTTATGTGTTCTTTATATGGGTTTTATGGTAATATTTTCATTAAAAAAATGTTAATTATTGATCTTTTATTCAATGAAGATTATTTACTATTTCATTAATGTGAAAAGTGTTACTTATGATAAAGTATTCATGGTTTACTTGTTCTTTTGAAAAACTAACAGTTTTTCTTTCTTTGTGTATCCCTTAATAAGATTTTTATGCTCATCACAAGTTTTTTAAATGTTTTTAATAGGACATAAATTGTTATAGGGTCAATGATGGGATCAAGGAAAAGTCATATTGTCTAAAACATGGAACTAGACGTGACACTTTTTTTCAAAGAGTTTTTATTTTATGGAAGAAATGGAAACTGGGTAGATGTGTCTACATGTAATATTCATGTTGTTGTTTATATGATATGACCTAACTCTCTAAAACTATAAACCTGAAAATATCTTCAATTTGAATTATTTGTTTAATTCAAGATTATGAAATGTTTAAGGTCAGGTCCTTATAGTTGGTATCAGAGGTTGGTTTAGATAACATAAGAAGTTAGGATATTTTTAAATTAATGTCCATAAATTAATTTATGGTAAGATTTAAGTGTAATTGAATTTAGAGATTACCAGGTCACTTAACCTAAGATATTTCAGTGTTAAGAATGGATTTTCATAGAGGAAACCAATCATATTGTTTGGAAAGGTATACAAAGGTAAATTACCTTCCAAATTAGTATCTAGAGCTGGTCAGGATCAGAATTGAACAGTTTTTTACAGTGATGGCTTAGTTGACTCGGGTGAAAAATGTTTTTGGTTTTTATTGATGATATTTTATTTTATTCCAAAATTAAAGAGGAACATTAAAGTCATTTAAGGGTTGTCTTTCAAACATTAAAAGAAAATAAACTATTTGGGAAATTCAACAAGTATAAATTTTGTTAACAACAAATTTCATTCCTTGGTCACATTGTTTAAAAAAATGGCATAACTGTTGATCCTGCTAAAACAAAATTTGTTGAAGAAAGGCCAAGACGCACAAATATAACCGAGATCTGTAGTTTTTTTACTTTGGCAGGTTATTATTGGAGGTTTGTTGAGAATTTTTCATGGTTATCTAGTCCAATGACTAAGTTAACTCGAAAAGGTGTTAAGTTCATTTGGACAAAAGAATTTGATGATTGTTTTTAGGAATTGAAAAGAAGATTGGTGAATGCTCCAGTTCTAGCACTACCTTCTAGAAATGGTGAGTTTATTATTTACAGTGATGATTTGTTGAAAGAACTTGATTTTTTCCTTATGTAGAATGATCAGGTAATTTCTTATGCTTCATTTCAGTTGAAACCCCATGAGTTAAATTACACTGCACATGATTTGAAATTTTCTACTATTGTTTTTACTTTAAAAATTTGGAAGCATCATTTGTATGGATTAAAATGTGAAATATATACAGAACACAAAAGTTTTAAGTATATATTCACTCAGAAGTAATAGAAAATGAGATAGAAAAGATGGTTGGAATTAATCAAGGATTACGATTCCACAATCCATTACCATCCGGGAAAATAAAATAAAGTGGCTGATGCTTTGAGTCAAAAAAGTGTCAGTGAGATCATCCAAATTAGAAATAATAAAGAAATCGTCAAAAGAAGACAGCGCATTACGGAAAAAGGTAGAGTTGGTTCAGAATGGCAAGTTTCCTTATTTTAACGTTGATAATGATTGTGTTTTGAGGTTTGGAAAAACATTATGCATGCCTTGTGATTCATAGTTGAAGAATTAATTATTGTGTGAAGCTCATAGTTTCCCATTTTCAGTTCATCTTTCTTGTACTATTATGTACATAGATCTTTAGGAGTATTACTGTAGGGATTGAATGAAAAGAGATATTGCTGATTTTACTATGAAGTGATTGACTTGCCAGCAGGTTAAAGCAGAGCGATAGTTACCTAAAGGGATGCTTCAGTATCTTCCAATTCCAGAGTGGAAATGGGAAAATATATCCATGGACTTCATTTTGGGATTACCGAAGACATATCAAGATAACAATGAAATCTGGGTTATTGTTGATCAGATGACTAAATATGCTCATTTCCTTCATATTAGAGATACTTTGTCTCTAGATCAACTATCTCAGTTGTATGTTAAAGCGATAGTCAGGTTGTATGGCGCTTCCCTCTCTATTGTATCTAATCGTGATCCCAGGTTTACTTCTAACTTTTGGAAAGTCCTTCAAAAGTTATTGGGTACTGAATTAAATTTTAGTATAGCTTTTCATCTGCAATCAGATGGGAAATAAGAATGAACAATTCATACGTTGGAGGATATGCTATGTGCTTCTTCACTGGATTACCAGGGAAGTTGGGACCAACATACTTATTTGGTTGAATTTTCTTATAATAACATTTTTCATTCCAGTATATAGATGGATCTGTTTGAGGCATTATATGGGAAGTGGTGTTGAACTCCAGCTTTTGGGGATGAAGTAGGGGAAAAGAAGCTGATGGGACCAAAAGTGGTAGAAGAGATGGCCAAAAATGTTCAGTTGATTCAAAAGAACATGAGAACAGCTCAGAGAAGATAGAAAAGTTATGTGGATAACCAAAGGAAGGATATTTTTTTAAGGTAGGTGATCATGTCTTTCTCGAAGTTTCTCCATGGAAAAGTGTGATGCATTTTGGTAAGAAGGGAAAGTTGAGTCTGAGGTTCATTGGACCCTATGAAATCCTAGAGAAAGTTAGATCAATTACATATAGAGTGGATTTACCTCCATATTTATAAAAATACACAATTTTTTTCATGTTTCAATGTTGAGAAAGTATATGTCATATCCATCTCATGTTTTAAGCCTAGAGGTAGTTCAGTTGGAATAGAATATCTCTTATGAGGAACAACCAGTCCAGATTCTTAACTGTAGAGAGCAAGTGTTTCGGAATAAGGTAATTCACCAGGTTATGTTTTTTAGGGAAAACCATATGTTTGAAGAGGCAGCGTGGGAATTTGAAAATAATATGAGGGATAAATACCGCCACTTATTTTGATAAGTGAATAAAATTGTGAGGATGCAATTCCCAAAAGGGGGAAAGGATGTAACATCCCAAAAAATAAAGAAATATGATATTTTTCATATTTATTATTATTTGTGAATTAAATATTAATTTTATTTTAAAGGGGTTTCTATATTAGATAGTGTAACAACCTGAATTTTTGAATAAATTTTGTTTCCTAACATTGTGTGTTATTTTATTTTATACTCAACAAAACTATTTCATTTAATAAAATTAGTATAATTAAAATAATACCATTGGGTTTCGACTATTATATGAGCGTTGGTCAATATGACCGTTGGAAACAAAATTTTGTGATTATTGTATCTAAATACAAGTGATCTTGATTAATTAATATAGAATGAAGATTCAATGGCCCCATCCAGTAGTCTTGGGCCGATCGAAGCCCATCTGACAGAACTCGAGAAGGAGGTAGCACCTTTTTCATTTTCTTTAGACCAGACCCAATCCGAACTTCATCGTGTGAAGCTGGAACCGAATCGCCTTCTCGATAATTTCAAGATGATAGAAATCACAACTCAGGCAATGTTAGTCGAGCCGCCCCAATATTCTATCACCCTAGAACACCTTACTCTTAGGTAATATGCTGGTGTTATAAGGGGTTATGTAATGAGACTGTAACTTCCTTGTGTAATGCTTTGATTTAAATAAAAAAAAATTATTTCTTCTTATGGTGGAGTTTGTGAATTTTCAAATGTCCAGATAAATATAGAATTCAAATTATTGATGAATTTTAGAAAAACAATATTTTAAAAATATTTATGTAAACCTTAAATAATTAATAATGAGTATGATTTTCAAAAAATGGTCTTCTACAGTTATGTTCAGTAAAAAATTTGGAGTCTAATAAGTTCAACATAATTTTTGATGAATATTTAATTATGAATAGTGATTTTACGCTTATGATTAGTAATTTGATCAAATGGATTAAGTAACCTTACTTAATAAAGTATTAATATAATTTGGGCACCTTGATTAAGTAATGTGATTCAATAAAATAGGCAAATAACTGTTCCACAAAGTACTATTTAAGTATTAGTTTTTTGGGTGAATAGTGTTTTTTATTTAAAAATTAAATTAAAAATATAATTTTTTTAAAATGGATTTCATTTTTCAATTCAGAGCATCGATATTAAGTTAAAGTGAATTTTTAGGATTTTTCTAAAACAGTTGAATTTTCAGGGAATGGTGTTTTTATTTAAAAATTAAATTAAAAATATTTAGAAAATTATTTTTATAAAATGGAGTTCATTTTTGAAATCAGAGCATCGATATTTGGTTAAGATGAAATTTTGGGATTTTTCTGAGAATGTTGAATTTTCGGTGAATAGTGAAAATACAGTTTTTGAGTTTCGGGTGTTTAATGACATAATTAATGATGTAATAATTATGAAATAATTCTGTTCGACTTATGAATAGTAAGATAAGGTATGAGGTGTCCTAAGTGTCCAATACCATGGGCAAATACCATGGGCAAGCCCATGTTTTTTCTCATACCACCGATGAGGTGTCCCTTGGCAATTAATGCTTTGTCCCCTCACTTCTCCTATAAATACCAAGCCTTTCCCTCATTCATTTATCTTCCAAATCTTCCCCAACTAAGTTATGGTTTATTTACCTCCCAAGGAGTCTTCCAAAGGTACCCTCAAGCCTCCCAAGGTCCCAAACATCAAGCTTTCAAAGTTACTCTTCAAGGTAAGGGATCCTACCTCTCTCTTTCTATTCATGTATTCTCCTTTATGTCATTTATTTTAAGCTCCATGTTCTTATGTTGGGGATGTTATTTTATATTTATCCTACCTTCCTATTAATGTTCATATGATGAGATACCCCCTCTTTCTCTCATCAATTCATTTATATATTGTTTATGTGGCACTGTTATGCTGCCGAATTTTTGTAAGGGATTCTTTCACCCTTCTCATTTTTCAAGTTCTATTTTCATGTCATGTATTTAATGTTCCTTTTCATTATGTTGGTGCATGTTCTATATATCCATCATACTTTTATTTTATGTTCATATGATGAGATACCCTATTTGATCTCATCAATTCATTTTTTCATGTTTAAAGTGACGTCGTTAGGCTGCAGAATTTTCATAAGAGAAATCTTATTTTTGTCTTCCTTCCATGTTTTTCAATTCATATGGTATGTCTTTAAAATTTCATTAACATGTTTTTATATCCTTTATATTTTTTCCCTCTACTATTTTATCTATCATTTATGAGTGGTTGACCCATTCCCCCTATCTTTTCAATATTTTTTAAAACCATGTAACAGAGCCATTATGCTGCAGAATTTTCGTCTCAAAATGTCTCGCTCTTTTTCTAAAATTATTTTATTTTATTAACTGAATACTCAAATATATTTCTTATATAGAGGTATTAGCATATATATATAATTTCTATTTGAAATTCTGGGATTTACATACATGAGACCCGCTTTCCTTTTTTGTAGGTTTAAAGTGATATAAATATCACCTCTTTAAAGAAGTTTTTAAAATGTTATGACTATGAAATGAAACCCATTTCTTTTATGCTATATGGGTTATTTATGAAATGATTTATGATGATATATTTGTCTCACTTGATAATAAATACAAACTAAGGGTGCTCCCTGATAGTGCTCCAATGCATTGGGTAAAGACTTAATCTCTAGAGATGGCCATTTTAACGATACCTTGGTGAATAACCTTGGTAATTTTTTAATGACACCTTGGGGATGGACCTTGGTGATTCGGAAATGATTGTATATATGAAATTTTGTAGCCACGTATTCAAGTTATGTTCAAAGTTCTTTTTTTTATATTCTTATTCTTTCATTTCTCATTTTTTCATGTTTTTATTCAAGTTCTTATTGATATCACAAGTACATTGACTCCCTCGTTTACCCTTACTGGGCTTTCTTCTCACCCTTTCCTTTGAATGTATGTATCCAGGTTATGATATGAAGTAATTATACCTAGGATAAACTTATGATGAAGCCTTAAAAGTGGTTTAGAAGAATTTTTTATGTTGTTTTCATGTATTATGTTCCTGATTTCCAAGACACTAGACTTTAAAGATCCTCTGTTTGTAAAATGTAATGAAAAGTTATGTAATAAAAAGGCGGGATGCCATAGTTGGTATCAAAGGATAGTTTAGTTATTTATGGAAATTAGGATATGAAAACTTTAGGAATAACCCTATAGAAAAGTATAAATATAAGAAATCTTCCTGGTATTTTGGTGAGTATTGAGTAAGTGGTTTATCAAGAAAATACATCCTTGTCTGGATACGAGCACGTAGAGATGGCTCTGGCACAGATGTACATATGGGTAAAACCTGAAAACACCACTTTGAGCTAGACTCGAACAGGAACCGGTACATGACAACGGGTCTTTCTACACTCTTGGTTACGACACTCCCGGGGGATATGTTTGGTTAATCACAAGCTTTTTATGAATAATTAAGAAGGAATTATAGAAAAACGTAATTGTCTAAGCATGATGTTTTAAGACATAAAATCCTTTTTTGTTAAATGAGTCATAAATGAAATAAGTTTCTCACAAAGGATTTATTCTTTTAGAAAATTTCCACATCGTCTAGGAATACATTGTCATATTTCCTGAGGAGTTATGTGGACCTCCCCCATAAAGAGAGGTAGATTTCTCCATTGAACTCGTACATGGATCTCATCCGATGTCACAGACCCCCTATAGGATGGAAAATGTGGAGCTAGAAGAATTAAAGAAAAAACTCTGAGATCTTTTGTAGAATGGGTTTATCCGACCAAATGTGTCTCCTTGGGGAGCACCATTTCTCTTTGTGAAGAAGAAGGATGGATCGATGCAACTTTGTATTGATTATAGAGAACTGAATGGGATCACAGTAAGAAAAAATACCCTTCCCCAAGAATTGATGAATTATTTGACCAACTTTATGGGACTCAATTCTTATCTAAGATTGATCTTCATTATGGTTATCATCAATTGAGTGTGAATAATGATGATATTACAAAAACTTCATTCCAATCAAGATATGAGAATTATGAGTTTGTTGTTATGCCCTTCAGACTGAATAATGTGCCTTCTATTTTTATGGATCAAGAATAAGTTGATTTTGGAAACTTATGTTTATTAAATATATATCATTTATATATTAAAATGATTTGGTGATTAAATGATAAATGTTATTTTAAACAATGTTTTCTCTTTTGGAGTACTATATGCCTAAGGGAAACAAAATACTACAGGATTGAAATTGAGGAGGAATGGTTGATTTTTTTTTATGTATTTATTATGGACATATGGTGATTGGGGTTATTTCTGGAAAATGATGAACCTATCATAGAGAATATGTGAATGGGTTAATTACACATTAGTATGAGACTTTAATATTAGTCGATGTTATTTGGAGATAAATGTAACGATTTATTGGGGAAGACCATGTAATTAAATCCTTCTGAGTTTTGGGTTCCAATCTTAGTTTGGATTATTCTAAAAAATTTAAAGGATGATTGTGTATTGGATTGTCTTTCTGGAACTTTGGGTACTTTTGTTGAATTTTGGAGATTAATAGTCATATTTCTTTTTACAAAGGATTATCCTTTTGGGGGATTATATGATCTAATACTAACAATTTTAGTTTTAGTTGATGACTAAAGACAAAGGAAATATATAGTTCTTCTTTTGTGGATTATGTGATTATCTAGAAGATAATTCTGGTGCTTTTGATGAGACTAAGTCTTTTTGATTGCTCATTGTTTGGATAAAAGATTAGTCTTGGTAGAAACTTATTAAAGGCTGAAACTCTACTTGAAGGTAAGTATATTTCCTTATGTTTTTATACTATGTAGTAAATGAATTCCTCAAAATTATGAAAAGTAACATAAAACAAAAATGTTGATGGTTTACGTTTCTTACTTGGTAATAAAAGACCATTTAACACATCATAAGTTTGTGATCTTCTTGTGGTTAATTTTATCCTAATCAGGTTTTCTATCACTCTCCATCAAAACTTGACCCTTTGTTTTATCTTCCATATCCATGTTTTCCTACATGGAATCCTAGTATGGGTTAACTCAGGTGACCATTGTACTTCCCTTTATTTCTTTTATTGTAATAGTTTTACTAACTCTTTTTCTGATGTGGGATTTTCAATGAAATTTCCAAGCCCAATTTTAAAATTGCGAGGACACAATTTCATAAGGGGGGAAGAATATAACAACCTGAATTTTTAATAAATTTTTTTTCCTAAATTTGTGTGTAATTTTATTTTATACTCAACAAAACTATTTCATTTAATAAAATGAGTATAATTAAAATAATACCATTGGGTTTCGACTGTTATATGATCATTGGTCAATATAACCGTTAGAAACTAAATGTTGCGATTATTGTCTCTAAATACAAGTGATCTTGATTAATTAATATAGAAAGAAGATTTTATGGCCCCATCCAGTAGTCTTGGGCCGATCAAATCCCATCTGACAGAACTCGAGAAAGAGGTAGCACCTTTGGGCTTTACTCTGGGCCAGACCCAAGCTGAACTTCATTGTGTGAAGCTGGAACGGAATCTCCTTTGAGATAAGTTCAAGCTGATAGAAATAAAAACTCAGGCAATGTTGGCTGAGCCACCCCAAGATTCTATCACCCTATAACACCTTACTCTTAGGTCATATTCTAGTGTTATAAGGGGTTATGAAATGAGATGGTAACTGCCTTGTGTAATCCTTTGATTTAAATAAAAAAAAATTATTTCTTCTTATGGTTATGTTTGTGAATTTTAAAATGTCCAGATAAATATATAATGCATATTATTGATGAATTTTATAAAAAGGATATTTTAAAAATATTTATTTAAACCTTAAATAATTAATAATGTGTAATGATTTTCAAAAAACTGGTCTTCTACAGTTATGTTCTGTAAGAAATTTAGAGTCTAATAAGATCAACTTAATTTTTGATGAATAGTAAATTATGAATAGTGATTTTACCCTTATGATTAGTAATGTGATCAAATGGATTAAGTAACCTCACTTAAGAAAGTATTAATATAATCTAGGCACCTTGATTAAGTAATGTGATTCAATAAAATAGGTAAATAACTGTTCCAGAAAGTACTATTTAAGTATTAGTTTTTCATGTGAATAGTGTTTTATATTTTAGAATTAAATTAAAAATATTTATAATGTTTCTTTTATAAAATGGAGTTCATTTTTGAATTCAGAACATCGATATTAGGTTAAGGTGAATTTTTGGGATTTTTTTGAAACAGTTGATTTTTCAGTGAATACTATTTTTATTTAAATATTAAATTAAAAATATTTAGAAAATTATTTTCACAAAATGGATTTAATTTTTGAAATCATAGCATCAATATTTGGTTAAGGTGAAATTTTTTTATTTTTCTGAGAAAGTTGAATTTTCGGTGAATAGTGAAAATACGGTTTTTGAGTTTCGGGTGTTTAATAACATCATTAAGGATATAATAATTATGCAATAATTCTGGTCGAATTATGAATAGTAATATATGGTATGAGGTTTTCCAAGTGTCCAATATAATGGTCAAACATCATGGGAAATCCCATGGTTTTTCCAATACCACTGATGAGGTGTCCCTTGGAAATTAATGCTTTGTCCCCTCACTTCTCATATAAAAACCAAGCCTTTCCTTCATTAATTTCATTTCGGAATCCTCCCCAATGACATTATGGTCTCTTAACCTCCCAATTAATCCTCCCAAGGTGCTATAAATATTCCCAAGGCCTCGACCTTCAATCTTTCGAAGTTACTCTTCAAGGTAAGGCATCCTACCTCTCTCTTTCTTTTCATGTATTCTCCTTTATGTCATTTATTTTAAGCTCCATTTTCTCATGTTGGGGATGTTATTTTATATCCATCCTACTGTACTATTCATGTTCATATGATGAGATACCCCTCTTTCTCTCATCAATTCATTTTAAGAATTTTTATGTGGCGTCGTTAGGCTGCCGAATTTTTGTAAGGGATTCTTTCACCCTTCTCATTTTCAAGTTCTCTTTTTATGTCAAGCCTTTAAAGATTCTTTTTATTATGTTGGGGTATGATATATATATCCATAATACTTTGGTTTTATGTTCATATGATGAGATACCCTATTTTATCTCATCAATTCATTTTTTGATGATTTAAGTGACGTCGTTAGGCTGCCGAATTTTCATAATAGAAATCTTATTTTTGTCTTTCTTTCATGTTTTTCATTTCATATGGTATGTCTTTCAAATTTCATTAAAATGTTCATATATCCTTTACATTCTATCCCTATACTATTTTATGGATCATTTATGAGTAGGTGACCCATGTCCCTTCTCTTTTCAATATTTTCTAAACCCTGTAACATAGTTGTTATGCTGCAGAATTTGCTTCTCAAAATGTCTCTCTTTTTCTAAAATTATTTAATTTTATTACGTTAATACTAAAATATCATTCTTCTACATGGTTATTGACATATATATAAAAATTATGTATTTTAAATTCTGTTATTTACATACATGAGACCCGCTTTCATTTTTCGTGGGTTTAAAGTGACATAAAGATCACCTCTTTAAAGCAGTTTTTAAAATGTTATGACTATGAAATGAAACCCATTTATTTTATGCTATATGGGTTATTTATGAAATTATTGATTATAATATATGTGGATCACATGATAATAAAGACAAATTAATGGTGCACCCTGATAGCGCTCTAATGCATTAGGTAAAGACTTAATCTCTAGACATGACCATTTAAACGATACCTTGGTGAATAACCTTGGTAATATTTTAATGACACCTTGGAGATGGACCTTGGTGATATGGAAATGATTGTCTAAATGAAATCTTGTAGCCACATATTCAAGTTATGTTCCAAGTTATTTTCTTTATGATATGTATATTCTTCCATTGCTCATGTCTTCATGTTTTTATTCAAGTTCTTATTGATATCACATGTACATTGACTCCCTTGTTTACCCTTATTGGGATGTCTACTCACTATTTCCTTTTAATGTCTTTATCGAGGTTATGAGAAGTAGTAATTCTACTTAGGATGAACTTATGATGAAGCCTTATAAGTGGTTTATAATAAAGTTTTATGTTTTTTTCATGTATTATGTTCCTGATTTCCAAGACACTAGACTTTAAACTTCCTATGGTTGTAAAATTTAATGAAAATTTATGTAATAAAAAGGTTGTATGCCATAGATAGCATACCTGATACGCAATAACAAGTTTCTATGAAATATTACATTGCACACTAATAATATAATATTATTATTTTAAATTGTAGTTAACGCCTTACTGTTCTATTGGAGGGAATGAATAGAACTAACTAAAATATGATTATACATGTTTTTTTAAAAGTATTTACATTTATCCAATAAATTTTAGAGTCTTAAATTGTGAATGAATCTAATTTTTAGCATAAATACTCTAATATTCTTTAAAAAGTAGATTTACAGCCTTTTGATGGAGAACCCTCATTAAATCTATTTTTGGTCACTTTTATACATTCTATTTGACCAAATAAAAATCATCTTTAGAATCGGGACATGAAAATTCACTCTGGGAAAATTTTCAGAATTTTTCTGATAAAATTAAATTTTTAATGAAAAGTGAAAAATGTTGTATTTTAATTCAAAACTGCCTGTAATTCTAATTTATTTATACAGTTAGATTATATTTTTAAATGGTTTTAAAGTTTAATTAGATTATATTTTTACAATTTAATCCAATTTTTGTCATTTTAAGTAAATTCACTTTGAAATTGGAAAAAAACAACTATCAATCATTTGATAGTTATTATTTCTTAAAACAGGCCTTTTGTTTTGTCACCAGGAATTAATTTTAAATTAATTTCTGATACTTCTAAGTTTTTAATTTTTTTTTAATAGACATCATTTTTGAATTCATAATATCAAATATATCTTAGGATGAATTTTTGGTATTTTTCTAAAAAACTTCAATTTTTGATGAATAGTGAAACCACTAAGTAGTAGTTAAAAAAAAAGAATATTTCATTTAATTGAAATTTTACCTCTTCTGGGAATTGAATTTAAAAAATCTTACATACATGGTTGTTATGATTAAGTAAAATTTTGTTCAATAAGATGAAAATAAATTTTTTCTAAATAGTAACTTTTCACTTTTATTTACCGCGGTTAAAGGTAAATATGGTAATTCAAGGAAAAATGAATATTATAATAATAAAAAATTACTTTAACACATTTCCTAACCTTATTTAATTAGTCATTTCCAACCATGGGCATCCTTGGGTCAATTTTGACACCCCATGGCCACTTGGGAGTGACAATGACACTTTAGATTAATTAATTTAATGTAAAGAAAAAAATGACACGAAGAAATATCTTTTAGTGAATTGATTTTTACATGGAATTATATAAGTTATCATTTAGACTATAAAAAATTGTTGGAAATATAAATATATTTCCTACATCATGGTATTTTATTTTAATTTTTAGACATCAAATAAATAAAATTATTTAGGACACAATAATGATGTAGTATTTACCTCAATAATAAATTATTTAAAAAATAAGATTATAAATACTAAAACAAATATCCAAAATAAGTTCAATTATTATTGGATGGTTTTATTTCGACCATGATTCATCTTATGTTCTACTTTAATTATTTTTGGACCTTTTTAAATCGTACATAAGTTTATAAAAAAATAATATTTTCACACTTTCCTAAAGATCCCCTACCCCCCCCCCCCTTATAAAAAGACACCACTACTTACCCATTCCTCACACCTCTCAAGCCCATTGGATCGTCCAAAATATACCCAATTAAGCTACCTAAATCTATATCCTCCTTCTATAAGACTTACCTTAGGCATAAGGAACTTCAATAAGTCCTTTTGGTTCAAACCAAGGGAAATTACCCAAATTATAGGTAACAGTTTCTATTAAATTATTTTGTTTGATTTTCTTTTATTTTACTTCTGAAACCAATAAAATCTTTTTATTACTATATTTTATAACAACTAAAATATCCTCAATATACTAGGATGTTTTTATGATAATTATTTTAACTACAATTACAAACACCTCCATCTAATGGGTGAACAACATACTGTTTCTGTGGACGGAAAACTAACGCCTCACGAAACGTTGATTGTTCGATTATATCTTACCACCTATCATGGTGGCCATTAAGATGAAATTGTATTTATATATGATATATATTATGTTTATTCTTTCTTTTTGCCTCTTTATTTTTCATTTATATCATTCTTTTATGGTTTTCATTGTGGATAAACGCGATAATTTCATTTGAGGAAGTGCGGACTACCACCCCCTCAAAGTGATATGACTTGTTCATGCCATACATGGGATGTATGAAGGATATTGTTAATGATATTATATATGATATTATACTGTAACTATAATATATCTATGTATCATTATGTTTTAATTCCATTAAAATAAGAAATATAAATGAAAGTAGCATTAATGTGTATGTACGGCCTACCATCTCCCTGAACGGTGCATTTCAATTCTTACCTCCAAATGATATGAACTGTTATAAATATAAATATATACTGGATATATATGATGTATATGATATCTAAATAATGAATATAATTCTGGATATAATAGACTATTTACCACATGGACAACTTGTAAATATAAGGTGTTCATTTTTTTACTCAAGTAACAAATATCGACAAAACGACCATTATTATCTTAAATGATTACATAATGTTTATAACATGGTAATAATTGACATAAAAGGATTAATAAACTTGAAAAAGTTTGTAACCAATTATAAATTTACTTTAGTTTATTATTCAAGAGATTAAAGAAAGAACGGGTCAAGTCGGAAATGAGGTAAGGGACTTCGTCTCAATCTTCTTTCATTGAGGCATCCTTTGATTTCTACCCAACTTTCTTTTATACAGTGTATAAAACCCTTTGACTTTTCATTTAAAGGGGAATCTTTTTCTATGAATCATTTTACTAAATGAAAAAAAAGAAGCATGTTTTTTAACATAAGCGGTGACAACGACCTTTCCTCCATCGCGAGTATTATTTGATCTTTGTCTTCCTTAATAATCCATAATGTTTTTTAGGAAAATAAATACCAAATACCCTTTTTATGTATTTTTTTATTGAATTGTTTTTTAAATTGATTGATTATATCAATATCTTGATATTATTTCTTGTGATTTTAAATTAAATGTTTTTAGTGAAATGTTTATATTGGGAATATTTTATGTGTTATGATTTTATAATGGTACATGAACATTTGATAGGTGGTTAAAAGATAAACCAAATGATGGGTGGTTCCATGATAAACCAGTACAGGTGGTTATGTTATAACCTCCAATGCATTTGGTATGGAATTCGGCCATATGGCTATTCCATTTAGTTATATGTGTGTAAGTTGACCGTATGGTTATTCCACTAAAGAATATTTATGTCCCAAGTTACATTTATATGTTATGTGTTCTTTATATGGGTTTTATGGTAATATTTTCATTAAAAAATGGTATTTATTGATCTTTTATTCAATGAAGAGTATTTATTACTTCATAAAGGTGAAAAGTATTACTTATGATAAAGTATTCATGGTTTTCTTGTTATTTTGAAAAACTAATAGTTTTCCTTATTTGTTAATCCCTTACTGAGCATTTTCTGCTTATCCCAAGTTTTTGAAATGTTTTTCACATGACATAAATGGGTATAGGGACAAGGATGGGATCAAGGAAAATTCATGCTGTATAAAACATGGAACTAGACATGAATCTTTTTTTCAAAGAGTTTTTATTTTATGAAAAAAAAATGAAAACTGGGTAGATGTGTCTACATGTAATATTCATGTTGTTATATATATGTTATGACCTAACTCTATAAAACTCTAAACCTGACAAGATCCTCAATGTGAATTATTCATTTAATTCAAGATTATGAACTGTTTAATGTCAGGTCCTTATAAATGTAGTGTATTTGTGATCTTCTCTTTTATTTATGTGAAACTGTGGATGAATCATTCTTTATTTTCGTTGTATAAATAGTGGAATTAACCATATGGTATAAGTCCCATACCATTTTACATAATCTATATAATTTTCTATGTATCAATTTTCATGATGGTGGTTGCGTAGCTTATGAGACAGTTTCTTGGTGTAATAAACTGACTAGTTATTTTAATATTTGTGTAGTAGAGACATTAGATGGGGACTAGTGTTTTATAAATCTATTAATTTTTTTATTCAACAAATATTAGTGAGTGATGTAAGGGTATTCCACTTAGAAAATTTGACCTCATGGGATTTTTTCAATCTTTATAAAGGTTGGGGTGTATAGGGTAGATGTTGTAGGGGTGGGTGTTTTTTCTCCCTTGTTTGTGATATATCTTGTTGATGTGAATTGTTTATTTATGTCAACTTCTTTATGGACATCCCTAGAATCTAAAGTATGGGTTAATGTGTATTATATGGACTCCCTGTAATACTTTAGATGGGTAGATCTGATGTGATTAATTCTCTATAATCCTTGGGATGGTTCGGTGTGGTAATATGACATCCCAAGAGTCTTGATATGTTTTAAAATATTTGATATGAAATTAATGTTAAATTTAATAATTCATTATGTTGTTAAATGTGATAATCCAATTCTTATTCTTGAGGTACAAGTTTCTTTTTTTCCCTTTTCCTTAAGTGCTTTTGAGAAAATAAGGAAAATGGGGAAAATCCCAAATTTTGTGGTTACATGCCGTGTAATTTTCCACAAACCATGTACTTTGGCCATGTGGGATGAGAACACAGGGCATGTAGGCTCGTCGGTGATGAAGGGTGTAAATACTGACTACACGCTATGTACTTAGTATTTACACATCGTGTAATCAGTCAGTAGGTGAATAGTAAGGTGGTGGAAGCAGCCGCTAGTGGAGTGATAGTACACACCGTGTATTCAGAAATACACGCTATGTACTCATGTAGATAGATTAACCGTGCCATGGTGGAAAGAAGCTTCCAGGGGAACAGTTTAAAAAAGAAAATTACATGTCATGTACTTGAGAGTACATGCCGTTTAGACTGTTTTTTTTTTCTTAAAATGGGCAGCAGCCTCCTCATTTGGCAGAGGATGCAGTGGGTTCCTTTGGAGCATGCTAGAGATGGCTGGACCTTGGAGGATCTCTCAACCGCACACCGAGAATATGAATCCCTCTCTAAAGGTCTCAATTGAACCATGCAGGTGAGTTATTCCCTCTCCTTGTGTGTTTCTTACTAATTATTTCCCAGGGGAAATTTATTTGAGTTTGAATAAGAGAACTTTTATCACAGATCTATGTTGTTCTTGGATGATTCAGGAGGCATCATTCACGTATACCGATCAGAGATGATTGAGGTAGGTGTTCTGATGTTCCTTTCAACTGTTGTGTTGAAATTATGTATCGTTGTGCTACAGCCCCATGGTTGGGGTGTCGTATGGCTGAGTCCTTTGCTAAAAATATATCTAGAATTCTATAGATAATCTAATGATAAATTTAATATGCTGTTTGGGATCACTGTTTGGATCCAGGACCACCCCAGGGGTGCGTTCTTCTGTTTAGACGTTTGGCTAGGATACCCGAGGGTATGCCATTATCATATTGTTTATTGAATTTTCCTGATAGAAAATTTATATAAATTGTGTGTTTATGCTTTGGGCTCATCCTGGTTTCTTTCACCTAAGCGCAATGTTTTCTTAAACTGAGGTCATTGTTATGTTCAGCCTGAGGGAAAGTGCTTTTTTAGCCTGAGGGAAAGTGTTTCATTTAGCCTGAGGAAAATGATTCACAAGCCTGAGGGCAGTTGCTTCTATGACTGAGGGCATTATCTCATATGCCTGAGGGAAATATTAGTTATGCCGAAGGGAAATCGCATGAGGGCATGATTCTGATTAGCCTGAGGGCGTGATTCTAATTAGCCAGAGGGCGTGGTTCTGTTAGCCTGAGGGCATGATTCTGATTACCTAAGGGTAAGGTTTGGCATGTTTGAGGACACTTTTTGTTTCCTATATTCACTTTGGTGATTTTCTATGTTGTACCTTCCAAGCCAAAGCACATGCTTGGGTGTGATAATTAATAATTAAAATGAAAATGAAACTGGTACTGATAGTTACTTTTGAGCACTTACTAGTTTACTGCATTTACTTTTGCACACTGTTGTTGCATATTTTCACTGATAGTTGGGCAAGGGCCTTTGGTGGGTTCCTACTGGGATTTATTTCTCACACCCTCTTTGGGTCATGTCTTTGGTCCAAACAGACTATATTGTTGTAGTTTTCGACAGCGGTAAGGGTCCCTATACAAGTACATGATTGTAGTAGAGGAGTAGGAGAGCATGGGACTGAGCTTAGGCTTGCGATGCTGCTTCGTTTTGTTTACTCTTCTTTGTTTTATTTGGTTGAACCTTGTACTTTGAGTTTTATTGTATTTTATTGCAGTGTATCCTGTTCTGGTTGCATTCATAGAATTAGTGACATGCTGCATCTTTATATATATGATTGTTGGTTCTCTTTTACTTTAGTTGTCCATTTCAGTGTATATTGTTTACTACATCCTCTATTTTATGTTATTTATCTATTCCGCTGCGCTACACTTTGAAAAATGAGGGCATAGTTTCTCCACTATCAAACCTAGGCCCTCTCTGCTAGTTGGTAACCTCTGGAGTTTGGGGAAATGCGCTTGAGTTCATGTGACCAACCGGGTTCAGGGCACCCGTTGAGTGGCTTCTGGATCTGGGACGTTACATTACATCACTTGTTCCCAAAAATAGAATGGATGTTTTAAAATTCTATATATTAGAAATTGTTTTTAGGTATTCATCATTTTAGGTCTACATTTACTTGTTCCACTCCTAATAATCTCCAATTACCATCCATGTATATGAAAGAACACCTTATTTATTAAAATGTTTTGTTAATAAATTTTTATATCTTCTAGTTGATTGAATGAGAGTTTATTATTCTAGTTTATCAAATTTGGGTTTTTTATTACCCCTTAATTTCTTATATTATATTTTAATTTGATTAGTCTATTTAAGATAGACATGATTTGAGTCAAATAATAGTTATTATTGTAATTTATTTCTTGAGACTCATCCCCCATCACTTATATAGATATCTTTCATTCTCATCAGTTTCATCTGTTGAATAGTTATTTCATTGTTTTGGTTGATATTCATCCTCGGTCTCTTATATGTTGTTTATACTAATCTGAGTAGTCCTCATCCCATGGATAACTACCGCTTAGAGTATTTCAAGCAACATAGGTTCATGTCCACCAAATATGGAGGATGTGTGTTAAACAACAAAATGAAATGATAAATGTTTGGGAGATGACTAGATAAGAATTAATGTTGTCTATAACATTAAACATGGAATGAATTTAGAGGAAAAACCCTACAATAGTTGAGTAATTATTTTCTTAAATTCAATTACTCATTTTATTCAAAGCATACTGAAAGTTTTTGAAACAATAAAATGTTGAGATTTCATTATTAGAAATGTCTATAACTTTCACTTTTATAATGAATATTTTATGTGTATTTATTTATTTATTACACAAAATCAATATTTTATGAACCCAATAGGATGGATATGAATTGAAAATGGATTCACGTTAGTCATTTGATAAATAAAATATTAATATGGAGTTAAAGAGATCATAAAATTTTCAAGAGAGAATGCATATAACACTTTCCAAATCCTTTGTTCATGTTTAAATTTTTTGCATTCAAGAAAAATTAGTCCGAAGGAGTTAGAAGAACATTTAATTTTAACCAGAATAGATCAAATCTATAAATGTCAGACTAAACATGGGGAAAATTGAATGTTCACACCGATTGGGATGATATTTCACTTTATGGATCAGTTGATATAAATACTAGTGTAAATGATGATGGATATCACATGGAAGAATTGAAAACGGAAATTGAAGATGCCATTCATGATTGTCCAAAGTTGGTTGAGAAGTTAAATAGTTGTTCCAAGAGACCATTTTATACTAGTTGTACTAAACAGACAACATTTTCAGCTTTATTGACATCGTATAATTTGAAATCTAGTAGTAGATGGAGTGACACCATCTTTATAGAACATCTTTCATCTCCCAAATGATATGATACAGGAACAAAATTAACTACAATGTCAAAAATATGTCGCTAAATTAATGTTACATTAAATGGGAATCATCTCTCAAACAATACATGATTGTCCAAATGATTTCATTTTGTTTCTCAAGAACCATGAATCACTCATAAAATTCCCTAAGTGTTTCATAGATTTATACTACAAAAATGAATCAAGTCCTTCAAAATATGTATGGTACTTTCCTATCTTTCCATCATTTAAAAGACTATACAAGTGTTAGGAAACCACAATACAATTAACATGGAATGAAGATAAAAGAATTAAAGATGGGAACCTATGTCATCAAATGAATTCTCCTCATTGAACGAAAATTGATTATGAGTATCTTGAATTTGTAAATGATCTGATAAACTTTTGTATGGTGTTATCTATAGACAGAATAAATCCTTTTGGTGTATAGAGTAACACTCATAGTACATGGCCCATCATGTTGTTAAATTATAACGTTCTTCTATGGTTATGAATGAAGCACAAATATATTATGTTGTATGAGCTTTTATAAAGACCAAAGAAACCTAGTAATGATATTTATGTATATTTTGATCCATTGATCAATGATATAAAATTGATGTGGGATATAGGTTTTATAATGTATGATTCTCATAGAAGTGAATAATTCGCATTGAAGTCCATGTTGTACTGAATGATAAATGACTTCCCACTTATGGAAATTTATCAGGCCATAGTATTAAAGGAATTTTGGGGTGTCTCATTTTTGAAAAACACACAAACTCAATCTAGTTGAAATATTTATTTAAGATTATGTTTCTAGGTAATTATAATCTTTTACCCAAATGACATAAATATCAATCATGAATGACAACATTCGATGGGAATATCAATCAAGGTACAACACTATCTCTAGTAATGGGTGATCAAATGTACAATAAATTAAAAGATATTGACATTATTTTTAGTAAACCATTTTCAAAAAAACATTACAAAATCATGTCAGAAGAATATATCAATTTTCTTTTGAATTACCATATTATAATTGTTTGTATGTCAAATATTTTCTTGATTTCATGTGTTTAGAAAAAATTTATTTGATAGTGTTATTACCATGTTTCTAAATGTTCCAAGAAAAACGAAAGATGGAATCAAGGCTAGGTAAGAATTGATTGAAATTGTGATAAGGGAAGAGTTGGCACTGATGAATGGTAAAAGGTGTACTTTTCTTCCTTCAACATCTTATACTCTATCCAAATAGAAAAAAATGAAATTTTTTTCCTTAATAGTGTAAAACTTCCACGAGTGTATTCATAAAATATCAAGAATATCATGTCTATGACTAATTTGAAGTTACAGGGACTAAAATCACACGAATGTTATGTTTTGATACAATATTTGATGACTCTTTCTTTCCATTTCATTATGCCTCAAACATTATGACACGCATTAATTGATATATGATTGTTTTTAAAATTCATATGTAATAAATTTATATACATGGTGAAGTTCCCAATCATGAATGAGGTGGTTGTAGTCATATTATGTGAATTAGAGATGTTCTTCCTACCATCATTCTTTGATATAATGGTTCACCTGATTATTCACTTGGTTAGAGAGGTACAACTATGTAGTTCTATCCATTATAAATCGGCGTACCCCATTGAACAATATATGAATATTTTTAAAGGTTATGTCAATAATCAAAGTCATCCCAAACATTTTATTTCATAATGATATATTGTTAAAGAAACTATAGAATTCTATATTGATTACCTATCATATGTTGACATCATCAGTCTCCCAAATTCTTGTCACAATGATTTCCTTATGGGAAAAGGGATTTATAGAAGAAATTTTGTTATAGTTACCTTAATATATTGGAACAAGTGCACCTTTACATTTTACATAATATTGAATATGTTGATCTATACATTGAAGCCTAGAATGAAATTCTTAGAGATTTCAATCCATCAAGGGATAAAGGATGAATATAAAATACACATAATTTACCATTTATAGGATGGTTACAAGATCAAATTTATAAGGAGTTATCTAAAAATATGAATTCAATTGCTGAATGGCTTCAATGGATAGTTAGGGGACCAAATGCAACTGTTAAATCTTATACTAGTTTTGTAAATAATGGTTATACATTATATACAAAAGAACAAGTTTACTACTGTAAGATGAAAAATAGTGTTTTTACGATTTTTGATGAAGAGATGCACATATCTGGTTCTAAGGATAGAAATCCAATTTACGAAAATATGCCATATTTTGGCATTATTTAATAGATATACAAGTTGGATTATACAATATTTAAGTGCCTATTTTACTTTCAAATGGGCTGAAAATATCAATGTAGTGAAAGTTTATGAAATGGGATTTAGGAAGGTGAATTTAAGTGTGGAAGGGGAAAAGAATGATCTATTCATAATGGCATCAGAAGTAGTGTAAGTATGTTTTGTCTTCGATCCAGTAAATTATAATTGGTCGATTTTTCTACTGGACGCTAAAAAAATGTCGGGTCAGATGAAAATTCAATTGAGGATGACCCTTTCATTGGGAGATCACAATCATTTCATTTTAGTCCGAGTATATAATATTTCTTGTATATTAGTGGGGACCGAAAAGAGGGGATTTGAATTCTTGATAGGGGAACCAAATCCCAAAAAACCATTAAAAAGAAATAGAGTTCAATGAGATGGTAAAAGTGTTTTTTAATATATTACGTCTTTCCTCATAAAATTAGATGTTCTCAACTGAATTAAAATAATATAAATTAAATGTTTAACTAATCATGTAAAAAATTTATTACTCACATGATGATTTTACGAATCCCTAAAAAGAACAAACTATAATGAAGGAAACCCTTTTAAAAGATGTATAGGTAATGTTATGATATAATTTATCTATTTTACCAAGAAATTATATAATAGAATGTTGATTTAATTTTCACTATTCATTTAAGAGTTTATTTATTTTAGGATATTTCTATCCATATATCATTACATTGTAGGAAGAGCAATGAAACTTTCTCTTCTCAATTGAAAAAGTAATCTTTAAGTTTCCACAATAAAATCAGTATTCATAAAATTAATGTATTATTACATATTTATGTTTAATTTATTTCTTTTTATTATTACTCACATAATATTTTTACTTTATATGGGTGTATTATTATATTTGAGTTAGGGAGGTATTTCCATCTTTTATGCCTTCCTTCAATAAAACTTCTATAGACTTCTTCTGTTTCCAAAGCTTTTCACCCCTGTAGTGTTGAAATTTATCACTTTCCTAAAAGTTCCCTCCACGGGTCAATCACAGAGGCAATCTTTATTGTTTCACAATCGAATAATTTTCCATAGATTTAATTTATTATTTCATATTTATGTTTTATTTATTTATTTTTAGTATTAATCATATAATAATTATTCTCTTATACATGTGGATTCCTTTGATCAAGTTAGTGTGGTTTGTTCGAAGATGCTCATGCTCACAAGAGATTGGACTTTAAACCTACAAATGAGATAATTAAAATAATAAAATGTGTCAAGAATTCATACAACCGCCATAAAAAGGTTGAATACCAACAAATTATTTAATTAATTTTGTCATCATTTTATCTACTATTTGTAATATAATATCCTTATCATTTTTATCTAATAATTATTTATTTATTCATATAACTTTTGGAATGTCATATTGACTCAATGTTCTTTATGTAAAAACTATTATCATTGAAATCCAAAAGAATAAAACAAGATTATTTGGTCATTTTGGTGACCTATCATGATATAATGGGCACGTGATCTTTCTCTACTCTTCTAGATCTCAACAATGAGAATGGTTTTTTCAGAGAAGAAAATTGAGAAATTATATAGTGTCAGTAGTTTGACAAAGAAAGGAAATTGAAATCATTATAACATTGGTAGTTAGGAATGTTTTGATACTTTTTTATGTGAAAAAATCAGATGCACCTAAACCTAACACATGGTGTGACCAATATGACTCTAAGTGCTTTTTTTATTTAAAATTAACATTAATGTAAGTTAAAAAGTAAACTGACATACTCAAATCCAATAAACTATATTCATATTGTATTAATAATTTAGGAAAACTACCCATAAGTCATTTATGACATGTAGTGATTAGCCTCACCTCAATTTTATACATTATGTTCCCGATATTAATCAAAGTGTTCATTATTTATTTAAAATTTAAAATTTAGTTCAAAACATGTCACTCAATAAAAACTGATCAAACGATCTCATATTTTCTTTATAATTTAATAAACTTACTCATAAATATTTTGAGACATGTAGTAATTGGTCTAATGTTAATACATGATACGATTGGTATGGGTCAAAGTGTGTGTTTCTAGTTTAAAATAAAGTTTTTATAAAAAGAAATGTGATGTGCTCAAAAATGAGAAAAAGAATTTGTATTTTTTTTATACTTTAATAAAATGATCTGTAAGTCATTTGAGGAATTTAATAATTAACCTCACCTCAATCTGATGCATGATGAGCCCATTATGACTCCTAGTGCATCTTTTTATTTAAAATTGTAATCAATTTTAGTAAAATGGAAAAATAGACCACTCAAAACTGAGAAAATGAATTTTTATTGTTTTTATACTTTAGGAAAAAAATCCATAAGTCATTTATGCTGTTTAGGAATTAGCAACACCTCAATATGATACATGATGTACCCAATAGGACTCAAAGAGTCTATTATCAGTTTGAAATCAATATTTTAGTTCAAAATATGACACTAACTGAAAATTCTTCAAACACTATCATATTTTCTTATTAATTTATTAAAACTATTCATAAGTAATTTTTTATGTGTTTGTAATTGGCCTCATGTCAAACAGATACATGATGTGATCGGTATGATTCAAAGTATGTTTTTCTCGTTTTAAATAATTTTTCAATAAAATGGAATGTTATGTACTCAAAAATGAGAAAAATAATTCAGATTGTTTTGATAATTTTGGAAAAATATCCATAATTCCTTTGAGGTATGAATTAATTGGACTCATCTCAATCCAATGCACATTGTGAATGTTATGACTATAAGTGTATCTTTTAATTTAAAATTGACATTGATTTTCGTAAAATGGAAAACTAACCTACTCAAAAATGAGAAAATGAATTTAGATTGTTTTGATACATTAGTAAGACAATCCATATGTAATTTTTTACATATATGAATTATACTCAACTCAATCCTATATAAGATGTATCTGATATGGATCAATGTGTCTGTAATCAAGTTAAAATCATCATTTTAGTTTAGAAAGTGTAACTCACTAAAAACCAATAAAATGCACTCAAATATTCTTATAATTTTTTAAAAAGATCCATAAGTTATTTTCGAAAAGTAAAAAATTGGTCTCATGTCAATCCAATATACTATGTGATCGGTATGGATCAAAGTATGTGTTTATAGTTTAAAATGGCATTTTAGTAAAAAAAAAGTGACTTACTCAAAACTGAGAACATGCATTCAGATTATTTTGATACTTTATAAAACCGAATCATAAGTCCTTTAAGAGGTGTATGAATCTTCCACACACAAATATGAAACAAGGTGTGACCGGTATGACTCCAATTATATCTTTTTATTTAAAATTGACATCAATTTCAGTAAAATGGACAACTGGCCTACTGAAAACCAATAAAACTCGTTTAGATTGTTTTGATACCTTAAAAAACTATACATAAGTAATTGTTGACATGTATAAATTAGTTTCACCTCAATATAATACATGTTATGCTCGGTATGACTCAAAGTGTATGTTATCAGTCTAAAATCAAAATTTTAGTTCAAAACATGTCACTCCCTGAAAACCAATCAAACACACTTGTATTTTATTGATAATTTAAGAAAACAATTCATATGTCATTTTTGATGTGTAGGAATCAGCCTCATGTCAAACCGATACATGATATGATCGTTATGAGTCAAAGTATGTGTTTCTAGTTTAAAATGAAATTTTCGTAAAAAAGACAAGTGATGTACTCAAAACCAAGAAAACACATTCAGATTATTTTGATACTTTTGGAAAATGATCCATAAGTCATTCTAGATGTGTAGGATTCAGATGAAACTCAATTCGATGAAAAGTGTTACCAGTATGACTCAAAGTGTGTATTTTTATTTAAATTTTACTTCAATTTTAGGAAAATAGACAACTAGACAACACAAAATCAATAAAAAAATTGTATTATTTTGATACATTAGGTAAATGATTCATAAGTCATTTGATTCATATAGGAGTCAGGAACATGTCAATCTTACCATGATGTGACCAGTATGAATCTAAGTGCAACTTTTTATTTAAAATTGACATCAAATTTTGTAAAATAGAAAACTGACCTACTTGAAATTGAGAAAACACTTTCAGATTGTTTTGATACTTTATGGAAAAGGTCCGTAAGTCATTTGTGGTGTGTATGAATTAGCTGAACCTCAATTGGATATACGATGTACCCGGTATGACTCAAATTATCTATTATTAGTTTAAAATCAACATTTTAGTTCAAAAAGTGTCACTCACACTACCAGCAGGTTGTGCCCATGGGACTTTTTTATATACTTATTTAAATAACTTTCACAAAGATAATGATTTAATATGAACAAGAAATGGAGTGAACTATAATAATCAACGACAACTCAATCTGATAAACAATGGTCCACGTATGAATGAAAGATTAGTTTAAAAATAACTCTTTATATTAATTTATTTCTTCATATTATTACTAACAAAAGGATTTTTTTGTATACAGGTTCGTTCTTTTTCACAATAATGGGTGTTTTTTTTCAACAATAGCATGATTTGGGGTTAGGATCAAAAGACAAAGGAACAATTATGTTTTTTAATGTTTATAATAATTTTTAATTATATAATTGTATAAACCAATGTTTTAAATTTTATATAATATTTTTTTTCTTGTATTTCTATTGTAAATTTCCTTTCATTTAAATTCTGTATTTTTACTTGATTTTTTTCATATCTGGTGGTGTTTTTGGTGCTGGGGTTTGCTGTTACAACACACTATAGTATTCCCCTTTATTAGTACTTTTAAAATAATTTATAAATTCTACCCGTATATGAACTTTTAAAAGTGATGATAAAGGTACTCTTTATTGGTACTCAATATAAGTTCTAATAAATTGGTCCTTTATTAGTGCTGAAAACCATCTAATAAAGGGATCCTTTATCAGTGCCTTTTTATCACTAATAGAAGTAAAGGGATTTTAACCTCACTCTATTTTTCAATGCTTCTCTAGCACTGATAAATGCCATTTTGATCACTGTTAAAGGCCTATTTTATATTAGAGAATCATTAAAATATAAAATGAACATGTGTGGTGACTATTTTCTATTTAAATTCATGGTTAAGTTGTGAGTGCGATCACATAGAACAATCATGATAAATAGAAAAGGATTAAATTTTTTGATATTAAATTATCAAAATCCCTCAATGAAAATATTAATTTATTAAATTCCTTCCATCACTCAAATTTGAGAAAAAATGGGTGTACGGGGTGCTCAGTCAGTCAAAGTTGAGGGCACCTACTACTACCAAAGAGATCTTATGAAAGTTTTTGGTCAAGTTAACTAAACATGGTAGCAAAGGGGTATCCAAATATATATTTTAAAACTTTAGAGGCAAATATTTGAGCAATTAAAATCAATTATTTGCAGTAGATGGGACTCCACTCGACAGATCAAGGAGCTGTGAGTTATTATAGTTGGCCAGATTAGTGCCTACCTTGGACTCTCTAAGTAGTGTTGTAGCAAAATATTATAAAATATAAGGAGGGGTTTCATGTATTCTTTTAACTAGGATACTCAAGTGAAAAAAATTTCTAATTCTAGTAAAGATGGTTCCAAGAATTTGAAAAAATAGGTGGATACAATTAAAATTTATAATTTGAAAATTTCTAATAATAATGAAGATAAAAGTACAATCTTCTTGAATTTTTATAGAAAACGGAATGTAATAACACAAGACATACTAGGTTAATAATTGAAAAAAAACATGTCCAAAATGCCATGAGTTTTCCAAATAGTAGTACAGGCACTTGTACAAATTACTAAGACATCATAAATTCAAGGTGTTGGTGCCCCCAATATGTGTTAAGCCACATTAGAAAGACAGTGTGTTAAAACTGCTTGTAGGAGACTCATGTATGATGCATGTGATTTTTTTATCATAATGATATCATCAATGTATGATGTCAGTTTTGGATACAACATCGGGACATGGATGATTTCACATGTTGTATCATCACTGAGAGGCTTATAAGGATAAAGAAAAGGAGAATATATGAATATGGTGTGTTTACACTGGATATGTGTAAATTCAAAAATGGATGAAAATATTTTGATAGATCCATTAATTATTTCATTTTTACCAAATTAATATAGTTTATTATAATATTATGAAACTAAAAATATATATAAAAACACTTCATACCTTTTTAGGTAAGGTTCCCTAGGTAAATAATAACTTAAAGAAAGTATAATATTTAATTATTATAGTGAACAACCTGAAAGACAAGGTCAAAAAGTCAATGGAAAGAGTGAAGTCAAAGTAACCATCATAACATCCTTCAAAGAAAGTGTTATTAAATTGGAGGATATTTTTTCACATATCCTAAAATAAATTCTATGGAAGAGAAACACAATGAATTGAATTTAATAATAAAGTACTCGCTTATTCTTCAGTGAATATTCATCAAATTAAACTGATGTTTATGTTATAATTCTAGGGTATTAAATAAAATATTCCTTTCACATTTGTGTATTTTGAATACAATAACTATGTAAGTAAATAAACATTACTATAAGTAAGTTGTGTTATCCAAGTGGCTGAGATATGGTTGTTCCTGTGTCAGTGGTGATAAGTGCACATCTTCTAATTTTCAAGTAAATGGTTCTAGTTGAACTATAATGTTTCCTTTGGACACATGGATAAATTATTTCAATTTTGTAATGAATTTTTTTTGTGTTGTTGGAGTAATTTGGAATACAGGATGAATATAAAATTTAAGACTTATATATACATTTCAGAAAAGATAATACTTTTCAAGGAAAACTAAATACTTTTCATAGATATACCCAGTATGGTTTTTGGATATTTATAGTTAAAGAACTTAGGTAATATCAACATACTTATGTACTTAATTTTTTACAAATAATCCTTTATAAATAAAGGTAATCCATAAATCTTTTATAATTAGTTCATCTAGTGAGCATGAACTATCCCAAGGTTAAGCTAGTGGTATACATACATCATAATATTCCTTTAATAATTTATGGAATATAAAAATGAATTATGTCATATTCCTAGTCAGAAGATATGAGAGGCTTTAGGTTGGTCTTCCAAATAATATCTTGACCAATCATTCATCAATCAATATAATGTAGTGTTGAATTATTCCTAAACACACATTAACTTATACACATCAAAGCAATGATGATAATAAGGAGTATTGGTGATGAGTATTACATGTTAACATTGATCAATAAAATATAGCATGGAGTAATTCCAAAATTCAAATTCCTTCATACAAATCAGATTCATGGTGTAATTAAAAGGAGTATCAAAGTTAAAACACATGCATTTTAGATAATTCCATTTTTAAGGACATGCTTCACAAATAACCACATTAGCCCATAACCAAATGTCAACTATCATGAAAAATAAATATCATATGAGTTATAGTATGATGTAAATCCATTATTTCATAAGAACTTGTGTTTAGATGCAAAGAGTTTTTTGAGGATACAAACAAACTTTCATCGGGTAAAACACAGTGTCCATCTATAGTAATCATCCTAATGTTTTATAAGGATATTACATAAATTACTATGATAGAAATGATATAGTCATTTTATAAACTATATTTCTATAAAAGTGTGAATATATCTATTTGAGATAATGGGATAACTATTGATTGGGGTTTAGTTAATTTTAGAGATGCACAAATGGTTGATATAGGAACAAGTTCCACAAGAACTTGTGGAAGAGGAACGTTCAAGAGACAACTACTATGTAGGAACGATAAAACCATTATGATGGTTTTATATTCACTAATTATGGTTATATTTTATTCATTGAATAATAATTATTATAAGTAAGAATTATATGGTAATTAGCTAATATTTACAAGATCAATTAAAATTCAATAATAGATTCTATGTATCAAATTAAAAGTGGCTTATTATTTTGAATATTGTGGTGTTTATTCAAGTGAGACTATACATGGATGATACAAGTATGGTTCCAATAATGCTTGATTATTAATACAATGTTTTTATTCCCAAATCCATATAATTTTTCTGGTCATTTCTACTTTCTATGATCATTAAATTGATCATTGTATGTCAAGACCACCAATTGTGGAAGATGTCTATACGACACAACCAGAAAGGGATAGTGACATTATAAAATTCCAATATGGGTGAAAGTTACTAAAATCTAGTTTAGGATTACCGTATGCAAATAGATCATAGAATTCTCATTTGGAATGAATATTTTCAGTGTGTATACCATAGGTTAGTCAGAGAATTATTGTTTTCAATGTAAAATATATTGGATAAAATATGAAAAAATATTATTGGTCTTATAGTTGGTTAAGACCATGAAGATAGTTATTCTCTATAGATTGACTTAAAGTAGAAACCAGAGTTATAGGGAATGAGATTTACTGAGGTAGATCTAATGGTTACTTAGACCTATCCAATCATACATATACTGAAATAGTATTAAAAAATATAAGTTGGAACAATTTGAGGGAGAATTATTAACAGTGTCACATGGTATACATATCTTCGGGTAGATATGTCCCAAAAATAAGAATATATTAACATAGTGGTTCGAATTCTATATACTTTAATGGTGGATCAGTCACATATTCCATGATATGTACAAGAATTTATGTTTCCAAGATATAATTTATAGTTTTAAAATATTAGTTGTAACTAAGAGAATTATAGGGGGTGTAGTCAGAACTATCCAATTGCACTTGAATAAGTTCAAAGGATGTGTACTCGATAAGTGGATAGAAAAGGATACTAGTTTTCAAGGGACACAAACTAGTATTCATTGGATCAATGTGATCTAATATCACATTTATTTTAAGGTAATGAAAAAAATCTCATTCAAGCTAGTGGTATGCATATCTATATATACTGATTATGTTGCGAACTTCTAAGGAAACTAAGAAGTAGTATAAAATACATAAAGTTTTTATTCTAGTTCTTGGAATCACACCTAGTAAGTAAACTATTATCCTAATGTAAATTATGATACTCTTACTAGCCAATATGTAAACTATTGAAATATGAAAAAAGGAATACACTTGGGGATTAAATCTCTTGAGGAGTTTTACTTAAGGAGAAGTGGTTTCACATAAAATAATAACCATACAGCGGAGACATGGCAGCCCCAGCAACTAAAGTCATGAATCAACATAAACATGGTCTTAATAATGTGAGAGCTAACAAGTATGGTTAGAAAGTTGTCTATAGTGCAAGTGGGAGTGTTGTAATAGTGGGTTCCATAGACCCAAATTGAATAATACTTTTTATTACCACTAAATGTATACATTTTTATATGTACATGTGTTTATTATTACCATAATTGTGTTGATATTTTTGAATCCACTATTTAAATGGCAATGTCCTTAGATTACATGTAGTATAAAATGTTTATAGCAGTTCCCAATAATAATGGGAACTAGCATATACTATAATAGTAATCTTAAACATATATCCCATGGTCTAGATACAACATAATTATAAGACACATATGATGTCTGAGTATCATGTGTTGGGGAATCATAAGCATTGATACCACTTCTCATGAAGTTCACACTTGGTGATATCTAGTATTGAGATCATTTGGATAGGCCTTCCTATAATAACACCACATTCTTTGGGTGTCATTGGTTGTTCCTATCTATGAACACGTTTATTGGTCTCTAGAGATGAGATCATTGTCAGTGTATTCCATTTTATCACAAAAATTTAATATAGGAAAAACCAACAATAATGAAATCCCGATGAGGTAGTTTGTGTAGGTTTCATCATTAGTGGTATGACATTGGTTGAATGATCAAGATAGAATTTGTTTCTTCTAAGTTGAGGAAGATATATATTGTTTTCCCAAGTTAACTAGGATGATAGTGGCTTCATGAATCCATATCAATAGAATAAGAAGATAAGTCTATCCAGTAAGGTAATGAAATATATAAACTAGAAAAAGGATGATGAAACAAGTTTACATCCTTCTTTATAAGATATAACTAGACTAAGAGATTAAATTACACAGTATGTGTTCATAAGAGGAAGTCTTATATAATAATTTCCTTATCTCTATAGACACCATGATGAGTTTCTAGACTCCACTCTTGGTCTATGTTTTTGACTCACTGCTATCGACATAAGTACCTAGAGGGTCGCATAGTAAGTGTATCCATAATTTCAACCTATACTGATGAATAGGAATTTAGGATGATGTGAGCCCCACATATGGGGGTCAGTTAATGTCTGATTATGAAAAATCACAATTAAAACTCATTAAATTATATTATTCAAGTTTAGAATAATGATTATTGAATTTATTTCTCAGTATATTCAAAAGTTTATTAATCATAAATGTGAATACGAGAAAAATATAATTTTTCAAACAAAAATTGGATATTCAAGGTTCATTAAATTATTTATATAGCATACATTCTAAGTTAATGGTTTTATTTTATCATTTTAAATTTTAAATTTTTACCACTAATTTAGAAAAAATATTTTTTACATTTATGACAAGTTTATAAATTCATATATATGTGAAAATGTATAAATTGAATGTTATTGTTTTCCAGGGACTAAAGTTCAATTTTAAAAAGTATAACCTAAGTATAAAAGCCAATTTTAGACTCTTTAATTCTAATATTCATCATTTTCACGAATTTAGTGATAGAATTTCTCCCCTCCTCTCTAATCGTGTTCTTAGATTGAGATTCAGAAGGAATAACATGGTTGGACCAATCCCACTTTCTCAATCGAGTACATGTTCTTTTGGGTGATAAAAGGTATGTCATAATGCTCTTTGATTTCATGCACTATCACCCAGAAAACATAGTTAGATGATCCTATAATTGTATAACATGTTTTAATGATATGTAGGATGTTTATTTTTTTCACTCATCCATGACACATCGACATTGAGTGAATCAAACTGGCTACTTCAAATGAATGAGGTAAGGTTTTATATTTCGTTTTTTTTCTTAAATTGAATTACCCACAATACATAAATATATTAAGGAAATTGGTATTGTGTGAATATATGTTTTTAGCATGAATCCAAATCAAAAATTATAAATTGTGCTTCCATCAGGTTTCTGCTACTCCACGGGTTCCATCAATTGGTATTAGAGGTAACATGTAATTATTTATGTAAAAATATTCAAAATTTAAATTAAATTTTCTATTATTAGAAAATAGGTTTTCGATAAGGTCCCAACACAGCTGACACCATGTTGATCTGAGTTCGTATATCCAAGATATGGATGATCAAATATTGATGAGTTTTGTGAAAAAATTTGCTATGAAAATTAATGTTTTTATTTATTTCATAATTTTAATGGAAACCATTTTGATGGATATTTATCCGTAACATGATGTAAGTATGTTTAATTTTAATTGGATATACCTGAATCTAGTTGTGGTAGTCTATTTTAAAATCAATATTTCCTTGGAATCTTGTTTAATTGAATGCATAAATCTTCCCTTGGAAGTTAGTTTAATTATTCTTATATAATCTTGTTTAATTAACTGGATAAATCTTCCCATAGAATCTCATTTAAAGCATCCCATGGAATCTTGTTTAATTAAATGGATTAATCTTCCCATGGAATTTAGTTTGAAACTTCTCATGGAAGATTGTTTAACTAAAAGGATAAATCTTCTTGTGGATTCTAGTTTAAAGCTTCTCATGGATGTTTGTTTCACTAAAAGTATAAAGCTTCCCATAGAAGCTAATTCAAAGCATCCCTTGGAATATTATTTAATTAAATATACAATGCTTCCCTTCGAAACTTATTCAAGTATTCCAATGGAATATTATTTAAAATATATATATTTAAGGGACAAATACTCCATTGGAATCTTATTATCATTCCATATTATATATATATACACCCTTTAAATGGATACCTCATCTCGGGTCGGACCAATTTGGTATGGGTCTGACTAGCCTGACCCATTTATCCCATCACTAGTTCTATATTAATTTTCAAGGATCTTATTTAGGTCCAAATAGACTCGAAAAATTATAAATTAAGAAATTAAATGTAGTGGTTTGGTATGTAATAAATTATTTCAGGTCATGTGGGACATATCAATAATAATATTAAAATTATTTTAATGCAAGTTAACTTATTAAAAATAACCTTGAGTTTAATTTTAGTAAATTTAATTTTATTTATGAAATATAGTTGCATGTTGACCGATTATGAGTCATTAATGACCCACACTTGTTTGGTTTATTATTTATTTAATTTAATTATTTCATTTATGTTTTATAAAATGTTATAAATATTTTATTTTGATTATCTATGAATCACCGCTCTAACTTTAATTTTTATAAGTTCTTGTGTGTCCGCATTTAAGTGATAAAAAAATTAATTTTGTACCATGGGTTCTCCTCACCTATGTGTGATTATACATAGTAAATATTGGAGGAGTTATTGGAAAATTGGTTTGATTTGAGAGATGGTATAGACCAAACAAGTGATATGCATGGGAGTCACATGTGCTACAATTCAAGTTAGGTATTGACTTAGTGAATTACCCTAGGGTGTCAGTTAATCCATTATTCACTTGATGGATTAAACAATAGTTAACATCTCAGGATCATGTCATTATTTATTTATTTTATCATTTTCATGGTTTATTATTTTTTTAATGCCAATTTATTATGAGATATTATATAATATAATAATAAAAATCATGAAAATATAAAATGAATATGTTCGGTGAATATTTTAAATTTTAAAGAACAGTTAAGTTGTGAGTGTGATCACATATAATGAGCATGATAAATTTAAAAGGGTTACATTCACCGATATTATATTACCATATCTCTTAAACAAAATATTAAGTCATTAAATACCTTCCATCACTCAAATTTAAGAAAAACAGGGTGTACAAAATGTTTAGTTAGCCAAAGGTGAGGGTGCCTCCTACTACGGGGGTGTTTTTATGAGAGTGGTGGGTTGAATTAACAAAATTTGGAAAAAATGGGGTATTAAAATATAGATTCATTCAACGTTGGAGGTTAATATTTTAGAAATAAAATTTAATTATTTTCATTAGATGAGACTTCACTCAAAAGATCATGAGATGTGAGTTAATGCGGTTGGCCAGATTAGTTCCTACCTAGGACTCTCTGAGTACTGGAATAAAAAAAGCTTGTAGACTACAAGTAGGGGTTACAAGGATCATTTCCACTATAATACTCAAGTGATATAGTATTCTGATTCCGTTAGAAGGGGTTCCTAGAACTCGATAAAATAGTGTGATACATTTAAAATTAATAATTTGAAAATTCCATATAGTAATAAAGATAAAATCACAATATATAAGATTTTGTTTTTATATAAAATTGAAAGAAATACCGAAAGAAAAACTGCACGAATTATTGGATGAAGAAGATGTCCAAAAGGGAGTGAGTTTCAAAAGAGTAGTACAGGTTCTTATGCAATGTACTATGACATCGTAAATTCACAGTGGTGGTGTCCCCAATACCTAATAATCCCCCTTAGGAAGAGAAGGTGTTAATAATTATTAAAGGTGAATCACGTATGATACATATGACGGTTTTTTCATAATACTATCATCAATTTCTGATGTGAGTTTTGGATAAAACATCGAGACATGGATGATTTCACATGTTATCTCATTATCGAGAAGCATTCAAGGAGAAAGGAAAAAGAAGATATAAATAGGTAATTTTTAAACTGGATATGTATAAATTGAATGATGGATGATGATATTTTGATGGATCCATTTATCATATCATTTTTAACCATTTACTATAGTTTCATTTAATATTAAAAAACAAATAGTATAGTGAAAAAGGATTCATTTCCTTTTTAGGAAAGGTTAACCAAGAAAATAAGAACTTAATGAAAGTATACTATTTAATTCTTATGGAGAACAACTGGAAAGATAAAGTAAAAATGAAAATAAAATGAGTGAAGTTAAAATAACCATCAAAATTTACGTAAAATAAAGTGGTATTAAACGGGATGTTATTTTCTTCGCATATCTTGGAATAAATTTTTTGGAAGATAAATGAAATGACCTGAATTGAATAAGATAGTAATCGCTTATTCTTTAACGAATATTCATCAATTGAAACTAATGTTTTTTTTATACTTCTTGGGTATTAAATATAATATTCCTATCACTTATGTGTATTTGAATACAGTGATGAAGTAAGTAAAGAAACATTACAAGAAGTGAGGTGTGTTGTCCAAGTGTTTGAGACAGGGTTGTTCCTAAATCATGAGTGAGATGCGCACAAATTCTAGCTTCTAGGTAAATGGTGGTAGTTGAACTCTCACATTTCCTTTAAAAACATGGATTAATTATTCTAATTCTATAATGAATGTTTTTTATGGTGTTATAATCATTGTAAATACATGATGAATATAAAATGTAAGACTTATATACCTAGTTGTGGGAAGATAATAATTTTTCAAGAAATTATAAAGTGTTTTAGAAGATATACCCAGTATGGTCTTGGACTATTTATAGTTAAATACCTTAGGTACTATCTACATACTTATGTACACAGTTTTGGACAAAGAACCCTTTAGAAAAAATGGTAATCCACAATGCGTTTAGAATTAGATCAGCTAGAGAGTGTGAACTAGTTCAAGGATAAGATAGTGGTAAGTATACTTCATAAGATTACTTTATAAATTTAGATAATATAAAAGTAAATTATGAAATAAATCTAGTTAGAAGATATTAGTGTCTTTGGATGGTCTGCCAAAGAATATATTGACCAAGCATTCATCGATCAACATAATGTAGCGTTGAGTTATTCCTCAACACAAATTACCTTATGCACATAAATGTTGTGATTATAAGAAGTCGTATTGATGAAGACTCTTACATTTTAACATTTATAAATAAAATTTAGTCTGTAAATATTCCTAAACACACATTTCATTATACACGTCAGAGTCATACTATGAGTAAAATGGGCATCAATGTTAAAACACATGCATTGCAGATACTTTCATTTTTAAAGACATGCTTTGCAAATACCATGATATCCCATGAATATATGTAAACTATCAGGAAAAATGAATATCATATGAGTTATAGTATGATGGAAATAAATTTTTTCATAAGAACATCTTTTTATATGCAAAGAGTTTGTTTAGGATATTAATAAACTTGCATCAAGTAAAACCCAATGGGCATCTATAGTAATTATCCTAAAGTTTTATAAGGATATTATAGAAATAACTATGATATAAAATATATATCCAAGTTATATACTATATTTCTATTAAAGGTTGAACACATATATTTGAGATAGTGGGAGCAATATTGACTTGGTTTTAGTCAATTCTAGAGATGCACAAATGGTTAACATAGGAACAAGTTACACAAGACCTTGTGGAAGAAAAATGTTTTGGAGACACATATTGTGTATGAATGATAAAACCATGATGATGGTTTTATATTAACTACTACTAGTGATACATTATTCATTGAATAAAATATCCTACAAGTAAGAATTATATATCCATTATCTAAGATTGAAAAGATAAATTAAAATTCAATAATGGATTCCATGTATCAATCTATATGAGGATTATTATGTGTATACTATAGTGGGTATTCAAGTGAGACTAAACATGGATTGTAGAACCATAGTACCAATAAGGATCGATTGGTAATACTAGGTTGTTATACCCAAATCCATTTGAATTTTGTTTTCACAGCTATATCCTATGAACATTAAATTTAGTATTGTATGCCAAGACCACTAATCAAGGAAGATGTTTATACAATGCAACCAGAAAGGGATAGTGACATCATAACATTCCAATAAGGGTGAAAATTAAAAAATATATTTCCTTATTAATGTAAGAAAGTAGATCATATAATTTTAATTTGGCATGAATCATTCTCATGTGTCTACCATAGGTTAGTGGGAGTGTCACAATCTTCAATGTAAAATATGTTTGATAACATATGGGAAAATAGATATTGGTCTTATAGTTAGTGAAGACTAGGATAATATTAACTCTCTAGAAGTTAACTTAATATAGTAACCAGAGTTAAAAGGAATTATGTTTACTGATGTATATATAATGGTTTCTTAGACAAAGTCAAACATATATATACAGACATATTATTAAAAGATAAAATATGGAATAATTAAAGAGATAATTATTACCAGTGTCACATGGTATATATTTCTTCAAGTAGACATGTCAATTAAATAAGAGGAGATTAATTTAGTGATTTGAATTCTATATGTTTTAGCGATGGATCATTTGCATATACCATGATATGGAAAAGAATTTATATTACCAATGTATACTTTATAATAGGAAAATATTATTTTTAATTAATATAACTATAATGGATGTATTTATAACACTCTAATGGAACTTGAATAAGTATAAAGTATGTGGACCTGGTATATGGAGAGGTAATGATACTTTTTTTCAGGGGTAAAAAACAATGCTTTGTGGAATTATTGAAATATAATAGCACATTTAGGATAAGTTAATGGGAAAGAAAATTTCATTCAAGCATGTGGTATCCACATACACAAATATTTAGTAGGTTGTGGCTTTTTAGGAAGAAAAGAAGAAGTGTAAAATATGAAAAGTTTTTGTTATAGTTCTTTGATGCGCACCTAGGAAGTAATGTAATATCATAATGTGAATTTTGATACTCTTACTATCCAAGATTTCATGTTTGGATATTTTACAAAAAATGAATACACTCTGGGATTACATATCTTGAGGAGTTTTACTCAAGGAGATGTGGTTTTACATAGAATAATATCCACACAGTGGAGATGTGGATGTCCTGGTAACTAAATTCATGACTCAATAGAAACATGATCTAAATCATGTGAGATCTGACAAGTATTTTTAGTAAGTTGGATCTAGTGTAAGTGGGAGTGTTGTAATATTAGGTTCCTTATACCCAAATTGAACAGTACTTTTGAATACCATTACATGTATACAATTTGATATATGTATTTATTTATTATTACCATAATAGTTTTTCATTTCTAAATCCACTATTCATATGGTAATGTCCTGAGATTATGTGTTGTATCCAAAGGTTATAGTCATTCCAAACTATAATGAGAACCTCTAGATACTATGATAGTAATATTAAACATATTTCATATTTTATAGATACATCATAATAACATGACACATATTGTGTATGGCTATCAGGTGTTGGGGTCTCATAATCATTGATACTTATTCACATGAAGTTCTCACTTGGTGATCTCTAGTAGTGATATCATGAGGACAGACCTTCCAATAAGAACTCCACATGTTTTGGGTGTCATTGGTTGTTCATATCTATGAATATCTGTTTGGGTCTCCAGACTTGATATCATTATCAGTTCATTCCATTTGATCACATATTTTGATGTAAGGTGAAAACCATGGTAATGAAATCTTGGTGAGGTAGTTTGTGTTGGGTGCGTCCTAGGTAGTATGGAATTGGTTGAATGGCCAAGATAAAATTTTCCACTTCCGAGTTGAGGAAGATATATTTCATGGTCCTAGATTAACCATTATGGTAGTAACTTCATAAATCCATTTCCATGGTACAAGAAAGTAAATACATGCAGCAAGGTCACAAAATATATAAAGAAAAAAAAGGATGATGACACAAATGTGAATCATACTTTATGATATATAGATAGATAAAGAGATTAGATTACAAGGTATGTGTCTATAAGAAGAAGTCATGTATATTCCATTCCTTATCTTATAAGGGGGAATGGAGGGTTTCTTGAATATACTCTTTGTCTATGGGTTGAACTCACTATTATCTAGATAAATACTTCTAGGGTCACGCACTAAGTGTATCCACAAGTTCCACCTATTCTAATAAATAAGAATTTAAGATGATGTGGTCCATATGTGTGGGGATCAGTGAACATCCCTGTATAAATGATCACAAAACTCATTTAATTATATTATTCATGTTTATAATAATAATGATTGAATTTATTTATCAGGGTATTTACAAGCTGCTTGATCATCAATGTGAATATGTGAACAATATAAATTTTCAAACAATCATTGAATATTCAAGGTTCATTAATTTATATGAAGAGATTATGTGCCAAGTTATTGGTTCAAATTTTATTTGGTAACATTTTATAGTGTTAAAAGTGAGTGATTAAATATTTTTTACATTTATGACAATTTTATAAAGTCAACATGTCCACAAATGTCTAAGATGAAGTTTATTACTTTCTATGGACCAGAGTGCAATTTGGGAAAGTATAACCTAAGTATAAATGCTCATTTTAGCCACATGAATTATAAGATCCCAAATTTTCACAAATTAGTGGGAGAATATTTCCTCTCATCTATACTCATGTTCTTTGAGAGATATTATGAAGGATGAACAAGGTCGGATCGATCCCTCTATCTCGATTGAGTTTGGGATCTTCAGTCGATTGAAGGGACATCGTAAATCTCTTGATTTACCATTCTAGAACATTGAAAATCTATATAGGATATCCTAGAATTATGTAGAAAATTTGAATTATCTATAGAACATCTAGTTTATAGTTTTTCATCCAGGACACATCAATGGTGAGAAAATCAAACAAGATACTTCAAATAAGTGGGGTACCATTTAATCTATAGTTTGATTATATTTTTTATTCTTAAATTGAATTACCTATGATACATAAAGAAATATGGGAAATGGTTATTGTGTAATAAATATATTTAACATGAATGAAAATCGAAAATTTTTAATTGCACCAATTTCATGCTTCCAATGAACCTCAAGTTCCTTCAATGGATATCCCCTAAATGGGTTTGGGTATTGAGTTTTGGATGGTATCATTTTCATTTTAATTTGATAAATTTGTTTTCAATATCCAACCATATTATTTTATACACCTATTATGGATCAAGAAGACTTAGAGTGAAAATATTGATGGCACATTTCTATGAATGAAGTGATACCATCCTATCATCTAGAGTTATTAGTATTTTTCATCAATATGGGAGAAAATAATATGAAAACAAAAATGATAAAGGGGTAGAAGATGAATCATATTTTAAAGGGTTGAATGTATGAACACAAAATCTTATGGATGGTATTGAAAAAAATACAAAGGGGTGATTATTGAGCTCACTTTGTGTCATGTAGTATTTTTTATCTATTCTTGTAAATGTGTGAAGAAGTTGAACACCTTGGAAGGAATTTAATGTACCTGAAAATGATGGTGAAATAAATTGAGTTCCTAGGGAGAGGAAATATGATATTTGGTGAATATTTATTGAAACATGAAGAATTAAGGACTTCTTTGAAGACTAGAAGTGATATAAGTTGGATCCATATTTTTATTGCATGTATAAAATGTATGGAAAAGGGAACTTATAGTAAATAAACCATCCCAATGATATGGAGTATTAAATACGATGTGAATCGGTTTAAAAATCGTATGGGTGATGATTTTGAATTTATTTATGTGATAGATAAGGAATGGGAATTATGAATCTCTCCATCAAAATGTACCCCTCCTTGGATGACAATGGAGGAAGAGAGATAATGACCCTCGAGTCCCACTTCCCAAAGAACTCGGGTTGGCAAGAACCACCGAGTGTATAAAAATATCATAAATGGATATAATTACACACATATAATAATATAGGATTAATAGATATGATAAATAACCAAAAAAAACTCCAACATATAAAATAAAAGTAAAACCAAAACCATACCACAATGCATGAACAATGTGAACATATACAATAAAAACCTCTAAGTAAATACCAAAAGATAAGGCCTACCGCAACAACTCAATAACAGCTCTAAACCCCAAGCAAAAAATTTCCAAATCATTCCCTAATGTCCTCTTAGAAACCTAAAGAACATTTTATCTATTTTAGGTGATCATACAAGTATACTCATTAGGATAGTACCTAAGGTCCCTTATGCACATGTGAGAAAATCATATTAATGCATTACTGGATAAATATTAGAACCAACAAGTACCTAAATAGGTCATAAAACTAATCATAGACTCTCCAAGTATTGGTCACCAAATCATGAATTCTATTTAGTTATATAATATCAAAATCATAAAAAAGGCTCCCCGTTACTACTTCCCTACTGATTTACTCTCTTATTCCCCTACTTAGAACATTTGGCATACCCATCCCTTCCATAAAAATCACATCACATAACCATTCATCTCTGATGTTGGTCAGGATTCATCCCTACCTATCCCATCCTTGTAAGGTCTAGAATCTAGGGCTAACATCATGCATCATCACATCTCATCTCAACTGAAGACACCTGGTCCATTACATCACATCTCACCCGATGACACCTAATCCATCACATTGCATCTCACCTGAAGATACCTAGGAAATAATATCACATCTCACCCAAATACACCTGGGTGATCACACCACATCTCACCACATTGCTAGATTAGTAGGTTATCATGAACATGAAGGATATAAACCATTTCCCTTCACCTACCATGCATGACCCCCACCAAATATCACATCACATCACAAATAGGTAATCTCCAACACCAACTCATGTCATCAATGTTTCTGAAGGAAGATAAGGGAATAGGGGGAATATATTCATCTATATCACCACAATACTAGATATTCATAAAACACCCAGAAACCCAAACCTTTGGGAGTTGGTAATTTTATCTAATTTGGTTGGTGTGTATATATAAATAACATAAAAAACATGATATACAGATAGCACATAATACCCAACCTATGTGTTCACAAAAACTGCACTAGCATACACCATGATACCACTAATGAACCACATTTGAACTATCACAACCACCACAACTACATGAAACATGCCACACAACCACCTCACAAGGCCACACATTTCCTCTTTCAATTACCAATCCTATCATTTTCTAGATTTCACAAGTTTACACAAACTCTTATTTAAAATTTCATTTAATTTCACATTTACACAACCCATTCATTTATCATTCATATTATTTAAACCAATTACCAAACATTGATTTCCATTCCATTATTATTGATTTACCAACCTCTTACATTTAATTTCAATATTGTTATTTATTCTATAGTTAACTGGTAAAATAAAACAACCACACCCAATAAACTCTCACCTATCTCATATCAAACATCACCACAACACCACCTCATCCAATAAATCTCACCAAAAAAATCATATGTAACAACCACCACACAAACACCATTACACAACTTCCCATATCAACCACCATAAATCATAACTTCATTACAACTGCCTACATCGCATCATATGCCAACACCATCGCATCACTACACTACACATCTCACAACTGAGCTATTCATCACCTTTACCACACAAATTCCCACATTACAAAAAAACATACATAACCATAGATATCACCATATACTAAATTTCAAAATTTAGTTTCAAGGTATTTAATTACTTCACTTAATTACATAACATGGGTATTATCACATAAATTAGATCTATATGGGAAACCAATTTATTATCTAGATATACGTTCTTATCCTTTTCATTTAGGGTGATATCAACAATAAACATAGAAAGGTTCTCACATATATATCAACAAAGGAATAAGAAATGGTCCCAACATCCATGATTTTTAAAAATAGAACCAATAATGTATAATCTCATCAATAATATCATCAAAGTAGTAAAAAATATGATTACTCCCCATCCCCATAAATTTATGATTTTTCAATTCATTATCTTTATTAAGAAGACCCTTACTATCCACTTGATATATGGAAAAGGCATGTAATACCCACTCATGTACTTAAATAGGGAGAGAATGAGTATACCCTAACTCAAAGAATATTTCTGATTCACTACAAACAATAAGGTGAAGGAGAAACAACCCAGAAGCAACAACCACACTAGGAAACAACAAATAAACTTGAACCAAGCCTAGGAATCCTCAAAATGCATCTCAAACAAAACTAAAACCAAAAAAATGTCACCACTATGGATTCTTGGAATAATAATGCAATTAAAAAGTAGGATAAAGATAAGAAATTGTCGTAGATCTCCAACAAACAACCTCCAGAACCTATGGATCAACACATGATGGAAGGTGATAAAAGATTCTCTAAAGGCACCTAGGGTGTTCCCAAAAACTATGAGAAGGAGGATCTGATTGAATGATTTAGGTAGAATCTAATCTTATAGGAAAACCAAAAACTACTGTATTCACATCATAGATTAAAGATTCATATAGTGAGTTTTCACACAAACTCCCATTACGAGTTGTGAACCAGATTCAAGGAATGAAATTACCATATAGCATACTAATATTAAAATTCATGGTGCCTAAGCATGAATTAATTCACATAATGAATTAACCTTTAATGTTATTATTTCATTCTACCCAGAATTCCTTCCCCAAATACATGTTGTGAATCACGATCCACACAAGCCATGAAACACAAACTCATGTCATGAATTCTACATTCACATCATGAATCACTTATTATAATTATATTGTATATCCAACCTCCATTGATCCCTTATCAAGACTCATACTAACACCTATAACACCCAAATATATATTTAAATGTCCAAGATAGTACATACCACTAAATTTGATACCTCTCAAATGATTATCATCCTAAAGAATCAAAAGAATGGAAAAAAATAAAGATAGGTTCCTTAAAACCACCCTATGAGATACCTCTCAAGGATCTCATTACACCTCAAACACTACCACCATCCAAACACACTAAATAATAACATCCACAAAACACCCTGAAAGCCCCCATCACCTAGAACTATCAAGAAACAACCTTCATTCTCTGTAACTATCTACAATAACATTCCAACGTCCACAAAACCCAATCCAGTAAACTCTTCAATAATCCCACAATACTAAACTAATCATAATAATCATGAAAACCCACCATCCATATCAAGATATTTTTTGGAGGATTTTGAATTTTCATTATCCGATTGGTTGATTCATGAATCAAGACTCGGAATGAGATTCTGAGAGTTGTAAAAAAACCCAAAGTTGTGTTTTGAGCCAAGTAATGATTTTAAGAAGGTATCTCGGGTGTCGTATGATATTTAAAAGATTTATCTTGTGTTCTAAATGTTTTGGTAGTTTTTTGAAAGGCTGTACAATTTGGTTTGCATGTTTTAGGAGAAACTATGTAACACCTTAATGCTCAAGAGGTTTTTAGTTCACTATGAACTATGAACACTTGGGTTTCAGTTAGTTCATAGTTTTTAGTAAACCATGAGAGACAAAAGGAGGTTCTATGAAATGATGAGGAGGTTTTGAGGCATGATGCATGGGCTATGCACAATTTAATACAAACTGTGCACCTTACATCAGAGGGGAGGTAGTGCTAAAATCACAGTTGGAATATGATTTTTCAAACCATATGGCACAGCTGTGGAAGGATGGTGGTGTTATATAGTAGGGGTGAGAATACATAGTGCACATTTTAGCCAACTATATGGCCAAATTATGTGATTGGTGGTCTTGTACAAAGAAAACTTCATGGTTGGTGCACATTTTAGAAAACCAGGTGGAAAACCCATGAGACTTCCCATATTTCATTAATGGGGCTACCAAAATTACAACAAGGTTTTTTAATCCCCTCACCCCCCCCCCCCGTTTACCCCTTTCTAGGTGGATGAACACGGTGGTAAACAAGCCCCTTCATCGCTCTCCTTCCATCTCTTTGGGGGTAAAATCTTGGTGATTTCTTAATGTTTGAGGTGATTTCTCTTTCTCTGGTGGTTTCCTTTATTCTTCTTTATATTTATTTTTCATTTTTTAGTTATTATGTTTAGTTTTTGTTGAATATACTACCAGATCATGGTGGAATCATCCATTTCACATGGGGATTTTGTTCATATTGGGTAGAGGAAATCCCAAGATGGACTATACACTTCATTGAAAGGTGTTTCATCAAGGTATGTGACTGCGGTGAATTTTTTTAGGTTTTACCAAATGTAATATTTTAATTATTTATCAAATTAGCATTGAATATTAGGTATTTGTCTAGGAATGTGGTTAGGGTTGATCCTTGGGTCATTGTTGAGTGGTTAGATTTCGTTTTAGTGCGGCACAATGACTTGGTGAGTATTAGAGTATTATTCCATGTTGGAATTTAGTTAATTGATTAATTATAATTGTTATAGTTAATTAGTTATTTATTTTTGGTGTGGGGATAGAGCTTGGGGGATCATGTCGAGTTTTTAGGGTGTCTAGGCGTTTGGAAAAGACTTGGAAGAGACTCTATCAAGGCCGTTGTGCTTTGGAAATGTTTTGGAAAGATTCATTGATGAGGTAGGTGGTCTAAGAGCTTTGACCACCATCTTCTTAATATGTCTTGATGTGTATGTAGTGTGTTTATAACATACCATGAGTGGAAGTTTTGTTTCCTTGGATTAATAAAATTAGTTGGGTGATGATAGTAACTTAGTTAGGATCATTGGTTGATTTTGATTAAATAATAAAAAGTTCTATTTGGTAGAACTATGAGATAAAGTGGTTGCATCTTTTAAAGGGATGAAAATGTGGTGTTTTATGGGTTGATTTTTATAAAAATTCTATGAGGATTTTGAAATAGTTTTAAATATGTGTGTTTGGATTTAACATGGTTTTATGTGTCAAAGGGAAGGTTATGTTTTAAAATTATCATTGTTCTGAAATGATCTGTTGGCCTTAAAGGGGTTTTATAAAAGGGGTTTTAATTGGAGTTAAAATGTCTACTTGAACTAGGAATTAGGTTATGTATTTGGTGAAAATTCCTTGATGGATCTTGTGACGGTTTTAATGTAAATTTATTCCTTGGGCCTTATTTGGTTTTTGAAATAGCAATAACAATGTTTAAGAAGGTAATGTTTTCATGTTTAGTGAGCATGTTGGTTTATTTATTTTGGAATATGAGAAATGGATTGGCCATTATTAATGAATGTTTTGGTTTTGAAGGACCATAGGGACCATAGTATGCACAAGTGGTTAGAAATTATTGTTGTGTTTTCCTTAAACATTTTGTATGGTTGAGATATTGAACACAGGTAGTTTCAGAATGATGTATTTGATATATGGTTTAGATTCTTGACTAATTATCTAGGAATGATAGATTTGATAAGTGTTTTACATTTCACACTAATGCTCTAGGAATGATATAATTTATATATGGTTTAAGTATTGGATTGATGCTTCGGGAACAGGTTGTATACTATGGATTATGTGACAGAATAAATCTCTAGACACTAATATTATACTACGTGGTTTAAGAACTAGACTAAGGCTCCTAGAAATTATGGAATACCATGTGGAAAAGTTATTTGGACTGATTATCCTTATCCTTGGGCTATGATAGAATTAATATCTAGGAAACATTTATGTTATGTATTTATATGTCTTGGACTGAGGCTTTAGAAACTACCATTATGTTTTATGATGGGTTTAATATATATGACATTCAGTATTGGTGTTGATAGTTTTCTATATGGTTAGGTGTTGGATATTGGTTCAAACCATGTTTTCTAGAGAGGTAGATATTTGACTTAGATTCTAGACCAATGTTTTGGGCACTAATGGTATGGGTACATGAGTCATGTATCATGGTAATAATATTTAAGAATCTGTGAGTTTAATGAATGAATAATAGCCATGTTATTGGTTTATATGTGATTTACCCCTCTTATGTTATGCTTCAGGGGACTAATTTAGTTTGTTAAATTTTTGGTTTTCCTTGATATGACTGTGGAACCCACAGGCTAGTGGATACTAAATGAGATGTTGTGTTCCCTAACTTGTACATATTTTCAATATTATTTATTTATTCCTCTATTTATCTTCATACATTGTTTCTCTAATTGGTATTTTATGTAGAAATTTTTTTGTGGCCTACAGATTTTTACTCACACCCTACTCAGGATGTCATTTCACTTGGGTACCCAAGCATCACTCACTTGGTTTTTAGAGGGACAATTTTGGTATGAATCATGTGTTCAGTACTGTTTGACCGAGAAGTATTTATCAAGTTGCATCAAGTGACTAGAGGGACTTGGCTCAATGATGGCATAGATCCCTTTTTAGTTTATTTTATTTTTAGTATGTTATGTAACCATCCTAGTGGGAATTTGGTTGTATATATTACATTTCCATTAGGTCCATTATTGTATTTCCTTTTATTATAGCATGTTCGGTTTATTTATTCTTCCACTTTCTCTATTTTGTAAATTATTTTATTCTTTAATTCTGGTTTTGCACTCAGATATGGGGGTATAGTATCCTAAAAGTTTCATCTTAGACCCCTTATTCTAGTCTTTAACCTCTTGAGTACGAGCATGTGTGCTTGATTTCATGTGGAGAACTACCTCAGGGAACCGATTTAGTGGAATCTAGGCCAAGACATTACAAAGTGGTATCCGGGGTGTTTAATTTTCTATATTTTTCTATTGAGTTTTTTTATAATGGAGATATAGGAATGATTTGGATCTTGAGATGGATATCAGGCTAGTACATTGCAAACACGTATTTCGGTAGAAATTCCAGGTTAGTAGAGTTTGAGATTGATGTTCTGTATTTATGAGGTTATGATTGTATATTACTTTTTCCTCGATCAAGAAATATATTTTTTAGATTTGATGGTTTAGGATAGATTTTGGGATCTTGACATGTTGTAAAGAGTCATATGGATTAGTTTTTACTCTTGGACCATAGAGGCAGGAGGAATCTCAAGAATCATGCTAGGAACATAAGTTCCACATGTTATAGCCCTGGTAGTATGTGTTATGATGAATTTCCTTATGGTTATAGGCTATGTGGATCCACATTTAAGTGTTCATCATTGAAGAAACTGGTGTGGTCCTCATGTATGGATGGTGTTTTGACCCTGGTGGGTCATCATAGTGTGGGTATATGGTTATTGGACCCCTTATGTGTGGTTTTTTTTAGGTTGTTAGTATGTCCAAGTCCTCCTAGGAGTGGTCTGGTGTGTGGATGCTCAAAGAACATAGACTCCTTAGTTGTTGGTAGTTGGTGGGTATATGACACCATTATAGTATGAAATTTTATTAGAGGATATCACAATGGAATATTCCCTCAATTCCTATAAATTCATGGGTTCCACTACTAGAACCTTCTCATTTAAGGCATAAAGAGATTTGATGTGCTCATATGAATGCAATGATATGTCGGACGGTTGTCTATGGTGAAAAGCGATTCCAGTGATACTTTATTTTTTAGTATGAAGGATCTAGAACCTTGAACTTCCTATTGAAATTGATATTAAAGGCAAGGGGGTTCATTTAGATTTAAATTTATTTTGTTTTTTATCCTCTAATGATGAGTATGTTGTTCACCTTTTTATGTTACTGAGGGGACCAACCTACTATGGGAGGGTCCGAGGAGTTCTTAGGATATTTGGTGGAGCTGTTCTTAGTGGAGGACTTTTTTTAGCAATGGTTTAGCGGCGCCTACAATAACAACCTGAATGAATAGGCCTCGGCACTGCTTCTAGCAGGTGGTTGCTGGTGAATATAGGAGGAAATGAACCAGGCTCATCACAACAGCCTCCAATTTTTTGGATGGGAATTTTTTGTTAGAAAAAGATGCCTCGTTATGTGACTCATTAAATTTATTTATAATTATGAGTAGGAACCCTCCCTCTGGGAATATATGGGTAGAATTATTCTCCATAATTCATTCAATCCCCCTTCAATTGGGAACCGGGTGAGGTGGACCCCTCCCCGCTGAGGTCTCAAAATATATTTTTATGGTTCCTATAGCTAGGGTTGTATACTAGGGGGAGGTACTATTAGGGATCACTCGTGTTTGGTTATTTTACTCTTCAAAAATTTCTATGGGATTGGTGACTCTCTCAAGGATGAAACAAAGGACATGATCCATGGCCTGGAATTATTTCCTTCCAACCAAATCCCCATGTCTATTATGGATTCGAACTCAAAGAATGTATGGAATTCTCTCAAATACCTCTCCTCCACCCCATGGAATATCACCTACTTTGTCTATAACTGAAATTCCATCACATATAACGACATTTCTAACCTTCGTACATGGCGTGAGGTTAATAACATGAACGATTTCCTATTTTCACAGGCTTCTCAAACGTCCCCCCTTATTTTATTCTCTTTCACTATATCCCTCCTTCTTTGGGGTGTTGAACTTGTTATGGAAGTTTACATTGGCCTCCACTTCTTTTGGACTCGTTAATTTTTTTATGTATTGTTTCCTAAATTTAATAAATAAAAATGATGATGTAAGTAGTATTACATGAAACCCCATAGAAGAGAGTTTTGACTCATTGATTTTGTGTAGTGATGACATGGGTTCATGTTGATGCCCCATGAGCTATGGCCTTCTATGAGTTGGCATAGACCTTCAGTGGTTGGACTTAGTAACCTTATGAAATTACTCCAGTATTGGGAGTGGTGTCATGTGGCTTCAAGGATGACCCATGAGAGAGGTTTACCAAGTTATGATAAACTGTAAGGCGATTGATACATTGATGGATTATTTATACTGTTACAAATAGTGTGTATAGGGTGTAGCCTAGTATGGGGTTTTGGAACATAGGAAGCCATTGGTTTTGGGAAAGAGAACTTAGATCTTATTATTTCATCATTTTCATTGGTTTCTAAAGGGGTAGGCCTGCTTGGGTGCCTTGTTTGGGTGATGGTTTTGTAGGAACGATGTTTCTAGTGGTTTTTGGATGGATTGAAATTAAAGGTTCTGTTTGGATGGTAACCATGAATGTGAATTTCATTGGTATAAAACACATGTAGGTGTATGGCTTTATTGAAATGGGAAATACTTAGAGTGTGGATGCGATGGTAGAATGTGTGGTTTTTTAGGGAATAACTAATTTAGTGCCTAGATTTTTTATCTTTGAATGTGTCTTTAGAAAAGTGGTTTTATTTTAGTGAGATTATTTCTATTTTTCAAATCACTATGAGTGATCTTCCTAGGGTAAGACATGCATGTGGGGTTGGCATGGCCAGTGGATCAAGCTTGTGAACCGAGTTTTTGTGATATGTGGATCACTGAGGTTTTATATAGATTCTATGGTTGGGTTACACAATTATCTGTAGCGGTTAAGTGTTGATGGGATCTTAGAGGCATGAGAAAATGATGACACACTATTTTTTTGGGTTTGTACATTCAAAATTATGAGATCATATGCTTGAGGTTCTTAAGTAGAGCAGACAGCCATGACAAGGCTAATAATTGGTGTAGATGTGATGTGATTTATATGGGTAGGATGTCTTGGGACCTTTATATAGGTTTTACATGTCCCTAAAAACATGGGGGACATCGAAAATGGATGAGTGGTGGTGGTTTTAATTAACTAAGTCTTATCATACTCTTATTAATTGAAGATCATTCCAAAAATCTTGACATTGTCTTATGTATGCTAAGAAGGTAAGGGATATACGCCAAGCTACACTACAATATTTTTTTAGATATGGGGCTTCTTGGAGGTTATTCTTATGTAATCATGAATATAGATTCATATGGTGGTAAGTTAACCATTTACTATTTATGTGTAAAGTAATCAGGATTGGATAGATATTAAAGAATACCATGGGTTCCATTCTTGTATGTGAGGACGGGTAAGGGTTGAGGTTTCATTTCGTTTTCCAAGTGAGGGGTATATGGTAACATCTGATTCTTGGGTAGTAGTGGTTGGAGTGTGGTTTAAATAGTTGAGTTTTGGATGATTCAGTAGTGAAGAAACTCTTATTGTGGGGAGTGATGTATGGGTTTCATAGATACGAACCTTAGGCTGGACTGGTTGTAGGTGTATGGAATTGAACTCGGATCGATCATGGTGGAATTGTGATGCTAGTGGAAAACTGTTACTGGGTGAACTTAATTTACATAGTAAGTTCTCAAGGGAGATAATTGGTGAAGTATAGTCAATCCAAGAATTTAATTAGGGATCTAGAAAGTTCTAGAAATTAGTTTGGGTCTGGGCACTATTAGGCATGTGGGTTGGTTATGGAATTCCTTTGAGTGATAGGGCATGGTGATCAGGTAGGATGGTGATAGATCGGAATTTGTAGCTGAGATTCTTTTCGATGAGTTGATGAAGGGTAATCTTACTAGGTTTAGCATACCATATGGGTGTGTAAGGATTAAATCTAGGTCTGATATGTTGTTCTGGAAATAAAGGGTGCATTTTGGGTTTGAATTGGGATTTCAAGGAAATTTTGGTATGTTTCTAGATCACGCACAAACATTGAGGATGTGTCCACTTCAGTTGGTTTTGAGGAATATAAATGGTTATGATGATTATTGGTGTTCTCATTAGTGGTTTATTGTTTCAAATTGATAACCATGTGAGGCTCTTGGTGGTATAATGTGTTTAGATTTGGTTGAGATTTTCATATGGTAAGAGTATTAAGTATTAGAAGTTATGCCGTATAAGCCGAAGCTTATGGTGGGTCATAGCTTGAAGGTTGATCGGGTGATTTTCTATGAAATTTTCTAGATGGATGGGCCTAGGTAAGTGTTATCATGGTGTTCCAATATTGGTAACGAGTGTTGGATCAGATGCTTGGTATGTTGAGTGCCCTGAGTTAGAGGTTATAACCCAGTAGTTTTTTGGGTTATGGTAAGATGGATGAAGAAATTGTATGAAAATGTGGTCACTGACATAGGTCATGTGATGTAGATGGAGAACAACTGAAGATTATTGAGTATAAAAATTATTATGGTGGGGAGGTTGTAAAATTTCAAATCTGGATGGATCAAAAAAATTGAAGGATTTTGATTTTTCAATACTGTATGGGTTAAGTATTAAATCATGAATCATAATGATATTCTGAGAGTTGTAAATACTCAAAGTGGGGTTTTGAGATGAGTAATTTTTCTAGGAGGGTATCCTAGGTATTCAGATTAGCTTCAGAGACTTCCTATTATGTTTTAGAAGTTTTGAGGGTTTCTGGAAAGGGTGCATGGTTTGGTGTTCAGGGTTTAGGAGAAACCTTGTGACACCATGATGCTCAAGAGGTTTTTAGTCCATTGTGAACTGAGCATGGTTGGGTTTCATAGTTAGAGAATGGTTTTTGGTAAACCTTGAGATTTAGTTGGAAGAAACTTGTGAGGCTGAGAGGTTCTCATATATAGTTCAGGGTTTGTGAATGGTTTTAGAAAAATGTTTCCCCCTCTATATAGGTGAGGAAGTGTTGACATCATAGTTGGCACACAGTTTTTTATACCATGTGACGCAACTGTTCGAGGATGGGGGTTTTATATAATAGGGTTGAGAAAGTTTGGTGCATGGTTTTTCCAACTGTGTGACCAAACTGTGTGATTGGTGGTTTTGGACAGAGCTAATTGTATGGTTGGTGCACAGTTTGGAAAACCATGTTGCGAAACCATGAGGCTTAATAGTTATCTTTTAAAAGGGGGATTTTACCTAAATTACCCCTAGGTTTTTTCAACCCTTCCACCCCTTCCCCCCTTTCTTAGTGTATGAACTAGGGGGTTCCCAAACCCCTTCATCCCCCTTCATCCATAAATTTGGGGGGTGAAATACTTGTAATTTGTTACCATTTGAGTTGATTTCTCCTTCTATAGTGGTTTCATATCTTCTTCATCTTTTATATTTTTCAATTTTTGAGTAATTTTCTTTAGGTTTTTTTAATGATTCTATCGTATCAGGGTGGAACTATCCATTTCTCAGGGGTATTTTGGTCGTCTTGGGTAGAGAAGATTCTGAGATGGATTCTTCACTTCATTTCAAGGAGTTTCATCAAAGTATGCAACCACAATGAATTTTCATATGTTTTTTAGAATGTTTTACATCAATTTTCTTTCAAATTGGTATCTCCTATTAGGAATTTCCCTTGAATGTGGTCAAGGTAGTGTCTTGTGTCTTCGGTGAGTTGTTGGCTTCTGTTTCAATGTTTCATGATGACCCAGTGATTAATTTGTCATTATTCCAAGTTGGGATTTGTTTAATTTAAAGATTATAATTGTTATTTTTTATTAATTTTTATTATTTGGTGTGGTACTAATTCTTGGGTGATCATGATGAACGTTTTTGGGTGTTAAGGTATTTGGAATGGAATTGGATGGTCCCTTAGAAAATCCACTGTGATTTATAAATGTTTTGGAATGATTCTTTGATGAGGTAGGTGGACTAAGAAATTTACACATAGACTTTTCAATCTATGTTCATGTGTATGTAGTGTGTGAATTATATCCCATGAGTGGAATGTCTCATTACATGGATTATTTAAAGTAGTTTAGTGATGATATTTACATTTTTTGGAATAAAATTTGACTTTTATTAAATAATAAAATGGGATAATGGGTATAACATTGAGATAAAGGTGATGCGTCTTTTAAGGGGATGGAAATGTGGTGTTTTATGGGTTGATTTTTACAAAATATATGTGAGGATTTTGAAATGTGTTTTAAATATGTGTGTTGGTATTTGACTTGGCTTTTGGAGTCAATGAAGAAGTTTATGTTTTAAAATTAACCTTGTTTATTAATGAAGTTTTGTCCTCCATGTGATTTTAACAAAGGTAATTTTATTGGAGTTCAAGTTTTTGTTTTAATGGGGTATGAGGTGATGTCTTAGATGAAAATACCTTGATGGATCTAATTAGGGTTTTAATGAAATTATAGGCCTTGGTCCTTGATTGGTTTTTGAATGAGAGAGACCCATGTTTAAGAAGGGTGTTTCAGAATGTTTTTGGGGGGTATTGTTTTAGTTCTCATGGTGTGTGATAAAGGGGTTGAACCTTATTGAGGCATGTTGGGGTTTTGAAGCCTCATAGGGACCTTAGGTTTCACTAGTGTTTAAAAAGGGTTTTTGTGTTTTCCTTGATTATTTTTTATGGCCATGATGTTGATCACAAGTAGTTTCATAATGATGGATTTGATATATGGTTTAGAATCTATACTAATTATCTGGGCGTGATGGATTTGATAAATGGTTTATATGATGGACTGATTCTCTAGGAATGATGTATTTGATATATGGTTTAGGTATTGGACTGATGATCCTTGAATAGGTAGTATACTATATATTAGGTGTGGACAGATGTTCTATACACTGGTAGTATACTATATGGTTTAAGTTCCAAACTAAGGTTCTAGGATATGATGGTATACCATGTGTAAAAGGACATTGGACTGATTCTCCTTATCCTTGGCCTAGGCCAGACTAATTCTCTAGGTTCCATTGATGTTATGTATAGATGGGTGTTGGACTGAGGATCTAGGAACTAAAATTATGTTTTAAGATGGGTTTAGTAGACATAAAGTTCACTATCAGTAATGACAGTTTGGTACATGGTTAGGTTCTAGATGGAGGTTCTAACCACATTTGTTAGAGTGGTTGATATTTTACTTACATACTAGACTGATTTTTTGGGAACTAATGGTACAGGTACATGAGTTAGGTACCATGGTTGTGAATGTTAAGCCTCCATGAGTTGAATGAATAAGGAATAATCTAATTTTTTCTTTAGATGTGATTTACCCCTCTTATATTATTCTTTAGGGGATTGTTATAGGTTTTTAGATGTTTTTTTGGATTAAGTTTCACCATAGAACCCATGGGCCAGTAGATACTATATAATTTTTGGTGTTCCTTGTCTTGTACCTCATTTATGTACTATTTATTTACTCCTTTTTTTATCTACATGCATTGTTGATATGATTTGTAATTTCCTTAGAAACCATTGGTGGTGTCCTGCTGTGTTTTACTCACACCTTTCTTGGGACTCCATTGCACTTGGGTACCCGAGATGTGCTCACATGGTTATTATAGTAATAGGTTTGGGATGAGGCCTGCGTTAAGTATTTTTTGGTTGAGCATGATTTCTCGAGTGGTATCGGGTTATTAGAGGGAAATGGATCGGTGATTCTATGAATCCCTTGACAGTGTCTTTTATATTTTGGTATGTTATGTAACAGGACTAGTGGGAAGTTGGTTGTATGTATGACATGTTCGTTCAGGCCTTTATTTCATTTCATTTTATTATATTATGTTCAATTTATTTATTCTTCTAATTAATTTATTGTGTATTATATTTGGTTATTTACTTCTGTAGTTGTGCACTCTGATATAGTGGTATAGTCTCCTCAATGTTCCATTTTTAACCCTACTTTTAATCGGTATCCTCTGGAATATGAGGATGCGTTCTTGAGGACATGTGCTGAAATAGCTCAAGGCAGAAATTTAGTTGAATCCGGGTTGGGATGTAACCCCCTTCACAAAACCTTTTCTTAATGAACCTAAATCTCTACTAGTCTCTCCACAAACGTCATGTCATCCTCGATTTCCAACCCTACACAATAAATTATATGGGAGTCATTTTCAATATACTAATAAATATAGGACACATAGAAGATTCCATGGATCCTATCTAGTAGTGGTGGTAGTGCCAACTAATATTCCACCTTGACAACATTCCCTAACTCCCAAAAATGTCTAATCAATTAAGGAGAAATATTACTCCCCCTTCAAAAATCTCCACTTCCCTTTTCAAGGAGAAACCATTAATAAGACATGGTCTCCAAACTCAAACTCCATGGCCCACTATCTATGATCAACATAGGTCCTCTGATGATCCAATCCCACTCTCATCCTCCATAACACTAACTAGATCTTCCAAATCATTCTCTTCACCACATCAATACCAAGAAAATGGAGAATGACATGGCTACCTATAAAATTACAAAAATAGGTCCATTTCAAAATGATGATTGGTATCTATTTTTGTATATGAACTCAAACAAAGGAAGGTGCATTAGTCATGATCTTCCAATGTATATGATGAAATATCAAAACATTTCCTTCATCATATGGATGGTATATTCCATATTCCCATTTATATGATGGTGGAAAGAAATGATAATTTTAAAAAGGTATCCAAAATCATGTTATAATCCCCTCCATACTCATGAGGTAAAATTAGGATCCTGATTGGAGATGATGGTACTTAGTACCCCATGAAGCCTGACTATATCATCCACTTACCACCTCACTAAGACATCTATAACACTTGACTCTCGAATCACCATAAAATGAGATAACATTGTCTACCAATCCACTTTCACCCAAACTTCATCGCATCCTCCATGATCCTACGGTCAACCAATTAAACAGACCAGTGAGATATCCTCTGTTTTCCACTTTGGAACACCCAAGGGCTGCAAAGAAACCTATATAAACTTGGTGTTTTAACTTCAACTATTAAAAAACTAGACACTTTTCTACAAACTCTTCCATCATCCATTTCATCCCTAGACACAAAAGATACCTTTGTAAGTTGTGATATGTCTTGTTAAAACTAGGATGCACCACTAAAGTAGATCTATGGAACTCATGGAGAACAACTTCAAACACTTACAAGGGAATACATAACCTTCCCCAAAACAACACCTAGTTCCTACAATCCTCTAACCATCCCTATGAGGCATCAATATAGCCAATACAATCACACACCACCTCTACCTCTAAGTCTCCGAACAGAGACTACTCCACCTACTACATCAAATATGACCTCCCTGATATATGATGAAGACATCCTGGACCACTATTGTCCCCCATGTCATGATGCATCACTACAAGATCCTATATCCCTTTCCAAAAATTGAAAGGCTCGTGAACCACATTTCCTCAAGACTTTCAACTTATAAAAATGAGAAACACATTCCCCTTCCCTAGGGTATAAAATATCTAAAACTCTTAATCATGAAGAAACTTCATTCACCTCCACTATAAAATATTCAAATACTACTCATATAAGACATATTTTAGGATCTTTTAGTCTATGAAAACCACAAAGTGCTCACAAATGAGGAAATGCCCCCACTAATTTAGTGAAAAAATAACTTTCGCTAGAACCTGATCATGGGTGGAATAGTTACGGTCCTGGGGATGTAACTTATTAGAACCATAAGAGATCAATTCCTCTACTACATCAAAACATGTCCTAAGAATAAATAGGAAAAATCACAGAAAACCTCATACATCACACCCACATTAGAAAACTGAACCACTATAGCACAGACCAACTTCCCTTTCATATAATCAAATTTTGCATGGAACTGATCAATCCACAGAAATTCTAGGTCATTCCTTTTCAAGTCTATCAATAGGGCTATAAATTGGGATAAATTAGACACAACCCTATGATAATAGATAGTAAAACCAGTAAATCCATGAAACTTATCCTTATTATTGGGTGTTTCTCAAGAAAAAACTACATTGATCTTCAATGAGTCTATGTAAACAACTTATTGAGAAAATAACTCCCATGTAAATTCACCTCTAGCATACAAAAAATAAACTTAGACAAATTTCCCTAGAGTTAGTGGTGTTGATGGACCTGAGATTCAACTCTGAGATTATCGACATGCTCCTCCTAAAAATTTTAGTAGATCAAGATATCATTGATGAACACAATGATTAAATGGTCCAAGAACTCATTGAATATTGATTTTATGTTCCCCATAAATATAGTTGGTGCATTCATGACACCAAATAGCATGACCACAAACTCTATGTTCAATCACCTTCACCTTATGTAAGTCTTTGGGATATCCTCATCTTTTACACTCATCTAGTGATATCCAAACCTCATTTAGACCTTTTAAAACCAACTTAATTCATTCATCCTACCCAAAATATCATCAAACCTCAAAGGGGGTAATGGTTCATGACTGTTACCTAATTCAACTTTTGGTAGTATATACACAACATTAGAATACCTTCCCCCATCACAGAGAACAACATTAGAGAACACCATGGAAAACACTAGGCTAGATTAAACCCCTCTATATCATATTGTACACCTACAACATAAAATATCATATCTCTATAGTCTCCATTCGATTGGGAACCATTAAAATCAAACAAGTAACTTATTATAAATATATCACAAACTCAACATTGCAACATGGGGGGTATCTTTATAATCTCATATGGGAAAACAAACAGGAACTTCAATAAAACCCTTTGAACATTATTAGATAATATTTTACTCCATGATCTACCAACTAATATAAAATTGTCTCCACTTTCAAGCTACCCATATGACAACCTATATTTCCAATGAACACCACTGGTTAGCCCTCCACATTGGAAAAAGAAAATTTCATTTAGAAAAAATTGATGAATGCATGTATAGAATATATAAATTCCATGTCAAGAATAAAATTGTACTGGTGTATCTACAGTAAGAAGAAATCTTCAACTAACTAGTGTTACCCCATCACCAAACTACATCTCTAACATGCATCAAAAAAAATTTATGACCTACAACCAACATAGAAAACACCAAGGGAAGTGGAATCCTCTCTACATCTAGTCCCAAGTAACAGTTAAATGTATTTCCAATAAAAGAGTGTGAAGATCCTAAATAAAACAAATCACAAATAATTGTTGATGATAAATTGACCATTCCTCTAACAACCTCTGGCCCTGAAAGTGCTACTGCCTCAAACATGTGCATCTGACCATGTCCATATCATCTTATTATCTACTTTTAGACTCTATTAATTTTATATAATCTTGATACCTATGCATGGAGACCATCATGAGGTTTCCCCTACCAACCCCATCTTCCCTTAGTAATTATACAAGCGTCGTGGGTCCTAGCTGATGAAACTACCTCAGAGGAAACTTTTGCTGCTATTAAAAAAGGGTCTTGAACACCCATGTGAAAATTACCTATATGATAGGTCAGTCAATTATCATGGAATTTTTCATCTCCCCTATAATCATAAAACAAAAATAGTAATCCCTCAATAGATTATATAAATCTGCATATCCCATAAGGACAAGAAAATATCTTCCACGGTTGGATCCTAACTGGTCGAAACCCTGACTACCTGAATTTTTTTTTGCCTTTGCTTGAAGATCAAATATTTTAGATTCCCTACAAGACACTCTCTCAAGGATAAACTCCAATTTAAATAATTTTCATAATACCCTCCACCATCTTCTACACCTCTAGGTACTTAAAAAGAATATACTGTGTGAATAAATACCTAATTGTTGGGCACAACACCTCATCCAAACCTCACACTCTGGACTCATCATCTAGAAATAAATACAGGGAAAAGTGAAAGAGGTACTTGAACATGATCTCAAGCTCCCACACACTTTGTCTTCCTTTCTGAAGGGATATCCACTCCTTCTGGTTTTCTTCCATTATCGTCTATAATAAGAATTATGAATGTTAATCCTTATAAAATTATAGCCATGACACATCTACCTCCCCCTTGTCACCAAGATGAATCATTCACCATAGATGCATGGATCCCTACAGTTGAATAACTACTAGTGACACCTAGAACTCATCCAAAACCCAATTCAAACCAAAATTGATATCAAGATCCTTTGAATGGTGCTTTGTATCTAGATAAACGATTTTTCCCTCATAGATTTTTTTATGAAAGGAAAAAAATCCCTCTTCTATGATGCATCATCCTCTATGAAATTGATCCCCCGATGATCAACAAGATCATCCTATTAAACCTCAACCACCTGAGCTTTCCATATATGAATACTAGGATCCATTACCAAAAATAAATGGGGAATCCTAAGCCTGATATCGTATAATTTTATCATAGGTTTATTTAATTAAATAATTTACTAAACTTACTTTCCATAATAACCAAATTTTGACATGAATAAAGTCAATATTTATGCGTATACCTCTCATAGGTCTCTACCTTGTAAGCAATCCCACCTCACTTGGTATTTGAATGAGATTATAGTCCTTGCATCAGATCATGTGGGGACTATAATCCCATGTCCTAGATGATCTCTCTAGAATATTACATGTACTAAGGTCAATTATCAATGTTTCCATACCAACCCATTCAATCATCATAGAAAATAACACTAAAATCCACCCTATCTCTCAACCAAAACCTTTGATATCACTCTACCATGACCCCATCCTTAAAAGCATACCCCTCATGGGACAATAATTAAAAAATTGAGATAATGACCCATGAGTCCCACCTCCTGTAGGCCCTGGGTTGGTGAAAAGCACCTAAAGTTTAAAAATGTCACTTATGGAAGGAATTACACTCATATAATAATATAGGATCGGTATATAGGATAAACAACCACAAAAAATACCACATATAAAATAGAATTAAACCTAATACCATCCCATAGTTCATGAAAAATGTCAATGTATATAATAAAAGTCTCCAAATTAATACTAAAAGACAAGTCTTATACCAGCGACTAGACAACAGCTCCAAACCCCAAGATAGAAATTTCTATCTCATTCCCCAAATTCCTCTAGGAAATATAAAAAATAATATTTATTCATAGGGTGAGAATATAAGAATACTCGGTAGGGTCATACCCAAGGTCTCTTGTAAACATGTGAAAAGGGAATGCTAATGTGCCAATGAATTAAGATATAAACTAACAAGAACCTAAATTGGTCAACTAACCAATATCAAACTTTCCATGGATCAGTCACCAAATCACGCATCCAATATGTTAATATAGTATCAAAATTATAACAAAGGCACCCCATTTTTTCTTCCCCACTAATTTTATTCTCTCATGCCCCAACATCAAACATCCTATACTCTAATACCTTCAATATAAATAACATCACACAACCATCCATCTTTGATGTAGGTCAGGACACATCCCTACCTACCAAACTCTTAAAAGGTCTAGAATCTGGTATTAGAATCAGGCGTCATCACATAACATATTTCCTGAAGACACTTGTTCCATCACATCACATCTCTACTGAATACACCTGGTCCATCACATAACATCTTTTCAACAGACACATGGGCCATCTCATCAAATTTCAGCTAAAGACAATTAATTCATCACAACACATCCCTCTACATAACCGAAGTAGTATGGTATCATGAATGTGAATGACATCAACGTTATAACCTCCTCCTGCCACACATAAACCACAACACATATAACATCACATCATTTTTGGTTAATCTCCATCATTAACATGTGTCATCACTATTGTTGAAGGAAGATTAGTGAAGAGGGGGTAATATTCATCTATATCACCATCATCTTGGATATTGGGGAAAACATCCAAAACCCAAAAAATTTGGGAATTGGTGTGGTTATCCAAATCAAGTGGGGAATGTATATAAATAACATAAAATAGATGATATATAGGTAACACATGATAAAAAATATATGGGTTCACAACAAATACAATAATATATTCCACCACACCACCATTACTCTACACATGAACTATTACAGTCGCTTCCACCACTATGTGCAACATGCACACAATCACGACACAAATCTGCACATTTCCACTTTCAATTATAAATCCCAAAATTTTATTGATTTAACACATTTCAAAAAACACCTATTTACAATTCCATTTAATTTCATATTTACACAAAAAAATAATTTTTCCTTCATATTATTTAAACTAATTACCACACATAAATTTTTATCCCATTCTTATTCATTTAACTACATATGACATTTAATTTGAGAATAAAAATTTATTCCAATGATTATCGGGAAACTAACTCAACTACACCACATAAAAACTCACACATCTCACATCAACCATTTTCATAACACCACATTAGTCAATCCACATCACCATAAAAATGATATATCATATCCATCATACCACACTCTCCACATAACCGCGCATAGCATCACATCTCAACTTCTACAATTTTGTTTCAAGGGATTATATTATTTTACTTCATTATTTAGTATGGGTATTATCACAAAAATTAGACTTATTTGGGAAACCAATTTATTATCTATATATATATATTCCTATACTTTTCATTTAGGGTGATATAAAAAATCAACTCAACAAGGGTCTCATGTATATATCCACTACAATACAAGCAAGGATCCCAAAAATAGTGTTTTTAATTAATGGAAAACAAAGAACATATAATCTCATAAAAAATATCATCAAATCAGTAAAAACATGTGAGTACAACCCATCCCAACCAATTTCAAATTTACTGGTCTGTTATCTTTATTAAGCTGAACCTTATTATCCACCCAATATAATTAAAAGTAATGAGATCCCCACTCATGAACTTAAATATGGAGGGAATAAGGATCCCCTGCCTCAAAAAAGATTTCTAATTAATTGTGAAGAATTATAGTGAAGTAGAAACAACCTAGAAACCAAAATAATGCTCATAAACCTCAGATCAATCTAAACCCCACCTAGCAATCATGGAAACGTATCTCAAATACACCTCGAACATAAACAACATAATTTTCATGGATCTCTACAAGAATAATGGAAGGGAACAAGGGGATAAAGATAATAAATCACCACAAATTGCTAATAAATAACCTATAAAACCCATGGATTAAATCAAGATGGATTGGGATATATGTTCCTCTAGAAAAAACTATGGTACACCAAAAAACGATGAGAAAAAGATCCAACTAAAATATTTCCTTAGAACCAAAATCATATAGGAAACATATAATCCTCTTAATTTACATCATGTGTTTTTACATGAACTCCCATTATATTCCATAAACTAAATTCATGGATTGAATTTCCCATGTATCACAATTCCTTTTAAATTTATGGCACCATATCCCAAATTAATTCACATTATTAATTTAACTTTCATATTGTGAATCTGTTATACCCAAAACTCCATTTCCAAACAAGATTTGTGAATCACATGGAACACAATCCATAAAATAGAATCCCACATCATGAATTTCAAATTCACACCATGAATCACCTACTACAGTTATACTATAGCTCCAACCTCTATAAGTCCCTCCTCAAGCCTCCTCTGAACACCTCCAAAACCCAAATGGAAAAGTAATAGGATCACAAGGCTTGGGTTGTTACAATGGAGATAAGTTGAAGTGGTTTTGGAAGCATGTGGGTAAAATCTAGAATTACATTATATGTGTAAGGGTAAAATCAATAGCTTGTAAAGGTAATTTCTATTTTTCAAACCTATGTAAAGGTAACTCTTTGATATTTGATATATGTAAATTTCATAATCAGGATACATAATGTATGTCCAGAAATATATATTCTATGTAAAAGTAAATCTAAAAATGCATTATGTATGTAAAGGTACCTCATATTTTCTATATGTTACATAATTGTAATATCAACACTCTATGAAGATAATACTAAAGATAAGTTATCTTTATAAAGGTATAAGTTATCTACATAAAGGTAATCTCAATATGTTTCATCCCATGTAATGGTCATCTCAACATGAATAAGGGTAATATAGAATCCTATATGTATATTCAAGTGTTATCTAGAATATTTTTAAAGATAAATTGGAATTTTAGGAATCCATATAAAACTATAATCTAACTACAAAAGGGTAGAATAGAAACCATAAGGGTTACATAATGGTAAACCAAACTTACCTAATGTTCATTAAAACCATATAATGTTTATTCTAATGTTTACATGGAGTTATTAGAAGGATTATTTTCCTAAATTAAATGATAATTTTAGAAGATAAAATTATTATATACTGATGAAGGTGATAAATCAAGAAATGCAATTTTATTCCCCATTCTTTAAAAATAATGATTTTTTCATGATCTAGTTATGATTTATGTAATGTAATTCAATTATAGAGAATGAATATGTAATATTTATTAGTTGGAGTTGGTATAAGTTTTTGATAAGAGAAAACACCTAAGGAGAGGAGGCCACATTATAGATAATTCTTTGGTCACTAGAAAATAGAAAGAATTATTTTCACATGTCCTAGAGGAACTTATGGTGGAATAAAATCTAGATATGATCATATGAATTAAATGATCATATAATTTTTTTTAAGAATAGGATACATCTTTGATCATATGGATTGTCATCATATGACTCTAATCCATTATAAAAATTAGAGATAATACAATTTTCATTGTATGTCTTTGAGCATATGAATTTACTTTTTAAGTAATTTAACGACTTACAATATATGATTCAAACAATTTTATTCGATGAATTTAAATTAAATATATAAATAAAATTGATTCAAACCTTGATTCAATAAAATTTTAAAGGTTAGATTTTCAGAGACTCTTGTGTCATAAATCAAGGATAAAACACCACCACAAATTCATGAAAACCCATGGAAATATGGATGTTAAAGAAGTGAATTATATAGAAAAAATAAAATAAACTTAGTCTAAAGGATGAGATTTTATAAAGTATTTTAATGAGAAAAATTATGGAAAATTATGTTCTGATTATTCATTTAGATTTTTAAGTAAAGATCAAATAAGATAAAGATCAAAGATTCTAGGTTTTTTGAAAATTATGGGAATGATGGAGTATGAGAATATTGAGTCGTCAAGAATACTGAAGAAGAAGGAGACTTTAATTCCAAGATTTGAGGATATTTAAAGTATGAGAATTATAAGAGTAAATATTTGAAAAATATAATGAATATATATATGAGAAAATAGAAAGGATAAAAAATAGGTGTCTTGATGTGGGATACTAAATATTCTGAAAATTAGAGAGATAGAGAGATAGAGTAATTTTTCTTTGAATGTATCTGCTCATTCTGTAAAGTCTAGTAAAATAAGAAGTCGAATTGATGTTATTATGATGCACTAGAGAATAAGAAAAATAAGGTAAGAGGAGTTACTGGCCTACACTATTGGTGATCATATTTAGGTTGAAATATCTGAGACAACCATCCCAAAACACTCTATTTTATAAGTATAAAGATAGATAAGACAATGCTAAATATTTTTTAATCTTGATGAATCTAACCTGATTATTGAGGTTGATAAAGGAGGTCACCTAAAATATACATGAGGGACATGAATATTTACTGTTGATCAACATCAAGAGGATAATTTCGATTCTTGTATTCTATAAGTTGTTATAGACCAAAAATTCATTTCTTAATTTGTGAATGATTTTTTCTAAGAAAATTATTCTAAAGTCATAACCTTGATCATAATTTATTTAGTAATATGAAATTAGTTGTGAGTGTGGAATAATAATCATGATGTTTTGAGGGTGTAATAAACCTTAAGGAGGTTAACATTGAAAAAAAACCTCGTAGTTCTCTTGTGTGTCTTTCTGGTTGTGTATCTTTTTACTAACCAATAGAAAGATAAAGAAAGAGAAATCATCTCATTAAATAATCTAACTGGTGAAAAGTTATATAAGGGGAAATTAAATTAAAATTAAATCAATTCTAATTTACCCCCCCACTCCCCATGTTAGATAAATCTCTATGTGATCCTAATAATTCGTATCAAAACAGGTCAAAGCTCTATTAGATTCTCATATTTGAAGTTTTTTTAATTGAGTGTCTATTTTCAATGGTTATATAATGTATGAATTTGAATATTCTGGTGAATTATCTATCAAAGAATCCATAGAAGATATTTTTTCAAAGATAATTAATAACATAAATAAAATATATGGAAATAAATTGAGAAAGATAACATATATGAAAGAAAAGAGAAAATACTTTCAACTAGAACAAGGTTATCAAAGTATATTTTTCCAAAATATAATTTTTGATAATTTATCTCTTAAATAATCCTATGATGAGAGGTCATACATCTTGAGTAAAGAGGAATTAAAATTATATTTCCAGTGTCGTAACCCTAAGTTAGGGAAATATATCATATAAGGTGAAGAATTAGTGGTGAAATGAACCACCAACAAAATATCAAACAATTAAGCGATAGATAATTCATCATCTCTACATGAATAAGAGGTAACCAACACATCTTACCAAAAAAATTATCTATAAGAAAAAATTATCAGTAGGGAACATCACAATTCTATGTATTTAAAATATAAATTTTTTGATTATTTGAATGAAATCCTAGATAAATTCACTAAATAAATAGACTCGTATGTTTTTCAAAGTTTTTAGAACTATATAGGAAGAGATAACCAGTATAGTATATAAGAATGAAATGATGGGGAAGTCTTTGAAAGAAAGGATAAAAAACTGCATTAATCTCCCTAAATTGGTATGATCCATCAATATCATAAATTATGATCTTAATGAAAGATGATTTGATTTCGAAATTTAATGTCTTATTAATATTAATCATAGAGAATGAGCCTAAAAAAGTCTAGAAGAAAAAATCCATGCTTTATAATAAGTTTCTACTATCAAGAAAGTTCAATTAGAAATCAAAACCAATATAATTAAGGATCTAGATATTTAATTTCAATAAAGGATCCAAATTCATTAAGTTTAACTTTATAAGATCCATAAATGTTTTAATAATGAGATAATATAAATGGATAATGAGAAATATATTTTCAATATAAAATTCTTGAGGATGGAGATTAAATTAATGAATTTTGAAGTAACTCAATTCGTTTCCTCAAAATAAGTTAAAAAGAGTTATACTTATACACAGTATTATAAGGGTGATTATTTTTATAAAAGAACATTGTATGGTGGTATGTATATCCTAATATCATATAATAATAATTATATAATATTCTCAAAATGAAAGGTATCATCCATCCCTAAATCTGATAATTGGCATAAATCTATTTTCATGAAGATTTAATGTCTAAAATTTAAATATAAGAAAATATGGATGAATAAAAAGGATAAAGAGTTCAGTACTATATCTAATATGGTTGGTATCATGAGTATAAGGACCTTTTCCCTAAAATAGTCCCACTTTGTGAATAAAAAATCACAAATATAGCATTCATTTTAGACATATTATTCCTCAAAACAAAAGAGCATGGTTTGTGGGATACTGTTTTTTTTTTCTTTAACAGATTTGGGAATATGGCTACTGAATTTTTTCATAATGTGTAATCCCATGGAATAAAACAACATCCTAAATCACGGGGGGAAAGTGGGAATGAATCAATGCTCATAGAGAAAGGACAATCTTATTTACACATCAAATAGTTTTGAAACTATCAAATATCTCTATGAAGTTTGTAATGATATTGGTCATAGTGAAGTGACATCACTACCACAAAACTGGGTTTCCGCAGTGCCACCCATTAACAATGCTAAAAAAAGAACTGATAAAGTGGGTCTCTTTATTATCACTAAAAAAGCACTAATAAAGGGAACTTTTAACAGCGCAAAAAAAGCACTGCTAAAAGTGACCCTTTATTAGTTCTTTTTTTAGCGCTAATAAGGACACCCCCTTTATCGGGGCATTTTTTAGCACTGTAAAGGGTCCCCCTTTATCAGGACTTTTTTTAGTAGCGCTGATAATGGGGTGCCTTTATCAGCGCTTTTTTCCTTAGTGCTGATAATGTGTAGATTTCAAAGAAAATTATATTTCATAAAAAATAATATATTGATATATAAATATATAAGTATATTTATATTGACATAAATATATTAAATATATTTTAAATATGTTTTAGATAAGTATAAATAAAAATTTTCAATTAATATATAAGATATGTAGTGAAATGACTTATAAAATATCTTAAAAATGTATTAATTAATAAATTATAATTATTAGCGAATGATAATCATTTAATTACAATTTGAGGACACAAAAAATAAAAAACATTAATAAAATATCTAAAATAAGTTGAAAACATAACTCATACTTCAAACGACCATAACTTTTGATCCGGTTGTCTCTTTCAACTTTATATTATATCAAATCGAACCATGTGATGAGATCTATGTGGTAGTGACCCAATTTAACCTTTTGTCACATTTTTTGCGGCAAAAAAACCCATAAGGCCTCCAAAACTGAGTTTTTAGTCATGATACCCAAATTTTATAACATCAAATGTAATTTCAGACACGTTTTAGGGGGTTTTTTTGTTCTTTTTCAATGGGGACTGAATTTATTCTAATGGGTTACAATTATATTGATATCATGGCTTTGAAATTTTATCATTTTTTACAATGTAATGTTATTTATAATCAATTATATAACAACATATACATGTTTTTTTATATATTCACCCATACATTTTTAATTTTATAAATAAATAATTAAACATATTTACATATAAAGTATAATTATCAATATATAAGGCTTATCTAAATAAAAAACTAATATCAATTTTATTTAAAATACAAATATATTATTATTTATATTCCTATGTGATGTGTGTATGTGTGCATATATATATATGTGTGCGTCTATATTGAAAACATGATATATTATATATATATATTCTAAACATATTTATATACATATTAATAAATAATTTTTTTTAATATATATAAATATATATAATTATACTTACAAATACACATATAATATGTGTGTGTGTTGTATATATGTATTTATTTATTTATAAACACACACAAAAAAATACTTTTATTTAAAACTGATCTTATAAATATATATTAATATATTAATAAATATATTAATAAATAAATATAACTACATATATATATATATATATTAATATACGGACATATATATATGTATATTAATATAACCAATATATATACATATATATTAATATAACTAAATATATATATTAATATAACAATATATATATAACTAAATGTATATATATATATATTAATATAACTATATATATATATATACTACTATAAATATATATATTAATATATATATATATATATATATTAATATACGAATAAATATAACTATATATATATTAATAAATGAAGAAAAGCAATATGGTGGAGTGGTAAAGGCTTAGGTTGCACAGGCAACAGGTCTCGAGTTTGAATCCAGGGGGAGGCAGGTCATGCGTGTGGGTGGGAATAAGTGCTAGTGTTGTTAAATGGTGGTGGGTGTTTTTAAAGGATGGGGCGCAGTGGCTGGGTTGTGCGGGCTGGGGTGGGGGTGGGGCGCTATTTAATGGGGCTTCAAGCACTGTTTAAGACCATCCTTGAATTGTAGAAATATATTTTTTTAATGTTTTTTTCTTTTATCAGCACTTTTTTTAGCGCTGATAAAAGGGACCCCCTATCTTTGCTAAGATTTACAACTCTTTTTTAGTGCTGTAAATGGACTTTTTGAGCACTAATAAAGGCCATATTTTCAGTATTGATGAATGTATAAATTATTCAATCATGATGCTAAAAAATGATATGTAAAGTCCATAGAAATTGAATAATGGAGATAATCCAACCTTGGTAAACAATCATGATAAAAATGCTGGGAAAAGAATTCACAAGAATCTTATGAAGAATTTCGGTGATTTATCCTTAGGTAATAATAATATTAAAAAATATATAATCAAGAACACCCAAGAAAATATATAAGGATGTCGCACAAAAAGGTAAGTTTTCCTTTTTTTTGGAAAAGGTGGCAACATCATGGACACTTATAAACAATCCATGAATGTGGATATTTATAGAAGTAATTAGGAACAAACTCTAAGGGTGATTAAAGAAAATAATAATAGGACGTACTTGGTGAAAGTTATTCCAAAGAAACCATTTGTAAAAATCAAGGTGGTTGATCACACACCCAATGAATTTTTATTTATTAGGTCAGGTGATCTTGAAAAAAATTAATAGAATATAAGAGGCATAATAAAAGGTATGTACCAAATGGAAAAAAATATTCCATGTGAAGAAGGATATGAATTTCATGAGATGTTTTTAAGAGATGACATTTATGGATCTCATTAGATACTATGTGGGAGGTGAAAAATGGAAAGAAACAACTCGAATGATTGTGTAATAATTATTACACACCAAGAAGTAATCTTGAAGAACATGAAATACTCACTAGGTGATATATTTTTCTTTATGGATCATGTTAAGAAGTATACTTCATATAAATAGAGAAGAAAAGATCTAATTCTACCTAAAGAAAAATCATATTTTAATAATTGTGGTGAAAGTATAAAGAGTCTTCCAAGACCTGGAGATAAAATGAAGAGGGAAAACTTGTTGAGAAGTAACTCTCAACCCATTTGATTACATTAAAGAGTAATTAGGTTCTACCTTATTCTCATAACATTTTTTTTGTATTTTTTTAACCATTTAGGTAATTTAAGGGGGTTCTAGTTCATTAACAGAGAACTAAGGAAATGACATAAGTAGGAATAACTATTCAAAATCTAAAAAATTCACCACCATGGTATGATTTATTAATTTATACTATAAATTAAACCTATAGAAAATATTTATCTTAATGAAGTGAAGCAGGAGAATTCCCATGAGGGGGGCAAGATATTGAGAATCTATTAGAACATTATCTCTCATTAAAATCTATAATTTATCAAAATTTATGGAAAATCTCATTGAAAATGATATAATTATTTTTCTATCATCCTTTTTTATCAATAATAATAATTTATATTAAAGGGTATAAATAAATGAAAATAAAATTTTGAAAATTTTATGAGATGTGAGGGGTAATTTCTAAAACACTCAACATTTACTTGAGTTTTTTTGAAAAGTCTTTTGAGTTGAGTGTGGGATCTCAAGTTATTATTCTAAAAGGAATAAGGTTTTCAATTATAATTATCTTGATTTATCCTAAATACATATGTAAAACCCCTAGATGAGTTAAGGTATTGAGTTTTAGTTGGTACCAATATCAGTTTTTAAATGGATAACTTCATTTTCTATTGGAAACCCACTTGTTTTCTATACTGAGGATGGATAATTTATTCTAATAGTATAAATATTGATGGTAAATTTCTATAAATGAAGTGAAACCATCCTATATTCAATAATTATTTTCATTTTTTATCAATAAGGGGGATAAATGAAAATGAAAACAAAAATGGTCAAGGGGGGAGAAGATGAATCATATGTGAAAAGGGGTTGAACATATTAACCAAACATTTTTAGGTTGGTATTGATAATAAATACAAAGGGTATATTTTTTATCCCACTATATGTTTTTTGTATTTGTTTTCAATGTTTGTTAAAATGTAAATAAGAAGAGGAAGAGTTTGGAAGGAAATTGAAGTACCAAATCTTGATAGTGAAACAAATGAAGTTCCCAAGAAAGGAAATATTATATGTGGTTAATTTTGAATGAAATATAAATATAGATGGACTGAAATGAAACTTTGAAGTGAGGAAAGTTTCCCCCATGTTTTTATCAGATTAAGAAAATGTATGGAAAAGTGAACTTGTAGTAAAGAACCATCCAACGGATATGGAGAGTTAAATTTGATGTGAATTGGTGAAAAAAACATCATGGGTGATGATTCTAAATTTATCTAACGAAATTTGAATACTTTGAGATAATTTAAAGATGTTTTGGAATCATGTGAGGAAATTGTGTAATTATATTATGTATATAAAGGTAAAATCAACAGTTTCATAAGGGTAATTTTATTTCTAAAAACCTATATAATGGAAACTATTTGATACTTAGTCATCAGTAGGTTGCATAAAGGTAAGTTAAGAAATGTACATGTTGCATATAAGTAAATCTAAAACTACACTATGCACATAAAGCACCTCATGATTTTTATATGCTCAATAATGGTAAACCTGACATTTTTTAAAGGTAATGTTGAAGAACAATGTGCTACATAAGGATATAAGTCAAATTCATAAAGTTAATATCAATATATTTCATCTTTCTTAAAGGTCATATCAAAATGTGGATTGTTAGTTCTAAAACATAGATAGATGTGTAAGGGTTATATGGAATCTGCATCAAGGTTACTCATAATTTCATGAAGTAGTGTAATAGTAAAATCTAACTACATATGGGAAGCATGGAAGCTATCATAGTAACATAATGGTAAAACCAATTTATTTAAAGGTCATCCAAACCACATAAATGTGATTCCAATGTTTATAGATAATTATTAAAATTATAATTTGGAAAAATTAAAAGATAATTTAAGAATCTATAATTATTATATTTTGAATTAGGTTATAAATTAAGTGATGAAATTTTATTCCACATTGTTCAAATATCATAATTCTACTATGATATATACATGATTCATGTGAGGTAATTCAGTAGTGAATATTGAATATGGAATATATATTAGGTGGAGTTGGTATATTTTCTTGAGGATTGACCACACCAAAGGATAATAGACTATGTTGTAGAGAAGTTTAGGTCACTAGAAAATGGACATAATGATTTCTCCCCATCATAGAGGAACTTATGGTGGTGAAAAGGTAGATATGAGTTTATGAATTTTGTGATTTTATGAATTTAGTATCGAATAATGTATGTACATTATCATAGTACTCTTCATCATATAAATCCAATTCATTGTCATACATTGAGATAATATTAATTGCATCATATATCCTTGATAGTATGGCTTTAGTTCGTAATTCTTTCAAAGGATTCTGGTATTTGAATATGATGATGTTAAGCTCTTCATTCAAATTAAATATATCAAAAATATTTGGTTCAAACCATGATTAATTTATAATATATAAAGAAGATATTTTTGAAGAGTATTACACTGAAAATCAGGGAGCATCCAAAAATGTAACTACATGAAATCCCCTAAACATGTGGATAGAGAATAAGTAAATTCAATGGGAAAAATAAATAAATGATTCTAAAGGTTGATATTTCAGAAAATATTTTAATGAGGAGATTATATAAAACTATGTTATGAGTATTCATTCAGATTAAAAGGAAAGTTTGAATTACATGAAGACTGAAGATGTTGATTTTTTAATAATTGTGAGAATGGATGAGTTTGGGAATAACGAGTTTTCAGAAAGGTCGATAAACATGGAGACTTGAATTTTGAGATTTGAGTGGATAAAATTTATGAGAATTATGGGGGAAATTATTCATACAATAAAGTGAATTAATATGAGAAAAATAGACATATAGAGAGATAAACAGGGATTCTACTATGTGCTACTAAATATTTTGTAAGCCATAAATTGATTGAGAGGGGAATATGAGTTAGGATGTAATGATTATTTTTTTATGTTTAGAAAAAGAAATAGGTTTACCAATTATATTATAATTCACTAAAAATAATAAAAAGAAGATAAGAATAGTTACTAGCGTACACTATTTAATATAATATTTATGCCGAAGTATTTGAGAAAGCCATCATACTACACTCTACTATAGGGGTTGTAATAAAGATGAGACCACATTGAAGATTGTTGAATCTTGAGTCATACAACTTGATTAATGTGGTTAATGAAAGAGATCACCTACTATCTTCATGAGGGACACAAATATTCACTTTTTATCATTATAAAGAGTATAACTCCATGTAACACATTCTTGATAGAGTTATGGACTAGTAATTCATTTCTTTCATTGTGCCTGATTGGTGCTAGGAAAACTATTCCAAGGCTATACCCTTTCTCTTGTTTTCATATATAATAAATAGGAATTTTTTTCATGTGGGATAATAATCATTATATACATATGACATAGTCATCCTTTGAGAGGAGAACCTCATAAATAAACCCTAGTGTTCTCTTGTGTTTCTTTCATGTTCTATATTTTCATACCGACCAAAGGAGATATGAATAAAGAGATATATAATCACTAAATAGGGGAAGAGTTTCAAAGCTATAAAATGGAAAATTAAATTAAAAGTGTACTAACACTAATTCCACCTCCCTAACTCTCGACATTGGACACACCCCTTTGTGATCCTAAAACCAAATTGTTGTATGATCGATCATAACCAAGAGGTGTAACCTTGTTCAAAAAATAATTATTTATAGTGACATACATAAAGGTATTTTAAATATAGTTTTGTATACCCATAATACATCCTCTAATATTTTTCTCAAATCATTACAGTTTGGTTAAACTATATTCCCCATAATACTTTATACATCTTTGTTAAAAACCTCTACATGTCTTTTCTCTTATGGATTACATTATAACAAGGTCTGATGGTGCATTATATATCTTATCCCCAATACATATATTCTACTATCATGAAAATGTGTTATATTATATCTTATAATTACCAAGGGTTCATTAAAAATATAGAAATTTTATACCATGAAAAAATAAACTACTTTATAATTTCTGCTTTTAGTAGCCTTTAATATGACCCATTTAAAGGTATAATCAATTAACAACAAAATGTAAACCAATATAAATGGATTCAAAAATTTACCTATAAAATCTATCCCCCAATCATCAAAATTCTCACAAAAGATCATTATTTTTTGGTAATTTCTTATCTCATATAAATGATTATAGAAAATTGATACGTTTAAGATTTATTTAAAAACTTATCTAAATATCTATAATTATTATCAAATTAGATTCCAAAAAACCACTTTTTGGATGAATTTTAAATACCATAATTACACCCCAGATGAAACTGTATATAAAAAATTAAGGATGCAATGATAATCACTCTTAGTAATATACCTTCTGAGGACCTAGCCACTAAAAATCATCCATAGAATAAAAATTCTCCTAATTAAAATCTTACAAATAATATTTTAGTTTAATAGTTTGAAATTTATTAAGATATAGATAAAGTAAAAAAGATGTTAAAAATATGTCTCTATCAATCATTTTTACCTGGATCCAAAAAAGGCCACTCACCAAAAATGATGTCGTGTAATGGTACCTCATATGGGGTTTCTACCTCTAATATATGGGGAATTATACTCCTGTGGTTAGTTACTAGGTTTGAAAGTCCATTAATGTTCTTGATTTCAACATCAAACACCAGAAATGGGATCATCCATCTCAATAACATTGGTTCACTTCCAATTTATTTAATAGGTACCATAATAATTCATTTGAATAAACATTTAATTTATTTAAGAATATATATTATAAGATCTTATCAAGAGAAAATGCTATGTAAAAAATATTTTCTCTATTTTTTATAGTCTCTTGATTTAAATCCAAAGTTTTAAATGAGTAAGAAATTACATGAGATCTCCACTATATCTTCAGAGACAAAACTAATCTAGTAGTATAATTAGATTCATCATGTGGTGGCACAAACAGTATCTCCCAACATGGTTGAATAATTCATATTGTGGTAAGTCTTCTATTAAACATTCCAAATTCTAACCCGCATGAATCTTACATAATGAACTCAGTGTCTTTATGAATAAGTTGAGATAATTTCCAAGTTATAATATTAAGATCCCAAATAAACCTTCAATAAAATCTCATGGGGTCTAAAAAGGATAACATATGTCATACAAAAGTATTATATAAAAATATTTAATTATGTCAATTGTGGATATTCATACTTTAATTCCTTATTTTCAAATCACATACTAACAAACAATTAAATTTTCGACCGTGAAGTGATATTTCAAAATGTTAGAAACTTATTTTATTTCATTTTTTTCGTAAAATTATTATTATTGTTTTCTTCTAGGGATAAAAAGATCAAATTATGTGCTAGAAATATTTAATTTATCAAGAAATACCTCGAATCATTCCTCTATGAGTTTTAATAATTTACTCACCGTGCACTATTGAAATGTACCTAGTGCACTACACAACACAAATTACATCCTCCTATATGTGAACCTACCTATGGGAAGGTAAAATTTGTAATACATATTTCTATTTTAGGTGGTTTTTATTTTAAAAAAACAAATTATGTTTCTATCATTTTAATTTCATAAATTTAAGTCTTTTTTTATAAATATTCTTATGAAGAAGTGGGACCAAACTGAGGGCTCAAGAGGGGAGTGGAATATATTTTTAGAGACTTTCACCTATAAGTACTAGAATCTACCTAGTGGGATACCATCGGATGGCCAATGGTGCATATATAGAACACCAGTTCTATCCAGGAGTCACTGGCTATCCAATGGGACCTGTTAAAACTAAAAAGGGGTGTGTGTGGAATGAGAAATAGAGAGTAGAAAAGAAAAGAATAAAATAAGGGTAGTGTGAGGAATAATTCCCAAAAATAAAAACCATAAATGAATTATATTTTATTTAAAATAAGCTAAATTGAAATTACATTTAAAATAAAACTAAATTATAAATAATAAAAAACAAAAAGATGAAAAGAAATCAGTGCAGTAACTTCCCCTCCAATATCTATCTCCTGAAAGTTATCTCCTTTTTGGAACAACATATGTTAAAATAACCCCAAGGTCCCTTTTTATAGGATTCTATAAATTTAATTTTATATCACCCTTAAAAATTTTACATTAATTGGATGTTTCTAGATGTTTTTATGGAATTTAAATTGAGTATGGATTTTTAAAGATGATAATTCCATAAATCTTATTTAAAATTATATAGTTCAGTTTCCACATTAACGGTTTCATAACTCCATGGAATTTATTTTTAGATGGCCTATACGATTAATATTTCATATCCAGGTAGAATCACCTAAATTGGAAGTGTTTAGACCAAGTTATGCTTTAGTTATAGAGGTGGGATCCACGTTGTCTACCTAGAAGGTCTTCCAACATTGATGATTTTTTCAGGACACTATATTTTCAAATCATATCTTTTCCTATAAGATAAAGTTTAATCCCATAAATATAGGAATCCTAGAAAAAAAATAATCATATCAATTTGATCGATGTTAAAAATTTTATGCTCTAAATACTGATGTTTTAGAAAAGTGTTAAAATTACATAATTAATTCATTTTCATAATTAAGGCCGAAAATCAATAAAAATACTAAATTGATGAAAATAAACTCAATTTAATTAGTTTTAAGGGTTTAAATATTTTAAATAAATATTTAAAATGAGTAAAATATTAGCTCTATTACTTATTCACTCTTATATTTTTTATTCTTCCTCTCACACTTTTCTTATTATATTTATATTGTGATGTATAGAGTGTTCTTAAAAGGGTTTTCTTGAGAAAAACTCTTCCTTTTTTTTCTCACTAACATTGAGTGTGAGGGGGATATATGATTAATACCTTAAAATTAAGGGGATATGGGTTTCTATCCACAACCACTAATATTATTTTCGTGTAATTGGTTTTTATAGTAAAACCCCTAAAAACCAAGGGTATTGAACTTTCAAATGGGTTTCTTTCTACAGCTATGAAAAAACAAAAGGAGATTGGGTTTCATAATAGAACCATTAAAATACATGGGTTTTAAACCAAAAAATCTCTAGGATATTAAGAGGATGATAGGTGTGGATCCATTTATGGATTATTTTCAAACTCCTTTATCGAACTTTTTATAGTCAATAGGCTTAACTGTATTAATTTTTATTTATATATATTATTTTTTAAATTAAATCAATTTTAATTTTAATTTCTAAAAATTTTATAAATGTAAATTCACACCCCCCCCAAACTTTTCATCTCATATCCAAGAAACAATTTTTATTATATGGTACCTTGATTTCAAAACCTTAACCAGTTTCAAGAAATGATCATTTAAATATGAAATCTAAATCAAATATCCAAGGCTCTCCCATGGGACACTCTATGGGTAGCACTCTATACTTTCATGGATCAGAGTACAGTTATTAGAAAAATAAAACTTCTACATTTATTATAGGATTATGATATCTGTTTTGGATAAATGTAATGAATGGATATACCCCCACCAAGGAAACAAAGGAAAAATAGACTTTTAATTATATCACATCTTTTTAGATTGATGAAATATCCTTGCATAATTTACATTTTAGGTTAAATAGAAATTAATTTAATATAGTTTCCATTTGTGAAAATTATCATGAAATTAATAAATTATAATAAGTTACTCATGAAGGTATTAGGCTTGATATGTACCAATATGATTTTGAAAGAATTATTATTCATACCATATACTCTATAACTAAAATTATTACTTATTTAATTGATATTTGTAATAGAGGGAAGTTTTTTTGTGGTTATATTAGAAAACATATTCTTGTGAAGAATATACTTTGGTTCTTGCCAAGTTCTTGGGTACCCAAAGTGACTAATAAAATAAGGACAAGAAATAAATAATAGGTTATTTGAAAACATAATTATGTCTCTTATGAACTATAATATTATAATGAAAATTATATTGGATCAGTAATCAAAATATATGAAATAGAAAAACACCATTTACTTCAAGGATAAAAATGATGAATCTTCCTGGAGTAAAGAGTATATTTCTCATCTTCCCAAAATGATGAACAAGCTCTTCATGAAAAAAATGTATACCACTGTGATAAGAAAGAGAATAAAAAAAACTAAATCAGGGGTAAGATTCTATGAATTCACTAAAAAGGGACACATAAATATGGAGTTCCCCACTCTCAAGAAGAAAAATTTTATATGATGGAAATAAAGAAGGCTTTAAAGTTATCAACATGGAGTTCATGTGATAACTCCCTCTTCTCATCAAACATAAGCAACGGAATCCAAAAATGTCTCATGGATTACATTAAGGTGATTAAAAAGGTAAAATATTACAATTTTACTTTATATTATATCCATTTATGTTATGAATATACTTGATATTATCAAGATCAATTATAATAAGGTTTTTTTGTGAACATACTTTTAAATTAGAATATCATAAAAAAATGAAATCATGTTTTTTTAAAATAAAAATAAAAATGAAATAAAATGAAAATTTAAAACATTTTCTTTCAAAAAATTATAATTATCAATATAAAGGATTAAAATTATTAGTTGAGGAAAATTAATTCATGAAATAATAATTGAATAAAGTTAAAGGTAATAGGGTTTTTTTAGAAGACCAACCCAATGTTGAAAAATTTTAAAATACAATTAAAGTTCTTTAGTAATCTCATTCCATGTTCACTTTAGGTGAGAATAATTTGAATTTGATTTTGCATTCCCAATGGAATGGGAAAGGTACTTATGTTCTTGCTTACTCAAAACAACCAATCACATCTATAAATTCTAAAAATATGACTTTTTATAAATGTATCTCTCAATGTAAATTTTGAAATTTTTGTACAATGATCAGGAACTTCTTTTATGAATGAAATTAAAAAAAATTATTATTATAAAAGGACTAAATACATTCCTCTTTCTTTAAATGTTTATTCAAGAAAAAAATCAATGAAATTATGGGTTCTAAAATCTCTTTTGACTAATATTTTTGGACCAAAATTTGGGGTAATGAATTCATTAGACTGTTAATAATTTTATAGGTAAAATGCCTCAATGGAAATTCTTTAGTTTCTAAATGGTACCTAAATAGTGGTTTATTAAGGAATATGTGTGGTGATTACACTGATTTAATCTACCTTAAGGATCTTGATGGTGGTAATGTCACCTTTGGTGATAACTCAAGGAGTAAGATCATCTATATAGGTACCATGGTCATTTAAAAATAATATCTTATTAAGTATGCTTTATATATTAAAGGTTTGAACCATAATTTACATAAAATTAGTCAATTTTTTTATAGTCTTTTTAAAGTTCCATTTGAAAATTTTATTTTCAATGTTTTTTATTAACATGGAATAGTTTATTTCCACTTATAGGTTTCCAATTATTTATATTATGGATTTTAAATCCATTAAAAGCCAAAATGTTAAATGTTTGAGTCCACAATATAGTTATTTAGGACTATGTAATTGATTCATTAGTCATTTATTTACACACTTACTTGTGACACATATCTAGAAACATATAGTATGAGATTTTTTGAAACTTTATTTCCAAAATGACATTGTGTGTGAACCATGCCAACTTGGTAAATAGAAAAAGTAATACTTTATTTATAATAAAGAAGTTTCAACCTCAATGTCTCTTGAACTTATACACAATGATATTTTTGGACAAACCCAGGTGTCTAGTATAGGAGGTAAATCTTACACATTTTTAATTTTCAATGATTATACAAGATTTAAATGGGTTTATTTATTGGAATATAAAAGCATAGTTTGTAAATATTTAATTAAATATAACAAGAGTTTCAAAAATGAAAAGGAGTATAATATCATTTCCCTTTAGAGTAATCATATGGGAGAGTTAAAAAATAATTATTTTAATTATTTTTATTCCTCAAAAGGTTATCACTTATTTTTTCTCCTAGAACTCCTCAAAAAATGCGGTTGTTGAAAGAAGGAATTGAACTTTTAAAGAAATTACTTGAACTCTCCTTAATAAACTCATGATCCCTCAATAAATTTGGGTTAATGTGGTCAATATCACACGTTTTACAATTTACTATATACTCATAATACCTATTCATAAAAAGACCCCTTATGATCTTTGGAAAAGTAAATCACGTAAAGTTTTCTATTATATGGTTTTTTGTTGTAAATGATTTATTATCAACACAAAATATAATCTTGGTAAAATTGACCCTAAATTATATGTTGATTTTTGTTTTGGGTATTACAACTCAATTTAAGTCTACCTAGTTTTCAATTAAAGGACTAAGATAATTAAAGAGTAAATTCACATCAAATTTGATGATAATTTTCCAAAAATGCATCCTCAAATTGATGATGTTGATCTAGATAGAGATAATTTGACCTTAAATAAACCTCAATATATTAAATAAATTTGAGATTAAAAACAATTGTCCCTTTACTCATGTCATGGGTTAAATCTAAAGAGTGTTCTCTTGAAAATTTCATTGATGATTTTGAAACTGGTACTCAAACTACGAGATTCGTTTTAAATGAACTAGAAAATAAATATTATTTGTCACACCTGGATCCCCAAAACATTGATGATACCACTAATTATGAAAATTGAGTTATTTTTGTGAAAGGTGAATTAAATTAATTTACCCATAATAATGTTTGGGATCTTATGGAAAACCAAATTATTATCCTATTATTAGAACCAAATGGATCTTTAGAAATAAATTGGACAATCACTATAATATCACCTATAGTAAAGACTTAATTTTAGTTAAAGGATATAATTAAGATGAATAAATTTATTATATTGAGACCTTTTCCCTAGTTTAAAGGATAAAATCTATTAGAATATTATTTCAATTTTCCTCTAATTGAAATTTTAATCCTTTTCAAATAGATGTTAAAAGTTAATTTTTAAATAGTTTTATTTATGAAAAGGTTTTTATGGAATTACCACCCAATTTTTAGGATTAAAAAATTCTGCATTATTTTTTCAAGTTAACCAATGAACTTTAACGATAGAATAAATCCCATTAGGCTTAGTATGATAGGATAAAAAAATTCCTTTTAGAAAATTATTTTAAGATGGGTAAATCTGATTCCATTGTTTTTTAAAACATATTTCAAAGTATGTTTTAATTATTCAAATTTATATATTTTGATAAACCAAATTTATTCAACAATATAATCCATTTTAAATGAATTTATTTATTTAATGACAAAATAATTTGAAATCATTTTTATGGGAGAACTAAATATTTTCATTGGTTTTCAAATTTCTCAAAATTTAGATATAAATTTTATTAGAAAAATAAAATACACTAATGATCTTTTAAAGTTTTCAGCATGGATTAAGTATATTACTACTCCAATGAGTACTTCTTGTAATCTTATTTAAGATGAATTTGATAAATTGATAGAAAATAATCTTTATAGAGGTGTGATTGGGAGTCTTATCTATCTTAGCATGACCCAACTAGGAATTATGTGTTGTATATTCCTTTATACCCATTTTCAAGATAATAAAAATAAATCCCATATAAGAAATATCAAGTGAATTTTTATATATTTAAAAGTATCTTAAAATTTTGGTTTGCATTATCCAAGAGACATCTCTTTTTAACTTACTAATTTTTTCATTTCATAATTTGGTGGTTTTCAACTAGATAAGAAAATTACAAGTGGAAATTTTCACCTAATTTTAAAATCCCTTGTCTCATAGAGTAGTAAGGACAAAACTTTGGTCGGTCTTCCTATGAAAGAAGTGGAACATATTTTCATGCATAATTATTGATCCCAAATCATTTGGATGAAATACACTCTCATAGATTATAGGTTAAATTATGATCATATTCCAATTAAATGTGAAAACACTAGTGAAGTTTATATTTCTAAAAATCCAATTCAATAATCTCGTTCTAATATTATTAACCATAGGTTCCATTTTTATAGAGTCTATTTCCAAAAAGGTGATATTATTCTATATTTTTTTACACTAATATTTAGTTATATGATATCTTCACTAATCCCATAGTGGTTGATCATTTTTATTTTATTAAGGATGGATTAGGAATATATTTCTTGTAATTATTTTATTTAACTTTGGTAAGAATAATTATTTTCCCTTATTTTTCTCATTGGTATTTTTTGAGTTACATGATTTACTTAAAGTCTTAAATTTTATCAATATAATTCATTTTATTTAAATCTTGAGTTGATTGGTTGATTTGTTTCACTATATTAGATTTTTTTCCTTTATTTTAATCTTTAATTACATGTTTTTGTATAATCCTTAAAATGATAATCGTATGTGTCAAATGCGGGATCCAAACAATTTTAAATCTAAAATATTCTAAGAGAGAGACTTGATTTAAAATTTTTTTTGATATTTTTGAAGATCAATAGCCTAAATATAAGAAAAAGTATATATTGTGTATAGTTTTTTGTTTTAAAAATTCTATTTTGAAATGTTGAAATCTTTTATGTTTTCAATTTTGTTTCCAAAATATGATTTTATTGAAATATCGATTTTATATCTAAAGAAATGCTTATTTTTTGTATCTCTCAAAATGGTTGGTAAAGAGGTATGCATTGGAAGCCGTTGGGCTAGAGAATTAAAATTTGTATTCACCGGGGTGATGTCACTTTTTCGTCTCCAGTGATCTAATCCACTATACAGTCCTAGGATCTTGTGTGAATTAATAATAGCACAGAAATTAAAATAACAAGTACATTATTTTAATCGAAGAACATTTATCTGTCATACATCTCCAATTACCATTTCTCAAAGTATTCATGGTTGATCCCATCTAGACCATCCAAACATGATTCAATAATCTACACATACACTATTTTTCAAATCTTGGGTTCTAGTGGGAGCCTCGAAAAATTATTTAACTCGAAATAGAAAAAATTTATCTTGATCATTAAACCAATTTAATACCACCAATGATGCACCCAACATAGGCTACCTCACCATAACATCCATGTCCTAGTTTTTTCATTACATAAAAGTGCATGATCAAATTGTACAAATTTATAATGATGTCAAGTATGGAGATCAATAAACGAGTTCGTATATAGGAACAACCAATGACACCTGAAACATTTGGTGTTCGTATTGGTGGGTCTATCCTTATGATCTAACCTACAAGAGATAACCAAGTGTGAACTTCCTGATAAGAAGTCTCAATTCATATGAAGCACCGACACTTTATATTCATAAATAAACTATGACCATTCATATTGATGTATTTATTCCATAGGACATGTATTTAAGATTAATGTTATAGTTTTTTGAGGCTCTCATTATAGCCTAGGAACTACTATAACCTTTTGATATGAAACATAATATATAGACATTACCATTAAAATAGTGGACATATAAATATAAAAAATATAATGGTAAGTGTACATCACACATACATCACTGTATACATGATATAGTAATAAAACAGAACTATTTAATTAGGTCTGGGGAACCCACTATTACCACACTCCCACTTACACAAGTTCTAACTTTCTAAATATATTTGTTATATCTAACATGATAAGATCATTTTTTTCTGATTTATGTCTTTATTCTATGGTATTCCATGTATTCACTCCATGGTTATTCTACTATGTATGACATTACCCTATTTAGTAATACTTCTCAACAGATTATATCCCTTAGTATATCTATTTCATCCATTTTACAAACATTTCATCTTGGCTAGTACAATTTGTGCACTTATCCTAATTTATATGATAATAAAACATTCCTTAATATTTGTGATTCCAATATTTAGAACAAATCATTACATAGTTCACACTACTTATTTAGCTACCTTAGAAGATGCAATACACTTGGTATTTGTATATATAGAAACCACATGATTGAATGATATTATCTTGATCATTACCTTATCTTAACTATGATATTAGATCACATCGATCTAAGAAAGACTAGTTTGTGTTCCCTTGTAATTGGTATCCCTTTCTCTCAACAAACTAGGTACATTCCTTTTGTACTTGATCAAATATAATTAGATAGTTCAAACTTCTTCCCATGTAGTTCTCCTTGATATAATTGATATTTTCCTACTATAATATATATGTTGGAAATATCACATCTTGTATATATCATGGCATACATGATTGATTCATCTCTAAATATTATGGAATAAAACTCAACATATTAATATTCTCTTATGTCCCGTGAATGTATTCATTGATATATTTATGCCATGTGACCCTAGAAAAAATTCTCTTTAAAATGTTTCCAACTTGTATTTTTAAATACCGTATATGTATATGTACTGTTGATTAGTTCTAAGTAACTTTCAGATCTACCTTTTTAGATCTTGTCACCTACAAATTAGGTTTCTAATTTTAGTCAAACTCTGTAGAATTACTTTCATCTTAGTATTAACTAATTGTAATACAAATATCTATTTACCATATCATATTAAACATATTTTACTTTAAAACAATGGTACTCCCACTAAACTCTGTTAGACACATGGAAAATATTTATTCCAAATTAATATTCTATGATCTAGTTACTTACATTAATCCTGATCCAAATTTTAGTAAATGGAACCCTTATTAACAATCTATGATGTCACCTTCCCATTCTGGTGGTTTCATATAGAAATTTTCCATGACTGGTGGTCTCGATATCTAATGCTCGATTTAATGATCATATAATGTAGAAATGATAAGTAAAATTATAGATTATTTAGGTATAACGACTTGGTATTACCAATCAGTACTTATTGATACAGAACTTGTACTATACATGTATTGTCTCACTTCAATTCCCATTGCAGTATTCAAAATAAAAATCCCCTTCTATATCAAAACATGGAATCCATTATTGAATTTTAATATATCTTTTCAATTTTACGTAATTTCTATATACTTCTTACTTGTACAAATTAATATTCTTAGTGAATAATAGACCACTAACCATGGTGAATATAATACCACTAAAATGGATTTATCTTTCCTACATAGTATGTGTATATTGAACATTCTATTTCACATGTACTTGAAGAATTCGTTCATATGACAACTACTTGTGCATCTATGAAATTGACTAAATCCAAGTCAATTTTTCTCCCATTATCTCAAATAGAGATATGCACACTTTTATTAGAAATATATTCTATTAATTGACTATATTTTTTATATATTAGTGATTTCTATAATATCCCCATAAAAAATTATGATAACTACTTTAGATACACATTTTTTCCCTTGATTCATGTTTTTTTATGTCTATAAAAAAATATCAAAACATATGTTCTTAGGATATGATGTATTTTAATCATACTAAAACTCATATGATATTAAGTTGTTATGATAGTTGGATTTTTTTATGTGATTAAGTCATTATTTTTTATGAATTTATTGAAAAATAATGGAAGTATCTAAAATGAATATAATTTGAAACGTTGATACTCTTTTTACTTACATAATGACTCTGATGTGTATAAGAAAATATGTAATTAGGAATTACTCCATGCTACATATTATTAATCGTTATTAATAAGTAAGAACCATCATTGATCCTCATTATTTTAATCATATATCTGATGTGTATAAGGTAATGTTCATTTAGTAATTACTCCACACTATATTATATTGATCGATGAATGTTGGGTCAAGATATTCTTCAGCACACTAGCCCAAATCATCTTATATATTCTGACCATTCATATACCATACTTCAATTTGAAATTAATTAAACACTTAAAGGAATCTTATGAAGTGTACTTACCACTAGACTACCCTTAGAATAGTTCATTCTCTCTATCTGAACAAAGTATGAAACCTTTTTGGATTACCTTTATTTCTAAAGGTTTCTTCATCTAAAACTAAGTACATAATCTTGCCAATTATACCTATGGTATTTAATTCAAAATATTCTAAAATTATATTGGGTGTATCCTCAAAAAATATTTATTTTTTCTTAAAAAACTATAACTTGCAAAAATTGGTTATATGAGTCTTACATTTTATATTCCTAACGTATTGATAAATATTTTCAAGTTACAAAACTATTATTTGAGTATTAAACACCACAAACAACATTAATTCCATAACTAGAATAATGAATCATTGTGTCTAAAATACACATGAGACAAATTTTTTATAATAATTAAAAAAAGTTCATATGGAACCATTTACATAGAAATTACAAACTGTGTGCTTCAATCCACTAACTTAGGAACCACCCTTTCTCAACCTCTTGGAGAACACACCTTGTTTATAGTTAAATTTATTTACTTACTTGTTTACTGTATTTAAATAAACATATGTAATAGTAATATTTTATTTAATACCCAATAATTATAATATAAACATTACCTACAATTGATGAATATACTTGAAGAAGAAATGACTACATGCTTCTTCAATTTAGTTTATTTCATTTTAAATTCTACAGATTTATTTCATGATATGCAAAGAAAATAACCATATTTATGTTTACCAACCTATTTTATTTGAATAAAATTTTGAAGGTTTCTTTGGCGTGACTCTTTCCATTGGCTTTACCACCTTTTCTTGCATATTTTTCTACATAAGATCTAAATATTAAGGTTTTTTAGTTATTATTTTCTTGACAAACCATACCCAAAAGTTATGGAAGTGTTTTTCTCCATTTACTGTTCTATTTTGTAAAATTAAATTAAACTGTTGTAAATGGGTCAAAAAGATATGAGAAAGGTATTCATTAAAAGATCATAATACATCTTTCAATTTACACATATCTAGTGAAATCATCATTTATTCATATCTCGCTTCACTTTCTCATCATAAGCTTATCAAAGATGAGACAATATGTTAAATCATCCATGTCCCAATGATGTATCTATTGATCACATAGGATGTTTATGATATCATTATTACATAACCATCACATGTTTCATACATGAGTCACCTATAATAATTTTTACACCCACAATTCATGAGGCTCATTAATTGGTATTGAGGACACCAACACCTTGAATTTATGATGTCGAAGTACATTACACAAGTTCCTATAATATTCTTTAGAAACACATTCTAGTTTTGACCTTTTATTTTTTACAATATTATCATAGTGTACTTGTAGTATTACTTATCATTTTCTACAAAAAAATATAAAATATTACTAATTTTATGCTGATTAATAATTAGATATTATTTAAATAATTAAATGTATTCTATTAATTTATAGAACTCTACCAAACCTTTTTAATAGAATCAGAATACTCTGTCACTTGAGTATTCTTGTGTAAAAGATCCTTGAAACCTCCCTTAATAGTCCATATGATTTGGATACACTGCTACTCAAAGATTTCAAGGTAGGCACTAAACTGGAAAACCAAATTAAATCATGGCTCCTTGATCTGTTGAGTGAATTCATAGCTTCTATAATCATAAACATGATTTACTCAAGGATTGAATCTAAAGTTAAAACAATATATATTTGAATACTTGTTTTCTAAATAATTTCATTAAGTCCACCCATCACTCTCATAAAAACTCCTTGATAGTTGGAGGCACCCTCATCTTTTTCTGACAAGAACCCTATACACCTGGTTTAGTTAAAATTTAGATGATGGAAGTTGTTTGTGACTTAATATTTCAGTGAGGGTTTTAATATTTCTCAACTAAGGTAATAATTTTCTATTAAATATGTTCATAATATGTTGTCTCACTCAATACTGAACATTCATTATTAGAATAAATTCATCACTTATTTATGAATTTTGATGTTTATTATTTTATGTGCTTTCCATTTTCATGTGAATTCATAAAATAATAAACAATGCATAAAGTAAAAAATATTACTTGAATGGAATTAATCGCTTAATATTGGTTGATCCATTTAAACTAAATAAATCAACCATTACCTTGGTGGTATAGTTTATTTCATAGGACCAACTCTTTTTACATTGATTGCATATTTATTAAATTTATTGAATATAAATAGAACTTCTTATTACATATTTTTGTTATTTATCATGACTCTAATGTAAAAATTTCCTCAAGTATACATAACATTGATAAGGTCATTTTAGTTCCCCAATGTGATGATAACCTTGATGTTCTATGAAGATATTCTTAAATAATGATTTGTGGTTGGATAACATACTATGATGAGAAACATAGTATATAGACTGTTAGGTGTGAGTACTCATAAGTAGATGAGACTTATTCTCATTGATCTCACACTTGGTATTCACCAAGATTTCATGTTATGAGAACAGACCCACTAGTAGGAATTCTTCATATTTTGGTATCATCAGATATTACTATTTATAAGCATGTGTGATGGACCTTAAACTTTATGATTGTTATTAATTCATGTTACAACTTATGTACTTAGATGTATTTTGTAAACCATGATGATAATAGTTCATGAAGAAGTTGGACACATTGGGTTCATCATGTGTTAAATTAATTTAATGAATAAGTTTTGGAAGTATTTTTCCCTTCCATATTTATTAAAGATGATATCTTGACCCTTTTATAAGAATAGAATCATCACATTAAATTCCATGTCCATTGTGTAACGACATGTTTATTTCATATAGTAAATGTAATACATATCGAGCATATAGGTTGGTGACACAGATGTGAAACCTTCTTGATGAGATATTATGACAAAGGGATTATATTACACAATGGTCATTTGTATGTGGTTGTTGACTTTGTAACCTTAAGTTATTTCTCTTGGGTTCCATGACCAATTACTAGAGAGTAATCATTAAATTTAGGAAAGTCTGCCTAATGACAATGAGAAAGAATCCTAGAGGATCACACACTAACTATTTAAATTAATCTCGATTATATTCTATTTAAGTTTAATTAATGGAATAAATATTAGTCACCAATCCTAGGAATAATTTTATTTAAGTTTTATTGTTCTCATAAATTCAAAAAATATTTATTCACCAACTTGTGAATAAAATATTCATTTTATTTATTAAATATTTTAATACTTATTTATTTTCTATATTTTGAATAAGACATTTATTTATAAATAAAATATTTAATCATTTTTTAGATAAATTCTAGAGGAGGTCGAACGAACTAAGACCGAGTCTGATGATAAATATAAACTAAAAAGACCATTAAATAATATTTTTTATAACACAAGTTGAAAAGAACCCCAAAATAATAATAATATAATTATTATTATGTGAAATGGGGTTTATTAAAGGTAATAAATGTTATTCATTGCTGGTGTGAAATTAAATAATATTTTAACATAAATTATAACCCTATAAATAGAAATCTATCTCTATTGTGTAGAGAATCCAAAAATTGAGAATCAGAATTATTGTGCACAATGAATTCTCTATCAACTCCTCATTATCTCTCCCTCTCAGTAATGGGAAGTGCAAGGGTTGTAACACCCCAAGCTTCCACGGTACATTTCACTTCGAATAATGCAATAGCGTGTGTTGTACGCAACCTCGAGCTCTAACACACACCACAACGAATTAAACTAGCTGTTGTGAATAGTAATACCTACTTTTTAAAATTTTATAAATTTTATTTATCAAAATGGACTTCATTTTTGGATTCGGAATATCGAAATTAGCCTATGTTGAATTTTTGGTATTTTTCTGAGAACTTCTATTTTTTATGAATAGTGAAAAATACTTAAAAACAACTTTTTTAATAAAAATAATTTATAGTGATAAATTATACTATTTAGTGGTTTTAAAGTATAATTATAATATATTTTTACCATTTTATCCAATGGTGGTCATTAGAATTAATTTAACATTGTAATTGGACATAAACAATTGCCAATCTTTTGATATAAATTGTTTCTTAAAAACACGCTATTTGTTGTAACAGCGGGAATTAATTATAAAATTAATTAATTCAACTTATATGTTTGGAATTTTGTAAAATAGAAATCATTTTTGAATTCGGAATATCAATTATAGCTTAGGGTGGAATTTTGGCCTTATTCTGAAAAACTTCAATTTTTGATGAATAGTGAAACCACTAAGTCGTTGTTAAAAACTGATTTTTCGTTAAAATGAAATATTACAAATTCTGTGATTTGATTTTCAAAAATCCGACATACATGGTTGTCATTAAGAAGTAAAATTTGGTTCAATGAGATTAAAATAATTTTTGGTGAATAGTAACTTTTAAGTTCTTAATCGCGATTAGAGGTAATTAGTGTAGTTTAAGGTACAAATAATGTTTTAATAATATGAGATGAGCATGACACTTGTCCTAATCCTATTAGATGAGTCATGGCCGACCAAGACAACCCATGGATCAACTTGGGGACCCCATTGAGCCACTTTAGTTGGAAAATGACATTAATATATATTTATTTAATGTTAAAATTAAATTGACACAAACATGAGTTGTTTTACTAAAACAGTTTTTAAGTGGGGTTACACAAGTCCAAAGTTTGATTATAAATATTAATTAGAAAGATAAAAAGATTTCCTACATCATAGTAGTTTTTTTATAATTTTTAGACATTAAATAAATTAAATTATTTATGACATCATTATGATGCGGCGATGACCTCATTATTTAATAATTTAAATAAAATGAGAAGATAATGCAAAATCCAAGTTTTACACTTGTCCAAAGCCTATTGTATGAAGAGCTTTCGAAAACTTATCACCTTATCCACGAATTATATAAGTGTGGGACCTTTAGAATCCGAAAAGCATTGTGTAATAATGTAACATTTCAATCTTTCCAAAAGAGCCCCTCCTCTCCACTTATAAAAGGCCCCCACCTCTTCCACATTATTCACACCTTCAAGCCATTTGGTTCGGCCAACCTCTGCCCAAATACTCTCCCAACTTCCCCCTTTTACTCCTAGAAGCCTCACTTTGGGCAGAACTCTTCCCAAGGAAGCCTTTGGCTCAAATCAAAAAGAGTTACCCGATTTTGAGGTAATGTCTTCTCTAATGTTGTTTTGTTTTATTTTTCTTCTCCAACCCCCTAAACTCTTTTTATTCATTCATTTTGTAACAACAACAGTATCCTAAATATACTAGTATGTTGTTATAAGAAGGATTCGAGCTACACTTACACACACATACATCTAATGGTTAAAGAACATACGGTTTCTTTGGATGGCGAATTTCTGCCTCACGAAACGATGATTGTTCAACACTCATATAACACCTTTAAAGGTGGCCATTAATATGTCACTATATTTTTATATGATATATAATGTGTTTATGTTTTACTTATGCTTCTTTATTTCTCATTTATAGCACACTTTATGATTTCCATTATGGGTAAAACGCGATAATTTCATTTTAGGAAGTGCGGACTACTGCCCCCTCAAAGTGATTTGAATCGTTAATGCCATATGTGGGATGTATAAAGGATGGATTAAATGGTATTATACAATATATTATACTGGAATTATATTATAAACTTATATCATTATGATTTCGTTCCATTAAATATGAAATAGAAATGAAATTAGTGTTCATGCGTACGTACAGCTTACCGTCTCCATGAACGGTGCATTTCATTTCTTACCTCTAAATGTTACGTAATATTATAAATGAATGTATATACTGGATATATATGATATATATGAAATCTAAATCATGAATATAATTCTGGATATAATGGATATTCTACCACATGAACAACTTGTAATTATAAGAAGTTTATTGTTGACTCAAGTTACCAAAGATCGACAAAATGATCGTTATTAACTTGAATAATTACATAATATTCATAACATTGTAATAAGTGATATAAAAAGGATAATGAAATTGAAAATGGTTCTTAATAAGGTAGATATTAACTCTAGTTTATTATTCAGGAGGTTAAAGAACGGTTGAGTCAAGTCGGACACAAGGTAAGGGAACTTCTTAACCCAACTTCCATTCTTTGGGTTAATCTCCTACTTTCAAATTATGTCATGATATTATTATGTCTTATTTTGTATTTTTAATTTCTTTATGTGTAACTATAGTGAATACACATAATATATCTATTTTATTTTAAAAATGATCTTTTTAAGGACTTCGTCTCAATCCCCTTTCATTGAGGCATATTTGGTTTTATACACAACTTTCTTTTATACGGTGTATAAACCCCTTTGAATTTTATATTTATTCAAAAGGAATCTTTTTTATACGAAGCGTTTTGCTAAACGACAAAAGGGAATGTTTTTCTTTCCGTACTTATGCGGCGACAATGACTTCTCCGCCGCCGTGACCATTATTTGAGTTTCAGCTTCCTCTACAAGCCATCTTTTTTTTATGAAAAATAAATACAAAGTTTTTACTTTCTTTTACTTTGGTATTGAAAATGGTTTTGAAAGCGTTTGTATTATAACAATGTGTTGTATTGATATCTTGTGATTGAAATGTGGAAATGTTATGTTTCCTTTATGAATGTTTTATGTGATACGATTATGTTATGGTTTATGATATGTTTAAACCTATTCATATGAGGAATGTATTGGACTTAATAAGTGACGGGTGGAGCCCGCTATAGCTCCTCGATGCATCGGTAGGTCTCATGAGACAACTGGAAGTGGAATTGGCCGAGGCCCTTTCCCAATTTGATTTATGGTTTTGGCCGAGGCCTTAATCATTTTAGACGTCTTGGCCGAGGCCTTGACAAAATGTTTCCGAATGTCTGGCATTATACATTCCCTCATTATGAAAGTGGTTATTGATATTGCATGTGATTATTCGACCAGTAGAATATCCATGTGAAGAAGTGAATGGCATTATCTCATTTTACTTTTGCCATATTATGTTGATGTTCAAGTTTAAATGGCTTTTGTTTTAGTTATACACTGCCTTAAATGTTTATGTTTATTTATGAAAGCTTCCGCTATATTGTTATCCTTACTGAGCATCTGAGCTCACCCCTTTCAATGTTTTAATATTTTCCAGGATGTGAAGAAGTATTTTATGAATGACCTCTAGGGATAGTCAGAAGAGGATATGAGTGTGGACTATGAAGACTTTGTTATTAGTTTTTCACTTTATGATGTAATGTAAGACTTATGAATGTATCTAGTGTTTCAAAGGCTACTAAACTAATCGGTCTTTCGAGACTTGATCTTTTGGGATCATGCCAATGTTACGAAGTAATGCACCGACTCTGGGTAGCTGGGGTCGGGGCGTTACAGTTGGTATCAGAGGCAGTTTAGTACTAACCTTGGAAGCTAGATTTAGATAAACTCTGATTAGAGCACATAGCCCAAAGATAGACTTTGAGGATTAGTATAGAAGAACTTCCTAGAATTTTGTTATTGTAGAGATTTTGTGAGTTTTCTGAGCAATACATCCTTGTCTGGATACGAGAAGGTAGAGGCGGCTCTGGAACAGATGTACCTAGGGGTAAAACCCAAAAACACCGCTTTGAGCTAGACTCGAACGGGAATTGGTGCACGACAACGGGCCTTGCTGTACTCTTGGTTACGACACTCCCGGGGGATATGCTTAGGATAATTCCCATTTTCTTTACAAACCACTATGAAGGGTTACGAGTATATACTTCCTCAAAGGAAACATTTCTTTTTATGATTATGGATTATATCCATAAATAGGTCAATTTATGTAAAGTATTTTACAAATATGGAATTTGTATTTTATTTCATAAACTAATCTAGTTTATGCAATTTTTTAGAAATGGAGCCTAGTGGAAGAAATGGAAACCGTATCAATGCACGCACTCCATGTAGGGATTTCCCTCCTACTCAAGATAATTATAGTGGGGCTGGTGATGCAACTGGTGCCGATCAGCTAATCACCATACTGGGAAAACTTACTCAGGTTATGAATAATAACCTTACTCGTATGGAGCACCCTGATCCGCAACGTGAAGGATCAATGCTAGACCGTTTCATGAGGCAACAACCACCAACCTTCAATGGGGGTACAAATCCGTTAGTAGCTGAGAAATGGATAAACTCCTTAGAGAAAATATTCCATGCCTTGGGGAGTAGCGAAAGGGAGAAGGTTGTCATGGCAGTTTACCGCCTCACTGGAGATGCCGATCAGTGGTGGTCGCTGATTCAAAACACAAAGGAAGATGATGACGTATCGAATATGGAATGGAGGGAGTTCAAAGATCTATTTTTAGAAAAATACTTTCCTCGTGACCATCGAGCAGATATGGAAAGGCAATTTCTGAGTCTGAGGCAGAAGGAGGATGAGAATGTCGCAAAGTATGAGGATAACTTTACAAGGTTAGCGAGGCATGTTGCCGATTATATACGTAACCCAAGGAGTAAGATTGATCGTTTCTTTGATGGGTTAAAACCATTTCTCCGTCGAGATTTAGTATCACAATCCTTCTCATCATACGAAGATATTCTCTCGTGTGCTATCAAGACAGAAAAGGAATTCTCTAAGTCTTATGACAACAAAGTAAAGCAAGAGAAGAAGAGAATGGTTGAACAAGAAACGGATAAAGGGAAAAAGGGAAAGAAGGATTTTCCATTATGTGAAGGAATGGGAGTTTGTTATAAATGTGGAGAAAAGGGTCACCAGGCTCGTGATTGCAAGGGAAAGAAAGAGGCTATCAAAGTTGAATGCTACAATTGTAGAGAAATGGGTCATTATGCAAATGAATTTCCTAAGCATCAGGGAAACTTACCTCAGAAAAGGCCAAGGGATCAAGGCCAATCTTATGTTGTGACTACAGTTGAAGCGGAATAATTATTGTATTTGTGTTTTTGGACTCAAGAACTAGATTATGGTTATAAGAATAATGTGATATATATAAGGATTGTACTGTAGTACATGTTGTTTTCATTAAGGATTTAATATGATGAAGGTAATCATATTTTTAGTATGTGACAATAAGAGAAACTTTTCTTTGTTTGGGGAATCTGATGTTACAATTGATTTTGGAATTTAGAGACCTTTTAGAGAAAGTCTGGAAGGAGGTATTTTGGATAACTATTAAGGTTGGAGTGGATTAAGTTGATCTTTGGATAGTATTGTTTATGGTTAAAAAATTTATGATGATTGTTTTTGGAATATTATAATACTATAGTTTTAGGAAAAGGACAACCTGCAGGGTGGGGAATAACCCGTCGCGTCGGACAAAGCTGTAGGAATAGAACCCACAACCATAGTGCGACAAGCCTTTATTTCCTACCACTAGCCTAAAGGAAGTCCCTGGTTATTACAAAATAGTTTTACTAATCTAAATGGTATGTGTTGACATTTTGAACCTTATACAATTAGGATAAATAGAATATTTTTGAGTTCCGTTACCATTTGGAGTAAAAGTTGGGTTTGTGGTAAAAATTTATTAACGAATGAAAGTATACATAACAAGTATGTATATTCCCTTACGTTCTTAGTAAATCTCCTAAATAAATTCCTCAACATTATAAAAGGTAACTTAAAACAAAAATGTTGTCGGTTAACTTTTCCAACTGGGGATTCAATGATCGTTTAACCAATCACAAGTTTGTGATTATCTTGTAGTTAAACTTTCTCCTAATCCTATTTTCTATAACTCTCCATCAGACCTTGATGTTTTGTTTCTCCTCCATATCCATATTTTTCATAGAATCCTAGAATGGTCTATATCGGGTGACCTTTGTACTTATCTTGCTTTCTTTTAATGTTATATATTTATTAACCTTATTTCCGATGTGGGTTTTCCTCAAAGGTATTTTCTCTTTTCAACCTTTTATTTTCAAAGAAAAATTTCAAATTGCGAGGACACAATTTATTGAAGGAGGGGAGAATGTAACACCCCAAGCTTCCACGGTACGTTTCACTTCGAATAATGCAATAGCGTGTGTTGTACGCAACCTCGAGCTCTAACACACACCACAACGAATTAAACTAGACGTTGTGAATAGTAATACCTACTTTTTAAAATTTTATAAATTTTATTTATCAAAATGGACTTCATTTTTGGATTCGGAATATCGAAATTAGCCTATGTTGAATTTTTGTATTTTTCTGAGAACTTCTATTTTTTATGAATAGTGAAAAATACTTAAAAACAACTTTTTTAATAAAAATAATTTATAGTGATAAATTATACTATTTAGTGGTTTTAAAGTATAATTAGAATATATTTTTACCATTTTATCCAATGGTGGTCATTAGAATTAATTTAACATTGAAATTGGACATAAACAATTGTCAATCTTTTGATATAAATTGTTTCTTAAAAACACGCTATTTGTTGTAACAGCGGGAATTAATTATAAAATTAATTAATTCAACTTATATGTTTGGAATTTTGTAAAATAGACATCATTTTTGAATTTGGAATATCAATTATAGCTTAGGGTGAAATTTTGGCCTTATTCTGAAAAACTTCAATTTTTGATGAATAGTGAAACCACTAAGTGGTTGTTAAAAACTGATTTTTCGTTAAAATGAAATATTACAACTTCTGTGATTTGATTTTCAAAAATCCGACATACATGGTTTTCATTAAGAAGTAAAATATGGTTCAATGAGATTAAAATAATTTTTGGTGAATAGTAACTTTTAAGTTCTTAATCGCGATTAGAGGTAATTAGTGTAGTTTAAGGTACAAATAATGTTTTAATAATATGAGATGAGCATGACACTTGTCCTACTCCTATTGGATGAGTCATGGCCGACCAAGACAACCCATGGGTAAACTTGGGGACCCCATTGAGCCACTTTAGTTGGAAAATGACATTAATATATATTTATTTAATGTTAAAATTAAATTGACACAAACATGAGTTTGTTTACTAAAATAGTTTTTAAGTGGGGTTAAACAAGTCCAAATTTTGATTATAATTATTCATTAGAAAGCTAAAAAGATTTCCTACATCATAGTATTTGTTTTATAATTTTTAGACATTAAATAAATTAAATTATTTATGACATCATTATGATGCGGCGATGACCTCATTATTTAACAATTTAAATAAAATGAGAAGATAATGCAAAATCCAAGGCTTACACTTGTCCAAAGCCTATTGGATGAAGAGATTTAGAACCCTTATCACCGTATCCACGAATTATATAAGTGTGGGACCTTTAGAATCCGAAAATAATTGTGTAATAATGTAACATTTCAATCTTTCCAAAAGAGCCCCTCCTCTCCACTTATAAAAGGCCCCCACCTCTTCCACCTTATTCACACCTTCAAGCAATTTGGCTCGGCCAACCTCTGCCCAAATACTCTCCCAACTTCCCCCTATTACTCCTAGAAGCCTCACTTTGGGAAGAACGCTTCCCAAGGAAGCCTTTGGCTCAAATCAAAAAGAGTTACCCGATTTTGAGGTAATGTCTTCCCTAATGTTGTTTTGTTTTATTTTTCTTCTCCAACCCCATAAACTCTTTTTATTCATTTCTTTTGTAACAACACAAGTATCCTCAATATACTAGGATGTTGTTATAAGAAGGATTCGAGCTACACTTACACACACATACATCTAATGGTTAAAGAACATACGGTTTCTGTGGATGGCGAATTTCTGCCTCACGAAACGATGATTGTTCAACACTCATATAACACCTTCAAAGGTGGCCATTAAGATGTCACTATATTTATATATGATATATAATATGTTTATGTTTTACTTATGCTTCTGTATTTCTCATTTATAGCACACTTTATGATTTCCATTATGGGTAAAACGCAATAATTTCATTTTAGGAAGTGCGGACTACCGCCCCCTCAAAGTGATTTGAATCGTTAATGCCATATGTGGGATGTATAAAGGATGGATTAAATGGTATTATACACTATATTATACTGGAATTATATTATACACTTATATCATTATGATTTCGTTCCATTAAATATGAAATAGAAATGAAAGTAGCGTTCATGCGTACGTACGGCTTACCGTCTCCATGAACGGTGCATTTCATTTCTTACCTCTAAATGTTACGTAATATTATAAATGAATGTATATACTGGATATATATGATATATATGACATCTAAATCATGAATATAATTCTGGATATAATGGATATTCTACCACATGAACAACTTGTAATTATAAGAAGTTTATTGTTGACTCAAGTTACCAAAGATCGACAAAACGATCGTTATTAACTTGAATAATTACATAATATTCATAACATTGTAATAAGTGATATAAAAAGGATAATGAAATTGAAAATGGTTCTTAATAAGGTAGATATTAACTCTAGTTTATTATTCAGGAGGTTAAAGAACGGTTGAGTCAAGTCGGACACAAGGTAAGGGAACTTCTTAACCCAACTTCCATTCTTTGGGTTAATCTCCTACTTTCAAATTATGTCATGATATTATTATGTCTTATTTTGTATTTTTACTTTCTTTATGTGTAACTATAGTGAATACACATAATAGATCTATTTTATTTTAAAAATGATCTTTTTAAGGACTTCGTCTCAATCCCCTTTCATTGAGGCATATTTGGTTTTATACACAACTTTCTTTTATACGGTGTATAAACCCCTTTGACTTTTATATTTATTCAAAAGGAATCTTTTTTATACGAAGCGTTTTGCTAAACGACAAAAGGGAATGTTTTTCTTTCCGTACTTATGCGGCGACAATGACTTCTCCGCCGCCGTGACCATTATTTGAGTTTCGGCTTCCTCTACAAGCCATCTTTTTTTTATGAAAAATAAATACAAAGTTTTAACTTTCTTTTAATTTGGTATTGAAAATGGTTTTGAAAGTGTTTGTATTATAACAATGTGTTGTATTGATATCTTGTGATTGAAATGTGGAAATGTTATGTTTCCTTTATGAATGTTTTATGTGATACGATTATGTTATGGTTTATGATATGTTTAAACCTATTCATATGAGGAATGTATTGGACTTAATAAGTGACGGGTGGAGCCCGCTATAGCTCCTCGATGCATCGGTAGGTCTCATGAGACAACTAGAAGTTGAATTGGCCGAGGCCCTTTCCCAATTTGATTTATGGTTTTGGCCGAGGCCTTAATCATTTTAGACGTCTTGGCCGAGGCCTTGACAAAATGTTTCAGAATGTCTGGCATTATACATTCCCTCATTATGAAAGTGGTTATTTATATTGCATGTGATTATTCAACCAGTAGAATATCCATGTGAAGAAGTGGATGGAATTATCTAATTTTACTTTTGCCATATTATGTTGATGTTCAAGTTTAAATGGCTTTTGTTTTAGTTATACACTGCCTTAAATGTTTATGCTTATTTATGAAAGCTTCCGCTATATTGTTATCCTTACTGAGCATCTGAGCTCACCCCTTTCAATGTTTTAATATTTTCCAGGATGTGAAGAAGTATTTTATGAATGACCTGCAGGGATAGTCAGAAGAGGATATGAGTGTGGACTATGAAGACTTTGTTATTAGTTTTTCACTTTATGATGTAATGTAAGACTTATGAATGTATCTAGTGTTTCCAAGGCTAATAAACTAATCGGTCTTTCGAGACTTGATCTTTTGTGATCATGCCAATGTTACGAAGTAATGCACCGACTCTGGGTAGCTGGGGTCGGGGCGTTACAAGGGTGATTTCTTCAATAATAAATAATGATAAATCGAGAATAAAACACAAGACATTTGACTCACTGTGCTATCACCCAGAGATCGAGTGGTAATTCTCAGAGATCATAAGAGCACGTGTGGATCACCGCTATAGGAATTATATCATTGGATACTCACAGCACAATGAATGTAATATTAAAGCGTTTTTTGGACAATTAAAATTCACTAATAAAGAAATATCCTAAGCCTATGTATTTATTTCTTCAAATATTAAAAAAAATAATTATGAATTTGACATGCGAGATCCTCACTCTTGGTTTTGAGAAATGATTATTAAAAGAAATTTTAAAATATCACCCACCTATACCTACTTCTATTGTGCCTATAACCATCAAGTGGTGTAAGAGCAGTCACATTTAAATTTATATTTATTCACGTGACTGTTTATCTCTGCACTATTGTGGTTAGATTTTCATTTCAAGTCATTCATTCTTTAATATTATTTGAGTTAACATGATATCAAAATATTAATCATGTTCATTTGGTGTTTGATTTTCTTAAAGGTTTAAGTAATTAAGAATGAACAGAGATTCCATAGAGAAGTTCCAAATATTAGGCTAGTAAAACTGAGTTACAATGCTTGTATCCAGAGCACATTTCATATACCCATGCACACAGTATCTAGATGTGATGAGTAATAGATTAAATCTTGTGATTTTATTATATATCATGTGTTGACTAGTCCAACCTAGCACACGGAAAGTATATATAGGGTGTGTATTTGGCATGTACACACCATTTAGTCTAGCTGTGTTAACATGCCAAAGCCCCGGGAATGTGACTTGGAAATAAAAAAAATCTATGTACAGGGTGTGTGATTATATGTACACTCCTTGCAGCCTCACATTAATGGAAAAAATTAAAATTACATCAAATTTGAAAATTACAGCATTAAAAACTAATTTTATCAATTGGAACATCATTTTGTGTTTTAAAATTTAATAATGGATTTAAATAATTTAAATATCCAATTAATTTATTATAATTAATGTCATTATTGATTTTTTCATTTAATTTCCATGATTTTCATTAATAATGGGTGTCTCCGAATAAGATCAAAGGATCATTAAGTTGAAATGGAGTTTATTTATTGATTGATTTATTTATTTATTAATGAAAGAATTTTTATCTTAAATAATAAATTAATTAATTCTAGCAATTTACTTTTGAGTATTCCTTGCATGTATGACCATTCATGATCTTGACTATTACCTTTTTATGTGTTGTATTTTTTGATTTAATTTATTGCTCGTGTTTATAATTATTTATTATTAAATTAAATGATGGACTATGAGTCATCTCTTCCCCCATTATTATATAGAAACTACATTTCCAAGTATATTTATGTAATCCCCTTTTAACCAATCCTTTGGTTCCCCTCACCTGTGTGTGAGTAGCAAATATTTGTAATTAATAGAGCACCCCACGGTGTGTGGATGTGGTTCATGATAGAATGATAATGATTCCAACCCAATTGATACATAGGTGGATAGGTGGAATACTGTAACTCATGCCAAGACTAGCAATATGAGATATTTTCCCCAGGTCAAAGACTAATTTAATGTCCACTCATTAAATCAAATGTTGGGTAAAGCTCGTGAATGTGTCATTTAATTAGTTATTTATTTCTGTCTATGAAATTATTTATTTTATGGATACAAGGTCATGGTCATATAAATAAATTAATTAATGTGAAAAGATCAAAATTAAATAAATGAATTAAGCATGATTTTTTTATCCAACATGGTTAATTAATTAAGTAATGTTCACTTAATATTAACAAGACATATAAAGGATAAAAAAAGATAAAATTTATGCATCATAAATTAAAATCCCTCAATTAAATATTAAGTCAGGCTAAGACTTCCATTACATGATTTTCAATGAAACCATGGAACTAAAGTAGTACATGTTTGAATTCTGGACACTTACTTTTATCAGGAAGTTATCATGAGAGTTTTGGTTTGAATTAATCGAAATTGTATTGATTTTAATGGAAAAAGAATATTCAATAAAAATTTGGAGTCAAGCATTGAGAAAATCCAATTCAGGATTTTAGGATAGGGTAATCCACTCAATGGATCAAGGAGCTGCAAGTCTACAATTGGAAATATCGCCTACATAATTACATTATTTTGGTTTTCATGGACAAATTATAGATCATTAAGATAAGTTCTAGGGATTATTTCCACTATAATGTTAAAGCAACTATAAATTTTGAGTTCAATTGTGATGGATATTGAGACATGATAAAATAGTGTGAGTTTTTATAAATAAATAAATTAAAATTAAAATTATTACATCTCACTTATTTTGTAATCAATAAAATTAATAATAATATGCACTTTTTAATTATAGAATAAAATTACAAGTTCATCAACCACGTTATCCCTATGATCAATATTGGAGAAAGATAACCTCCTAACTGGTAGTAACTTCCATGAGTTGTTTCGACACCTTCAGGTAGTGTTATTCCATGAACGAAAATCTTACGTAATAGAATCCTCAATTCATGATCTTCCTACAAAAGATATGTGTGATGAATATTTCTTTTTCTATAAAAAAACATTTCAGTGACGTGGTCGACATTCAAAGTTTTATGATTTCATCAATGTCTAGTGAAATAATGAGTTCTCATGAAAACATGTATACATATATCATGTTTGAGAACCTCTATGGTCTTTACTAGGAGAGAACTGGATAGGAATGGTTTTATATTTTCAATGTGATCTTTCCAAAAAAGCATAGATAGGGATCCCTATTTGGGCCTCATGGAGTCAAACTTATTGATTACATTGAGTGCTTAATGGTTATAGGGTTTAAACTCCAGAAAGAATAGGGAGCTGACCTCATTATAGAATCCATCCCTCAAAACTTCTTTAGATTTTTTGTGAATTTTAATATGAAAAATATTGAGAAGTATCTTCTAGATCTTCATATTCTTCTTCTCCATGTAGATAAAAATACTAAGTGTGAAAAACCATCCATCCTTATGGTAAATAAATTGAAAGAAAAATTAAAGATATTTAATCCCAAAGCTTCTTCACACCATTCCAATAAGGGGAAGACCAAGTTACAAGCATGGTAATAGGATGCAACCTTTTTCGTATGTGGCAAGAAAGCCACTTGAAGAAAAACTGCACCCATATAAAGAATAAATATGAAGCTTTAGGTGCGTTTTTTATCAAGTGAAATTTATATAATTCTAGAAATTGGGTATTAGAAATAACTTTTAGTTATCACATATGTATTAAAAAATAAGAACCAGGTAGATTTAGAAATATTGACCAAGGATAGGTAGATCTTAGAGAATCCAAAAGAGATAAACTTGATGTTGTAGATATCATGGACTACCACCTTACATTTCTGATAGAAATGTTCTTGGTTTTAAAGGGTTTTTATTATATTCCCTCAATTACCAAAAACATTATTTATATATCCATACTTGATGCAAATAGATTTATTTTTAAATTTTGGAATAAATTATTCGTATTTAATAAAGATACTATTTTTATGGTATGGAACATTTAAATAACGATATTTATGTGTTGGATTACATGAACCAAATAATAGAAATTGATAACAAAGTTAATTCACGTGAATCATACCACACCTGACATTAGCATCACCGGGTAGGTCATGTATATGAAAAGTGTGTGACTAAATTACATCATGATGGATATTTAGATTCTTTTGAACTAAAACCATAAGGAGTGTGTCATGCATGTTTACAAGGAAAAATGGGCAAAGACCAATTTTTTGGAAAAGGTGAAAGGGCTGAAGAGATTCCTGAATTAGTTTATACTGATGTGGGTGGACCATTTCCTATTAAAGCACGGTATGGGTGATCATACTTTATAAAATTTACTGATGTTTTTAATACAAATGGATATTTTTCATTCATGTGGTGGGGAATCTCTTAATCAAGACTTCATTGATTATTTATGGGAGTTACAAAATTTATCACAACTCACTCCTCCTTATACACCTCAGTGGAATTATTTAAGAGAAAATAGGAACTAAAAATTGTTGAACATTTTGAAATCAATGATGAGACTTGTGATTATTTAATTATCCTTTTAGAGATACGCATTACAAACATCAGCATACGTAATAAACTAATTTCCAACTAAAGCAACAGATGGTATATGTTACCAATTTTGGAATGAAAAGAAACTCATGTTGTCTCACATATATGTGTGGAGTTATAATGCAATTTTTCATGCCTTTTTAGGTAACAAGATTTCACCCTGAGGAAAAAATTGTATTTTTATTGGATATTCCAAGGAAATAAAGGTATAATACCTATACAATCCATCAAAAAACGTTTTTGGTTGAAAGACATGCCATATTTTTTGAGGAGTATCTTATCTATAAAAGAGACAGTGGGTGTGAGATAAAATTTGATGAATTTTAGGCTCAAGATACACAAGATTGGGCACATGAACAAATTACACAAACCCTTATGGAAGAAGAAATTTTTCTAGAGTCATAATTACTGTGTAAGAGTACTAGAGAGGTTAGATAACAAGAACACTATGGTTTTCAAGTCCGTGAGGATTATGAACCATTATTAGTAGATAATAGTGATCATCTAACCTAAAAGGAAGTAGTAAGTGGCATAGATGTTTCCAAGTAGCTGGAATCCATGAATTATAAAATAGATTCCATGTACCAAAACGAAGTGTGGATTTTGGTAGACCCTCTAGTAGATGTAAAGCTATTTATTTTAAAATGTTTATTCAATATGAAACTATACATGGAAGGACAAGTCAGTACTTGTAAGGTGTGATTGGTTGAAAAAAATTTAAATAGTGTCAAGGCATTAACTATGATGAAACCTTTTCACTAATTTCAATGCTAAAATCCATCATAATTATACATTCCATTGTATCTTTCCATGATTATGAGATTTGGAAAATGAATGTCAGAACAACCTTCCTTAAGGTGAAACTTTAGGAAGATGTCTATATGACACCAACCGAAGTGTTTGTAACTCTATAATATGTAAAAAAATGTATGCAAGTTGCATGGATCCATTTATGGATTAAAGAATCCATCCAGGTCATGGAAAATTCATTTTGATGAGGCCATAACAGAATTTGGCTTCTTAAGGAATGAATGCAATCCATGTGTCTATAAATGGTTTAGTGGGAATGTAGTCATTTTCTTAATGGTATATGTTGATAACATATTACTCCTTGGAAACAAAATATCAGTCTTATAGTATGTTAAGTCATGGTTTAGTAAATTATTCTATAAGAAGGACTTGGGAGATGCATTATATATTCCTACAGTCAAGATCCATCGAGATAGATCCCAGAGGTTGCTCAGTCATAGTCAAAGTACATACAATGACAATATACTAAAGATGTTTAGTATGGAACAATCCAAGTGGTTATTTTTTCCAGCATCACATGACATTAATCTTTCTAGGAATATTTTTCCTCAGACACATTAGGAAAGAAAAAAATGACAAGGATTTCATATGCATCCTCAATTGGGTCAGTTATATATGATATGTTGTGTACTAGGATAGATGTCACCTATGCATTAATTATGATAGGAAGATACCAAGACGAGCTGGGTGACCACCATTAGATGTAAGTCAAGACTATCCTTAAGTATCTAATGTATACTAAGGATATGATCCTAGTTTATAGAGGAGATGAGGAACTATTCATCATAGGATATGAAAATTCTAGTTTTCAAACTGATCAATATGACTTTAAGTCGCAAATGAGATACATCTTCACTTGGAATTGAGGTGTTGTGACCTGGAAGAGCTCAAAGAAGGTTGTGGTTTCAGATTCTCTAAAACATTCTGAGTATATTATGGATTTGGAGGCATCTAAAGAAGCATTATAGATGCACAACTTCATCCAGGAGCTTGATTTGGTATCTATTAGTAAAGATCCTATCACACTCTATTGTGATGATACTATAGTGGTGGATCTTGCAAAATATCCAAGGTCACATCAACATATGAAGAAAATAATTTGGAAGTATCTTCACTTGAGGGGATTTTCTAAGAGAGGTGAAGTTACAGTAAGTAGTATTTCTATGGAAGACAACATGGTGGACACTTTGACTTGAGCCTTGACTCAGTAGAAACATAAATATCATGTGATTTCTAGCAGATTGAAGGTCATGGGATGTATTCTCTTGTCCAAGTGGGAGTTTTTTAGAGTTGTTATTATAAGGACCCGGCCTTAAACATTTCATAATCTTGAATTTAATGAATAATTCACATTTAAGATCTTTTTAGGTTTATAGTTTTAGAGAGTTAGGTCATAACATATACATAACAACTTGAATATTACATGTAGACACATCTACCCAGTTTCCATTTTTACATAAAATAAAAACTCTTCGAAAAAAAGATTCATGTCTAGTTCCATGTTTTAGACAGCATGAATTTTCCTTGATCCCAAACTTGACCCTATTCCACTTTATGTTCTGTGAAAAAAGTTTCAAAAACATGGGATGAGCATAAAAAGCTCATTAAGGGATACATAAAGAAGGAAAACTATTAGTTTTATAAAACAATAAGTGAACCATGAATACTTTATCATAAGTAATAATTTTCACCTTTGTGAATTAGTAAATACTATTCATTGAATAAAAGATCAGCACTTACGATTTTGAAACAAAAATATTACAATAAAACCCATATAAAGAACACATAACATATAAAGGTAACTTTCGACATAAACATTCTTAAGTGGAATAACCATACGGTCCACACATACCACTAAATGGAATTGTCATACGGTCGACATTCATACCCAATGCATTGGAGGTTATAACGTAACCATTTATCCCACATTATCACAACACCACCCGTCATTTGGTTTATCACGTAACCACCTGTCAAATTTCCAAGTACCATTATAAAATCATAACACATAAAATATTGAAAAAATAAACATTTCACTAATAACATTAAATTTTCAATCACAAGAAATTATTTCAAGATATTGGAATAATAAATAAATTTCAAAAACCATTTTCAATACCAAAATATGAAAAATGGTATTTGGTATTTATTTTCCTTAAAACAAATTACGGCTTGTTGAGGAAGCCAAAGATCAAATAATACTCGTGGCAGCGGAAAGGTCATTCTCACCGCTTATTTTAAAAAAACATTCCTTTTTTTGTCATTTACTTCGTAGAAAAATATTCCCCTTGAAATGAAAATTCAAAGGGTTTTATACACCATATAAAATAATGTAATGTAGAAATCAAAGGATGCCTCGATGAAAGGAGACTGAAACGAAGTCCCTTACCTCGTGTCGGACTTGACCCGTTCATTCTTTAATCTCGTGAACAATAAACTAAAGTTAATTTCTAATTGATTAAGAACCTTTTTAAAGTTTATTAGTCCTTTTATATCAATTATTTATATTTTATAAACATTATGTAATCATTTGGGTTAATAATGGTCGTTTTTTCATCATTTGGTACTTGAGTCAAAATTGAACACCTTATATTCACAAGTTATCGATGTGGTCAATAGTACATTATATCCATAATGATATTCATTATTTAGATATCATATATATCATATATATCTAGTATATTTATTTATTTATTTATTTATTTATTTATAATAGTACATATCATTTGGAGGTAATAAATGAAATGCGTTGTTCAGGGAGATGGTAAGTCGTATGTACGCATGAACGCTACTTTCATTTCTAATTCTTATTTTAATAGAATTAAAAAATAATGATACATATGTATATTATAATTCCAGTATAATATCATATATAATATCATTAACTCTGTCCTTTATATGTCATGCGTATGGCATGAACGAGTCATATCACTTTGAGGGGGCGGTACTCCGTGCTTCCTGAAATGAAATTATCATGTTTACCCATAATGGAAACCAAAAAGGTATGATATAAATGAAAAATACAGAAGTATAAACAAAACATAAAAATAATATATATCATATATAAATACAGTTCTATCTTAATTTCCATCATTATAGGCAGTAGGATGTAATCGAATAATCATCATTTCGTGAGGCATTAGTTTTCCATCCACAGAAACAGTATGTTCTTCACCCATTAGATAGAGGTGTGTGTAAGTGTAGTTCGAATACCTATCTTAAAAACATCTTAGAATATTTGAGGATACTGGTTTTTTTATAAAATAAAAGAATAAAAAGGAGTTTAGGGGGTTGGAGATGTAAAATAAAACAAAATAAAACAAAAGAATTTAAGAGAAATTGTTACCTTTAATTTGGGTAACTTCCTTTGGTTTGAACCAAAAGGACTTCTTGAAGTGACTTATGCCTAAAGTAAGGATTTTAGTAGGAGGAGAGGGATCTTAATAGCTTATTTGGATAGGGTTTGGATGATCCAAATATCTTTAGAGGTGTGAGAATGGGTTATAAGTGAGGACTTTTTATAAGGGGGAGGAGGGGCTCTTTAGGAAAGTGTGATAATATTATTTTATTATATAATTATATTCGGTTTCTAATGGTCCAAAACACATTAAGGTAGAAGATAAAATGACTAAAGGTAAAAATAAATTCATCTAATAATAATTGTACAGTTTTTGGATGTTATTTTAATATTTATAATCTTATTTATTTAAATAATTTATTAATGAGGTAAACATTGCATCATTATTGTGTCATAAATAATTTAATTTATTCGATGTCTAAAAATTATAAAAAAAATACCATAATGCTGGAAATATTTTTATATTTCCAAATAATATTTATAGTCAAAAAGATGACTTATATGACCCCATGTAAAAATTTATTTACTAAAAGATATTTTTTATGTCATTTTTGCGTTTACTTTAAATTAATTAATCTAATGTGTCATTAACACTCCCAAGTGGCTCCAAGGGGTCCGAAAATCAACCCAAAGATGCCCATTTTTGTCCATGAGTCATCCAATAAGTTTAGGACAAGTGTTAAGGTAATTTGTAATTATTATAATATTCTTTTAACCTTGAATTACCCTATTTACCTTTAACTGCAGTAAATAAAAGTCTAAAGTTACTATTCACCCAAAATTATTTTCATCTTATTGAACGAAATTTTACTTAATAAAAACAACCATGTATGTCGGATTTTTGAAATTCCATTCACAGAAGTGGTAAAATTTCATTTTAATGAAAAAGTCAGTTTTTTAACTTTTACTAAGTGGTTTCACTATTCATCAAAAATTGACGTTTTTTAGAATACTACTAAAAATTAAGCCAAAGCTATATTTGATATTCCAAATTCAAAAATGATTTCTATTTTACTAAATTCTAAACATAGAACTTTCATTAATTAATTTCAAATTAATTCGTGTTATCAAGACAAATAGTGTGTTTTTAAGAAACAATAACTATCAAATGATTAATACTTGTTTATGTCCAATTTCAAAGTGAAATTAATTCCAATGAACAAAATTTTATTAAATGGTAAAAAATATATTCTAATTACACTTTAAAAACAATTAAAAATATAATATAACTATATAAATAAATTAGAGTAAAACACGTTTTTGAATTAAAATACAGTATTTTTACAATTCATTAAAAATGAACAATATCAGAAAAAACCAAAATTTCATCCAAAGTAAATTTTGGTGTCCCGATTCTAAAGAAGAATTTTATTTTGTCAAATATAACATATAAAAGTGACCAAATCTTGATTTAAAGAGTGTTCTCCATTAAAAGGCGGTAAATCGTCCTTTTAGTGAATATTAGAGTATTTATGCTTAAAATCGAATTCTTTACTTATTTTAAGGCTCTAAATTTTATTGGATAAATGTAAAAAAAATTAACAAACATGTATAATAATATTTTAGTTATTTCTATTCATTCTCGCCAATAATACAACTAGGCGTTAACTACCATTTAAAAAAATAATATTATATTATTAGTGTGCAACGTAAGATTTCAAAGAAACTCTTTATGCGTATCGGGTATGCTATCGAACATGGAAACCCCTTTAAAGTAAAATTAATATTTAATTCACAAAATATTAATAAAAAATAGAATGTATTATTTCTTTATTTACCCGGGATGTTACGTCCGTCCCCCATTTTGGAAATTACGTCCTCGCAATTTTATTCACTTATCAAATAAGTGGGTGTTTTTATCCCTCATAGCATTTTCAGATTCCCACATTTCCTCTTAAACTATATGATTTTTTTCAAAAAAAACCTTTACCTAGTGAATTACCTTATTCTGCAATGCTTTCTCTCTACAGTCAAGAATCTGGACTGGTTGTTCTTCATAATAGAGATTCTCCTCCAACTGAACTACCTCTAGGCTCAAAACATGAGATGGATCTGGCATATACTTTATCAACATCGAAACATGAAAAACATTGTGTACTTGGGATAAACTTGGAGGTAAATCCACTCTATACGCAACTGATCCAACATTCTCTAGGATTTTATAAGGTCCAATGAACCTCAGACTCAACTTTCCCTTCTTCCTAAAATGCATCACACTGTTCCATGGAGAAACTATGAGAAAGACATGATCACCTACCTCAAAAGAGATATCCTTACTCTGGTTACCTGCATAACTTTTCTGCCTCCTCTAAGATGTTCTCATGTTCTTATGAATCAACTAGACCTTTTCTACCATCACTTCTACCAATTCTAGTCTCATTTGCTTTCTTTCACCTACTTCATCCCAAAAAGCCAGAGTTCGACAAGGATTTCCATATAATGCCTCAAATGGATCCATCTGTATACTACAATGAAAACTATTATTATATAAAAATTCAACCAAAGAAATATTTTGATCCCAACTTCCCTGGTAATACAGTGAAAAAGCAGGTATCTTATCCTTCAAGTTTTAAATTATTCGTTCTGACTGCCCATCTGATTGAGGATGAAAATTTGTACTAAAATTTAATTCATCACCCAACGACTTCTAAAGGCCTTTCCAAAAGTTATAAGTAAACCAAGGATCGCGATTAGATACAATAGATAGGGGAACCCCATGAAACTAGACTATCTCTTTAACATACAACTGAGAAATTTGATCTATAGAAAAAGTATCTCGAATAGGAAGTAAATAATCAGATTTAGTCAATCGATCAACAATAAGCCATATTGCATTATTACCTCGAGATTTCTTTGGTAATCTTATAATGACGTTTATGGATATATTTTCCCATTTCCACTCTGTCACCAGTAATGACCGAAGCATCCCTTTTTTTAACTACCTCTCTTCTTTAACCTACTGACAATTCAAACACTTCATGGTAAAATTAGTAATATCTCTTTTCATTCCATCCAACCAGTAATACTCTCGAAGATCTCTATACATCATAGTACTGCTAGGATGAACTGAAAACGGGAAACTGTGAGCTTCACATAACAACTCATTCCTCAACTGTGAATCATAAGGCACACATAATCTCTTACCAAACCTCAAAACACAATCATTGTCATTGTTAAATTCAGGAAACATACCCTTCTAAACCAACTCTACCTTTTTCTGTAACTCGTTGTCTTCCTTCTGCACTTGCTGAATTCTGTCTGATAGAGATGATTTCACTGACACCTGAAACAAAACAGAATAATTTCTTGCACCAAAAACTTCTATTACAAAGTTCATCAAATCAAAAACCAAAGGATCTCATTCCAAATGTATCATGGTTAATGAAGCATTAATTTTTTGACTCAAAGCACCATCCACTTTATTTTCTTTTCCCAGATGTTAATGGGTCGTGCAATCATAATCCTTGATTAATTCCAACCATCTCCTATGTCTCATGTTCAATTATTTATAAGTGAATATATACTTCAAACTTTTGTGATTAGTATATATTTCACACTTTACTCCAAAAAAATTTTGCCTCCAAATTTTTATAGTAAAAACAATAGCAGCTAATTCCAAATCACGTGTAGGGTAATTTAACTCATGAGGTTTCAAATAACGTGAAACATAAAAAATTACCTGACCATTATGCATAAGAACACAACCATGTCCTTTCAACGAAGCATCACTGTAGATAAAAAAACTCACCATTTCTGGAAGGTAGTGCCAAAATTGGATCATTCACCAATATTATTTTCAGTTCCTGAAAACAATCATCATATTCTTTTTTCCAAATGAACTTAACTCATTTTCGAGTTAACTTTGTTAATGGGCTAGATAACTCTGTAAAATTTTCAACAAACCACTAGTAATAACCAGCCAAACCAAGAAAAATACAGATCTCGATTATATTTGTGGGTCTTGGCCATTCTTCAACAACTTTTGATTTAGACGGATCAATAGTTATGCCATTTTTTGAAACAATGTAACCAAGGAAAGAAATTTGTTGTAACCAAAACTCACACTTTCTGAATTTCCCAAACAGTTTATTTTCTTTTACGGTTTGCAAGACAATCCATAAATGACTTTCATGCTCCTATTTACTTTTAGAATAAACCAAAATATCATCAATGAACACAACCACAAACTTATCCAAGAATCCACGAAAAATTCTATCTATAAGATCCATGAATACAGCAGGTGCATTGGTTAAACCAAAAGGCATAACTACAAATTCATAATGGCCATATCTAGTATGAAACACGGTCTTCAGAATGTCTACTTCCTTTACTTTCAACTGATGGTACCCTAACCTCAATTCAATCTTCGAAAAATACTGAGCTCCCAAGAGATGATCAAAAAAATCATCTATATGAGGCAAAGGATACTTGTTCTTAATAGTGATGTTATTCAATGCTCTATAATCAATACAAAGTCTCATTGAACCATCTTTCTTTTTAACAAATAAGATAGAAGCACCCCATGGTGATGTGCTAGGTCGAATGATACCTTTATCTAATAACTCATGCAATTTCTTCTTTAACTCTAAAAGATCAATTTAAGCCATTCAATAAGGGGTTTTGAAATTGTCTTACCATCAGGAATTAAGTCAACTATAAATTTAACTTCCCAATCAGGTATAATACCAGGAAACTCATTAATAAAAACATCAAGATACTCATTTACCACTGGCACATCATTAATTTGAAAAGTTCCTTTGTTTTTAACAATATGTGCAAGGTAACATTCATTTGCATATTTTACATGTTTCTCAGCTTCCTGATATGTTATCAAAAGTAAGGGTTCATTCTTGTATACAAACTGAAAATCTTTCTAAAAAGAAACTTATTTTTCCCTTTAGTCAATCTTAGCATGATAAATAGATATCCAATCCATGCCCAAAATAACATCAAACTCTAATTGAGTCAAAACAATAAGGTTTGCAGGTAGATTCTTTCCACACATAAGGAAGGGAAGGTTCTTATAATTTCTTTCTTTCTCAACACTTCCTCCAGGTGTTTTTACCATAAGTTTTGTATTCATGTCTTGAGATGGAATTCCCAGTTTACTAGAAAACATCTCAGAAATGAAAGACTGTGTAAAACCAGAATCAAACAACACATTGGCCTAATATGAAAAAACATATAGTGTACCTAATACTACTTCATTCGATATCCCAACATCTACTGAAGTAGTTACAAAGGAATTCACCACCCCTTTCTACTTTTAGTTTGGCTACTTTCCCCTAGTTTATTTTTTCGTTGGTAAATCATTTGCATAATGACCCATTTCATTTCACTTAAAACATCTTACCACTGGCTTTTCATTACCTGCTTGATCATATTCCTTACAGTTACAAGCAATATGACCATAATTACCACACCAAAAGCACTTTCCAGACATTGATAAACATTATTCAGGATGATTTTTACCACACTTCTCACAAGATGGATATTTAGTTTTCTTAACTCCAAGATTATTTGATGAATTCTTTCCCTTTGCCGGCCAACTGGACCACCTATTCTGTTGTTTTCCAAAAAACACATAATCATTGGCAAACTCCATTTCCACCTTCTCCGCACATCGAGCAAGTTTTTTATAACTTTTGAACTCATGAGAGGCTAATGATCTTCGATATCGCGGCTTCAGTCTTGAGTAAAATTGATTTATCATACTATCAATATCTCGGATGAAATTTAGATCATATCATTCCAGTCAAGTGAACTTTACTTCACAAACATCCATTGAGTAATCCTCCTACCTCAATTCCAATAATTGTTTTTTTATCCTAATTTGAACCACTTTAAGAAAATATTTCTCAAGGAACATACCTTTGAATTTATCCCATCCAAGAGCATCAATCTCGTCACTATCCCTGATATTTTTCACCATAGACCACCACTGATTAGATTCACCATCAAAATGGTAAACATCAAGACTAAACTTCTGATGTTCTGAACACCCCATGACATCAAAAATTTTCTCCAGTGATTTAATCCATCCTTCTGCTAGCACAGGGTCAGATGATCTTCTGAGTGATGGTGGATGTTGCCTCATGAAATGCTTCACTACTGATATGTTCCTCTGTGGTTGATCTGGATGATCTCATGCATGGATACCACCACCATTTATAGCCTGAGTCAATTTTCCCATCACTTCAACAAACTGTTCAGTTCCGATTCTGACCATCTCAGGTTGCTGATTTGGAAGGTTGTCTTCTTCCTAATGTCATCTCAACATAGTTGCCATGTTTCCTCTGCAGAAAACTATTCTGAACATAGAAATATCTTAGGCAAAGCAACATGGTAATATATAAATGCTATATCATTTCAATATTAACATAAATTAATTTATGTATATTTATTTAACAATACCATAACTCCTAATGTTATCTAAACCGACATCTGATACCAACGATAAGGACCTAGCCTTAAAAATTTCATAATCTTGAATTAACTGAATAATTAACATTGAGGATATCTTCAGGTTTAGAGTATTAGAGAGTTAGGTCATAACATATACATAACAACTTGAATATTACTTGTAGACACATCTACCCAGTTTCCATTTTTTTATAAAATAAACTCTTTGAAAAAAAAGATTCATGTCTAGTTCTATGTTTTAGACAGCATGAATTTTTCTTGATCCCATCCTTGACCCTATTCCACTATATTTCATGTTAAAAACCTTTCAAAAACATGGGATGAGCATAAAAATCTCAATAAGGGATACACTAAGAAGGAAAAATGTTAGTTTTTCAAAACAAAAAGTAAACCATGAATACTTTATCATAAGTAATACTTTTCCCCTTTATGAAGTAGTAAATACTCTTCATTGAATAAAATATCAATACTTACCATTTGCAACGAAAATATTACCGTAAAATCCATATAAATAACACATAACATATAAATGTAACTTGGGACATAAACATTCTTAAGTTGACTAACCATACAGTCGACTTCTACACATATTATTAAATGGAATAGCAATACAGCCGACTTCCACACCCAATGCATTGGAGTTTATAACGTAAACACCCGCCCTGGTTCATCATGGAACCACCCTTTATTTGGTTTATCATACCTGTCAAATTTCCAAGTACCATTATAAAAACATAACACATAAAATATTACAAATATAAACATTTCACTAATAACATTTAATTTGAAATCACAAGAAATAATTTCAAGATATTGGAAAAATAAATCAATTTCAAAAACCATTTTCAATACCAAAATAAGTAAAAAGGGAATTTGGTATTTATTTTCCTTAAAAAACATTATAGCTTGTTAAGGAAGCCAAAGATCAGATAATATTTGCGGTAGCGGAAAGGTCGTTGTCACTGCTTACATTAAAAAAACATTCCTTTTTTCATTTAATAAAATGCTTCATAGAAAAACATTCCCCTTGAAATGAAAAGTCAAATGGTTTTATACACAATATAAAATAAAGTCGTGTATAAATCAAAGGATGCCTCAATGAAAGGATATTGAGACGAAATCCCTTACCTCTTGTCCGACTAGACCCATTCTTTCTGTAATCTCCTGAATAATAAACTAAATTTTATTTCTTATTTCTTAAGAACCTTTTTAAAGTTTATTAGTCCTTTTATATCAATTATTACCATGTTATAAACATTATGTAATCATTTAGGTTAATAATGGTAATTTTTCCGATATTTGGTACTTGAGTAAAAAATGAACACCTTATATTTTCAAGTTTTCCATGTGGTCAATTGTCCATTATATCCAGAATGATATTCATTATTTAGATATCATGTATATAATATATATCCAATATATATATATATATATTTATATTTATAATGGTACATATCATTTGGAGGTAAGAAATGAAATGTACCATTCATGGAGACGGTAAGTCGTACGAATGCATGAACGCTACTTTCATTTCTATTTATTATATTAATGGAATTAAAAAATAATGATACATAAGTATATTATAATTTCAGTATAATATCATATATAATATAATTAACCCTATCTTTTATAAGTCCCACGTATGGCATGAATGATTCATATCACTTTGAGGGGGCAGTAGTCTGCACTTCCTCAAATGAAATTATCGTGTTTACCTATAACAGAAACTAAAAAGGTATGATATAAATGGAAAATACAAAATAATAAAGAAAACATCAAAATAATATATATCATATATAAATATAGTTCCATCTTAATGGGCACCATGATAGGTGGTAGGAGATAATTTAACAATCATTGCTTCATGAGGCATTAGTTTTCCATCCATAGAAACAGTATGTTCTTCACCCATTAAGATGGAGGTGTGTGTAAGTGTAGTTCCAATACTTATCATAAAAACATCCTAATATATTTTTGATAGTGGTTTATTTATAAAATAAAATAATAAAAAATAGTTAGGGGTTGGAGACGTAAAATAGAAGAAAATAAAACAAAATAATTTAAGAGAAACAGATACCTTTAATTTGGGTAACTTCCTTTGGTTTGGACCAAAATGACTTCCTGAAGTGCCTTATACCTTAGTTAAGGCTTATAGGAGGAGGATATTTATCTTAATAGCTTATTTGGGTGGGTTTTGGATGATTCAAGGGGCTTTAGTGGTGTGAGGAATGGGTTATAAGTGAGTGCTTTTATAAGGGGGAGGAGGGGCTCTTTAGGAAAGTGTGCTAATATTATTTTTTTATATAATGATATTTGGTTTCTAAAGGTAAAAAATGCATTAAGGTAGAAGATAAGATGACTCATGGTAGAAATAAATTCATCCAATAAGAATTAGATAGGTTTTGGATGTTACGTTAAAATTTATAATCTTATTTATTTAAATGATTTTTAATGAGGTAAACACTGCATCATTATTGTGTCATAAATTATTTACTTTTTTCGATGTCTAAAAATTATAAAACAAATACCATGATGTGGAAAATATTATTATATTTCCAATGAATATTTATAGTCAAAAATATGACTTATATAACCCCATGTAAAAATTGAATTACTAAAAGATATTTGTTTATGTCATTTTTTCCTTTACTTTAAATTAATTAATCTAATGTGTTGTTATCACACTTGAGTGGCTCCATGGGGTCCCAAAATCGACCCAAAGATGCCCATTTTCGTCCATGACTCATCCAATAAGGTTACTACAAGTGTTAAGGTAATTTGGAATTATTATAATATTCTTTTAACCTTGAATTACCCTATTTACCTTTAACCGTGGTAAATAAAAGTCAAAAGTTACTATTCACTGGAAATTATTTTCATCTTATTGAACCACATTTTACTTACTTATAATAAACATGTATTTTATATTTTCAAAATTCAATTCAAAGAAGTGGTAAAGTTTCCTTTTAATGAAAAAGTCTGTTTTTTAACTATTACGAAGTGGTTTCACTATTCATCAAAAATTGATGTTTTTCAGAAAACTACCAAAAATTCAGCCTGAGAAAAATTTAATATTCTGAATTCAGAAATAATTTCTATTTTAGAAAATTCTAAATATATAATTTTCATTAATTAATTTAAAATTAATTCCCATTATCGAAGCAAATAGCATGTTTTTAGAAAATAATAACTATCAAAAGATTGATACTTGTTTATGTACAATTTCAAAGTGGAATTAATTGAAATTACCAACATTGGATTAATTGGTAAAAATATATTCTAATTAACCATTAAAAACAATTATAAAGATAATCTAAACATATAAATAAATTAGAGTAAAATGCAGTTTTGAATTAAAATACAGTATTTTTACTATTCATTAAAAAATGAACAATATCAAAAAAATACCAAAATCTCATCCAAAGTAAATTTTGGTGTCCTGATTCTAAAGAAGAATTTTATTTTGTCAAACAGAATAGTTAAAAGTTAACAAAACTAGATTTAACGATGTTTCTCCATTAAAATGTGATAAATTGGCCTTTTAGTGAATATTAGAGTATTTATGCTTAAAATCGAATTATTTACTTATTTTAAGCCTCTAACTTTTATTGTTTAAATGTAAAAACATTTAGAAAACATATATAATCATATTTTAGTTGGTTTTATTCATTCTCATCATTACAACGGCTAGGCGTTAACTACCAATTAAAAATAATTATATTATATTATTAGTGTGCAATATAAGATTTCAAAGAAACCTGTTGTTGCGTATCGGGTACGCTATCAAACATATCAACACTTTAAAGTAAAATTAATATTTAATTCACAAAATATTAATAAAAAAGAGAATGTATTCTTTCTTTATTTACCTGAGATTTTATAGTTATCCTATGACCAACTATTTTTACTTTTATTACATGTATAGTCAATGTATTGAAAATTAATAAAAAATATTATTTTATATTTTTTGTTGTTCTATATAACTATAATGTAATTTTGCCTTAGATTATACATCACATTGATATGGTTAGAGAAATTATCCACTGTGACGAAAACCTTAATGTGTTATGAATATATTCTAAAATAATGTTTTGCAGGTGGATAACATACTATGATGGGACTCATAGTAACTATACTATAAGGTGCGAGTACTCATAAGTAGATGAGGTTTAATCTCATGAAATTATCACATAGTAATCTCTAAGATGGAAAATTATGAGAACAGACCATCCAGTAGTAATTATAAATGTTTTTTTGTCATTGGACATTTTTATTTATGAGTGTGTGTTTGATGGTATTTAAACTTTATTATTATTGTTAATGCATGTTATAACTCACACACTTAGATGTATTTCGTAAACTATGACAATAATAGTTCATGGTGACGCTCGATACATTGGGTGTGTCATGAGTGACGTGTCATTAATGAATAATTTGAGGGAAAAAAATTTCCTTTCTATATTTATGGAAGTTGATATCTCGGCCCTTTTATTGGAATAGTTTCATCACATTAAATTCCATAGACATTGTGTAATGACGTGTTTATTTTAGATTTTCAAAGAAAAACATATTGAATATATAGGTTGGTGAAACATATGTGAAACCTACTTGATGATATATTTTGAAAAAAGTGATTATATTACACAATGATCATTTTAATGTGGTTGTCAACGTTGTGACATTATGTTATTTATCTTGGGTGCCTTGACCCGTTTCTAGGCAGTAAACAAAGACTATAGGAAATCTCATCTAAATCCAACGATAACGAATCCCAGTGGGTCAAATACTACATGTTTCTGTTGATCGTAATTAAATTATATTTGATTTTAATTAATGGAATAAATATTATGCTCAAGTCTAAGGAATAATTTTATTCAAGTTATATTGATCTCATAAATTAAAAAAAAAATTATTCTCCAGCTTTTAAATAAAATATTAATTTTATTTATTGAATATTTTAATAAATATTTATTCACTAGATTGTGGATAAAATATTTATTTATGAATAAAATATGTATTCTTTTGTTCAATAAATTCTAGAGGAATTTTAATGGAACATGATTGAGTCAAGTGACAAATATTAATTAATAGGATTCTTACATAATATTTGTTGTTGCGTAAGTTGGAACAGAACACAAAATAATAATAATATAATTATTATTATTTTGAATTGGGTTTATTAAAGGTAATAAAAGTAATTTAATGACTGGTGTAAAATTAAATAATATTTTAACATAAATCTTAACTCTATAAATAGATAGATATGTATATTATGTATAGCTTGAACAAATTGAGAATTAGAATTTTTACGCACAATGAATTCTCTCTAAACTCCTCCTTATATCTCTCTCTCTCAATAACGGGAAGTGCAAGAGTGATTTATTTAATAATGAAGAATGATCGATCAAGAAAACAACACAAGACATTTGACTCACTATGCTAGCACCTGGAGATCGAGCAGTGTTTCTCGAAGATCATAGGAGAACATGTGGATCACCGCTAGAGGGATTCTATCCTTGGATCCTCACAGTGCAGCGAAGGTAATCTAAAATGGTTTTTTGGATGATCAAAATTCACCAATGAAGAAAGTTCATAAGACCAGGTTTTTATTAATTCAAATATTAAATAAATTAATTATGAATTTGACATGAAAGATTCCCACTCTTATTTTCGGGCAATGATTATTAAAAGAAATTTTAATATATCTCCACCTTTGTACAATTTTTGGGCTCCCAAAACCATCACTAGGGTTATCATACCTGAGTTGGGTCCTGAATCATGATAGAGATCATCCTCAGTCAATTGTGTCTCTATCTCATCGGGGTATTCACCTTGACTTGGTGTGGTCCACCTCATACATCCTCCTTGTCATAAGACAAATGTACTCAAACATTGATGAGGGGGTCTCCAGAAGTAAAATGTATATACATAAATATTATTGGATGCATAGGCCCTTATACATATTTAATTGAAGAATATGATATGCACACCATTATAAAAATTAACTACTTATTACAAACACAACATGTAGGTGTAATAAATAATTAAATAAATTAACTCATACATACACATGTTCGATCAATGCTCAAGACTAGTCAAAATTTAAAATGAAAGAACAATAAAATTAAATTTCACTAAATTTAAAGTACTATGGGATTAAAATAAATTAAATTGACTATTTAAATTCAAAAAAAATAATTCAAATAATTTATTCTCATTTGATCCTATCATTAATTTAATATTTATTCCAGAAAATAAAATATTTAATTTAATTTAATAGTAAGATAAAATTAATAATTTCATGATATTAAAATATTTTTTAACCAAATATTAATATTTAATTAATTAAATTTAATACCAAAACTAAATTATTTAATTCAATTAATTTTTGATTATATTAAAAAAATTCCCAGCCTCAAAACCTTGTCTAAGCCCATTGTGGGTTTGATCATCACCCTGCAGGCCTGTTTCAGACCAACAAGACATTGTTCATGGTTGTTCATGGCTAGGATGGCCTGTTGGGGCCCATTTCAGGCTAGGATGACCCGACTGAGCTCTTTGTATGGAAGGTCGGGTCCAATGGGACACATGGAGCCTGTTGAAACCTAGGGTGGGGGTCTCACCGCCCTGGGGGTCTAAGTGTGTAGCATCTGGTTCAGTCAGAGGGATGTGGCCTCAATGTTCATGAACACGATTACATGGAGAGATTTTAGTGGGGATTTCCAGTGTCTTGATGGAGGTTCGCATCATCGTGGATCGACCAAACAAGGTTGACGGCGTGGTGGCATGTTTGACCATGGTGACGTCTAGTGTGGGCATGGTAGTTGGGCATCAACGGAATGAGGACAGCCTTGAATTAGGTGGCAGCACTCGATGACCTCAAAAAAGTAATTGCGCAGTGGTGGGAAAGCATTATACAGTTGTTCCAAGATGGCAGCGGGACTATGACCCCATGATGGGTGGCGCTGGTGGCCATTCTGGCTGGGAGGGAGCGGTAGTATATTGCTACTGCAAGGATTCAAATTCACATTATATGAAAGGGAGATGATAACATCAGAGGGCTCAGTCAACATTGGAGGAGGAGGCACCTACCCTAGGAATAGGCAGTACAATTATAGATACAATGGGATCCATATAACACTAATCCCTTTTCCACTTTTCAAAAAACAAAATTTTTATATAAAAAGTTTTTAATTTGTTTCTAAACAAAGTCGGGAAGCCTTTTTTAAAAGACCACTACCTCCTATGTTTTTTAATTTTTTTATTTTGGGTAATCCAATTCAATCATCCCATAACCTTAAAAAAAACCCTGGATTTATTTTTTTTAATATTCCATAAGGGTGTGAAAATGTGGTTGTCGGTCAGAGTGAGTTCGGCCAACAAATTCCAACTGGCACTAGCAGGGAATTTTTTTCTTTAGAATTAACTATGGTCACTTATTCAAAGTATAATTTAACTTATACTCAAAAATATGTTCTTTAATTTTAATACCCCCAAAAAATACTACTTTAGATCCATACATTTTTGTTTGAATGCCCATAACTTGGCCATTTTAAATCATGTCAATACACAGTCAGTTTGTTTGGGACCAAAATAACACCCTCTACATAAATTTAAAGAAAAATAATTTTATAGGCTTATAAAATCTATGTGATTTCTTTGATAGAAATTGTTGGTATCATAATGTGAAATAGAAGCTACTGGCTTGAGTATTTAAAATTTTTCATCACCATAGTAGTGATAGTTCATCCTATATTGTGATCTGAACATCGGTATGGTCCATGGATCTTTCATAAATTAATCAGGACATAAAAATTAAAAAAACAAGTACCTCATTTGAATCGAAGCTCATTCATCTGTCACATGTCTTCAGTGACCATTTCTCAAATGATCTATGGTTGAACCCCTCTAGATCATCCCCACATTCTTCAAGAATTTACATGTACATCATTCGTAAAATTCAAGATAATAGCATGGAGCTCTAGAAATTTATTTTATATAGTTTCAGTCACCTCGACCTCGTTCCTTTGATCTGTGAAGTAATTCTTGGATAGTTCCCTCAGTTAGAGTGTCTCTTTCTCTAGGATGTGTGAGGAGGGTGAATCTATCAATTCTAAATAATGAATAGTCCATGGAATGAGATTCTCCAATACTTATATAGTGGATGTCCAAAATACCCATTTAGGGTGCCCCGACCCCCCTATATTTAACGTCCAATAAATATGTAATAAAAAAATAATTATGATGAACTGATTGCGTCATAAATATTATTTATATTTTATCACATACTTGTAATATATTTAATATTTTAAATAATAAAACTAATTCATTAACTTGACTCATAATTCCTGTTAATATTAAACTTACCATTAATATTGAAATAATATTCTTATGTATAATATTATTCCTTGTATTTAATTAAACACTTAAAATACTTTTAATAAATAAATTCAACTCAATTATTCAATACTCTAATAATAATGAATTTATTTATTTTTCATTGATCGATAAGACATGGAAAACTCTCAAACCCCATGATGGGGCCCACCATGTCCTATATACCTATTCACCAAAATAGGACATATTCTTGAATATGCTATTATATGTGACCTTATAGACCCTTATCATGATAGCATTGAATAGTATTCACATTCCAATAGTACAGTCTAGAAACACATCAAGGCCCTTAAAGAGACAAGGAATAGTCATAGTAGCAACAACTAACTTATGAACACACATTGTGTAATATAATTTCTTTTTCATATGCTATCTCATAAAGTGGGATGAAAACTTGTTCCATATTCCTTCCTTACTTTATTGTCTATTGATATAACTATATAAACTTACCTTCAATGAACATGGACATGGATTTATGAAGGTATTTCCATCCTGACAAACCCAGACCGAGATGTCACTTCCTCAAGTCATAGGAGACAAATTCTATATTGATCATTCAACCAATGTCGTGCCACAAATACCACACCCAACCCAAGCAACCTTTCTATGACTTCAATGTCATAGATTTTTTCTTTTATCAAAGTACATGATCAAATAGAACATATTGATAATGATATCAAGTCAGGATACCAATACTCATGTTCATTTATAGGAATAACCAATGACACCTGAAACATGTGTTGTTCGTATTGGCAGGTCTATCCTCATGATCTCAACTACTAGAGATCACCGAGTGTTAACTTCATGAGAAGAAGTCTCAATGCTTATAAGCCCCCAATACTTAATAGTCATACATCAACTATTTCCATCCAAAATATGATGTATCTAGACAATATGATAAATTTTTACGATTAATTTCATAGTATCTCAAGGTTCAAATTATAGCCTAGGAAGTTCTATAACCTTTTGATATGAAATATAATATTTTTACATTACCATTTAAAGAGTGGATGAAAAAATATCAACACTATAACAGTAATTGTACATCATGCATAACTCACTGAATACATAATATGTTAATCGAAAAGAACTATTTATTTGGGTCAAGGGAACTTACTATTACAAATGTAATAACTTTAATGATTGACTTAATATAACTAAAAAGATATTTTGTTTCTCATATATATATCTCCTATCGTGAATGCATTATCCTTGTTTGTTTAACCCTTTTCCATGATCTTTCTGATAATTGAAAATGGGGAGACGAATTTGATGATATCAAATATATTTTTATGGTAAGAAGTATGTTATTAGTGGATTCAAAATTATTATTATTTTTTAATGGGGTTTAATCACTTTTTTTTTGAAACATGGATCCAAATTTGGTGTTAAAGTATTATGGATTTTTGATGATCACAAAGGGGGGGAATATCTTAGTAATGGGAATTAAAGGTAAATTTGTTTTGAAAATGGAGGTGAAAGTTTTCAAATTTGGAAAAGTTTTTTATTTTTTTAACGTAATTTTGTTTTACTATTAAGCCTTGAAAATGTTTATAATATCTCTTTTGAATTTCATTTTGAAATCCCATTTAGTTATATTTGTGAGGAATGCATCATGTCTATATTATTATTATTAATTTTTAAGTGTTTTTTATCATCAAAAAGGAGGATAATGTTGTACATATAATTATCTTAGGTGGTTTTAATGATCACAAACACCAAATAATGTTTCTAATGTTTTCATTCTAGGTATTTTAATCTTTTTATTTTAGAAAAATTTACATGGAGTTGTTGGACCAAACTAAGGTCCCAAGGGGATAGTAGAGGATATTTTTAGAGTCCTCCACTTGTAGCTATTAGAGCCGACCAAGTGGGATACCATCAGAGGTTCCTAGGTACCTAAAGAGAAAACAAGTTATATCTAGGAGCCACCGGTGGGCTAGTGATTCCCATCATCTATCCAGTGGAACTCAGACAGACTCAAAATATAGCCATTGTTGGATGGTAATTCATGCCTTAATTTGACTCCTAAAAACTCTCTACATCCCTCAAAGGATCCCAGAATATTCCTAATACCATTAGAGGCTACACTACCATATTTTATCCCCTTAACAACATGAAAAAAGGGATTTAACAACAATAAAAAGAATTTTTGTCCTTCACACCATTAATGGGGGATTTATTAGTGCTAATTTAGTGTTAATAAAGGCCCCCTTTATAGATTCATTCATTATCACCGATAAAGGGGGTCCTTTATAAGTGTTACAAATAGCACTGATAAAGGAATGCCCACTATAGTGTGCTATTTGAATAAAATCACACTATAGAAAATACACCTATAACCTGTATGAAAATACACCTATAAGAAAATAAATAATTTAACTAAAATAAATTTTACATAACATATACAAAAAACACTACTATATACATTTCAATGAATTTTTTGTATAATTACATTTCCAATTAATATCAACAAACATTTAAAAACATTAATGTTTCATTGTATTTCACACACCTGTAACCCCCTCTCAAAAAACTCTGACCATGGTATCGGTTCCCAAAAAAACAACCCCAACCTAAGAAAAATAATACACCTATATAAGAAAAAAATATTATTTTATTAATAATATAAAGAAATTAAATAATCATAAATATTAAAAAATACATAAAAAATGTCAATTTTAAATAAAAGGACACACTTAGAGTCATATCGGTCACACTATGTGTCATATTGAGGTGGGGTTGATTCCTATTTGTAAAAAATGACATATGGATCATTTTCCTAATTTATCAAAACAATAAAAATTTGTTTTCTTGGTTTTCAATACGTCACTTGTTATTTATACAAAAATCAATTTCAAATTTAAATAATCAGATACACATGAAGTCATATCGGTCACATCATGCATCAGATTGAGGTAAAGATGATTCCTACACGTCAAAAATTACATATGGATTGTTTTAATAAATTATTAAAACAATATAAATTTTTTTTCATGGTTTTGATTATGTCACTTTTGTTTTTAACTAAAACACCATTTCAAAATAAAAAACACACACATTGAGTCATACAGGTCACATCGTGTGTCATTTTAACCTGAGACAAATTCCTAAATGTCATAAATCACTTAAGAATCATTTTTCTAAATTATCAATACAATTGAAATATTTCTTTGGGTTTTTAGTGACTTACACATGTTTCAAACTAAAATTTCAATTTTAAATAGATAATGGAAACTTTGGGTCATACTGATCCCACCATGCATCCGATTGAAGTGCAGTTGATTTCTACATGCCACAAATTACTTATGGATCATTATATTAATGTATCAAAACAATCCTAATGTGTTTTATTTGTTTTTATTATGTCAATTATTCTTTTTACGAAAATTAAATGTCAATTTTAAATAAAAAATAAACAATTGGAGTCATATCGGTCACACGTGAACCAGATTGGGGTTTTGTTGATTCTTACATTTCAAAAATGTATTATGGATAATTTTATTAAAGTATCAAAAAAAATACGAACGTTTTTTCTCAGTTTTAAGTATTTCACTTGTTCTTTCTACTAAAATTAATGTCAATTTGAAATAAAAAACACACTTAGAGTTATATCTATCATATCATATGTTGTATTTAGGTGGGTTTGATTCCTACACATCTCAAATGACTTATGGATCATTTTAATAAATTATCAAAACAATTTGAATAATTTTTCTTAGATTTGAGAATTTTACATGTTCTTTTTGCTAAAATTAATGTCATTTTTAAATAAAAGGCACATTTGTAGTCATATCGGTCACATCTTACATCGGATGGAGGTGTAGCTAATTATTACACATCACAAATTACTTATGGTTAATTTTCATAAAGTATCAAAACAATAAAAATGTATTTTCTCAATTTTTTAGTATATCACTTCTGTTTTTTACTATAATGTCATTTCTAACTTGAAACGTGAACTTTGAGTCATATCAGTCACATCGTGTGTGGGTTTGATACGAAATTGGTTCCTACAAATCAAAAATGACTTATGAATCATTTTCCAAAATTATCAAGACAATAAGAGCGTATTTTTTTAGTTAGTGATACATGTTTTGAACTAAAATATCAATTTTAAACTGATAACAGACACTTTGAGTCATAATGATCACACCGTGCATTGTATTTAGGTTTTATTGATTCAAAAATTTCAAAAATTGCTTATGTATCATTGACCTAAATTATCAAATCAATCTGAATGTACTTTCTTAGTCTTCAGTATGTCACATGTCCTTTTTACTAAAATTAATGTAAATTTTAATTAAAAGGACACACTTTGAGTCATACTAGTCTCACAGTGTATCATATGACAGTGGGATTTATTATTACATTTCAAAAATGTATTATCAATCATTTTCATAAAGTATCAAAACAATCTGAATTTGTTTTCTTGGTTTTGAGTTTTTCACTTGTGTTTTTTAATAAAATGTCATTTCAAACTGGAAACATGCACTTGGAGTTATACCAGTCACATTGTGTGTCAGTTTGATGTGAGACTAATTTCTACACATCAAAAACAACCTATTAATTCTTGTATTAAATTACCAAGACAATTGGAGTGTGTTTTCTTGGTTTTTAGGGTGTGACACACGTTTTGAACTAAAATGTCTTTTTTGAACTAATAGCGGACACTTTGAGTTATACTGGTCATATTGTGCATTTTATTGAGGTGTGATTGATTCTTACACATCAAAAATGTCTTATGGGTAATTATTATAAATTATAAAAACAATTTGAATGTTTTTTCTAGGTTTTTAGAATCTCATATATTCTTCAAACTAAAATTAATGTTGATTTTAAATAAAAAGGCACGCTTTGAGTCATATTAGTCACACCATTTATCATATTTAGGTTAGGTTTATTCCTAAATGTCACAAATAACATATGGATAATTTTTTTAAAGTATCAAAACAATAAAAAAAATCCTTGGTTTTCTGTATGTCACTTTTTTTTACTAAAATTAATGTCAATTTTTAATAAAAAGATACACTTTGAGTAATATATATCACACTATGCATCAGATTAAGGTGCGGTTTATTTATAAACATCAAAAACAACATATAGATCATTTTTTTAAAATATAAAAAAAATTCTTAGTTTTCAGTATGTCACTTGTTCTTTTACCTAAAATAATGTGAATTTTAAATAAAAAGACACACATTGAGTCATATCAATCACACCATAAATTGGATTTAGGTGAGTCTGATTCACACATTCCAAAATGACTTATGGATTGTTTTTTTAATGTATCAAAATAATCTAAATGTGTTTGACCAGTTTTTGAGTTAGTCACTTTTTTTTCTAAAATGTCATTTCAAACTAGAAACATTCACTTTGTGTTATAACAGTCACATATGTCAAAAATAACTTATGAATTTTGAACTAAATTATTAAGATAATCAGATCATGTTTTCTTGGTTTTTAGTGAGTGACACACGTTTTGAACTAAGATGCCAATTTTAAACTGATAATATATACTTTGAGTAATATTGGTCACACCACGCATCATATTGAGGTTCGGTTGATATTTACACTTTACAATGGACTTATGGATCATTTTTTTAAAGTATAAAAACAATAAGAATGTGTTTTATTAATTTTATGTATGTCACTTTCTTTTTACTAAAATTAATGTCAACTTTAAATAAAACACACACATTGGGTTATATCAGTCACACTCCATGTCAAATTGAGGTGTGATTTATTCTTACACATTGAAAATTACTAATGGATCATTTTTAAAAAGTATTATAAAATGAATTTTCTGGGTTTTTAGTATTTCACTTATTCTTTTTACTAAAATTAATTTTAATTTTAAATTAAAATACACACTTTGAGTCATATTGGCCACACCATGCATCTAATTGAGGTGTGGATGATTCATACACATCATAAATGACTTATGGATTTATTTCAAAAATTATCAAAACGATCTTAATCATTTTTCTTAGTTTTGAGTTTGTGATTGGTTTTTTGAACTAACATGTAAATTAGAAACTAAAAACTTACAATATGAGTCATACCGAGCACACTTTATATTATATTGATGTTTAGTTGATTGAATATGTGATATGTTTTTTTCTTTCAACTATATAAAAAATCTAAGAAAGAGAGAACATGTCCCAATATGATGGAAGAGGAATACCATGCCCCGTGAAAATACATCTATTGAATGAAATAATGGAAATATAAAAAATAATAATAGCTATATTATTTTGAAACCATTTTCATAATATAAAATGTGTATATTGAATATAATAATGTTTTGACAAATAAAAAAATAAATTATTAAATTTTTTAAAATATTTTAAATGCTGAAATTGAATTTTAATTCATTAAGTTCATAGTCAGATTATGAAAGAAATGAAAACTAATCAATTACCATATCATTCAAAACACACCTCTTAGGTCTAACAACATTTTCTAGTTATTGAATTAGTTCTCGGTTATGGTTCCATACTTTGTAGTTGGTTTGAAATCCAAATCTAACGATATGATAACTTACTTATTTATGAGTAAACCACGGTCAATAGATGAAATTATATAAGGTAATCGAATAAGTTCCCCCTTATATACATTATTGAACATGAAATCCCAAAAAAATAGCTAATTTTGAAACTCATTCAACACTCAATTAAAATCATACATCGATATTTTATTTTTTATGATTTAAAACATAAAATATTGAATATAATAAAATAACTCTTAATTACCCAAATGAATTTGTTGAAAAATTACTAATAATATTAAAAAATTATAAAAATATAAAAGAATAATTTATAGAAATAAAATTTATAAAAGTATTAAACTATTGAACTATTGATAAATTGAAAAAATTATACAGGTATAAAAGTATAAATTAAAAATTTATATATATTTATATATATTTATATTAATATATAGAATTAAAGACGTATATAGAACTATAAAATTATATATAATTTATAAAATAATATATATTTTAAATAAATATACATAATTTATAAATATATATAAATTTATAAAACTATATAAATGTACATATATATTATAAAAGTATACATAATTTATAAAAGTATATATCTTTAAAAATTTATAAAATTATAAAATTATAATATAAAAAAGTGAAATTTGTGAAATTATAAAAGTATAATAATTTATAATGAATAAAACTATAATTGTATATTAATTTACAAATCTAGAAAACTATAAAAGTATAAATAATTAATGAAATATTATTAAAACGTTTGTTTCATAGGGTGTGAAAAAAAAATTACCTATGTTAAAATACATTATAGTTGTTACCCTAGGTTGTCTCCGGAAATGAATGCACAAAAATTACGTTTGTCACTTAAATTTGAGAAATAAGAATAAGTTTTTTTTTCAATTGATTGATTTTAAAAAGAAAACAAGAAATTGAAATTAATTTTGAACACTAATGGATGAAGAGAGTGACAGGATTAGGGTAGGATCACCTTTTTCAATTTCATCATCATCATAAAAAGCATCTTCCCTCTCTTCCTATTGAATGATAAATGAAAGACTCCTTGATTGAGTTATCAATCACCCATGGTTGAAGAAAGAAGTGGAACTCATTCATATGTGCATGTAATTTCATTAAAATTTACTAAACAACTATGGAAACTCCCAATTGAGAATTTTTTCTCCTTAGAAATACAAAAAAAGTTCACTAGTTCTACTCATGTTCCAATGATCACTGTATACACACTACCTAACACAATCTACTCGATCGAGATATATTACATGAGGTAGAGTAAGATCAAAAGTATTCAATCATGGCTATTAATAATGAATACACCAAAACCCAAAACATGGCCACATTAAGATAATTGGGAAAAACTAAAAATATAAATAATTAAAAATAAAAAGAGGGTTTTACATTTAATTATAAAACCCCTACATTACAAAAGTGAACCTCCCCCTTCCCCGATCACTCAATGGTTTTACCCCTCCATGAGATGGGTAGGAGAGTTGAAAGGGGAAGAGGAGAGAATAATGAAACTAATAAAAAATAAAATAGAAAATGCACATAAATTCAAGACTCAAATCCTCTAGAGTATACCCTATTGTACCTTCTTCAACCACCTTTAATGGAAGTGGACACCCATATAAATAGGCTTGAGGGGTAGAAAAAGTTCCCTCCAGATTCACTTCTCCAACTGTTTGAGTCAATTTCACATCATAAATGGCCGAATATCTGGTAGGTACCTTAAAAAACGTTGTTCCACTATCTCTTTATCATACTCTCAAAAGTTCTTAGTAGATTTGGATAACTTTAAAAAAATTTATGCTTGAATTACTGATAAATACTTTTTATGCCTAAAGAGACTCTTCAACTTCCTCTTTTTGCGGCATTCAAAGAAAACCTTAATGGTCTAATTTTTTCAGGAAATTTAATGTTAAAATGATCTAAGGATGACTATTTATATTCAATCTTGAATCACTAAATTTGGATTTTGGGAGGCTAAGATATGAGTCATTAAATGAGGTGGGGTCCATTATGTCATCCATCAAACATTGTCCAGTTGATTAATTTTTCTGGGCCATCTTGTGTCAAAATATATCCAGGTTTAGAAGAAAAAGGTAAATCCTATGAGAAAGGAAATAATAAAAAAAATTAATCACTCTATGTGGATCAAAGTTTCAAATGATATTCCCAAAATACAGAATCTCTAGAAAACAATCAATTTTTCAGAATTAACTAATTTTTAAAATTAAGCCCATAATTCACCAAAAACACTAAAATGATACAAATAAGCTCAAATTGATTAATTGGAAGGGGTTAAATCATTGAAACAAGCATGAAAAATAATGAAAATATTGTCTCTATCAAGTCCCCCACACATAGTACATTGACTCCGGGACAAGTCAGCATCAAAATCAAATCAAAGCAAATTCAAAACACATCTACATGAGATCCACCAACTCCATACCAGGAAACAAAATATATCATTCATCATCAATAACTACTTCCATGTTATCAAACCAGACCATTCAATATATTTTCTCTTCATTTCTCCCCTCATTTACACAAGACACCTACCTCATATTATTTCTCTCATCTCACAAATATCAATTTTCAATAATGCTTTTCTGATCCAAACCAATGTAAGAGTCACCATATGACTGATTAATCCCTACTTATCCACTTTATGTGAGTCAAGGAAATGTTTTTTTATGATGTATTTTCAGGGTTTTTTGTGGAATTTCTTTGTTAGTATTTTTATGGGAAAAAAATATGAGGTCAAATGAGGTGGTCTTGTCTCTTTTTGAAGCAAAATTGTAAGATTCTAATAATCACTCATGTATGGTATCCTACTCACTCCCCTTAGTACAAAAAAAACTCCACCATCATTAAAAATCAAGGAATGTGTACACCATTTAAAATTTTAGTTGAAAAAAAAAATCAATCATCTGAAACATGATTTTTCTTGAAATCTCCAAATAGGCATAACTTTTTTTCTCTTTAGAATCTCAAGAAATTCACAACTTATCTTATCATGAAAGCTCTAGAAAAGTCACCCCTTTCAACAGAATGATTTTTTTCAGTATAAAACACATATCTTCATCATTTTATTCCCCCCCCCCCAAGTATCACTAAATGAGGTTCCATAATGCAAGATACCTTCCCCCCACACTTATTTTCAATTAGATCATACAATTTCACTTCATGAGAATGTTGGATAGGGAATATTGTCTTTTATTATGGATAACCTAATTGGATATTCATATATTCTTAGGGATAGAAGGACTTAATGTATAAGGTAGGCCAAAATGAAAATATTATTTTGAAAAGAGTTCTTTAAAACTAAATAAATCCATTCATCATTTAAAACACAAGTACCTAAAACCCTAAAGTTTTTATATGAATAGATCAAATCCTGGTTAAAGAAAGCTTGGTTTGGTTCTCTCAATAAGTGGGATTAATGAAAATAATATGAAAATAATGGTTCAAAAGCCTCATGTAAAAGTGATTTCGACTATAAATAAAGTGAGACATGGCATGAGATTCAAAAATCAGAGTACTTTTCATGAAATTCCAAAAGAATCGAACTTGAAACAATGTCATTTTCAGCATTCATTTAAGCTTAGTTTCATGGACTAAATTGTTTCACACATTGAAATGGGTTTAAAAAATGGAAATGATAATCATTTAATCTCAAACATTTGAAAAACACACCAAAAAATTAAAAAGAAACATAAAAAAATTTGAAAAACACACACATTTGTTTTGAAAAAACAAACAACAAATGAAAAAACTAAACTATAAAGCCCCCCCCCCCCCCCCCACACACACAGACACTTAAATGATTAAGTGTACAAAATTAATTCAAATGGAATTAACATGTAAGATGATTTTAAAATGAATAACAGCAGCAGGAAAGTGTGAAGGAGAGGTACAACCTGATGGATTTAATTGACAGATAGGTTGGAAAAGTATGGTGTCCTTCACTGGATCTGATGGAATGGTCCCATGGAATTTCTTCAGCCTATGTCTATTAACATTGAATGGATCTTGTTCTCCCTCCATTACAATATACATAGAATCAAAAGGAAATACACGAGTAACCATAAATGGACCCTCCCCTCTAGAATGAAGTTTACTTAGCATCATCTTGAGCCTTGAGTTGAATAGTTGCACCTTCTCTCCAAGATGGAAGTATTTCGGTTGGATCAGCTTATCATGGCCCACTCTTGTTCCCTCTTTGTAAATAATGAAATTTTCAAATTCTTCCTTTCTAATTTCCTCCATCTCTTTGAACTACCATCTTCCCTCCTTCCCCATACTTTAAATATCCATATTCATCTTTCTCACAGCCCAATATGCCTTATGCTCCAATTCCACAAGTAGGCCATAGATTTTCCTATAAATCAGCTAATATGGGCTCATTCTAATTAGGTTATTATAGGTTTTCATATAATCCTATAATGTGTATTCTGACAATTGGATCTAATCCTTCATGTTTGGTTTAACATTCTTTTCCAAAATTCCTTTGATTCCCCAATTGGGTACTTCAGCTTGACCATTTGTTAGTGGATGATAGGAAGTTGATGTTTTTTTTGATGAACCTAATACTTAGAAAATAATATATTCTACTATTAAAAAGTGAGTAAATTGATCACTTATGATGGATCTAGGCACTCCAAACCTATAAAACATGTTAGTCCTAACAAAATCACAAACAACTTTGGCATCATCAGTCATGGTGGCTTTTTCTTCCACCCATTTGGAAACATAATCAACTGAAAGCAGGATATAAGAATTTCAAAATGACATTGGGAAAGGTCCCATAAAATCAATTTCCCATAATTAAAAAATCTCTCAAAAATTTAGTGGATATAGGGTCATTTCTTATCTATTTTAAATGTTTCCAAAGCAGACATTTTTACACCTTTTTCAAAATTCATGAGCATTTCTAAAAAGGGTGGTCCAATAAAATCAAGATTCTAAAACATTATTTTCTATACTTTGAGGTAAAATGTGTCCCATATAATATAAATTGTGACAAAACTTGAAGAAACAACTAATTTTACTCTTAGGAAAACATTTTCGTATCACTTGGTCATTGAAAATCTTCTAAAGAAATGGATCATTCCAAATGTAATATCTAGATTCATCTTTTAGTTTGTGAATTTGGTGATAATTGAAATGATATGGTACCTGGGATTTTACCTGATAATTTTCCATGTTATCATACCAAGGCACTTCTCCTTCAACTAAGTACAATTTCTCTCTTGGAAGGTGATCATTCAATGGTTCTTTTTCTAGAATTTCTGCTTCAGCAGTTTTGGGAAGTCTTCTTAAATGATCGACCACTTGGTTCTGAAATCCCTTTTTATCATTGATTTTTATGTTTAAATACTATATCAGTAAGATATATCTCAATAATATTGGTTTAGATTCATCCTTCTTTATCAAGTACCTAAGATTTGCGTGGTCAGAAAACACAGTGACTTTAGTTCCAAGAAAATATGATCTAAATCTTTATAATGAAAAACAACTACTAAAAACTTATTTTTTGTAGTTGTGTAATTTAATTGAGCCACATAAAAGGTTATTTAGGCATAGGAAATGACTTGTGTCTTTCTCTAAATTCATTGATAAAGGACTTATCCAACTTCTTTGATTAGAAGCATCAAAAATTAGTTTAAATGTTTCTTCCCAATTTGGTGGCTGCCTCACAGGTGGAGTAATCAATCTCTTCTTCAGCTCATTAAAATATTTCCTAAATGCTCCATTGAAATCAAAATCTACATATTTCAAAATAAATCTAGATATAGGGATAAAATTATTACTAAAATCTTTGATAAACCTCCTATATAATACTACATGTCCTAAAAATATCTAACATGCTTCACACAATTTGGGTAAGGCAAAGACTTTATCACTTAAAATTTTTATTTATCAACTTCAATTCCCAATTTGAAATGACATGACCAAGTAAAATTCCTATCTCAACCATGAAATGACACTTTTCAAAATTTAAAAAAATATTATTTTCAATACATTTTTTCAAAAAAAATTCCAAATTTTTCAAACAATAGTTAAAAGAGTTTCCAAAAACTATGAAATAATCCAAGATAAATTCCAAGAAATCTTCAAAGTGATCAAAAAATATACTTAACATGCACCTATAAAATTTACCTAGAGAATTACATAATCAAAATGGAATCTTTTTATATGAAAAAGTATTGAAGGGGCATGTAAAGGTTATCTTCTCATAATTCTCGGGAGTAATGGGTACCTGAAAATACCCTAAAAATCCATCCAAAAAAGCAATAATGAGTTATCTATGTCAATATATCGAACATGAGATCAATGAAAGGAATGGGGAAATTAAATTTCCAAGTGGCCTAATTCAACTACCTAAAATCAATGCACACTCTCCAGCTATTCTGAATTCTCATAGGGATTAATTCATTCTTTTCATTCCTCACACTGGTTAGGGAAAAAAATTAACTACATGAGTTGGACTAACCCATTGTGAATCTAAGATGGGATAGATGATCCCAAACTCCAATAGCTTCTTGATATCCTTCTCCACAACCTATATTAATGTGGGATTCATCCTCTTTTGGGGATATCTAACAGGTTTGGAATCTCCCTTGGGAAAAATTCTATGTGAACATATTTTTGGGTTTATTTGAGGGATATCACCTAAGATACACCCTATTTCATGGAAATTATTTCTAAAAATATCAATCAATGGGTATTGTTTTTAATTATAGATCATAAGGGTAATCAAGGGGTGAAAATAAATTGATTTTCCCCACTTCCAAATGTTATTCCTTATGCACACAAGATACCATATCGTCTTCCTCATAATTTAACAAATCAGCAAAGAAATAATATTTTAACTCTTCCTACCACATGAAATTAGAACCTACATTATTTTGGGAATCCCCATGTTCAATGATATTTTAAATGGAAGAATTATCACCTAAGGATAATAATTAATGGAACATACCTGATTCTTCAATGTGTTCGGTACCGACTTCATGGGATATTTCAAATAGTGAGTGATCATCTGATGGGTACCAAATAGATTCAAAAATATTGAAGTGGATGATGTTTTCTCTAAAATACATAATGAGTGTCCCTACATGGACATTAATGATGGTTTTTGCCATCATCAAGAATGGTCTCCCCAAAATTATTGGTGAGTTTTATGGGATTTTATCTTCTTCCATATTCAACACATAGAAGTTAGCTGGGAACAAGAGATCTTTTACTTTTACTAGGACATCCTCTAGAACCCTTTAGGGAAAACTATGGGTCTGTTTGCAATCCAGAACCCCACTCTTGTGGGCTTCAAGTATTCTATATTCAAATAAGTTTATACTACATAATAAAATACATTAATTTAAGAACCTATATAAAACAAACTATTATCTAAATTTAAATACCCAATGGTGCATAGAATGGAAAATTTCCTTGGGTGTTGAGATTTATTTGAAAAATGTGGTGTGATAAGGACTGAGATACTTCTTCCCAAGTTTATAATTTAATTCCCTTAAAGTATCCTCTTCTTGGTGTAAATATCCTTCAAAATTTTATCAAACTTTGGAATTTTTTTGAGTTTATAAATAAGGGGGATATTAATTCCGCTTTCTGGAAGGTGCCATAATTCCTTTTTGAAGTGCTTCTTCTTGCAATTTCCTTGATTCAATAATCCTTTATGGAAATGGTGGGGGTAAGTATTTCTTCTCCCTTTGTTTCCTTTGAAATGGTAATTCTTTCCACTTCCTCCTTATCCTATCCTTCTCCTATTCTTCTTTCTCCTCTTCTTAATAGTACATTTTTGTAGAATTTTCAGAATTTACAACTTCATTCTCGCTCAACTCAGGTGGTCTCGTTTCGGGATCAATGTTGTATGCTGGTGATTTTTCATTTCCAAATATTTTTATTATCATTATGACATTCTCTTTTGAATTTAGGATTGTTTGAGAAGGGATTTTCCAAGGATTTTTGGTTAGGAAGTCCATGAGACTTTCGAATTTATTGGAAAAATATTTTACGGTGTCTTTTAACCCCTCAATATTTGATATCTACTATTTATTTAGAATTAAGGGTTATTTACTGGTTGATAGATTCTCGTAGGGTCTTGGGAAAGTGGGTGGTTGGTTGTGTGAAGGCTAGTTATATGATTGATTTTGTTGAAATGGTGGTGGATTTTGGAATTTTTGTTGTAATGGGAGTTGGTTTTGGAACTTTTTTTTGGTTCAAGGGTCTAGCTTGATTCTGCTAATTTCTAAACCCATATTGAACATGGTTAGGCTCTCTCCATCCTTGATTTTTTCAGAAATTACTCAGCTGAAAGGTTTCCGCACAAGTTTCCATTCCCTATATTTTGGCACAGTGGTCAGTGAAATGATTAGGTGATGAGCACAAACCACATACCTTATCCAGTGCTTGTTGTTCACTCACTTGGTTTAGGGTTATCTGTCTCACCATAATTGCTATATAATCAATCTTAGTTTCCCATAAATGTGATGTATTATAAGTTCTTACCTCCTGAATTCCTCTTATACCAGTACCTCTTGTACCAAACTATTGTGAGTTATGAGAGATCTTCTCAATCAAGAACATAGCTTCTTCTTGTGAATTTTCAATCAATTCACCTCCAGATGATGCATCAAGAAGTTTTCTACCATTATCCCTTAATCCTTGATAAAAGAAGACAAGAAATTTATGATCCTCAATTTCTTGATTTGGGCAGCTAGCGCATAGCTTTTTAAATCATTCCCAATACTCATAAAGGGTGTCTCCATATGGTTGTCTGATGGAATAGATCTTCTTTATTATAGTTGTTCTTCTAGAGGCATGGAAGAATATTTTAATAAACCATCTCACCCAAGTCATTAAAATCATCAACATCTCCATATTTTAGACCATACAACCATTCATTGGCAGCTTCTTCCAATGAAAATGTGAACACCTTCAACTTTACTTGTTCCTCAGCTACTCCATGGGGTCTAAAGGTTGATCAGATCTATGTGAACTCTTTAATATTTTATTGGGATCCTCACTTACCAATCCATGAAATTTTGGAAGAAATGGAATCATGTTAGGTTCCATATCAAAATCGTTTTTTAATACAGGCATGAAAAGTTGATTATTCCGATTAAGGAATTGTGGGGCACATAGGTCTCTAAGTGTTGAGTTTTGATTTCCTCTATGGTGATAGGCTTGGAGTGAACACTTGAAGTTTTACTCAATTATTCAAGAGAAATGTCCTAAAATTATGATTTAAAATTAAGGTTTCTAAATATATTCAAAAAATATCTTTCAATTTCTGGATCAAGGGGGAATGTTTCAGTGTTTGAGGTTCTAGTCAGGCAATTTTGAAGAGAAAATAAGATAAAAGAAGAGAGAGAGAGAGAGAGAAATGTTGGCACTACCTCCCTGAAAACGGTGTGAAGTTTTGACATGTGCCTATCATGGGGTGTGAAAAAAGAAAATATTACCTTTGTTAAAATGTTTCATAGTGGTTACCCAACATTTTATCCATTGAGGAATGTACAACAATTATGTTTTTCACTTGAATTTGAGAAAGAAAACAAAGTTGTTTTTGAAATTTATTGATTTTAAAAAGAAATAAAGAAATTAAAATTAAGGTAGAAAACTAATGGATGAAATGAGTGATAGGGTTAGGGTAGGATCACCTTTTTCAATGTCATAATCATCATAAAAATAATCTTCCCTCTCTTCCTAATGAATGATAAATTAAATACTCCTCAATTGAGTTATCAATCACCCTTGGTTGAAGAAGGAAATAGAACTCACTCCTAGGTGCATGGAAGTTCATAAAAAATTCCTATAAAACTAATGAAAGTCTCGATCAGGAATTTTTTCTACTTATAAATCTAGAAAATTTTCACTAGTTCCACACATGTGCTAATTATCACTGGATGATCACCACCTAACACAATCTTCTCGACCAATAAGAATTATATTAGACAGAGGGAGATCAAAAGTCTTCAACCAAATCTATTAATAATGAATACACCAAAACCAAAAAACATGATCGCATTAAGAGAATTGAACTTAAATTAAAAATAATTCAAAAAAAAGAGGGTTTTGCATTCAATCACAAGACTCAAACATTACAAAAGTGAAACTCCCCCTTCCCCAATCACTCAATTTTTTTACCCCTCCATGTGAAGGGTAAGTGAGTTTAAAGGGGAAGAAAAGAGAATAATAAAACTAATAAAAAAAGATAAAATTTATAGAAATTCAAGTCTCTATTACTCTAGCACATCCCCTCTTATAGCTTCTTCAACCACCTTGAATGGAAGTGGACACTCATATAAATAGGCTTGAGGGGTGGAAAATTTTCCCTACAGATTGACTTCTCTAAAAGTTTGAGTCAATTTGGCATTATAAATGGATTAATATTGGGTAGGTTCCTTCATAAAAAAATTTCCCCTATCTCTTTCGCATGATCTCACAAAATTTTATAAGATTTCAACAGGTTCCAAAAAAGGTATTCTCCAATTAATGATGAGGACTTTTTATTCCCAATGAGACTTTTCAACTTCTTCCTTTTTACGCATTCAAAGGAATATTTAAAGACCAATTTTCATCATAAAATATAATGTGGAAATGATTCATAGAGTACTATTTCTATTTAAGCTATCATATATTCATTTTGAGTTTGGAAGGTTGGGATATGAGTCATTAACTGAGGTGGGGTCCATTCTTTCATCCAGAAAACATTGTCCACTTGATTAATTTTTTTGGGCCATTGTATGTCGAATAAGATCTAGGTTCAGAAGAAAAACATGAATTCCTAGAGAAAGGGAAGCATAAAAAATGAATAACGTGATTTGGATCAAAATTTTATAAGATATTCCAAAAATACAGAAACTCCATAAAATAATAAATTTTCTAGAATTAACAAATTTTCACAATTAAGCCCATAATTCACCAAAAACACTAATATGATACAAATCAACTCAAATTTATTAATTATAGAGGTTAAATCATTGAAGCACACTTGAATAATAATGAAAATATTATCTCAATCAATTATATTTAAACTACATATGTAAATATGATATATTTTAAAATTTATAAAAGTATATAAATTTATAAATGAATAAAACTATAAAAGTATAAATATTTAATAAAAAATATTATTAAATTATATATTTATAATAATATATACTATAAAATTTATAAAAGTATATACATTTTAAATCATACAAAACTATAAATTTATAAACATGAAACAATTTAAATATTTCAAAATACATTTTTATTCAAAACTAAATTTGAAACAATTTATCAACACTTTTAATTTTAATTATTACATGAAATTACAAGTAAAATTTAATAACCAATTGAAAATTATTTTTGAAGACCACAATACCTTTTTAAATTACAAACTTACTTCATAAGGGTTATTCAGGAAATTTGACAAACACATGGTGCGCAAGGAAATTTAAAAAAAATTAAAACAAAGATTTTTTTAAAATATAAAATCATTTAACATTGATGAAAAAACTGAGATAAAACCCTTCTTTAATACTATTAATTCCACTAAAAAAATTAATACTCTTATTAGAATTCTAAACCATGAATTAAAAGACCAAGCAATCAATAGATCCAAAATTAAAGAGATAAGTGTGGGGAGACCCTAGTTACAACTCACTAATTTCAATAAGGGAGGCCCAACTCTACCACAACCGAGTCTAAGAAACCCAAAAGAGAGATCACACATTCTAGTCCCATGAAAAAAATAAAAAATTTATTATCCCTACATTATATATTTTTTCATATAGCATTTGTAGCAGGGGGAAGATAAGAGAAGGAGAGGACAGAGAAGGGTGAGGATAGGAGACTCTTGCTATGACTAGATTCAATAGGGATGGCCGTTTTTTGGGATTCATAAGATAAACACACAGTAGGGTTCACTGAGAAGAAGTGAAGATGCACGCCATAGGTAAAAGAAAGGTGATATTGAGGAAATAGTTAGGTTGTAGTTGCTAACAAGATAAGCACATACCTTAGATTTGGATTGATCGATTCATTGAGAATGTCGATTGGCTGATGTATTAGGGTCTGGCATCATCATTCGAAGTGGAAAAAGGTTTATAGTTCAATAAAAGATTTAAGTATCAATAAGAGGCACAACTATGTTAGGGTTATTTTTATTAGAACCCAAAAGGATTTTATCAGTGGTTTCAAAAAAATCACTGATAAAGAGTGGTTTTATTAGTTCTAAAATAGATTGATATAATAAAATACTATTTATTGTAGCTTTTGGGAATATAAGAAGTGTGTGATGGGTAATTCCAAACTTTTCTTTTTGTCATGCTTGATAATTAATATGATATTTTACATGACATTGAACTCCATAATCAATGCAATTTAATAACAGAAAATAGAAAATGGATACAACGCTGAAACCAAGTGCGGGGTCATCGCATATTATTTATAATTAATTTAATTAATCAATAATTACCTTGTGGTAATTTTTATTCATTTTTTGATCTAAAAATAGATATACATTTTACCATCTTTTAATTATAGTAATTAAGAATAGATTTCCTCTAGTGGTGATCCACATGTGTTCCAAAAATCTCTGAATGTCACCGTATGAATCTCTGGGTGTTAGCATAGTTGATCATGTCACTTGCATCATTCTACTTTGACCCCCATGAAAATCACGTTCAAAGTGTTCTCCTTTATATCTCTAGACTCGAGAGTGGGAGGTGGAGGAAGATTTCCCTCTTTTTCTTGGGGGAGTTCTTGGAATGGGATCTCTCTAGGGTTCGAGAGGATTCTCTCTGGTTATCATTATGCACAACACAAATTAAATATGATCTCTTGAAATATAATATAATTGGGTTTAAATATCACTATGGTTTATGAATAAATATTTTCAAAAATTCCCTTTAATGTTTATTTAATCCCTACAAAACCTCATGTCAATAATATTATTATTATTATTATTTCTCAAAAAGAGATTAACTTGTGAATTAAAATTAAATATTATTTATTCAAATAATATTCAATATATATTATTTCACACCTGACCATAAACTCTATCCTCCATTATTCCATAATATTTATCGATCCTTCAATAAGGAATATTTATTTAATAAATAAATATCCCTACATTATTCACCAATAAATAACTAAATATTATTTTCCCTATATAGAAAATAAATATTTATTAAATGTTATAATCACATAATATTCTCTTGAGTGGTGAAAGAATATTTAAAATCAAGAAAAAATGAATAATTATTAAACCACATGGGGTAATAATATTTATTCAACTTGTTAAATATTAAATAATAATATATTATTAAATTGAGATTATGGATAGACTTATTGTGTGACCCCCTAGGATACTTTCTCAGTGGAATTAGGTGAAGAATCAAGTACAAGGAAAATATATAACAACATTCCAAGGCACCCATAGAAAAATAATTTAATGCTACAATGACATAATACCTCATACAGATGCTCACTGTGTAATATAATCCTTCTATCAAGATATCTCTGATCAAGAAGGTTGCATGTTGGTAACCTTAACCTATGTGCTCGATGTCTCTTTATTTTATTTTCTAGAAATTGAACTTTCCTATAGAACACCATGTTCATGGATTTATTTATCCTATACCATCTCAATCAAAGGGCCTAATATATCATCTTCCATTAAAGAACATAAGGGATCAATCCTTTATCACATTATTTAATAATGAAATATTACTTGTGATGTCCCCAATGTATCATGCCTCTAAATGGACATATGTCATCATAGTTTTCTTCAATACATAAAAGTACTCAACTTATAATATTCATTAATAATAATCTTAAAGTCTAAGGATCAATACACACATCATCATATAGGAACATTCAGTGACACAAATGAATGTAAATTTTCTACTAGAGGGTCTCATTCTTATAATATCTTATAGTGGATATTACCAAGGGAATACACCATGAAAAGGTGCCTCATAGTACTATGAGTCTCCACATATGATATCCTGTATCATTTGTGTCCCTCAAATAATATCATCCGGATATAGAAAATATATTTAAGAGTAGTTTTGTAGTACTTATAGGTTCTCATCATAGCCGGGAACTGCTATGACCTTTTAGTGAAACAACTACCCTTATGAAATTATCATATAATATGTTACATAAAATAAAAATCAAGATGTGATAAGGAATTTATTAATATTAAAAACTATAAATAAATGTTATCATAATGTGAAAATAAGTTGGTTCTAGGGAACTGACTCGAACAAACTCCCACTTGAACTAGATCCAACTTCTAACAACATTCTGTCTACTAGCTCTCACATGATATTCATGCTTTTGCTAAGATAGGCCTTTAGTCAAGGGGTTTTCTAGGTTCTCTTATTTGGGTAATTTTATTGATGCAACTTCAACCCTTTGATAAAAAAACATTCAAGAGGTGATACTTCTAGATTATATGTTTTGTCTATTGGTTTTTCCATGGCTCTTTTTCAAGATCCACCACCATAGTATTATCATAATACAATGTGATAGATTCTTTACTACTAGGTATCACATCAATCTCCTAGAAAAATTTCTATATCCAAACAGCTTCCTTGGCTCCATCAGAAGTTGTTATATACTAGGACTCTGCTATAGAATCAATGAAAATCGGCTTCTTTAAACTCTTCCAGCTTACAGTTCCTCTGTTGTGGCATAAAAAAATTTCTGACTGTTACCTTAGATCATAATTATTTATTTGAAAACTATCATCAGTATAACCCCTAAATATTATCTTTTTGTCTCCTCCATACACTAGCAACATATCCTTAGTTATTCTCTGATACCTGTGGATAGCCTTAATAAAAGACCAATGTTGTTCTCCTAGATCATCTTGATATCTACTTACCATGCTCAACGAATAGACAACATCATGTCTAATAAATAAAATGTCATACATGATTAATCCTATCATTAAAATTTATTGGATATTAATTATTTTCTCTTTATCTTGCAGTTTTTAGGGAAACATTTTCTTAGAAAGATGTAAACCTTGTAACACTAGAACCAATCCCCTTTTGGATTGTTCCATAATAAATATTTTCAGTATCTGGTCAATATATGTACTTTGAATTAGTCCAAGAATCCTTGTTGATATATCATGAATGATCTTTATCCCTAAAATATAGGCTACTATACCTAAGTCCACCATAGAAAAACGTTTTTTAACCATTCCATAACAAATTTTAAGATGTGTATGTCTTTTTGAATAAGTAATATTTCATCAAAATATACTACTGGGATAACAACTGCATTTCTACTAAACCTCTTATAAATACATGGCTCATTTTTTTTCTTAATGAAACCAAATTATTTTATAGCCTCATAATGAATTTTCCATGACATGAATTCTTTCTTCAATCCATAAATTCATTTATGCAACTTTAAAATCCTTTTGGCCTGACCTGGAGTCACAAACCCTTCTGGTTGTGTCATATAGACATCTTCCAGAATGTTTACATTAAATAATGCAGTTTTTACATCCATCTTACAAATCTCATATTCATGGTAAGTTTTTATAGCAAGTAATATTATAACGGATTTGAACATGAAAATTGGTGAAAAGGTTTCATCATAGTCAATTCCTTGATGTTTTTTAAACCCTTTATCCACTAGCCTTTATTTATAGGTATTTACTTTACCATCCATGTCTAGTTTTCTCTTGAATTTTAATTATCACCCTATGAACTTTACATCAACTAGAGCATTGACCAAAGCACAAACATGGTTATGATACATGGAATCCATTTTATAATCAAATTCTTTTTTTCCATCTAGCATCTTATGAGCTTTATACTACCTATTTTTAATATAGATTTTCATCATTGTAAACCAATAATGATTCACCGTCTTCGGTGACTAGAAAACCATATCTCTCTGGTCCTATTACCTCTCTTGTTATCCTACGTAGTAATTGTTTTTGAGGAACTAAATCTTCTATGGGGACTTTTCAAACTTTTTCTTATACCAAATCTTGTATATATTGAGCATTAACTACGTCAAATTCAATCTTTTTGCACAATACTTTTTGAGGATGTGCTCCCCCTCAAGAAATATGTCTTATTTGGAAAAAATCACTTTCTTGTCTGGGGGGTTGTATAGGTAGTATCCCTTTGTTTCCTTAAGATACCCTATATAGATTCACTTTATTCCTTGAGGTTCTAGTTTTCTTCCTGAGAAGGCCTTAACAAATGTCTTGAAACCCCATAAACATGTATGTGATAAAATGAGTTTCCTTATACTCCATAACTCTAAGAGAATTCCATTTTCCACTTGAGTTGGTACTTCTTTTAATATTTATGTCGTAGTTTGTAATGCATACCTCAAAAAGGATAAGGGAAGATTTTCATCCCACATTATCAACCTTACCATGTCTAAAAAGGTACAGTTCCTCCTTTCACTAACACCATTACACTGTGATGTGTAAGGTGTATTGAGTTGAGATAGAATCCCAAACTCTAATAGAAATTCCATAAACACATGGTTAAGATATTCACCACCTTGATATTATTGAATCTTCTTTATCTTCTATTCAAGTTTATTCTCTACATCATTATTGAATCTATCAAATTACTTGGACTTATGCCTCATCAAGTAGACATAACCATATCTATTGAAGTTGTTAGTAAAATTTATGAAGTTATAATATCCACCTCAAGATTCTTCTTGAAACGGTCCATACACATCAGTGTGTACCAATCCTACAAGTTCTATGGACCATTCACCTTTTCCACCAAATGGTGATTTGGTCATTTTTCCTTATAAAAAACCATGATATATTTTAAATGGTTTTAGCTTAGAAGTGTCTAAAAACCCATCTGGATAGAGTTTTTTCAAACGCATCTCATTTACATGACCAATAAAGTGATTTCATAGTTGGGTGTTATATGAGTCATGTGAACATGATTTGTTATCAATTTAGAATACTTATTTTTGTAATTTAATACATAAATATTGTTATTTAAATGTTTCATACCATACCATAAGTTTTAATTATAAAGAAAACAACTTTTATTTACAATCATGAAAATAAACCCATTTTCATCTAGGCGTGATATAGAAATTATGTTCTTGGTAACAATTGGTATATAATAACAATATTTTATAACTAAAATCATTATCATTTGAAATTAAAGGTGTTAGTCACCAATGGTTAGATTAGCCAGTCTTGAACCATTGACATATCATAGATCCACCTCTCCTATATCAATATTTTGGAATCTACATGTTTCCTTCATTTGGATAAATATGTGAGAACCAAAATCTATATCTAATAACCAATGTGAATATATTGAAAGATTACACTCTATAATGAATACACCTTTATATTCCCCAGTATTATGAGTGAAATTATTCTTCCTGTGGACTTTCTTTCCACATGAAAAACACACCACCTCCTTTTCTTTTCCCTACCTATGGATATTACTCTTCTTGTAAGGCCAATTCTTGGGATCTTTAGACATATTGTGATTCATGGGCCACTATTCCTTGTTCTTCCTTTTCTTATTTAACATAAAGACTGTGGGTTTTTTATGAATCATGTCCTTGTCCACTTAGACAATAAAATTAATATGTTCTCAAAGACTCTTCTCATTATTGCTCATATTTTAATTAATAATAAAACTATAGAAGGTCTTCAGTAGTGATGAAACTATAAACTCTTTTCACTACTCATTTGGGAATTTGTCCATAATATGTCTAAGAGTTCAATTTTTCAAATAAGATTGACTACATGAGGCCCATATGGAATATAATATTTGAGATTAGTTGAAAATAGATCATGGGATACCTCATATCTCTCTTATATCTCATTCTCTTGATAAAGAGACGTCATGTTATACAGATCCATGTCCTCATGTTGCTTCAAAATCCCATTGGTCATTGATGATAGCATAAAACATTGAACATCTTTGGAATCATACAATTTTTTCTCATAGAGGGATAAATCTTCCACACTTTCCTCATTACTAGGTGAATCGGGAATATGTTCTTCCATCACATACAATTTCCTTTCATGGTGGAGGATAATGCTTAAGGGCTATTTTCGCTCTTGGAAATTTGTGTAGGTGAGAAATTTATCATTCTCATGTATGGATCATAGTGATATGTATGATGTAATTTTATTATTGTTTTTATAAATAATATGAGAATTATTTTAGTACTTTATTTGATAAATTTTAGATAACTAAATAGATATTATATTTATTAATCTCCTGCTATTTTACCAAAACCCGACTTCCCTCGCCATTGGTTTCGATATAACTTATTTCTTGGATATTCTAGTGTAAAATATTCCAATTAACCTTATAATTACCCCAAAATTGGTTGGTTAAGAAACCTGAATGGTTTTAGGTAGTCATCCCAAATGCCAACTTCATTAACTCGTAGTTCCTTGATTTGTTAAGGGGACTCCCCGATCCTAAAATCCTTAATTAAGATTTCCTAAACTCTTAACTCTCAATTACACCAATTTATACTTTTGAAGTCAACCCTTGAAGAAAAATAAGTTAATTCAAACCAAAACTTTTTGTTATAATTCCCCAATAAATGAAACCACCCTAACTTTGGTTGTTCAAGTACTCTAAACTATGGTTCAATTTTAATTGGAGTTGTGGAACTCTATACCATCTTAATATATATAATTTATGGATTTTATAATTTCATGAATAAATTTACAATTATTATATTTATTACATGACTTTTAATATTAATTGTATTTATGTAAGTGATTAACCATGTCTCCGATAGTATTTACACATAATCCAATTTATTTAAGTTATATCTTGCATGCCTGCAAATTCATTAATTCATGTGATCGTAACAAAACATAAATAATGAAATAACCATGAAACATGACAGAAATATAATAATAAAGAATTATGATCATGAGCCTTTACTAATTGTAAGTTTATCTAGTAGATGATAAAAAAAACTATTGACCTAGGGTGGAAACACCTTGAACCAATTAAGGTTCATGTTATAGCTTTCCACCTTTCCACCTGTACATATCTCTTGGATTGGTTGGTCCTTGGCTCCAAACATGAACCACCTCTACTATCATGGGAGCTCCATCCATTACATATTCTTTTACTCACATGTAGGTGGGGAAAGGGGTTTGTGTAAAAGAAACCATGGGCATGCAATCCCTTACATAATAAGAGGATAGATAGAACATAGGCCAACAATTTAATTAAAACTAAATTAAATGAAACCAATCACATACAAATAAGGTATTGGTCTAATATCATGATCATCCATTATCTTGAAATGAATTACGCATTTTAAAAAAACTAGCATTAAATAATTAATCATTCTTATTTAAGATAAATCACGCTTGAATAAATTAATTATTTTCTTTATTTAATCAATTCATTTATCTTAATTCTCATTTGAATTTCCTTCAAATTCTAATCAATCATTATTTTAAGAAAATTAAATAAATTTATTTAAAATTAACTTTTTACATAATTGTACCTTAGAGGAAACATGGATAATACCCATTCAAATCTACCCAACATGTATTATGCTTGAATACTATTTACTATTGTGACATATGGAATACAAGAATTATCACGTGCTTTCATGGAGTGTACTATCAACTTAATGATTACATGAATTACATGATTTTTCTGTCATGTGTTATGATTCAATGTGTATATAGTAATAACTATAATATTACTCACACATGATATGAAGATCTAAAATTATGCATAAATTAATTAAACATTTATATATATGTTAAAAAACTCATCACATGGTATGTCCTAACAACTTAATGACCACACACAAGAACATATTGATATAGTTTACATAGTATTATAAATTAATTTTACTTTTTTATAATTTGTTATATGTACATGACATGTACAAGAGAGATACATGACAAGTATGTTTCCCACCATATATATGAGTCACATGCCTAGGGACTCAGCGTGTAATCCATGACTCTAAAAAATTGGAGTACATAGAGTGTATATGGGATACACGTCATGTGGTCTCTGAGTTACATGGTCACCAGTCTGGTAGGACATGTAAACCAATACTCGGCCCATCTACAAGTACAAGACTACATGCCATGTAACTAGACTACACAACGTATACTCTAACTGACTCTGCACCAGGATGGCCCGATCAACTTTCAATTTAAAATTAAATGCACCACGTTTATTCAATGAAAACATTTTGAATTAATTCTGAATTAATTCAAGGTTTATTGAAAAATAGTACACGACATGTAGTTATGGTTACATGTTATGTACTATTGTGTTATCTGGACAGAATCCTTGGAACCTCCAGTTGAGTTCTTCAATTTTATATCATTTATAAAATTGATCAATTTGATTAGATCTATGAGAAACAAAAGATGAATAAGTGGATCTTGAAATTTTTTTAAAAGAGTGATTAAACATGAATTGAAAACTAAATGACAAAATGTATAAACCATTCAATGATATTTAAATAATTATAAATACTTTTGTGACCCTTTCTGATACCACTTGTATGTTTCGGGCATAGTAGAATCATGTGATGGGTAATTCTTGTGACACCTCAGACCTGGATGCCACTTAAAGGGTGCCCTAAGCCCCTCAAGTGCATCTCCCTGAACACCAGAGGATTCCAACTAGCAACTAAGGCCTAGGGTGTTTTTGTGGAAAATTTATGCCTTCATTACCAAATTGTAGTGCAGTAGGTGAGAGTAAACATAGGTAAATCGTGGAATCAATATATGTAAACAAAAGGCACAATGGAAAAATAGAGACAATAATAATAATAACTAAAATAATTGGAATAACTTTCAACAATGCAAAAACAGATGATGATATTTCATATACTAGAAAACAGGAAAACATGGATACAAGAGAGAAAGTATAACATGTTCCACAATAGTATAAAGGAAATAAAATATTATCCCAATCATCCCAAGTTCCAACTCGGTCCTCTATTATCAAGCGCCATACTAAACAGAAAAAAAAATCAAGTGTTTAAAGTCGTATGCTTCCCTTTTTCAACACCTACAACCATGTAATCTAATTTGGGTACCAAAAGGTACCCAAAGAGGGTGTGAGATAAATCTCAATGGGACACCACCAACGGTGTCTATAACATCTGCCTATGTAAAGGAAATGTAACAGTGTGCTAGCATGCATATATAAAGTAAAGATGTAAAATGTAAATAAATACCCAAGTACCTTCTTTTACCCTCATATGGTGTCTGAACATATAAACAATTCATTCTTTCATTATTACCAATTTTATGTTGATAGGTCTCGAGAGGCAGATCCAACACTGACGTCACCTCGTGATAGTATAAATAGGGAAGGTTCCAAGATGTGATAAGGAAACCACGATCAATGATATTTAATAGTGCAGTCCCAAGTTGGTAACCAAGGCGACGTTGTCCTCATGGGTGGCCAACACAGTAAAATTTTAGCCTATCATGGGGTAAGAGTGTAATCCAAGGAGCATAATCCAAGGCATTCCACAATGTGGTGCATATCGATTCCAAGGTGATCGACCAAGATAAAATGGGGCTATGCAATGACTGCGCCCGATGGGATTTAACCATGGAACCTACTAATAAATTCTAGATCCAAGGAGTGTGTACAAGTAATCCTATAATGATATTAAAGGGATTCAAGGAGTGTGTCCCTAGCATCCTATAATGATATTGAAGATATCCAAGGAGTGTATCTATGGCATCATGTAGTACTACATGAGGGATCCTACAATATCATACCAGGCATCCAAGAATAGACAAGGATTGGGATCTAGGTGGGTCTCAACCTAAGCATGTTGTATCCTTGAATCAGAATGGGGTTCCCAAGTGCTCATGGAATTCTCCGATCATAATTCAAGGTGATCTTGAGTCAATCCATTCTTATTTGATTATGAATTAATGTAATATTTCATTTGTTTCAAGACTTTCCTATAATTAGTGTGATAAGGTCAAGTAGAATTCAACCTTTTTTATCAATTGATTTGGTCTAATACTTTTATTTCATTAGTGTGACAATTCTAGGTATCATTAAACCATTAATTTAATTTATCTAATTCATATTCCATAATTTATGGTTAATTCCACTACCTTCCATTAATTTGGTAAGGGGTGATATGGATATGCAACCAATTAATCATTCACATTCAATTATTAATTTAAAGCACTTACCTTAGGCTGGTCAAGTGGCATGCATACATGGTACCTTCCATTACGTAATTCACAATATAAATCAAGCCATTTAATATAGGAAAGCTTACTCTTATAGTGTTCAATCCATGGAACACCCGAACAGTGGTGCAAACGTTTCAAAAAACTAAACTGCAATTATGGAATAACCATGGACATGTAAATGATATATTTGTGATCATAAACACCAAGAATTAATCACATATTTGGAAATAGGATGACCATATGGTTCTAATGATTATAAAAATGGCATATAAATTCTATAAATGTCACAAGATGAAATTAGTGGGACCCACACGAAAAATACAAAATCAATGAAATTTAAGGATGAGTTATAGACCACCCACCTTAGGGTTGTATGACTCCTCTGGTATTTTTCCTTGATTTGGATCAGATCAGAGTAGATCTAACAAAAAGAGAAAAAATGCACATACCCTGATATCTTAATTGAGAGAAAAAGAGAAGGAGAACAACTCAAGAGGACTCGATTACTTACCATTTCACATCCAACATGAAAAATGGAAGCTCGATCGGTTGTTGGATAAATTATATCTCTTGATTCCAAGGTTAGATCTTCAAAAATCCCTATATTGAGAGAAAAATAGTTTAATCCTTCATAAACACATATTAGGGAAGATAGAGGTGGATTAATTATATCATTAAGGGAAAAAAGGAAATTTTACCCTTAAAATAGCTTATGCATGGTTTCCCTACAAGGTTTGACAAACTATACACAAACCCTCCCTGGGTACCTAGGAAAAAGGGTCTCTCGCATGGTTAGGCCATGTGCCAACTATGTGAGGTGGTTCTGTCTAAAAAACACAATCTGCACAGTTTTCCAACCTGTGCCAAATTCCTACATGGTTTACTATAAACTATGGGCCAAGATTTCTTTCCCTAAAAGATGGGTTTCAGGATTCAAACATTCCCTGGAAACCTTTGATACCTTTTATAACCCATAAGGAATCCATATTTGGTCCAAAGTAAATATTTAGACCATAATTTAAAGGATTCATACGTGAGTGAAAAACTAGGTTCTTACAATATTCCCCCCTTAAAATAAATTGTCCCTGAGTTCACCTTCCAATGGTGGAGAAAACTTTTCTGAGAAAAACTCTAGCCAATGGGAACGTATGCCGACTTCCCTCTCCCAAGTCTCATTATGTATTTGTCCATGATTCCATATCACCCATACTAGTGGGATAGACTGGCCTCAGAGGGCCTTCGTGCTCTAGTCGACAATACGCATAGGATACTCCTCAAAGGTAGCATCATCATCTAACTAAAATTCCTCAGGATCAAATTTATGAGATGGGTCAGCATAATATTGGTGAATCTATTAAACATGAATTATTTCATGCATGGCATGGTACCTCTGAGGTAGTAGAAATCGATATGATACTGGCCCGACTCTCTCTAGAATTTCAAAAGGCCCTAAAAAATAATGTGACAGCTTCCCCTAATTTCTTAACCATCTATTCCATAACCAGGGTGATACCTAAATAATAAAACAATCCATGACCTCAAAATCAAGAGTTCATTGATGACGATCATCATATGATTTCTGTCTAGACTGAGCAGTAGTCATATGCTTTTTGATCAGCTAAACTTTATCTTAAGTCTCCTGAATGAGACGAGGTCCTAGTAGGGTTGCCTCACCTACCTCTAGCCAATACAAGGGTGAATTGAATGGCCTTCCATATAAGACCTCAAAGGGATCCATCTGAATTGTCTCCTAAAATCCATTATTATAGGCGAACATGATGAGAGGGATATGCTTCTCTCAAGAACCACTGAAATCAAGGACACATGCTCAGAGCAAATCTTATAGAACCTATATTTCCCATTATGATTTTCCATCAATCTGAGGGTGTAAAGCTATGATTAGAAGATCTTGTGTTCCCACAACCTTCTTCAATCCCTACTAGAACTATGTTGTGAAACGAGCATCCCTATCTGAAATGATAGTACGTGGAACCCCATGTATTCATATGATCTCACGGACATATAGACTTCCCATCTCATCCACATAGAAAGTCTCTTGAATAGGAATTGAGTGGGATGATTTAATTAGTCAGTCAATGACTACCCAGATATAATTGCTACCCCTCGGTGACCTAGGTAATCCGACTAAGAAATCCATAACAACATCTTACCATTTCCATTCTTAGACTAGAAGTGGATGTAAAAGCATGCAGGTCTCTGGTGCTCTGCCTTCACCTACTAACAAGTGGAACACCTAGTAATAAAGTATGTTATCAAACATTTCATCCCATGCCACCAATACAGGCATTGCATATCTTAATACATCTTTGAGATGCCTCGATTAACTGCCCACTGAGAAGCGTGGGACTTCTGTATAAACTCCTCTCTTATATCTGTAGGAAACCAAATATGCCCACATAGATGCAGGATGTTGTCTCTATCCATGGACCAATCCAGAGGTGGGTTATCTCCTAATATACTCTCACAGAGAACCAAACCTTCAAGATATGAAAATTTCCTAATATTCACTTTCTTAAGGAGGGAAGAGGTAACTATTAAGTCTGATAGGTAATACTTCTATTTACTTTCATGAAACTCCAGATGGAACTCAGAAAAGAGGTCCATTAACTTCCATTCATCACTAGATTCTCATACGTCATGTTCTTGAGTTTTATAACTCAGTTCATCTACAACCACATTGCCTTTCCCAAGCGTATAGTCATGTTCAAAATCAAAGGATTCTAGGTATTTGAACCATATCCTTTGTTTGAGGTTCAATTCAAGCTGAGAAAAGATATATTTTAGGATCTTTTGGTATGTGTACACCACAAAGTGCTCACCAACCAGATAATATCTCCATCAACGTAAGGCATGGACAACTACTTCTAACTTAAGGTCATGCATCAGGTAATTTCTCATGAGGCCTCAACTTCTGAGATCTATAAACAATGACTTTGCCTTCCTGTATCAACACTTCTCCTAGGAAAATGCCTGATGCATCACATAAGATAGTATAACCTATACATAGATCAGGAAGAATTTGAATGGGTGCCGATACAATCCTCCCTTTCATCTCTTGAAAGGATTTCTCACATTCTTCTGACCATGTGAACTTGACATCCTTGTTTTTGAGACTAGTAAGAGGTGAAGAAAGGAATGAAAAGTCTTCTATGAAACACATGTAATATCTAACCAGCCCCAAGAAAATCCGTATGTCAAACACATTCTTGGGATTATCCCAGGAAACTATAGAAATAACATTTTCAAGGTCAATAGATACTCCTGATTCTGAGATAATATGAACCAATAAGTGATATTTTTTTATCCAGAAGTGTCACTTAACGAGATTTTCATAATGTTGATGCTCTCTCGGTGTACTCAGAACGATCTCAAGATGTTTGGCATGGTCGCTACGAATGCGATAATACACCAAGATGTTGTCCACAAAGACCATGAAAATAGAGTCCAAATAGGGGTGGAAAAAACTATTAATCAAATCCATGAAAATGGTAGGCATGTTTTTAATACCGAATGTCGTAACAAGGTACTCATACAGACCATACCTAGTATGGAATGTTGTACAAGGTATGTATGATTTTCTGACTCACACTTGATGATAACTCGATCTCATGTCAATATTAGAGAAGACCTTTTCTTCTTGGAGCTGTTAAAATAGATCATCTATTCAAGTAAGTGGATACCGTTTCATGATTGTAAGCCAGTTCAACCTTCTATAATCCATGCATAGATGTAAGGTTCCATCCACCTTCTTGGCGAAAATCACAGGCGAAACCCAAGAGTATATACTAGGTAATATAAAACCTTTGGCCTCTAAATCCTCTAACTTCCACTTAAACTTTTTAGGTTCCATCTTATAAGGAGGACTGGACGCTAAATCTACTCCCGGAATAAGCTCGATTGTAAAATCTACCTATATCTCTTGAGGTAAGCTAGAAATATCATCAGGAAAACATCCTTGAAATGATCCACTACTGGAGGGAAATCATCTTGATGTAAACCCTGATCCTCCATGAATAGATTTTCAATATAGGTTGTTACTCTACCTAGCCTATGATGCTCCGGTCTAGCTCTACCAGCTTGGACATCCCACTCACCCTTATGTAGATAACTACTGCCCTCTGGTGATGTAAAAGATACCATGAAACAATGGTAGTCTATAAAATCATGATAGTGAACTAAACAATATATCCTGATAATGACATCAAAGCTTGTCATCTTGAGAATGAAGAGGTTCCATAAGAAAGGTTAACTACTTACCTCTAGGGGGTAGTCCATGCACTGGCGTATGCCCTCTATCCATACTCCTAATGGCATATCTAGCTTCATTACACAATGGTAATACTATATCTGAAGTTTGAGATTATCCATGATAGATACAGAGATAGAAGTGTTCTAATCACCCATATCAAATAAAGCAGATACTATAGTAGAGGCTACAAGAATAGTACCTCATAATGTAGATGGTCTCGTAGCATGATCCTTAGGTATTGCATGTAGTGCATGCAACTGACCTGATCCATGACCCTATTCAATAGATAGACTACCATGATAACAACTGAATAGTTGGCGCTGCTGGTGATCGGGGGTTTGGCTACTATGGCCACGACCTCCTTCTCATCCATACCTATCAGTGCTATTCTAACTCCCCACCTGACGCAGTGTAAAAGAACTCAATCCTGAAGGTGGGGTTGGTGCATATCCTTTTCCAATAAAAGATAGTGGAAAGGTACTATATAAAAACTGAATATTCCCCATATGTCCATAAGACCGGCACTCCTTTAGGTCTCTATCACACTGAGACATTGAGTTTCCCTATCATCCACACTAATGACACACTTTAGAACTGTCAAAATGGATACTCTGGTTGTCACTGCCCTGATGAGAAACTTTGAGAGAATGCTTCTGACCACCGAAAGTACTACTGTACTAACACGGTATTAGTCCTCTATGCTTGGAACTATTGATGTCCCTCAGGTTATTCTTAGTGATAAAATCCTGATTGACTATCATAAAAAATGTAGGTAGGAGAAAGACATTGACCTGTGTATGTATGGAATATTGGAGACCATCCTCGAAACGTCTAGCACGGGAAAGCTCATCTCCATCTAGGAGCAATGAAAAGAATTGTAAATACATGAAATGAACTATATATTACATGATTTAAATTAATCCCTGATCGAGATTCATTAACTCTCTATATTTTTCATCTCTTAGTGTCTGAGTAAAGAACTGATCATAGAAGGTTGTCTAGAAATCAGCCCATAACATGCCTTGATGACGGCCAGCCTTGGTAATTACATCCCACCAGTGCTAGGCAGAATCCCAAATCATGTATATGGAAAGCTTGACCATCCACCCTAGAGGAATCTTCAGATGCTCAAATATAGACAGGGTAGATTCTATCCAAGACTCAACAGCCTGTGGACTGTTATCCCCTGAAAAGGTTGTGAGGATGTTGCTACTGAAACTCACAAGTCGGATCATCCGTTGTTGATGCAAGTTGTAGAGCACCATGCATAGACTGCATCAGTCATTATAAACTATCACAAACTTGGGAATCAATGCCCAGATTAGGTATAGTATGTAGTGACTCAAGTGGTACTCTTTGAGGTAAGACTAGCAGCTTAGGGACCACCACATCTAGAGAATGATCGTCACCACCTTCCTGGCGAAGGACACGAGGATTCCATAGTGGTATTGGTCTACAAATTCCTATCACACACCTCAAAAGAGGCTTAGAATCATAAGATAGAATCACTAGCGGAATATGAATGAAAGAAAACTCACTACCCAAGGCATACTACCCCTAACTACCCACATATATAGCTAGGTATCAGTAAGTTCTCAATTATATGTTTCATGTCATTTTGTGGTTAATTTCTAGGTTCACTCATTTACATTTCATAAACATGACAAAGAAGGATAAGGATGTGCAACCAATTCATTTTATATTTCATGATTCACCTTATAATGTATATCCATTTCGGATGAATCAGTTCCTATACACCTATAACTGGAAACAGAACCCATTTATTTATAGCATAATGGCTTGACTCAGTAAATTACTCATCCCAACCCATGAGGTCCCATACACCTCATGAATTGAGACAAGAAATCACTCAATTGAAACCAAAATTAATATAAGTACAAGAAAACAATCACAAGATCACTCAACAATCACAAACATATCAATCAATGAGAAGTAGTGAAATTCACATATAAGGCATGGAAATATGAATGACATGTGAATTCTAGGTGCATGTAATGATGCATTAAACAATTCTTCTTGCCCTCATATCATCATGATAAGGATGAAATAAATCCTCAATCATAGTAATATTCAAAACACCACAGAACATGTGCTTTACATAACGGTGAAATAATATCAATTGTAATAGGCAAAATAGATAGTCAATTACATTTTGGGTAACATAGCTTTTAGCCCGAACATGGGTTCTTGATGACCAATCATGGCTTGTGACCAAGCCCCAAGCCTTCCAAATATCTAATCTATTATTTCCAAACAGTAAGGAAAAAAATAAACACCTCTAATACTACAACGTGACATCTCGAAACCAGATTCCACTTAAAGGGTTCCCCAAGCCTATTGGGCCAGATGGCCTCAAGCACATATCCCCGAATGCTAGAGACTGTCGACCAGTATTGAGGGACTAAGGTGTGTCCGTGGTGAGACTATTCCCTCATTACCAAAGTGTAGCATAGTGAGTGAGAGTAAATATAGGTAAATATCATAAGAAATATATGTAAATAGAATTCATAGTGGAAAAATAGAGACAACAAGAATAATAACTAAAACAACTGTAATAAAATTAAACAATACAACAAAAAATGATGATACATCATGTTCTAGAAAACTAGAAAACATGGATACAAGATGGTTGTAATAACATGTTCCAGAATAGTATAAAGGAAATAAAAGACTATCCCAAGCATCTTGAGTTCCAACTTGGTCCTCTATTATCATGATCCATACTAAACAGCAAGCAATCAAGTGTTTGAAGTTGTATGCTTCCCTTTTTCAACACCTGAAACCATGTAATCTACTCCGGGTCCCAAACGGCACTCGGAGAGGGTGTGGACAACCACCAATAGAGTCTATAACATCTATCATGTGTAATGGGAATGTAATAGTGTAGATACTAGAATATATAAAGTAAGGCAGTAGAATGTAACTAAATACCCAAGTACCTTCTTCGTCCCTTGTCTGGTGTCTGAACATCTTAAAAATTCATTCTTTCATTATGACCAATTTTATGTTGATTGGTCTCGTGAGGTAGAGCTAACACTGACATCACCTTCTGATAGAATAAATATTGATGTTTCCAAGATGTAACAAATCAACCATGATCAATGATATTTAATAGTGCAGTCCCAAGGTGATAACCAAGGCGATGTGGACCTCATGGATCACCAACTCAGTATTAAATATAGTCTGGATTGGGGTAAGAGTGTAATCAAAAGATCATAATCCAATGCATTCTGCAATGAGGTGCCTACTGTGTCCAAGGTGATCATCCAAGGTAAAATTGGGCTAATAAGTGACTAGGCCTGGTGGGATTTAAGCATGGAACCTACTTGTCAATGATGGATCCAAGGAGTGTGTCCACTACATCTAGTAATGATATTTAAGGGATCCCAAGAGTGTATCCCTAGAATCCTATAAAGATATTGAATGGATCCAAGTAGTGTATACCTAGAATCATATAGTACTACATGAGTGATCTTACTATACCATACAGGTCATCCAAGAATAGATAGGGATTGGGATATAGGTGTGTCTCAACCTAAGAAAGTCATATCCTTAAATCTAAATGGGGTTACCAAGTGCCCATGGCATTCTCTGATAAAAATACAAGTGGAGATCCAGTAAGGACATTTCTATTTGATTATGAAGTCATGTAATATTTCATTTGGTTTAAGCATGTCATTTCATTAGTGTGATAAGGGCATGTAGCATGAAACCTTTTTTATCAAGTGATTTGGTTCAATCCATGCCTTTCATTATTGTGACAAGTCCAAGTAGCATGAAATAATTCATTTTATCTATCTAAGGCATATTCCATAATTTAAGGTTCATTCTACTACATTCCATTCATGTGGAAATGGGTGCTATATATATATAACCAATTAATCATTCACATTTAATTATCAATTTGAAGCAGTTACCTTAGTCGGGTCAAGTGGTACACAACATGGTACTTTCAATTATGTAATTCACAATATAAATAATTCCATTTAATATAGGAATGCTTACCCTTAGAGTGGTCAATCCATGGCACACCTTAATGGTGGTGAAAACATGTAAAAACAGTAAACCACAACTATGTCATAACCTTCAACATGGTAAGGATGGAGTCCTTACCATTACGGTTGTGTGCCAACCATGCGAGGTGGCTCTATCCAAAAAAACACAATCTACACATTTTTTCAAACTATGTGGAATTCCTACATGGTTTACTCTAAACTGTACTTCAAGCCTTTTTTTCCAAAAAGATGGGTTTTGGGCTCTGAAAATTCCCTAGACACCCCTGAGACCTTTTCTAGCCCCTTATTCATCCATATTAGGTCCAAATAAAAGATTCAAAATGAAATTCACAGGATCCATACCTAAGAGAAAAAATGGGTTCTTATACTGCCCAAATTTTCTTTTTGTAATGATTGATAATTAATGTGAAATTTTACATGAAGATAAAGTCCATAATCAATGGAATTGAATAAAAAAGGACAAGGGATAGAAAATCAGAAAAAATTACAAGATCATCACATATTATTTATAATTAATTTAATTAATAAAGATATAACTTGTGGGAAGTATTTCTTTGTTGTTGGGTCTAACAATATATCTATATTGTACAGTTGTTTCATTGTAGGAATCAAGAAAAGATTCCCTCTAGTAGTGATCCACATGTGTTCCAAAAATCTTTGATCATTATAGTAGGAATCTTCAGGTTCTAGCATTGTAGATCTTATCACTTGTTTCATCCGTCTTTGATCATCATGAGAATCACTTTCAAAGTGTTCTACATAACCTCTCTAGACTCAAGAATGAGAGATATAGGAAGATTGATCTTTATTCTTTGGAGCATTCTTAGAGAGGGAGATATCTAGGGATTGAGAGGATTATCTCCTACTGTTTTTGTGCACAACACAAATGAAATTGGCTCTCTTGAAAAATAATATAATTAGTTAAAATACTGCTAGGGTTTAGAAATAAGTATTTTCACAAGTTCCCTTAAATGATTATTTATTCCCTGAGGAAACCCATGTCAATAATAATAATAATATTTTTATTTCTTATCATGAATTTAACTTGAGAATTAAAATTAAATATTATGTATTCAAATAATATTCAATACATATTATTTCTCATTGGACCACAAACTCAGTTCGTCATTCCTCCACAATATTTATCGGTCCTTGAATAATAACTATTTATTTAACAAATAAATATCAATGTATTATTCACCAATAAATAAATAAATAATATATTCACTAAATATCAAATAAATATTTCTCAAATATTCAACTCACATAATATTCTCTCGAATAAAATGTGACGGAATATTTATGGTCAAGAAAAAATGAATAATTATTTAACCACATGAGAGAATAATATTTATTCAACTTATTAAATAATTAATAATATATTATTAATTAACTGAGATTATAGATACACTTAGTGTGTGGACCTCTATGCCTTTTTATTAGTGACATAAGGGGTAGCATCTTAAAGTACAAGGTTGGCATCTAGTAATATTCCTGGTCTCTCATAAGGAAAGAAGTTCGTGTCTTAATGACCGAATACCTCATACGAATTCTCACTCTGTAATATAATACTTTTATCATGATATCTCTAAGCAATCAAGTTGCATGAGGGTGCCATCAACCAATGTGCTTGATATCTCTTTCTATGATTTTCTAGAAATAAAATTTCCCTCTAGAACTTCATGGCCATAGATTTATTTAGGAAATACCATTTCAATCAAAGGGATTGAGATATCAACTTCCATTAAACAATAAAATGGGAAAACCCTTTCTCGCATTATTTATTATTGCAATATTACTCGTGATGCACCAAATGTATACTACCTCGCCGCAAAAAAATGTCATCATATATCTAATCAATATATCAAAATATTTGACTTACAATATTCATTGTTAATAATCTTAAATTCTAAGGATCAATACACACATTCGTAGATAGAAACATCCAATGGTACATGTGAATGTTGATTTCCTACCGGTGGGTCTCATTCTCATAATATCCTACACTGGATATTACCATGGGCATACACCATGAGAAGGTTCCTCAAAATCCTATGAGTCTCCACCCCTGATATCCCATATTATTTGTGTTCCTAAAATAATATTATCTGGCTATAGCACTTATATTTAAGAATAGTGACCTAGCACTTTTAGGTTCTCATCATCACGGGGAACTGTTATGACCTTTTAGTGTGACAGTTACTTTTAAGACATTATTAGATACTATGTTACACAAAAGAACAATCATGGTGTGATAATGAGTTTATTAATATTCAAAACTATGAATAAAGGTTATCATAAGGTACACAAACTTTGGTTCTAGGGCACCATCTCCAACATTTATCCATGCTAAAAAGAACTGAAAAAGATCTAATATTAATAATTTATTTATATTATTATATATTTTTATAGAATTATATGTATAATAAATATATATTTATTTATTTATTTATTTATATTTATAATTATAAGTAAATATTTTTATAAATATTTCTATATATTTATAAATATATTTGTTTATAATTATAAATATATTTATATATTTATATAATTATATATATATATATATTTATTTATTTATTTATTTATTTATAAATATATATATTTACAAAATTATAATAAATATATTTATTATAATTTTATAAATAAATATATATATATATATATATATTAATTTATTTATTTATAATAATTATAATAAATAAATATATTTAAAAATATTTTTATTTAATTATAGACATAGTTATATAGTTAATTAAATTTATATAATTATACCTCTTGGTCTACACCACTTTAGTATATTTATATATTTATATATTTATATATTTATATATTTATATATATTTATATTTATATATATTTATATTTATATATATTTATATTTATATATATTTATATTTATATTGATATATAAATATATATAATTATAAATATAATAACTATGTTTATTATTTAAATATATTAATTATAATTTTATAATTATAAATATATTTATTTATTTAAAATTATAATTATAAATAAATATATTTAAAAGTATTTATATATAATTATTAATACGAAAAATGGTGCAGACCATGGGTTATCTGCCCATGATCTCAAAATTTATTCAACAAAAATAAAGTAGCAAACAAGATGTTGGAGGAAAACAAAAACTAGTGAACATATATTGCTAAAAAAGCCAAACACATCTAGAGATAGGGGAATCAGTGGGGGTGACAACCTCCACTTCTGCCTTGCGGATGTTGTCCTATCCTTCACATCTTAGGTTGTTTCCATGACTCATCACCCGCATTATCCTCTAGTGGATCAGATCACACCGATGCTTTCTAGACATAGCTTCCTACACCAATAATTTTAGAACCATGCGTGCACAGAAGAATTCCTTGTTGTTTGATCTATTAAGAATGTCAATAAAAATTAAGTTATTGTTTCTAGATTCATGCACTTCATTAATAGGATTAACCACCCTATGCTCCACTAGAGGAACTGCAACTACCTCCTGGGAATCAGCACCAGCCTCGATTATTGGTAGGGGAGAGTCAACCAGCATCCCTTTCCTATTTTTAGAATAACACTTCTCCTACCAAAATTGAGAATCAGATTACATTTAGGATTCATTTTCCAAATTAGACTCGTTAAGTTGGTCTTCATTGGTTTGAATTCCTTCCACAATAACATCACGAAAGGATGTAATATCATTCCCATTACCAATTTTGGAGCCTTCTTTGTGTGCAGAGCCAGATGGAGAAGGATCCTTCTCCATGGTAGAGAATCCAACTGGTCTGTCAATGCCTACAAATTTCTGAAGATCCCCTATTTTCTCCTGCTCTTGACCAGAAAGAACCAAGTGTTCCTACACCTATATCTTCAGCAGCTAGTCAGGGGGCTTAATCCTTTACTCCTTAGAGATCGCCTGGGTCTCCAAGGTTTTACCGCCATCGAGGTTCCATGATATCTATTTCCATGGGTAGAAGATCCCACTTTCATTTAAATTTTTCTCACAGTCCTATAATTAGAAACATCATGCCCCACCAACCTGCAACAATTATAGAATGCATGGATCAATTTATAGGAAAACTCAACATCAAATTTCTCACCATTGACCCCCAATGTGGCAAAATCAGGTAGATTATTCAGCAAGGCTACATCAACTAAAACTATAGAAAAACAACCAAATTTTCCATGTAATGTATTCTCACCCATATTCATAGGGACTCCAATTGAGGAGACTATGACATTAAAAATTAAAGGATTCTAGAATACCTAGCTTAAACCGTGAATTTTAACCCAAATCTGAGCATTTGAGCACTTCTTCTGGTAGGGGTTAAAGATTTAATCCCAGGAAGACAGTCTAAAGCTTCATGGGTTAAGGTAATAAAACCCATTTCTCCTTTCCCTAGACCATTCACTTGCAGAAGAGAAGATAATATAAAAATAACCTCATCCAATAAGGACAATCCTCCAGTCTGAGAAACCCCAAATTTGACAGTCTGAGTTTTAAATCCTCAGTGTTCAATGGTTTTCCACCCTTAGAGAGTATTATCCAATCAAAAAGGGAAAATTATAGACCTCAAGTCCCTCCTTAACCACCATAGGGTGAGAAATTACAGTGAATTTTCCATCATCAGATCTGGAAATGCAGGAGTCCCACAGCCAAGGGGAACCAAACTCCATGGACGAATCTACAACATTACAAAAAGAGACACGCTTATTTAAATTCAACTAAGAACCTCACAATTTTTTTGCATAATCTTCAAAACCCTTATTGATGGACGATACAACAAGGCGCGCTGTTGTTTTACTTGTATTGATCCATCCATGAATCCCATGTTCTGGTAAAGCGATTGGAACCTGAGTCTCGTCGTAGCAAACACCTGCATTGCCAGGATTCACCGATACAACAGATCCAAGGTCCCCTTCCGCCTCACGGTCACCACAAACACTAGTGCCATTCCACTTCACAACAAGGTTTACCGGCATAGTAAGATTCGATTCCGATAAGACCCCCAGAGTGGCCAGATCCCAATCATCCCTCACGTCACAGTCAACGTGATTTCCAAGTTCCTCCAGCTCGCAGTCGCCGCAGCTTCGAAGACCTCCTTCCGCCATCTTCAATAATTAAAAATATATAATTATAAATATAATAAATATATTTATTATTTAAATATATTTATTATAATTTTATAATTATTTAAATTTTTATGAATTTATTTATAATTTTTAATTTTAAATGAATATATTTATAAAGTATTTATATATAAGTATAAATATATCTATATAAATAAATATATTTTTTAATATATAATGATAAATATAATAATTATATTTATTATTATTTTATTATTATTTAAATATATTTATTTATTTATTTATTTATAATTTCATAAATAATTTTTAAAAAATATATTTTTGTTATAATTGTATAATTAAATATTTAAATTACAAAATTATTTAAAAAATATTTTAAATAGGTTAATTATATAAATTTTAAACATATTTTAAATGTTAGAACTTAATAAATAAAAATGAATAAATATTATTCATATAAATTACAAACATATTGAAAATATTACATGTATAGTAAATGAATATATGTATAAATATATATTACAAAATGATTAAATATATTTTTAACATTATTAGTTAATGTATGATAATAAATGGATAAATTAAAATAAATAGATTAAAAAATATTAAAAGGTTAATTTGTAATATTTGCATGAATTACAATCATCCATGTGTACACATACACATCTACACACATGTATATACACACATACACATACATACCTGCAGTTATACATGTATATATATTTTAAATTATTAAATATAACTATATATATAAGTATATTTATTTATATATTATATAATTGTTTAAATAAAGTATAAATATATTATATTTATTTTAAATATATACACATTTTGTAATCAATGTATATAAATAAACTATTAACTCATTTGACTCATATAAATTTGATAATTTTTTATATATATAATTATTTACAAATATATAAATATATATCTATATTTATAATTGTAAATAAATATATTTTTAAATATTTTTATATAATTATACCTCATGGTCCACACCTCTTTAGTATATTTATATAATTATATACATTTATATCAATATATAAATAAATATTTTTGAAAAAATATTCTTGTAGCTAGAAAAGTGAATATCATTAATGAGTTGGGAATCACAGAACGATTGTTTCCATTAAACTATCTTGGTGTTCCTATGTTTTTGGTAATGCCACGTGTCGTTCATTTTTCTCACATTATAAGGCAGATTAGAAACTAATTGGCTTCTTGGAAAGGCAAGACTCTTTCGATGGCAGGTAGGGTCAGCCTTGTGAAATCTATTATTATTCCAAAAAAATTATTATTTTATTGTTTACAAATGGCATGTTGTACTTATCAAGAAGATCAACACCTCTTTCAAAAACATTGTTTGGAATAGAAGCATTCTTCAGTGAGAATTTACTATAATTCTTTGGACCCAATGTTGTCAACCAAATGATTATGGAGTTCATGGTATCAAAAATATCTACAAATTTAATCCATATTTACATTCCAACATCATGTGGAGGTTTGTTGATGTGAAATTGGAGCGTCTTACTTTTCTAAGGTATAGATTATTGAGCATACTCAAAGATGGAAATTTAAATTACATAGACTCTTCCATATGGCCTACCCTCAAGGATTTCTATGCTATCATTTTAGTGAACTCTCACTGGTTGGCCAATATCAAATCTTCTTTGAATTTCTAGTCAAACAATTTGATAGGTACACCTCTTCTTAACTTGGTTAACACTTCTAGTCCATCATCTGACATAAATTTGTTTATCAAAGAGAAGATGGAGACATCCTTGTGGTCAGTATGGATGTGTTTCTCATCACAGCATGAACACCAAATCTCGAGCTTGATTTCTTCATGTCGTCTCCTTATTGTTTTGTATTTTAGTGTTTGATTTCTTGCATGTTACTTCCCCCCTTTACCACTTTTATTCAATAAGAGAGGCCCTTGAGCCTCAACCATTTCCAAAAAAAGGGTCATGTATTATAAAATTCCAACTTCTTATTTTCTGAAATCTATTGGAATCAAATTTTGTTTGAGATGTGACCTATGTAACCAACATAGGGATGACATTGATCATTTATTCCTTAGCTGTGTCACTGCTGATTATCTGTGGAAATTAATTGCTACTTTATTTGAAGATGAAATTCCACATGCATCCAGTATAAAAGATATTCTCATGGCCTATATCAAGCTGCCTCTCTCAAAGAAACTTTTGAACCTATTTTTGGGGGCATTCTTGGAAATTATTCGTGTTCTATGGGCCAGATGGAATAAGCATCTTGATGAGTGTATTTCATGCATAAATTTTATGGTATTTTAAGGTATTGATTTGTTTATTTAATTGAATATTATTTAAAATTTCTGAATGATTAGATTTGTTTTATATTTTATGGAATGATAAAAAAATGAAAAAGGAATGAAAAGAGGTGAATTTTGGAGAAAAAAGACACTTTGCACCGCAAGAAAAAAAAAGCAGAATGACACCAGAATTTTAAGGTGGAGAAAACTGGAAAACTTGAAAAAAAATATACCATTTACATGTTGTGTATATCATTACACGGTTTGAGATTCAAATGGATTTTTTCAACTCATAAAAATTCTTCAAAAGGTTACACGCTATGAAAATCCATTACACGTCTTGTACACACAATACATGTCATGAAAGTATGAGATAGAAAGGATATGGAAAACCTACTACTGACATGGATTATATGCCATGAAACTCCATTACACATCGTGATAGTTACGGGAAATAGAGAAAAATAGATATTCATTAGATCTACTACATGGACTGGGGTTTGACCAAAAGGATTATAAATTCACCAATCGCCCATGTCTTGTAGGGGGATTGGTGATGAAAGGAGACACCCAAACACCTTCCAGATATAGGCACATCCATAGAGCCTTGTTGTTTCCACTTTCTATAGGTGTTTTCTTTATTATTTTTATGCACCCGCTCATGGTTATCATGAGGGGTGATTTCTTTAGGTTCTGACATGCGTGATTAAAGGGGATTTATTGTATGGGTTATTTTATTTTTATTGAAATTCTTGTTGAAATTTCATATTGATTCTTCATTTATTCTATTTTTTGATTATTATTTCATGACCATTGTGATTGGGGTTGGGGAATGAGTTTTATTTATTTATTTTATTGAGAATGACCAATTCTTGAGTAGATTGAATACCTTATTTTACTGTGATGTCTAGGGTTTAGAATTCCTCCATGACTATTGGGTTTGTCTTTATCCTATGTTTAAATTAGGTTTTGGGTTAACCATCCTTTGCAATCTGAATTACTTAGCCATTAGAAAATGATATTTTTGGATGGAGAGAATTCATCATGATCATTGGACTCTCTATGACCTAATTCCAACAACTACATGATTTTTAGTTAATTATTTCACACCTTTTCAACCCATGAACCATGATTTATTATTGACTGATCCCCATTTTATATTTTCTTCTCCAACATTCTTCAATAATCCAATTCTCAATAGTTTAGATTCAAATTCTTTAAATCAAAATTAGTTTAGGTTTATTTTATTTAATTAATAATTTCTCCAACCCTGTCTATGTGGGTTCAACCTTGGACTTACATATCCTATTTTTTCCTTTAGTTTAGCGATTTTTTTGTCTTGTGTTTATAAATTTCTAAATTTGGTAACCCTTTGGGAATTAATGATGCCTCAAGTGGCTATCATGTATAATGACTACTAAGGAGAATTTTTCCTTCCAACTGGATAATATGGTGTAGCTACTTGATGAAGTTAGAATAAAGAAAAATCAAACCTATGAGTGCCTACAACCATACCCAAGCATTTATTTTACCGAACTGCATATCCTAGATCCAGAATTCTATAAGAATAATCACAATCAAAGAAGCATGGACAAGGAAGAAGAGTTAATTATAACTTCCATCGATGATTTTGATCCTAAACATGATGCACTTGATTTTTAAGGTATTGAAGATGATAAAGATGTTGAACTTGATGTCGAATTTGAATGGTTTCAATCAAAGTTTAGCAAACAACAACAAGAAGAATAAATAGAATAAAAACCTTGGCTGTTGAGATTCTGAAAAGCTTCCTCAAAAAACTAGGACCATAGCTGATGGAATAAAAAGAAGAGGAAGAGGATATGATGGCTTCCAAATTCATCACAAATTTTTTAGAAGATCTATGTGTGTTGTTAGAAGAAGAAGGAGAACCAAATCCACCCTGCACTGACTACCCAAAGGAACAAAATGAAATAGAAAAAAAAAATTGAGGAGCTATCCATAGAAAGGCGAGCATTGAAGAAACTCAATACATGAAATCAACAATTAAAGAATAATAATTTTACTATATCTGGAAAAATGTTGAAATTATATTGATTATACTCTTCTTATTTAGACTCAGGTCACCACCTCTGAGTTCCATTATAATTTTATTGAGGATAAATCAAGCTAATCTAGGAGGATTTCAAAAACAATATTGGGTAAATATGATATGGTTAACCATATTCCACACTCTAATCATCTAACTCAGGTATGGCTGAGTTAAACGACCATTATAAAGAGAAGCTTCTAGGAGGAAACCCAACTTTTATCACTTTCATAGGATTTAATTTTATATTAATATTAAATTTCAATTACCCATTTATTTTTTAGAATATTATAAGGGCCTGTACTTTTACTTTTTTAAATTAATTTTTAGGTCCATCAAAGGCACAAGCAGCAGCAGTAGGTGGAAGGAAGAGAAGTTTCTAGACCAATTATAGATCATGAACATCATTCATGTTATGAAGTCAAAATACAGGTTGTGTAATAATTTAAACATCATGAATATGGTGCAGGCAGTACCTGCGCAGCCGACTTCAAAGAATAAATTTGAAAGTGGGGTAAGCTTTTCAATTATATAATTTTCTATTGTATTCCCAACATTTAATTGATTATAGATTTAACTACCAATTGGATTCCCCACATTTGATTCATTATTTAATCAGCTGAACTAGGAGACATAAAATTGATAGGATAAATATCATGCCATTAATTTTAAATTTCTTTGTCAGTAAATTTGAATGAGAAAATTGGAGAAACGAATTAGTAGATATAGTCATGTGGATTAGGATTTGAAAAATCATTATTTAAGGGAAGATATTAATCATTGTAAATGAAATTTTTCTGAGATTTTTCCATGTTTTGAATTTATGATATTTTCATTCATTGATTTAATTATTCATATTAATTATCATGAGTGATTATCCCAACCATTCATCTCATTCCTAATACATCCACTGAGCCAACATTTTCCATTCTTTCTATAGTATATTTCTTGAGAAACTTGGGAATGATTTCTTCTAGAGAATTCTTTTCATATTATCGAAGCAATGACTCAACAGAATCATGTTTAAAATTATTAACGAATTCTTTTTTATCCCTTATCCTATGACCCGCCTTGCATTAATACTTTTTATGCTTGTAGAAACCATGAACATCCTTTTTAGTAAATGACCCATGTTACAAGCCTCTTTAATCCATTCTAACCTTCCTCTAAATTTTTTTCCTAATATTTAAAATAATAAGTGTGGGGGACGAAATTTATAGGGTATACCGGGATATACTTCATTGTGGATATTTTTATATAAGATTTTATATTGTGATCTTGTAGATTCCCTGACATCTTTTATATTATTATATTATTCACCTCACTTACAAAAAAATATTTAAAAATGAAAAAAAAAGAGAATAGAAATTTTAAAAAAAAATGGGGTTGTGTTTGGGAGGATCAAAAATCATCATTTTCCAAATTGATGATCTTCTGATCGTATGTGGTTAGGTGGTGAATGTGATATTTCTCCTAATCATAGATTTTGAAAAAGAAAAAAATATAAATGAAATAAAGATTAAGAGAGGTTAATTCATTCATTTCTCTTACTTTTGTCATGAGCCCACTTTGAGATTTTTGGAGGAAGAAAAAGATGGAATTTGTAAAGGGAGTCATTTATTGAGATTATCTTTTGATATCATGCATTACAATTTAGAGTCAAACATCCTTTTTTAGCCTTATTTTTTTTCATCATTTACCTACCTAACCTAAAGCCCCAGATTCATTTGATCCTTAATGGTGAAGCCCTTGTGATTAATTGTGATCTTTATCTTTAAGTGGTGGATATGTCATATGCCTTGAAAGCCTATGATAAGTGACATGTTTTTGAGGTATGTTCTGAATTATATTTTCATTGATAGCCTGATAATGAGAAGAAAAAATTATGTAAGGTAAATTACAGATGAAATAAATATTAATAATGAATTGAAAAATTAAAATGGATTATTGGAAAGACTTGTTATTTCAAATAAAAAAAAGTAAAATACTTGGTTGATTTGTTTATTTGAAAAGTGAGGCATTGATAAATTTTCTACATGTGGTGCTTGAACAATAAATTTTCCAATTTCATCAATTGCTTTTGTTGAAATCGAATTTTGAAGCATGGTAAGGTGAGATTCCTTTCACTACTACAAAACACGCATTTAACAGCACTGGTATTTATCAGTGCTAGAAAAAAGCACCAATAAATGGCATCTTTATCAGCTATAAAGAAAGAACAAATAAATTTAACAATTTATCAGTGCTTTATCTTTAGCACTGATAAAGGGTGTCATTTATCAGGGTTTTATTTTTAATGCTAATAAAGGATGCTCTTTATCAGCACTTTATTTTTAGCACTCATTAAGGGTACTCTTTATCAGTGCTATATTTTTAGCGCTCATAAAGGAGTCCTTTTTCAGCACGCTTTTAGCATTGATAAAGGTCCTAATAAATAAAAATAAAAAATAATTTTATTAAAAAAATATTTCAGATTTTATTAATTAAATAATTATTGATAAAAATGTATAAATTGATTATATAAATTATAAATGCTAATAAATAGTATGTATTAAATATATAGATATGCAAAATGAAAATTAAACAAAATAAAATTAAAAATAAGTAAATTGAGAAAAATATTAAACATTTTATTAATTATATGATTATTAATAATGTTAATTAATAGTATATATTAAATATATAGATATATATTAATTAATATAAATAATATTTATATATTAAAAAATATTTATGCACTATATTTAGTGAATGATGGTTTATAATTAAAAATTTACATGAACTCAAAATAATGACTAATTTCCTAGAGTAATCAACTTATAATTGAATTTTGCTTTATTTTCAATTTAACATGGATCGAATGTGTGTTATATTAATTTCACATACACACAATTAATGCATTTTTGTATACAATACACAGACACAAAACTTATACATTTTTTTAGTATTATTAAAGTGATCTTATTTTTAATTTATTCAATTTCACTCATTTTTAACACACATGCACTTAAAATTAAATATTCATTAATATTTTTAAAGGAATATCTGTAAAAAAATATTTATAAATAAATATCTTAAAATAAATATATTAAAAAATGTACATACTATATTTATAAGTATAAATAAGTAAATATTTTTTAAATTATTTATATAATTATAAATAAATAGTTATATATATTAAAATAATTATATAAATTAAAATAATTATAAATATATATATTTATTTATTTATTTATTTAAATAATTATTAAATTTATAATAAATTTAAATAAATAATGAATATATTTACTATATTTATGTTTATATTTATTTATTAAATATATATATATATAATGATATAAATATTCGTTTTTAAAAATAATTATATAACTATAAATAAATAATTATATATTTAAATAATTTTAAAATTATAATAAATATATTTAAATAAGGAATATATTTGCTATATTTATATTTATATATATTGATTATGTATATATATATATATTTACCAATTTTTTATTTATAATTATAATTATAAATCCTTTATCAGTGCTTAACTAATAAGCATTGATAAATATGAGAATTTATCAGCACTAAAGCTTTAGCATTGATAAATATAGATTTTATCACTAATTTTTTAGAACTGATAAAAACCTACCTTTATCGATGGTAAAAAGTCACTGATAAATATTCCTTTTATCAATGCTTAAATAATAAGATCAGCTAATAAAAGTTTCCCGATCTAATTAAAAGAACCTAACATGTTGTAAACCCATCGCGATATCAAGAAAAAAAAATTGTTGTGAAACCTTTGAGGGTGATTCTCGTTCATTCTCCCCTTCCTCCAACCCTGGTTTTCTCCCACCTTTACCTCAATCACTTCATCCTATAGTCCATGATATGTTCAATTGTGTTCTGAATCTTTCGATCTCGACGTCATAGTACAACACAATATCAGATCTTCTTAATCTCACCTTGATTGTGCGGTTTAAGCATTGTCTCCCTTCAGTGGACACCTTTTATAGGTTAATCTTCGAGTCTTGGGGGTTGCAAGATCAAGCAATGGTATGTCTGCTCAAAAAAAGTAACATCATGATTTGGTTTGCTTCGGAGGAAGATATGGTTAGGGCTTGGTCCAGTACCCCCCCCCCCCCAATAGCGGAACGACTTCCAATTCTATATCTTCAGGTGGTCATATGACTTTCATATGAAGTGAAACATTCCAACAATAGTGATTTGAGTTAGTTTCCCCACGCTCCCTTTACCATTTCAAAATCCAGTGATTATGCACATGGTAGGGAATCTAGTTGCTAGATATTTATGTTCTGATAGTAGAACCAAATCAATTTCTCACCCTATTTCTCCCCATATTTGTGTGGAAGTTGATGTCTCGAGAGTGCCTACGGATTATATTTGGATTACATTGGGGGAAGAATTTTGATGCAAGTAGGTTGTGTGGTTTGAATCATGGGTTGATTTCTGCGGTTCCTGTAAGAAATTGGGTCATTTTACATCTTTTTATATGCGAGGGACCAAGAACTGTGAACAAAAGTAGGTTGCAGTTTCTAGAGATAACGACAAGGGCTTCAAGCTTGATATTGGTGAAGGGTCAATGGGGCAGAGTTAGTTGGATGTTTCTACTAACCCAAGAAATGCAGAGGCTATTCAATGCAAGTCTTAGGGGGCGCATCTCCTCGGTGAATAGAAGTTATCAAATTCACTATATTAGAAATTATTTGTATGTATTCATCGTTTTAGGTCTATATATACTTTTTAGGTCTATATATACATTTAATTAACATAAATATAATTTATATTTAAATAACTAATAAAATTTTGTAAACTCGTGTTACTTTCAAAATAATAAAATTAGGTAACTATATATACATTTTTTTGAAAAAATTAAACTTTCCAAAATTTAAATAATTATATTTTATACAAAATTACCTAGAATAATAATTATTTATTATTAATATAATTTTTTTAGTTTCATTAGAAAAATATTTATATGTATATATATTGAATAATAATTATTTATAATTAATATAATTTAAAAATTATTATCAATGTAGTTGAAATGGAGATGTAGCGAGAATGGCTCAACTTATGGCTTGAATATGACTCTACCACTATTATGCAAGCTATCATAAAATGGTATTATTCATCTTGTATGGAAGCTGACTGCTTAATGGATGAAATGCATGGATTATTTCGTATCCATGAATTTTATCATCACACAAACATATTGTGAGGCAAATGTTTTGGACAATGGACTAGAAAAAAAAGGGGTAGATGCTTCGAAATTGTCTTGGATCAATGATGTACCATATAAGCTCTCTTCTTTCATTCAAAGTGACAGTTGTAAAATTTCTTCTTTCAGACTTATGTAATATTAATTTTATTCAATAAAGGAGACATTTCCTTTTAGGGAAAACTCTCATTCAATCAATAAATATAAATATATGATTATAAATATAATAACTGCATTAATTATTAAAATACATTTATTATAATTTTATAATTATTAAAATATATATTTATCTAAAATAATAATTACAAATAAATATATTGAAAAAGTATTTATATATAATTATAAATATAATAAGTGTATTTATTAATTTAAATATATTTATTATAATTTTATAATTATTTAAATATGTATTTATTTATCTGTAATTATAATTATAAGTAAATATATTTAAAAAGTATTTATATATAATTATGAATATATATATATATAATTATAAATATAATAAATATATTTATTATTTAAATATATTTATTATAGTTTTATAATTATTTAAATATTTATTTATTTATTTTTAACTATAAATACTATTTTAACATATATATATATATATATAATTGTATAATTAAATATTGAAATTACAATATTATTAAAAATTCATTTAAATACTTTAATTATATGAATTTCAAAAATATTTTAAATGTTGAAACATAATAAATAAAAATTAATAAATATTATTTATATAAATTAAAAACATACTGAAAATATTCCATGTTTAGTAAATAAATATATGTATAAATAAATATTAAAAAATGATTAAATATATTTTTAACATTATTAATGAATGTGTGATAATAAATGAATAAATTTAATAAAATAAATTACAAAAATATTAAAAAGTAAATTCATAACATTTACACGAATTACAAACATCCATATTTACATATAAATATTTACACACACATATACATTTTATACCCAAATTTTGTGAGGTTTCTCCCATCCTTGCACTCTAGAAATTCAAACCCTCACCATAAATCGTCAAAAAAATCATCATTATATTTCATGAGTCTATTCGCAGGTGCCTAGGACCTCCCCCACGCCAGCACTGGACCCGAAGAAGGACCAGGACAGGCCACACCTCCTTCTCAGAAGTCCACCCTAGCCTCGCCACCCAAACCCTATTCTCCCGCCGCCATGGACGGCAGACAAATCACCCTTTCTGCACCCTGCCTCCATCTCGCGCACCCTTCTTTTACACTGTGTTTGGTAAGATTTTAGTAAAAGAAAATAAATGATTTGATAGTTTACAAAAGAAAATAAAAGAAATGAAATGATTTTGATTTTTATCCTTCTGTTTGGATCAATAACTTAGTAAAAGAAAAGAAATGATTTAGATTTCTCTCCATCATGTTTGGTGACAATTTTTAAAAGAAAATAAATGAAACGGTTTTGATGCAAATGAAACAAATAACCTTTGTTAAAAAATTATATATACCCACAAGATTAAAAGGCATAATTTCCCAATATAAAAAACAACCATAGATTAAATCTCCACAGACACCACATCTGCCACCATGTCAACAATTTATGTTAAATGGCACATATAACCTTTTAAAAAATGTATTTTTATTATATTTTTTATAGAAAAACAAAAAATAATAATTTTTTTTAATCAATCATTTCTTTCGTATCATCAAAATAAGGTAAACATTAAACTACGAACATATGTTTATAAAAATTTTAAAATTTTAAAAAAATAATTAAAGATAATCAAATTTATTTATATATTTTATTAATTCAAAATTATTAATTCAAGGTAATAAAAATTATCAATTCAAAATTATCAATTCAAAGTAATTACTAATTCAAAATAGTTATTAATTCAAAATATTAATTAATTAAAAATTATTTATAAAATATTTATATAAACTATTAATTCAGGATAATAATAATTAATTATAATAAAAAATTTCTATAATTAGAATTATTTATAAATTATTTATGATTATTTATACACATAATTAGTTATAATCAAAATTATTTGTATACACATTATCAAAAAAAATATTTAATTGTTAATATTATTTATAAATTATGTTGGACATCGAAAAATTATTATTTACAAATTACGTTGAAGAAAATTTATTCATTTATTTATAAATTACTCATACATGAACTATTTAATTATTCACGAAATAGTTATTCATTTATTTATAAATTATTCATTATAAATAATAGGTATAATTTTGGGAATTTAAAAAATATTGAAAAAGCGAAGGATGATTTCCGTCAAAATCATCTCGATTTTGGGATGATTCCAAAACCAACGAAATCATAGACAGGGGAGAAATATGTTTCTCCCTGTTTCCGCACGTTGCATTTCTCTCACTACTTTCAAAATATCCAAATGGAAGAAATCAGTTCCAATCGTCTCGTGTCATTTCTTTTCTTCCCAAACGAGCGCTACCAAACGAGGGCTTAGGGGTAACTACGGAGGACCATCATGCTATCACTGGATTCCATAGTCCTAAAGTTCCATGACATCTCTGCTATCAAGTTTGGAAATTTCACCCTCAAATACGGCCTACTCTCTCTCATCTATGTCGATCTCTGCCTCGTCGTCTCTCCCCCTTCCTTCCTCTCTGAGATCTACCACACCTTTATCTCCCCCCCCCCTTCACCTCCTACGTTCTCCTCTACAGCGTCCCCTACACAGCCCTTCCCATAACCTTAGTTTCCTCTGTCTCCTTATCCATTCCCATGGTCATGCGGCGCAAGGAGGTCAAAACCTACAGCACCTCCAAGTTCATCGAAGGTGACTTCCAGGCCAACCAAACCTATCTCATCATTGAGGATCTTGTCACCATCGATGCCTATGTTCTAAAGACCACAGCACCACTCCGTGAGTGCGGCCTCTGTGTCACTGACATCGTGGTTTTGATCGATCGGGAGCTAAGCGGGAGGGAGAATCTTGCGGAAAACGACATCGCTTTGTTATCCATGATCAAGCTTATGAAAATGGTGGAGATTTTGAGTAAGGATGGACGGCTCTCAGAGGAGGCTGAGAGAAGCATCAGGGCTTTTGTGGAGGAAAGTCGGCAGGTGTCTTTGTCGTCAGGGAAGGTAAATCCAAGGGTTATGCCAATGGTTTTTTCATACGAGGAGAGGGCGAAGATGGAAAAAATGAGACTGGGAAGTGATTGTTCCAAGTGATGGTGAAGAAGGAAAGTAATCTTTGTTTGGCTGCAGATGTAACCAGCGCTGCAAAACTGCTCGACGTTGCTGAAAGTGTTGGGCCAGAGATTTTCTTATTGAAAATCATGTGGATATATTGTCTGATTTTATAAGAGACTTGGGTTCTAAACTTGGCTTCATTGTCCAGAAACACAATTTCATAGTCTTTGAAGAGTGCATATTTTCAGACATTGGCAATAACATGAGACTACAAGGCTAAATCCATCATTTATCAAGGCCTTAATGAAGCGACTTTAAAAATAATCACTTCTTTAAAATCTTAAAAGAATGAATGGTGACTTCGAATCCCTATTTTTGAAATCTTATGAAACCATTGTCATGTATAATACTCATGTAATGGTTTTAGTGAACCACCTATGAAGGAATGAAGAAAATATTGCCGACGTGCGGGTATGTGAAAAAATTCGGTGATCCTTAGATCCAAAATTTGATTACATAGTTATTTCCTTGGATGAAGAAAAAGTCATGAAGATGATTTTTGTAAAATAACTCAGAGGAACTCTACAATCCCACAAATTGATTGTGTACCGCTGGAGTGAAATGAATGGAGCAGAGCATTCCCTACAATCAAAGTTGTATCTCAAAAAATCTAAAAAGGAAAAAGGGGGAAATTTCAAAGAGGTTTAGGAAGAGGATGTCATGGACAACTATTTGATCCTTGAAGAGGAAGATGCAGTGGAAGAAACCCAAATTAAGGATGATGTGGATATCAAAGTTATACTCCATGAGAACAAGGAAAAGGAATAAGGCTTGGATTCAATAATTATCAACCAAACAAAAGAAACATTCAATGGTATAATTGTAAAATAAATATAGACATTATAGCAATGGATGTTGGAGTAAGCAACCCATGGATAATGAAACCAAGGAGACACATATCGTTGAAGCGGGAGATACTTTTGGCGAGTCCCATCTGTTGATGACACGAACATTACCAAAAAATCAAGGTATGTGGTATCTTGATTCTGGAGATGCCAACAACATGTATAGTAACATGAAATTGTTTACAAACCTGGATGAGAGGGTTTGAGGAGAGATTTTATTTGGTGTTCTTTCAATAATATTTGTCCAAGGAAGTGATTCTGATCAAGAAAAAAGACAAAAAAACATGCTTTCATCTCCAACATATCCAATGTACCCAACATGAAAACAACATCTTGAGTCTCAAGCAATTGGTTAAAAAAGGCTTTCACATGAGTCTACAAAATAAAAAAAATAGTGATTTTCATTGGCAAAGGAAGTTTTATCACAAAAGTACCGATGGTGAAGAACTGCTTGTTTCCGCTTATGATTCATCCTGACGTACCATAGTGTTTGATGATTATAAGTGATGATGAATACTGGCTATGACATCTCAAGTTCAGGAGTTTAAACTTTGAAAGTTTATGATTACTAGAAAGCAATAAGATAGTAAATGGGATTCCTATCATTCAAATCTTGAATAAAATATTTGAAAGCTATGTTTTAGGCTAAAAACTTAGAAAACACTTTTCAATGAAGACCAGCTGGAAAGTTGTTGTGCCACTGAAGTTAGTCCTCACTGATGTGTTTGGTACATTAAATCCAAAATTAAATGGAAAAATGAGGTGTTTTATGACATTTATTGATCATTATATCAGGAAAACATGGATATACTTTCACAAGATTAAGTTGGCAGTGTTTGACATCTTTAAATAATTTAAGGCACTTTTGGAAAATCAAAGCAACCATCGCATACAAACTTTTCAATTTGATCGAGGTAGGGAGTATGCTTATGATATTTTTCAAGAGTACCTCAAGCAACATGGAATTCAGCACTAGTTGACGCTGAATTACACACTCCAACTTAATGTAGTAGCCTAAAGGAAAAATAAAACTATTCTCAACATGGAAATAATCATGTTTAATGAAAAATGAGTGATCTTGATTTTTTGGGATGAAGTGGATTTGTAGGTATTGTATCTACTCAATAGATTCCCAACAACAAATTTTGAAGTAATATTTCCACATGAAGCATGGAGTAATCATGAGCCAGGTGTAATCCATCTTAGATTTTTCAGTTCCATTGCCTATGTGAGGATCCTAGAGGAAAAAATGAAAAAAAACTCTAGGAAAAATGATTTAAGTGTGTCCTTATAAGATACAAATATCGAGCAATGGGATATCGCTTGTATAATCCCATCTCCAAGAATATTATTTACATCAGATGTTATTTTTGAAAAAAAAGGGGATATGGAAATGGAATCAAATGATTATTCAAGAAAGGTATAACTAACTCTAGAAGATGGTGAAATTGTTGAAGAAGTACCAATGGAGGAATGAGAATTTGAAGAAATAATGATGTTTTCACAACATACTCAAACATATAAAGACATCAAATGAGATCATTCTCATATACATCCCCAAAACTTTAAAAGACTTGCATATATATATATATGAGAGAGAATATAACTAATAGAGGAGTATTTAAATGTATATTGTCTCTCTATGACTTCTGATCCAGTTAGCTTTGAGGAATCCAAAACCGATAAAATAGGGAAAACAATGATGGATGAGGAAATTTCATTATTTCGATGCCACCAATGGCTATATGAAAAATTAAGACATTTGTAACATCCTAACCCAAATTCCACTAAATTAGTGCCCCGAGTCGGTTCACCATAAGACCTCAAGAGCATGTCCTCATATGCAAGAGGCTACACCCCCACATCAGAGTGCACAACCAGAAGTGAATAACCAAACATCATACACATCAGATTATATAGAATCATAAGTAAACTGAAACTGAAACATGATGTACTAAGATGAAATATAGTAAAGGCCTGAACAAATATGCCATATATATAACATCGACCTCCACTAGGATGATCACATATACAAAATAAACAACTAAAAAAATAAATACATCATTCCCTATTGCCAACTATGGGCTATATCACATACCCAGTCTTCAATACCCTCTCGATATGATCTAGACCAATTATTAGACTCTGTACGAGCATCCTGCTCAGTTATGAAATCCTAGGATTCAGTCTGATCTATCGTCCATCCATGATCAACTTAAAATCATACATAAGGTCTTCACACACACCTAGCTACATGTACAGTGGGAGAAAAATAAATCTTAGCAGGCCACCCCCAATGGTGGACCTATAATCAGCTTCCATAAGTGCGTGATCATGCAATAAACCCAGCCTAGATGAAATGTAACTAAAAATAAATACAAATAAAAAACCATTGATCCTTAGATCTATGAGCTCGATCGACCATACCTACTCCAGCCAATGTTGGAGTGTCTTTGAGAAAATCATAATGACTATGCATCCCAAATAGCCTTTGGGCTCCATATACACAAAAACTGTGACCAAATATGCTAATTTTTTGGACCCATCATGTGATATTCCTATCATACGGGATACTAATAAAATTCATCCCCTACTGTGTCCTCACAACCTAAACATCATCTCATAATTGGAACCTCAACACATATGTCTAAGTTACCAAAAAAAGTACCACCATGCCTTGACCATCAGTATGACATCTATCTCATGTTTCATAAAAAATAGTTCTTGGAGAATCAGTTTAACACCTAAACCATACATAAAATCAATCGTACATGGAGCATCATTCCAACACCTAATCCATATATCAAATCTATCATTATTAGAGGATTAGTTTTACACTTAAACCATATATCAAATCAATCATGCCTAGATCATCAATCCAACACCTAAACCATGGATGTTGAGTATTAGTCCCCCTTCCATCCCAACTGGTATACCATCATTGCCTGAAGCATTATTTAGTTACATAAACAAAAAATTATACTACCTATGTTTAGATCCTCAGTTTGACACCAAATCCATATAGTACAGTGTCTATGCCCAGATCCTTAATCCCGCATCTAACCACATACATGTGACTTCTTGTCCACTAGAATAGAAAATATATTAGAATGTTCCTAGAACCTTTTTCCATCACTTAACCATACACAAACATTCGATACCGATATGAATCATTTTTTCCAACATTCTCAATTATGGATATTTGTTACTATATTTGTGGATCATTATTCTAGCTTCCTCATCCATTACAACCCTTACTAGTAAAAAGACTCCAAAAAAAGGAAATCTAACTACATCAAAACATCATTATATGTGTAAACCAAGGATAAACATCAAAAACCAAGAGAAAACATAACATGTTCTTGTCAAAAACCCATACCCATCAAAATATCCTCAAATATCCCAATGGCAACATCAAGAGTAAGATACCCCATGAAAGGTTCTTCTATCTCATACAAGGACTCAAGCCAAACCCATCATAATAAACATCCTCAAGTGGCCCTCAGTGGCCTCCAATTGATCCTCAATCAATAGATCACTTACCAAGGCATCCAAAAGCAATATCATGCCACACATGCATTCTCAACAACATACTACGATATCCAATGATAGGGGCGACGACATCATCATCGTCAGGGGGTCATGAAGGCCACCAACTCGAGGGATATTTCTTATGGGTATCAATGATATTAAATATTCATTAATGATTTTACATTACTACAAACAAATAATTTCTCTAAAAAATGATTAATTTTCAATCAATATTCATATTTTGATCATAAACACATAAGAGGAGCATTGTTCGAGTTCATTTAATTAAACTATAGTTTAATGTTTTGATCATATATTTCCAAATAATAGTCCAAACTATGTGTTTATTTATTTTTAGTGTTTACGATGAAAATTAAAACATATCATTAGAACGTATGTTTGTCTAATTCGTCCATTTGAAGGGTCATATGGACAACACAAGAAGGCCCATAAAAATTTTCATGAAAACTGGAGCAGCTATGAAGATTTAATTTCTAGGATCAATCCAAAATAAAAAATCTAATGAAACTATTAAATATTTTTTTAATACATCTAGATACATCTTGGATAAAAATTTCTATGTCTAACTCAATAAATTAGGGTCTCAAATGATGACTTGAAATCCAGTCCATGAATATGTCCAGAAATTAAAAATAGCTCACAATACTTGACTTTTCTATTGATTTTACATCCAAATTATCTGAGATTTTGTGGTTTTAAAGATAATAAACAATAAAAAGAAATTTTATAATAAATTTTTCATATTTGAAGGAATATTCCTATCAAAAAATAGATTCACATTGTGTCCTTTGAAAAGGGTTTGATAAAAATGGACAGCAGAACATCGTTTAGTAAAATAGACATAACATTCATTACAAAAGTTCATTGCATCAAAATTTGGAGGTTTGATATTAAATATAAATATCTAAAACTATGAAGAATACTATATCTTGGTATTCAGCATTTTGGATGTCCAAATTGGTGATCCTAGTGGGGGGACATATTTTGAATGCAAAAAGTCCACCACCTTGGGCTATAAATACATCCCTCTCTTCTCTTTAAAAGGTTTTGGAATTTTAGAACTTAAGGATGATATTTGTAATTATTAGATCATTTCTATGTGCTTTTAAGTACTTTCCATGATCTTATTTCAATAATATATACCTCTCCTCCACTTTTATTTTCATGTTTGTTTGCGTTTGTTTTCAATTGTAATCAAGTAAGTTGCTTTCATTTCAATTAAATATTAAAGCATATTCCTTCATCATAATTTATAATTCTCATACAACATATATTATTTAATATTAATCTTCTTAAAATATTTTAAATAAAGTTGAAAATAATTCTCTTCTTTTACTTTCTCATTCAATTGAAAGTGTGTTTTACCTCTCTCCACATTTCGTGTGTGTGTTTGGAGCACCACTATTTTCTTGTCCCATTATTTTTATTCTATTTTCAACCCAGAACCATAAACATTAAAATAATATTATTAAACCCCCAATTGTATGAGTAAATATCTCATTTTAGTGAGTCATATTTTAGGGATGTTAAGTTATTGATATCTTTCGTTCATTTAAACATTATTTGAATTAATATTGTGTATGTAAAATAAAATGTGTTATAGATTAATGACATATTTGTGACATGTAGATTCCAGGGATTATTGGAACTAAAAATACACATGGTTCATGAAATATTTAACATTCCATCAATGAGATTTGATAACTATTATAATCTTAGTTATGGATTCTATAAAATCCAAAACTATTGGGAGTTCACTACTCGAAATCATAGTTATACCAACACCATTTTCCCAATGGTTTGTTTAGACCATTGAGATAGAGAGTTTTTTCTAATGTTTTTTGAAAACCATTGGAATATATTGATTTAGTGTAGTCTTTCCCAATGGTTTGTGCCAACTGTTCAGTTATAAGGATTTTTACCAACGGTTTATGTAAATTGTTGGGATATATTGGGGTATAGTGATGTTTCCCAATGGTTTTTTAAAATCGTTGGGGTATAGTGATGTTTCCCAATGATTTTTTAAAACCGTTGAGATAGTTTTTCCCCAAATATGCTCGATCCCCTACTTCCCTTTCCAGATTCAATCAATTGATTTTTTTCTTACCAGAGTGGTGCTCTCTTCATAGCTGGTGACCCTGCCTCTTCTAAAGATCCATCCTAGTTGTTTTCACTTCAAATTGGTGAGTTGGAGTTACATCTTATGCTTAAATTTATTTTTTATTTTTATATACTAGGTTTAGTTTATTTCTTCATCCATTGTAATCATTCAACATTTAGGGTTTTTGGTTGTTCTTAAATGTGAAATTGGCATGTTCCAAATACTTAATCCTACACATAAACAATGAATTTTCCTTATCGAACCACTATCATCACTATTTTTTCTTGGAGTGTTACAAAATATTAGTGTTTTAGGGGAAATTTATTTTCTACCATCGGGGGGGAGGGCTGTGCAGGTGGGGTGAGGTGGGGGGGGCTGTGCAGGTGGGGGTGTGCAAGTCGGGGGGGAGGGGGTTGTGCAGGGGGAGTCTACTGGGGTGAGGTGGGGGTTTTACAGGAGGGGGTGGGGTGGGGATGGGTTGTGCTGGTGGGGGTGTGGGAGGGGTTCTATGCAAGTTAGGGGGTGCAGGTGGTGGGGGTTCAGTGGGTGGGTGTAGGGGGGTGTGAAGGTGGGGGTGTGTAGGTGGGGGGATATGCAGTGGGTGATGGGGATGTGCAGGTGAGAGTGTGTAGTGGGAGGAGTCTGTTGGGGTTGAGTTGGGGGATGTATAGGTGATGGTGGGGGTGGGATGTGTAGGTGGGGGTGGGGGAGGGGGTTGTGCAAGTGGCGGAGTGTAGGTGGGGGGGTTTTGAAAGTGGGTGGGGGAGGGGAGTGTGTAGGTTGGGGGGGGGTTGTGTAGGTGGGGGTGGGGGGAGGGGGCTGTGCAAGTGGGGGGGGGGTTTGCCGGTGGGGGTATAGTGGAGGGGAGGGGGTGTATAGGTTGGGGGATTGCAATGGGTAGGTTAGGGGGTGTTGGTGGGGGTGTACAGGTGGGGGGATGTGCAGTGTGCAGGTGGGGAGGGTGGGTGTGCAGTGGGGGTGGGATGTGCAGGCCGGGGTGTGTAGGTTGGGGGAGGGGTGTTGTGCAGGGGGGAGTCTGTTGGGGGTGAGGTGGGGGTGGGGGTGGGTTGTGCAGGTGGGGTGGGGGGGCTCGGGTGGGGGTAGGGGGGTTGTGTAGTGGGTGGGGGGATAGGTTTGCAGGTGGGGGTGTGCATGTGGGTGGGGGATGTGCAGTGTGCAGGTGGGGAGGGGGGTGTGCAATGGGGGTGGGATGTGCAGGTGGGGATGTATAGGTCGGGGGAGGGGGATGTGTAGGGGACGTTTGTTGGGGGTGAGGTGGGAGGGTTGTACAGGTGGGGTGGGGGTGCAGGTGGGGGTGGGGGAGGGGGAAGTGCAAGTGGGGTGTGTAGTGGGGGGTTGTGTAGGGGGTGGATAGTAGGGGGTGTTCGGGTGGGGGGGGGGTGTGTAGTGTGCAGGTGGGGAGGGGGTGTGCAGTGGGGAGGGGGTTGTACAGGGGGAGTCTGCTGGGGGTGAGGTAGGGAGGGGGTTGTGCAGGTGGGAAGTCATCACTTCCATAGTTCACCAATAAGCACTAGGAAGTTATCACTTCTAGAGATTTGGATAGGTCTAAGGCCTCTTTGGTTTTGGTTCTTGTCTAGTCATCTTGATGAGTAATGTGTCACATGATCTACAAGTGAAATCAACCATAGGATGAATTCCTTCTCCCACAACACATTTTTCTTGAAATAATATATCCTTGGAAGGCGGTGGGAGTATTTTAGAATCCTTTCATACAAAGACCAGGGGAGGAAAATCCCCATATATATCCACCTAGACCAGGGACCTACTACCATATGCACATCCCATATTCATAATCCTACCTCTCCATGTATTAAATGAATTTTCATTCTATCTAGACTTCAGATTCTAATGACATCCTAAATTTAATTCATGTTATGATGAAAAAAATATCAAGGAATCCATAAAACACTATATAAGAAAACACCCTTAATCGTCATGTCATAATGATGAAAATCCTTACAGACTCATTACCATACATCATATAATTCCTAATAACTACTTATAGATATTCACTAACCCATATCCCTTCCACCAGAATCCAATTACCCTACTTTTTTCCAATTCCGGACATGATACCATCATGTTATCAAGTCACTAATCCTACCAAATTGGATTTTCACTAAAAAATACAACTCCAATCCCTAACACCCATTGTTTGTTTT